>OX419182.1:11380887-12642137 GCA_948465475.1 Thalpophila matura | reverse complement strand
TACTTTTCTTAGGATAGCGTGCATCTTGTATCAGCCATTTTTATTACAAGAAAACTACTCAAAACATCAAAGTAATCAATCATAGTTATCAGCCAGTTATCATGCATGGCTTTATTTAGTAAAAGCCATGAAATGAAGCCGTCGGGGGTTCGACAGTGCCATCAATCAGATGACGGGGTTCGGAGCTTGTCAAATCTTATCTTCGTTCACCCAACGGAGCGAGTAATAGCTATTTACCTGTTCTCGTCTCGGATTATCTCGTACATTTTGATTCTTTTTAGATATGAGGGGTCGTTTGTTGCAGTTTGTTTGAAAAATGTGTATCTGTATTATTAAAATTTGAGTTTTTTTTTTGAAATTGCGTTTTCCGCGTCGCATCGGTATCAATGATACGCGGTTTGGCAGCGCGCGTCGATTTTCCCGAACACGTTCAGTTGATTTTGCTTTTAACTGACAATTATTACATCACAAAAAACGATTTGACTTTCTCTAATTCGGTTTAGACAACTAAGGCTCGTATTACAGAACGATACTCAAGCACAGATCTCTCCTTGAGCATAGATTAAAACTAGTTTCAACCAATCAAATGGCTTTAAATTTATGCTCAAGTCGAGATCTGTGCTCGCGTATCGTTCTGTAATACGAGCCTTAGGCCCGCTGCTTGAGCATAGATTTAAAGCCATTTGATTGGTTGAAATCTATGCTCAAGCAGAGATCGGTGCTCGAGTATCGTTCTGGAATACGGGCCTTAGTTGTCTAAACCGAATTAGAGAAAGTCAAATCGTTTTTAAAGAAAGAAAGTTTGTTTTCGTATCAATTGTTGTGTTTGTAATGTTTTACTGATATACTGATATTTATATATATAGGTATGTGAACACCTCAGGATTTGATTGATTGGACGTGATTTTAAATTGGTTTATATCATTTTTTGTATCAATCAAAAGCTATAACGGTAGCTTATAAATATTTCCAAAACGCTATTGTATATAATTGTAACTTGTTTATAAACTTTAACAGTTTCTAATTTATTCTGTAAGTATTTAAAATTGTTTAAGGTCTTCCTGTATAGTTTAAAACAGCGAACATTAAAGTTTACATTAAAATTCAGCAAAAAGGCAAAAACCCAAGTTGTTAAAGACGGGTTCATTATAAAATAAATCTATTAGCTATTCCTTTACCTTGCGTTTTCTAAAATTAAGCTTACAGGGAAGTTTTAATTAAGTTTAGTTAACGTAGCTATAAAATCAGTAGTGAATTTATTTTGTAGATAATAAAATACTGTGCTTACTTTTTACCCGACTGCGAGACGCAAAGGAGGGTAATGTGTTTACCAGTCTATGTATGTATGTATGTATGTATGTTTGTTTCTATGTGGCGTTCTAGAGACCAAATGCGTAGGCCGATATTAATAATTCTTACGTCAATCGATTCGTCTTAACCTTGCGAGTGTCACTAAAGACATAACAGTAATCAAAATTCACCACAGCGACAACCAGACGCCATATTGTCAAAATGAAAAAAAAAAAAGTTGATGAACTATGTCAAGTGGGGTGTCGTTGAATAGGTATTTTAAAATCATATTTAGGTTCCTTTTATCATTTTTCATTTTAAATAATAGTTTAGGATATATAACGATTTAAAGTTGTTTAACAAAGCAATCATTTTCGCTAATTCTTACTTATCCTCAAAACCTATCATGTGGGGTATCAAAATGAAGGGCTCGAAAAGAAGATTACGAAAACATACATTAAAAACTAAAAAGTGAAAAATAAAAATAGTAAATTAAAAAACCCGACTGCCAAAAAACAACTATAAAGTTCAAAACAAGAGCACTTTTCAAGCAGTCTGATGCAGTTGGTGGCATAAAATCTAAGATTTAACACAAATAATTGCCACCAACTGCATCAGACTGCTTGAAAAGTGCTCTTGTTTTGAACTTTTTAGTTGTTTTTTGGCAGTCGGGTTTTTTTAATTTTTAATTTACTATTTTTTTAAATGTTTTATTATTTTAAGCGAGCAGTAAGTTAACAAATATTTAATTATATTATAATTCAATAGTTAATTGTTTTTATTTGGAGGATGCCAGTAAACGTGCGCAAAGTGCGAACTTTTTATCAAAATAAATGTCATCTAAACTAATAATAACCATATCCACCAGCATCATTCTTCTAATAATAATACAAAAACAAAAATGCTTATGCGGTTTTGGCTGAATCTGTTATTCTAGCCATTTGGATCTAACACGATTTATAATACAAATAATAGTTCCTGTACTCTGATCAGTGAGAATCCTAAGAAATGGAACAAAAATAGTAGGCTTGTAAAGGTTGATTATGATTCTATGCAAGTTGTAGATGGGTGAGGGTTTGTAAGAAAAATATAGCAACACTATAATATAATACGAGTATGATTTGTATCATGAGAGTGAGTTTGATTCAATGTGACTTTATGAGTAAAGGAAAAAATGAAATAGGCCATTATAAAAGCAATAGAAGAAAGAATTAAAGTTTATTTAGCAAAAGAATTTCATTAAATAGTTTCAATAAATACAGGCTAATAATTAATAAACAATTCGAAGAAAGTACAACGAATATTATATTTCATAATCTTTCTACACAATATGTCTCGACGACAGTTACCTATTAACATGCTAAAAGCTTTTAGATAATAACTTTTTGAATTGTAATAAAATACAAATAAAATAAATTGTAACCTGCCTGCAATGTTGAGTAAAACGATTAGAAGCTAAGAACCATTTTTTGGGGGTGCACCCGGATAGGGGCGCGAAAGAAGGGTCCGTCGGAAGATAAGATGCACTAATAAATAACACGAGCGGAACTTTCGAAGGTTCTCAAGCCTTGACCCAAATACCTACATGACAAGTTTGTTGATCTAAGTTATAAATGTAAGTTTTTCGCCAGTTATGTTAAAGTCCCATATAATAGGGGGGGTCCCATTGCTATTGACCGGACACAAATTCAGACACTGGGCTGCTACAGAGAATTTCTTAATGGGAAAACCAAATAACATTTTTCCCGACACAGGTATCAAATCTAGGACCCCACACTCCACGGCATGCAACCACTGGAACAACGAAACAGTTTTATTGGTACTTATATGTTATTAATATTTAGAGATATGACTCCTAAATCTCGTAGGTACCTATATCGCCCAAGAGGAAAAATGAATGGCACAAATACACCTCTTAAAATAAATGGCAACCGCAAAAATAGTTCGCGCAGCTGAAACTTGGTAGAAAACAACACTGCAAAATTAAAACAAGAGAAAAAACCGTTTCACGCTCCCAACATGAAACGGCGTTGTTAAATTATTTGCAACCCGCTAATTGCAAAAGCATTAAATATTCCAACATATCGCATGCATCAGCTCTCCCATTATCCCTACGGAACCCATTCTGATTAACACTAATTCTCACCCCGAATAAAATACTACGGTGTAAAGTTATCAACAAGACTGGGACCTCACAAAATATAAACGGGACATCTAATGGGTCACAAGGGACCGCTTCTTTAATGGCCACTCGTAAATTGAACGAAAATAATTAAAATCGCACAGTCGCAGACCAAAACATGCCCATTAGGAGAGTGGACTCGTATGGCACAAAAGGGTTTTCCATCCGATAAATAAAGAGTCGGGTTTGTAGGTGTTGAAGCTAAAGTTATAGGGGACATCTATATATGACTGTCAATGCGAGCCCTGAGTAAATTGGTATAGGATTTCCATTCAGGAGTTCGACTTTTCAGTCGCCCGTTGTCGTCTACATAAATGATAAATCTCAGATGTTAAAAATTAAAAAATCAGAAAACTTGACAGCAAAAAAACTACTAAAAAGTTCAAAACAAGATCAGTTTTCAAGCAGTCTGATGCAGTTGGTGGCAAATATTTGAGTTCCATATCAGATTTTATGCCACCACTGCTTCAACTGTTTTAGTGAGTTTATTATAGTTGAAATCGTCTGGTCGTAAATGACCACCAATTTGAATGAAATCGGGACGGTAATGAATGATATCTATTACGAATTCTATTTTGAAGCAAAAGGGACAGACAGAAGTGGTGTTTCCCGGTCGTTTGGGGACCGATAATAAATACTGCAAACCCAACCACGGCTCGTCCAACAAAAATACCGTATTTCCAATCCGCCACCACTCAGTTAGATTAAATTTGAATGTAGTTATAAAAGAAAGATGGCCGTTGTTTTAGATGAGAGTGACCGTTAAAAATTCTGTGAAAACTACTGGGAATAACTCGACTCGGTTTTAGCTTGCTATTTCACTGGCTAAGCTTTTAGATTTAGTACTTAGGATAGTTTATAGCTTAGCCAAAAATACTTTACCTTCTAAATGTAGGTACATAATTCAGTTATAAGCTCAGATAAGTCGGGGTCGTAAAAAATATATTTGAGAAAAGTATTCAATATTAGGTATAATAGTCTCTCGTGCTCGCAGATTAACAAATTAATATTGATTAAAAAAACCATTTATACCTAACCTTTGTTTACCGTGTGCAGTCTAAATAATTCTGACTCAGGAGATTATTTATTAGTGTGATTTACTTAGCTTCGTAAAGACAAAATTGTATTCTAAAATAATGAATATACCAAAAACACGAACGAAGCGCTTTGATGCCACTTTCATTGTGAGAACTGCAACACAGCGGAATGCGCTGTCGGAGTAAGTGTTCCTCGATAGTTAAAATCGGGGTGTCTTCAAGTCACGAATGAAACTGTTTCTTCAAGGCAAACATGCTTCATCGTAGACCGCATCACTTAACATCAGATGAGATGGCGGTCAAACGCAAGCCTATTATTACATAATAATAAAAACTTTTTTAACAAAAAATAACCGACTTCAAAAATCCACTACAAAGAAAATAATAATTTTGGTTTCGGAAGTCGGTGGCTTTGGTTTTTGTTTCCTTTTTTTTGCCACCGACTTCCGAAACCAAAATTATTATTTTCTTTGTAGTGGATTTTTGAAGTCGGTTATTTTTTGTTAAAAAAGTTTTTATTTTTCCTTCCTTTTTAGTTCTTTATCCCGTGTTAGATTACTTTCACGAATTCATTCAACAGTAAATCTTCTACGGACTGTGTACATTTATGCATATAACTTTGTACATAGGAATGATTACATAATGTATTATATACTAAAACCTCCCTGAAAGTATGTAGATTACGTTAGTGAAAACCCCATCCAAATCGATCGATCGATCAGTTGTTTTTGAGAAATTCGCGCACATACATACATACATACATACGGGACGAATACAGAACCTCCTTTTTTGAAGTCGGTTAAAAAAAGTTAAATTACAGTCGCTGCAAGGCTTACACAATCCAACCTCAATCACACATAGGGTTGTACATTTTATAATCCACCTCTAAAATGATGTACAACGTTGTTGTCTTAATATACGCCTCGGCTTTCGGCCATTAATGTCTGCTAAGGACTAAGTGAAACTTGAATTATACGCGTTTGTCTAGACGACCCATTGTAAGAAAAACAAATTAATTTCCCTCTCTATTGCACGCCCGTCGAAAAGTGCCGTACGAAAAATTTATGTCCTCTATTGAATTATAGCTCTACACTAAAAATGAAAGTGACAATTAACTAACGCGTTTTAGAGAGAAAAAAAATACTTTGCGCTAAAAGTTTATTGGATAAATTTTAGGTAGATATTTGTTAGGGGCGTGCATTAAAACACGAAGTCTGGATTTAATAGTTTCGGCCTTAAAAAGTTGAGGTAAATTATACGATGGATTAGAGTGATTTTAAAGTAAAATATAGAGTTTACAGCACGATAGGTATACCTTAAAACATTTTTTTTTTAAATTTTAGACTTATAATAGGTACCTTCAAAAAATCTATCAACAGTGTTAAAAACAAAGTTTATTTTATTCGATATTACCTAGAATACAAGACATAATATTTACATTGAACATAGCAAAATATAACATTAAAATAAATGGTTCCGAAACTAGACGTTTAGACTATGTTTAACAAATAGGACGTCATTAGTTTCCTCCCAGTTTTCGCCTAAATTGTTACTAATTAGTCCCTTTAAATTATTTCTAGTGCTTCACTTGTTTTCAAGATTTGTAAGGTACTTTTGAGCGAGTACTTTGTCATTGCACGAAGAAAGCAATTTTAATTATATTAGTTCTTAATTAAGATTATTTTCATTGGATGAGGGGTTGGCAGAAACTACAGGGGGCCATAATGTGTGCTACGTATACTTATCTTTCAATCATTTATTGAAAGTAGACTAATATACTTAATAAGCACTGTCGAGAACGTTTGATACTAAATTACTAGCTGTGCCTGCGACTCCGTCCACGTAAAAGTCGGAAAACTACCCAATTTCGTTATTTTCTTCTTACAATTTTTTCACAATAAAATTTAAGAGATATATAGTATTTAAAAAAAATAACTTCCTTAGTGCACCACGGAATGCGTTTGGTTTAGGCCGAGCGTTATTTTCAGTCAATCACGGTGCTATTTTATAGGTAAGTAAGTATAGAAGATTTACAGCATCCAAAAATGTCCACCCTTTAGTTTGAACCTAGTGTTTGAACTAGGAAGAAGAAATGGTGCAATAAACTCTCAAATAACGAGAGTTTATCTGCTTTAGCAATGCCTACAAAGTAAATGAGTAAATGATATCGCAAGATACGTGGAATTATTAGAACAATAAGTTTAATATTTTAGTCGCTGGGCATTGGTTTCTTTTAATATTAATTTGACAACATCATGTAGATGCATAGAGAATATCACCTGACGAATACTAGTAGATCAGAGACCCATGGCCGGTGAATATAGTCTAAACGTTGTCGTTCTGTTAATATAATTATTTTAACAAAAGTACATCTAATTGTAATGGCCACTGTACTATTTAATGTCGTCATCGGCATCCTTCAAAGCTTAGGTACATTGCACATGAACCATTTGCTAAAACTAATATAAGGTCAAATTTCTAGCTTATATTACAGAACTAAGAATGTAAATCACCTTACGAATCCCTCTTTCTTTTTTACGATTATAATAAACACAAAGTTAAGTATAAGTTTAAGTATAAAGCAAGTACACAAAGTGTCTTCGCTCACTATTTCGAAGTCTGTGTCGGTACGACGACTTCTAATGTTTATCTGTAACGGTTGGTTGATTTTACTGCCGAAGTTACGAACCTTTTTAGTGAGGGCGACTGAAAAACTATGTATCTTATATTTTAGTTAGGTATAAACTTTTCAGCGTTTGATTTTTAGTGATCCAGCTGCAAAATCTTGAGAGTTGGATAGTATTTTAATTATGATAAATGCCATTTAAAATTATGTACTTACGTTTTTTTTTTTCAAAATTCTTTTTAATTATGCTATCATGAAAGTATTGGCAATTAAGTTGCTCGCATGTCGCTTCATGAAACTTATATTATCTTTCTCCTTCTTAGTATTATAATTCACCGTAACTCAAAGGCTTATTTTTAGGTAGGTATATTTTAAATTATATCTTAGATACTATTTGTTAACCAGAAAACATATACAGGATGAGTTTTTGAACAGGGTGGTTTACTAACATCAAATCTTATCTCATGGTTGGCATAGCTGTCATAGTGATCCCTGTTCAAAAACTCATCCTTTATAGTATAAACTTACCTAAGTTCAGTCTCTTCTTTCCTACTTAAATTCTCATTACAATTCCCTTGTTTCACAACCACACCATCTTCAGAATTTCCATAACAATAAACTTATTTAATAATACTGAAAAATATCTTGTGGCGCCTATAATAATTAATATTCGTCGTTAAAACTACAGCTTACACCACTTTTATGTCTTATTAAAGGGTTGTAAAATTTTATGTTGCGTTAGAACTTTAATTAAAAACGTTCCCTGAATAATCAAGATGGGTTTAATATTTTAATATGTTTTCATCGCGACATTATTTATATCGTATGAATGTTATTAAGTGATCTTTTATGACTGTATTTTATGTTTTAAGTGATAACTTTGGTTTTCAATGTAAGTTATTTGGATATTTAATTGCAAGAACAAATTGAAAAGGACTTAAGTATGGTTAAAATAAAGAGGATTTAAAAATTATCTAGCTTAAGAATACGTTAGTTCCAAAATAAATTGTTCATCTTAACAAAAATTATTTTACACCCTGACAGCAGGTCCCGAGTAATCAAATCTTTATGAAATATTTTTTCTCGTAAACTAAGCAAAATGTTATACGCCTACGTATTTGATTTCTTCGTGAAAAAAGTAACAGATATTGGTAAAAAAATACGCACCAAAATTAATATTTAATATGTTGTTGGCAAGATTCTAATATCTATAAATCGTAATATTTGATAAAATATCTAGAATTGTAGCATTTGTAGCAACCCTAAGCTGAAATTGAAATAAAATCTCAATATAAATTTCTTAAATCTTTAAAAAAATCACAACAAATTCCTAGTGGTTATTTTTACATTAAGATATTTGTTGAAAAAGACAGAAATTGATTTTCCTTTAAAAATAATAATAATTATAACTTTAAGAATAATTAAAAACCCAATAAATGACAAAGCCACATGTGATGACGGTGTCATATACTATACCGTATACCTACCTACCAACACGATTGATAGATTCCCTATTGGGCTGCATAAAATCCAAAGTCCTATTATAAAGTGGCATAACTTTACTTGTCATATTCAACATTTGGTTTATCATTTGTACCAAACAACTAAATAGGTATACTATTTTTCCTCCACAATTGCTGTTATCATAATCATGTATGTGACACAATTTTTCATGCATATAGGTACGGTTACAAATAACCATAACTACGCATAACGTTACCTTTTACTGTATACCTACTTACATTGTAGTCGGGACTCAGTGTTCCCGGGTAACAGTTTTAATGGGTCCTGACTGCAATGTCTTGTTTTTCTTTTAAGTGGTTCTATTAACACCAGATAAGACGTAGAGCAAACCGTGACCGGGTTTTTAAACATTTTCACCCTTACCACAAAAAAGATAGACGCGCGTTAAACGCGAATGCTACCAAAAATAATACACACTTGTTTTAGACAAGTTAGTGCTAAAACAAGTGCGTATTATTTTTGGTAGCATTCGCGTTTAACGCGTGTCTATCTTTTTTTGTGGTACGGCCCTTTTAATTTACTATTTGTTTAGTGTCATTTTGAAGCACCTAACAAGCTAAAGTGTCGATTTGCATGCTAACATACTATTATGTAAGCACTGGTATATTTAGTGGTGGCATTATGTAAACACTGCACTGCGTATGTCGAAGTTTCAATTATTCATCAAGTTGAGTTAGATAGTGCACACCCTCAGATCATAGACACAAGGAGATATGCCATCATAGCAAATTAGTACGGGAACAACTGATGCCACTTTTAGTACATTTTTCGACACAATTACGCGCATAATTAAGCGCTCCTTGTGAATAAAACGATCTCCCACGCATTCAACATTCCGCACACCCTCAATCTAACACTGTTAATCGTCACTCAACACTAGCACTAAACTAAAACACTGTATTTAAACCATCGATCGTGTTCGGTTCGTCGCCAGCGCGTATGTTTTTAATATGAGCAATTTGCTCAAGATCAGGCATCAAGCTCGATAGCGCCTTGGCACATCTACTTGTTTCTATGATCTGAGTGCACACCCGTATTTGCATTATTTTGTATGCATTCATACATTTTTACGGGAATAAGGTAAAAATGCAATAGCAGTAGTCGTTTTAATATGGAAATGGCTTGACGAACACGTATGTAGATATTTTAATGCTTCTTTTCTCATGGGCGCATGAGTGTACTATACACGCTATACAATTTGTTATACCTTATGCAGCGGTGAGATATTAGGTATTATAAGGTTAGAAATGGAGGTGTCCATAGCGCAGCAGACGTCCAAAGTATGGCCTTTGTATTATAAGGTTAGAAATGGAAGTGTCCATAGCGCAGCAGACGTCCTTTTGTGTTTTTAAACACATCTCATATTGTTATTAGCCAAAGGAAATTGCTGTCCCATGCTCTTGGTATGTACCACATGTAAAATCGTGTACGAGGAAGCAGAATAAAGGATACAAAATAAACTTAAATATATTTGCAATGAGAATCTGTACGTACATGTCGTTCACTTCGTTGGGAAAGAGGGGTGTCAGTTTTGTAGTCGAAGAATATTATTTTAAAAGTATAGAGGCAACTTATCAAACTAGATTTATCGTATCAAAGACAATAATTTTAACAATTTCATAGATGACGATATTACTAAAGGTTTAAAGTATGTCTTACACCACGAAAAAGTGGCTGTCTATTCTTCAATAAAAATACAGATCAATTTTCAAAATTAACACAAAGGTCTTGTGACCGATTAACCCGTTACTATTCCAGTCAACTCCAGTCATATTTACCCAAATAGTAAACAGTTTCACGCAATCTTTGGAAAAAGAAACGAAGTAAACTACCCCTACCCATAACTTCTGTCGAAGTGGTAGTGGGATGGTAAATGTCATGTGATTGCAGTGTTCCCCAACCATCGCCAAGATATTTATAGTGATCGTCGTATGTCCTCTCGAATCACTTATCGTTATTCAGGATTACTTTCTTGATCGTGACAACTTAAGTTACGTAATTGACTTAGAAGTTCGCGAGAAATTTTGGGGTATCATCATAAAAGTCTGCGTGTTGTTTCATCTGGGGTGAGCAAGATTTTGGGTGTTAGTGTGATGATACCACTTAGAATTGCTATTTTGTTGGACATTTATAGAAATAGGGTTTTTTTAAATGTTACAGTCAAACGTTGAAGTTCCGGTGCTTCTAACTTTGACTAGGCAAACCTCAGTGTATAGATAACGTAAACGTCATTGGCGAAACAATACATGGCGAACAAATCAGAAAACTGCAACACCTATAAAATGTAGGCCAACAAAGGCGATAAGGTACTTTGGGGCTTGGGTATGTTTCATCACCTCTGTAAAAGTTCCGGTAAAAATCCGGTAAAAATATCGTGCAGATAATTTCATACAAATTCTGTTCCACTGTGAAACAGTTTGAACGTTCAACCACGTTTTTTTCTAATACAGAAACAGACTTATATTAAAGTCGTGTGATGTAGGTACATCATCAAAAAGAAGTATTTACTCATGATTTTTTTATAAAGCAATGTTGAACCATTGGCAAATAGAGCCTTTTCCAGTACGTAAAAAGTTTAAATACTAAAAGAAAAAATGAAATGAAATGAAATATTTATTTCTGTAAGTGGGTTACAAGTAGGTAACACTTTTACATGGCAATAGGTATTTTTTTTTAAACTGGTATAGGTCGGTGTTTCCTATCTGACTACCTTATAAAACTTATTCGCAGTCATAGTTAATTAAACTATAAAATCTTGTAGACGCGTTACTTAGCAAAAAGGTTTGTTTAAACCGTTTCTTTCGTTTCTTACGGTTCAAAGTGCACTTGTTCATTAACACTAAACAGCTCGCGGCTCGATCACGTACAAAACAGATTTGAGCAGCTGCCGCCGCTTAAGAAATTCTACGAGGAGAAAATATTCTTAGCAAGTTTCCTTTAAAATATTAATTACATACATAATTGGTGTAATGTGTTCGATTTATGTACCTACAATGTTATAAATAAGGATATTTAGTAAAAACTTATAACATTGAGGGGCTCGTGGCTAAATGACGGCCGCGCTGATCGATCGATCTGCGAGGTTAAGCTGCGCTTGCCGCGGTCAGTCCTTGGATGGGTGACCGTTCTTTACACATCGAGACCCCTCCGTACCTCGGAGAGCAGATTTTTTGTCACTCTTTTCAAATAACCTTAAATACAAAATCCTGTCAGTATTAATAAAATATCTTGCAAAGAATGTTCTATGGTGTGTGCAGTACCTAACTACCTAACTTTATTGTTTTTATTTTTCTATCGTCTACTACACCTTAATAAATTTTACTAAATACTACAACCCTTTTAATTTACTAAATCGAGTATTACTCAGAACAGCAACTTTAAAAAAGACGGCGATTAAGCAAAAACACTTAGAACACATAAAACAGTCAAACACTTGAATCAACAGAAAAAAGAACCTTTTAAATTAAACTAAAATCCATCTGAACGACTACGAAATGTTCAGTTACGACCCAACTACCGGACGGCATCTCTCAAAGTATCGTTTGATAGTCGTAAAAACATCCCTTAACGGTCGTCCGATCTCACTCGCCCTTAACCCCGCCTACCCGTTGCGCCAGCGCTTTATGCTCTGTTCGTCTTAACCCCAATAATAAAATGCGGGTTGTAAATAGATAATAAGGGTGAAATACGCGTGGAAACCATTAAGGGCGCCATCACTGTACTTTAACTGTCGCTATCTGAACGCACTAATCGACGGCGTGTACTATTTTAATAAAGGTTTTATTGCTCGATATGTATCATTATGTTGAGGTTTATGGTGTAGGAAAAGAGCTTGTACAACATAAACCACAAAGTGATGAGTTGAGTGAAGTTTTTGCCTCATGTTTTCTGGGATCGGTCCAGATAATACTTCAAAGACTTAGGTGCCTTTCTAACAGGGATGCACTGAAAAAAATGTTAGGTTGAATTTAACAGATTCTGCGTAAATGTTACCAAAGTTTGCGGTTGATTTCGGTCCTATCACAAATTTTGATTGATTTTACCAAACATATTAAGTTGGTGTTGAACCAAATTTATTTGGTAGATTACACCTATATTTTGTAACTAAACTAAATTTTTGAGATTTGTTTGGTAAAATGTACAATACTCTTTGTTGATTTACATCAGAACTCTGGTACCAACTTCAACCTCTTTAGTCTTGTAACGTCAATAGCGAGGTTTTGTTATATTTATCGTAGTTTCCATGTAATTCAGCCAACCTTTGCTAATTTAGACAAACCATTTTTTTCAGTGTGTGCGGGGTAGTTAGGTGGTGTGCGAGGGCAAGACTAAGCTACGTGTCTTTTTCCACCAAAGATATACCTAGTGCTGCAGTAGCGGTGCGGGTAAGATCTGCTAGGAAACGTGCTCTGCACGAGTTAGGCTCTAGACAGACGGACTGCTTTTCAACTGCAATCCAACTGCAAATAGCAGTTCGATTGCAGTCGGTCAGTTTGAATGCAGTGGCAACAGCATTCAAACTGCACTTGAACTGCAATTTGCGGTCGGATTGCAGTTGAAATGCAGTCCGTCTGTCTAGAGCCTTAGCTGTGCGAAGATATGCGATGCGAGCTAGTGATGCGAGCTAGCAATGCGAGCTAGCGATGCGAGCTAGCGATGCGAGCTAGCGATGCAGTGCGATAGGGTAGCACCGTCTATCGAATCCAGTTCTGCTCCGTACTTAGCTTAGCTACACAACTCGTATACCTAGCTCGCATCGTAAGCTCGAATTCCTTTTTTCAGCAAGTATGAAAAATACTTTGCTTCATCGAACCGATACTTCGACACAAAGTTATTTATACTTTTATGTTATTTCAATGTCGCATCAGTTTCGAGTTTTATGTAGGTAATATTATCGTGGACCGTTTTGGTATCATAAATAGAAGTGTTAATCCGACTATTGTCGCTGACCGTACTAAAAATAACGTGTTTCATTGTGTTCATGATCTATGAGTAAAATATATAACAATAATAAAACGTTGTATGTACAATTTAAATTATATTACGATCAATAATAAAGTAAATACCCTATTGAAAAATCGTGATATAATTTTTATTCAAAAAACCTAAAACGGTCCTATCTTTTACTAAAAGTATAATTACAATGTTTTATTACCATCATATATCACGATCCAAATAAAACATTTTTTTATTACGTAGCCTTCTGAATTGTTTTCAATAGGCAATTCTGATGACTGGATCAACACAAAAAAAATTGCATTGAATGGGTTATTGAATCCAACCTTTTTATTTGTGTTCATTTGTGATGAAACAATACCGTAATTTCGAATTGTTTACCGAGTTTCGATTTATTCAATGTTATCGATAGTTTTCCGTCTCAACAATCGGTATTTTTGCATGGTTACGGACAGATAAATGTTACGAGTTATTTATTGCTGTGGATCGTGCCAAGCTACACCAAGTTGGTTTTTGTAGTGATTGAGGAACCCGTGGTACCTATTTGCTTGGATTCAATTTTCTATTTTAAATTGCTACGATGTAGTTTTTTTTTCTTTATTTAAGCAACGATATCTTCTAAATCATATAAATTGACAATTTAATGATCGATATATACTAAAATATATTTTTTTTGTTTTTCCTATCCCGACAGTAATCAATGCACATATTCACCAACGACCTACGAAATAAAGAAAGTAAGTATTTTTTTAACAAATAAATCAGAATAAAAAATATACCTACTTAATTCTTGATTTGGCGTAGGTATGTAGCAACAACTTTTTTTAAAGCAGTAGTGGCCCAAATTTTCAAGCCGTGGGTTTGAACCCCGGCAGGCACATACTTTGTTTTTTTTTTTCATTACCACTGCTCTAAAAATGGTGAAGGAATATATCGTGAGAAAAGTGGAATGTTCCAGATCAAAAATTCGAAGACATTGATATCCACCAACCCGCATTGGGCCAGCTTGGTGGACTACGGCTCACTTCCTCCCACGGAGAGGTAGGAGGCCTGTTGCCTTGCTTTAAGAATCTTGAAGGCTGAACATAATTATCTTCCAGTACATCAGACGACACAATGATCACACTCCCAATTATCTTTTGCTCCAAAAAAGAAGATAGGTATTCCATTTCCACAGACAAACCACGAAAATCATACAAATGAATATACTTCTAATTCACTCAAGAAGATATTTGAGTAAGAACGCGGGACACAACATCATCTAATAATGTGGAAAAAATAGTGTCTGTGCGATTACAATGCGAGACTCGTGTAAGGTAATCTAGTTAGTGCGGTCGCCCGGCGTCGCTCATTACAGCGCCGCGCGCGACCACGTACGTGGACCACGGAGGTAGAATAAATACAGATGTGTCCAGTCCATGTTAATATATGTATGAGTGGATGGTGGCATCAATTATCGAAAGACTCTGTAATAAAAAAAAAGAAAAACAATTATGATTATTTTACATTCACAGTAGTGGGCCCATTAACTAGCAATGGAGTGTAAAAAAATAATGTTAATTTGATATAATGGACGTAGAACTTTACAGCTACAGTGTGGTCAAATTTAATTTTGCTGGAGTCGTGAAATCGTTGAATATAATATTTTTACTTAACATAAGCTTTAAGCAGCCCTTAAACAACCTCTACAAGACAAGAATATAAAGCTTCTTATATATCGTCCTAAATAACTGTAAATGATCATTTCCATGATTATTATAAAGAAAAACAATAGCAATCATGCATTTACAAATGCCAAGACACCAAAAAAATCGCTACACAAAGGCTTCAAGGAAAAACTACTACAATCTTGTGTGTCATATCCAGTGTTTTCTATGACATTGAAACGTCTTCATATCGCGTCAGCAGTTTTGGCGAATGCAGGATAATTCCGATCGCCTTCGGAACGGTTCGCCCATGTAAACTTGTTACCACACGTGATACGGATTCCGTCATTTAATTTTTCCAATTGAGGAACATTGTACTGAATTACGTGTTCATTTCTTTCGCAATTTCGTATAACCAAATTGCGAAAGAAATGATATGCGAGAAATTGCTTACTTGAAGAAATGGATTTTCTTAGAAAATATTCAGGGAATGGAAGAGAATGTGCATGAATAAATATTGTTTGTATTGAGATCTGAAAATTAGTAGTAGATGAATGTCAAACTATAGAACCCACATAGGTACATGTAATTAGACTGGTAGACGACCGTGCGACCCCTCATATTGAGAAATCATTATACCGATAATGATAACATTTAATGGAACGGGCGGAAACATTCACAGAAATGTAGATCAGCAACAAATGCGATTGTTTCTATTCACTATTTATGATAAAAGATGACACTATACAACACAGAGAATATATTCCGCTAATAGTCCCACCACCCACTCAAATGACAAATTAGCTAGGCTGTCAAAACGCGTATCCATTATAATGGCATTTCCCGATGCTGTCGGAAACAAATAAATCTGCACAATAACATTAGATGTCAGTGGAATAAATGTAACGTCAATCCGTGGCCATTTGTCGTCGTTAAATCTTTGGGAGTGACCCACGGGCCGACCGGTCGGTTAACATTTGGAACGAAGTTAGGAGAACCGTCTTCAGATTTGCGCAAAGGAAGTGAGAAGGGATGTGTGTATTATTCATTGATGATCGGTTAGGACCTTCCTTACGGTGATTTCATACATGGGCGTAGCTAGCCATAGGCTCAGGGTGGGCAGCAGACTAAAATAATATGTAACTAGCAAACTATACGCACGATATTACCCCGGTTATTGTTTTTGTGTCGACTGTCGAGTGTGAACTTTCTTACGGATATTGTCCTAGATACTTTATTTTTTTAGGTTGGTTAGGTACCTTACAGGTCGGAGCCAGAGTGGGGCAAGTGCCCCACCCTGCCCCACCGTGGCTACGCCCATGATTTCATAGTCGCGCTAGCGCCGGCGGGTCACGAGATAGATGTGTCTTGTACCGTTTCATAGTGAAACGCGGCTCGTAAGTGTACGATGGCAGCCAGCGCTGACGGTCAAACCACTTTTAAAATAGGTACTTATTTCTGCGTGCAATTCTTTATCTTTGAGTGGATTTTATAAACAAGCGTGACGAACGTAACATAAAATGACATTTAAAGCTATATATGTCACTTAAAGTATAATAAAATTATTGTTTTTAATATACTTGATAACCACTTAGGTAATTGTTGGTTGCAGACTTGTAGAATTGGCGTCACGAGGAAGATTCTTAGGTACCCAACCACCAATGAAAATACACTAGTAAAACCTCTCACAATTATCAACATTCAAAGTTGATACTTGAGACCAATAATTATTATGTTATAATACATGTTTGTCAACTTTTCTTCCCGTATTCACGCTACCATAAGCCTAACACCCAAGTTTAGGAAGGGGAAAAGACAAAAACTTAATGACAAGTGGACAATGAAGAAGATTCGAGACGCTTGTCGCCGCGAGATTGTCAGGAAGCGTCGCGAAACAGGGGCTCGGACAACTTTATATAATCCTTAATAGAAACGTTGTTTCTTTTTTCACAAAGGACAAATAAAGGGAATTGTTTCATAACAATCTATTGTTGTTGTTTTTGTTGATAGTTTTCAAAGACTTTTTTGTTAACGTCGAAATAGTATGAGTATTTTTTCCGTATTGTATTATTGTTCAGGGCGAAAGAGGGTTAAAAATTTGTGAATTACATATTTATTGAAATAAGTTGCGGTAGGATATAACCAGATTTTCTTTATGATAAATCTTTAGAAAAATTCATAATTGACCTGTAAGACACAAATCAATCATATGAAAACTTAGTCGACTGGCAGAAAAAAAAAATTTGATGTCTGTCAGTGATAACAACCGGAAAAATAAAATAATACAAGTACCTAGCTAAAAACTTACTAAGAAACATATTTCAAATCACGAAAATTCACTGGCAATAAACATCCAACTAGAACCAAAATAAAGCTGATACGAAAACAAACTCTTTTAGCAAAGGTAAATCGAAAACCCGGACTTGTCCGAAGAGGATTATTTTAGACAATCTATTTGCTCGGCAACCTAAGAGGCGGCCCTCAAGAAAATCAAATCAGACAATCAAGTGGAAAAATCTATGTTCGGTGAACAAACAATCAGCTTTAGTTACTGTGGACAGTGACGTAGGGTCCTCACCTCAGACCATAGAAACGAGGAGATATGCCATCATAGCAAATTAGTACGGGAACACCTGGTGCACATTTTTAGTACATTTTTTGACACAATTACAAGCGCTCCTTGTAAATAAAAAGTTCTCCCACACATTAAAAATTCCGCACACCCTCAATCTAACACTGTTAAGCGTCACTCAACACTAGCACTAAACTAAACACTGTATGTATATCATCGATCGTGTTCGGTTCGTCGCCAGCGTGTACTTTTGCATCACGATCAATGTGATCAACTAAAGTATCAGGCTCAATAGCGCCTTGGCACATCTCCCTTGTTTCTATGATCTGAGGTCCTCACTTACCATTTATTTGATCTCCTCTTCAATCTCTTGGGAACATGGTATTTGTTTTAAAGCTTTATTGCTAAGTAATGTGTACATAGGTCAACCCTCTAAAAAAATTCTGGAGATGTTGACCAAAATATATGTGGCGGTTGGGTTTATTATCTAATGCGTACTTTAAATACGTTTAAGTTGCAGATTTGTAGATATAAACAGATCATTTTCAAGTAATTTAATTAGCATTAAGCATTTAAAAAAAAAATGTTAATTGCTTTTCTTCTTGCATTAATGTCATTTTAACGATCGTTTTCCGAAAGTTAGCACATGGAAATTGTAATTTGTTTTCTTTCTACAGAGTAAACATCGAAACATTTGAAGGGGAAAATATCACAATATGCCTTGTTTTTTTTAACTTGTTTTGGTCTTACAAATCTGAAAATGTCTTTTTGATCTAAAGAGATACATAATCAATTAATCATATTTAAATATCAAAATAATATCTATCGTATCAATCCGCCACATCATTGATATTATAATCACATCAATAAATAAACCATTAATATTTATTTCATTACCTTCCCCCCAATAAATTAAATGCAGTCGTAAACCAAAAACCCCATTGTGTCCAGTAATTTATTCACCGTTGGCAACACAGAAAACTTGTCCATCCCGAGGGTAACCCCGGTAAAAAGGTGTCAACTTTTGAAAGATTGTACCCTGTCATGAATATTATATGAACGAATCGAGTTAAGGGTATTTTGCGATAATGTTCGACGTCGGTGGATACTGTCAGCCTATGTCATTTCATACGGATTTGCCCTTTGTTAAAAGTAACACGTAGTATGTCAGGGGGGCTATCGTGTGTGAAATTTGCTGCTGAAAGCCCAGTTATGTTTACGTGATGTTGAAGGATGGGTCCCTGATTTGTATAGGGCTTGATGTTCGATAAGTTTGCGATTCGATAAGATTGCGTGGTTTAGAATGGTTTGATATTCTCAGCGTTGAAGTTAGTCAGAACAAGACATTTTCATGGTATCTTGAGGATGTGCGAGCTTGAAATTTTATATCGTTTATTTTTTTTAAACAGTGTACATTTTTATCCGAAAACAACTTTTAATTTATCTAGTAGTGGAAAAAGAAAAGAATCTCAGTTGTAAAACTAACAAGTTTCTAAGCACATAGCAAAATACCAACGAACCATCTAAAATCACACATGAGTGACCTGTAGTTTCCTCGTGCATTTGTTGAAATAATTTTATTTATCAAACTAATTAACATTCCTATACGGCTATAATTTCCTATACCTACTTACGGAATAACACCATACTATATTTTAACTGCAATCTATAAATATTTCGAACATAATACATATTTAACCGAAATATTTCAAGATGTTTTCATGAGAGTTTTCCAGACCGAAGTTTTCTATTACTCATAGGGCGATTTTCTTTTATTATTCAGCAAAAACACATAAAGCGTTAACGGTCTTATGTCTGCAGTTTTGTGAAAAACTTGCAACAAATGTAATAAATAATACATTTTACGCATTATCAGTTCGATAGTAGATATAGGAACGGAAATCGTAAACTATCATAAAATAAGTTTTTCTGCGTCGCCGCCGCCCGCCGAGCGACGGATCTTGTTTCTTATATATTACCATGGCTTGCTTTCTTTATATTTATACCTGTACCTGTATGCATCGTCTCGATTTTGAAGAAAGAGAATCATTCTTGAATTTATTCTTTGTTAAAGTTAAAGTAATACTTAGAATGGAAAAGTTAGGTAGGATAAGGTACCTATATCCCTCCATGTTAGGGATTTAATTTTCATATGGTTAGTTCCGAATAAACAAGTAACAAGACAACTTAATAATTATTCAAGATAAACATAAAAAACATAATTATTTCTAAAACGATGTATTTATAAACGTAACTGATAGAATATACAACTTTCGTTGGATTTTCTGGCTGACTAATACCTATTTACAAAACTGAAGTTTGAATGATAAGTAAAAGTATACTTACCTAACTAATTAATTTCCTTTGAGAGAAGACATATTTGTCGTAAAATTAATTTAATGAATAGCAATCATTAATTAATCTCTCTATATTATAAAACAAGCAGAGACAAAGCAATCATTAGTATATTTCGTTATTCCATTTTTAATAGAGCAATATTAATCATTACCGAGACGCAGATTCTCTTTTGTCTTCAAGTATTACCTATATTTTTAATTTTTCTTATTAAATTAGAATCTTATGAACGTTTGAATTTAGTAATGAACTAGAACAAATCTGTTTTCATATTTAATTATGCAGACATGAGATTTTTCTAATATATTAAGAATGTATGTAATCATAAAAGTAATTATCTAGCTAGGCATCTTCTACAGGCAATGTAATAAAGCTACATTCAAACAGTTAATTTGTTTTAACCTTTATCAAAAGACTTGCCAAATACATAGGTCAAAATAATTATGGAGTTAATAAGAAAAATAGTATCCTAATAACTATTATATTTTAAATTCAAGTAAGATTTAAAAATCAACTGTCCTTTTTAGTAAAGTTTGTAAAACGAATCATTTGCTTGAGTTAATCAAAGCAAGTTATGTTACAAAAGTTTAAAATCATACAAAAATATTTTACAATTTGCCGTCGTCGACACTCCAATTTCGTTTTGCTTTCCCAATTTTTTATTAGCCATCACTCGCAAGCAAGTCAATTTTAAGTTATTTTCATGTTATATCCGAACGAATAATGTTTATGTCAAACACAATGTTGGCGCCAACGCCAACAAAGATGGCGGAGTGAAACGTCAAGTTGCACCGATTACACTTGGATGTTTTATATTGTTGTAAATAAAATGGTAATTTGGATTTTTTATATTGTTCGAGTAAAAATTGAGTTTGTATTGTTATTTTTTTGGTTGGTTGATTTGATTTCTCGACAAAGGCGTAGATAAATTATTTATTAAAATAACGCTTAGCAGCATTATTATTATTTTTTTACACAGAACAATCAAATTTATGAATTAAAAAATAACATGAAAAGTTAAAAAGTTGAAAGCATGAATAAAATAAAATAAAAAATCCGAAATTCTTATATTAAGTCTTAACTGTTTCACAGAAGGGCAAAAACTGCTCTACTCGCCTTGGTATGAATAAAATAGCACACCTACCTATTTATTATTCAATTCCAAATATCGACACGTTGACAAACCCCAAATGAATTCCCTTTCATGTCGTTAAAGCAACAGGAGAGAAATGGGAAATCATATTAGTCTACATCGGTCCCACTTGAAATTCATTAAAACCTGTTCTTAGTCAAATGTAATAATTTATTTAAGCAACAAAAATCCCCAAAAGTAATATCCATTGAAGCGTATTTAACGCTGAAGCGGAGATGTTAAATAGTGATGGGGAATACGATAAATTGAAATTACGATGTATTTAATGTGTATATGGCGTGGTATTTTTATTTGCGTCCATAATTAGGACTAGGACTATACATAAGTATTATAGTTTTGCTATTTATTAATGCTGAAATAAAGATTTAGAGACTACAAGTAGGCACTAAATATTAAATGACAAAAGTTCTGTAAAAAGTGCTTTGTCAAACTAGTTTTCAGAAGGCCTTACTACTAGCTTTGTCGCGGAGTGCCTCCCTCCTCTGACCTCTCTGCCTCGGCTAGCTATGAGAGGGAGCCTCTACAGACACAAATCTTGATATTGAATAAATAAAACACTGCAGGATGGTTGGAGAGGTGTATTGCGAGACGTAGGTTGTATTTTTGCACTTTATAACGTTACACAGAGGTATAAAAAGAACTGTTACAAAAAGAGACTATTTGCTTATAGCTTTGCACACTTGATAAATAGGTAGTAGGTAATAAATAAAAACAGTACAGCGGTTCAGCGGTCACAAGTGATGTCGTTGGAGACCAGACAAAGAATGACGAAACAATGCAAAAAAATATGAGATGTTCTAATTTTGAAATTTAAAGTTAAAATCTAAACCGAATTTAGAAGAATGGGATGAATGAAGTGGCCAGCAATGGAAGATTGCCAGCACTAAATGATGTAAGAAGGATGACTCCGTCACAATACCCCGCTCCCCCGGCGTAAAAAAAATCCTTAAAGATTTTTTTTACAAAAGCTAAAGTAAAACAAACAAGAAATAAATTAAAATTAAGAAAATGCCATGCGAGTGATTAATTTAGCCGGTGCTAATGGTTTTTTTTAAAAAATGCGTATATACAATAGACCTAATTCCCTACTCACACAACCTTTCATAAGTAGCATGCATTCTTCACCTCTCATAGTCTTTATTTCATAATGCGGAAAGAAAGACACCAAGCATAGAGGGACCCTAAAATATTATAGTACAGGGCCACTCGTGGAAATGATCTACAATAGTGTAGGCTTGTTTAGAGTCAGTCACCACCCGCTGACATAGGTGATGAAGAAGATGACTAGCTTAAGGCTTATTTTAAGAGTCGCTAACCCGCTCTACTAAGAATTGCCCACATAGGCTAGACGTACCTAGTTAAGTACAATGTGTATAGACACATAAATAAGTATGCCATATAGGCTAAGCGTACCTAATCAAAGTACGACGTGTTTTAACACGTATAAGAAGAATAATATCCTATCCTTTAGGGGAGAGAATAAGAATGCATGGATATGCATTTAAAATAGTTTTGTGACCTAGGCTTATTTTAAGAGTTGACGCCGCTCTTTTCGGTAAGAGAAGTTATGGTAAGTGAATAATATAAAATTGGTTAGAGAAAAAGGGCTTATTTTGAGAGTTTCTAACCGCTCTTAAACTGTAAATTAGTGGGAAAATTATAAGAAAGTAATAATAGCAAGATAGCTAGAAATAAGTAATGTTTCCGAAAGAGTATTAATGTTAAATGAATAGGTAATAGTAGTAGTAGGTATCAAATAATAGGATAAGGTATCAAATTAAATAAGTCTAAATAAATAAGTCAAAAAATTGTTAAACGGGACAGAGGGAAAATAGTTCTGGTTGTCAGTAAGTAAGTATATTGCATTTCATAATAAATTATAGAGGTTAGTATAAATAATTCCGGGTAAGGTATTGTGACAAAACCCATGACTTACCAATGAAATAATAAGAAAGAATGGTATGGATATAATTATTAAATATAATTAATATTTTAGTACATTTAATATAATGTATGTAAAGTCTTCGACCACCTAGTACGGGTGCGTCTCGGTTGTCGGTTTCGGGAACCTCGAGGAATACACCCAGTAGGTCGGTGGTCTGCCTGCGCGTATACCTAAGGATATTCTCCTTAGGCACGCTGTGAGTCAGTAACCAATCTCCTTCTGAAGTGACCACGAATGGTTTTAAAAACACTCCAGAATTCGAGAGGTTTGTGATTCGGCCGTAAGCCGATTGGTGGTGTAGTGTAATATGGTAGGTAGATATTTGTAAAAGTGTTTTGTAAGTGTTAATGTATTATGGTATGCATACTTTTTTATAAATAATAGATAATATTAAATAAATTTAAGAAAAAAAAGGTGAGTGACGTGATGACTTACTTGTGACAGGCAGTGACAGGAACGAAGGCTGGACCGCTGAACGTTGTTTATAGCAACACAATATTATTATAATATAAATATAAAATAATAATTTATTAAAGTACAGTGATATAATAAAATAATTATGAGAAGGTGGGCCAAAGTGTTAAACGGTAGCGAAAAATTGCTTTTTAGAATTTTGAAAAACTATAAAAACAAGTAATTATAAAAAAATATTTCACACTTCACAAAAAAAAATGTTCTTCAACTGTGATTGGTATTCCAAAAATTCTGTATTCCGTTCTGTGTTTCTGATTTGGTTCTATGGTTTGTACAATCTGTGTTTGTATTCTTCGATAATAATTTGGTTGCTGGATTGCGTAAATGTTCCGTAAGTATATTATAATATCTTCAGTAGGTAATCTTCAGTAGTCCGAGTACGATTGGGCGCCAGTGTCGCGGAGTGCCTCCCTCCTCTGACCTCTCTGCCTCGGCTAGCTATGAGAGGGAGCCTCTACAGACACAAATCTTGATATTGAATAAATAAAACACTGCAGGATGGTTGGAGAGGTGTATTGCGAGACGTAGGTTGTATTTTTGCACTTTATAACGTTACACAGAGGTATAAAAAGAACTGTTACAAAAAGAGACTATTTGCTTATAGCTTTGCACACTTGATAAATAGGTAGTAGGTAATAAATAAAAACAGTACAGCGGTTCAGCGGTCACAAGTGATGTCGTTGGAGACCAGACAAAGAATGACGAAACAATGCAAAAAAATATGAGATGTTCTAATTTTGAAATTTAAAGTTAAAATCTAAACCGAATTTAGAAGAATGGGATGAATGAAGTGGCCAGCAATGGAAGATTGCCAGCACTAAATGATGTAAGAAGGATGACTCCGTCACAGCTTTACAAAAAAACCCATACACTAAATTTCTTAATTTAAAATTAACGCTCGATATAATGCACAACTCCATAACCTCACTAACCTCACTAAGAAGCCAAGGCTCACAGGAACGTATTATCATATAAATAATTCAGCATATCTTACTGCGCATTATGTCATTTACGGCGTTACCTTTTAGACGAGTATTTACACAAAAGAAGAGAGAATCAAAAATGATAATTACATGCAAATCTGGGGATCGTTTGTGAGGCACTCTCCTCAAATGTCTGCCTCTATTTGATGTTAGGAAGATTCTTTTTTAGATCCTTAAAACGGTTGAGAGGAGTAATGACAAGCTTGAATGAGCAGCATTAGATGCGTTTAATATTTATGTCTGCTAATGCAGTTTAGTAATCCTGTGTAGGTACATTGTTTTTGCTAAGAACGTTTTGTTCAAACGAAGTTCGGGTACCTAAGCTTTCGAGACTTTGAAGAATTGTCAAAAATAGTTCAACTTTAAAAAACACTGAATATAATATTTATTTATGTCCACTTTTTACGGGTCGTAAAAAGACAATATTTGCTGTACATTTCCAAGTAAATAAATATTAATTTATTGTAAGTATGTAAAACAACAACAACATTTCCAAAAAATCTTCATTGTATATTCAAACAATGTTGTTCCAAGATTCGCATTCAAGCGCATCTTCAGTCCAAAAAGAAACTAAAAATTCCTGTTGACATCAAGTATTCCTGAAACGAACAGTCTTCGTTAGACCCGACCCATACCTGCACTGCATATGTTACCATGCACAAAGTTTTCAAACTAAAATCCCATTCACATTGTTTATTCGTTACAGGTTGACGTACAGGGACGACAAATCGAATTTCCCTTTGATTCTTCACAAGTAGGTAAGAAAAACAAAAGAGAGCAAAATAGTTGAAGCACGTAGGAAAGTTTTAAGGTTTTTTGGCAAGTTTGCCCTTTTGGTCCGATACGGTTATAATTGGAATTATTATGTTGTCTTGTAACATGGTCAATGGCTCGAAAATCGGTAGTAAAAAGATGTCTTATGACTTTAAAAAGATGACTAAATACTTTTTTTTTTTTTTTGAGTATGGGAAATCATCAAATGACCCCTCCCGCTCTAGGCGGAGCGGAAGGGAGTGTCAGACTCTTACTGACTAAAACCCACCCGTGTTCCTTCCTTAGCCCTTTATGTTCCGGGTCAGCGGTACCCCTTTCGGACTATCCCGCTTTCCCGGCAGGCTTGGGCCCAAATGGGCCCCCTCTCTGATGCTGACATCTCTTTGAGGCGCGCGTGGAACACGTACGCGCCGTTCATGACTAAATACTTATGTTGGCATGTCCTAGCCTAAACTAAATTTTGTAGTACGCTATCAGATTACATTTTTCAAAAATGCGTCTTTTCATTTAACATTCTTAAAATATATGGTTCTGTGCGAGCGAGAGAGGTGCCGAATGCGAGAGCCCTCTTAAGGAAAGCGGCTTCTATCGGCGCTGGAATAATTTCGCAAATGTCTAAACATGTCAAAAAATATTTATCGATGGAATAACACTGTTACATTAATAAATTGACACCATACCGTCCGTCCGTGGCGTGATAAAATCATGAAACCGGGCTGGAGACATCTTAGATAGCGTGATTGGTTAAACTAGGGATATATTGAAAGAAAGTATTCAGTAGATACTTATGCGATACTAGTTCGATTAACTATGAGACTAACTTTGAAATCACGAAAAAAAATTAGCCGTTCCATACATTTGTCGACTGATACGGATACTTTTTTGTGAGGAACAATTGCTTTTTTTCATTGGTCCCATAGTCATTTGAGCCAGTATCGAATACTGGTTAATTTCCTTTAATATGTACCTCGTTTAACTAGTCATCCAGTAAAAACCCTTCTCACGTTTTACGATAACCACAAAACGAGTATTAATTTAGTCGATTATCAAGCGATAACTTCTTAATCACTCACATTAACATCACTAATCTAATATTTTCCCCGAATAATGCCGAATAGCGCCATAAATAACTGAAAACGTTCCCATAAATATATATTAACGAAAGATCAAGACAAAGGAGAGCTGTAAGGAGTCAACCCTTCTCCTTAACTAATGTATTTAATTATAATAATTGCTCCAACCACAGGAGTGACCTCTTCGGTGATGAGTCGCAGTTCGTTGGGAGAATAATTAATATTCCTATTATTAAGATTGTGTGTTAATAATTGAATAGCTTTTGATTATGATTGAAAAGTAAATTTGTTTTATGCCAATTGATTGTTTTATTTTATTTTCGTTCATTTTACAGTAAGATTTTATTGTTCTACGTATTTTCTGCTATGATTTTGAAGTAGGTACAATATGAGTATAAATTCCATAAGACTTGGCGTTGTAGTTAGTTGGCAATCTTTCGAATAAGAAGCGGCAAAGCCACCTAAAAGCGGTATTACAGCCTACTTAACAAGTGAATTAGTTGAAATGCTAAATTGGGTAGATACAGGACTAACAAATTACTGTAACGTCTCTTCACGATATCAAAGTTGCGTCGAAAGCTACACGCAGCGCCATCTATTGCTGCGACACAGAACTATAACATTAAGTTTTACAGTATGTTCTATTAAAAATATTAGGCTAGTTACATAAGATGTTTGGAATTAAAATTATGTTATAAGTACCATAACATAAATTGAAGTAGACAACAAGACATTTATCACATTAACGTTAGAAGTTAAATTAAAATGTGATCTCACTGACAAAGTGTTCTCGTAACAAACTAATTTAATACAAGTTTATAGTATTTTTGCATCACCATAAATCGATGATTTAATGGCTCGATAAATACTAAATGTGAAACATAAAGCTTTGGAGCTAGACAAATAGTTTATTGTTGTAGCTCTTAAAATATTTACTTGCCTATTTATTGTAATATATTACACGTTAAGGTCGTATTTCTTGTTTCATTGAGATTTTCTGAATAGGTTTTTGAGTATTCACGGTCACTGTGACGTCAATGGCGGTTTAGTAAACGACAAGATATTCTCATTGTTGTGACCATGAGAATCATGGTCATTCATCTTTGTGAGTTTTTACGTCTTTGTATAAAAAAAAACATTAGATATCTACATCAATAACTTAATGCATTTTTTAAAGTTATACTTGCCCAACTTTTGACAAGCCATTTAAATAAAATTCAAAATATGATTGTTATAAAATTACCATTTTAAAAGTTCAGAAAACTTTCTGTAGCATAAAAAAGATTTTATTCAGTCGATTAAAGTTCTAAAATAAGCAAGTAACTCCCTAACTTTTACAGAAAACAGAAAGCAAATAACCCGAGCAAGAAGCAAAATTGATCTAGAAATCAAACAAATATATTAATGCTATGCAAATACAAACAAAACCAATGCATTTACCGAAATCTATATGAAGAATAAATTTTTAATAACCCGTCTAGACCAACATTTACAGAAAGCCATTTCAGCTTCGCCAATCTCAAGTTTTCCACTTAAGCAGCAAACATAACCAACATTGATCGGAAAACTGTTTTATTAGCGGTTTGTTCGACTCCGTTCACTCAGCATTCATTCACTCATTCCTCTTGTTTATACTCAATCACATTCAACATAATAAAAGAGAAAATAAAAACTATAATGAAGCAAGTTCATTTTGCAAATATTTTCTCGTCTGGCAACAGCAGAAATAATGATCAAGAAGTTGTGCCAACTCCGCAAAAGTTTTCTCTGTATTCGATTTCGCTGTTACGGCTAATTTTCATGTTAAGGTTTTATTATTATTTGCATTTTTACTGCATCGAAGATTTTATAGCTCTATTGGTTTAATGAATAATCTGGTGAACAGAAAATTTGTTGAGCCAGAGGCAAGACAGCTGATTAGAATTTTTCAAAACGAACACAAAGCAGTTCCAACATTTTTTGTAAAATACTATAGGTAGCCACCACCTACCCTTCATCTAATTTACCTACAACTTTTCTATTTTATTGGGACTTGTAGGAAAACAGTAGGTACTTAAATACAATCCGCATGATCAATCTTACTTGGCCGGGCAGAAGTTATAGTCACGAGTTCACGAGTGGCTGCTAATTTAAAAAGATAATTATCCCTTATTACATAAATCAAGAATTTACTGGATGAAAAAGTATATTTTGTGAAACAACAAAATTGCATAAGTACTTCTAAATGTTTTCTTAGCGACGGTACACGCGCATATCTCGCTGAGCTAACTTCAGCCGCAGTTCAAGTTAAATTGTGCAAACTGTCATTCATCCACTTTTATCAGTTTTTCTCATCGCACTTTCTTTTTAACTTCATAGATCGTCTTTTGTTCATGGTCAACGCCAGTCCTCGTATTATTCAAAACCGATACATCTAAAATAGATACATAATACCCCTAATAACTACCCCTTAAAGTGTGCTGGATGCAAACAAGGCCTGTATACAAACTTCTTAACAACGCAATATTGACTTAAGTTCGTTGTCTTGTTGCCATCAATCTGCTCAAATGGCCGCCGCATTACAAAGTTGCTTCCCTCCGACAGCCCAAGAGGTCACTTCCTCTTATAGTTAATTATAATAATTGGTAAAAGGGTCCACCACGTGCGTTATATTGAATAGCCACTTTGTGTGCTAACGAACTGTCAGGGCAATTTATGTTTTAAATAAAATACAAGTTTGGGTGTGTTTTGGTTTTTTGGACAGAGGAGATGTAATTTATGTCTGGTGTTAGGTATGAGGATTACAGTGACGTAACTGAATGTGCTAGAAAAATTGGCCTTGATTTCATGTGTGTTCATGGTTTTATTGTTTGCATTTTATAGGGTCAATTTATATAACTTTATGAATTTTAGTAGACCGTTTGCTGGTCGTACTTACATAAAATAAACAAAAGAATAAAACATGCTTACAATTATTCTTTGTAACTTCATAAAATGTTTTTCCTTAATACAATCAAACAGCGAGTATAAAACCTCACCGTAACATACAATATTCCTTAACAAGATTTAAATAAAAATACCTTCGTAAAGCTTATAAAATTTCCATTTCCTAAGTATAAATTACAATGAGGGGCTCAATTGACGCATAAACTAATTACCTGTCCTAGATGGCATAAGACCCTTCATTTATACTGCGTAACTTAATTACTCACACTGACAGACGAGCACCATACTACCGTACCACCCAGCATAACTGACCCCTTTAAACAGAACAACACATCCCTCTAACACGAGTTTAACAAAACATTGCGCTCACACGGAGATCTTTTAAGCTGGTCGGCTTATTGCGTATTGCTGAGGTATATTTGAGAATGTAGATTAGCTATTGCCTCTTATAATACAACGGAGAGGAAAGTCAATTACTTGAGCATAGTTCGAATACGTAGTATGTTAGCTGAAGAGCAATTGTGGCGCTATGGAAACTAATAAATTCGCGAAATTGCCAATATGATGGCGTCTTTGACGAGAAATCGAATTTTCAAGGGTTTTAGACGATCGGAATTTGATAAACGATGTTGATATTGGGGTAATGACACTAAAATCTGATTAAATAAATGTAAATAGACAACAAACGTTCAACCTTGTGGTATAGAATATATCGTAGTAAAATCTAAGCTAAAAAAAATGGCTTGCCGCGAAAAACGTAATTACTTAACTCTCTTCTCTCTCTTAACTCAAAACAAATTGAAGCTTAATAAGTTGACACAACTTATTAAGGGATAATGGAGATTCCAAAAAAAAACCAACTAACTAAAATAATCGGAAAATATACGGTTGTTACACACTTTTCTAAGTTCTATCTGCAGAGCGAGGCAGTCATCGCATCACTTACTTCGAACTTGGCCACAATTCACGAACAATAACAGTTGCAAACAAAACTTCTTATGATATACAGTCCACAGTTTCATTTAAAATAGAAAACTTTAAAATATCCTTTTTCCTACAGTATGTTTATATTTTGCCGGTAAACTTTTAATGTATGCCCGTTTCGCCAGTGAATGGGGAGATGCCGTGGTGGGAGGAGGGGGGAGAAACTTGCTCCGTCGATTCCAGAAGCTTGAAGAACTAATTTAACTGCGTCCCCTAACTGCCACTTCAATAAATTCTAAACTAGATATATATTTTTTACTAAGTTTCAATCTTTTAAAATTTACAACGACCTTCGAGAAACTTGGGAAAATGGAAGAAGATTCGAACGAAGGTTTTCGGTTTTTAAAGTTTGTAAGTTATACTACTAGTAATGTAAGTTGCATGGTTTTTTTAGTACCTACTTGAGCAATTAGTCTAATTGATTTTGAAGAGAGCAGCAATTTATTTACCAATTTTCAGAAAAATAAAAATATTAGTAATGTTTTTACGAAGATTCTGTTGAAGATAGCGGTTATACATCATAATTATCTTAGTAAAATGTTCAGTAGGTAAATGTTATTTTCAGTAAAGATTTCTTAGCCGACTTCATGTAAATGAACAACAAATTAAGCTGAGGTAGAATGTACAAGGATTCATAAAAAAAAAATTGTAACAACTGATTTTGTACCTACATCCATAGCAAAAGCCAGAGTTATAAACGATATACTTTGCGAATAATTTCTTTTAATTAGGTACTGGTATAACACCACATAAATGGTAGGTACATGTAATAGTACTATCAGAATTTAACCCGCCCTATAATAACAAACGACCCGACATAAACACTCACTCAAAGAGGTAATATCTAGGAATTTTCATAGCCATTTCGCAAAATGATATCTGCACTCCTTGTCAAAAGTGACAAGGATGACCGCACGGTTGTCGCAGTGGCTGAGAGATTGGCTGCTGCGCAACGTGTCGCGGGTTCGATTCCCGCATTGCACATAGGTCTGGCTGTTTGTGTATGTGAAATTTGTGTTTGTAAACGCACCCACGATACAGGAGAAATCCTAGTGTGGGGCAACGTTTTTTAAAAAAAAAAGAAAAGAAAAGTAGTTTTCCTAATTAGACGGCCGACTTCACGCCATGCATGTTAACGACTGACATTTGCATTCGGATCCCACTTCGTGCTTAGAAGGGTGGGTTCCACTGTGCGAGCCGAAGATTTAGAAGGACGACTACTTGTGTTGGCCTTTGTATGAAAGTGGTTAATTTGATAGAATGTGTAATTTTGAGTGTTGGATAACTAGGTAGGTGATCTTTTTTGTTTGCATATTTTGCCCTACCTTAAAGCAAGAACCTTCTTCTATTTTCATTTCTTGCGGTCCTGCGCCTCTTCTCTCCAGTTTTTTAGGAATCCCCCTCCCTCTCCCTAATACCCCTCCTCACTGTCTCAGGGCACTTTGTGATCTGACCGTCATTAAACCTATTAAAACTAGAGTCTATAATATTATTTTTTATTCCGTGAGCGTATTGTGGCGCTTTTGTTGCATCGACTCACATTATTTGAATTTCTATTTCTTATAACAGGGGGTTACACCACCTCTGAATATTGTTTGACGTTTTTTTTTTTTTTTTAATAAACTGCAATAGTCTGAGATTGTAAAACTGAACAATTGATAATTTCTCAGATTCCTTTTTATCTACACCCGGTAGGGCAAATGGGGTGCTATTAGGTACCTACTACAATTTATTAAAAATATTGCTTAAAAATGCGTGAAAACCACGAGTGCCGAACAGCCGAACAAACATTCGTCCTCTCAAAACACCAACATAAATGGAAGCGGGCAAAGCCAGGGCAACTGTCAAAATCACCACGTGATCATTACACCGGGGAATGAGTCGGAAAATGAGCGCTCACGGATAATTGGCGTTCCGGAATGAATTTGTGATTCTGTAATGTGATATTTTGATGAGGTGCGGATGACGTTGACTGTACAAATGCTGTATTGTTTTGGTTCAGTGGTTAGTATGGTGCGTTACCGTAGTGTTCAATTTATTAGCTTTCCAAATGTCATAGGTAGTACATAGTTATAAGTATTACTTACTATTTAAGGGTGCATTACGGCAAATCGTGTTATAGGATTTCAATAAGTTTATATAGAAAACGTAAAGTAGTAGCCACGAAAAAAAAACGTCTGACAAGCTGAAGAGTTTGACTGTTCTTTAAAAATTCGGTTTAAAGATAAACCTTGTAGATGAATGTAAAAAAAAATTTGAATATCACTAAAAACGTGCAAAAAAGCACTGCCATACTTTCATAACTTTGAAATGAAAATTTTATGAATTTGACATAATAAAACACAGAGAACCAGCATTTTTTTTCTGTTTTACATAACAATGTTTCCGTTTAGTGTAAAAAGATCGCAATTTTTTTGACTTTTTTTTCCAAAGTATCCATAAAAATTATAATTCAGAAAAATTCAGCAATTTTGCGATTTTTTTACACAGAACAGAAGTATTGATATAGAAAAAAAAACCATCAGCTACTACTCTGTTCTTTGTAGCCTATGATTAAGTTAATTTCATTAAGTGTTCGTTCTTATTTACGCTAAAGTTATGGTTCTACGGCAGTGCTTTTCCACTTTTTCAATATTTTTTTTACATTAATCTATTAGGTTTATTATTCTCAACACGATTTCATTAGCCACTAGTGAAACTCTTTAGCTAGCCAGACCTTTTTTTCGTAGCTACTACTTCACCTTTTCTATATAAACTTATGGTTTTCCCATAAGACTTTTGCATGGTGCCGACCTTTAACACGATAAAATATATAATATATAAAATATTCTTGTCTCTTGTTATGCTATTGTTGTAAAAATTAAACTAAGGATGGGCTTTAGTACACTGATTAACAGTTTCATTAGAAATCAACAGACTGTGTTCGAAGTTATTTTTCAATCAACACTGGTACGAGTATCTTGATTATTTTTGTATTGGCACTGTACAACAAAATCAATGTAAAATGTAAAATTATGTTAAACTTATTTTCTTAAAGAATACACGGTATGACAAAATAATAGTACCTAGCAATATTTTTGCTATCTACGGTAGTTTAAAATATTAAATACATAATAGTCGGGAAAGTACTTTCTAATAAAATCAGATGCTTATACGAGATAAAGGTATCTCTTTATCCAGCTTACGAGCTTCTAAAGCTATTGCTTACAAGCACATATCCGAGCTATTCGAGCCAGCATAAAATTGTTATAGAGCTATTTACCATAAACTGTTATAAGTGAAGCCGTAAGTAAGTGTTATAAGTGTTGTCTGGGGTTTGTGCACCTAGCTTATGATTAAGGTGAATGAACCGGTTATTGGCCACTAATGTCTTTTAGACTTTTTCTTAATTAAGAGCCTCTCAGCAGTAAATCAGTGCGTAGTTTCTTTAATGGAGTAATTTAATTATTTTAGAGTTTTAGTTAAATTGCTTTATTAATATACGTTGAATAAGATATTTTAAAATAAAACTAATAACTTCATATTATTTTTATTCTAGCTAATTAAACATTGGTAATAAAAATGAATTATGTAGGTAATTATACTTTTTTATGCTTTAAATTACGCTTCTTAATTCGGAAATAAGACAAAAGTCGGATTAGCCGGAAGAAGGATTAGCTTAATATCTATGCATAAAGAGCTTTTAAGCTCTTTTGCCAAACACACACTGTAAACGTTTAGTGTATTAAACACACTTAAGGGCAAGTACAGTATGATAAAGGTACTAAAAAAAACAAATGAACATAGAATGATAAAAAAATATTTAAAGTAAAAAAAAAAGAAGTCTTCCAATAAGTTTCTTCGCCCTATCTACCTAGTAATATTTTTGTATAGTTGCTAGATAGCAGTGAAATTGCAGTACATTCCCGGGGGATATTACCGAGCTCTTCCTAGCCATGTAAAGTACCTTCCTGTTTATCGAAATATTGTAGACTTGATACCATAACACTGTATTTACGTTTTGTTTACATTAACTTTGGCTCCCAAAGGATGTGAAAATACTTTGTGGATATCGGTTTTCAAATTGTGGGATGAGAAATATAATGTGGTGTGACGGTTTTTATTTTCCCGGTAAATGGAGGCTAAGATTCTTCTTTTTATCTCGTGGCGATACGACATATACAGGGTGGCAGGTTAAACAGTAGATATATTTTAAGGGGTCATTGTACTCATCATTATGAACAACTTTTACTATGGGACCATACATTTATGTTCACTTAGCTCAACAAAATGTATGGAACAGCTGATTTTTTTTCGCGATTTCAGGGTTGGTCCCATAGTAAAAGTTGTTCGTAATGATGAGTACAATGACCCCTTTAAATATTTCCACTGTTTAACCCTGTATAACTATAACTTAGTTACGCCATGGTGAAAAAAATTGTTGGTCAGCAACATTTAAGTATTGTATCTGAGAATTTCTTATAAAACGGCAATTTTATGAAGTCAGTAGTGAAATGATAACATACAGACATCTTCACAAGTCTATTTTTGGTAGATTTTTGAAACTACACAGTTCATGTCATTTTTGCTCCAGTCATAAAAAAAAAACTTCGAAAAGATTCTTCAAAAATTGGTGAGATCAAGTTTAGAGAGTATTGATGCTACTATAGGTAGGTACCTAACACCTTTTTTTGTTTTTTTTTTTTTTTGAGGATGGGAAATCATCAAATGACCCCTCCCGCTCTGGGCGGAGCGGAAGGGAGTGTCAGACTCTTACTGACTAAAACCCACCCGTGTTCCTTCCTTAGCCCTTTTGTCCGGGTCAGCGGTATCCCTTCCGGACAATCCCACTTTCCCGGCAGGCTTGGGCCCTAATGGGCCCCCTCTCACCTAACACCTTATAAAGACGTTCTATAGCACTACCAACAAAATCATACAATTATACAAAACCATGCTTTTAAACAACCTAATAAACAAAACAAGGGCCCAAATAATTACTCAACGCAGGTACTCGTATTTATTAAGAACAGCGGGAGGGGTTGATTATGCACATGCCTGCCGAAAGTATTATAAAAAGGCTTTTGTACGTCACCCTTTCAGCATACGAAACGTTCTATGAAATGCTCTTTTATTCGTCAAGAGACGTAAGAATAATGGCGTCGAAAACACGCGGGCTTGCAGAAACAGATACTCATTCAAACAATATGGGTTTTGATAATATAACGCTTTTTGATGAGGGTTTCAAATGAAAGCCAAGAGGTTCCGCGCAATTGGTGGTGAGGAGTTTTTCAATTTTTCGATTCTATTTTTTTGGTTTTTAGGGTTCCGTAGTAAAACTAGGAACCCTTATAGTTTCGTCATGTCCGTCTGTCTGTCTGTCTGTCCGTCTGTCACACCGTCGTAAAATCTACAGTTCATAACCAATATATATGAAACTTCACAGGTAGATGTCTTTTATAAGCCGCCATAAAGACCTGTAGTGAAATTACAAAAAAATAAATAATTAGGTGGGGCTCCCATACATGAAACTGAAGGATGAAAAAAAATAATTTTCGCGCACCCCTTCATGTGGGGTATCGTTAAATAGGTCTTTGAAAATAAGATCAAGGTTTTTAAATTACTTTTTTATTTTAGTGCATATTTAATGAACTAGAAGCTTCGAAAGTCGTTAACAATTTGTCCCCCCCTGTAATTTCCCAATCGCGTTATCAAAAAATCTGAAAACATTCAAGCTTATAAACACTCTTGATTAAAATTGGTTTGAACAAGATACGTTAATAACTTTTAGAAATATTCACTATTTCCAGTTTTGACCGCAAAAATAACTTTGTATTTCATTATAATATTAGGAAATACAAACTCATATTTGCAGTTGGAAGACTGAAATACTTCTTCCTACGAAACCCTAGACTGTGCGTGGTTCGACACGCTCTGGGCCCGGTTTTTTTGTTCATAAGTACAAGGGGTTAGATGTATATTCAGTGATTCCTGTTACGCAATTTTGCTACAAAATGTAGGTAAATACTGGTAGGTATATTGAGTACAAACTATAGTGAGCCCTTGGGTTTAATAAAACATACTGTGGTACTATGAGAATTAGGATTTCGTGGAAAAAGGGGAAAACAGGTTAATATGTTGGAAAATATTTTCATCACAAACTTCTGACTGAAATACTGAAAAGCAGTCCACCGAATACCTAATTTTATGTCAATTTAGATGTTATTTAAAGCCAACAGTACTAAGCAAATTGTATCACTGAAGGTTCTACCAATCACACAAACCACATCTAGGTTAACAAAATCCCGAAGATATTTCCAGAACCTTATCATAATATTTGTGAAATACATATCTTCGACTCAATAAGGGATGCAAAACATTTTACATAATATCTAAAGGTAGATAAGATAAGGTCTAACTTCAAACATAGTTGCATCATTACGCCTAAAGTAACTACGCAATAATCTTTAGAATGCAAACTCTTCATCCCTTCCAAAGTTCGAAGGTACCAATCAAAGAGGTTTATGATATTACAGTCGAATTTACATCGTAAACACTAACTGCTATCAAAATTCCCCAATAGTTCCTCTTAAAGGATTACCTTTTGTAAACTAAAATGGGACGCAATCATCATCTTGCGGACCAGGATTACATGAGGGCATAGGATTATTGAACAGGGTTGCCAGCTATAGTACCTATTTGGACGTCTTCGACAACTCAGCGGCGATAAAATTATTAAACGAGGTGTAAGCATTTTCAGTTTTTGGTACGCCTTTTTTCTAACTATTATTTATTTATTATAAGGCTAAGTCGAAATGTACAATGATCCCAGTTTGAGCTCAATGTCATATTTTGATAACACATTGTTTTTTTTTTTCTTCAGGTAAAAAAGAAGTTATAGAACTTTTATTCAATCCTAAGCACAAGTATTTTAAAAGAATAACTTAAGGTACAAAAATAGTGAGCATTTTGTGCATCCGTAAAGTAACACCATTCCAGACTGAGACAACCCTAAGTCCAACTATGTCTTACTTATGCAATAGCCGTCTCGCCCGCGGCCAAACATCCCTTTGGTCCTGTACAAATATTTCATATAATCATTCGCTTTTAATTATTATTGGTAGTGGCCAAGTTTTGTTTGATGTATTGATTAAAATCGTGTTTGTTGCCAAGTGCCATCATGGTGGGTCGTGTCAATAGAGCTCCCGTGGGGGCCTATGTCGCTTATAGAGCGAGTACTGTGTGGGGTGAAATCGAAATCCAGTGACAAAGTTTTGAGGAGTAATTATTTGTGGTTTTCATTTCAGGAATAATGGAATGGAATAATGTACCTACTGTTTTGTGAGCGTAAATAACAATTTGTTTGGTAATACGTTTTTTTCTCTTGTTGAATATACAAAAATAACAGGTGCAAACAACATACCTACAACCTGCTAACATTGTGACGACCAAAACGTTAAAAAATCTGTGAGATATACCTAATCAATTATAACCTAAAAGAAAAAAGAAAAACATTGGTCAGAATAAATTGTTAAAATAATTTCTAATAAACCATAAAGTACGTACATTATTCTCACATAAAACAGATATGAGATATGGAGAAAACACACCGTTAAAGGGTGTTATCAACACTGTATCATGCCTCAGTAATAAATACACGCTCAACGCTCGTAACACTGAAAATTTCATATACGGAACGTAAACATTGGAGCGAACTGTCGCGAACTAAACGACTAGAAACTTTACGAGGACATAAACATAAAAAACTCATCGGCAAAAATATGAAAATATACCTAATGTTTCGTACATGTGTTGGGATGAAAGTTTTTCCCATCTAGTGGGTACATCGTATTGTATTTCCCTATAGAAGTCATAAACATGATGGTTAGCGGGCAGCGTCTATCCCCCCATTGACTGCCCCCCTAGCTGGGCTTTAACGTCTTAAGTTCAATTTTATTTCACTCTTTAGCGCCGGTCTATAAGAGAGAAAATGTTGCGCTTCCCTGTCCATTAACCGGTTTAAACAAGTTTTAATTTTTAAAATGAAAATCTTTAAAAGGAATGCGCTTTGATAAAAAATTAGGACTTGCTAAGAATGAGAGACGTTATAAAGTTCTTTATGTTTATTAAGAAAGAAAATTTGCAAGGTACGTATGTACCTAATGCTGCATTATTATTGTCTTCTTGTTCCTTAGTTTTATTACTAGTTATTATTGCTTATTATGCTTCATGTTGACTGAATTTCAGTCGGTCTGTTCCGACCTCAACGCACCCATTCAGTAGTCTTTTTTCACGACTATATTTTAGTGTAACTACATAAGAAAGCAATTTTCACAAAACAGATTTATCACAAACAACCGCAAGCCGACAACTTTTTTTTTTATTTATATAATAAAACAGGTATAACTTCCTATCATAAGCATTAACATCAAATAAAGCAATAAAAACAAACGCACAACAAAATTTTCCACAAAATTAGCTACGCTTTGAAAAATGTATTCTAATAAAAACCATTTCCCCGTAAATAAAAGCAATTTTTAATAATTACGTTATGTTACCGTTTGAGGCAACCACGTCTATCAGTTTCGTGCCGTTAAGGGTATCAAGAGGCTTGAGCGAAGCCGCGGGAGCAAATAAAGTTATTCTCAAAACGCACGGTAATGAGAGTTCATTGGATTACAGGGCTTATGTAAGCCCCAATAATAATAATAACCCAAAAATGCACGTGGACCCTGCGGTATTAAATAACTGACTCAATAATGTCTAATTTGGTCTGACCCGCGTGAATTCTTGCCTCGGGGTAAGGGTTTTGCGGAGCTCGGCTTGCGGTTCTATGTTTACGGTTATTTTCATTACGCTAAACGCTCAGTCTCTCGTGTTTATTTTTAAACATAATTCGTTTCGGGTTTACGAGAACAAGTGGGTGTCTAACTTATGTTATGTTGCGGAATACAATTAAGGCGTTCCGAAAAGATAAAGAAGAGGTTTTTTGTGGCAGCGGTTTCTGAAAGAAATATTTTGCATTTTAAATATATATTTGCATATACAATATAAGAAGTAAGTTACACCTATATTCAAGTAGGTACATTATTATTAGACTTTTGCCCTTTAATCCCTTTATTCTTAATGCATACATTTCAAAATTGGGATTTTATTGTGTACATTTTGCTAGATAAGATAAAAATCCCATTTAATATGAGGCGAGTCTATTGTCACTAACCAGGATCAAATCTAAACTCCGGGCACTGAGAATTTCCTAATGAAACGCTGCTCGATCCATGCATCAAACCAAGGGCCCCACGCTCATCGGTAACACTTGCGATCACTGGACAACTAACGAAACAGTACCTATTTGTTTTTATGAAATACAAACGATTTAAATATTAAGCTGCTTGCATCAGCGACACTGTTTTCCATTAGACCATTAGTTGGTACTTTTGAAAGTAAAAAACTTATAAAAATTATTTGCCCATTCCAAAATGAGAAGAATCGGCAAAAAGCAACAAAGGTCACTTAAAAAAATATGTAAAAAAATATATTAAAAAAAAAACAAGATAAACAACATTTTTAGGCAAAACAAAAAACCCGTCTGTTTAATATTTAAATATTATACACTCCCAGAATATAGACCATATATAGACGAATCTAACGACACATCATTAGGTTGAAATCGAACGTTATTTTAAGCAGCATTTTTTATTTTCTGTAGCTATCACAGAATTTAATATCCATTTTTCTCACATATTTCAGGAAAGGTTTTTGTTCAATCTTTCCAGTGCAATGGTGAAGAACATAGACAATGCAAGGGACTGAACGATCATTTATTTATAAAGCTATAGCGGATAGTCGGGGATGTCGCCTAGACATGTACCGAGCATGCTTTCAAATTTAATACAGTGACAGTGCAGTGATTTTACAGTGTAGGAATAACACTGTTATTTAATATTAAACTTCTGTTAGCTTTGTATAATTTCGTTCATAATGTTATAGGATTAAGCTTGGCCAACTGACGTTTTTAAAAGAGCATTTTTTTATTTCTAATTTCATCTACACACATTATTTACTTTTCAATACATTATACGCGTTCGTTATTTCAGTAAACCATATATTTTGTAGAATTGGTTTGATTTTCATAAATTACACATTCCCTACAATAACATAAACGTATAACTGTCGAGAAGCCTCCTACAGGAAAGTGGTCAAAATCAACTACATTTTTCAAATGCGACAGACGAAGGGTTAATAACTTAATCAAGTCATCCACGTTTTGTAATAAAAGCCAAGACTATCATTTAACCACTTTTTGTAGATTATAAGGGGGACTATGTTTAGGGTCTTCATAATCAAGCAAAGTTTTTGCTAAAACTGAAACATAAAAAAAACCTCCTTCCTACTTTTAAATTTTGATGTCTTTAAAAAATTAATAATGTATATTTTATGCGTGCACTTATGCATGTGCATGCAATAACAGTGCTTTCACCCGTAGTTCAGCACATCACTAGTCCGCGCAGGTGTCCTATCGGAACAATTTGGACTTGTTCATCGCGCGCCGGCGACGCAATAATGCACCACGCTCCATTTACACTTGCAGCAATTTGTTTTAGATTACACGTGCATTTTTATAGCATAGGTATCTTTTACACTCCGCTAGAGCACTTTAAAAACGATTTGGTTGACTTTTTTTTCAGCGTAAATTGTTAGCGATTTATTATTTTAAAAATAACGAGGTCATTTCGACAAAAAATAAATTAACAGTTGTCTTGTCACAGACTGAATGAAATCTAGGTATAGAAAAGTAAATAATTTATTACTAAAAAAATATTTTGGACAGCTATTGTGTCCAATGTCCATTCAATTATATTTTTTTACAATAATAAATTTTGTAGATAGTTTTGAATGGAAAAATATAAATTAATTTTATTTGTAGGTAATCTTCGTTCTTTCAGGTTTAAAAATGTAATTACTGGTGGTATTTTAAAGATTATATTAGACTTTTTGACAACGCACTCAATTGATAAGATCGTATCATTTATCAAAAATTATTTCACATCCTAAACCCATCGAAACCAAAACAAACCAACGCCGACGGATACATTTCAAAACACAACATTAATACAGAAAAAGATTCAGCACCACGTCGTTGCTTTATATCTTTTGTTTCCGTTTTGTAAAATTTCACCCCATAACATTATGTTGATGGTGGCAATAAAGCTTGAAATATTTACGAATATCCTAACAAACGAGGCGGGTTGTGAAAAATAGTCGGTGCCGTGCCGGATTGACCGTGCCAGAATAAAGATTAGCCAGGAACCACGAACATTTTTCACGCGACAATTTGTTGCGAGCTCGTCGTTTTTTAAGAATTTGTTTTATGGACTTAACACTATCTTACGTAAATAAAATGGACGGCCCTTTTATCGGTTGGTGTTAGTGCTTCCATTATTTACTTAGATAACTAAAGCCTTATTTAGCAACTTAAATTTCTTTGTGGTTTAATAAACGTTTTCAACGTCATCATGGCAATATTCTTTAAAATTATTGTTACCTAATTAGCAATTAATAAGTAAGAGTTAATTCAACTTCTTATTTGATGAAAAATAATAAAAATAATAAATAATATAAAAAATAAAATATTATATTTCATAATAAAATAACAATATAAAAATAAAATCACCTTCACGATCACAAACTATTTCACCCACAAGTAAGCATCATCGGCAGTCCCCACTTCATTAACAATGGATTTGACGGGCGTGGCGCCAGTCCCTCTCATCTCAGATTATATCGGCTCTAAATCCCTGACGGAATAGGACTACGACCACTTGGACCGCTTGGATGATGCTCGTTTTGCAATTTGTCTAGGATACACACGGATTAACAGTTTCGGTAATAATTAGGCAATTGCAACAAGCACATTATGTTAACAACATATTTTTCTACTAAGTGTGTTTGCGCTCTTTCTAGCTGGAAGGTATAAATAAATATTTGTTTAGATAGAAGAATATTGTAAAACGTTAATAAATAAAGATACATACATAGGTACATACATACAGTACATTATTTTATACAATATCGAAAAAAAAATACTCATTGATTTAACCATTTGTAATAAAAAAATGTCGAAGTAAAAACTCAATAGAAAATGTTTACGATGTCTGTGTGTAATTTTGTTAAAAATATATTTTAAAATAAATCGATTATTTTGTATGTTAACGAAAGTTAATTAAATTGCATTTATAAAAGTTTCAGTGACAATTATTCATACTTTTTTTTATTCGCATTTGCTTCAGTAGGTAAGTATTTTCATGAGGTTAGCGAGTTGTTCCGCCTGTATGTAACGGATGGTCATTTACAATAAAGACAAGTTGAAACGAGCCCCTAATTAGGCTGGACTGAGCCCCAACACACCCAATTAATATACACATTTTGTAGTTACACTAATTGGCGGATTGCTCTTTTCAAAGTATTATTTGACGTACAATAAATATGAAGCGCCATAAACTCATACAACATGTAACACCCTCAAACACCCCAATTAGATTGTTATAAGTAATAATAATTTACATACCTACACTGAAATTTACCTTTATGTGCTTCAACATCGTTTATTTAAGAAATTATGCAGTGTGCGCGATTAGTACCTATGGTCCAGAGAACAGAAGAATATTCTATATTCCGTGATATGGTCTCATTACAAATCTACGCACGCACACAGTTGCACAGGTAGGCTAATACCTACTGTACAACCTACCAAATTAACTTAGTTTTAATTATTTACTTTGTAATTATTTTTAATTAATGTTTTGTAATTTACATAGTTTTAATTGAACGAGCGGGTCGCGGTAGCTCAGTTGGCACGGTACGCCACAGGTCGCGGGTTCAAATCCCGATCGCGACAATCGATTTTTGAGAATCTCTTAAATATTTAATAACATAGTTTTAATTGTTAGGATAAAAATACCTATATTGAAAATTATAGAAATCGATTGTTCCAGAATATGGCCTTAATTTGTAGGTATATATTTAAAATACTGTGTGTCTGTAACTTTACCGTAAAGTGAAAGACTGAAAACAGGATCAAATTATGGTAATCTTAACACGACTGACCGCAGTATACGTTGAAACTAACCAAAGGATCCACAACAAAAGCAAGTCACCTTTGATCATACATTCACTAGCTTTGTTAGTTAACAAGTACATCACGATACTGAGCTTATCTTTCGTAATTCATGCGACGTCACGACGTCTCTCCGACCCGATACGATTTCCCAGTGGACCGACTCAACCAAGATGAAGATATCTAATTACAAATTCGATGTACCCAATAAATATTCCAATCGCATCAAATTTACATAACCTCGTACATTTACAATATCGAATAACAAACGAATTGGCATAAGTACAGTCAATATCTAAAGTAAATGGTGATTGTTTGACGTTTCAAAATTGTTATATCAATAAAAACCTTGCAAATAAATTTTCAATAATATTACTCTTCGAAGTCTTGTATTATCTATAATATAGAGAATATAAGACTTTGAAGAGTAATATTATAGCAATTTTATTGCAGTGATGTTTCTAAAATATTGTATTACAATTTCGGAAATAAAATTTGCTAAATTCGGAAACTTTTGTTGTTAGCTGTACTTGTGTTTCCAGAATAAATAATCATTTTTCTTTATCTGATCGCAAAGAAAACTGTTGTTGTGTATCAAACAAAGCATAAAGAAAATCAAACAGGACAATACTATGCAGACGACATCAAAGACTACAAAGAGTAGACTCAATTACAATTTCCAATTGATAGTTCCAGAAAACCCTTATTAGGTACACCACGAAATAAGGCAATTTCGCGGACAAAAGGCTGCCCCTTCATATAACCATGGTCGCTGTCGGCGATTCAAAAGTTTCCAGTTGACGGAGATGGGGCCACCCTAGCTGTCCGAATTTATTGAATTTCATCTAAAGGAGGATGACCACACGTTATTGTTCCCTCGGAACATTGATTAGGGTGAACACTGTAGCAGGTATATTGTATGTATGATTTAATGATGTTGAGGGACAGGACGGTGTTCATATTTTATCTAATTGAAACTTTGATGGACAGTAAGTGCGTATATAAAGGACATTTTAATCATATAATATAGATTATAATTAGAGGGAAATAGATACGTCTGTTTTAGGATAAAATAAAATAATGTAAACAACTTACCTACATACACCCGCCTTAGGCACATACGCCAGCATTAAAACAAAAAAACAGTAGATTTTTTTTCACGATTTCGGGTCTCGTAGGAACGTATTGAAAGAACCGGGTATTCCAGTATTTTATACTAGTTCGATTAACGAACTAGTATCTAATACTGAATACCCGGTTCCTTCAATCCGTTCCTTACACACTGTTTATAAAAATATGATCGCTGAAATCTAACTTCTCCAAAACTTGATTTTCTCGGGGTTTACCGTTGTTACTTATATTTTACAGTTTCGTCATGTTCAAGTAAAACATTAAATCATCATGTTCCTTTACGGAGAACAACAAGAACAAACACAAAGGCAACCGTTCCTCGCTAACATGACAGTATCTTGTAAGCGCACGAGCTTTTCTGTTATGCTTTTAAATCAATGTAATGTAATGTTACAACCGTTTGTTGCCACACTAAAAGAGTAACAGAAATAACTAAAATATCATACAGAGAAAGAGTACCTACTGATATGATTCTTTATTGTTCTGGCACAAAATCAATAGTGAATGATGATTTTCTAAGTTTTAACAGCATCTTATCAAAAATTGGTTCTAGGTAGGTAGGTACTTTATTTTGTACATTTAAATGATAGACTATAAAGACTAAATTTTTTAGCTATTTATTATTTAAAATACTGAAAAAGCCATCAACAGTTGCTATTGACTGTACAAAGTTGATAATTGGCTAAATGTTCGAAAACAACTGTAGCATTGTGCAGTCCTTTATAATATTTTCATTTCATATTTCATGGAGTCAGAAAAATAAAATGCATGAAATGAAAACAAACTGTTTTTCCCAAACAACCCAACAAGATTTTTCGCTCGAAATTGAAACACAATTTTGGAGCACTTTATTAAAAATGTAATTGAGACATAGATCTACATCGCCCACAATATCATAACTACCTACAGCAGTAACTAAACCCCGTGTGGACACGGCCGTCGCCGTCGCCTCGCAACGCTCAACAATTTGTCCAAAACCAAGGGAGCTTTTAATAGACATATTAATCCACCGGACGCGAAACAAGTTTGTTCTCGCCACAAAAATCAAAATAATAAGTCAATAGAAATGTTATCTACTACATTTTACTCCCACACGCGTGCCGCCGGTTCACAGTCAACTTTACATAATTTGCTCGAAAGTGGCGACAACGTCACGCGCCTTTGCGACTTCTTTTGACTTATTATTTTGATTTCTGTGGTTTTCGCCTTTACTGCGCTTACCATGAACTGTGGTCAGAAGACAGTAATATAGTCTGGTCAATTTGACCTAGTATTAGGCAGTGACGGCGTGGAACAAGATAAGCATCAGGTACACCACCGTTTCTTGTTCCCTTAAAAGTTATGCCAGCGTTACATTATCCAATTTGCAGCGCGCTAAATTAGTACAGCAATGCCAGGTAAGGGAGCGCTTATTGTATAGCTGCCTTTACACGATACAAATTAATTAGCACGCTAGCTCACCTGGCGCTCTGCAAACATAACTTTTGAGGGACGAGGAACAGTCGTAATATAGGTACCTGATGCTTATCTTTTTCCACACTGTCACTGTTTTTGAGCCAACTTTTTTGAGCATTGCGCGTCCCGAGGTTACTTTGTCTATGGAGTTTTTCAATAATAATTCCTCTATAAATTCTGCCAGTGACCGCATCTCGAGCTATAGTGGACGTAGGCTAGTGGACGTAAGCTATTAATTATTATATTGCCCTTTTGACTGCATTCGCCGAATAGTTTCTTTATTGAGTCTTCTTAGTTATTTAGTTGGTATTTTGTACTGTTTTGATTCTGTAATAAATAGGCGAGTTTCTATGAGGGATGAGGTTTGATAAATTATGTTATGTTGTTATACCGGGCATTTACGTAATGAGTTTTTTGTATTGTAAACTGTTTTATTCATTTTATATAGGTAGCTAACTACAAAGAATTTTATTTTTTTATAAAAAAGGAATTAAAACGTGAAAAATACATTTTAGTTACATAATATATAATATTATCTGCTTAAATGAAACTGTAAGACAATATTCCATGGTTATTTATATCATTCTAATTTATTTTTAGATTTTTTGCAATATGTCATGAGTTCTAAATCCGCCCGTGAGATGCTTCAAATATGCCCGTTTAGTTACAGATAAGCCGTCTTCATAAATAATGTAAAACGACAGGTGGAAAATGATCCAGTACTTAATTCCGGAGAAATTGGTGTAAATAGCTCACGAATGCATAAAATCCTCGTTACATTAACACTGAGTTGCAGAAAAAGTCATTAAGTTTTAAAGGAGACTTTAACGATAGAAATTGTATGGATAATGCCTCCATTAAAATTTAATTATCTTTCTGCAACCGACCGTATGTCAGCTAAAAAAATATGCTAACTGAAGTAAGCAACCCATGTGGTGCCTACCTGTAAGAAAATGTGATACTTGACTAAAGTTTTCTTTGTAATTTCAACGGAAATAAAATAAAACTAACAGCAGTCTAACAAAACGTCCAACTAAACCACAACAATATCGTAAACAGATTACCGTGTATTACCATAGTTGAGCAATATTATAAGTTCATCCACCTCCGGGCCAGTCTGGTGCAATTCGTTACTGTAATGTGAGCAATCTGTCGTTCAGCGAGCAATATAACTCAGACCACGTTATAAGCGCCCCGATGCGGTATAATGGCGATTTTGTTAGCTGCTTTATTGTTATTGTGATAGATATAGTTTTTTCTGCAGTCGTCAAGGAAGATACGGATTGACGCAATCAATTTGGTGGATTTATGAGACACTATAATATCTATGACGCTGTAAATTAGAAGCGGAAAAAACATAAAAATAAGGAAAGATGTGGTATTTGTTTGTTTTGAAATGCAATGAGATCTGATTCCGGTGAATCAACAGTATGATATTGTCTTATGTTGTTCTGGCGCTTTTCATTCTCAAGCTTTGTTTAAAATTGTTAAAATTTCCGTTGTATGTAGGTATATTAGTAAACTATTAAAAAAACGTCCCACAAAACTGTTTTTACAGTTTGTCTGTAACAATAAATTGTAATTTACTTACTTTATTAACTCTTAGTAGGAAGATGTTTAAAAAATTCGTGTTTACATTTCTTCAAAATAAAAATAATGGTATAAAGGGAGAGGTCTCCCATGATTTTTTTCAGTTTTTGGTCAAATATGGCTTAAATCTATCAGTATCAATCAAACTGATCCCGTAATTTTTGCTATTTGTATTATAATTTCCTTGGATCAGTAAACATTGTAATGAGGATCATAAAAGTATTTATCAAAACATTTTATGACACGACCCTTGCTTGCACCACCCCTGCTCAAATTCAACCCCTAAAAATATTGTTTAACCTTGACTCACATGCTAGTTGAACTTTTATGTGGAGCTAAAAACCCTTGCATTTAACTTTTGTTCATTATTTTCTTTTAATCTTTTTGTTCTTATAACTATTCAAGAAAGCTTTATTTACTGCAATCAACCAACAAAATAAGACCAATTGAATGTTTCTTTACTACACCAATTTCGATGAAAAAGCAATCAAGTCTCTAAAACAATATTATACGAAAACAATTATACAATCATCTACAATTCTACACCAATATACAATATTCCCCATATCATAAGTTTAAAACTGCTTAATTCGCGCCTCGTCCTCTCGATATATCCACGAGGCAAACTAAGGGAAAATTGTAAAATTGAGATCGTTACTCATATAGTACTGCACACAAGGACCTTATTAAACTTTAAAGGTCTACCCCATTATTCATGAGCAGGATACGGTCTCAGTTGATTCCCCACACGTAATAGTCGCTATAAATTTGGTGAACTTTATTCGCTATTAAAATAAGTAATGAAATTGTTCGTGTTTCGTACTGTTAGTTGGTAAAAGTACCCACAATTAAATTGTTATGTTTTAAGAATGCTCACGATTTTGTTTGTGTAGTTTAATTTTGTTGTAGAAAAGTCTGTTTTAGTTATAAGTGATATTTTTGTTAGCATGATGGTCGAATAAATTAAAATGTTGAGCGATTCTTGATGTAGGTAATCATATATTAGGTAGGTATAAGAACTTCCACAAACTGTGCAAAAAAACTGTGACAAACATTAAATAATTTAGAATTTGAATTTTCCGCCTTATTTATTACTACGTTTTTATTAGGTAACTCGCTTTTTGGTCTGTCTGTCTGTTCAGTACTTGCAATTCATTTTTCAAGCACTTGCTGACATCGAACTAAGCTGAAATTTGGTATGTAATGAATTATTGAAAGTAATTTTCAATTGATCACTGTTATCTTTTCAGGAGGATGGACTACTTTACCTTTACTTTTACTATAGATGTGACTAACAAGTCGGCGACCAAACGTCATATAGGTATGAGTGACAGAGACGATACTCTACGGAGCTACGGAACCGAAGCTAGCCGATTATCTCTTTTTACCCGACTCACACTGGGGCCGGCTCTATGGAGGCGATAACAAAAAATCACATTTCTAAAATGTGGGTTTTGGAGAAAATGTTGTCTTAAAATTAAAGTTTGACATATTTCACATCAGTTAGCATCCATATTATCTATCCAAAGGTTAATGTTTCACTTATATACTGCCGTAAAGTTCATAGTCTCCGTAGCTGTTGCGTATGCAGTATTTTGACTCGTGAATGTATTTGTTTCTTTCGCTCTATTAAAGTTAACTGAAAACTAAAATATGGTGGATCAAGATCAAGGTTAGTACCTATTATTAAAAGTGATAGTCGGATTGGGTAAATATACTGTGTAAAATTACGTAATTGTTGTTTATAATTTTTACTTAGTTTTGTAACAAAATAGGAACTATCTGAATTTTGCGCAGGAATTTACCTCAGTCCGGACGCGATCCTTCAATCTTAGAATGTATGCTCTTAATTATTGGCACAGCTTATTTTTATTTAGCGATTCTAAAAGATCAGACATCTAAACCTTTCTATTTTTACGAGTGAAGATCTCAGGTAAATAATAAAACACGACGTATTGTTAGACTTATTCACAACTCTTGGATATTTTATTTCCATTAGACGACAAGATCAGACGACAGACAGACGCTCAGAAATAACGGGCTCATTAAATATGAAGAAATCTTACTCGACAAAAATATTCAAGTACCCTTTTATGGAAATACAACTAATTTGCAACTTTATTTACTGTAAAAGTATACTTTTGTGTAATACGTCCCCAGTCTTTGGTACAGACTATTTTAATTAGTAGAATGTGCATACTTATCGTTTGTTGAAGCTGAAAATAAGTGCCTTACAGTACGAGGCACTTATTCTGCTAAGAGTTTCTTTGTTTACATTTGTTCAAATGTAATTTTGTGCTCGTGAAAAATGCAAGAACAAGAACTGCCCTCAACATGTTGTTTGTGAAAAAACTAATTGGTAACTCTAGAAAGAGAACTTGTTTACTATATGTATAAAATAAATACTTTTAATGCAGATAGTAGCATGAACGAAAATAAATTACTTATGAGTTTTATTTTACCTTTTTACTACCTACTGTATACAGAACACATAGGTACATTTGGTATAGAGCTTTTAAACCCACAATTACTGTGCAATCCGTAGTTAGACTATAGTTAGACTATTGCCCAATCTCTTCAGTAATGTACGAACATACATACCTATATGAAGATCAGTACCTTTTTTTCAAGAGAGTAGATAGAAAATATAGAGTGACACGTGAGATCTTTACGTACCTAGTACTTACTCCAGCTAGCTTAAGCTTGTATGACATGGCCAGTTGGTCATAAATATTACATGACTTTACAGGTAATAAAAGTCTCTTATTTTTAACCGACTTCCAAAACGGAGGAGGTTCTGCATTCGGTTGGTTTTTTTTTGTAAATGTGGTAGAAGAACCTCGCGCGGTGGTCCCATATAAATTTTATTAACTTTGGTTGAGTAGATTTTTACATCATATAAGTAGCTTCCCATCAAGGTGACCATGTACGCAGTTTTAAGAAACATCAATAAATTACTTAACATACAATTCAAAACCACTTAATATCCCAACCGTAATGAAACGCGTCGTAATTAAATCAAACATGAATTCAGAAACTGCGCACAATCCTTTGACTTCACGGCATCCGACTTTCAAGATCCGGATTTCCATCAAATTAAACACCGTCTTCGCAAAACTATTTATAAAGATTCCGTGGTGAGGGGAGATCTATTCAGGATGTGAAATTTGACGTGTGAGACCTCTACCGGTTCAAATAAAGCGTTGAAGAGACTATTGTGTAGGGTTGAAAGGTGGAACATATCTATCTCATAACCATCGCGACGCCTTATTATTCCTTGTGATTTCTTCATTTTGGTTGAAAAAGGGGAGTTGTATAGAGTTGTGAATGCCTTATATAATAAAGCTATAATTTATTATGTTACGCCCTGTGTGGTTCTGAATGTATGAATAGAAATTCGAAGGTAAGACCGGATTAAAAGATGTTTTAGATTAAAACCACAATGGATATTACTTGTCATTGCAAAAGGGGCCGGAGTGGGGGTCCAAAATTGTAATGTATTGAATGCTAACTATGAATAGTTGGTGAACCAAAGAGTAGCTGTTGGGCATCAAAGTGAATTGTGGCAATCCTCAATTTTTTGCCTACTATTGAGTTGATTAAAATTACCTACAGGTTTACTATATTCAGTAGTAGGAAATAAGAAGATTTGACTCTGTAAGTTTAAAGTTTGACTTGACATAATGAAAATAACTACTTTAAGCGAGATGGACTTTTCCATCTACGGTCACGGCTGACTGCTTGCAGCCTACAAAAACTTAAGTTTCGTATGAAAAACAGGTAGTGACACTCACGCCGGGCACGGCGCGGTTGGCTGAAGTTGAAAGGGCCACGTACGGCCAGGTGGGTCGTACGTAGTCTTGGTCGTATTTGGCATCAGTGCGCGTTCGTTCTTAGTTAAGGTGTATTCAACATAGCATCCTAGCAGTATAAAGGTCAGCACTCATTATAACAGACCGCCCCGGCACAGCACACAATTTGTCATTAGAGCTTTAAGTCGTGTGTTCTACTACATTTCATAATATCAAGGGTAGCGGCTCGCCAACGTCTCACCAACGCCTCGCGGTACCTAAGCGCGCTTCATGGCACTACAATATGATTGTATTGTGCAACACACGACTAATTTAAATGACAAGTCACTTGCCGTACTGGAGCGGTGCGGTTGTAATGAGTGGTGACCTTAAAGCATCTGTAAAATAATAATGGGTATTAACAATTCCAACGATATATTCATCTAAGATATGAAAACGTAGCCCATTGCGTGTGAATACAAGTAAAGGGCTCTACACGACCCACGTGTATTATACGTCCAATATCAAACGGCCCTCGCAAATTCGTTTCAACAGCCCTTTTTCTCCTATTCTCTTAGAAATACGGGAGGAACGGAATCTCATGATACACCGGCCGTTTTTGAAGATGATCGCAAAGCGTGTAAGTTCGCATTTATAAAGATTCCGAACGTATTCCACAAATGAACACAATTTAAAGACGAATGCGTTTTTGGATTCTCAATTTGAATGAACGTTCGGTGCTCGATTCGACCGTAATGACGTCATATTTCGTCGGTCCAATGTTTGGGGAAGACACAAAAGGATGGCATCTAAACCGTTTATGCAGATGAAAGAATGTGTATTTACTTGCTTACGGTTTTTTAGGGTTCCGTAGTAAAACTAGGAACCCTTATAGTTTCGTCATGTCTGTCTGTCCGTCTGTCTGTCCGTCTGTCCGTCTGTCACACCCTCGCCAAATCTACAGTTCATAACCAATTTGTATGAAATTTCGCAGGCAGATGTCTTCTGTAAGCCGCCATAAAGGCACGTAGTGAAATTACAAAAAATAAAATAATTAGGGGTGTCCCCCATACATGAAACTGGGGGATGAAAAAAAAAATTTCGCGCACCCCTTCATGTGGGGTATGGTTAGATAGGTCTTTGAAAATAACATAAAGGTTTCTAAATAACTTTTTTATTTAAGTGCATATTTAGTGAACTAGGAGCTCCGAAAGTCGTTAACAATGTGTCCCCCCCCCCTGTAATTTTCCAACCGCGTTATGAAAAAATCTGAAAAAATTCAAGCTTATCACATCTAATAAATACTCTCGATTAAAATTACGTTACGTTTAAGTTACGTTACGTACAAGATACGTTAATAACTTTTTGAAATATTCACTATTTTCAGTTTTGAGTTTTGACAACCGCAAAAATAATCTTGTATTTCATAATAATATTATGAAATTCAAATTTATATTTGCGATTGGAAGACTGAAATACTTCTTGCTACGGAACCCTAGACTGAGCGTGGTCCAACATGCTCTTGCCCGGTTTTTTATTTGATAGCTTGTTATTTATCTACGAATAAAATGAGGCGTGACGTGTGTTTTGTTATATCATACAGTTCGCCCGAGAGAATGCGTTCCTGACACATGATGAATTTAGCAGTTTATTGTAAGGTTGATGTTTTAATATCAATTTTAGTTAAATTTGTATCAATAGTGCATAAAAACGATGAAAATATTTTTAACCCTAAAATATTTTCTACTTCATAGTCTTGTCACCCATACAATCACGAACTGTCAGAAACGCATCGGCCGGCTTGTAATGAAAATCGTAGTTTATCATTATTTATTTTATTCGGGTTAATTATTGAATAGGGATCGCTATGAATGGTAACCTCAGATCATAGAAACAAGGAAGATGTGCCAAAGGGCTATTACGCTTTGACATGATCAATATGATCATTGATCAATGTGATCATGTTGCCGACCTCAGATCATAAAAACAAGGAGATATGCCATCATAGCAAATTAGTACGGGAACAACTGATGCCACTTTTAGTACATTTTTCGACACAAATACGCGCATAATTAAGCGCTCCTTGTGAATTAAAAGATCTCCAGCGCATTGAACATTCCGCACACCCTCAATCTAACAATGTTAATCGTCACTCAACACTAACACTAAACTAAAACACTGTATTTATACCATCGATCGTGTTCGGTTCGTCGCTAGCGCGTACGTTTTTAATATGAGCAATTTGCTCAAGATCAGGCATCAAGCTCGATAGCGCCTTAGCACATCTCCTTGTTTCTATGATCTGAGTTGCCGACGGACCGAACGCGGTCGATGTTATATAGTGTTTTAGTTTAGTGTGAGTTTTTTTCTATGATCTGAGGTGATCTGATGAGTGACAGTATTAGATTGGGTTTGTGCGGCATTTTTAATGTATGGAAGATATCAATATTTACAAAGGAGCGTTTGCAGTTGTGACGCACACTGAGCGGCGACAGCGTTTACAGCTTGATGCTGTAAATATAAGTTGGTCAATAAATAAATAAATAAATAAATAAAAGCGGTTCCCGTACTAATTTTGATGTGATAAAATATCTGTCTTTGTTTTAATGATCTGTCGATTCTGTACCAACACGCCGCGCGATATCACCGCGTGAACTGCCAATTTGTTTGCGAACGTTCGAGGGAGAATGTCACGGTGAGACTCTCCCTCGAATTTTCGCAAACAAATTGGCAGTTCTACAGAATAGATAGTGAGATGGCAACTATGTCAATCGTTGGACATAGCCCATAGGTAATAAATATAATATTTGAGAACATACATTTATAGATAGGATAGAGAGAAAAATATTTTTCTGGCTAAATTCAATAAAACGATACAAACTGTTGACTAAAGAAAAGTTACGTAGGTAAACATTTTTGATTGTTTACCTACGTAACTTTTCTTTTGTTAACTTTAACAAAATCAAAGCTGATTCCTTCCTGCCACACGTAATTAAAATGCTGGAATGATTAAACCTCAGATCATAGAAACAAGGGAGATGTGCCAAGGCGCTATCGAGCTTGATGTCTGAACTTGAGCAAATTGCTCATATTAAAAACGTACGCGCTGGCGACGAACCGAATACGATCAATGGTATAAATACAGTGTTTTAGTTTAGTGTTAGTGTTGAGTGACGATTAACAGTGTTAGATTGAGGGTGTGCGGAATGTTTAATGCGTGGGAGATCTTTTTATTCACAAGGAGCGCTTAATTATGCGCGTAATTGTGTCCAAAAATGTACTAAAAGTGGCATCAGTTGTTCCCGTACTAATTTGCTATGATGGCATATCTCCTTGTTTCTATGATCTGAGGATTAAACGTATCTTCGTTCTCACAACTACTTACCTACACAAGACGTAAACATTTACTATCGCTCTAATACCGCCACTTCTTCCTACTTACAATGCAAATTAATTCCACCAATAACAAATACCACTTCAAGTGCTCATCAAATTGCAATATTTTGTTCTGCAAATAACCTAAGGGAATTGTGTAAAGCCGTAGAAAGCCATACTCGTGCCGCATTAGCATGAAGTATTATGACATACACTCCACGAATTAATCCACATTAGGCATGCATCAAAGACTTTGGAACGGTATGGGGTACTCCAGTGATTTGAACAATGGGAATTATGAGAGTCGCAAGCTTTGAAAGCTCCTTGACCTAATATCGAATTACAGAGCTGTGTAATATAGGAAATTAGACTTTGGTTAGTAGGGATAAGGTTGATTTGTCTTTGAATTGATACAATTTCAATTGAACTATAGATTATAGGATTTTGTGATATAGCCCATAGTCGAGTAAATCGACGAAGTAATAAGTAAAACTCGCTCTTAAAAAAATTGCTAATAAAAAAATGCAAAGAAAAAGTCAATTAATATTATTTTATATCTACATGTAGATACGATAACAGCAAACAATAAAACTTTCTTTATTATATTTTGTATAATATTTTTATTAAATTCACGATTTCGATATAAAATCATGATGATTATGAAAATGAATATTACTTATCCACATTTTACATACATAGGTACCTACACGAATTTCTAGAAAGGAGTAATAAAATTTGTAATTGTTTTTTTTTTCTTTATAAGCTCTTGCTTAGTCCTAATCAACAGTTCGTTTTCTTTCAAGATGATGGGCAAACGTGTTACAACGACATGTTTTCTGTTGTTAGTCCCGATATTAACCCGGATTGATGGTAATGTATTATATAAACATTTACTAGCGAATCGCCCCCGGCCCCAAAACATTGAGATTTCTGTGCTATATCTAAGTTAAAGACCTATTATCATATTATACACATAAACCTTCCTGAATATATTCTCTAAATGTTAATAAAAACGGCATTAAAATCCATTGTGTAGTTAGAAGAACTAAATGGACAAAGAGACAGACACAAAAAGCGACTTTTTTATATAACTTAGAAGTAGGTAACATAATTATAAACTTGCCTCTATTGGTTGGCTTATGCTCGATTCCTTTAAACATAATGTTATTTGGAGTACATATCCGAAACAAAAATATTTTATTATGTAGTTTATTGTCTTATAATATCATAATCTTTTCCAAACCAAGTTGGAGTCATCTTCTAGTCTAACTAGATGCGGCTGAATATCAATATTTTACATGGAGCGACTGCCATCTGATTTCCACAACCCAACTACGAGGTAATACCTACCGTTGTTCTAAGGTTAGACCAGTTGTCAGATGTGTAAAGAATGGGCACCTATCCATAGACTGACCGCGGCAAGCGGAGCTTAACCTGTAGATTGATCGATTAGCGCGGCTATATTTAGCCACGAGCCACCCTTATTGGACACTGTTGGTCCTGAAAGTGTAGTGCAAAAGCACTGGGTTTTCTTCCCTATGTATTATTGCGATATAGGTACGTAGACGACACTAGAAGTCACTCGTCAGTCGTTCATAGATGATAAATTTATAAATAATTATTTTCTTCCAGTGTCGGTAGCGGGTCCTTCACTTGGGACAGCAATTCCTTTTTCTTGTAAGTGAATTTTATCTATTAAATTCCATATTTTATTTTTAGATATTTTCCATTAAAAACCCGTCAAAAAATTAAATCCACCGGAATGGGCATCAGGGATTTACCATGTTAGGGAGAACTGTCTTCGATAATAAAAAGTATTAGCGTGTAGCAAACAAGAGGCCAATATTTGAAACTAATTATTACAGATCCAGTTTCACGTAGTAGCTAGGTACATAATTTTCGGAGAACTTCTGAACACACATTATAGATTTTATTTTGTGGAGAAGAGATTTTTCTCCGGACGAATAGCAAAGAAACAAGCGGTTAGTTAATTTAGGTGGTTATTGTATTCTATCGGTTCTAGCCGTCTAAAAGGTTTTGCTATAACATGTTAGGAGTTGTCTCAGGTTCACAGACCATAATATAGTCCTCTTAAATTCTTTAGTATCTTTATCATAATTATTACAGGTACCTACTTCTTGGAGAAACGCATTACCATGAAGCTTTCTTTCACAATTTTGTTTCAATTTTTTTGCGACTGAAAACGACATTGATTGAACGAATTTAAAAATTCAATACGATCGTCTGTATCTACCAGTGTTTACTTCGGTAAAAACAACTGCATATATTTTGCATTATTTATAGGTAAGTACATGAAATGACTTATTTAAATTTGTTTTTTTTTTCAGTTGCCACCGGCGAATCTACAAGCAGTGGTACGGTAGGCATCGGATAGACAACTGTCTTCCCGAAGCCATTTTCTATATTATATTTTTTAGCACTTAGTTGAACCACAGTCTATAAAACCATAGTGGGTTACCTGTAGGGCTGCCATCACCTAAATTGCTGACGCTGGACAAAAACTAAAAACCCCGGACATTTGGCTGAAATGGAGTATTTTACCCGGACGCCCCCAAAAAAAATATTTCTTCAATCAGGATTCTCCCGTCACAAATTGTTCGGGTTAACCCGGACACTTTTTGAAACGCCTGCCGGACGCTCCCCGGACGCCCTCTAAACTAGGACAAACCGGGGAACTCCGAACAGATGGCAGCCTTAGTTACCTGACATGTTTGGTCACATCACATGGAATGTCCTGTAATTATTATTGTCCTGGTGACTATCTGGCGTGTTTGGAGCAGCCTATGATAATCAGCCTATGATGTTCCCACTGCTACGACTCAGGTCTCCTCTTTGAAAGAGAGAGAGGGCCGTAATCCACCACGCAAGCTCAGTGCCGGATTCACATGTCTTCGACTTTTTGTTTATAAGACATTCCTCACAATATTTCCTTTTGAATTTTCTGCAATTATAGTGTATTCATAACTAAATAATAAATAATATACAAAAACTTTCCTTGGGAATGTGTCCTTATACTGGTGAAAACCGTAAGAAAATCCGTTCAGTAGTTTTTGAGTTTATAGATATAGACCGACGCCGCTCGTGTTAATTTAATGAATAGGTACAAAAACGAAATTGCAGAAAAGGTTATAATTATGACGGAGCGTCATTTCTCTCAGTTTACACCTACCGTAAGCCGCGTTAAGGAACTTCGTTCCAAAAAGTATTTTTTTTTAAAACGAGAATTAAATACCTACGTATTTCTATTTATTTGCAGTAAATGAAGCAGGTGAAACTGAGACGAAGTCAAATGCACGTATGTACAATTTATTTCATTTGTCTTTCTTACTTCAAATTATTGCAATTTAAATATTGATCTGTATAATAAATATTATTGGTGTAACAAATATTTGCGTTCGCACTCGCGAATATTCGCGTCTTTTTAATATTCGCATTTACGAAATACATGTGAATATTAATGTTAGAAAATATATAATAAGAAAAAAAAAATAAGAAAAAAAAAACATATTTCTGAGATAGGTAACCTTTTACCTTCTTTCTTACTTTTCACTTATTTGTATTTGCCGTCGATATGTAAAGTCTGCAATACATGTTGGCCGAGCTTAGACCAACGCGAGCCTAGACAAATTGACACAAGGCAAGCGCTACTGTCTAGACGTTCGGCAAGTTTGACGTCAACTGCATAATAGCGCGCGGACAAACATGTGAACACTATTGTCCGAGCACGCGCAAGCGCCTTTGATTTGTGCAGAAAAAGCGACACCGCGAAGTGAGGCAAGTGATCGCGAGCGACTGCAAATTGTGGCAAGCTACGTCAAATGAGGTCTATACAGGTTGGCGCTTGTCTATACTCAACCAACTAGGCAAGTGACACCGAGCGATAGCAAGACAAGGCAAATATACCGTCTACATGTTGGTATTGGCCTTCACTCGACAACGCTCGGCCAACATGTATTGCAGGCTTAAACAAACATCCATCAGTTTTTTTCGCTCATCAGCTCGGCAATTCTCTCTTTGAGCCAAAGATTAGCACCAGCAGATTTAAAAACTAAATATCGCATTCGTATTTTGTATGTTGTATTCCCGAATATCAGCGGTAAGATATTCGTATTCTTTTGCATTCGCGAATGCTTGAAAATTGGTATTCGTTACATCACTAATAAATTCAAATAAATGATATGAATATGAATAATATCATGATAGGTAGGGGAACCTGTTGAACCTTGGCACTATGTGCATCTCTAGTATAGTATAGTAGTCTATGACTATGTGTACCTTACCTAGGCCATTAGCACAGTAAAAATATGTACACCAGTACGGAAACTACGTACTAACGTTCGAAACGGCACACTCACACAAACACGCGAATCGACGAGACCTCTAAGCGGACATCGTGGTGCTGTCAGTCGTGAGTGCCGCGTCAAGATGAGTGGTTGCGTTTAGTAATAGTTTAGTTTAATAGTTTATTTAAAGAAGCTATTCATTAGAATGAGAATTTATTATACCATAAAATTTATTAATAAAGCATTCCGAACATGTTGTAGCAGACGAAAGTATTTTTCAGTAAACAATTTGTAACTGTGTAAAATAAAGATATTTTTTTTAATGTAGGTAGTGGTTTTTTAATTACTGTCACACACATTTTCGGGTTAAAACCCAGTAGGTACTATGCGTTTTAACTTAGATAAAGATGACCTTGGCCCTATATTAGAATTTTCTCATGCCTCATGCACGCTTTTCTAATACTTACACGCTCTTAAATAAACAATAATCATATGAAAATAACATGAACAAGATAAATATTATTGAAAAGTAATTTGAACAAAATATTTTTTTGTTAAACTTAATTATCGTCACAATATGGTGCCACTGCCAAGGTCATCCCATCCTTAGTTGAAACGCATAGTACGGTGCGCAGCCATTGGAGCCACATATGCGCCATGCCGCGCGCCGCTTGCGGCATCCACCGCGCGTTCCGACAAGGACCGAACGAAACGTTTTCGTCTTAGAGATTACCTATTTAAATTTTATTTGTAAACTAATTATTTTAACTCGATTGTTTGATCACTACAGAACACAGAATCAGATGTTTTAATAAATACAGTTCAGTTTCAAAAACATTAAGAGTGACAACCCTACCGCTGCAGTGGAGCGTAGGTATTTATTTCTGCAATTAGGCCTAGTTTCCATACTGTTACATATTTTTACTGTGGCATTAGGCTCGTTTCAAATATTGCCGCGATGCTAAATTGTATTGTCTATGGTATTCGGTACGTCACTACCAACTATTCAATGTGCAATTAGTCACTTACCACCAATAAGTAGGTGTTTGGTATTATCGACGTTAAAACTTTTTTGGCGAAAATAGTAAGTATTTGTAATTTACTTTGCAGTCTGATAGTTTTAAATGTATTATATAATTATATAGGTAGTCACTTAACTTTTAGGTATATGCTATTGGTACTTTTATTTAATAAGTGTTGAAACACTCATAAACTTGCAAGATAAAAATCCTCAAAATATTTGAAATCCACGGTTTTGTTGTAGTTGGGAGTAATCGTACCTCGGTCACTGTCGATTAGTTGTACCTTGGACCAATTTTATTTTATATAATTGGTAAGGTAGGTTATAATTATGTTGATTTGCTATATAATATGTTACGTTATGTGTTTAAATGTGCCTACCTAGGTTTATGTACCGAATAATTTTAAAGTTTGTCATGTGATAAAACAGTGATAAAGTTTGTTATTTTTTTGTTTAAAAACGTTGTTTCTTAAGAAAAAAGTAACTACGATTATTATTTTGATTTTGTTCAGAATTTGCTAGTTATTTTTGTTAAATATTTCACTAGACCGAATAAAACGATTTTGGTTAAGAAAAGTTATTATTTTTTTAAAATTACCGCCAAATTCTCGACATAGGGTGGTATTCTCGGTACATAGGGTGTGTTGTACTTTGGCCTTACTTACCAGTTTTTTTTTCAAATTTCTAAAACACATGTAAGTATAAAATATACATTCCTGATATTTTGGTGGTGAATAGGTAGGTACTCAAATAGTTGACCTTTCAAAATATGCAAATATGGTTTTCATACAAAACGTCAAATCACAATAAAAATAGGTATCTAAAAAACTGTCCTAGGTACAACAGGTTCCCCTACATAATAGTACATTATGGTACAATTGTGTAATGTTAGTGATTACCGCTGAGGCGCAATTGAAAGAAGAGAGCCGAGGACGGTAATCATCAATACACACGTGTATCATACGACGTTTTTCAACACACTTTGTGAATAAAATAACTATTTGTCAATAAAATAACTATAATTTCAACAGTGAAAACGAGTTGTGAAAAATTTTTCGCAATGGCGGGAATAACTAATCAATTTTCCTATGCGCGCTCATCTAACAATGGCGATCGGCCATAGACTAAAATAATGAGGTTTCTTTTTTTTGGCTTTTCGCGTATTATAGCGTTTTAGCCACGTACAAAATGGGGAATTCAAAGTTTTCTTTATTACAGAGAAAACAGAAGTTGTACTTATCTGTGTGAAAGTTTTATTTATTACAAACGTACAAGTTGAAATTATCTATATAAATACAAAGTTGCATGAAATGAGCAAGCAATAGATACATTAATTTATTTGTATCTACTATTGTGTTGTATGTACATGCCTATAATGGAATGTACATTACCTATGTAAAAATAATTGTTCACTTGTTAGTTAATAATATCAATAATGTATTATTCGTTGGTAATCCTCAAATAAATAAATAAATATATTGAACACGATCTTTTTTGTATCGAAGCTTTTTTAAGAACAAAGCAACTCAACCAATAAAAAATCCCTATAACTCACTTGTGAGTAATAGCAATGAAAAAGTCACAGTTTGATTACAGATGTCATTATGTGCCTAATTGCGGTAAAATTAGAGCCATTTTATGAGCATGTGTGTTGAAAATAATTATAATATAAAAATGTTTTAAGTAATATAAAGAATGAATGTTATATTTTATTTGTTATAGCCAATAAACGAGATTTTAATGTATTTTATTATGTAATGTTATAGTAGCTTTGTCAACTCTCAAGGGCGGCGCCGGCCAAGCTATAACGGGAGCAGCAGCGCAAGGTACCTACTTATTATACCTACAAATTAAATACTATATTGTTAACTAGCTATTGCCCGCGACTTCGTCTGCGAAAAATTGTAAAAAGCATGTGTTTTTCCAGGTCCCAAGCTACCTCTTTGACAAATTTCATCCAAATCCGCTTAGCCGTTTCAGCGTGAAGTAACAAACATGCCCAAAAATACACACCCAAACTTTCAATTTTTTTTATCAAAATTCAAGATTACGGCGATAAAAAATCACGAAATTTTAGATTATATCGTCATGGGTTTCACTCCTATGGTTTTTGGGGGCCCATGGCGAAAATGAGGTCAAAATCAAAATCCAAGATGGCTGCTTCAAAATTCAAGATGGCGGCCATGAAAATTTACGAATTATACGTCATGGGCATCTTTGCCATGGTAATATAATAAACCTGAAGAGTTTGTTTGGACGAGCTAATCTCTGGAACTGCCAGTCGGATTCCAAAATATATTATTGTGTGTGATAGCCAGATTCATAAGATGAATAGTATAGGTATGAATAGTATTTAATATCACGCCATGATCCTTAGAAGCCAAGCAAAAAGAAAAAAAGTCAGCAAAAACGCTAAGCGAAAACGAAGTAATATCGCGGGCGGGTTCGATCCGAATCCGATTTCTTTTAAATTAAACGGCAGGTGAAACCGCGGGGCACAGCTGGTACCTAATATTTTCCTACAAAATAAAAAATAAAAATGAGGCTGGCTTATTGTGAGCGACCACGTGTGAGTGACGTTGGTCATCACTGGCACCTGGTAACACCTAATGCTTTAGTATTTAAACTCTTCGTTCTTACGGTAGAATGTACAACGTGTAAAAGAAATGCGTAATCTACAGCCGGCCTAGCATGACCACGATAGAAACAGGTTTTGTCTACAGAAGAATAGACAAAGTGACAGATTGTAGAAACATGTCTACGTTTTATGCATAAAACGGTAGAAATGTCTCTACAATCTGTCACTTAGTCTATTCTTCTGTAGACAAAACCTGTTTCTATCGTGGTCATGCCAGGCCGGCTGGTACTTTTTAGGGTGCTACCCTCCATACTCGATATATTTTAACGGGCACATTAAGTGGTAAAGATGCCATACAAATGAAAAACAAATTGAGTTGAGTGTTTTTAGGGTTCCGTAGTAAAACTAGGAACCCTTATAGTTTCGTCACGTCCGTCTGTCTGTCTGTCTGTCTGTCTGTCTGTTTGTCTGTCTGTCTGTCTGTCCGTCTGTCACACCCTCGTAAAATCTACAATTCATTACCAATATGTATGAAACTTCACAGGTAGATGTCTTCTGTAAGCCGCTATAAAAACCTGTAGCGAAATTATAAAAAATAAAATAATTTGGGGGGGGGGGGGCATATATGAAACTGAAGGATGAAAAAAAATATTTTCGCGCACCCCTTCATGTGGGGTATCGTTAGATAGGTCTTTGAAAATAAGATCAAGGTTTTTAGATTACTTCTTTATTTAAGTGCATATTTAGTGAACTAGAAGCTTCGAAAGTCGTTAACAATTTGTCCCCCCCCCCTGTAAATTTCCAACCGCGTTATCGAAAAATCTGAAAAAAATCAAGCTAATAGCATCTAATAAATAATTACGATTAAAATTGGTTTGAACAGGAATAAAATAATTAGGGGGAGGGGCCCCATACATGACACTGAGGGATGAAGAATAGTTGCGCATGCTCAATTTTGATGACCGAGCAAGCGAAGGATTCAAAAATTAGAATCCTGAGCGTTAACGAGGGAATCAAAAGAGCACGAGGTGAAAAATCTTCGCACTCGAGTGCAACACGTAACTTTTCATCCCACCTCAGAGAGGAAAAAAGGTTTTATTATAAATTCAGCACCATAGAGGTAGAAGTAAATAGGTTTAATTATGTTTTGAATTCACAAACTTAGTGCTTTACCTATGGATAAATACTAATGACTTAGCAGACGCCCAAAAATGCTAACTGATAACGACCTTAGCCTGTTCCGTCAGGAACTAATAAAAAAATAAAAAACACACTTTGTGCACACGATGTTCTAAATTCAATTTACTATAACCTCTAGAGAATAAAAACGGCTTTTGCACTCAGATATCGAAGAGAATTTACTTTAACCTCTAGCGGATCAAAACGACTTTTGCACTCAGATATCGAAGAGCAAAAATACTCTTTCCGAGATGGTGGGATGAAAAAATATTTTCACGCACTCCTTCATGTGGGGTATCGTTGGATAGGACTTTGAAAATAACATAAAGGTTTCTAAATGACTTTTTTATTTAAGTGCATATTTAGCGAACTAGGAGCTCCGAAAGTCGTTTACAATGTGTCCCCCCCCTGTAATTTTCCAATCGCGTTATCAAAAAATCTGAAAAAATTCAAGCTTATGGAATCTAATAAACACTCTCGATAAAAATTGGTTTGAAAAAGATACGTTAATAACTTTTTGAAATATTCACTATTTTCAGTTTTGAGTTTAAATACAAACTTATGTTTACAGTTGGAAGACTGATACTATTTACACAGTTAGTACAGTCTGTGCGTGCGTGTTTTGTGCGTGGTTCGACACGCTCTTGCCCGGTTTTTTTTAAATAAATTAATTTATAATTATTTGGCACATAAAATACTTTTTTCAACATTCATTAATTACGCTTGTTTCTAATAATAATAGTAAGTTACGTAAAAACTAGCGTAATGGATGTTGAAAATATTAAGGAGCCAATATCTTACCGACTGCCAAGGAAGGGTTATGAACAATGAGTTATTCACAAAAATAATGAAAAACAAGACGACATTGCAGTCGGGACCCACTAAGAGTATTTTAATTAATTTTGAAAATGTAGGTATAAAAATAGGTGACATTTTTTTCTAAAACGCATCTTTTTACCCGACTGCGCGACGCAAAGGAGGGTAATGTGTTTATCAGTCTATGTATGTATGTATGTATGTATGTTTGTTTCTATGTGGCGTTCTAGAGACCAAATGCGTAGGCCGATTTTGATAATTCTTACGTCAATCGATTCGTCTTAACCTTGCGAGTGTCACTAAAGACATAACAGTAATCAAAATTCACCACAGCGACAACCAGACGCCATATTGTCAAAATGAAAAAAAAAAAATTGATGAACTATGTCAAGTGGGGTGTCGTTGAATAGGTATTTTAAATTCATCTTTAGGTTCCTTTTATAATTTTTCATTTTAAATAATAGTTTAGGATATATAACGATTTAAAGTTGTTTAACAAAGGAATCATTCTCGCCACGATATTAACTCCCTCAATGAAATGACTAGATTGCGAAATTTACCATCTTATAACCAAGTCAATGAATCGTAACTAAAAAGTATAAAATAAAAAATAATAATTTAAAGAAAAACAAAAAACCCGACTGCGTAAAAACTAATTTTAAAAAATACGTGAAAGAATTAACTTAAATAAAAACTAAAAAGAAAGAAACAAGCCCAGTAGTTTAGAATTCTGTTAAGTAATACTAAATAATTACACAATTGAAATAGTTTTATAATCGATACACACATAAAACAAATCATAAATTCTAATGCAGAACAGAACGACTCACAGTCGGGGCCCATTTAAATTTTACCAATCAAATCTTCCCAAGGGGCCCCGACTGTGAGTCGTTCTGTTCTGCATTAGAATTTATGATTTGTTTTATGTGTGTATCGATTATAAAACTATTTAAATTGTGTAGTTATTTAGTATTACTTAACAGAATTCTAAACTACTGGGCTTGTTTCTTTCTTTTTAGTTTTTATTTAAGTTAATTCTTTCACGTATTTTTTAAAATTAGTTTTTAAGCAGTCGGGTTTTTTGTTTTTCTTTAAATTATAATTTTTTTTAAAACCTATAGATTTACATCATAAAATATTTGCCAATATAGACCAAGAATATTATTATGTTATGTTTATGGCTATGGCTATATCAATTATAACAAAGCTATACAAAGACTATATACTAATGAATCAACCATTGAATCCAGGTCCTAACAGCCAAGTGCAGTCGGGTGCTGCTGCTCAGACTCAAGATGGTGCTCAAGGAGGTCCTCAAGGAGGTACTGGTGGTGGTGGCGGCGGCAACGGCGGTCAAGCGCAAACAGCTAATGCTGCTCAGACTCAAGGAGGTACTGGTGGTAGTGGCGGCGGCAACGGCGGTCAAGCGCAGACAGCTAATGCTGCTCAGGCTCAAGGAGGTACTGTTGATAGTGGCGGCGGCAACAGCGGTCAAGCGCAGACGGCTACCGGTACTCAGGCTCAAGGAGGTACTGGTGGTGGTGACGGCGGCAACGGCGGTCAAGCGCAGACGGCTACTATTAGTCAGGCTCAAGGAGGCACTGGTGGTGGTGACGGCGGCAACGGCGGTCAAGCGCAGACGGCTACCGGTACTCAGGCTCAAGGAGGAACTGGTGGTGGTGACGGCGGCAACGGCGGTCAAGCGCAGACGGCTACCGGTACTCAGGCTCAAGGAGGTGCTGGTGGTGGTGATGGCGGCAACGGCGGTCAAGCGCAGACGGCTACCGGTACTCAGGCTCAAGGAGGTACTGGTGGTGGTGACGGCGGCAACGGCGGTCAAGCGCAGACGGCTACTATTAGTCAGGCTCAAGGAGGCACTGGTGGTGGTGACGGTGGCAACGGCGGTCAAGCGCAGACGGCTACTATTAGTCAGGCTCAAGGAGGCACTGGTGGTGGTGACGGCGGCAACGGCGGTCAAGCGCAGACGGCTACCGGTACTCAGGCTCAAGGAGGAACTGGTGGTGGTGACGGCGGCAACGGCGGTCAAGCGCAGACGGCTACCGGTACTCAGGCTCAAGGAGGTGCCGGTGGTGGTGACGGCGGCAACGGCGGTCAAGCGCAGACGGCTACCGGTACTCAGGCTCAAGGAGGTACTGGTGGTGGTGACGGTGGCAACGGCGGTCAAGCGCAGACGGCTACTATTAGTCAGGCTCAAGGAGGCACTGGTGGTGGTGACGGCGGCAACGGCGGTCAAGCGCAGACGGCTACCGGTACTCAGGCTCAAGGAGGAACTGGTGGTGGTGACGGCGGCAACGGCGGTCAAGCGCAGACGGCTACCGGTACTCAGGCTCAAGGAGGTGCCGGTGGTGGTGACGGCGGCAACGGCGGTCAAGCGCAGACGGCTACCGGTACTCAGGCTCAAGGAGGTACTGGTGGTGGTGACGGCGGCAACGGCGGTCAAGCGCAGACGGCTACCGGTACTCAGGCTCAAGGAGGTACTGGTGGTGGTGACGGCGGCAACGGCGGTCAAGCGCAGACGGCTACTATTAGTCAGGCTCAAGGAGGCACTGGTGGTGGTGACGGTGGCAACGGCGGTCAAGCGCAGACGACTACTATTAGTCAGGCTCAAGGAGGCACTGGTGGTGGTGACGGCGGCAACGGCGGTCAAGCGCAGACGGCTACCGGTACTCAGGCTCAAGGAGGTCCTGGTGGTGGTGACGGCGGCAACGGCGGTCAAGCGCAGACGGCTACCGGTACTCAGGCTCAAGGAGGTACTGGTGGTGGTGACGGCGGCAACGGCGGTCAAGCGCAGACGGCTACTATTTCTCAGGCTCAAGGAGGTACTCAAGGAGGTACTGGCGACGGCAACGGCGGTCAAGCACAGACGGCTACTATTACTCAGGCTCAAGGAGGTACTGGTGATGGTGGCGGCGGCAACGGCGGTCAAGCGCAGACAGTTAATGCTGCTCAGGCTCAAGGAAAATAAACACTAAAATGATAAACAAATCGAAATAAAAATACCTAACATCACATACTTACAATTGGGTTTTTGAATAAAAAAAACTATTTTTTATGTATTTTAACAGTCTTATTCATAAAAGATGTTGAACCTTTATAAATCCCGTAAAGCAGCCTTAAATCATGATCAGAAAAAATACTAGGCATAAAACACACAAAAGGTTTTTTTTGAAGCATGGTCCTCACAAGATTTCATCTAAACGCAACATTATTATGTTCCGAGAAAATCAGTAGTTTAGAAGTTGCGATCCATTTTTTTTTCTTAAAATCTCTACTTTAGTTATGTAAACCTCTCTAGATTAAAAGTTATTACATTATGAACACCATTTAACTAAAGTAGAGATTTTAAGAAGAAAATAATTGGATCACAACTTCTAAACCACTGATTTTAGCAAAACATAATTATGTTGCGTTTAGATACGCTGTGATGAAAATTTGGACTAATAAATGGGCCACTATGTATAAAAGAGACTTTTAAGCAGTCCACAAAACTTTTATAAACCTGTTATAGTAAAAAATGTTATTCGTAACGTTCAATAACTAGTCCATAGTCACTAGTCCAAAATAAATAGTCCAATAGAGATATAGTGTATCTGTTCTATAAAGTTATAGAAGGCTGATGCCTTCTATAAACCTCTTATATGGAGTAGCATAAGCATAATCGTTCCCACTGCTGGGACACAGGCCTCCTGTGTGAGAGGGAGTGGGCCGTAGTCCACCACGCGGGCCCAGTGCGGGTTGGTGGACGTCACATGTCTTCGAATTTTTGGTTCTAGGACATGCCGGTTTCCTCACGATGTTTTCCTTCACCGTTAAAGCAAGTGATAATTAATTTCTAATACGCACCGGTGCGTGCCTCGGGATCGAACTCGAACCATTCGCCGTGGGAGGCACATGGTTAATCCACTAGGCTATCACTGCACTATATGGGGTGTAAATGATCATTTACACTCCATGTAAGAGGTTTGTAGAAGGCATCAGCCTGAATGACATCGTCTTTTTTGGGTCCAGTCGAAAATGGGCACGGATATTAATAATTATTACATGGAATAAATGTAACCAATTTATTTAGTAAACAGGCTAGAAATTATATAAAAATCTTACCGGAATCATGAAAAATGTGCAGTGATAGCCTAGTGGATTAACCATGTGCCTCCCACAGCGAATGGTTCGAGTTCGATCCCGAGGCACGTACCGCTGACTTTTCGAAGTCATGTGCGTATTAGAAATTAATTATCACTTGCTTTAACGGTGAAGGAAAACATCGTGAGGAAACCGGCATATCCTAGAACCAAAAATTCGAAGACATGTGACGTCCACCAACCCGCACTGGGCCCGCGTGTTGGACTACGGCCCACTCCCTCTCACAGAGAGGAGGCCTGTGTCCCAGCAGTGGGAACATTATAGGCCGATTATGCTTATGCTATTATACATAATAAACAAGTGATGTTTTCATGTGCCCGTTACATTATTCAAAATCAGTTAAGTAGTATTTTCTGACATGTTTTTTAACAGCTAGTCTCAACTAAATTCAGTTATTTTCAAATTTTTCACTGAATGTAAAAGGTAGATGAAAAATTATTAATTTCGTTCGTTAAGTGAAATACCATTAACCATGATTAATTATATTATTTTGTTTTCCATTTATAATTTTTGAAAAAAATATTTTATTACTTGTCCCATAAACTTTGTCAAATTCCCTATAATATAAAATCAGGAATAAGTAGCAGTAACATCAGCTATGATTTTTTTTTCTTGTTCAAACTTTTTTAAACCGTCGTAACTCAATATGGTCAAACTCCGACCTGCAGGGCTAACATGCGCAACGCGTTGTGTGTCGTGATTTAGACAGTTACGTGCACAGAACATACATACCCTAATGGGGCTACGTGTCACAAAATCAAACGCGGGTAGTTCGAGATCGCACCCGCCGCTCGAGACGATGACACCCACATACTTACTTCAGTCTTCTCGTGACCACGGTCAATGCAACTTGATCAAACCGTCGAGGTTAGTCAAAATACTGATATTTTGATTATGTTCGTGCGCGAAAAGTCCCGATATAATTAAAAACCGGCCAAGTGCGAGTCGTACTCGCGCACCGAGGGTTCCGTATCATTTTTGGATGTATAAAGTGAAAAAATCCGGACCGCATAACTAAGTTTGTTTGTAAAGGAATTTTGATGATTTTGATAAAACTGTACTAGTTAGGAACATCGTTTTATTTTTGGTGCCATATTTGGGTCAATTCCTATCAACTCTAATTATTTCAGATTTTTCGCCCCGCAAACTTCGGAGACAAGGGGGGGAATGGTATTTTTTTGGACATTTATCATCATATGTCGAAAACTGTGAGACATAAAATAAAATAAAAATATATTTTGAAATGTGCAGATCAAGCCCTTTTATATGATATGTCATTTGACCTAGTAACCCCACTTTGAAATTTCGGACCCCCACTCTGGCCCCTTTTGCAATGAAAATAAAAATATTTTTGGACTTTTTTCATTTGCAATAAAGTTGAACAAGCGATCTTTATACCTGTTCCAAATTTCAAATCGATAGCATAAGTAGTTGCTGAAATAAGCAGGTGTGACAGACAGACAGACAGACATACAGACAGACAGACAGACAGACTGACAGACAGACAGACAGATAGACAGACAGACAGACAGACAGACAGACAGATAGACAGACAGACAGACAGACGAAGTCGCACCATAAGGGTTTCTTTTTTACCATTTTGGTACGGAACCCTAAAAACATGCGCAGCGCGACAAACGCTTCTGGTCTCATTATGTCACGCTAGGAGCCTAGACGAGATAACACTTTAAGGCGAAGGTAAATGGTAACGGCCAGTTTTAAATCTCTTATTTCGCCGTCAAATAATGCAGGTTAGTTGTGCAATTTTTTTATGTTAAACTAGAACATATATACATCAATCGTACCTGTGAATATTTAACTATTGTTGTAAAATACTTAATGAAATAAATTCATGAATTCGTGTCTACCCAAAACATAAAAACGTAATTACTTTCAAACCGCTTAAGATATTTTCATGATTTGTTTTGTGTGAAAAGACTATGTTACTACCTATAATAATACCTGTTACTTTTTTTTATTTTATGTTTTAGATACTAAAAAGTAATTATACGTCTAATTCTGCACAGCGCGCTCCTTGATAGGCGAGTCGTATTGCTCGGTGGATGTATGTCGCGTTGCTTGAGCTCAGCGCAGAACACTCAAGCTATACCGCCCAAATCACTCAAGGCCGTTGGCGTATACCGGGGCCTTAAAAGAACTTATTAGTATTATTTAGATAAAAACAAAAGAGATGGATCTAAAAATATATGTCATTATTAATTTAAGTGTTGGTTTTTTGTATTACAGCCATTTCGAGTTTCTATAGACGAAAGAAGGCCCAAGGCTAGATTTTTAACTGATTAATTAACCTAATTAAGTAAATCCTAAGTAAAACTTCACTTTTTTATTGTCTCAATATTACACAGATATTCATTTGTTCATAACGGGCTTTCTTCGGCTACTATGTTCCTAAGATGGCCCAATGACTGTTTTGAAATTTTGATTTTTCTCTCTTGTGATCATACAAAAAAATTGTTTGATAATTTTAAATGTTACACTAATAAACTAAGTATTTAATTAAACCACTTGTTTACCTTAACTCCTCTATTTATTTAATTTACAGTGACTTGAAATAAGGTGGGCCTTATATGGCTCCTGTACCTTACATATATAAATATACAGTATACTAACTGTTTTACAAGTTCGTGGTACTTATTTAAATATATTAAGTACCTAGCTTACTTTTTTATATTCTAACCCAGCCTTTCCCAATTGCCGGGTCGCGAACCGGTACCGGGCCATCGAAATAAAATACCGGGTCTCTGGTAAACCGGTATCGGGTACCGCTATAGTGAAAAATAAGCAGCAGCTCCATACTACTTCGCACTAAAAACTGATTAAATAGACGATACCAAAATATGTATATTAATAAAACATTTTTAATAAGTGTGTATTATTTTACCTAATGGAACTAGCATGGGTTTAAAAGTATTAAGGGCTAAGTTCACCGACAAGATAACAGTCCGATAAATTAGAAACTGCCGTTTAACATCACTATTCATGTCACCAAAGCTAATCGAACGATTAAACACAGTTATCAACCGTTTTATCTAACGTGGGAGAGGGTCGTTTAACATCCCGATTATTACTTACGAGACAGGTGACAAAATTTAATAGCCCTCTTAATCAATATTCTCAGATTACCTAATAGTTTAGAATATTATATTTGTAGGTTAGCAATGCGAATAAAAATTTACATTGACAAGCAAAATGACGAAAACCGTTTTTTTGCGTCAAAAGCATTAAAATAACCTATACTTTGTATCCTGTAAAATGTGTTTTAAAATATCAAATAGTTTCGAAGATACAAACTTGTAAACTGATGTAAGTTACTATTCCATGCACTACGCGAGTGCAAGTGACCATTACTCGTATACGCGCGGGTATACGCGCGCCTACATTGCGGTTTGTACGTCCTATAATTTTATAATTACGATGCATTTCAGTATATGTGTTCAATTGTGAATAATTACGTACATTTATCAGGTTTTTTATTTGTCTTCAGTAACAGTGATAATCACTTGTACCAGTTCACGTGTTTTAATATTTTTAAGAAAACAAGCTACACAAACGCAAGTGAGGCTATTTTTTAAAGTATAAAGAAATATTGAAAATTAATTATGCAGTCTTTTTTCGATAATATTTTCATATAACATTTAAAAATTTCATATATTTCTATCGATTTTTGTCAAAGTTACACGCGTTAGAACCTTTAAACCGCTCCCTTGTAAAGTTGTGTTTTTGCACTTGCATTAGTATATGTAGGAAACGTCGATAGAATGAATGCTGCTAAATTAAAAATCAATGTATCTGTAATTATGGCATGTCATAATCGGGACTTTTAATTTCTGAAGGGTAATCTCGTAATGCAACCATTTAAAATGTTCGTATTTCGTACGGTTTATTACGAGTATTGCTACCAATCATAATTACCTGTATTGTATCATTCGGTCTTTCATTCATATAACGCTCGATTACAAAACCAAAGTTGAAATAAAAGTGATGAACACGAAAATCGCCGCTTCGTGATTAAACGACCGCCTTCGGTTAACGGACTGATTAGGAAAACATTGGTTATTTCATTGTCGGTAAACTTCAGCCTAAGTGGGTCACAAAGGGGCAGTGTGAAAATTACTTGGCCATGGCATAACAATGTTTGGGAAGTACTGTTCTAACCAATTATAATTATGGCAGTTTCATACTTTAATTATCTAAGAACGATTTAGGTATGAAGAAAGAGAGACGTGGAAGATCAGGCGTAGTCCGAGGGGGGGGGTCATGGGGGTCATGACCCCCTCCAAAATGATACAAAACTGTGTGAAACACGATAATTTACGGTACAGCACGTCGGCATTAATAGGTATGACCCCTCCACAAAGTCTTCGGCTGCGGTATGACCCCCCCTTCAAAGTCATCGGCTGCGGCCGCGCCTTCGGAAGATAAAGAGAAGAAGACTAAGGGATAAATGTCTCTTTGATCTGAGGGACACTGAGTTCTAGTCCCTCTGGCGGATCACTAAGCCGATGGTTATTTATGTGACAGACAAATAAAAAACTGGACAAGTGCGAGTACGACTCGCGCCCTGACGGTTCCTAAATGCAATAGTCATCTATGAGCAAGATGTCGCTATTAGGTACATACTTAATTTTAGTGCCGCCATCTATGAGCAGACGACTCCACCCGTTAAGGGTCCTGATCCTGACATATGGACAACAAAGTCATCCTTTAAGAGTTCCGTTTTTCTTTTTGAGGTACGGTACCCTAAAAATGACTTCGAACCTCGAAATAGCGTGGGTCTGCCTATCTTTCTCATCGCATCAGAATCGAACGAATCATGGAGAACAGATTTAAGAAGGAACAACTCTTTGTATGAAAAGTTTCCATCAAAATGTGTTAAATCAGGTTGACGCTACTGTCCTACATTCGTACCATACCTTCTGCCTACTGCTCGCGTCATTTTGGACGGTTTTTGAACTATTATTTCCTACTTAATAAAGCTGGACACTTTTTCAACTTGTCTCCAGATAGTACCTACTCCTAAATCTATACTCCATGACAAATGAAATCCTTTTCATTCGTTCCATTGACCGTCGTTGTTAGATTAAAAAAGTAAAAAAAAATACTATACGGCTACATCGCTTTGTCGTGAAGATATAATATCAGCTATCTGCCAGTGAAAGTCCTATCAAAATCGGTCCAGCCGTTTCGCAGTTTACACGAAACAAACAGACAGACAAAAAAAAGTTGTTTTTTTTGTAATAAGTAGGTACCGTAGCTATATAGTTTCAGATATGCATTAAGTAAAAGCAACTAGCAAAGCAGCAGTTATTGTAACAATACAAACAGACACTTCAATTTTATTTATTTGTACAGATGAACTATACTATATATCAACAGAAACTTAAGCAATAGATAACAATTATGTATTTTTGGAACTGTTAAGAGGGCTATTACATTTTGTCATCTGTCTCGCTCGCACAAAAACCGTATTTTTAAGAATATTAAATGAAAAGATTCATTTTTAAAAAAATGTATTCTTAAAATGTTTTAGATAATAATATTAATTTAACAGGTAAATAATAAAAACACATTTCTACTGTGTGATCTAATCAATTTAGGAGCAGTTATATAGGATAATAGTTCAGCTCCTTATACCTGTATTATCTAAAACATCATAAGAATACATTTTTCAAAAGTGTATCTTTTCATTTAACATTCTTAATAATATGTGCGAGCGAGACAGGTGACAAAAATGTAATAGCCCTCTTAAAGCGTCAGTGGTTTTAAATAAGTGCAAATAGTAAGTTGCTTCTGGTTTTCACGAACCCCTATTGAAATTTAGTTTACGCGTTGGAGTGGCATATAATAAAGGTGCGCATCGACTTCGCGCTCCGAGAGATCGAACATTGGCGCGCGCTCCAGCCGCGCGAAATGGATACCAGTTTGGAACGCGCGCCAAGGTGTTCGTTGGAGCGCCCGAACGCGGAGCGGTCCGTTCCGTCGGGTGTCGGTTTTTTACCACGCATCAGTCGTGGCGCGCGCGCCATTTGAGACGGGTCGTCGTATTTTTTTGTGTTTGTTGCGCTCCGAATAATAATTATGGATAACCAAAGTTGCCGTAAGTTAATTCAGCTATATGGTACGAAAGAACTTTTGTGGAACAGCAAAAGTTCTTCGTATCATAATAAATCGCTTAGAGAAGATGCTTGGAGAGAAATCAGTAGTGAAATGGAAGTCCCTGTGCCGGAGTTAAAGAAAAAAATGACTGTGCTCCTATCATCGTACAGAAGAGAAAAATGGAGAATATCTAAAAGCCAAATCACTGGCTCTGGTAATTATGATACAGATTTTTTATTATTTTTAGTTTTATATAAAAAATAACATGTATTTGCATGATAAGTTTACGGAGAAATTAACTAAACTATCTATATAATAAATAAGAATTAGTCGCACTAAAACTCGAGAACGGCTGGACCGATTTAGCTGATTTTGGTTTTGAAATATTTGTAGGCAGGCTAGAAGATATAAATAAAAATTCACATATACATTTTAAATATGTTATTGCTTGATTGTTCACAGGTCGGGACAGTATTTACGTATCAAAAGGTTTTGATGATTTCAATTTCATGCAAGACAAGTGTTCACCAAATTATACAACAGATACTATGCAAGACGATGGGAATAAAGATGATGCAACAGTCGCTACGCAGGTGAATAATGTTACTAATTTCAATATCTATTTTGCCAGGGTATTGTTCCGTTAGTGGCAAAATGTTGAGCGAGATGTAAACGTATTTCCTTTGCGTCATTCCCAGTTCTACGTGGTACATTAGTGAGAGGGAGTAATGATGAATGATCACCGTCATTTCTCCAACTACCTGGTGTGATTCCAGTTACTGTTTCCGTGTCTAAAGATCCATGTGGTGTGTATTTCTGGCTGGACCTCTTTCGCAAAAAATTGTGCAAATGTATAACAGCCAAAACTACTTTTGTAGCTTTACTGGGTGATAGTAACATAGGTTTCCTTAAAACCCTGAAAACCGAGCTTGCTATTCCAAAAGCATTTTCCACTACTCTACGTCCTCTTGACAGACGATAGTTAAATATTCTTTCTGGAGATCCCCTCTCTGGCTCCCCTTGGAACGGTTTCATTGTGTATTCGTTTAGTGCAAATGCTTTGTCTGCCAGAATAACGTATGGAACTCTGAGGGTGTATGGTATTTGAAGTATCGATGGCTGAGGTATTTTCATGGACTTTTCTTCGAGTCTTTTGTATAATGTAGTACGTTTAAAAATCCCCCCGTCCGAAAGTCTCCCCTGGGAACCAATGTCAACGTATCTAAAATAGTAGTCCGCGTCTACGAGAGCGAAGAGTACGATACTAAAAAAGTGTTTGTACTTATAATATTCCGTGCCGCTGTTACCAGGTGCCTGTATCATAACGTGTTTTCCATCCATGGCACCTATAGCATGAGGAAAATCCCATTTTTCTTGAAATTCTTGAGCAATTTCCAACCAGTCTGTCTCGGATGTGGGGATCTGTAAAATTACAAATAATTATAAAATACAAAGTTAATTAAATGCACGTTCATATTTCAGGAATCTACACCACAAAATAAAGGCGAGTCTTCCCAAAAAACTTTAGAAGAGTGTAATACACAAGAACAATTTAATGATATTATTCAAAAAGCACCGGAAAAAACTGCCAAGTGAAGGATTATGGGTATCAAGAGAAACAACAGGGTAGATGCAAACTGATATAATTAAACACAGAGCGGACACGCACAAACTCATCAGCGATGGCGGACACAAAAGGGACGAGTTAAAACACAGTGCTGCCAAGTGACAGTTAAAACTTTTAGACATTGACATTTGGTTTACCATAAACTTCAACACTGGCCCTTAAACTAAATACAATGTCTCGCCAGATAGCTGGCCCTTAAATGTTGCAAGACACAAGTACATAACCTAGTTAATAACAGTCAAAAGATACAGGATATGTTTTCACGTTAAATAAACACATACCTACTAAGTTACATAGATAGTCTTACACATAAACAATTACAGATTAGGTACAGTATTACATGTTCTATAAAATGTTAATTAATACAATAAAAGAATTTACTCTTTGCATTTTATAAACAAACCTAATCCTTTCAAAAACAAATCATGTTTTTCCTTTGTTAGGGGTTTTGTTAGAATATCAGCTATCATTACATCAGTCGACAAGTATTCAATTTTAACTACGTCTTTACTAACAACTTGTCTAATGAAATGATGCCTTACATCTATATGCTTTGTCCTACTGTGATACATAGAATTAGTGCACAATTTTTGAGCAGATTGATTATCATTATAAATCAATGTTTTACAATACTTTCCAAGTAATTCATACAAGAAACTTCTAATGAATAAAGCTTCTTTGCAGGCATCCGATAAGGCCATGTATTCAGCCTCTGTGCTAGAGAGAGCTACTGTCTTTTGCTTTTTACTTTCCCAAGATATTGTGCTACTACCAAGCTTAAAAACAAAACCAGTATAAGATTTACGATCATTCTCGTTACCTGCCCAGTCTGCATCGACATACGCAGTGACATTCAGTTCACCCTTTTGAAAAACTAAATAATAATCTCTAGTACCTTTAAGATAACGCAATACACGTTTGGCGGCTTTCCAGTGTGTTTCTGAATAACATTCATTGAACTGACTCAACACACTCACAGCATGAGCAATATCGGGTCTGTTACAAACTGCAATATACATAAGACAGCCTATTAAATTTCTAAAATCATATTTGTTACTCTTTTCTCGACTAACAGTTAGCTTAGATCCCTTTTTCCATACGAGTTTTCGCAGGCTTACAGTCTTGCATGTGAAATCTCTCCAAGACTTTCGTTATGTAACCTGACTGATCAAGAGTGATCTTATTTCCTTGTCTACCGAGCCTCATTCCTAGTATTTGGTGAGCTGGTCCTAGATCTCGCATGTCAAACTCCTTCATCAAGTCATTCTTGATCGTTGACTTTAAAGATGATTTACGAGATGAAAATAAAAGTATATCATCAACATACAGAGCAATTATTATAAATTCAAATTCAAATTCAAATTCAAATTCAAAAATCATTTATTCAAAGTAGGCTAACGAATTAGCACTTTTTGAACGTCAATGTACATAAGACAGCCCCCAAAAACGCCCGCCCTTCACCGCTTCCTAGTATTTTAGCTGCGAAGAAGAAACGGCGCAACAAACTCCGCAGCAACACAATTCTGTCTGTCAGTTACTGTATTCACTGTACACTGTATTTACTGTATTCACCTGCTGACCTTTTAAAATAAACACATGGTTCTGATGATGTTTTACTAAAACCAAGTTTCTTCGTTAAAACATCATTAATTTTGTCGTACCACATTTTTGAAGCTTGTTTTAAACCATAAATGGCTTTGTTTAACTTATAAACAAATTTTTCTTTGCCATTTATTTTAAAACCTTCTGGTTGTTCCATATAAACCTTTTCTTTGAGATCGCCGTTTAAGAAAGCGGTCTTTACATCTAAATGTTCTATTATTAAATCATACTCAGCAGCAATGGCAAGCAGTGTCCTAATTGTAGAGTACCTCACAACTGGAGAAAATGTTTCTTCATAATCTACTCCATATTGTTGTGTGTATCCCTTTGCTACAAGTCGCGCTTTATACCTTAACAATTCACCATTGACACCTCTTTTCCTCTTAAAAACCCACTTGCATTTGATTGGTTTTTGATCATTTGGCCTTTCAGTAAGGGTCCAACAATTGTTTTTGATAAAGGATTTATACTCATCTGACATTGCTTCTCTCCACTGAGCTGCATCCGAACTATTCAACGCCTCCTGCACTGTCCCTGGTTCTTCATCATTACTGCATAACCTGCATACCAGCCGTGCAGACTCGTTCAACATCATTGAATCTTCATAGTCTGAAGTTAGAGATGCATCTTCCATAGACGATTCTCCTGGAATGTAGGTTGGATCCAAAGTATCATCTGCATTAGAACTATCCTCGCCCTCAGAGTCATCCACCGTGATAATCTGACGTGTCCTCCCTCTTGTTTGCCTCTTTGTAACGTGGTCATCAGATTGTATAGGACTCACAGTGGGTGTCTCTGAGTGCCCAGGAGACTGACAAGCTGACTGTTGGTCAGTTCCTGAAGTTTCATGGGAATCAGACTATTCACCAGTCTCAGCAGTTTGCCCAACACTTGAACTTGTGAGATTCAATGAATCCATGCCTTTATTAATCTCATCATGTGACCTATTTTCAATAAACCTATTTTCCAAGAATCGAACATCTCTTGCCTTGATGCATTTATATGTATCAGGGTCCAGCAGCCTGTAACCCTTCGTATCTTCACAATATCCTACAAAAATGAACTGTTTGCACTTTGAATCTAGTTTCTTTCGATTCTGTGAAACAGCATATGCAATGCAGCCAAAAATATTTAAATAATTAAGATTCACCTGTTTATTAGTCCACTTCTCCTCTGGGACTAATCCAGTGACGGCTTTGGTTGGTGACCTGTTCTTCAGGTAGACTGCGGTGTTGACCGCTTCTGCCCAGAACTTGTTATCAAGCTTGGCATCTCGCAACATGCATCTTGCTTTCTCCATGATTATCCTGTTCGCACGTTCAGCCACTCCATTTTGCTGCGGCGAATGTGGAACTGTTGTGTGATGCTTGATGCCATTATTCTTCAAAAAAGTCTGTAACTTGAAATTAACAAATTCACCACCATTGTCGCTGCGAAGAATTTTTATTTTATGGTTGGTTTCATTTTCAACCATAGCCTTAAAATTTTTAAAATGCTCGAACACTTCATCCTTGGATTGAAGAAAAAACACAAATGTCTTTCTAGTGTAGTCATCAATGAAACAAAGAAAATACTTGGCACCACCAAGGAATGCAACAGGCATAGGACCACACAAGTCTGTGTGTACCAAACCTAAAACTTCAGAAGCTCTCGTATACGACTTCTTGGGAAACGGTAATCTACTTTGTTTGCCTTCAATACATGCAATGCATGGCTGAAAAACATTGGAATCATAATTAATACCTTTGACCATACCTTGTTTTAAGAGCGCCATACTTCTAGAGTTTAGATGTCCAAGCCGCCTATGCCAGGTTTCTTGTGATGCTGTAGATATCTTTTCCTTCGACTGCTGTGAACAAGCAGTCATGACAACTGCTTCTGGAACTGAAGTCACTGTTTGAAGAAATGGTTTACAGTAGTTTTCACTCTCTGAGCACAGTGCCTGACCTAAATCTAGTTTGTATACACCATTATCCAAGCTGCCTGAAGCTAAAATATTCTTTCCATCATACACATGACATTTCTGAGCATCAATAACTACTTTATAACCTTTACTCACTAAGGTACTGACGGACAATAAGTTAGCAGAAAGTTTAGGTACATAATATACATTACTAATGGTCCTAACACAATCTTTGAGATTAACCTGTACACTGCCACATCCTACAGTCTCAAGTTTCTCACCATTGGCCACTGTTACACTCAATGGTTTACCTTGTGTAAAATCACACATGATACTTTTCTTGTTACACATGTGGGCCGTTGCTCCACTATCGATATACCACTCACTTGAATTGATGCTGACAGACAGCGCTGTCAACAATGCTTTGGAAGTCTCCTTTGTGACCTTTTTACTTGTTTTCGGGCAATCCTTTATAAAATGACCAGACTTCTTACATCGGTAGCATTTTGGAGGTTTCCTAGTTGTTGAATCTGACGTTTTTCGTGATACTAGTGCTGATGCACTATCATCGGGCTTGTCACGGCGTTGGGATTCTTGTAACAACTTCACCTTCACTAAATCACTAGATAACTTGTCATTTGAGTTTTCCAGAGCCATTATTAAGGGATCATAGTCAGCGGTCAGTCCGCTCAACATAATTACTGCCACGAAATCATCATCAAGGGGTGAGTTTATATCTTGCAATTGTTGTGATACTTCAACAATTTTATTGAGGTAACATTCCATACCTTCATCGCCGAGTTTTGTACTAAATAACATTCGTAGTAGGGATAATCGTCTACATAGCCCTTTGTCCTCGAAAGCTTTCTCAAGATTAGACCACGCTTCTTTAGCGTCCTTACAATAGCGAATCTGAGGAAATACATTTGAATTTACTGACAAACATATCCTGGCTAGTGCCTTCTGCGATTTCTTTTCGTCGCATGCCCCTTTGTTCTCCCCTTTGTTCTCGACGCACTCCCACAGGTCCTCATGAACTAGTACCATTTTCATCAAAAATTTCCACGTCCCATAGTTTTCAATTCCACGTAGTTTGTCGTGTACTTGAATCAAAGAAGAAGTTCCTGTCGAAGACGCCATCGTGCCGCTGATGCACGAAAAAACAAAACACGATCACACCGGCTTTTTACAATTTGCAAATTTTTGCGCAATTTCGGAAAGATAGTTTTAGTTAGATAGTTTCTTTATTCCTAACGCTGCCTGGGCCCATAACCTGAAGGATTATGGGTATCAAGAGAAACAACAGGGTAGATGCAAACTGATATAATTAAACATAGAGCGGACACGCACAAACTCATCAGCGATGGCGGACACAAAAGGGACGAGTTAAAACACAGTGCTGCCAAGTGACAGTTAAAACTTTTAGACATTGACATTCGGTTTACCATAAACTTCAACACCAAGAAGACCTCAAAAAAAAGGAAACAAGAAGAAGAGGACGATAAAATGTTGACAGAAGCGTTCAAAATTTTAACCGAACCGTCGCAAGCTACTGATCCATATTTCAGTTATGGCCAGCACATAGGAAATGAATTAAGAAAATATGACAGCCATACTTTAATATATGTCAAACAGGCAATAAACAATATAATTTTTGAAGCCGATTTAGGCAAATACAGTCCACTTTATGGGTATACAACACAAGAGCCTCAAAATCTCTCAAGTTCAAATACTGATTCTTTGGCCAGTACGTCAACTCAAGCTAACGAGAAGTAATTTAATTTAAAAAAGTTAAATAAATATAATACTAATTAATACTGTGTTTTTCACTTACTTTTACCCAATCTTTTAAAACCTCACTGATAGCATCACAAACTTCTGGGACTATCCTAGATATAGACTGCTTTGAAACTCTAAACTGGTATTGCAAGCTTGTATACGAGTCTCCAGTGGCAAGAAATCTCAAAGTTATAGCCAGCCTTTCAGTCACTGTGATAGCTTCGCGAAACTGGGTGTCCATTTTTTTCACCTTTGGCTCTATCAAGTTATGCAAGTAATAAAAATCTTCTGTAGACATTCTTGTGAAGTTTTTTATTGTGTCTTCTATCACTTCGAACTGCATATCTCTTATAAGTGTCACTCCATACTGCATTCTTTTTTATTTTTATTTATCGCCGGAACAGGAAGCGTAAGCTGTTTGCGGTTCCAGCATGTAGGACTGTAGCTCGGGTATGATCTCCCATTCCGCGAACCCTCGCCACGCTCAATGCTCTCCTGGACACCAGACTGGACTGTGATGTGTTAGCGGATGAATGGAAGGTGATCTTGTCAGAATATTTGGAGTACTGTGAGAAGAATTGATGATAATAAATAAAATAATAAAATATTTATTCAGAAAAACAAAATTGGTAAAATACAATATAAATCTTAGAAATAATATAGGTATTACAAATGTTTGTTGCCTGTACTAGGATAAACCTGTATCACAGGCGGCAGGAGCAATTACATTATGCTATATAAAAGACAATAAAATGACAGTATTCTTAACAATATTTAACATTGAAAGTCTTAAAAATAGCGACATAAATAAATTTATTAAACCTAATATACTTAAACACTATTTATTTAGAACTAAAATATGGTCATACATAATTACATATTCAATTTAAGTAGAATTTTGCTTGCACTTTGTTAATTCTATTACATACATTATACCTAATATCCAAGTTTTTGCGTCAGCAGAATTCATAACTGGGTTAAAGTTAATATTGCATAAATCGCGTTCGGGGCTACCTATTGTTTACATTTGATTTGCTTGGATAGCGACAAATCTCATTCTAGGCGCTCTCATAATCGATGGAGTTAATGTATCTGTACCTACTCCGCTATTTTCCTGGCAGGGCACTCGGCGTTTCCAGTTTTGTGGTCACCCGGCTTTTTAAAGCGTAAGCAAGTTGCACATTTCGGTGTGTCAGCCTTCTTCGCGCAATCGGACATCGAGTGTCCTGCTTCACCACAGTGACCACACGTAGAATTGACCTCTCTGCATGTTTTTGCTGCATGACCATACTGTTGGCATTTGTAACATCTAGTTACTAGGGTAAAGTCCCTGATAGGACAGGACGTCCAATTTATGAAGAGCCTTGCTTGAGAGATCAGGGCTTTACGTATATTGGCTGGAACTTGAATAACGTAGTTACAGGTCGAAGCATATAGGTATGCAACTGTTGTTTCGTGTATATATTTTGTTTTGTTTATATTTTGTTTACCTTATTATTGTATTATGATTAGGATAGATCTTTGGAATTATTTACTATAATTGGTGAAACCGTTGTAAATAAACAATAAATAAAGATAAGTTGCAAAGTTCACTAATGTGCATGTGGGCATGATCTTATTTTTTCTTTTACTGTGTTCATAGTCAGGTGTTCGTGAAGTTTGGTATTCTTAATAAACCAGAGTGCATAATAGTAGATTAAGGGCTAAGTTCACCGACAAGATAACAGTCCGATAAACTTAATCGGCCATTTAACATGACTTTTTATACGTGAAAGTCATGTTAAACGGCTGTTTTCAATTTAACGGACTGTTATCTCGTCGGTGAACTAGGCCCTAAATCGTCGACGTAATAAGTGTTAAGCTGTCTTCAGACTACGCTATACTATATAGTATAGCGTATGCTATATTACTATATAGCATACACTATACTATATACGCTATACTATATATAGAATGTTTTCTTTGAGTAAAATATTCTATCTACAGTATTAAGAGTAGGTACTTTCCCTTCAGGTGGCATTACAAAATTCCACCCTGTACCTATAGTATAGCACAGTGTGAACGTGTCCATAACAATGTATGGTGCGCGATATTGTCGTGCTATGAACTATATGCTATAATGCTATATAGTATAGCGTAGACTGAAGACAGCTTTACGAGCTCTTAAAAAGTTTGCTAATAAAAAAATGCAAAGAAAAAGTCAATTAATATTATTTTAATTATCTACATACGTACGTTATCAGCAAACAATAAAACTTTCTTTATTATATTTTTTATAGTATTATCAGTATATTTATAGTATTTTTTATTAAATACACGATTTCGATATAAAATCATGATGATTATTAAAACGAATATTACTTATCCACATTTTATATTCACGAATTACTAGAAAGGAGTAATAAAATGTTGTAATTATTTTTTTCCTTTACTTATAAGCTCTTGGTTAGTCCTAATCAACAGTTCGTGTTCTTTTCAAGATGATGGGCAAACGTGTTACATCGACATGTTTTCTGTTGTTAGTCCCGATATTAACACGGATTGATGGTAATGTATTATATAAACATTTACTAGCGACTCGCCCCCGCCCCCAAAAACATTGAGATTTCTGTGCTGTATCTAAGTTAAAAACCTGCCACCCTGTATAGGTAATTAAATACTAAGAATAACTTTGTAGAAGTAACATAATTATAAACTTACCTCTATTGGTTGGCTTATGCTCGATTCACTTTAAACATAGTTATTTGGAGTAAATATCCAAAGCAAAAATATTTTATTATGTAGTTTATTGTCTTATAATATCATAATCTTTTCCAAACTAGTGATGCAACGGAAGTGACTTAGCGGAAGCAGAAACGGAAACAGATGTCAAAAGTATTTTTTAGCGGAAACGGAACAGAAACGGATGCGGAAACGGAAATGTAAAAAAAATGGAATCCTCAATTTTAACGAAATAGTTGGAATTATTTCGTTGAAATTGACGATATTTTTTTTTTTACCGTTCCATATAAGGACTTGTTTTAGGTTTCATAATAGCACTTAATTTACACACACGACACAAAAGTACTAAACAAACAACAACAGAAATATTACGCGCGTAGCCTTGCCTACTATACCTTACTTCAATTTAGTTGGCAAATCAAAATTTATTTTACAGCTTGCGAAAATTTTATTTAATCCAAATTACAATTTGCTGCACTATTACATACTGCAGATGTATTTTTAATTTCATATGACATCAATTTTAAGGCTGCCAAATATCACGTTAAATACTATAAGCACTAAAAGCAGCTCAGTTCACTTTGTTTGCTGACAAAATACGGCTCTATAATAAGCTGATCGTTTAAATGATCGTCAAAAAAAAGTATGTTTGTAAACAAAGGCGTTGCATTGTGACAAGTGCCGAAAGTCCGCGCCAGGCTTGCTGGCTGGAACAACCCACCCACGCGCGTCTCGTCCGCCACACGCGCGCCCCCACCCAACTGTGAACCTTAAACTTCCGTTCAGATTTCCGTTAAAAAAGTTGCGGAAACAGAAACGGAAACGGATGTCAAAAAGCATGCGGAACTTCCGCAGTTGCGGAAACGGAAACAGAGTTCTGCCGTCTGTTGCATCACTATTCCAAACCAAGTTGGAGTTATCTTCTAGTCTAACTAGATGCGGCTGAATATCAATATTTTACATGGAGCCGACTGCCATCTGATTTAGACAACCCAACTACGAGGTAATACCTACCGTTGTTCTAAGGTTAGACCAGTTGTCAGATGTGTAAAGAATGGGCACCTATCCATAGACTGACCGCGGCAAGCGGAGCTTAACCTGTAGATTGATCGATTAACGCGGCTATATTTAGCCACGAGCCACCCTTATTGGACACTGTTGGTCCTGAAAGTGTAGTGCAAAAGCCCTGGGTTTTCTTCCCTATGTATTATTGCGATATAGGTACGTAGACGACACTAGAAGTCACTCGTCAGTCGTTCATAGATGATAAATTCATAAATAATTATTTTCTTCCAGTGTCGGTAGCGGGTCCTTCACTTGGGACAGCAATTCCTCTTTCTTGTAAGTGAATTTTATCTATTAAATTCCATATTTTATTTTTAGATATTTTCCATTAAAAACCCGTAAAAAAATTAAATCCACCGGAATGGGCATCAGGGATTTACCATGTTAGGGAGAACTGTCTTCGATAATAAAAAGTATTAGCGTGTAGCAAACAAGAGGCCAATATTTGAAACTAATTATTACAGATCCAGTTTCACGTAGTAGGTACATAATTTTTGGAGAACTTCTGAACACACATTGTAGATTTTTTTTTGTGGAGAAGAAATTTTTCTCCGGACGAATAGCAAAGAAACAAGCGGTTAGTTAATTTATGAGGTTATTGTATTCTATCGGTTCTAGCCGTCTAAAAGGTTTTTATATAAAATGTTAGGTGTCTCAGGATCAATCACGGACGATAATATATATTCCTCTTAAATTCTTTAGCATTTTCATCATAATTATTACAGACTAGCTTCTGCCCGCGGCTTCGCCCGCGTTTTTGGGATAAAATGTAGACTATGTGTTATTCTGATGCTATATTATTACTGTAAAGTTTCATCAAAATCCGTTCAGCAGTTTTTGCGTGAAAGAGTAACAAACATCCATACATCCATCCATACATACATCTATCCATCTATCCATACATCATTACATCCTCACAAACTTTGACGTTTATAATATTAGTAGGATAGGTACTGCTTGGATAAACGCATTACCATGAAACTTACTTTCACAATTTTGTTTCAATTCTTTTGTGACTGAAAACTACATTGATTTAACGAAATGAAAAATTCAATACGATCGTCTGTACCAGTGTTTACTTCGGTAAAAACAACTGCATATATTTTGCATTATTTATAGGTACCTACATGAAATGACTTATTTAAATTTGTTTTTTTTTTTTCAGTTGCCTCCGGCGAATCTACAAGCAGTGGTACGGTAGGCATCGGATAGACAACTGTCTTCCCGAAGCCATTTTCTATATATTTTTTAGCACTTAGTTGAACTACAGTCTATAAAACCATAGTGGGTTACCTGTAGGGCTGCCATCACCTAAATTGCTGACGCTGGACAAAAACTTTAAAAACCCCGGAAATTTGGCTGAAACAGAGTATTATACCCGGACGCCCCCAAAAAAAAATATTTCATCAATCAGGATTCTCCCGACACAGATTGTCCGGGTTAACCCGGAAACTTTTTTAAACCCCTACCGGACGCTCCCCGGACGTCCTCTAATCTAGGACAAACCAGGGAACTCCGAACGGATGGCAGCCCTAGTTACCTGGTATGTTTGGTCACATGGAATGTCCTGTACTTATTATTTTTGTCCTACATGGCTAACATGCGCGCCGCGACAAAATTTGTCGACTGTTTTGTCTCGCTCTTACTCGTGCGAATACGAGACAAATGCACGATAAAAGCGTCGACAAATTTTTGTCGCGGTGCGCATGTTAGACGCTCTGGTGACTATAATTTATTAACTGGCGTATTTGGAGCAGCCTATGATAATAATCAGCCTATGATGTTCCCACTGCTGCGACTCAGGTCTCTTCTTTGAAAGAGAGAGAGGGCCGTTATCCACCACGCAGGCTCAGTGCCGGATTCACATGTCTTCGACTTTTTGTTTTAAATAAGAATAAGACATGCTGGTTTCTTCACAATATTTCCTTTTAAATTTTCTGTAATTATAGTGTATATATGTATAACTAATTTACAAATGATATACAAAAACCTTCCTTGGATTTCCAAGGAAGGTTTTTGTATATCATTTACATTTGTGTTTTTAATAGAAGGACACATTTGTGTCCTTCTATTGGTGGAAACCGTAAGAAAATCCGTTCAGTAGTTTTTGAGTTTATAGATATAGACCGACGCCGCTCGTGTTAATTTAATGAATAGGTATAAAAACGAAATTGCAGAAAACGTTATAATTAAATTCAAATTCATTTATTTTGTGAACAAAGGGTAATTGATACAGATGTTTTACATAGATGTTGTTCCATACATTGTCCCGCCGAGAGGCATACATATAGTATAGGTACTAGATAATATTGTAATAGTAAAATTAATTTCTTGGCATAACTAGTAGGTAAGTCAACAAATAAAAACCGGCCAAGTGCGAGTCGTACTCACGCACCGAGGGTTCCGTATCATTTTTGGACGTATAAAGTGAAAAAATCCGGACCGCAAAACTAAGTTTGTATGTGAAAGAATTTTGATGATTTTGAAAAAACTGTACTAGTTAGGAACATCGTTTTATTTTTGGTGCCATATTTGGGTCAATTCCTATCAACTCTAATTATTTCAGATTTTTCACTCCGCAAACTTCGGAGATAAGGGGGGGGAATGGTATTTTTTCAGACATTTTTCATCATAAATGTCGAAAACTGTTAGACATAAAATTCAATAAAAATATATTTTGAAATGTGCAGATCAAGCCCTTTCATATGATATGTCACTTGACCTAGTAACCCCACTTTGAAATTTTGGACCCCCACTCCTTTTGCAATGAAAATAAAAATATATTTTTTTTTTTTTTCATTTGCAATAAAGTTGGACAAGCATTTTTTATAACTGTTCCAAATTTCAAGTCGATAGCATTAGTAGTTGCTGAAATGAGCAGGTGTGACAGACAGACAGACAGACGAAGTCGCACCATAAGGGTTCCTTTTTTACCATTTTGGTACGGAACCCTAAAAAGAACATAAATGAGGCAGACACCCAAGCCACTGATATTCCGAAAGCAGACCATTTGAATTCTTTTTTTTTTATACGACGCTTGGGTCAAGCATTCAATCAACAGGTCTATGTTTACAAAATATTAATCGAAGTAAATAATGTACACACGCACGCACCCACATGCGCGCTACCGTTATTTCCCTTTCTGACACCTTTATAAACCATTCTTCGAAGCTCTTATGGCATAATACACAATGGTACACGTGCTCCAAAACCCTCATTAGGAGTTTTGGAATAATTGGACTATTTAAAGTTTTGGAGTAATTGGAGAATTCCAAGAGCTGTAATGGTTAAAGTCAGTAAGTAAAATGTCTGCCAATTTTTTTTTGTACTCAGGGAGTTCTAATAAATCGAATGGACCTAATTAAAGCTACGAGCAAATGATTTAGTAGAGATTTTTTTTACATTTTTACATCTACCTCCTGAGATAATGCAGAGCCCTGGATGTCTGCCTCATAGATTTTCTTCGTTATCAAAATGGTATTGACCATTAACCCCAGAGGCAGACAATTGATTTAGTACCGATTTTTTTTTACAGATTTAAAGCCCTGTAGCTAAAAAACGCAGCAACATACGACCTTAATTCATTAAGAAAATTTTGTCGTATTGATCCGAACTTTAATGCCTATCAATATGAAGTACGAGCAAATCATATACTCGTACTTAAATGTTCGCCAGCCCCCTATCTAGAGCGTCATTTCTCTCAGCTTACACCTACCGTAAGCCGCGTTAAGGAACTTCGTTTCAAAAAGTCATTTACTTGAACACAAAAATTAAATACCTACGTATTTCTATTTAATTGCAGTAAATGAACAAGGTGAAACTGAGACGAAGTCAAAAGCACGTATGTACAATTTGTTTGATTTGTCTTACTTACTTCAAATTATTTCAATATAAATATTGATCTGTATAATAAATATTATTGGTGTAACAAATATTTGCGTTCGCACTCGCGAATATTCGCGTCCTTTTTAATATTCGCATTTACAAAATACATGCGAATATTAATGTTAGAAAAAACATTAGGAAAAGAAATATCATTTTTCTATGAAAACCTTATTTCTTACTTTTCACTTACCTATTTGTATTTTCCGTCAATAGGTAAAAAAACATCCAAAATGAGCCAAAGATTAAAACCAGATTTAAAAACTTAAGGCCGTACCACAAAAACGATAAACACGTGGTCAACACGAATGCTACCAAAAATAATCCGCACTTGTTTAAGCACTAGCTTGTCTAAAACAAATGTGTATTATTTTTGGTAGCATTCGCGTTTAACACGTGTTTATCTTTTTGGTGGTAAGGGTGTAAATATTCGCATTCAAATTTGTATTCCCGAATATCAGCGGTAAGATATTCGTATTCTTTTGCATTCGCGAATGCTTGAAAATTGGTATTCGTTACATCACTAATAAATATCATGATAGGTACATACAAATAATTATAATATAAAAATGTTATAAGTAGATAATATATATATTTTTTTGTATAGAAATATTTATAAAAGTAAATTTTATAAATATGTCGTAGGATAATCGGACGAATCGAATGTTTGCGAATCCTAAGACGATTGCACGGGACCGGATATTTGGAATCTAAGAAAGATTTTTGTAATCATACTAGCTATGTATGATAATTGTAAAAAATCCACTTTAAACTTGGGGCACCCTGATATAGATAGGTTAGGTTCGAAGGGGATGACCGTTATTCCCTTGAACAGTCACTGTAAACCTTGCAGACAGAAATAGGAGCCTCGCGCAGCGGTGTTTCGTCGACTATCGCCCTTCCCATTTGAAGTTGATGTTTTCAGATTCCAAATATACCGTCCTTTGCATTCATCCTAGGGTTTTCGCGAAGATTCAATTTGTCCAATTATTCTACGACGTAACTACATGTATATCCAATAAACGAGATTTTAATATATTTTATTATGTAATGTTATAGTAGCTTTGTCAACTCTCAAGGGCGGCGCCGGCCAAGCTATAACGGGAGCAGCAGCGCAAGGTACCTACTTATTATAGATAAATTAAATACTATATTGTAAACTAGCTATTGCCCGCGACTTCGTCTGCGAAAAATATATGAAAAGTAGCCTATGTGTTTTTCCAGGTCCCAGGCTACCTCTTTGACAAATTTCATCCAAATCCGTTCAGCCATTTCAGCGTGAAGTAACAAACATGCACAAATACACACCCAAACTTTCGCATTTATAATATTAGTGGAATTGTTTTTGATACATTTTTTTATATTATATTACGTAGGTAGCTAACTATACTAATACTAATATACTAATAATATTATTAAGCTGAAGTTTGTTTGTTTGATTACGCTAATCTCTGGATCTACCAGTCGGATTTGAAAAAAAATGTATACTTATGATAGCCAGATGCATGAGCAATAACCTATAGGCTATTTTTTATAAAAATCCAACATAACGGCGATAAAAATCACGATTTTTTAAATTATATCGCCATGGGTTTCATTTCCATGGTTTTTGGGGGGCTTATGGCGAAAATGAGGTCAAAATCAAAATCCAAGATGGCTACCTCAAAATTCAAGATGGTGGCCATGAAAATTTATGAAATCTAGGCACGTCATGGGCATCATTTTCATGGTAATATAATAAAGCTGAAGAGTTTGTTTGGACGCGCTAATCTCTGGAACTGCCAGTCGGATTCCAAAAAATCTTTTTGTGTATGAGAGCCAGATTCATGAGATGAATAGTATAGGCATGAATAGTATTTAACATCACGCCATGGTCCTTAAGAGCCAAGCAAAAAGAAAAAAGTCAGCAAAAACGCTAAGCGAAAACGAAGTAATATCGCAGGCGGGTTAATAATCCGACTTCTTTTAAATTAAACGGCGGGTGAAACCGCGGTGCACAGCTAGTAGGTACCTAATAGATTCCTACACTAACAAAATGAGGCTGGCTTATTGTAAGCGACCATGTGTGAGTGCCGTTGGTCATCACTGGCACCTGGCAACACCTAAGACTTTTGTATAATACAAAAGTCTAAGTAAGAAGAACGAAGAGTTTAATACAATTTGTATTAAACTCTTCGTTCTTCTTACGGTAAAATGTACCTACAACGTGTAACAGAAATGCGTAATCTATAGGTACTATACATATAAGGTCCTACCCTTCATACTAGAAATATTTTAAGAGGCACATTTAAAGGTGGTACCTAAAGATGCCAAACAAACGAAAAAAAAAATTAAAACACTCGGATCAATTATTTTAATATAATAGTATTTTATGTGCCATAGCACATAAAATACTATTTTCAACATCCATTACGCTTGTTTCTAATAATAATAGTAAGTTACGTAAAAACTAGCTTAATGGATGTTGAAAATAATAAGGAGCCAGTATTTTAGGGTTCCGTAGCCAGATGGCAAAAAACGGAACTCTTAGGGATTTATGTCTGTATGTCTGTCCGTCCGTGACATACGGACGGACAGACAGGCAGACAGTCACAGCCACTTTTTTCCGAAACTATGAGAACTATAGGTACTGTTGAAACTTGGTAAGTAGATGTATTTTGTAAACCGCATTAAGATTTTCACACAAAAATAGAAAAAAAAAATTTGGGGGTTCCCCATACTTAGAACTGAAAATCATTTTTTTTTTTTCATCAAACCCATACGTATCTATGGATAGGTCTTCAAAAATGATATTCTGGTTTTTAATATATTTTTTTTCTAAACCAAATAGTTTGCGCGAGAGACACTTCCAAAGTGGTAAAATGTGTGTCCTTCCCCTGTAACTTCTAAAATAAGAGACTGATAAAACTAAAAAAATATATGATGTACATTATCATATGAATGAATGAATATCATGTAAACTTCCACCGAAAATTGGTTTGAACGAGATCTAGTAAGTAGGTTTTTTAATACGCCATAATTTAAAAATAAGGGTTTGACAGACGGGCATGACGAAACTATAGGGGTTCCTAGTTTTACCACGGAACCCTAAAAATACACTATTATTAAAACATCGATCAAAGTTACAACGAATTACAAGATTTTTTATATTATGTTACTTGCTGCTACGGAACCCTTCATGGGCGAGTCCGACTCGTACTTGGCCGCTTTTTTTTATGTATGTCAAATCATTTTAAATTAATTAATTTAATAAAAATACTCAATTAAAAATTTAAAAACCCGACTGCGGTTTGCTCTGCGTTTTGCTACCAAATTTGCTAACCATTAATAATAATAATAATAAAAAACCGGCCAAGTGCGAGTCGTACTCGCGCACCGAGGGTTCCGTATCATTTTTGGACGTATAAAGTGAAAAAAACCGGACCGCATAAGTAAGTTTGTTTGTAAAGGAATTTTGATGATTTTGAAAAAACTGTACTACTTAGTTAGGGACATCGTTTTTGGTGCAATATTTGGGTCAATTCCTATCAACTCTAATTATTTCAGATTTTTCGCTCCGCAAACTTCGGAGATAAGGGGGGGAATGGTTTTTTTTCAGACATTTTTCATCATAATTATGTGTGAGAACTGGAAACTGTGAGACATAATATTAAATAAAAATATATTTTGAAATGTGCAGGTCAAGCCCTTTCATATGACATATCATTTGACCTAGTAACCCCACTTTGAAATTTTGGACCCCCACTGCGGCCCCTTTTGCAACTAAAGTAAAATTGTGTTTTTAACTATTGTTTATAACTGTTCCAAATTTCAAGTCGATAGCATTAGTAGTTGCTGAAATAAGCACGTGTGACAGACAGACAAACAGACAGACAGACGAAGTCGCACCATAAGGGTTCCTTTTTTACCATTTTGGTACGGAACCCTAAAAGCAAGACGACATTGCAGTCCGGGCCCACTCTTATATTATTATATTTCATTTTACCCGAAACAAGTGGGTCCCGCGACTGCAATGTCGTCTTGTTTTTCATTATTTTTGCATGTGGTCTTACGCAGTGCAAACCGCAGGCGGGTTTTAATTTTTTTTATTTAGTACTTACTAAGTATTTTTATTTGTCACTTTTTAGTTTTTAGGTTTCCGTAGTAAAACTAGGAACCCTAAAAACTACAAATATAATTATTGATTTATATTATAGTTTCGTCCTATAATATAAACAATTCGTCCGTCTGTCCGTCTGTCCGTCTGTCACACCCTCGTCAAATCTGTAGATTTGACGAGGTTATGAACTGAAAAAATGGTTATGAACTGTAGTTCATAACCATTTTTTATGAAACTTATACCCATAAAGCCCATGCCGCCATAAAGGCCTGTAATAAAATTATGAAACTGGAGGATGAAAATAAATATTTTCACACACCCCTGTATGTATGTGGGACATCGTTGGATAGGTCTTTGAAAATAACAAATGTTCCTAAATGACTATTTTATTTAAGTGTATATTTAGTGAACTAGGAGCTTCGAAAGTCGTTAACAATGTGTCCGGGGGACACACATTGTTAACGACTTTCGATTTAACTGTAATCTTCCAACCGCGTTATCAAAAAATCTAAAAAAAATCAAGCTTATGGCATCCAATAAATACCCTCGATTAAAATTGGTTTGAACAAGATACGTCAATAACTTTTTGAAATATTCACTATTTTCAGTTTTGAGTTTTGACAACCGCAAAAATACTTTTGTATTTAATAATAATAGTATGAAATACAAACTTATATTTGCGGTTGAAAGACTGAAATACTTCTTACTACGAAACCATAGGCTGTGTGTAAAATATATGTTTTCGTAATCGTCTTTTTGCGCCCTTCATTTTGATATCCCAATCGATAGGTATTGAGGAAAACAATTTTTTTTTAAGACATAATATGGCACGAAAAATCATCCATCCAGCCGTTTGGAAGATACGAGGTCATGAAGAAATTTAAAAACATAAATACATACAAGATACACGTGAAAATATAATATTCCTCTATGATATGAATGACTTGCTTACATGATCCTAGTGTCATTCATAATCATAGAAGAATAAAGGTTTTATGCATCCAAAATTATTACACCAATTACCTATTTTAATTAATTTTGAAAATGTAGGTATAAAAATAGGTGACTTTTTTTTCTAAAACGCATCTTTTTAAAACCTATAGATTTACATCATAAAATATTTGCCAATATAGATCAAGAATATTATTATGTTATGTTTATGGCTATGGCTATAATTAATTATAACAAAGCTATACAAATACTATATACTAATGAATCAACCATTGAATCCAGGTCCTAACAGCCAAGTGCAGTCGGGTGCTGCTGCTCAGACTCAAGATGGTGCTCAAGGAGGTACTCAAGGAGGTACTGGTGGTGGTGGCGGCGGCAACGGCGGTCAAGCGCAGACAGCTAATGCTGCTCAGGCTCAAGGAGGTGCTCAAGGAGGTACTCAAGGAGGTACTGGTGGTAGTGGCGGCGGCAACGGCGGTCAAGCGCAGACAGTTAATGCTGCTCAGGCTCAAGGAGGTGCTCAAGGAGGTACTCAAGGAGGTACTGGTGGTAGTGGCGGCAGCAACGGCGGTCAAGCGCAGACAGTTAATGCTGCTCAGGCTCAATGAGGTACTGGTGGTAGTGACGGCGGCAACAGCAGTCAGGCGCCGACGGCTACTGGTACTCAGGCTCAAGGAAAATGAACACTAAAATAATAAACAATTCGAAATAAAAATGTAATCTAACATCACATACTTACAATTGGGTTTTTGAATAAAAATATATCGTTTTTTATGTATTTTAACAGTCTTATTTATAAAAGATATTGAACCTTTATAAGTCCCTTATATCATGATCATAAAAAATGCTATTAATAAACACACGATAACTGTCTAATAGTGAGCAAAATATAAAAGCGACGTAAGCCGCGTCTCCTGCGACGTGTATTCGTGTTCATTGAACATCGAACATATTTAATAAACAAAAAAGGGGCGTGACCTACGTGTTTTGTTGAACAAAAACACTCATACGTGTTTGCCGAGACTGGCGGAGAACATCCCCCGCGTTCGCCTGCGCCCCCGTAGGCGAACATTTCGTGAGGTCATTCATTTTGTGTTTAGAATTCAACAAGTGAAGACGTCTTCCACGTCGGAACTAATTTTGAAAAGGCATATCTACCCGTCTCTGCGATGTTCGGTGTTTTTGTTTAGCAAAACAAAAACATCGAACATCGCAGCGGACGGGTATGTTTATGAAAAATGTTCGTGAACATGTTCGTAAAACAATCTTTTCTTCAAAATTTGGCGCTGGAGACACGCCTTTAAAGCAAAGCAGTCCAGTCCTATAAAGCAGTCCACAATTTTTTCATAAACCTGCACCCTAATTGTGTAACTCAGTTGCTATCGCCATGGCATTGATTTTGACATCAATTACGCCGTACATATGATTCTTATTCCGTACTCTCGATAAACTAGCTCAACGCCGCAATAGATGTGGTTAAACTGTCAAAATGAAAGCCATGGTGATAGAAATTGAGTTACGCGCTGTTATAGTAAAAAATGTTAATTCATAAACGTTAATGAACAGTCCTATAGAGATAATAAGTGTACATTATCTGTTCTGTATACTTATAAAAGGCTGATGCCTACTATAAACCTCTTATAAGAAGTGTAAAGGGAATTGCTCAGCTTGTTAGTAGCTCTGGCTAAAACATGGACAAATTGCTCAGATTATTACCAACAAAAATTAAAAATTAATTCTTAAAACAATATTTTTGCAACCCTCGTCGCAGGATTTTTATTATGAAAAATCTCTAATTAATAAGTATTGAAACCACTGACGCCCACAATCAATGCATCGCCATTTTTTGGTTACAGCAGGGGGGGGATCTTAGTGAAAAGCTAAGAATAAAGTAATTTGCCTTTTACGGCAAATTACAAAGAATGATACGCCATCTACCAACGTTGGATTCAAACTTTTTTGAAATTGTTGATAAAACAGTTCATTATTATCTTTTGTGAAATACTAGATGGCAGTCGAAGCTGACAACTGACAATATGATACGATTGGTTATGATTTTGAAAATAGCGATGTATTGTGTTGTGTGGCGTGAACAAGGCGTGAACAAGAAGTTTATAATAAGGGCGTGAACCGTAAACGGCTTAAATGCCTACATATTATTGAAATATTTTTTACAAAAAAAATCCTGCGACGAGGGTTACCAAAATCCTACTAATCCTATCCTACTTATATTATATATCCTACTAATCACACTAATAATATTGTAAATGTGAAAGTTTGTGGGGATGTATGGATGAATGTATGTATGGATGGATGTTTGTTAGGTACTCTTTTACGCAAAAACTACTGAAAGGATTTTGATGAAACTTTAGAGTAATATAGCATCAGAATAACACATAGACTACTTTTTATCCCGAAAACGCGGGCGAAGCCGCGAGCGGAAGCTAGTATTCTTATAAGAAATAATTATATTTATCCATAAAAATACTTTTAACTAAACAACTTGTTAAGTTTGAGCAATTTCCTTTAAAGAGTACTGTCTCATAAGGGAGACAAGTTGAAAAGTGTGTAGCTATAGTCCAGCTCTATGTAGTAAATAATCCTTCCTTCTAATATAATATTATAAACGTGAAAGTTTGTGAGGATGTAAATATGTATGGATGTTTGTTACTCTTTCACGCAAAAACTACTGAACGGATTTTGATGAAACTTTACAGTAATATAGCATCAGAATAACACATAGGCTACTTTTTATCCCAAAAACGCGGGCGAAGCCGCGGGCGGAAGCTAGTAATTCATAAAACCTTCTATAGTGGCGCTAGCATAGCAAAGGGTATGGTATGAATGTAGCACAGTAGCACCATCCCCCACCACCTATTTAACGCATTTTGAGTACATTAGATTTATAAGCCATCTTAGATTTTGATTCTGACCTCATTTTTGGCATGGGCAGCCTCAAAAACCATTGAAATGATACCCATGATGATAATTCAATAATTCGTTATTTTTTATCGCCGCCATCTTGGATTTTGATTTAGACCTCAAAAAACTACTACTACATGTTTCTACTAGCTGTTCCCCGCGGCTTCACCCCCGTTGCTCGGCTTTTAAGTGTTGTAGCGTGATGTTAAATAACCTATACTATTCTTCATGAATCTGGCTATCATAATCGCGGGTCTCAAACCATAGGGGCGTATCCACAAAACCGCAACTTTTCAGGAGAAACAAAAAACTTAATATCTTTTCTGGTGATTAAACTAGCTTGTTGTGTTTTTGCATGTGACCATATATTTACACTTCAGATAATATGGAATGCTTGATTTCATGGTACTTCTTCTATAACACTAGTTTTTGGTCCTTACGTCTATTTGGCATGACGGAAATACGGTAAAACTCCGTCAAAATTTCCCCAAAAAAGTTTGGAATTTGGGGACGTAAAAAATGTTTCTTTATATTATTAACTAGCTTTTGCCCGCGACTTCGTCCGCGTTTCCGTCGTTTTTCGTAAAAAAGTAGCGTATGTCCTTCCTCACGGTTCAATGGTTTTGATGTAACAGACAGATTAACTTTCGTATTTTAGTAGGGAAATATAATATGTCAATCCACAATACTTTTGAAAAATATCGCTATAAGGAACCGCAGAATATTATTATGAATAGCTGTGCCCGCGACTCCATCAGCGTGTAACTCCTTGTGTGTAATACAATCAGAAAGCTCCGAACTGCTAAGCTATCGGGAGTTACACGTGTTATTGTGAGTCAACCATAAAAGATAGACATATGTTGTTGTAGGATATTTTTTAGATAATTTTATGTAGAATATTTCCGTCATACATGATTTCTATGTAGCTTTAACCATTAAGGCTGCACACGCGACGGAAGCTTAAAAAATGGAGTAACTTCTCCCGTTTTTCCAACATTTCCCTTCACTGCTCTGCTCCTGTTGATTGTAGCTTGATGAAAAGTATACTATAACCTGCCCAGGAGTATGAAGAATAATCGTACCAAGTTTCGTTAAAATCCGTCGAGGAGTTTTTGTTTCTATAAGGAACATACAGACAGACAGACAGACAGACAGACAGACAGACAGACAGACAGACAGACAAAAATTTTACTGATTGCATTTTTGGCATCAGTATCGATCACTAATTACCCCCTGATAGTTATTTAGAAAATATATTTTATGTACAGAATTGACCTCTCTACAGATTTATTATAAGTATAGATAATTGTAGGTACCAATATTAATTTGAACCCAGTTGGTGATTTAAAATATTGCAATTTAGGAATGGGACACCATCAAAATTTACGTTATTTCCGTGATTTTAAAAATTTATACGCCTGTTTGGCTCGTCATTAATATTAGGTCTTTACCTATGAAATTGCCGTTCTGCAGTACTGGCCATTTCAAATCAAAATAATTTTTGTTTGGCTAAGAATTCTAATTTCAAATTAATTTTATTTTAAAAACATGTTTTTTTTTTTTCCAAAAGTAGTCATTTGTTTATTGATTAGTGTTACATTTTCATCGCATTTCAATCTTTTTCGTCATCATGGATACGTTAAAAATTCGAGTAATTATGGAATACGAGTACCGTCGTGGCAGCAACGCGCACAAGCGGCACGCAACATCAACGACGTTTACGGAGCTAACACTACAAACCAACGCACCACCTGTTATTGGTTTGCTCGCTTCCGTTCTGGAAATTTCGACCTGAAAAATGAACCTCGCGGTCGTCCGAAGACTTTGGTTGACAATGACGAATTAAAGGTGATTGTGGAAGCTGATGATACACAATCTACGGCTGAATAAGCAGCAGCTTTCGACGTTAGCGTCAAAACAATATTGGTCCATTTGCGTCAAATTGGCAAGGTAAAAAAGCTTGACTAATGGGTGCCCCACGAACTCAATGATCGCCAGCGCGAAGTACGCGTCGAGACGTGCCTTGCACTGCTCAACAGACACACAAATGAAGGAATTTTGAACCACATTGTTACCTGCGAAGAGAAATGGATTCTGTTTGATAACCGCAAGCGCTCAGCAAGTTGGTTGGATCCTGCTTCAGCACCTAAACAATGCCCTAAACGAAAACTTACCCCTAGAAAAGTGATGGTCACTGTTTGGTGGTCTAGCGCCGGTGTGATTCATCATAGCTTCTTACCAAACGGGGTGAGCATTACTGCAGATGTGTACTGTGAAGAACTGAACACAATGATGAAGAAGCTGGCACATCTCCAACCAGCATTGGTCAATCGCTCGTCTCCACTGCTCCTGCACGACAACGCGCGACCTGATACTGCACAGCAGACGGTCTCCAAGTTGCAAGAACTGGGGTTGGAAGCTCTCCGTCATCCGCCCTACTCACCAGACCTTGCGCCTACAGACTACTACTTTTTCCAGAATTTGGATAACTTCTTGGCGGGAAAAAAATTCAATATCCGAGAGGCAGTACAAAATGCCTTTGAAGCTTTTGTTGCCTCCCGTCCAGCTGATTTCCTTAAGAAGGGCATCAATAACTGCCACTGCATTGGCAAAGATGCATTGATTGCATGGGTGATTACTTCGATTAATACAAATAAAAAATACATGAAAAAAATTAGTTTAAATTTTTTCATACAAAACGGCAATTTCATAGGTAAAGACCTATTATTATGGTGTTTAAATTCAGAGTAGAAGTATAGACCATTTTTGTTTTACAAAAACTAGACACAAAAACAAATGGTAGCAATTACACAATGGTTTCTATAAGTGAAAAAAAAAAAAAACAAAAAATAAGCATATAAAAACAAAATTCATAAATCTGGACGTTATTAGATAAAGTTTATTATACGTCTATATGGCCTGACAATAATTTCAGACTCTCTAGCTTAAGACTAATAATATTTAGAAATTTGTTCAAAAAGTAATTAATATTAAATTATAATAAGAAAAGATGAGCTTATGTATTCCTTATTGTAGAATCCAATGGCATTAAAAACGAAAAAACATTTTGGCGTATATGCCTCTTTGGTTTGAGACCCGCGATATGTAGGTGCAAAAAGAATTTTCGAATCCAACGGTAGTTTCAGGGATTAGTGCGTTCAAACAAACAAATTCTTCAGCTATAAATATAATATTATAATATACTTCAGTCTTTCTAATTACTGCAGCTGTAGAACAATTGGATGATAAACATTATGTGATGAGTCTTCCAAAACCAACAAAAATTCATCTCTCGTGCACCCGAAACCAAGGAATGCTCCATACAGACACCGGAATTCACGATAGCCAACTACAATGACCGTTTAAAGGGACAAATGCTAACTAGGTATAAAGCGGGTCATTCTCAGGAGTCTTATTGTTTGGTTTATTTCGGTAGCACATTTTTTTTTATTAACTGGGACATTTTAAAGTATACCTGTACCCTCTAAATCTAGATTCGATATTTCCTGTTTATAATGTCCTAATTAACAGAAAAAAACTTGCCACCGAAATCAACCAAATAATGGGGCGCCTGAGAATGACCCAAAGGATTCATCTATTTTTGAAGAACAGAAAAATGTTTCCGCTCTTAGAATCATCAAGCTACACACTATCGACTTAGCTAAAACTGCACCATGCCGATATCGCAATTTCCCTGGAACCTAAAATAAGGGTGACACAGCCGCAAATTGACAGCCTGTACCATACTGGTTCGTTTGTTTTGCCCCCGGGTTCCTTTGTCCCCGTGCTGTTTGCACCCGATTCGAATAAAGGACATAGCTAAAAATCCATACACTGAAAACCCAGAATCGACAGCAATGAAATGTTTACCAACGGGTTAGCGGGTTATAATAGACATTTGATGGTACCAAAGTGCAAGCTTTGAAATCCCTGGTCATTTAAACTAGTCATTAAATTGTAGTCCACGCGGATGGAGTCGCGGGCAAAAGTCTAGTCTGTATATACAGTGTGTCTGGTCACCGGTGTTCGACCCGTTAAGGCGAAGCAATATGATCAATTTTATCGACAAATCCACCATAATAAGGCACCCAATCAGAGACTGCCTTAAGGGACAGATTCAAACGTTCGACCATGGCCTCTCTCAGAGACCAGATTTGAGGTTCACTGGTCCGTGCATTGGCTATGTAGCTCTCTATAACAGTGCTGTCATCTGCATACCCAAAGGTTCCGGGCTTCAGCAGGTCGTTAATATGCAGCAGGAAGAGTGTCGCAGAGAGCACTGATCCCTGGGGGACACATCAATAGCCATTCGATCGGACGAGCAGCCATCAATGACTAGGTACTCGAATCGAACGATTCCTCAGGAAGTCCGATATCCACGCAACAAAACCGGTGGACAAGCCGTATAAAGAAAGCTTACTAATAATGCCGTCATACCAAACCCTGTCGAAAGTGGAACGACGGAATCTGTATTGGCGGTCACTGAGGAGGTCATTAGCAGAAGCTAATGACCTCCTCAGTGACCACCAATACAGATTCCGCTGAAATCAGTCTACTGGAGACCCTCCAGCGTGCGCCACTTACATATGGAGTGAGGCCATTGAGAAACATGGGGAGGCACTCGCCGTTTCCCTGGATATCTCGAAGGCTTTCGACGTTAGGAGCCTGCTATTAAGTACGCGTTCCATAGTCTTGCAAAGTATGGACGTAACCGAGATGGGCCTATAGTTAGCAGGGTTGGCACGACTACCTTTTTCGGACACGGATTGCACGTTGGCAAGCTTCCACGATTTCGGCACTTGTCCAGTCTCAAGAGAGAGACGAAAGAGGCGTGTCAGCATAGGAGCCAATTCAGGTGCAGATGTCCTCAGAACTATGGCTGGAATACCATCTGGAGTTCTGGACCACTGGGCTTGTTCACATCCAGATTGCGCAGCGTTTTGCAAACCTCCATTTGGCGAATGCGGATTTCCGATATTTATATTCAGTTCAAGAAAGTATCGGGAATGGATGATTTGTTTATGGTTCCGGTTTTTGATTTTTTTGTTGTTATTAGATTGGCACAACTGTTTTCCATTTTGGTGCGTAGTTTGAGTTGCATCTGTTAATATTATTAAATACAGTGCTGTTTTTAGTTATATCATATCTAGTGTGTATTGCGAATTTCATAATGGACAAAAACATTGAACAAAGAGTTTGTCTTAAATTTTGCATCGCGAATAGAATTTCATGTTCGGAGTCACTAAAAATGATACAAAAGGCTTACGGTGAATCGACTTTATAAAAAAATACGTTCTTATGAGTGGTACAAAGGTTCAAAAGCGGTCGAGATGTAATGGAAAATTTGCCTCGCTCTGGTAGGCCATCAACGTCTGCAACTGAAGTTAACATCGCAAAAGTGAAGGAAATAGTGACTGCAAATCCTCATTCAACTTTGAGAGTATCCTCATTCAACTTTGAGAGAAATAGCCGCCGAACTTTCTGTATCTCACGAGTCGATCCGTACCATTTTAACTAATCATTTGGGTGTGAAACATGTTACCGCTCGGCTAGTCCCAAAAGACCTGATTTTTTTTCGCACAAGTCCATCATTGTGAACGAATTTTTGACCAAACACTCAATAAATACCATCGAGCAACCACCATATTCACCAGATATGACTCCAGCCGACTTTTTTCTTTTCCGAAACTCAAATTACCACTTCGTAGCACCCGTTTTAAATCGGTAGAAGACATAAAGGAGAATTCGCGGCGAGGACTGAACTCGATTCCGGAAACAGCGTTTAAAAAATGTGTTGATGATTGGATTATTCGTTGGCGTAGGAGTATCGTTTCTGAAGGAGCATACTTTGAAGGTGATATAATAAAATTGGATGAATAACAAACATTTTGTGTATTATTGATCTTTTCCCGGTACTTTCTTGACAGAGTAGTATGTTGCGCTGCCAGGCAGAGTTGGAGGTATCGCGCTACCAGCATCTAGACGTCAAGACTCTGCAAACAGAGAAGCAAACAAGTTTGCTTTCTCTTCGGTGGTGTGAGCCAGCGTCCCATCAGGTTTCAGCAGTGGAGGTAGTGAGGGGTGGCAGAAGTTCACTTCGACTAATTTAGCTAGGGACCAAAACGCTTTACTCCCCGCAGGGTACGAAGCTAATTTGTTCCCTATTTGACTGATGTGGTCAAAGCGAGCCCTTTTTTTTTTTTTTTTTTTGGATGGGAAATCATCAAATGACCCCCTCCGCTCTGGGCGGAGAGGAAGGGAGTGTCAGACTTGTACTGACTAAAACCCATCCATGTTCCTTCGTTGCCCGTTACATTCCAGGGCTGCGGTGTCTCTTTCGAACAGTCCCGCAGCCCTGGCAGGCTTCGGCCCTTGCGGGCCCCTACGCTGTTGCTGACTCTCTTTGAGGCGCGCGTGGAACACGAACGCGCCGTCGACACGGCCTGTCGTCATGAGACGGACGGACGGTGAGCATGCCCAACTCACCGTCCACAGGCCCGCGCCTACGGTGGCCGGGGGCCATCAAGTGACCCCCGACGCCCGGGGCGTCCACCGCCGCGGCGGCTGGGACGTGAGGCTCTCTCCCTCTCACGCCCCGCCACCTCCTTCGCTAGCATGACTGCTTCGCAGAAGGAGGTGACGGCTTCCCATTCCCTCTCGCCCCGGACCATGGCTTGAACCAGGGCCGGGCGCGAGAGGTCGCCGCCGCCGATCGCCGTTACGAGGACACGGCGGTGCTCCGCCCAAGCGGGGCACACCTCTACAGTGTGCTCCGCCGTGTCCTCCGGTCGATCCACGCAGTGGTGGCACCCGGGCGTTTCCTCCCGCCCGATTCGATGCAGGAACCTCCCGAAACACCCATGTCCGGTGAGGACCTGCGTCAGGCGGAAGGTGAGGGCGCCGTAGCGCCTCTCTAGCCACTCCTCAAAGAGGGGCACTATCGCCACTATTGTGGCGTGCCCTGCACGGGGCTGCGACAGTCGCTCTCTCCATGTCGCCATGAGATCCCGCCGGAGGTCTGTCCGCTGAGCGACGATTTGCCGCGGCAGCGGAGTTTCCCCCCGGCGTAGTACCTCCGCGCGCCAGTCCCACAGGCGCGCGAGGACTATCGCCTCCAGATCCCATGGCGGCAATCCGGCAAGGAGGCGAGCCCTCTGAAGAACATTTTTGTAGGACTTGGCAGCCTTGTTAAACGCCTTTTTCCTCTGACGAATGTCTTTCGCCTTACGGTTTCTAGTATCAACCCAGGCCAGGTAAGCTTCATGTTTTCGGGCTTCAGCGCCATCACATTGAGGCCCAAACCACGGGCGAGCTTTGCCGGACAGTGGTACATCGGAATAAGGAATGAAGTATTCCATGGCCCGATGCAACACATCCGTCACAGCATCCGCATAGGTCGACGAAAAACACATCAACTGTCAAGGATAAGATGCAATATCACGATGTTTTTTTACCGTTTAGACTGTTTAAGGTTTTTAATACTAAGCCTAAACCGTAATACTAACACCTGTAGGGTCCACTTTAAATTTCGCTACATTCCGCACATGACCGTCCAACGATACCCCCCGCGGAGGCGAAGTGGAACCCACCTGTGAGTATCTCCATATGCGAAAAGCCTTAGTTTTCTTTTCTAATTGGAATTCAGAATGAATAGCATGTCGATATACCTTATTAGTTTTATTGTAATTTGTAATTTATGAGGTATTATTTATTTGTCTTACACTATTTAGTTTCAGGTTAAAAAACCGGCCAAGTGCGAGTCGTACTCGCGCACCGAGGGTTCCGTATCATTTTTGGACGTATAAAGTGAAAATAACCGGACCGCACAACTAAGTTTGTTTGTGATGGAATTTTGATGATTTTGAAAAAACTGTACTAGTTAGGAACATCGTTTTATTTTCGGTGCAATATTTGGATCAATTCCTATCAACTCTAATTATTTTAGATTTTTCGCTCCGCAAACTTGGGAGATGGGGGGGGGGTATTTTTTCAGACGTTTTTATCATATGTCGAAAACTGTGAAATATAAAATTAAATAAAAATATATTTTGAAATATGCAGATCAAGCCCTTTCATATGATATTATGTCACATGACCTAGTAACCCCACTTTGAAATTTTGGAACCCCACTCCGGCCCCTTTTGCAATGAAAATAAAAATATTTTATGACTTTTTTCATTTGCAATAAAGTTGCACAAGCATTCTTTATAACTGTTCCAAATTTCTAGTCGATAGCATTAGTAGTTGCTGAAATAAGCAGGTGTGACAGACAGACAGACAGACAGACGAAGTCCCACCATAAGGGTTCCTTTTTTACCATTTTGGTACGGAACCCTAAAAACGGTAACAAAAAGTAAAAAATCCGATTCGGAAGTATTTTGAAAAAGCACTACCGATTCATTTAAACTGCTTGCAAAATTTGTTAGAAAATATTTTCATTGGGAAACCACGAATCCAAGAAATCCGTCTGTCCGTCCGTAAAAAAGGAACCCTTATGGTGCGACTTCGTCTGTCCGTTTGTCTGTCCATCTGTCCGTCTGTCTGTCTGTCTGTCCGTGCGTCCGTCCGTCTGTCACACCCTCGTCAAATCTACAGTTCATTACCAATTTGTATAAAACGTCACACTTCACAGGTAGATGTCTACTACGAGCCGCCACAAAGGCCTGTACAGAAATTACGAAAAATAAAGTAAGCAGGGGGGGGGCTCATGAAATGCTATTTGAAACTGTGGGATAAATATACATATTTTCGTGCACTCCTTCATGTGGGGTATCGTTGGATAGGTCTTTGAAAATAAAACCTTTTTTACAAAAAAAATACCGACATCAAAAAGCCACTACAAAGAAAATAATAATTTTGGTTTCGGAAGGCTTTGGTTTTTATTTGCATTTTTTTGCCACCGACTTCCGAAACCAACATTTTTATTTTCTTTGTAGGTAGTGGCTTTTTGAAGTCGGTTATTTTTTTGTAAAAAAAGTTTTTATTTTTTTCCTTTTTAGTACTTTATGTCTTGTTAGATTACTTTCACGAATTCGTTCATCAGTAAATCTTCTACGTTTTATTTACTTACATTTGTGCATATAATTTTGTACATAGGAATGATTACCTAATGTGTGTACTAAAAGCTTCCTTCATATATTCCTTCCGACATATATTTATGTTATAACGTACTGTACATATTTTTATACTATAAGTATGTATTTAAGTATCAATCGCAGGATTTAAACATAAACTTGTTATGAAAACATCATTATTTCACCATTATATGCATCAAATTATAAGACCGCATTCGGTATTTACAGAGATGTACTTGAGGCGCTTGGCTACCCAAAACAGCTTTACGGCTTCTTTCTTTGACAGGATATTACTTAGTTGATTCTTGTTTCGTTAAAAATTATGAAAAATATGCAGGGTGGCAGGCTGAACAGTGGAAATATTTAAAGGGGTAATTGGTCTCATCATTTAAAGTAAAAAAAAAAATGTTTCTTTTGGTCCCAAACTAGGCTAAGCCTGTATCTTGGGCACCTTAATATTATGTTGTAACAATTTGGTCATTTACGTGTTGACATTGCGACAGTTAAGTTCTTTTTAAATTGTATGAAATTCTAATATCTAAAAGTATAGTTAAAATTAAATTAAAATTAAAATAAATTTAGGTACCGTAGCGTATGTGAAAATGTGCTTTTGTATAGTTATGTTTTGAATGTGTGTTAGGTGTATGCGAGTGAGGTTTATGTGTGCGTATGTGTAGGTATGTGAAAGAAAGAAGTTGTGTAATTTTGTGTTTCTATTTGTCTATGTGTAGGAAATATGTTTCGGTGTCAGAGTATGGTTGTTTTAGTAGCCAGGATTTTAAGATTTCTTTTACTTTAGTATTTGATGAGTTACTGATGCTGAGCAAGGAATTAACTTTGTTATAAATGTGTGTGTGGAGGAATATAGGTAATCGTTGTGCAAACGTAGAATTTACTGTTGGCAATGGGATTCTAAATCTTCGCTTACTTTGCAGTACATCCAAATCAGTTCTTTTTGGCACTGTTAAATTCATTTTAAATGTTGTATTAAGAATATGAATAACGTTTAAAAAACCAGCTGTTCCATACATTTTGTTGAGTTATTATGTTACATAGGTACTGTAAAAGCCCAAAGTTAGGTAAATCCTAAGATTTACCAGTAAAACTTAAGATTTACTAACTTTTAATGGTAATAGTCGGAACTACTCTGTGATCATGTTTCATTTCGAACTTTTACCGCCATTCACTCAGTAAATCTTAATCCTCAGCGACATGGTAAGTGTTGAAGAAAGACTGAATAAGTTGTGATAGAACAGAATTGGGCAACTGCGACTCCACGTGGTCTTATCTGCCCGTTAGTGTTTTTGTAAACCCGGAAGCGCTGAGAGAGAGCTGCCCCCGCCTGCTGTGCCAAAGCGTAGGCAACCGTGTGAGCCGGAGTGACTGAGGCAGGTCATCGAAAGTGACCAAAAAGCCGAAGCTGCGATCGCGAGCCTGGGTGCCTGCGATTTGTTCCGCAAGGGCGGAGGAGCTGCACTTCCCGCTGCGCTAGAGACGTGTAAAATGCAAGTGGATACCGAAAAACTGTAACTGTACCTGTGAAACGCAAGCCTATTATTCAATAATAGTAGATTGTTGCACCGTGCGCAAAGTGAGTCATTAATCACTCACTTTAGCAAGGTGCGTAATCTACTTTTCTTTCAACTACCATTCTACCTCAACCTCAACCTCGACCTCGACCTCGACATCGACCTCGACCTCGACCTCGACCTCGAAACCAAAACAGTGCAATAATTTGATCATTACTGCACTGTTTTGGTTCTAAGCAGAAATAACGTCCTTTGTGATCGGTTTTCTAGTGATTAGTGATAACATTACTGCGTAGTTGAAAGAAAAAAATAAGTTAAAAAAAACTGCCAGTGCCAAAACTACCGAAAACGTGGATAGGTAAATTAAATAAAATACCTATAAAAAAAAAACTTTTGTTTTTATTTTTATTTAATCGTCATTGGTAAACCTAACATGTGCTGAAATTCTAATGGTAACGCCCCAAAAATCATCTCATTATACAGGGTAGCAGGTTAGACAGTAGAAATATTTAAAGGGGTCATTGACCCACCCGGACCAACCCCGAAATGGCATAAAAAAAATCAGCTGTTTCATACATTTTGTTGAGTTATTTGAACATAAATGTATGGAAAAGCTATTTTGTTTTCGCGATTTCAGGGTTGGTCCCATAGTAAAAGTTTTTGGGGTCGAACAGGGTTTTTGTTACATGCTGTATAATAATTAAAATTATTTTCATAAATTCAAATCTTCTTTTGTTGCGGGGGTGAAGTGCGCTAGATTCAGTGGCATAGCCTACCTTGGCGGGGCCACGTATAAAAATTTGTTTGTGTTTGTGTCTTTTGTGAGAAATCTTTACCTTTTATAAGGGCCCCCCCATATGAAAGGTAAAGATTTTTCACAAAATAAAAAAAAAATGCATAAAATTAAAAGAAATATTTATTTATCATAATTAAGTATCTGTGTCACTTTTTCCAAAATTTTTACAAACAATGACAAATGAAATATACACTCTCCTTTTTTTTCGGCACGCTGCAGATTTATTATAATCATTTATAGCTGATGATGACTTTAGTTTTTCTAAAGTTCCTGCCTCTTCGAAGTTCTTAGGTAATTTTTTATCAGTTTTAATTTTTAAAAACTTCGGAGATTGAACTTGCGAGGATCGAACTTCGCACGTCGGGGGCCCCCGTGGCCCGGGGGCCCCGTATAATTGTTACGGCAGTAGCTACGCTCCTGGCTAGATTCCGACCAACACTCCATGGTTATTGAGGAATCTAATCGCCTTGCGCAGGCAGTCGTCAAATTCTTGATAGGTCAAATCCTATATTAGTTAGGTATATATTATATATATGTCGCAGGGATATGATGAAAACAGGGAATTGATCAAATCTCTAAGCGATTTGATCAAATCACGGAGGTTAGGTTAGGTTTTTGATCAAATCGCTTAGAGATTTGATCAATTCCCTATCAAATCGCTTAGAGATTTGATCAATTCCCTGTTTTCATCATATCCCTGCGACATATATATATTTTTTTTTTAAAAAAAACTTTGCCCCACACTAGGATTTCTCCTGTATCGTGGGTGCGTTTACAAACACAAATTTCACATACACAAACAGCCAGACCTATGTGCAATGCGGGAATCGAACCCGCGACACGTTGCGCAGCAGCCAATCTCTCAGCCACTGCGACAACCGTGCGGTCAAATATTACTCTTAATTGGTAAATTTCGCGATAATTTTAAGATATATAAGATACGATATTCTCAAAATAATATAACGATGAAAATGCATATGAAGACCCACACACTTGAGAGCCATATACATTTTGTCACCTCTCTCGCTCGCACAGAACCACAGAACAGAAGACACAGACCCAATGTAAAATAATGAAAAGATGCATTTTTGAAAAATGTAATTTATTAATGTTTTACATAATAATACCCTATCAATTTTAATATTAAAACTCATGAGTTGAAGTCATCTCAAAAACAAATTCTAATAGTTATTAAATATGGTTATGTGCGAGCGAGAGAGGTGACAAAATGTAAAATGCCTCTTAAGGCGCAGATATACGACTTTTAAAGATTTTAAACTGAAGATCACGTCAAAACGAGTAGTGTTAATGATTTGAAAAAAATATATGCTAAACTAGAGCATTTTTCTTATAATTTGATTAGAGTATATTTTAGATTACGTTTATCTATGTAGTGTAAATAATTTGTAAAGTTAGGTCTAACGCGTTCAAAAAAGTGAAGATCGCGCGAAAACTATTGAGCGTATTTTTACGAAACCTTCACTATTTTAAAGATAATTTAACTATCTAACTTTTAGTTAGAGTGTTTTTTTTTTTAATCAAATATTCGTTACTCAAAATAATTCGGCACAGCGCGCTCCTTCATAGGCGAGACGTATTGCTCGGTGGATGTATGTCGCGATGCGTGAGCTCAGCGCAGAACACTCAAGCTATACCGCCCAAATCACTCGACTACGTAGCCTTAAGTGGCATTTCCATCGTTATATCGTTTTGAGGATGGCATGCCCGATTGGTCACTGCTAGATCTTACGATACCAATTCGGCGTTGCTGCACCGCGTTACAACCTTGCTGGTATTCTAGAACCAACCTTTTCGTGCCGATAGTAGAAAAGAACCGCGAAAAATGTGTATATTTATATGCGTTTCAGTAAAAACTGTTATCAAATATGGATCACGATCACTATAAATAGAGCGATATTACCCAATAAAAATAAAATTTATATTAATTATGTTCCTCACGAATTTTGTGTAACATTGTTTTTATTGTTTTTTTTTCCTTAAATACCTGGCGAGCATCAACAATATATCATCAGTTGAGTAACTTGTTAGAAGATGGGTGCCAGAAGCTGGGTTTTCGTTTTTTTATTTGTCTTGCCTTTGGGCTTGCTGGCAGCACCAGTAGGTAAGAAGTTAATTCGTATAATTTCTCTTTAATTCTCTTCGCTTGAAATTAGAGGTTGCTTTTTATTTTACAAATAATTATGAACGCTTTTTTATAGTTCCGAAGCCAAATGGCAAAAACGGAACACTTATAAATTCGTCATGTCAGTCCGTCCGTATGTCATATCCACTTGGAGACTATTGGGACCAGGTGGTTTAAATTTGGCAGGTATGTGTGTAATGAGAACCGCTGCATGTAGCAAAATCACCAAGATTTTTTTAGGATGGCACTCTATACATGAAATTGAAAGTTGATAAAAGGTTCGCGCACTTCATCAGGTCTATCGTAAGATAGGTCTTGGACTTGGTCTTTCATAAGGTGGGCGCATACCTGTCCGCACCGTACGCACCACTGTCACTGAGTCAAGTCAAAAGTGATGACTGCATCGACTGCGGCGTGTGGGTACGGACAAGTCTTGTGCGTCCACCATTAAAATGACTTAAGAGTTTCTGAGTAACTTTTTTTGGTTAGCTAAATATTTGGTTAGATACTCGTATGAGCTCCGAAATTAGTTAACAATGTCTCAGGCTAATTTTTAACCGTACCATCAAAATCTGAAATAAAACGGGTTTGCAGGGACTGAATTATATAAAGAAATATATAGAATTATGAATACATTCATGTGATTCAAATATACGTCAAATATTTTTATTTGTATTCTTTATTACTATAGAATTACACCTATATCTTTATGTTTCTAATTTAAAGCGTTATATTATTATAATTTAAATAATTAAAAGTGGAAAAAATACGAGGGAATTCAAAATATCAAAACGCAACGCTATTGGTTGATTCGTTTCAACCAATAGATTGCGTGATTGACGTCACGGTACTCCGTAGGCCGGCCACATACATCGGAAATGCCCTTCCGGAATTAAGTGAATTGTTTATGATTTATACGACTTTTACGCCAAAGTGAATGATTGCGGCTGGAATCATAGACATTTAGAGACATTCGATTAATGAAACCTGAAATTTATGAACGTCTAGCTTCCGCCCGCAGCTTCGCCCGTGTTTTTGGGATAAAAAGAAGCCTATGTGTTATTCAGATGTATAAGCTATATTACTATAAAGTTTAATCAAGATCCGTTCAGTAGTTTTTCTGTGAAAGAGTAACAAACAATCAAACATCCATCCACACATCCTCACAAACTTTCGCGTTTATAATATTAGTAGGAAGTAGGATTCCAGCTGCAATCATTCACTACGGCGTAAACGTCTATATTCCAGGTAGTCCTATAGTCTATATTCTGGATGTACGTGGACGGCCTTATTGCTACCACTGATGTCACCGCCAGAAACTGACTGCAGTTTTCAATTAAATATTTTATTGCTTACTATTAATACTTATTTTGTGTTACATTTTTTTTGCGGTAATACACCAACTTAGACAATCGAATAAAAATATTAAAAAATGCATGAATACACCCTATTAGCCAAAAATTAAGGTACTATTAAATTTCGTTCGTTTTTATTTTTAGTAGCGGAATTTGAGGTTGAAAGTGCATACCGGTATATACCGATATAGTCCCGGTATAGAAAGAGATAACTAAAAGAGTACAATGTGCATGCTCCGACAAGCACGTAGGTACCTAGTTTAGAAGTTGTGATTTAATTATTTTTTTCTTAAAATCTCTACTTTTGGTATGTAAACCTCTCTAGATTAAAAGTTATTGCTCTAAATTGAATCAATTTTGGTGTTTGATTCAATTTAGTGCAATAACTTTTAATTTTGGACAACTATATATATAACGGGTCACCCTGTATAAAATTTTATCCTAATGATTGATACCTACTAGGATTAATACCTAGTAGGTACCTACACTTAATACTATTAGAAAAAAATCGACGTATTCTAATGATTATATTTATATATTATTTATATTGACTCAAAAATTCTTAAGAGGTTTCTCCATTGGGTAGAGCCGGCTAGGCAGGTATTAATTGGTTATTGGACTATTATGCAAAATATAGAAAAAGGATACCTTATTTTAAAAACGATGTTTTAAAAATAAATAAAATTGATGAAAAAGAGGAGGAGCTTTAATAAACGCTTTAACAATTTTTGGAGGGGGATTTCTCCGCCCTTCTAGCGCAAATCGGATATCGTACTGTGAACTATGGAGTCACAAAGTGTGCAATATGACGTCGCGTGTTAGTAGTGCTATCTTTTTCTAGAAATTAATTTTTAAACGCAACTTGGCCATTTCTTAAGATTTTTCATCATTTTTTTCACTGTTACTTATTTTTTTTGCTAATTAGTTCTGAATTTTTAATCAAAAAAATACAGTCCAATACCTTAATATTGGTAAAAAACTGGACAAGTGCGAGTAGGACTCGGACTCTGAGGGTTCCGTACAAGCTTATTTATATAGGGTCCTACCCTTCAAACTCGAAATATTTTAAGAGGCACATCTATAGGTGGTAAAGATGCCATAAAAATGAAAAAAAAATTGATCTGAGTATTTCTTTTTATTAAATAAATTAATTTAAAATTATTTTGACACATAAAAATACTATTTTCAACATCAATTACGCTAATTTAGAATAATAATAGTAAGTTACGTAAAAACTAGCGTTGTTGATGTTGGATGTTGAAATAATAAAGAGCCAGTATTTTTATGTGTATAAAATAATTTTAATTTATTTATTTAAAAAAATATATACTCAACTAATAATTTTTTTTCGTTTGTAAAGCATCGTTACCACTAACAGATGTGCCTGTTAAAACATTTCGAGTATGAAGCGTAAGACCTTATTGTACCTATATGTAGATAATTGAATAAAATAAAATATTACACTAGAAATATGAATTAGCGCCATCTACGAGCAAGACGCAGCTGTTATACTTCTTCTAATGGTCTCGCCTCGGACAAACGGACGACCAAGTGATCCTTTTAGGGTTGCGTTTTTTTCTTTTGAGGCACGGAACGCTAAAAATCATTCTGAGAGAGAAGCCAAACGATTTTATTGTTTTATAAAGGTACTGTAAACTTCTGTATTATTTTAGATGACGGAGGCGGTTCGGCAACAGCTGTAGCCCAATCAGGTACTTTTGAATTTAACATAAATACTCACGTTATCAATATATGTAGTCTGTTTGTGCGCGCATGACGCAAGAAGTAAGGTTTTAGTTTGCTAGCTTGGGGTGCCACCTGAAATCTAAACCACGTTTCATCCAATTCCGGTAGGATGAATCAGAGATACAGCATGACCTCTTCCTAGTACTAGTCACGTAGTCACCCTACACTAAGGTGGTCATTTAAAATTGTCAGTTTATTATAGGCCATGAGGACTGAGTCACGGACAACAGTCTAGTGGGGAATATAGATACTAGATACGGCATGCTCTTTATTACTGAGTGATCAAATGTGCATGACCAAGATGCATTCAAAATAGCGGCGGCTTTAAATCCCCAACCTGCACCATTTAAAAAAACAGTATAGATCGCCCCAAAAAAATGATTTTCGTTTATTTAATGCTTGTAACGTACATAATATTCTTAATATTTGAAAAAAAAAAACACTTTTAGGTGCTGCTAGTGGTCCGGGAGGTACAGCATACTCGGGAGCATTTGCGAGAGGTAAGAAACAACTGAAGTAATGTTTGTACCACAATGATGCGTTGAACAGTACCTATCCACCAAAGAATAAACGAAAGAGAATCATCCGCCTAGCCTTTTTCCCAAACTAGATTGGGGTCGGCTTCCAGTCGAACCAGTTGCGACTGAATACCAATATTTTACATGGAGCTACTGACCTCCACAACCCAATCATTGGGTAGTACCGGTACCTATTCGAATGTTAGACCAGCGTCAAACCTTAGGGCTCGACCCGTAACGACTGTTATACATATGACAACCGGGGCTGACTACTTAACCTGCTCTCCGTGGCACGGAGGGGTTTCAATGTGTAAAGAACGGTCATCCATCCATGGAGTGACCGCGACAAGCGCAACGTAACCTCGCAGATCGATCGATCAGTGCAGCTATAATTTTGCCACGACCCCTCAACAAACGAAAGAGATTATAAAACTAAAATGTTATGAACATTCAAAAGAAAAATTCGGTAACATTAGTGTTGTTTCATAATACCTACCCGGTATTATGAAACAACACTAAACGAATTTTACTCGACTGAAATTTAGATTGATGTAAATAACATTATTTAAACATGAATAATAATAACATCATTCATTTACAGGAACCAGTGGCGGGAAAGGTGGCTCTACGGACTCTACTGCTGAAGCCTATTGTAAAGTCGTTTTTATAACTATAATTCAGTATAGTTTATGCCTCTCCAGCTTATCTATCGACTAAAAAGTGAATCCATTTCACTACCTGCAACAATAATTTATTATTGTTAGTTAGGTAGACTTGAATTTCGTTTTACTGTTGTTTTTCGCTGAATGAGTCGTAAATTAAATGCGTATTTTATTTTATTTACAGCTTCGACTACTGGTAATGGCGTAGCTTCATCATTTGCGGGCGCTTCATCAGGAGGTATATGCATAACTGTTGTTTTAAACCGCCTTCAAAAAAGGAGGAGGTTCTCATTCCGCCAATTATGAATAGATTTTGATGATCATTTTTAGAGGTGGTCCCATAAAAATTTTGTCAAAATCAGCTCAGTAGTTTGGTTTTTTAATCAAATAACTGGAATAAATATAAAATAAGTATGTCACCAAGTAAACGAAATTGCGTATTTTTTCACAGCAAAAAGTAGTATGACTTTTGGATTCCTGGTAGTGTATTTACGCTGTTGCTGTAATCAGGTGTGTTTATATCACTCAAAATAAAAAAATTAATGAACCAGGGGAAGAACCAGAAGAGGAAGAACCAGCTGAGGAAGAACCAGCTGAAGAGGAAGAACCAGCTGAGGAAGAACCAGCTGAAGAGGAACCAGCTGAGGAAGAACCAGCTGAGGAAGAACCAGCTGAGGAAGAGCCAGCTGAGGAAGAGCCAGCTGAGGAAGAACCAGCTGAGGAAGAGCCAGCTGAGGAAGAGCCAGCTGAGGAAGAACCAGCTGAGGAAGAACCAGCTGAGGAAGAGCCAGCTGAGGAAGAGCCAGCTGAGGAAGAACCAGCTGAGGAAGAACCAGCTGAGGAAGAGCCAGCTGAGGAAGAACCAGGTGAGGAAGAACCAGCTGAGGAAGAGCCAGCTGAGGAAGAACCAGCTGAGGAAGAGCCAGCTGAGGAAGAACCAGCTGTCGAAGAACCTTCAGCTGAGGAACCAGCATCTAGCAACGCTGAATCTGGAAGTGGTGGGTAAACTATATTCCTGTATTTTGAAAAAAGAAATAGCCAACAGATAAAATAAAATCATGATCAGAGATTATGGTCCACACGTAGAAACTCATCATTCATTTAAAAAATAATAAAGTATGTGGAATGTAGATACAACCATACGGCATGCTCTTAATTTTTGATTGATCAAATGTGCATAAATAATATTATGTGTCGCCTATTTAAATCCCTGTCCTGAATCATTCATCATCATCAAGGATAGATTGCCTCAAAAATGTGTTTTTTTTTAGTTGCAGCTAGTGGTGAGGACGGATCAGCATTAACGGCAGGATATGGAGAAGGTAAGAAACTAAATTATATTAAATTCCCAAAATTTCCAGTATTAGTTTACCAGCGTTCCTGGCCTCAGTATACTATACAGCACCGAAAGGTTCATCAGGATTTTTTTTTAGCTCCGTCACTTGTTGCTCCTTTGGCTACAGGCACTTCCGTCACCGAACATAGGCATTATGCTGGGTGATACTACTTTTTGGCTCGCAACATGTCTACTTCTGAGCGCTTCCTGTGGGGTTTCACATCGCTACCAATGCAGTGAAGCAGTGGACTGTCTTGGACACCATGGTCTGTTTTGCAGTAAGAGCGCATGTCGCATACCCTGGCACGCCAGCATTAACAATATCATTCGTCATAGCAACAGACCAGATGGAATGTCGTTATTGCCCGGGAAGTTGGGAAGGTCTTTGATATCGGCAGACGCAATTATTATAGATACCCTTGCTCCACCCCAACTTCCTAGTACGGCAAGCTGTGCTGGAGCGGCTGTTGTAGCTGCAGAAAGCCTCAAACGGCGCAATTACAATAATCTTGTGGGTAATTATACAGGGTGGCAGGTTAGACAGTGGAAATATTTTAAGGGGTTATTGTACTCAACATTATGAACAACTTTTACTATGGGACCAACCCTGAAATCGCGAAAAAAAAATCAACTGTTCCATACATTTATGTTAACTAAACTCAACAAAATGTATGGAAAAGCAGATTTTGCCACCTGCCACCCTGTATATTACAATTTAGCGCTCGCCGCCCCGCTCGCCGCTGCCGCTGATAGCGGCAAGGTCGTGGCCAGCCGGCCTAGCATGACCACGATAGAAACGGGTTTTGTCTACATAGAAATAGACAAAGTGACAGATTGTAGAAATATTTCTACGTTTTATGAATGAAATCTGTCACTTTGTCTATTTCTATGTAGACAAAACCCGTTTCTATCGTGGTCATGCTAGGCCGGCAGGCCGTAAAAGGGTATTATTAAACAATACTCAACGAGTTTTACTTGACTGGGATTTAAATTGCTGTAAATTAATAATATAACATTATTATTTATCTACAGCAAGCACTGACGAAGATGGCTCAACAAACGCCGATACTGGGACTATTGGTAAAATCTTTTTCGTAACTGTAATTCAATACAATAATTGTTATTATTGGCTTTCTTACTCTCCGGCTTGTTTATCGACTAAAAATGTAAAGTCACATACAAAAAAGTCATGTATTATTGCTAGGTAGGACATAAAGGAGATATTTTTTTAAGAGGATTAGGCCCACCACAAGTTATGGCGGACATTAATGATACGCATGTTGGCTTGTTTCTTAGAATCTTTAGATTACAATACTTTTATTAGCTTTACCTCGTCCAACCGGAAATCTGAGAAATCAACAATTAAATTAGTATTTATCTATATACTTATAATAAGAATGTAAATTCCACGTGTCTGTACATTGCATATATTTGCATAAAAATAATATGGGGGACTAAGAATAACTAATAAAGTAAATTTCTATCATTTTTAGAATTAATGTCTGTCTGTTTGTCTGTCGGTTTGTCTGTCGGTTTGTCTGTCTGTTTGTCTGTGTGTTTGAACACGCATCAAATCAATACTACTGAATTGATTTTGAGGAGTTAGCAGTTGTTAGAAATTTATAGGCAATATCTTGAGGTAACATTTAGCCTTTATTTCATTAAAATCGGTCCACTCTATCAAAAGTTATTACAAATAGTCCAACAGTCACACAAGTAACTTTGCTCACATGTATTAAGCCGGCTCTGCATATGTAGGTATTTGTTCAATCCAATCACCGTATCCGTATCGCCGACGCGTATCATGCGAGTAGTGATACGTAATCATGATACTGATACGATACGCGATACGGTCCGTTCCATCTCGAGTCGGTTTTTGTCCGATTAAAGTCGGATCGGGCAAAATAATAAATATGTAGACCCGGCATTACGTGGTCAGTGGCGCCACGAGTATTTCAAACTTTCAAATCAAGAAATGGTGACAACTGAAACGTCATTGGACAACTGTTAAAATAAATTAATGTGGTCTTTTTGCTAATATATAATGAAATGTTAGATATGTTATATTTTTTTACTTTAAATCAATGACGTATTATATAAAATATATTATTGTTTATTTATCATTGCTATAAATCATAAAACACAATCATTTTGCAAATGACGTAAGTCCAAATCGTTATTGTTGTTGCTTAGCAACAGAGACCAATCAATTTAATCTATGCGTTGTTGTAAAAATAGATAGAACTTTTTGATGTAATATAAATGTAACCTCCTTGATTTCAAATCAAGAAAAGTCCTTAGAGCATATAGCCCTGGAGACGTATAGCGGCGAATCACCGAATAACATTTTCTACCACTTCTTGCGGGGGGCGAGGTGAACACGTATAGCACTCAACGAAAATTCGACAAGCACACACAGATACAGGCTTACAGATTGTACTTAAATAAAACCATGTAGGTGCATAATTTATACTTACCACGTGATAGGAAATTCCATGGTTTCGCAATGTGAAGCAGCAGACCGCCTTTTATAAGAGGAAACTAGACAATTAACCATTTTCAAAATACAAAATAACAGTTGTCGCGCATATCTTAGTTTTCATATGGGCAAATCACCTCGCGCCCGCAACAGTGGTAGAAAAATAAAATAAGTCCTCTTGAGATACAGATAGTTACTTGATGAGTAGATAGATACTCGACCTCCCAATTGAACGCAATCCCGTAGAAAGCAGGGGTCTAGATTAATTTAATGTCTCAAAATGATATTGTTTTCCGAATTTAGGTAATTATAGTTGATTACTAATTGATAGATAGTTGGTAACGGGTATCTGGTGGTAGGTGTTGCGTGGTGATGATTGGTGATAGATGATATCAGATAGATGGTGTGTCGTGAAAAATTAAGGGTAATATTGGTACTGATACTACTGATTGATACCTACTTTGTGGTGGTTCGCATATTTTTTTTTTGTTTATCGAATGAAATAACGACCTAATATTATTTTCCGACTTCCACGTGGACGGAGTCGCGGGCACAGCTAGTGTATAATAAATATTGTTGTTGTTATTGTTTTTTAAGTATCCATTTGACCTCTGCCCAAGTGCTCACGCTCAGGTTTAGAAGCTCTCAGCCAGTGCGGCACACAGAATTGTTCTAAATGATGCACCTAAAAAAAATATTATTATTATTGCAAACTCAGATCATAGAAACAAGGAAATATGCCATCATAGCAAATTAGTACGAGAACAACTGATGCCACTTTTAGTACATTTTTCGACACAATTACGCGCTTAATTAAGCGCTCCTTGTGAATAAAAAGATCTCCCACGCATTAAACATTCCGCACACCCTCAATCTAACACCGTTAATCGTCACTCAACACTAGCACTAAACTAAAACACTGTATTTATACCATCGATCGTGTTCGGTTCGTCGCCAGCGCGTACGTTTATAATATGAGCAATTTGCTCAAAAGCTCATCAAGCTCGATAGCGCCTTGACACACTCCCTTTTTTCTATGATCTGAGATTGCAAATAATGTTCATTAAAAATAATATTATTAGTTTATTAATTTCAATCTTTATTGCACTGTAAATAAGAGTACAAAATTGACTTTTCGTTACGCGCTATTTTTTTTTTCGTACCTATATGATATTGACAGTGACAGGAATGTCAAAAAATCACTTGTTTATTATGATTTCTAATGATTCCGATTAGATTTTTATATAATTTCTAGCCTGTTATCTATAATGAATTGGTTACTTTTTAGGGTTCCGTACCAAAATGGTAAAAAAGGAACCCTTATGGTGCGACTTCGTCTGTCTGTCTGTCTGTCTGTCTGTCTGTCTGTCTGTCTGTCTGTCTGTCTGTCTGTCTGTCTGTCTGTCACACCTGGTTATTTCAGTAACTACTAATGCTATCGACTTGAAATTTGGAACAGTTATAAAGAGTGCTTATACACCTTTATTGCAAGTAATTAAAGTTAAAATATGTTTTTAGTTTCATTGCAAAAGGGGCCGGAGTGGGGGTCCAAAATTTCAAAGTGGGGTTACTAGGTCAAATGACATATCATATGAAAGGGCTTGATCTGCACATTTCAAAATATATTTTTATTTAATTTTATGTCTCACAGTTTTCAACATATGATGAAAAATGTATGAAAAAATACCATTCCCCCCCCCTTATCTCCGAAGTTTGCGGGGCGCAAATCTGAAATAATTAGAGTTGATAGGAATTGACCCAAATATGGCACCAATAATAAAACGATGTTCCTAACTAGTACAGTTTTTTCAAAATCATCAAAATTCCTTCACAAACAAACTTAGTTATGCGGTCCGGATTTTTTCATTTTATACCTCCAAAACTGATACGGAACCCTTGGTGCGCGAGTACGACTCGCACTTGGCCGGCTTTTTTTATATGTAATTATGACCGTGCGCCATTACTATTTTCACTGGGCCCAAAAACACTGTGTTCTTTCGTTTTACAATTGTTTGTCGCTGAATGAGTCGTGCAGTCGTAAATGCGCATTTTATTTACTTTACAGCTGCAACCGATGGCGATGCCGTAGCTGCGTCAGTTGCCGACGCTTCAGCAAAAGGTATCTATATAATATGTATCACTGTTTATTTGTATTCGAATTATTGACTGTGAGGTATGAAGATTAATGGAATAACACTATAATTATTTATTCAGGCCTATACTCCATTTACTATAGCATTAGAAAAATAACGGCGATATAACGATAGTTATTGTACTATACACGGCGAAATTTTAGCGGTTGTTTTACCGTAGCGAAATGATTTTGTCTTGGCAGTACACTCGATTGATATATCAAAAAAAAATTAGAATCAAAAAATGGCAGAATGGTGTGATGAGAATGATGTGAAAAACAAAATCTCAAACCAATAGTAGGTAACGATAGCTACGCAAGCGCGACGACGACGCGAGCGGCCGCGGCCGAGCGGGGCGCGCCCGCGCGGTCATTGCCCTCCGTGTTTATCAATCAGCTGATAACTATTCCCGAGTTATTGATAGACAAATTATTGAACACGTGAACACGAAACTAAAAAAACAAGATTACTAGGTAGGTAGGCACCTATCTTAGAAAACGATATTTTCTGAATTAGATACCTATTAAAGTATTTAAGGCGTAGGTATTCAAAAAAATGGAATAAACTTATTTACAATGATTTTAATTACTTACCTACTTTTAAATGTTCGGTATTTAATACAAAGGTACAAGTAGGTACTTACGCTTAGGCCCGGTAACGGAGTAATTTTTCGAATTGCAAGCCACTGCGTTCCATACACAATAACACAATCGAGCACGTTTTATTTGATTAACTTTACGAAAATGATAGGTACTTAAGCAGTCTTTCATTGTTGAGCACTTTCCAAACGTAGTATTGACTTACGTCGAACCCAGCCATCACAGCCATACACATAGGTAGGTACTTCGACGAGGATCCCGTTTGAAGTACCTACTTGTGGATTTCCTCGCCGAACTCGCGCAAATGAACGGCTGATCGACCTCTGGTACATACACTGTAACTCCCCATGATCGAGTAGCACTGTGTCGCCGCTACGATCGTCCGGGCCTGCGGGACTTGGGGCTTCAGAACACCGCGAAGATTGAGCGACTCCAAGTGTTGTTGAGTCATAATTCACCCTAGCGTAGTTGCACCATAGCGAGGTACTCTAAATTGGAGAAACTGTAATGACGATCCATTATTTCAATGTTATCTCACTTCACTACGCGTAGGTACCTACGACATCGCGTATTTTGCTCTGCACATTTGTGAGGCGGCATTCGTTGGTGATCTTTGTCGGCACCGCGTGAGCGACAGCGTGCTCTTTGTGACTAGATAATGATACCTACGTTAGATCTAGTGAGTTACTATTGTTTTTCACGCTTTCGAGTCTATGAATATTTTTTTTGATTATTTGAAAAAAAAAACATATTATTTTTTAAATTGAACTCTATGTTTCGATAGTACTACTGATGGCAAATCGTTCTGCTGCCGGAGAACAACCACTTACATTTCACCGTTTATTGTTGTAATGACTGCGTTTTAGTGTTTAAATTTACTTGCAAATAGTAAATAGATTACATAGCTTTAAATATATCGTGAAATAACGATGCTTAATAGACGCCTACATCCAAATAACGAAACGAACGACGAACGTTTTATATGCCCGCTTAAACTGGTTCAGTTAGTGGGGAGCTAGGTGCGTACAACTAACTTTACTTTCAATATGCGTTTCAAATAGGTTACAATAACTATTACTAATCGTTAGTTATCATATTAGAGCGTTATTTTTGAATTATACGTATTATCAACACAATGCTGCGGAGCAGCACAGGTCTCTCGTATTTAAATATAAAACCTTTTTAAAAACTAGCTTTTATGAAAGTCATGTACTTAAACGGATAAAAAAGGTTAAGATTTTAAGATTAGAAACGCCAAATGCTAAGTACATGTTAACTTAAAAAGCTTGTAGCGCTAAATGTAATAAAAGTGGGTAGGTACCAATGAATGTCATTAATTAGAGAGTGATTGGTGATAAGAAATAACTTAAACCGAAGTTTGTAATCTCATTAGAATTGGCACGTCAAGCTTTTTATGTAAAGGACACGGCGGACGTCCATAGAACGCTGGGCTTCAGATTGTGTATGTCGGTACAGATATGAAATTAGTTTGGTGTGATCGAGAATTTCAAGAGTATTTAAATTCATTTTTTATTTGTTTTTGTACGTAATTGGGTTAAAGAGAAATCTTCGTATTTTTGACAGTGAGACATTGGATCATTCACACCATACTTAAGGTGTGAATGATCCAATGAAGTACAGGTCGACTAATGAGTTCTCAATTCAAAGGTTTTAGTTGCTGTCCACATGATATTACTGTGGAGGCACGCGCCAGCCAGCATGCACCCGTTTTTGTTTTATTGGTTTTTTCAAAATGTCAACAGCATAATCGTTTTATTTCTTATTTATTTCGATTTTTGATTCCAATTCTTAATCGCTTAAGATAAATTAGGCAAAGAACAATTAAATAGTATATTATGCAATTAGTGAATAAAGGACGGATTTAAAGCTAGGGCCATAGATGAATCACGAGCTAGTGAAGGATTCTAACGATTGAATCACGACCGTAGGGAGTGATTCATGATGATGGAATCACGAGCGTAGCGAGTGATTCAAGTGTTAGAATCCTGAGCGACGCGAGCGATTCATGGCCCTCGATATAAATCCGTTTTATTCAAGAGTTGCATACTATACTTTATACCATGACTACGAGAAAAAGAAAGATTTAAGTGAAAATATACATAATTATAATGAAGAAAAAGTAAAGTTAAATTGGCTTTGATGTAAACCAGCCGTGATTTTTTGGGTAGCAAGCTTTCCACCTTTCCACTATATCGGCCGCCCTCTCTTTCACAAACTCAGGTGTTAACACATCTTCATCACTAGAATGCATTTTTAATCGATTAGGACAACACTAAACAAACACAAAATTAAAGATTAAAGTAACACTAAACTTTGTGTTCGTACAACTTACAGTATTCAAAATAGCGCCAATTTACTAAGGACAGCAAAGAACACAAAACAGTTTTTATTCTAATGCTAAACTCCTTGTCGAAAATGTCGACCAATCTAATTGAATTTAGAACACATCAATATAGGTCGAATACACAGATTACACTTACACTAGATACGGCAAGCCACGACCAAGCGTGCCCTGCATGTTCGACTGTTCGTACTAAAAAAAGTCTGTTAGCTCAGTGACGCTTAGTGATTGAAACAATTCTGTTTACTCTGAGCACTAAATGGCTGGGGTGAAGTTATCGTAGGTATATAAAAGATGACACGTTCGGTTTTCATACAATCTAATAACGTGCCGCATCTAGCATAGGTTCTTTAAATCTGTGGTCGAATACATTGGTGTGTTCCATTTTCAAACATCAAAACAGTGAGTAAAAGTGCTTTTTATTCACTGTTTTCAGTGAATAAAATAAGCTTTTTAGAGGGGGAATGGTATAAATATATTTTTATTTTTGGTTAAGCTTTTATTACTGTACCATATCAAGCCCAAAACTACCAACGTCTTTTATACTTAGCATTTGGCATTGCATTATCTTAATAAAAACCTAAACTTATTTTATCCGTGTAACTACATGACTTACATAAAAGCTTGTTTTTAAAAAAAGGTTTTTAATTTATATTTTACAATATGGTTTTTAGGGTTCCGTGCCAAAATGGTAATAAAGGAACCCTTATGGTGCGACTTCGTCTGTCTGTCGGTCTCTCTGTGTCACACCTGCTTATTTCAGCAACTACTAAAGCTATCGACTTGAAATTTGGAACAGTTAAAAAATGCTTGTAAAAAATAAAAAATGCTTGCCCAACTTTATTGCAAACGAAAAAAGTCAAAAAATATTTTTATTTTCATTGCAAAACGGGCCGGAGTCCGTCCGAAATTTTAAAGTGGGGTTACTAGGTCAAGTGACATATCATATGAAAGGGCTTAATCTGAACATTTCAAAATATATTTTCATTTTATTTTATGTCTCACAGTTTTCGACATATGATGAAAAATGTCTGAAAAAATACCATTCCCCTTATCTCCGAAGTTTGCGGAGCGAAAAATCTGAAATAATTAGAGTTGATAGGAATTGACCCAAATATTGCACCAAAAATGAAACGATGTTCCTTACTATTACAGTTTTTTCAATATCATCAAAATTCCTTGACAAACAAACTTAGTTATGTTTGGTATGTATGGTTTTTTTCACTTTATACGTCCAAAACTGATACGGAACCCGCGGTGCGCAAGTACGACTCGCACTTGGCCGGTTTTTGGTTAGTGCGTTGCATGCGTGCGTGCGTTTACCTTGTCATATCTGACAACACATAATTATGACAAGGCTTTTTGCCTGATTTATAACACTGAAAGTGTGGTTCCTTTCATCATCATCGTCAAGACAAATCCAACGAGCCGAAACATGACGGAGTTATGATAGGTACTTGAGAAGTACCTATTCACATCTCCCGGCTCATTCGGGAGACCGTGGGCGTCATCTAGGTCCATAGTACTTGTCAAGACAAACCTAACGTGCCCAAAAACGACTGAGTTATGATGGGTACTTCAGGAGTTCCTATGATCACCTCTCGGCTCCATCACGAGACCTTGGACATTACCTAGGTCTACAGAACTTGTCAAGACAAATCTATCGAGCCTAAACACGATGGAGTTATGACGGGTACTAGAGGAATTCCTATGACCATCTTCCGGCTCCATCTTGAGACTCTGGACATCATCATATAGGTCTATAGTAGTTGTCAAGACAATTCCAACGAGCCCTAACACGACAGAGTTATGATAGGTACTTCAGGATTTCCTATGACCACCTCCTGGCTCCATCATGAGACTTTAGACATCATCTAGGTCTACAGAACTTGTCAAGACAAATCTAGCGAGCCCAAACACGACAGAGTACGTCTTAATGTAAAAAAATTGTGGAGTTCCTATGACCACCTCCCGGATCCATCAGGAACCCTGGAAACCATCTAGGGTTACAGTATTTGGCACGACAAATACAACGAGCCCAAACACGACGGAGTTATGTTGAGAAGTTGAGGAGTTCCTATGGCCACCTCCTAGCTCCATCATGAGACCACCTCCATGGTACCATATTATTGCATTATCACCAAGGTTACACATGTGTTCCAAATTTCAGCTCAATCGCTTGGGGGGAACTGGTCTAAAATTCAGTTGCAAGAATTGGCCCCACACTAACAGAGCAAGTTAAATAAAAGCTTGTAATAATTAAAACCGGCCAAGTGCGAGTCGTACTCACGCACCGAGGATTCCGCATCATCCTTGGACGTTACAAAGTTAAAAAAACCGGACCGCATAACTAAGTTTGTTTGTGAAGGAATATTGATGATTTTGAAAAAACTGTACTAGTTAGGAACATTGATTTATTTTTGGTGTAATATGTGGGTCAATTTCTATCAACCCTAATTCTTTCAGATTTTTCGCTCCGCAGACTTGGGAGATAAGGGGAGAGGAATGGTATATTTTCAGACTTTTTTTATCATATGTCGAAAACCGTGCAATATAAAATAAAAATATATTTTGAAATGTGCAGATCAAGCCCTTTCATATGATATGCCACTTAACCTAATGACCCCACTTTTAAATTTCGAACCCCCACTTCAGCCCCCTTTTTGAATGAAACTAAAAACATTTTTGAACTTCATTCACTTCCAATAAAGCTGGGTAAGCATTCTGTACAATTGTTCCAAATTTGAAGTCGATAGCATTAGTAGTTACTGAAATAACCAGCTGTGACAGACAGACAGACAGACAGACAGGCGAAGTCGCACTATAAGGGTTCCTTTTTTACCATTTTGGTACGGAACCCTAAAAATGATATTAAATACCCTCTAAAACAAAAAAAAATCTTGCCCTCTAGGCACGCCACTGCTTCCGCCCGCGTTTTTGGGATAAATAGTAGCCTATATGTTATTCTGATATTTAAGCTATATTACTGTAAAGTTTCATCAAAATCCGTTCAGTGGTTTTTGCGTGAAAGAGTAACAAACATCCATACATTAATGCTCACAAACTTTCGCACTTTTATTATGAGTACGAAGTAGGATGGAGGATGCGACATGACTGACATGACAAAGGAATTGCTCTCAGTATATAGGACTAGACAAAACAACAGACAAAGTAACTTGTCCACATTTAGCCGAGTTTGAGCAATTCTTTTTAACTATAAAAACTACTGTGAATTGTACGATTACGTAAATATTAACATATCTCAAGTGAAAATTACAAAACATCTAAGATTAGTTCATTACCTACGTCATACACTTGATTGTTTTCATTATAAAAAATAGCAAATTAAAAAAAATATAGAAACCTGACCGCGGTTTGCGCTACGTCTTATCTGGTGTTATAGAACCACCAAACAGAAAAGGAAAACAAGACATTGCAGTCGGGACCCATTATACGACTATTACCCGGAAACACTGGGTCCCGACTGCAATTTGTTTTGTTTTGCTTTTCTTTTTGGTGAACACAGAAACGGAAATACATACATACACACATACCTACTAACATACAGATGAAACAGTATATCCTCTTTTTGGGCTTCGCCGCAGTCGGGAACACACACTATCTCTTACTGATACTCAAACTGATGATGTGGTATTTTTATTAACTCACTTAACGAACGTATACAAACTGCATTTATCACTGCTTAAAAGAAACAAAGTAGGTACACTTTATGTTCTATGCTTAAAAATTAAAATAAAATCTTGCGCTTTATTTTATTTTATTTTTTTAAAAAAGGAGATACAAGAGATTATAGTTTTTTTAGGAGTTACGTGACATTTTATTTTCATCGTTGATAAGCTTTAAATCTCTTTATTACGGTTCTTATGAGTGTTGGTGACATTTATCGGAGACTAATAGTAGACTCCAACTCAATGCCTAATCTTTACAGTTATAAGGACATCGGTACGATATCACTATGTATGTCTTGAGTCTGGAGTCTTGTATTAGTCTTATTTTATTACTAATTTTAATCATTAAATTACTTGATGAACCAGGGAAAAAACCAGTTGATGAAGGAGAAGAGCCAGCTGAGGAAGAGCCAGCTGAGGAAGAGCCAGCTGAAGAAGAACCAGCTGAGGAAGAGCCAGCTGAGGAAGAACCAGCTGAGGAAGAGCCAGCTGAGGAAGAACCAGCTGAGGAAGAGCCAGCTGAGGAAGAACCAGCTGAGGAAGAGCCAGCTGAGGAAGAACCAGCTGAGGAAGAACCAGCTGAGGAAGAGCCAGCTGAGGAAGAACCAGCTGAGGAAGAACCAGCTGAGGAAGAGCCAGCTGAGGAAGAACCAGCTGAGGAAGAGCCAGCTGAGGAAGAACCTGCTGAGGAAGAGCCAGCTGAGGAAGAACCAGCTGAGGAAGAGCCAGCTGAGGAAGAACCAGCTGAGGAAGAGCCAGCTGAGGAAGAACCAGCTGAGGAAGAGCCAGCTGAGGAAGAACCAGCTGAGGAAGAGCCAGCTGAGGAAGAACCAGCTGAGGAAGAACCAGCTGAGGAAGAAGTGGCACCGCCAAATACCACGGCTGAAGCTCAAAGTGGTGGGTAAACTATTTCTGTATTAAAAAAAATAGCACACAGATTCATGTAAATAAAATCATGATCAGAGATTATGGTCCACACAAAGAAACTCATCAAAAGTATGTGGAATGTAGATACAATCATACGGCATGCTCTTAATTTGTGAGTGATCAAATGTGCAATGTACATAAACAATAATTATTATGTGTTCAAAACAGCGGGAATTAATTCCTTGCCTGGATCATTAAAGAATAAAATAGAGTAACTTAAATAACATAACATTACGTCTGTTTTCCCGAAAGGGTTAAGCAGAGTATAGTAACTCCCACATTTCGCCAGTTATGTTTATGTCTCATGTAAAGGGGGCCAGGCACAAATCCAGACTCCGGGCTACTAGCTGCTACTGATAAATTTCCAAAAGGTAGGAGTTCGACGACGTGTCGCCGCAGCAGACGACGTGTCGTCGCGACACTACTGGTTTAGTTCTATGTATTTTTATGAAATACCTTCCGTAGCGCCACTACGCGCCGAGTGGCAGATGGCACTGTCGTCGGAGCTCAGTGGGCCTAGCACGAATATATTTTAACGTATCGTATCGTAAACGTAAGCGAATTTCGAATCTAAACTACAACAGTCATAGAACATCCAATTAAAATTTTATGCAATTTGCGCATTTGCCATTACCCATGCTCAGCAGTCGAGCTTTATACGACCACTAATACGAGGCAGTCAATTACAATATACTCGTAGGTCGCCTCGAAAAGGGTTTTGACACCAACAATAAAATATAAAAATAAATTCGAACTCAGGATAGGAAAATTTAGAAATGGTATTTTTGTTTTAGTAGCATAGTAATTTTAAAATGTTGTCATTTACAATATATGTAGGTCGCCTCAAAAGGTGTTTTTCGTTTATTTAATGTTTGTACATACCTACCTTATATTTATACAACATTTTAGTTGCTGGTAGTCGTCGAGGAGGATCAGCATATTCGGACGCCTTTGCAACGGGTAAGAAACAACTAACTCAATTAATGTTTTTACCATAATCGTGTGTTCAACCAGTATGTATCCACCAAAAGAACGAACGAAAGAGAATAAATAAAATGGGTATGAACATTCAAAAGAAGGGTATTATAAAACAACAATAAAGGAGTTTTACTTGACTGAAAAAATCTGGCTTTCCAGTGGTTTTAGCTTGAACTTGATATAACATTATTGACTTACAGGGAGCACGGGTAAAGATGGCACAACAGACTCCGCTGTTGGGACTTTCGGTAAAATATTTTTCATAACTGTAATTCAATACAATAATAAATTAATTAATGTCTTTCTTCATCCGGCTTATTTACCGACTAAAATTGCAAAATCACGTACAAAAAAAATAATCCTGGACAGGTTCCCATAGAGTAGGTACAACAATAACTTATTGTTGCTAGGCAGGCTTGAATTTGTTTTTACTATAGTTTTTCGCTGAACGAGTCGTGCAGTCGTGAATACACTTTTTTTATTATTTACAGCCTCGACGTATGGCGATGCTGTAGCCGCGGCGGATGCTCGTGGTTCAGCGAAAAGTATGCATCCATCATCATCCGCCTAGCCTTTTACTAAACTAGATTGGAGTCGGCTTCCAGTCTAACTAACAAGTTGCGGCTGAATACCAGTATTTTTACATGGAGCGACTGCTATCTGACCTAAATGCCGCACACCTTCAATGCATACTGTTATTCATCATTGGTCACTCACACTAACCCAATTATTGGGTTATACCGGTATTCGAAAGATAGACCAGTTGTCAGACTTTACGGGCTCCTGACTACCCGTAACGACCGTCAAAGATATTCCTAAGACAACCGGGGCAAAGGCACGGAGCGCGGTTCAAGCTCGCAGATCGGTCGATCAGTGCTATCGTTTAGTCACGAGTCCCTCTTCATTAAAAAGTATGCATCACTGTTTTTTTTTTTGTATTCGCATTAGCAGCGCGATATAAAGATTCAAACCCCCTATCCACTAGGCAACATTTGACGCGCAACATGTGACGCTCAACATGTTCGGTAACGTTGTTTCCAATTCGTTTAGCCTTTTCCCGACTAAGTAGGTTGGGATCGGCTTCGTTTAAAACTAGATTTTGACTACGTTGAATATCAATATTTTACCTACATGGTGCGACTGCCATCTGACTTTCACAACCCAACTACACGTACACAGTCATACCGGTATTCTGTGAGGTTATGGATTAAAATCATATTTCTGATAATCTAAGTATTTAGACAGTCGTCCTGCTACTTTGATTATTAATTTGATGATCTATTTAGTTGTTGAAATATATCATTAAATTAAGTATAATATTACGAAATCACTCCGATGCCAAGAACATAATGAACGCCCAACGTATATTGCTATGCTCTAAGTGCAGGCGGTTATAACAACTCTAATTGTTATAGCGATTCCGTAAGCCATGATTAGATGCAAACTCTCTTTCAGGACAACAGTCTAAGGCTCGTATTACAGAACGATGCTCGAGCACAGATCTCTGCTTGAGCATAGATGTCAACCAATCAAATGGCTATAAATGTATGCTCAAGCAGAGATCTGTGCTCGAGCGTCATTCTGTAATACGGGCCTAAAAGTCACGAAAAAATTACCTATTAACTAGATACTGAAAATGTGATAGATAGTTGAATGACATTTTACTAACATGATTTTTATTTTTATAGATTAAACATCTAGCAGAGAAGTTCTTCAAATGTCCTGGAATGGTAAAGCAATAGATTTCATATTTAAATATTATTTTAGATGAGTACTTAGAACATAAGGCATAAATACTTCTCAATGATTTTAACATCCTTACGGTTTCACCACCTCTGAATGAGTTCCAATTAACTTATTTGACAGACATTTTTATGCAAATCTTGTATTTTTTATATTTCTAGTGGATAGTTCCAATCCAGAAATTGTGAAACAGGGCACTAAACATGACATCGAAATGATTGCATAAAATTAACTAACTTACCTTAGTTAGGTACATTAATGTTATAGCATGAGCTGAAAAAGAATAGGGATAAAAACATGAAGTTTTTTGTAAAACTTTAACTAGAAATCCACTTGTTACAGGTAGCGATAATCCAATTGGCCAACTATTTTGAACATAATTTGTATAAAAAAGATTTTGCTGAAATATTTACTATTATTAATTTGATAATTACATTATTAAATTGTATTTCAAAAGTTAAAAAATACAACAAAATTTGCAGATTTAACTTGTGTTTTTTATTACTTGTCCTCCCTTCTATACACAACCCTGGGTTTTATGAAATAAATAAAAGAAATAATGAAATACTTAATGTAGATTTTGTCAACTTTTATAATTAAGTTACTTAGCGTTAAAATTAATGCTATCGATAAAACTGAAACCTGAATTCTCGTAAAAAAAATGAGTTCCGATTTGGTTTTGATATAATCTCAATACCATTTAATAATATTATGTCAGAAATGGAATATCTCTTATCCGTTTGACGTTGTTGTTGAGTACAATTATGACAAAACCATTTATGACATTTAAGGCGTTCAGTATATTTGATTGAAAATACACGTTTGTTACACAATATTTATATAAATTAAATACTTAATTAATTTCTCAGTATTTTTTTAAATGTGCAAATTGTATAAAATTTTATCAAAATGTTTCCAGGACTGCTGTATTTTAAATTCAAAATATGCTTACGTTAACGAAACTATACGTCAAAAAAACTCATGATAGGGGTACAGATTTATAAAGAAACAAAATCAGAACTATATTTTAAATATTCTTATTTACGAGAATTGGCCTTCTGATAAAAAATATTATTAAAGATAATAATAATTAGTGTTAGTGTTATTAAATATAAGGAACAAATTTTTTGAGCTGTTATTTAAATATTCGAGATGTTATTATGATTAGTTGAAAAACATATTGAGCAGTTATTTAATTTAATGGCGGTTGATTAATTATTGCGACAGTAAAACATGGACAGTAATAAAAAACCAGCCAAGTGCGAGTCGTACTCGCGCACCGAGGGTTCCGTATCAGTTTTGGTCGTATAAAGTGAAAAAAAACGGACCACATAACTAAGTTTGTTTGTCAAGGAATTTTGATGATTTTGAAAAAACTGTAATAGTTAGGAACATTGTTTTATTTTTGGTGCAATATTTGGGTCAATTCCTATCAACTCCATTTATTTCAGATTTTTCACTCCACAAACTTCGGAGATAAGGGGGGCGGGAATGGTATTTTTTCAGAAATTTTTCATCATATGTCGAAAACGGTGAGACATAAAATAAAATGAAAATATATTTTGAAATATGCAAATGAAGCCCTTTCATATAATATGTCACTTGACCTAGTAACCCCACTTTAAAATTTCGGACCCCAACTTCGGCCCCTTTTGCAATGATAATAAAAATATTTTTTTACTTTTTTCATTTGCAATAAAGTTGGGCAAGTATTTTTTATAACTGTTCCAAATTTCAAGTCGATAGCTTTAGTAGTTGCTGAAATAAGCAGGTGTGACAGACAGACAGACGAAGTCGCACCATAAGGGTTCCTTTACCATTTTTGTACGGAACCCTAAAAATCAATTAGTCGGTTATTTCATCATACAATGTCAATTCTAAAAATAATTGAGCAGTCCAATAACTGAATGAGCGGTAAAAATGATGGGGACATATAGGTCCAAGAGCGAGCGAAGCGAGCTCGGGAATTTGGACACCCCGACACGGACAGGTTAGGTTCGAAGGGGTTGACGGGGGTTTCAGTGAGCCAGCAAAGCGAGCGAACGAAGCCCCCGTCAACCCCTTCGTGTTAGGTTACTTTTAACCTTGTAGACAGAATAGGGCTCCGTCGACCACCTCCCCCCCCCTTGTAATTCCAAAAAAGTTGCTTAGAATGAGTTTCCTTACCGACAAATTCCGTTTTATTACTGCCCACACGTAACCGCTCGTTCAATTATTTATACCGCGCATTTAATTATTTTCCTGCTCAATTATACAGGGTAAAATTAAAACCAGTGCGGATATTTTAGGAGGTGAAAGTCCTCATGAATATGATCAATTTTTATTATGGGACCGACTCTGAAATATGAAAAAAAAAAACAGCTGTTCTCTACAAAAATGCACTACAACACGATCAAAATGTATGGAACAGGTTTTTTGATGATAAGATCAATCGCAGCTTAACGATTGACGTAGATCAATCGTAGTTTAAACCACAGAAGAGAGTTAAATAAAATGATCTTACGTAAGATCATTTTATTTAACTCTCTTCTCTTCTCTAGACATTTTTTTAATGGATTTTTCTTTCACTGAGGGCCGTAAGATCAATCGTAGTTTAAGCTCTCGTCCGTGGTTAAGCTACGATTGATCTTACGGCCCTTAGCCCTAAGTTCACCGACAAGATAACAGTCCGTTAAATTGAAAACGGCTGTTTATCTTAACTTTTTTTATACAAAAAGTCATGTTAATCAGCCATTTTCAATTTATCGGACTGTTATCTTGTCGGTGAACTAGGCCCTTAGTGAAAGAAGAATTCATAAAAAAAATGACTACCTAATTATACCTTATTATGGCATTGCGTTTTGTCATTTGATCATATTGAATAATTGAAGGGCCGATCACTGACGTTGGCATAAACGCGATGTCTTTGATCAAAGGAAGCAACCAGTTATTTGTTACAAACGTGACTGACTCATCTAGGTTCCTTTAGACGTTACGATTTTACAACTAACTTTATTCAACTTACTTAGAACATAACAATTATTTTGTTAAATCGCATGATAATTGAATGGTGTAAATGGATCTCTCCGCAACAATGTAAGCTTAGGCCATTCAATGTATTGATTTAAGATAATATAGCGTTTCACTTCTATTGAAGCAATCAGTGAGAAAGTACCTTTGTCTCATAATGAGCCAAGCTTACAAGACATACGATACTTTAAAACAGGATTTTTTGTGCGAAATGGATTTTATCAGTAATATAGGTGTTAAAATGTTTATCTATCCTTTTATAGATCGAGCCAAACTTGTTACGTACTGCTACTACTTCACTTACGGCCTTTTATTTCTCACATCGACTCAGTTGTCAATCACTCTTTGTTTAATTTGCATTAACAACTTTGACTGGTTTGAGATTATCAACGTCGCCCCCAACATCGGAGCCTGTCTCATGATCGTGATTAAATACAAAAAAATACATGACAATAAGGAATTGTACGACCAAATATTTAAACACTTTCGATTCGACATATGGGAAGTAATTTCTGATACAGCTGAACATAAGAAAATTTTGAATCAATACACGCAGACTACAAAGCTGATATTGAGATTTGAATTCTATTACACTATTGGATTGGCAGTCGTTGTCGATTTATTTCCAAGAATCATTATGGTTTACCAAAATGACATTCTTGGTAAAGAAAAACAGTACTTGTACCCATTTGATGGCTGGTATCCTTTTGACAAGATACAGTGGTATAACGCTGCATATATCTGGGAAAGCTTCATGACAACAGTTGTCATTTTCATCTACGTTTTTGTTAATATGCTTCATGTTTCTTACACCCGATATATTTGTATGGAATTGAAAATTCTCGGGAGTATCATGGAAGGGTTAATTAGCGATAAAGACGTCACTAAAATCAAGGAACGAAGAGAAGTTGAAAGAACACATTACAACATAAAAAAAAAATTGAAATTTATAATTTGGAAGCACCAGTTTCTGGCCAAGTAAGGAACAACCTAAATGTTTGTGGATTTATATTTGTTTTGTTTAATTAGCAAAATACTTATGACCTCTGTTGATTACAGGATTACATCTGAGTTGAATGACGTTCTGGGTGATGGAATGTTTCTTACTTATATATTTGGATCTGTATTTATATGTCTAACAGCATTTACAGCAACAGTAATATCTTTATTTAAACTTTTATCAATTCTGAGCGCTTCAATAAATTAAGCAATGACTATTTATTTTCTAGGTTGTTGATGATTTGTACAAATCAATGCGATATTTTTCTTTCTTCTGTTCTTTGCTCGTGGAAGTATTTTTTCAGTGTATAATGGGACAGCTTCTTATTGATCATGTATGTAATCTGATTCTGTAATTTTAAATCTAACAAAAATTTAACATGATTTTATAAAAAAATCCTCGATATTCTATCCTCTCGATATTCGATCCTTGGTACTATCATTTATGTCTCCAATTTTGAAATACTTACCTATTCTTAAATGTCCTCGCTCGACCTTCAACATGGTTACTCCTTTAAAAGGTTATAAGTATGCTACGTTACTTGCACCGAATATATATACTTAAATTAAAATGACAATATTTTTTCTAGAGTAACAAATTGGAAAAAGCCATATATTCCGCAGACTGGGTGTATGCTGATGCTGATACAAAGAAGATATTGCAAATTTTCTTAATGCGTTCTCAAAAACCTTTTGAATTTAGCGCCAAAGGTTACTTGACTATGAATTTAGATACTTTTAGTAGGGTAAGTAATTTGCGCAAAGTAAAAACCGGCCGAGGGCAAGTCGTACCTACTCGCGCACCGAGGATTCCGTACGGTCGTTGGACGTATAAAACTTTTTTAACAAAAAATAACCGACTTCAAAAATCCACTACAAAGAAAATAATAATTTTGGTTTCGGAAGTCGGTGGCTTTGGTTTTTGTTTGCTTTTTTTTGCCACCGACTTCCGAAACCAAAATTATTATTTTCTTTGTAGTGGATTTTTGAAGTCGGTTATTTATCCCGTGTTAGATTACTTTCACGAATTCGTTCAACAGTAAATCTTCTACGGAGTGTGTACATTTATGCATATAACTTTGTACATAGGAATGATTACATAATGTATTATATACTAAAACCTTCCTGAAAGTATGTAGATTACGTTAGTGAAAATACCATCCAAATCGAATCAGTAGTTTTTGAGAAAATCGCGCACATACAAACATACATACATACATACATACATACGGGACGAATACAGAACCTCCTTTTTTGAAGTCGGTTAAGAAGTCGGTTAAAAAGTTATTAAAACCAAACCGCAAAACTACCCATCATGACCCGAGTCCGCCGCCGCGTATGACTCAGTCCCCTAACCGACCCTTGCTCGAGCCAGCCCGCGCTGAGCCTGTAGATTTAAATATGTCCCTAAATCATATTAATCCGTTCCAGCTAGTAGCCCCTCCCTCTAGTTGTCCTCCCCCCAGCAACGCCCTAAGCCGAGGTCCGTACCCCAGTAGGGGGTGCCCTTAGCGTGTGGTCGCTTAGTTTGTAGTTTTTTATTTAGTTTTAAGCCTGGCTGGAGGCATTTGTAAGTCCTCACCAGATGACCGGTTAAGCAGTGACGGCTGTTAGAAGCCAATAAACCGCAAAACTAAGTTTGTATGTGAAGGAATTTTAATAATTCCTAAAAATCTGTGCTAGTCAGGAACATCATTTTATTTTTGGTGTAATGTTTAGGCAAATTTGCCTATTATTATAATTAAAATCGCCTTGTTGAGCCAGTTTAATAGTCAGTAATACGGTGGCATGCGATCACAACTATACCTACCCAGGCTATTAAAACGATAATTTATTAAGTTTTTCAGAAAACTGAATTCCTTAAATCTAGAGAAGAATTTCAGACTATCAGACAGAAATATTTTCTTGATTGATGCTTTTCTGTTCGATTTTTGTCGTAGTCGGGTTTTAGTTCTTTTAACTATTTTTTTACCAATTCGGTACGAAACCCTAAAAACGCACAGAGGTACAAAGCGCAGGGAAAATATACTGGTCTAGACATAATATTATAAAATCAAAGGAAGTGACTCCGCGACCGCCGCTGTAACCTGAATTTGCAGCCGGCGGCGGTTGCTAAATTGGCAGCCGGCGGAAAAACTTTGGAAAAAAGCGGGAAATGGGGTTGGCAATTTGGCATAATTAAAACATTTCATGTTTCATTTGAGTAACATACCTAATTAGGATCCAAGAGCGAGCGAAGCGCACTTGGACAGCCCGACACGGACAGAGGGGTTGACGGTCGACCACCTCCCTCCCCCTTGTAAATCCAAAAAACGTTGTATTTTATTTTACATTGACACTATAATTCAAAAGTCAGTCTAAGGTAGATAATTCAACATAAAACACGGCAACATTAATCTGCTGCTACGGTAGTTTGCAATTATTTTCGTCTGGTATCACTGCTACTCCAAGGCTACTCCGGTTCCCAACGGCGTTATTTTTGGGAGCCGGAGCCGGCTGCGGAGATACTTGGATGGTCAATGGCTTGAATACTTACTGGAGATAGAAAACCCTGATAGTGTTAAAATCCAATATTTATGATATTATGAGGATAGTTTGGATCCTGGAGAAGGACATAGAATATAGGTACCTACTTCCTATCCGGATACATAAAGTATTTTTCCTAAATTTTGAGTGAAACCGCAGTCATCGATGATAAATAAAAAGTGGAAATGATAAAACCTATTTAACACTGATTTTTTTTTTTCAGATCTGTAGCTTGTCTTACCAGTTCTTCAATTTACTGCGCACTGCATATTCGAAATAAGCTAATTTTGCTATTATTACCTGTTATGTAGGTATATCAAATAAATTCCGTTGTATGGCAATGGCACACTACGTAATTCACTACTGTGTACTATGTTGTTAATATGCATTCAAAACAATTATAAAATTTCACGCACTAAATTACTGTGAAAGCACTGAATTATGTCGTTTTATTTGTATGTTTAATCTCTCAGATACCAACGTTTACCAATATTGAAATATTAATAAGGCACTGATTTAAAGAGGCAGTTGTAAATAGCGGTTTTGGTAAGTTAAAAATTATAAATGGCACGTTTAATAACTAGTTCAGCAGTTAAAACTAAGCAGTAAAGTAAACAAAAATGAGTAATAAAAAATAATGAAATCGATCAGTGAATACCTATATAATTGAGCAGGAAAACAATTAAATGGGCGGTAAAAATTACTGAACGAGCGGTTACGTGTGGGCAGTAATAAATCGGAATTTATCGGTCAATGTAAAACAAAATACAACTTTTTTGGACTTACAAGGGGGAGGGAGGTGGTCGACGGAGCCCCACCGGGGCTCCTAAAGTTTCTGTCTGCAAGGTTAAAAGTAACCTAACACGAAGGGGTTCGTTTGCTCGCTTTGCTCGCTCACTGAAGCCCCCGTCAACCCCTTAGAACCTAACCTGTCCGTGTCGGGGTGTCCAAGTTCCCGAGCTCGCTTCGCTCGCTCTTGGACCCTAATTAAGTATGTTACTCAAATGATTAGTAATTCGAAACATACTTAAGTAATTAAAATGACATAGAATTTGCTTAGTACCTGCCGAACTATTTATCGAACCGCTCATTCCATCATTTTTACCGCTCATGCAGTTATTGGACTGCTCAATTATTTTTAGAATTGACATTGTATGATGAAATAACCGACTAATTGTTTTTTTATTCCTGTCCATGTTTTACTGTCGCAATAATTAATCAACCGCCATTAAATTAAATAACTGCTCAATATGTTTTTCAACTGATCATAATAACATCTCGAATATTTAAATAACAGCTCAAAAAAATAGTTCCCTATAAATAATATGGTGTTAAAGAATGAAGTTGCCGTTTTATCGTAGGTGGCCCATACAATAAAACGGCAACTTTTCGTTCGAAAACGAATATTTTTATACTGTAAGAGTATCAATCGCAGGATTAATACGTAAACTCGTCAAGAAAACATCCTTAATTTAACTATTAATGCATTGAGTTAATAAGGCCGCATTCGCTATTTACGGGAATGCACATAACTATAGTTCCAGGCAGTATACGTAATTAGTTTATGTCTTTACTCACATCCAGCTAAATATATTTTCACAGTAGGTACCTACCTGCTCAACAATGTTCTATTATAATGTCATGCAAACCTAACCTAAAGTAAATACTATTTCAAAGAGTATATTATACTCTTTGAAATTATATTATTATTATTGAAATTATATTATATTATTAATATTATCAATAAGCTGAATTTAATTAAAACCCGCTGATCAATAATACGATTTGAATTTGGAACCTCAATTATAAATTCGTATGAAAACATTTACCATAGAGATCTGCACCAAAATGAACTTGTTTGATAATCGAACTGGCCATTCTTAGTATATCTAGAACACACAAAAGAAAAAAAACCGGCCAAGTGCGAGTCGTACTCGCGCACCGAGGGTACCGCACCATCCTCGAATGTTTAAAAGTTAAAAAAACCAGACCGCACAACTAAGTTTGTTTTTGAATGAATTTTGATGATTTTGAAAAAAATTTAGGTACTAGTTAGGAACATCGTTTTATTTTTGGTGCAATATTTGGGTCAATTCCTATCAACTCTAATTATTTCCGATTTTTCGCTCTGAAAACTTCGGAGATAAGGGGGGGAATGGTATATTTTCAGACATTTTTCATCATATTATGTCGAAAATAAGAAAACTATAAGACATAAAAGAAAATGAAAATATATTTTGAAATGTGCATATCAAGCCCTTTTATATGATATGCCATTTGACCTAATGACCCCACTTTTAAATTTCGAACCCCCATTTCAGCCCCCTTTTTCATTTAAAATAAAAACATTTTTTAACTTCATTCACTTGCAATAAAGCTGGACAAGCATTCTTTATAATTGTTCAAAATTTGAAGTTGATGGCATTAGTAGTTTTTGAAATAACCAGCTGTGACAGACAGACAAACATACAGATGAAGTCGCACCATAAGGGTTCCTTTTTTACCATTTTGGTACGGAACCTTAAAAAGGCGTGAATACTCCTAATCGCTGTGTTGTTATTTTTGTACGTAATTCTCTTCAGAAATAAGGGTGTCTTCGTCTTAACCAAACTTGAATCTTCGCTGCACTCGGGATTCAATAAGGCTCTCGTCACATAAAGCACTACTTTATCCCATTATTGGTAAATAATAATAGATTTATCGAGTATCGAGAATAAACCATCTGGTATAATTACAATAGAACTTCACTGAAGGTAAGTTCGTTTAATTTAGTAATTATATCCTAACTTCCTAACCTATTATATTATAACCTAGGGAGTCTAGATTCTAGACTCCTATATAGGAGTCTAGATTCTAGGCTCCTATAGGTTAGGGTATAATTACTAGAGACTCTAGAAGATATGGTCTTATTTAATCTAAATCCAGTTCACACGGTGTATCGTATTAGACAAGCCGTGCCCACAACTCTATCCGCATGGAAGTCGAAAAACGACATCATTTCGCTATATATTATACAAAATTTACCACCCCTTTTCACCTCCTTAGGAATGGAATTTCAAAAAATCCCTCTTTAGTGCACCTCTAAGGTACTTATATCAGGAATATTTTCTCCAAATTTTAACTCCCTTACTTGTAAACGGTGATTAAATTAAACAGCTCTCATGTTAATTGTCAACTCTATTCATCGTCATACAAATGACAAGGATAGTTGTATATTTAATCAGTGGTTATACTCGTAGTTAAGAGGCGTTTATAAATAATGGAGTAGGTTTAGGCTGTGTGTCTTTCAGTCAGTCACAGTAAGGTTTTATCGCGCTTCGACACAATTCAAATAGCTTTTAAGGTACTACTAAACATGCCCGGTATGATACTTTTTTATCACACTGTTCTAGTCTCCGGGTTGACACTATCCACTAGTTAAATTAAAAAAAACCGGCCAAGTGCGAGTCGTACTCGCGCACCGTGGGTTCCGTATCACTTTTGGACGTATAAAAGTGAAAAAAAACGGGACCGCATAACTAAGTTTGTTTGTGAAGAAATTTTGATGATTTTGCAAAAACTGTACTAGTTAGGAACATCGTTTTATTTTTGGTGCAATATTTGGGACAATTCCTATCAACTCTATTTCAGATTTTTCGCTCCGCAAATTTCGGAGATAAGGTGGGGGGAATGGTATTTTTTCAGACATTTTTCATCATATGTCGAAAACTATGAGACATAAAATAAAATGGAAATATATTTTGAAATATGCAGATCAAGCCCTTTCACCTGATTTTTAACCTCACTTTAAAATTTCGGACCCCCACTCCGGCCCCTTTTGCAATGAAAATTAAAATATTTTTTGTCTTTTTTCATTTGCAATAAAGTTGGGTAAACATTTTTTATAAGTGTTCCAAATTTCAAGTCGATAACATAAGTAGTTGCTGAAATAAGCAGGTGTGACAGACAGACAGACAGACGAAGTCGCACCATAAGGGTTCCTTTTTTACCATTTTGGTATGGAACCCTAAAAACGTGATATTATTTACTTTGTACCTATTAAATTATCCGTCAAATAAGTTAAACCTTCCGTAAGTAGATTTGTACTTAATAAGTAAGTACCTACACAGATAAGATAACATCAAATTCAACACCACAAAAATCACTTCTAAAATATCAATACTAAAATTTGATTTTCATGTAAAACTAAACATAATATGAATATTTGTGAAGAGATTTCCACAAAATAACGGTGTGCATACGACGACAGCGAAAACGTGAAGCGAACAGACAATGGCTTCGTATATTGAAATCGGCTCAACTCTACGTCATAAAAGCAAGATGCCTACTTTCATATCGAGAGACTGCGTGAAAAATAGGCATATTGAGACGGTATTGTCTTACTGAATAAAATTTTCACCCTATATTGAGTCGTTTTATTTCTAAAAATAATGGTATTATTTAGATGAAACTTCTATGCGAAGTGAGGCACAACCTCAGATGAAAGAAAAATGGAGACCACGCACAGTGTAGACTTGTAGAGTTCCATAACAAGGAGTATTTCAGTTATCCGACCGCAAAAATAAGTTTATATTAATATTACCTATATAATTATGTTAAATGGCCATCGTAACTTTCTTACTAGGTCGAAAAAATCTGTAGTTTTTCTGTAATTTGTGGCTAAATTAGCCACAAATTACAGAAAAACTACAGATTTTTTATAGTAGATATTAGTAGTAGATATTAAATATCTACTAACTCACAGGTACTTACATACTAACATACAGGTTAAAAACATTACCCTCCTTTTGGGCTTCGCCCCAGTCGAGTAAAAAGATACGGGGATTTATTTGTATTGTCCTACTGTATCCAGTTTTTTTTTATACTTCGGTTTATGCTTCTCTAAAGCGGCTATTATAGGCTTTTAATTTTTAAATTTAAACATTCAAAATTGTGGAGTACCTACCTACCTTACTTCAAAAGGAAACAGTTTATTTGGGCTCAGTGTAAAGAGTAATGGCACACGGAATTACATATAAAAAAAGTAACCAATTTAACAGACTAGAAATTATTTAAAAATCTAATCGGAATCATGAGAAATCATAATAAACAAGTTGATGTTTTGATATTCCTGTCACGATCAATATCATACGAAAAAAAATTGTGCGTAACGAAAAGTCGATTTTGTACTCTTATTTGCAGTGCAATAAAGATTTAAATAAATAAAATAATAATATTATTAATATGTAGACATTCATTGAAATAATAATATTATTTTTTAGATGCATAATTTAGAACAATTATTCTGTGTGCCGTGCTGGCTTAGAGCTTCTAAACTTGAGCGTGGCACTTGGGTAGAGGTCAAATGGATAGTTATAAAACAATAACAAAAACAATTTATTACACATAAATACTAATTTAATTGTTGATTTCTCGGAATTCCGGTTAGACGAGGTAAAACTAATAATAGTTGTAATCTAGAGATTATAAGAAATAAACCAACATGCGTTTCATTAATGTCCGCCACAATTTGTGGTGCGCCTAATCCTCTAACAAAAAAAAATTCTCCTTTTGGTGTTAGAAATGAAATATTTCGATATCCTCAAAACAATTTTATTTAACGAAGGAAATGCATATGGCAACCCACACAAACAACAAAAAACAATGCGTCTGTATTTACGCATGTCCGATTGTTCACTGCCACATCTTACGATACCGATTCTGCGTTGCTGCACCGCGTTGCGAGTTGCGACCTTGCTGGTATTCTAGAACTATCCTTCTGGTACCTACCTGATAGTCAAAAGAAAAGCAAAAAATGTATACGTATAATATTTATATGCGCTTCAGTGAAAACTGTTATCAAATATGGATCACGATCACTATAAATAAAGCGAAATACATATTAAAAATAAAATTTATATTAATTTGTCCCTCACGAATTATGTGTAATGTATTTTTTTATGTTTTATTTTATTATTTAAATACCTGGCGAGCGTCGACTATTTATGGTCAGTCGAATCACTCGTTAGAAGATGGGATGGGGTTTCGTTTTTTTATTCGTCTTGCCATTGGGCATGCTGGTAGAATCAAGAGGTAAGAAGTTAATTCGTATAATTCAGCTCTCTTCGCCTAAAATTAGAAATTGCCCTCTAATTTAGATTTAAGTCATAATTATGAACGCTTTTTAAAGGTTCCTTAGCCAAATGGCAAAAACGGATTAGTCCGTCTGTATGACATATTCACTTGAAGACTATTGACACGTAGTTTTTTTGGCAGGTATGCCATATGTGAACCGCCGCGTATACTGAAATCACGAAGACTTTTTTTTTAAACCGATGGTTTTTCCTAAGATGACTTACGAGTTTCTGGGACTTTTTTTACAGAATTAGTGAATATTTATTTAGTGAGATAATGAGCTCCAAAATTATTTAACAATGTCTAATGTCCTCAAAATTTTCAACGGTGCCATTAAAAAAAATCTGAAAAAAAACAGGTTTGTAGCTCTTAATGAACACTCTTTTAATGTTTTCTTGAGCAAATATATCTTTTTATTCCGAAATATCACTGTGAAAAATGAAGTTAATATTGCCGTTGGAAAACTGAATTACTTCTTCCTACTCAGTAGGTAGGTACATGCTATGGAACCCTACACTGTGCATGCTCCTACACGCAGTTAACCGATTTTTGATGTAATGTTCCATTCAAGTTTTAGTATAACACTATCAGAAAAAAATCGATGTGTTCTAATGGATAATAAAAAAATCTTAAGAGCTGGGTCCCTCATATTGGACTACTTGTCAAAATATATTAGAAATTTACCTTTTTTTAAAGAATACCTACATGAACAGAAAACGATGTTAAAATAAAAAAAAATGGAAAATTAGAGAAGAACGCTTTAAAAGTATTTGAAGGGGGATTTCTCCGTGCTTGTCACGCAAAAAACGGATGTCGTACTGGGAACTATGGATCCAAGTCAAATGTTCGTAGTGCTATTTTTTTCTACCAATTAATATTAAAACGCTTAGCATTTAGCCGCATTTTGTTAAGATGATTAATTCTTTTTTTCACTGATAAGTTTATCTTTTCGCTAATTGGTTCTGGATACCTATACTGGTTCAATTAGTTTACATTGACACACCGAGCATCTTAAATCGCAGTTTTGTTCATTCTAGCTGCCAGGAGTCACTTTGGCTAAAATGTGTAAAATTTTTGGCCAAAGCCTTCAAAAATGACTTGGTCATCTGCCATAAAGGACGTTGGCAGTTTTGGGCTTGATATGGTACAGTAATAAAAGCTTAACCAAAAATAAAATTATATTTTAATTGTTCTTTGCCTAATTTATCTTAGAGATTAAGAATTGGAATCAAAAGTCGAAATAAATAAGAAATAAAATGATTATGCCGTTGACATTTTGAAAAAACCAATAAAACAAAAACGGGTGCATGCTGGCTGGCGCGTGCCTCCACAGAATATCATGTCGACAGTAACTAAAACCTTTGAATTGAGAACTCATTAGTCGGGCTGTACTTCATTGGATCATTCACACCATACTTAACCTCACTGTCACAAATACGAAGATTTCTCTTTAACCCAATTACGTACAAAAACAAATAAAAAATGAATTTAAATACTTTTGAAATACTCGATCACACCAAACTAATTTCATATCTGTACCGAATTACACAATCTGAAGCCCAGCGTTCTATGGGCGTCTGCCGTGTCCTTTTAGCGCATCGAGTATGCTGTACTTTTTGATTTAGTAGAACACTAGCTCTTAACATTCTAACACTAACTTTTCTGATAACATCAAACACTGTATAAAGAAGTAAACATTTATAAAATTACTTTTCACATACAGCTGCCAGCGGTGACAGCTCAGCATATTCAAGCGCTGTTGCAAAATCCGGAAGTCAAAATGGTAAGCAATGTTTTACAGCTATACTATCAACTACTTATTAGGTCCCATATTTTCTGCTTCTGGGTTCAGGTTAGAATTCCGCTCTTGTATGTAATTATAAATTGTTACGGTGCAGAAGCAGCAATGTAATAGAACACCGTCGACTAATTCCGTCATCAGAATATAGCACACAAGGGTTGAGCGCTTGTCTGTAATACTCCTTGTTTTGATTCCGTAGAAACCTAATTTTGGCGGTCAGTCTAAATACTATGACGCGGGGGTTTGTGATTTAATATTGATAATATAATTTAACTGGACTACTTCAATGGTGGTCACAAGCGTGGGGTCCTGGGTTCGATTCCCGGGTCGGGCAAAACGTTATTGCATTTTCACATTATGAAATTATTCCCAACAACTTTATGAGGTGATTTAAATAATGAATTGTCCCGGATACCATTAAGAGTACACTTAAAGGCAATGTCAGACAAAATGCCTTTAATCTGGCATTGCTAAAAATAATGTTATTTTTCTAGGTACCTAGCCTATTTATTTTCTAGAGACCGTTTCACGCAAGAAGTCCTTTCGATGCTATGTTGGCTGCCCTGTCTGTCACTCCTGTTTAGGTAAAACATAAAAGGATAATTCGTTTTATGTTTTTTGTAGATTTATGTGAAAAAGTAATGCCTAGGACACTAAAAAGTGATGAGCGAGAATCGATAGTGAAAAAAAACTTCTAATACGTTGTAACATATTGAAATTCAGTGCAGCCAACATTGCGTCGAAGGGACAACGCTCTCTGTCTCTCCACAATTTACTCATGATAACTCACACTTCTTTTTATATGGCCGCCATTTGGACCCAAAGGAGGATCTGGACAAGCGGTTGCAACCTCTACAGTGCAAAGTAACTATTAATTTACTTATTCTCAGAGTTATGATGCCAAAAAAAATATGCTTCTTGTTTCTGCTGTAAAGGAAAGATTTTAATCCAGAACTGATGTTCATTTCAAAGTAATAGTAGGTATTAGGTAGTTAGTATATTAGAGTCATGTAGGTACCTATATCATGCAGGTTGCCTAAGATATTGGAGTCATGGTCTGATATTGGAGAATCCTTAGGAAGGAATCGTAACTACGAAATTAAAATAGGTATGAGCACAATCATTAGACTCGAAATAACAATCACCATACGCCTTCGACTTTTGCCTACATAAAAGCTATATACCTACTTAGAATACTTTTATTAATAATTTATGATAGAAATGAAAGAGTCACAAAAATATTTTTCTTTCAACTACGTAGTAGGTAGGTAATGTTATCATTAATTACTATATACAAAACCGATCACAAAGGACGTATTTTTTGCCTAGAACCCAAACAGTGCAGAAATGTTATATGAAATCTCATTGTTGCACAGTTTTTCATTAATGCACTGTTTTTTATTTCGTTTGCACGGGTGCACGGGTGCTATAAACCTTCCTCTTGAATCACTCTATCTATTAGGTCTTTACCTATGAAATTGCCGTTCTGCAGTACTGGCCATTTCAAATCAAAATAATTTTTGTTTGGCTAAGAATTCTAATTTCAAATTAATTTTATTTTAAAAACATGGATTTTTTTTTCCAAAAGTAGTCATTTGTTTATTGATTAGTGTTACATTTTCATCGCATTTCAATCTTTTTCGTCATCATGGATACGTTAAAAATTCGAGTAATTATGGAATACGAGTACCGTCGTAGCAGCAACGCGCCACAAGCAGCACGCAACATCAACGACGCTTACAGAGCTAACACTACAAACCAACGCACCACCTGTTATTGGTTTGCTCGCTTCCGTTCTGGAAATTTCGACCTGAAAAATGAACCTCGCGGTCGTCCGAACACTTTGGTCGACAATGACGAATTAAAGGTGATTGTGGAAGCTGATGATACACAATCTACGGCTGAATTAGCAGCAGCTTTCGACGTTAGCGTCAAAACAATATTGGTCCATTTGCGTCAAATTGGCAAGGTAAAAAAGCTTGACAAATGGTTGCCCCACGAACTCAATGATCGCCAGCGTGAAGTACGCGTCGAGACGTGCCTTGCACTGCTCAACAGACACACAAATGAAGGAATTTTGAACCGCATTGTTACCTGCGATGAGAAATGGATTCTGTTTGATAACCGCAAGCGCTCAGCAAGTTGGTTGGATCCTGGTTCAGCACCTAAACAATGCCCTAAACGAAAACTTACGCCTAGAAAAGTGATGGTCACTGTTTGGTGGTCTAGCGCCGGTGTGATTCATCACAGCTTCTTACCAAACGGGGTGAGCATTACTGCAGATGTGTACTGTGAAGAACTGAACACAATGATGAAGAAGCTGGCACATCTCCAACCAGCATTGGTCAATCGCTCGTCTCCGCTGCTCCTGCACGACAACGCGCGACCTCATACTGCACAGCAGACGGTCTCCAAGTTGCAAGAACTGGGGTTGGAAGCTCTCCGTCATCCGCCCTACTCACCAGACCTTGCGCCTACAGACTACTACTTTTTCCAGAATTTGGATAACTTCTTAGCGGGAAAAAAATTCAATACCTGAGAGGCAGTACAAAATGCCTTTGAAGCTTTTGTTGCCTCCCGTCCAGCTGATTTCTTTAAGAAGGGCATCAATAAACTGCCACTGCATTGGCAAAGATGCATTGATTGCATGGGTGATTACTTCGATTAATACAAATAAAATATACATGAAAAAAAAACGTTTAAAAATTTTCATACAAAACGGCAATTTCATAGGTAAAGACCTATTATTTAAACAAACCGCATCAAAATCCGTTGCGGAGTTTTAAAGATAATAATATAATAGATAAGATAAAGCATACATAGGGACAGACAGCAAGAAGCGACTTTGTTTTATACTATGTAGTGATTAATTTAGATAGATTAGACAAGCTGAAGAAACCTTAAGAAATAATACCTATTTACCTTCTATTTCAGCCATTTCAAAAACAGACGGTGAAAGTGGTGATACTAAAACGCAAACTACAGCAGGTACCTACTATCTTCTAACTATCAATCTATACAGGGTGTACGGCTATGCCACATGGAGGTAAATATTTTGTTTCATGGAGGATTCATTTTTTTTTTTTAAATAAGTAATATTGCATTCAAAGATTTTTTCATCCCATCTATTCGAAAAGGACGACTTGGTTCGCCTTTAAGTACGCCCAAAGGTGGTGTTTTCTATAAGAAACTTTTAGCGGGCAGAAATGAGTTTTTAATCCTCTTTATATGTTCCAAATTCAATAAGTGCGCGGAAAAGATATTTTCCGCGCACTTATTGAATCTGACTAATAATCCATGAACTGTAGTGTTTTTGTAAGGGGGAAAGGGGGCGACTATAAGGCTAAGGGGACTATGGGGACTAAGACGACTATGGGGACTAAGACGACTATGGGGACTAAGGGGTCTTTGGGGACTATGAGAATATGGGGACAATGGGGACAATGGGGACGATGGGGACAATGGGGACAATTGGGTCAATGGGGAAAACGGGGACAACATGGACAACGGGGACTAAGGGGCTTGGGGGTAAGGGGAGCTGGGGGAGGGCAATGGTCGACGTAGCCCCGCCTGTCTGCTTGGTTAAAAGTAAACTAAACACGATGGGGTTGACGGGGACTTCAGTGAGCCAGCAAAGTGAGTAAAATGAATTCTTCAGAATTCATTTTTCGTTCGTTCATTCGTTCGCTCACTCACAGTGACAGTGAAAAATTTGAGGCGCCTTTTATTTTCTCATAGAGGGTGATGAAAAGTAGAGTGTATCACTTGGGCGCAAAATATATTTTTGGCTCGGGCGACGTACTTTGAATCCCTCGCTACTTCAGGATTCTACTATAGAATCCTGAACCTAGCGAGGGATTCTACTCTAGAATCCCTCACTTTGCTCTGGATACAAAAAAGCGCATTCGCCGTAAAAATATCATTTTGCTCCCTTATGATACAATCTACTATTTTAAAGCTTACCTAGGAATCGAACCGACCCAATGTAAAAAACCTTTATTTCTATAAGTAATGCGAATCGAAAGGGTCAATTAGATAAAATTAATTCCTTCTTAGTAACATAGCATCTTAAAGAAACATCATACATTTTTTCATCATAACATTTAAATTTAGGAAAATCATTATTTATAATTACTTTTCGTGTATATTTTCAAAGACAGCTTAGAATTTACTTATCAATTTTTTACATTGTTGTCCTTACAAGTGCATGATAAATACGATAACAATGTATTTAAATGCACTTTGCTGTGAGCTATGAAAAAAATATATACATATATTACGGTGTTCCTTTAATTTAAGACGTTATACTTAGTACTGTCTTAAGTTTTCGCGATTACTACACATTATACTAAAACAAGTTTAAACGGATTAAATCGCGTGTATTACTGTTTTCTTCCTTAAAATAATGTATGTTTTTGTTTGCATACAACCTTTATGTATTCCTCTATGATTATTAATATTTTTGCTAAAAAGCATCTTTGTAACATTTACCTACTAAAATATCTGTCATTCATAAAGTAACATCTTATAGACAGGGTGTCCCGTAGTTAATAGATAAGACTTAACGGGTAGGTAGCTAACCTGCAACCTAATTGCGCAACTCAATTTCTTTCTTTCTTTCACCATGGCTTTCATTTTGACAGTTCAACAACATTCATTGCGGCGTTGAGCTATTTATGGGAGCACGGATCAACAATCATACGGCGTAATGAATGTCAAAAACAATGCCATGGTGATAGCAATTGAGTTACGCAATTAGGGTGCTAATTTCCAACAACTAATTTCAATAGTTTGAAAAAATACGTGATACGGTAACCAAGTTTTTTTTTTATTATAACGTTATTTAACAAAATAATATTATTATTTATATGGTTTTTGTTACACGGGACGAGTCCCGGACCTTTCGAAGGCACGCCTTCGGGGGCCAAAGCCAACACGTAGAGGCCCTTTACAATTTGAATATAAAATGTAATGGTGACATAGCTGGTGATCACCCCTGCATGCACCACAGAAATACACCCAAGGACAATCACCAGCTTATGCAGGACTATTGCAATACATGTGGAAAAAAGAAACTACTTGGGCTATTGTGATGGGATGATAATGGACTAAGATAAGGGAACTATGTAAACCTATGGCGCCTGCCGGAACAATGTATGTGCACATGTTAAAATAGCAGACGGAGACTTGCCAACTCTCTCACTGGGCCCCTTGAAAAAAGTCGCTCGAGTCGCAACAAAGGGGGCAACAGAAATGTGAGTGGCTGAAGGGTGGAGAGGCTTCGCTGGTCTTTAAACTCAGATCACTTGCTCCCTGAGGGTCCGGCATCACTGGACCACTCACCACTTACGCTCAGCATCCACCCTCCGAGCAGAGGGGTTCTGCTCTAGCGACTCCACTCTAGACAGCCAATGAAGGCAAGCTAGAGGTGGGAGACCTTTTCCTCGTCAGTGTTCACTGCGACCAGCCAATAAAGGCAAGCCGAAGGTGAGGAACGGTGGCTTCTCACTGGAGCACTCGGGTACCGCGGGGTCGCTACTCCCCGTCACCTTGCCTCAAGGTGCCCTGCGGGTATTATTATTATTATATTTGCAGCGGCAGCGTTAAAAAAACTGAATTCTGGTAGAGAAAATGAAAAATTAGAAATGATAAATATTGGTTACGTAACGGTTTTTTTTAACTACGTACTCAAATTTTTTGGAAATCAGGTAAGCTAACTACCCGTTACCTACGTTTTATCTATTAATTACGGGACACCTTGTATATACGGTACCTATATAAAGAACAATTTTTGAAAATGTTGTCTGTTTGTTCCGGGTAATCTCCGAAACGGCTGCACCGATTTTGACGGGACTTTTACTGGCAGATATCTGACGTTATAGGGAGTAACTTACTTTTATTTTAGAAAATAATAAGGGTTCTTCGCAAAAAAAATAAAACCCATGAAATCTAAACTTTACCTATGCGAAGCCGAGATGGGCCAGCTAATTAGTGATGCGTGGTGATGATTGGTGATAGATCATATCACATAGATGGCGTGTCGTGATGATGAGTAAGTAAGGGGTATGATTGGTGATGATGGCGGTGTTTAATTAAATGTGTTGTTGATGACGGTGTAGGGAGCACAAGAGCACAGATATAATATATCTAGGTTCATATAGTTGATAATTTATAAAATTGTGCCAATAAAATGGTTTCAGACTTCCACGCGGATGGAGTGGCAGGCACAGCTAGTCAGAGATAAAATCGCATTAAATCACAGTTACTGCCCTCGATCTGTTCCTAAATTATACAACATATTTTGCACACCATCTGAGGAAATTCTGTTTCTATTTTTACATCAATTCTTGTATACTTGTAACCGATTTTTATGAAAAACACCTTAGACTTACTAGCCTTGTTGCCAGTTATGACACCACGATATACGTAAAACACTTCTTACGATGACACAGCTTGGTCAGTTATTATTAATATACCGATCTATTGTCTCATACGAAGGAGGAACGATTTCTCCTTATATAAATAAGGAAGGACCGAAGCAGAGATCAGCTACACAACATCTTTTTTTTTTCAGTGGCCAAGTCTTATGCTACTAGTAGTAGTACACCTAGCAAACCAGACGAAACGGATGAAAGTGAACCAGCTGAAGGGGAAGAGGAAGAAGAGCCAGTTGGCGAAGAAGTAGAGCCCGTTGTCGAAGAAGAGCCAGCTGAGGAAGAACCGCCAGCTGAGGAAGAACCGCCAGCTGAGGAAGAACCGCCAGCTGAGGAAGAAGAGCCAGCTGAGGAGGAACCGCCAGCTGAGGAAGAACCGCCAGCTGAGGAAGAACCGCCAGCTGAGGAAGAAGAGCCAGCTGAGGAGGAACTGCCAGCTGAGGAAGAAGAGCCAGCTGAGGAAGAACCACCAGCTGAGGAAGAAGCACCAGCTGAGGAAGAACTGCCAGCTGAGGAAGAACCACCAGCTGAGGAAGAACTGCCAGCTGAGGAAGAAGAGACAGCTGAGGAAGAAGAACAATCAGAGTCTAGCTCCGCTGAATCTGAAAGTGGTAGGAAAACTATTTTTGTATTTCAAAAATTCTTAACAAACAGATACAGTAAATAAGATCATCATCAGAGGATGCGGTCCACACGTAGAAACTTATCATTCATATTGATTATGAAAGCTTTTCTAAAAGTATGTGGAATGTAGAATGTAGATAGAACCATATGGCATGCTCTTAATTTCTGAATGATGAAATGTGAATAAACAATATCTTATTATGTGTTGAAAATAGCTGGGCTTAATCTCCGTCCTAGATCATTTAAGAATATAATAGATCGCCTCAAAAGTGTTTTTAGGTTTTTTCGTTTATTTAATGTTTGTATGTAAAAGTACCTAAAGTTTAAACAACATTTTTAGTTGCTACTAGTGACCAAGAAGGATCAGCATATACAGAAGGATCTGCATTAGGTAAGAAACAACTAATTGTAATAATATTTTAAATATTTTTACCATAATCGCGTGTTGAACTTGAACCAGTACCTATCTATCCACCAAAAGAACGAACGAAAGAGAATATAAAATTAAAATGATATGAACATTCAAGAGAAGGGTATTATAAAACAACAATAAATGAGTTTTACTAGTGTGAGGTTTCAATGAATCAACATTCATTACACATTCATTTTGCGATCGTGAGAAAAATCCGGCACTCCAGCGGCTTTTGCATGAACTTGATAAATGATATTTATTTTGTAAATAGGTTAAAAATAACACTTTTACACGTCAAAACATTTTTTTAAGCTAGATGAGTTCGGTTGATATAACATTATTGTCTTACAGCAAGCACTGACGGTAAAGATGGCTCAACAAACGCCGCTGCTGGGACTATTGGTAAAGTCTTTTTCATAACTGGAATTCAATAAAATAATATTTATGTCTTAAAAATGTAGTCACATACAAATTTCAATTCATGTGGGACATATTCTCAATCCGCTACACTGCAACAATAAATTTATTATTGCTAGGTAGACTTAAATTTCGTTTTACTATTGTTTGTCGTCAAACGAGTCGTACAGTCGTGAATGCGCATTTTATTTACTTTACAGCTGAAACTTCTGGCGATGCCGAAGCTGAGTCAATTGCTGGTGCTTCAGCAAAAGGTATAAGTATAATATGTATCACTGTTCTTTTTTTGTACTCGAATTATTAACCGTGCCGTGACGTTAATATAATACAAGACTTCAAACCCAAAACTATTAATGATGATCCATCTTGTAGTCTTGAGTCTGGAATCTTGGAGTCTCTAAAATATCCCAACTAGCACAACTGGGTGGTAAAATAGGCCTATATCATATCTATTCGTAAACTTGGGTGGAAATAATAACCATGATTAAGTTCTTAACAGGTGGAGAAAACCCTTATGCAAACATTACAGAACTACGGGGAGAAAAATTGCAGCCTAATTTTGGTTCCAAATGGAATCCAAAGGAGTTTTCACAATCACCTTTAGTAGCAATTAGAACTATTGGTGTAAGTTGTACGCAGTGAACGAATGATTGAACAATAAGACGTTACAATTCGGTCATTAAGTGGTAAATGAGACGCAAAAAATATTTTATACCATTCCCCCTCTAAAAAGCTTATTTTATTCACTGAAAACAGTGAATAAAAAGCACTTTTACTCACTGTTTTGATGTTTGAAAATGGAACACACCAATGTATTCGACCACAGATTTAAAGAACCTATGCTAGATGCGGCACGTTATTAGATTGTATGAAAACCGAACGTGTCATCTTTTTTATACCTACGATAACTTCACCCCAGCCATTTAGTGATGTGCGCAGAGTAAACAGAATTGTTTCAATCACTAAGCGTCACTGAGCTAACAGACTTTTTTTAGTACGAACAGTCGAACATGCAGGGCACGCTTGGTCGTGGCTTGCCGTATCTAGTGTAAGTGTAATCTGTGTATTCCACCTATATTGATGTGTATAAATTCAATTTGATTGGTCGACATTTTCGACAAGGAGTTTAGCATTAGAGTAAAAACTGTTTTGTATTCTTTGCTGTCCTTAGTAAATTGGCGCTATTTTGAATACTGTAAGTTGTACGAACACAAAGTTTAGTGTTACTTTAATCTTTAATTTTGTGTTTGTTTAGTGTTGTTCTAATCGATTAAAAATGCATTCTAGTGATGAAGATGTGTTAACACCTGAGTTTGTGAAAGAGAGGGCGGCCGATATAGTGGAAAGGTGGAAAGCTTGCTACCCAAAAAATCACGGCTGGTTTACATCAAAGCCAATTTAACTTTACTTTTTCCTCATTTATGGATATTTTCACTTAAATCTTTCTTTTTCTCGTAGTCATGGTATAAAGTATAGTATGCAACTCTTGAATAAAACGGATTTATATCGAGGGCCATGAATCGCTCGCGTCGCTCAGGATTCTAACACTTAAATCACTCGCTACGCTCGTGATTCAATCATCATGAATCACTCCCTACGGTCGTGATTCAATCGTTAGAATCCTTCACTAGCTCGTGATTCATCTATGGCCCTCGCTTTAAATCCGTCCTTTATTCACTAATTGCATAATATACTATTAAGTGGCAATATGTCACGTTGTGTTCTTTGAATATATCGTGATCAGCCATTTTAAATTTTTATTAATAAAACTTCCCGTGTGCTGACTTCACATAATGCAGGCATTGATATATCGCACAAAATCCTTGCGAATGTTTTGTTACTGTGAAACTATAGTATGGTTTCTTTGTGAATTTTGAAGCGCCTTCGATTTGGCCAAGAACAATAAACAAAATTTCAAAATTATTGTCACCTGCCTTCTATCTAATAAAAAGAGATTAATGCACGAGAAAAATATTTAAAACCCTGATATTATTTAAAACATATTAAATCTACTTTTAATTCCTAATTTACTTGTTGAATCAGGAGAAGAGCCGGTTACAGAAGAAGAGCCAGTTGAAGAAGAAGAGCCAGTTGAAGAAGAAGAGCCAGTTGAGGAAGAAGAGCCAGTTGAGGAAGAAGAGCCAGTTGAGGAAGAAGAGCCAGTTGAGGAAGAAGAGCCAGTTGAAGAAGAAGAGCCAGTTGAGGAAGAAGAGCCAGTTGAAGAAGAAGAGCCAGTTGAGGAAGAAGAGCCAGTCATGGAAGAAGAGCTAGTTGAGGAAGAAGAGCCAGTTGAAGAAGAAGAGCCAGTTGAGGAAGAAGAGCCAGTTGAGGAAGAAGAGCCAGTTGAGCAAGAAGAGCCAGTTGAGGAAGAAGAGCCAGTTGAAGAAGAAGAGCCAGTTGAGGAAGAAGAGCCAGTTGAGGAAGAAGAGCCAGTTGAAGAAGAAGAGCCAGTTGAGGAAGAAGAGCCAGTCATGGAAGAAGAGCCAGTTGAGGAAGAAGAGCCAATTGAAGAAGAAGATCCATATATGGAAGAAGAGCCAGTTATTGAAGAAGAAGAACCATATATGGAAGAAGAGCCAGTTATTGAAGAAGAACCAATTGAGGAAGAAGAACCAATTGAAGAAGAAGAACCATATATGGAAGAAGAGCCAGTTATTGAAGAAGAACCAATCGAGGAAGAAGAACCATGTATAGAAGAAGAGCCAGTTGAAGAAGAAGAGCCAGTTGAAGAAGAAGAGCCAGTTGAGGAAGAAGAGCCAGTTGAAGAAGAAGAGCCAGTTGAGGAAGAAGAGCCAGTTGAAGAAGAAGAGCCAGTTGAGGAAGAAGAAGAGATTGTTGAGCCAGATGAAGAAGAAAATACAGAGTGTGGCGAACCTGAGAAGAAACCCAGCCTATTTCCTTTTGAAATCTCGTTTAAAAAAATCCTAGATTTACTACGGAAAAACTTCCAATCGGACAGTCCCATTTCAAAAGGTGAGTTCTTACTACAGAATATACTTATACAGCACCTATAGAAACAAAAAATATATTTATGTTAAAACTAATAAAATGATATTCTCTTATCTACTTACATAATATAAAACAAAGTCCCCTAGCCGCGTGTCTGTCTGTCTGTCTAAACGCGATAAACGCAAAAATTACTAAACGGATTTTCATACGGTTATTAGCAATAGACGGACTGATTCATGAGGAAAGATTTTGTATATAACTAGCTTTCGCCCGCGGCTTCGCCCGCGTGGACGTCGGAAATCGTCGAAAAACGTCAAGTTTCACTACTAAGTACCTACGTCTACTTCCTCCTCCGTCCTCCTTCTTTTTTAAGTCGGTTAAAAAAGGCTAAACACCATTTCTTTGTTTGTAACTACGAACCGAGACACCAATTTTTATGACCCTTACTTAAAAAGCAACGGTACACTTAAACACATTTTAACCCCCATTTCACCCCTTTAGGGGATGCATTTTCACAAAACCTGAAATACCTATTTCTATATTTGAAAAGAAGAGCCCAAATACCAATTTTCATGACTCTAACTTCAAAACTAATGGCACCCCTATTCAAACTTTCACCCCACATTCCACTCTTTAGGGGTATTTTCTAGAATCCTGAAATACTTTTTTCTTTATTTGAAACGAAGAGTCCAAATACCATTTTTTATGACTCTAACTTCAAAAGTAACGTAAACCCTATTCAAAATTTTAACCCCCATTTCTCCCCTGTAGGGGTTGTATTTCCAAAAACTCTGAAATACGTATTTTCTTTATTTAAAAAGAGAAGCCTAAATACCAATTTCCATTGATTTTACTTGAAAAATGACGGACTTGCACTTTCAATCCAACTTTCTTCAACTTTCATCCCCTATTTCCCCCTTTAGGGGTAAAATTTGCAAAAATCCTTTCTTATCCGATGCCTACATCATTCAAGGAATACGGCCTCCAAATTCCACGTTTCTACGACTAGCGGTTTAGGCTGTGCGTTGATCCATTAGTCAGTCAGTCAGTCAGTCTGTCAGTCAGGACAAAGCATTTTATTAATATAGATAGATGTATGAATATGTTATTTATATTTGCCAAGCTATCATGGTTTTTATCAAGAAAGTCAGAAAAAATATCGGTTTGAAAGGGCTGTTTGCGCGTACCTACCTAAGCCGTATGTGAAAACAATGTATGAGAAAAATTTTGGCCATAAATAGTTCTGTAAAAAAGTCTGCAACAGCATATACTTAGCTTACTTTTATATTTAAGTCACAAAAGCTGCTTTTTATATGTTTTAAAAATAAACAAAAATAATTAGGTAATGTTTAACTGGACACATTATCAATAAAATAGTAATCCTTATCAAAATAAATAGTTTAATCGTGACAAGTATACAGGGTGTCACGGTAAGGGTATATCAATACAAACGGGGTGAAGAGTGTATCTGGTTAACAATCTCTACAGCTCAAAATAAATTACTTTGGAAATGTAATTTTTTTTTTGTATTTCTACAGTTTATTAAATTTAAATCATAACAAACGTGTTACCGCACTACGAGGGTCATTGTCCTGTCCAGTTTACTCTGTTTGATACGTATTAACTAGTAATAAGAGATACTCTGTGCGCCTGGTACCAACGCGCGTGCCGCATCACATGCCCTTCGGACAGGAATAAACAAACCGACAATCATACCTATCAACCTATGTTTTCCGATTTCTGCGCGCCTAGTACACGCGGAGCCGCGCTCTGCCCAGCCGCAGCCGACGGACCGTGCGGCGGGCGGTGGGCGGCGGGATTAAATGAACTGACTAATGTTTATTCCGTCCCGTGAAACTTGCTTCATCAGTCCAAAGCACTTTAATACCGTACCTAATTCTGCCGAGGCTTCTGTCTAACTAAGGTACCACTCACTAAAGCCACGCGTTCCAAAAAATCTGCCGGCGTAAGCTCCTGAGGGGGGCAGAAGTGGTATGAACGTTGGTGGTCTTAGCGCAGCACTTGCCATACCTCCATGGTTCGCAGCACCCATCACTAATGCAGCTCGAGGTGTGCTACTGCGTGGATTACGTGTAAAATGCTCTGGTACAGCGTCTTCAAATCCAGGATCCCTCCTGCTTGGCCGATCTTCCGATACGGGCTCATGGAAAGAACAGGTCGCGTACAGACCTTGTACCATCAGACTGAAACATGCTCTCGATGGCAGCTGCCGAAGAGCCGACGCTCAGCAACTGGTCTTCCGTCGATGAAACGCTGACGATACAGCTCTCGGGCAGCTTGCAGATTACCATCCGTTGCTCCAATACACACCAGCATCTCGTAATTTCGCTATTAGTTAAACTTGACGTAATTTTTACGACAATTTTATTGACAACGATCACAATCACAATCACAACTTCGCACAGAAACGGATAGAGAGCGAATGAAGCACAAATACGTCTACAAGAAGTCTAACAGTCTGATATCCTAGTAATAAGGTAACTGTACCAGTTGGTTTCGTAATAGGTAATTAAAAATTTCAAGAATAAAAAACTCTGACCGACTAACACCAAACACGTCATAATTATGTAATAGTACTCCAAGTCACCGAGATACTAGCTGTGAACCACGACTGTCGACTCAGTTAAAATACTTCTCTCTTCCCTAGCTCAATTTTAAGAGCTGTCGCGTTGATAAACAAAACCGATAGGTGTCCACTTGTAAGTTGTAATTGTTTATTTAAGATTTATGATGTGATACACAAGTATCTACGTCAGTTGGGTATTGTATTGGAGGCGGAAATAAAAAAAGGCTTTGAGCATAAAACATCCCGCGTTTTGCTTAGGTTGGATATCTAACTCAAAAATAACGTCACAATAATCAGAAAAAATTACGACGTGCTTGCAACTAGCTGATTGACCCTAAATACCATTGTGTGTTTATTTACCTTTGATATCTGATCCATGTCTGCTATGTTTATGTAACAGTATCCAAATTAGGGTTTCGTAAAGTTATTATTGTGCACCAACGCTCGCTGTCAGGACAACTTCCGTCACTCATGAAGTCCTAGTAGATACTTTTAACAACTTCTTTTGAATAAGTAGTTGGATACATTTTCGGCCTATTCAAATGCACGGATAATTAATTATTTTTAGTACCTGCCTACGATTGTGTTGTTCAAACAAATAATTACTACAGACGCGACACGTATTGTAAAACTGTGCTTCAGACTCTGGCGTACGAACAAAAGTAAACAAAGTGTGTTTAACTTCATACTTTATTTGTTTTTTAACGTTACAGCGGTGACATTATGGCAAAACTACAAATACTACAATCAATGTAATCTTAATAATAAAATAAAATTACGTGCAGAACCCTTTGCAATTTTTTGTACTAAGAGACGTAGTTATGAAAGATTTAAAGTAAACAGTACCAGGAGTAAATTGAAGAAATAGGATGTTTCATTGAAGAATAGTTTATTGACCCTGATCAGCTGACTTGGTGCTAGTGATGTGTAGAATTCAATTAGAAAAAAATATTTTTAAATTTAATGTATCATAACTTCATAATTTTGTAGGAAAAGGTATTAAAAAAATGTTGCCATGTAGTTTGTTATCACCTAGAGAGTCCGTGAATTTAATATTGTTATACCCTTTAGGTGACATCCTGTATAATGGAGATTATTTTTACCGATAACAGTATCTTTTTTGGACGTATAGAGATAACACAATGTATCAACGCGCGACGGAGCGATTTAATTATTTCTGAGATTGCTTCATTCCTACGAAGCAATCTCAAGCAAATTTCGCGTGACTCGATTTATATAGATAAACTAAACTTTACCCGTGCGAAGCCGGGTTGGGTTAGCTAGTAAAATTATAAAAATAATTTTGTATAAATACTTTCTGTTGAACACACTTCTAAAAATGATTCGCGCACGCGCTGTTTTTTTGTTCAATTAAGCGCCATGCATAGGCCATAGGTACCGGCATGAGTCGTGAGCACAGATCGTAAATGTAGACTTTCGGCCCAATAGACACTAGACAGTTGACAATACACAATAGATAAATAAATAGTCCAATAGACGACGAGCATCGAGACTGACGAACGAATCGTGCAGGCTCGGCACCGCCAGCCTTCTTCAATGCGCCAAAGAGACCCAAAAATTAACTAATGCGCGGGTGAAGTTTGTGACTCATGTTGAGCAGTTGCCCGGCATGAGTCGTGAGCACAAACTTCACCTATACTCTTTTATTATCTTTACACACAACTAGACTCTTTTATTATCTTGTATGAATTTGTCTGTCATGTATCTGACTGTTTCCGTGCCAAATAAACTTTATTCCAGACACAATAGAAAACGTATCGGTCTTTTGAGGCCGGCATGGCATTCAATTATTAAAAAATCGGTGACCAAGATATCACAGTGTAAAGTAACTTGAATTTTATTTACTGTTTTAAAACCATAATGTTTTATACACAGACCGAGTTCGCGAAAGCCTTCAATTATTAAGACGGCTTAAACCCCGGAGGAAAAAGTGCACCTGCGGGGAATAAGACCCCAAATAAAGGTACGAAACAAACACGTTTTAGTGATCTATGTAATTATAGATAGACGAGATTAATAGAGTTGATGACATTTTTAACTACAATAATAATAATTATAGTCCGAATCATTCGTCTAGCATTTTACTAACTAGTTTGGGGTCAGCCTTTAGTGTATCTATGTGGCTTAATATAATATGTATACAGGGTGGCAGGTTAGACAGTGGAAATATTTTAAGGAGTCATTGTACTCATCATTATGATCAACTTTTACTACAAGACCAACCATGAAATCGCGAAAAAAAAATCAGCTGTTCCATACATTTTGTTGAGTTATGTGAACATAAATGTATGGAACAGCAGATTTTTTTTTCGCGATATCAGGGTTGGTCCCATAGTAAAAGTTGTTCATAATGATGAGCACAATGACCCCTTAGAATATTTCCACTTTCTAACCTGCCACCCTGTATATTTTACATGTAGCTCCACAATCCAATTATTGGAAAATACTGGTTTTATAAGGTTAGACTAGTTATCAGGTTTTCTGTCTTCTAACTGCCGAGCCGTAACGATACATATATTCTGGCAGCAGTGCCAGAATATGTATCGAATTTATGGGAGGGATATTGGAATATTTCTTCAAAGTATGACGAATCAGTTTTGGCAATATGACCGTGCATTGATATTGCCATACATAGCCAAGTAATTGGAATCGCAATCTAATTCAAATCTTGTACAGTTTCAGGTACTAGAATAATTAGGATAAAACCAAAGAAGAAACGTAATAAGAAAAGACCGCTACATGAAAATGGACTCCGAGACATTGATTATTATACCTACTATAAAAACATTTTTGGTAATGAATACCTATGAATATAATCGCAATAAATACAAGCAAGCATGATTATATTTTGTTTTATTATTGAGGACTATAAATAGTGCTTTTACACACGTACAAATCCACAAATATAACTTTAAGTCTCAATATTATCTATATACTTATAATAAGAATGTAAATTCCACGTGTCTGTACATTGCATATATTTGCATAAAAATAATATGGGGGACTAAGAATAACTAATAAAGTAAATTTCTATCATTTTTAGAATTAATGTCTGTCTGTTTGTCTGTCGGTTTGTCTGTCGGTTTGTCTGTCTGTTTGTCTGTGTGTTTGAACACGCATCAAATCAATACTACTGAATTGATTTTGAGGAGTTAGCAAGAAATTTATAGGCAATATCTTGAGGTAACATTTAGCCTTTATTTCATTAAAATCGGTCCACTCTATCAAAAGTTATTACAAATAGTCCAACAGTCACACAAGTAACTTTGCTCACATGTATTAAGCCGGCTCTGCATATGTAGGTATTTGTTCAATCCAATCACCGTATCCGTATCGCCGACGTGTATCATGCGAGTAGTGATACGTAATCATGATACTGATACGATACGCGATACGGTCCGTTCCATCTCGAGTCGGTTTTTGTCCGATTAAAGTCGGATCGGGCAAAATAATAAATATGTAGACCCGGCATTACGTGGTCAGTGGCGCCACGAGTATTTCAAACTTTCAAATCAAGAAATGGTGACAACTGAAACGTCATTGGACAACTGTTAAAATAAATTAATGTGGTCTTTTTACTAATATATAATGAAATGTTAGATATGTTATATTTTTTTACTTTAAATCAATGACGTATTATATAAAATATATTATTGTTTATTTATCATTGCTATAAATCATAAAACACAATCATTTTGCAAATGACGTAAGTCCAAATCGTTATTGTTGTTGCTTAGCAACAGAGACCAATCAATTTAATCTATGCGTTGTTGTAAAAATAGATAGAACTTTTTGATGTAATATAAATGTAACCTCCTTGATTTCAAATCAAGAAAAGTCCTTAGAGCATATAGCCCTGGAGACGTATAGCGGTGAATCACCGAATAACATTTTCTACCACTTCTTGCGGGGGGCGAGGTGAACACGTATAGCACTCAACGAAAATTCGACAAGCACACACAGATACAGGCTTACAGATTGTACTTAAATAAAACCATGTAGGTGCATAATTTATACTTACCACGTGATAGGAAATTCCATGGTTTCGCAATGTGAAGCAGCAGACCGCCTTTTATAAGAGGAAACTAGACAATTAACCATTTTCAAAATACAAAATAACAGTTGTCGCGCATATCTTAGTTTTCATATGGGCAAATCACCTCGCGCCCGCAACAGTGGTAGAAAAATAAAATAAGTCCTCTTGAGATACAGATAGTTACTTGATGAGTAGATAGATACTCGACCTCCCAATTGAACGCAATCCCGTAGAAAGCAGGGGTCTAGATTAATTTAATGTCTCAAAATGATATTGTTTTCCGAATTTAGGTAATTATAGTTGATTACTAATTGATAGATAGTTGGTAACGGGTATCTGGTGGTAGGTGTTGCGTGGTGATGATTGGTGATAGATGATATCAGATAGATGGTGTGTCGTGAAAAATTAAGGGTAATATTGGTACTGATACTACTGATTGATACCTACTTTGTGGTGGTTCGCATATTTTTTTTTTGTTTATCGAATGAAATAACGACCTAATATTATTTTCCGACTTCCACGTGGACGGAGTCGCGGGCACAGCTAGTTAATAATATTTTTTGTAAAATATAAATTATCTATGAACTAATGATCCACCAAGTCTGTAAAGTTTCTTCAATTAATTAAAAGTATATAGATTCCTAAATTAAACTAAACATCATTCGCCATTAGATGACGGATTAGAGACGTACAAAAACAACATTTTATGCCTTTGAGTTCCGTACACAAAGGATGCCAACGGGCGACCCTATTATTAAGCCTATGCCACCCGTCCGTCTGTTACAGGACTGTATCTTATGAACCGTAATAGCTAACCCACAGAAATAATAAGAATAAAAAATCAGGTTTTTTATATAGCGTACATGTTATAGGGATTAAACAATCAATGGTCGAAGTATCTACAAATAAAATTTAAGTTGGTTATATTATTATTATTATACATTATTTAGAACTTTAAAGGTACCAATAATCACAATATAACCAACTTAAATTTTATTTGTAGATACTTCGACCATTGATTGTTTAGGTATCAATGACTACAGCTCTTTATTGCCTACTTTAAGATTGCTTTTGGAGGTGTCAAATTCATAATCTTCATCGAATGAAGTATACGTTTTATTAAGTATTAAATCACGCTGTTTCAAAACGCAATTCAAAAATGTTTAAGACCAGATTCTCACGCCATATAATTTATCTCTGAATGTGTAACCACGTATAACCATGATAAGTAGGTACAGTATTCCCAAATTAATAATGCGCATGCAGATCTTCGCTAATTGTCGTATTCCCGGAAACACCGAATCATTGAATCGAAAGAGCCCTATATTATGCATGAAGAAAATGCACTTAACCACTCTATATACTTTTTTTTTCTATATACTTTTTTGTTTCCGGGAATACGACAATTAGCGAAGATCTGCATGCGCATTATTAATTTGGGAATACTGTATGTAGTGTTACCTTACAGTTCACTTAAGCTACATGTTGCTCTTAAAATTGTATTGGCGCTTTTTAGGTTACTCAGCTAAATCTGGGCTTGTCACTGTAAGTCCGTGGAATGGTAACATTGAAACTCCTGCAAACCAACTTTACAGTTTACAACTATCTGTCACACGTGGTGACAGATAGTTGTAACCTCAGACCACAGAAACAAGGGAGATGTGCCAAGGCTATCGAGGAGCAAATTTCTCATATTTAAAACGTACGCGCTGGCGACGAACCGAACACGATCGATGGTATAAATACAGTGTTTTAGTTTAGTGCTAGTGTTGAGTGACGATTAACAGTGTTAGATTGAAGGTGTGCGGAATATTTAACGCGTGGGAGATCTTTTTATTCACAAGGAGCGCTTAATTATGCGCGTAATTGTGTCGAAAAATGTACTAAAAGTGGCATCAGTTGTTCCGGTACTAATTTGCTATGATGGCATATCTCCTTGTTTCTATGATCTGAGGTTGTAACTGTAAAGTTTGCATTATACCCCATCTAAGTGACTGCACACAATTCAAAAGCGAACTCACTTGTTCTTTCAGGAAATCATCCTAGAATCATCTCGACAGAGTTCTAATTTCGAAGTAGTGGTGATGTTAAGAGAAGTTCTACAGTTATCAAAATCTATCATCATATCATATCATATCTATCTATCTAGAAGTGCCGTTTGACGTTTCACATTTTGTCATCCCGCACTAACTTTATACAAGCGTATTTACATGATTCAAATTCAAAATTTAAATTCGAATCTGTCAAACAAAGCAAAAAACAATCAAATTGACCTGATTCTCATTTGTTTTTGACGTTGTTTCAATGTTATGTCGTTAGGTCCTTTACCATAGTGTTGTGATGATTCAAATTCATACTTATAAGTACGAATAATCGGTTAAAATATTTAAATAATCGAAACTTTTATATTTTATAAATTATAAAATATTAATTATAACACTTAGCTTTTAATAATTTCCTGCTTTGGTGGATGACTAAGCCAAAGTGGTGGACAAGACAAAGAAAATTATGATGGACCACTTCAAAAGAGACATACATTTCGACGATAGCTCAAGTAATTGCAGTGAAAGTAATTAAATAAATTCATTCACATATAATCTAGTCTTTCATTTATTTAGTTCTGGCTCTCGAGAAATTAGCAGTAAATTTTGTGTTTTGAGTTATCCGGTTCTAATTAATTCTGGCGTTAATAGATAAAAGTGTAATCGATTACCAAGTCTAAAGGATCAATATCGATATCTCTTATGAATCACATAATGTGGGTACCAATTTTTTGGTTCGCATGCCTAGTCTAATAAATTTGATAACTGTCAAACGGTACTTTTTAGATTTTGTTTACTGGTACCTACTGATAGTCAAAAGCCTCAAAGACAGCTGATGAACTTACATAATGTAATTCAGTTCGATTGTAGCTATATATTTTTTATGTGCCGCTTATCGATGGAAAAACAGCCCCGTTGTGTATGTGTCGCAGGCAATTTGTTCGATTCCGTCGTTTACATATGGCGTCGTCAGTTAAGAAACGCTCGCTCGTTCGCATTATGCCAAAGGCAAAATGTATATTGCCATGTCACTTTGTAGTAGGTATGCCACAACATTTCATAGAAAATTTAAACGCTTACATAATGTCGCGGCAAATTGAAGTACATATTTAGGTTTTTGAGGTTAAAAAATGCTAAGCTAAAATCTGGGTCTCAAATCAAATTTTCGATATTCACTTCGAATTTTTAACACACGGGTTTTTTACACACGCACGGGTGCCTACACTTTGTTACGGCGGGCGAGGGCTGCTCTCCCACTGCGCCTCCGGGTTTATAAAAACACTCTAGTGTAAGGCAACCACGTGGAGTCGGGGTTGGCCAATTCGGTTCTGTCACTTGTCACAACTTATTCTCGTTTACAAGTACGTAATAGCACCTGATTACTGAAATAAAGTCTGATTTGTCCAAACTGTGTTTTATCATGGTCACCCTAAAACTACAACCAACGACGAAATTATAGTTATCATTTTGCCTTCGGCATATTGCATAACTGCAAGCGTTTATAAACAGACGACGCCGTATGTAAACGGCGGAATCATTCAAATTGCCTGCGACATAAAATATGCATTAGAAAACAGAAGAGGAATAATAACACTAACATTTTATTTTATCATTTTTGGGGATCGCCATAATCAAAATATAGAATTTACAACCAAAAGCCTCTTTGTATATGAAAATGCATGATAATGTGCTTGATTCAATAAAAAAATATATTGAACTAAGCTGAGAGAAATGTCACTGTGGCATAAATACCTATTATATCAAAAGACTTTAAAAATAATGAATAATGTTACTATAATAAACTACCATATAATAATTATAATATAAATACAATTCCCTCACATAGAGAGGAGGCCTGAGTCCCAGCAGAATATGTAATAAACTATAAAAGAACAACACGAATCTCGAAATAGTTCTGATAGAATCGAAAATATTGTACAAAAACGGCCACACATCTAATATTACGGTACGGTAAACGAATTTTCTATCCATGATTTGAATATCAAAGCATTTTCTTAAAAAAAATCTCCGTGTCTTTGAAGGCTGTGTGCAGGCGTGATAGATTTCACATAATGGCATCGGATACAAAACAGAAGGCAGACCGCATCCGAAACGAAATCGAATTTAAAAATAAATAACCCTCCGAACAGAACATACGTGTGTACATGTACATAGTAGGTACATACAGAGAACATACGTGTCCTGAGTAGGGTTGCCAACCTTCCCGGAACTCCGGGATTCTTCCGGAGTCTGACACCAAATTATGGAAGTCTCCTGGCTCCCGGATTTCAAAAAGAAACTTCTGGAATTTTAAATCTATTAAACAAAAGTAAATGCAGCGAGTACTGGATTGCAGTGGCAGTATGTACGGACATCGGCATTAATTACCTACTAATAATATAATCTTTTGATTAAGATATATCTACGGTTGACGGATGTCCTCAATTAATGCAAGCGTCTGTACATAGAAAAACAATACTTCGTTCGTACAGAAGCGCCGCAAACTCAGTCGGCCGCTAACAGTTTGCCTACTGGGGACGCAGCCTTATATACAGGGTTATTTGTAAAACACCAGAAACCTCTTAAGGGGTCATTGTACTCATCATTATGAACAACTTTTACTATGGGACAAAACCTGAAATCGCGAAAAAAATATCAGCTGTTCCCTACATTTATGTTTGTATAACTCGTCAAAATGTAGGGAACAGCTGATTTTTTTTTCGCGATTTCAGGTTTTGTCCCATAGTAAAAGTTGTTCGTAATGATGAGTACAATGACCTCTTAAGAGGTTTCTGGTGTTTTACAAATAACCCTGTTTACTACATACAATAGATACTTGCTTCTCTCGGAATTTCTGTCTTCAGAGCTGTTGGCAACCCTCGTCTCGAGGATTTTTGAGAAAGCCTATTGTGGCACTACTTTACTTTAGCTACTATTTTACCTTAAGGTTTGCTCCTGTTGCGAAGATTAATAATGAATGAAAGGCTATCAACAAAAGGAATTTATTTGTAACCGTGATCGCTGATTGGGTCAATTCGTATGGAGAGTCGAACATTTTTGGCAGATTTTTTTTATCTTATCAAATGTTGGTCTGAATATGAGTCCAAAGTAACAATCTCTTGAAATATGGCACGGTTACAGATCAACATCTTGTATAACAACTTTCTTTGCAGATGTTTGCTGCTAATTCAAACATTTCTTTATAACAATATTTTGATAGCTTTAGGTACCTAAAGGCCTGTATATACCTATACTATATGTAGGTATACCTATACTATCTATATTATACTATCTATATTATATCTATAGGTACCTATTATAGCATAACATTGAACTCAATAGAAGATCCGACTTAACACCAATTTTCTTGGAAACGTTAATTTAGATCTTATGCCAAGTGTCCACTAGCAAGAAAATTTGCGGATGTTGACTTGCGCAAGCGACCTTCTCGAACAAAAAGTCAACTTGCGCGACACGTTAGAAGTCGCTTGCGCAAGTCAACTTCCGCAAATTTTCTTGCTAGTGGACACTCGGTATTACTTACATAAAAAAAGATAGCGGAAAGTCGTTTTTATTCTATAGGTATAAAAAAAAAAAAATATCGAATTTGAATTATATTACGTAAAATGAAAAGAAATTTTAAATCAGGTGTAAAACAACAACAAAATAAGTTTAGCATTGGGTATGACTTATGAGTGTGTAACTTAAAAATTGAAAGAGATAAAGTAAAATGTGCAAATTAAATTAATCGTCCTCTCCTCTTAAATTAATCCTCATAAAATTCGAAGCGCCGTTATTGTTTTTTGTATTATAATAATTATGTTTTAAATTGAACGATTGAATTATATTATTGACTAGCTGTGCCCGCGACTCCGTCCACGTGGAAGTCGGAAAATAATATTAGGTCGTTATTTCATTCGATAAACAAAAAAAAAATATGCGAACCACCACAAAGTAGGTATCAATCAGTAGTATCAGTACCAATATTACCCTTAATTTTTCACGACACACCATCTATCTGATATCATCTATCACCAATCATCACCACGCAACACCTACCACCAGATACCCGTTACCAACTATCTATCAATTAGTAATCAACTATAATTACCTAAATTCGGAAAACAATATCATTTTGAGACATTAAATTAATCTAGACCCCTGCTTTCTACGGGATTGCGTTCAATTGGGAGGTCGAGTATCTATCTACTCATCAAGTAACTATCTGTATCTCAAGAGGACTTATTTTATTTTTCTACCACTGTTGCGGGCGCGAGGTGATTTGCCCATATGAAAACTAAGATATGCGCGACAACTGTTATTTTGTATTTTGAAAATGGTTAATTGTCTAGTTTCCTCTTATAAAAGGCGGTCTGCTGCTTCACATTGCGAAACCATGGAATTTCCTATCACGTGGTAAGTATAAATTATGCACCTACATGGTTTTATTTAAGTACAATCTGTAAGCCTGTATCTGTGTGTGCTTGTCGAATTTTCGTTGAGTGCTATACGTGTTCACCTCGCCCCCCGCAAGAAGTGGTAGAAAATGTTATTCGGTGATTCACCGCTATACGTCTCCAGGGCTATATGCTCTAAGGACTTTTCTTGATTTGAAATCAAGGAGGTTACATTTATATTACATCAAAAAGTTCTATCTATTTTTACAACAACGCATAGATTAAATTGATTGGTCTCTGTTGCTAAGCAACAACAATAACGATTTGGACTTACGTCATTTGCAAAATGATTGTGTTTTATGATTTATAGCAATGATAAATAAACAATAATATATTTTATATAATACGTCATTGATTTAAAGTAAAAAAATATAACATATCTAACATTTCATTATATATTAGTAAAAAGACCACATTAATTTATTTTAACAGTTGTCCAATGACGTTTCAGTTGTCACCATTTCTTGATTTGAAAGTTTGAAATACTCGTGGCGCCACTGACCACGTAATGCCGGGTCTACATATTTATTATTTTGCCCGATCCGACTTTAATCGGACAAAAACCGACTCGAGATGGAACGGACCGTATCGCGTATCGTATCAGTATCATGATTACGTATCACTACTCGCATGATACGCGTCGGCGATACGGATACGGTGATTGGATTGAACAAATACCTACATATGCAGAGCCGGCTTAATACATGTGAGCAAAGTTACTTGTGTGACTGTTGGACTATTTGTAATAACTTTTGATAGAGTGGACCGATTTTAATGAAATAAAGGCTAAATGTTACCTCAAGATATTGCCTATAAATTTCTTGCTAACTCCTCAAAATCAATTCAGTAGTATTGATTTGATGCGTGTTCAAACACACAGACAAACAGACAGACAAACCGACAGACAAACCGACAGACAAACAGACAGACATTAATTCTAAAAATGATAGAAATTTACTTTATTAGTTATTCTTAGTCCCCCATATTATTTTTATGCAAATATATGCAATGTACAGACACGTGGAATTTACATTCTTATTATAAGTATATAGATTCCGAAACTGGTTAATCCTGGCTCAATTGACCAAAATGTTGAATAGCTTCATTTGAACTAATTCGAAGTTTTTGAAAAATATCAGTGCCTTAGTTGACTCACCATAATAATAGGTTGGCAGTTATAACTGAGCCGCAAGAAATTTGGTTCCGGGCCGGATACGATGAGATTCAGTGCACTACACCACAATAATTATTATTACAGTTCGGTTTTTGTTATTGCTTAAAAAAGTCTTATTTTATTTTTAATGTATTTTTAGAGTTTCATGTATTCGCGCGCGACTTGAAAAGACAATGAAGACAATGACAAGGGCGACTTTTTCACGCTTGGTGGCAGCACTTTTTGGGCTTCGCCGCAGTCGGGTAAAAAAGCTTATGTATATTATTTAGAACCAATTCTACACACCTCCGTCATGTTCTCCGCCTCGTTTGTTGTAAAATTATGATTTTTTAATCTTTGTATTTTGTAGAGTCAAACAATGCCAGTACCGCAGTTAATTAATCTTGATTCCTCTCACATTAATTTCGCTTCATGATTACACTGAGTAAAAGTGATTACACTATCAAATATTTGTACTTACAAGGTAACATTTTGCTATAAATTTGCATAAACACGATGTGTTTGGAGCGTGAATGCAGATAAAACGCAATAACATTGAGTAATTTGTGAATTCGAAAGGCAAGAATAATTTAATCAATTAAACAAGATGGTCCAATTAATTCATTCCAAGTTTATGTCTACACTGCTAAAATAGGGCCCTCACTTTTGGTCCCTAGACTTTGCAAATAACTGAAATGAGATAGGTAGTCAGATTACAGTAATTTCTTCAATTACAGCTTCCAAACATACTGACTATATTTTATTAAGAATCTTGCAATATTTAGTAAGAACTCCTTTTAAAAACTGATCCAAGAAACATTATTCTCATAGAAAAGGCATCCAAATCTACAGCTAGTATCATAACTTCGAATTTGTAGTTTAGTAAAATGTATAAGATAGGTACGGCAGACTGTACATCCATATTTGACAAATTCACCCTTCAAAAGAGCGAATTTCGTTTAGGCGATGAAATGAGGCGCGGGAGCAGATTGAAGTGGCTGGCAACTACATCTGTGAACGCAAATCTCATTTACCTTTACTACATATTTCCAATAAGACTTTTGGGGCACGTTCCAAAGGAAAAATCTTCATAAAAGCGGAATGAAGGTGTCTTGACTTTGAATTTGATATTTTTTAGGCAACAAGCGTTTGAGAAACACGGTGATAATTGCGACTACGACTAGGACTACATACGATTAAATCCATTTTTATCAACATATCATTTTATATACATATCATTTAAAATGTGCAAATTAAATTAATCGTCCTCTCCTCTTAAATTAATCCTCATAAAATTCGAAGCGCCGTTATTGTTTTTTGTATTATAATAATTATGTTTTAAATTGAACGATTGAATTATATTATTGATTCCGAAACTGGTTAATCCTGGCTCAATTGACCAAAATGTTGAATAGCTTCATTTGAACTAATTCGAAGTTTTTGAAAAATATCAGTGCCTTAGTTGACTCACCATAATAATAGGTTGGCAGTTATAACTGAGCCGCAAGAAATTTGGTTCCGGGCCGGATACGATGAGATTCAGTGCACTACACCACAATAATTATTATTACAGTTCGGTTTTTGTTATTGCTTAAAAAAGTCTTATTTTATTTTTAATGTATTTTTAGAGTTTCATGTATTCGCGCGCGACTTGAAAAGACAATGAAGACAATGACAAGGGCGACTTTTTCACGCTTGGTGGCAGCACTTTTTGGGCTTCGCCGCAGTCGGGTAAAAAAGCTTATGTATATTATTTAGAACCAATTCTACACACCTCCGTCATGTTCTCCGCCTCGTTTGTTGTAAAATTATGATTTTTTAATCTTTGTATTTTGTAGAGTCAAACAATGCCAGTACCGCAGTTAATTAATCTTGATTCCTCTCACATTAATTTCGCTTCATGATTACACTGAGTAAAAGTGATTACACTATCAAATATTTGTACTTACAAGGTAACATTTTGCTATAAATTTGCATAAACACGATGTGTTTGGAGCGTGAATGCAGATAAAACGCAATAACATTGAGTAATTTGTGAATTCGAAAGGCAAGAATAATTTAATCAATTAAACAAGATGGTCCAATTAATTCATTCCAAGTTTATGTCTACACTGCTAAAATAGGGCCCTCACTTTTGGTCCCTAGACTTTGCAAATAACTGAAATGAGATAGGTAGTCAGATTACAGTAATTTCTTCAATTACAGCTTCCAAACATACTGACTATATTTTATTAAGAATCTTGCAATATTTAGTAAGAACTCCTTTTAAAAACTGATCCAAGAAACATTATTCTCATAGAAAAGGCATCCAAATCTACAGCTAGTATCATAACTTCGAATTTGTAGTTTAGTAAAATGTATAAGATAGGTACGGCAGACTATACATCCATATTTGACAAATTCACCCTTCAAAAGAGCGAATTTCGTTTAGGCGATGAAATGAGGCGCGGGAGCAGATTGAAGTGGCTGGCAACTACATCTGTGAACGCAAATCTCATTTACCTTTACTACATATTTCCAATAAGACTTTTGGGGCACGTTCCAAAGGAAAAATCTTCATAAAAGCGGAATGAAGGTGTCTTGACTTTGAATTTGATATTTTTTAGGCAACAAGCGTTTGAGAAACACGGTGATAATTGCGACTACGACTAGGACTACATACGATTAAATCCATTTTTATCAACATATCATTTTTATCATATACCAAATAACTAGATTTTTACCTACGACTCCGTCCGCGTGGACTACAATTGACTTCCTTAGTTAAGGGTACGATGTAGTATTATGAAGTCCGATGAAGAGGTCAAGCTGTATCTCTGATTCATCCTACCAGAATTAGATGAAGTGTAGCTTAGATTTTAAGTTGGATCCCAAGCTACCAAATGTGACAATCACATCAAAATCCGTTCAGTAATTTGGGCGTGATGCGCGTACAAACAGACAAACGAAAAACATTTTTTTTTTCATTGGGTAGGGATTGCATGGGCTCGAAGAGCGAAGTAATACAGTCAAGTCGGGTAACTTTGAATACCTATCCGCGTAACTTTGAATAAAATTGGTTTAATTTTTCATTTTTTTTCTCTAAATATTTATTTTCAAATAAATAAATACCTGCGTGAAACGGAAAAACAAAATGTTCTAGGTGTCAAAATGTGATATAAAAATGACTGTTTACTATTTTTTAAAGTTTGCACCTTTTTTTGTTCGCGGGTTTTAACGTGTTCTTTTCGTTCAAAATCCCAATTAATTGGGTAACATTGAAGTCGTATTATTTAAACGGCCATTCAAGCGCGATTATCGCAACAAAAAAAGATGTATTCGTCATTTTAATTAAATTAGGTATCATTTTGAGCATAAAAGAACACTCGTTAATCAATAAAACCTATATCGACTAATACTTTTCCGTAAAAACCTGAAAAAAGTGTTCAAAGTTACCCGACTTGACACCTACCAACTATAATACTGTTCTTATCATAATATTCATTTGATCTAAACCTTGCAGTGTGATGCGTTAGCTAATCTAAAGAAATCAAAAAATAAGCCATTAAGAAATATATTACACTTTTATTTACATAATTATTATGCTTTATTTACATTATTTTTCACATAATTTCCCATAATTCATACAACATTCGGCACATACTATAAGGGTTTAAAGAATACTTTACATCGTTCCGTCATAGATACATACTTATTTTATTGTTATCACAGTTTTCGTCATTGTGTTGTATTTACATATAAGAATACATAGAGAATAAGATATGTCCCATCACTATTTCAATTATTTGAGTAACTTCATTCTGGTTTACATTGCAATATCTGTGATCAATTTGAAATTGTTTAAATTATCACTTACATTTATAGTTTTATGATAGGAAATGCTTCAACAGACTGTATAAGGTAGATAATTTTATATAAATCGCAAAATATGTTTTTCGTGTCATAAATATGGTAACTAAATACTAATTCTGAAGACTATTTTGCTAGCAGGTACACAAATTCCTGAGACTTCGGTGAACTGCCTTATAAGTATGTAACACGATTTTGGCTGAGTCCAGGCAAACAGCGCACATTTCTATATCTGTACCTACTGGTATAGATACTATAGTATACTATAAACTACAATATGGCAACAATGCCCGAATAGCTTACTTGTTAACTGTCAAAAAGTTGAACCAAATATCGTGAACTGAAATGCCACTTCGTTGGACAGTGAACCTATAGGCTCTCAGCTGAGATGAGATGAGACAAGTAAGTAGGTATGACCATACACTAATGTTATGTCTATGAATTTGCTATGATTTTCATTAAGAGGGCTCTCGCATTTGGCACCTCTCTCGCCCGCACAGAACCATATATTTTAAGAATGTTAAATGATAAGATGCATTTTTGAAAAATGTAATCTGATAGCGAACTACAAAATGAAACAATACATACTTATTTCAGTTGTCATGTAAATTGACATCAAGACTTGTTCAAATTTACTTGATCAAGCCTCGAGTGAGTCTCATGCAAATTGAACAGTAGGTAAACATGATCGCGACTGGGTAGGTAGCGGCCATGAGTAATCTGCATAGCTTTAAGTACCTATGTAATTATAAAACAAGCATCTGAAATGCGTGGTCATACTTAAGAGAGTTGTTTAGACTCGGCCAACAGTCGATAGGTCAAACAAAAAATAAAGACATTCTTTTGACTCTCCGTACAAATGGCATCGACTATTCGGTCAATTTGTAGAGAGTCGAAAGATTTTTGATCGGGTTTAAGGGTTTCGTACCCAAAGGGTAAAAACTGAACCCTATTACTGAGACTTCGCTGTCCGTCTGTGAGTCTGTGTGTCGCCAGGCTGTATCTAATGAACCGTGATAGCTAGACAGTTGAAATTTTTACAGATGATGTATTTCTATTGCCGCTATAACAACAAATACAAAAAAACAGAAAAAAAAATATTTAAGAGGGGCTCCCACACAACAAACGTGATTTTTTTGCTCGATATTGATAACGGCAACAGGTGGACGCTTGAAATATTCATAGAATATTTAATTATATGTTCACTTTAAAAATAAATAATTAATGTTTAAGTTTTAAGCTTAAGTTTTCGCGATCACTACACATTAGAATAAAACAACTTTTAACGGATTATATGTCGCAGGATGACTGCGACCACGAACGCGATATAATCCGTTAAAAGTTGTTTTATTCTAATAAATAATTAAATTAAAATAAAACAAATATTTAAGGGGGGCTCCCATATACCTAACAGCCATGACTTTTTTGCCGTTTTTATAGTTAATGGTACGGGACCTTTCATGCGCGAGTCCGACTCGCACTTGGCCGGTATTTTTTTATTTGACCTATCAAATGTGCCTGTTACACTGTATTGATTATCTAGGAGCAGAATAGTATACCTATTTCATATTACGTTTACTTACTTAACGGTTAGTTCAATAAAATCAGAGTGTATGGCACTGATCCGAGAGGAAGAGCCTAAAATTACAAACGGTATCCATGAAATTGTTAAGTTATTTTACAAATCAAGGCAAAGTCTTTACGTAGTTATATCTACTGCATAACATGATTATTATGTTAAAGATTGGCCTTAATTTTAAAGATATATTTATGTTATAAATAATATTTTTGAGTCAAGGACTCTTGAAACTTTTTGATGGCTAATCATTAACATAAATAATGGTGACACATCTTAATCAATATTTATATACACACTGCATACATTTGACACGTTCATAAATCAAGATTTTCATTAATTTTACACAAAAGGTACTCAGGTAATAATTAAATAATTATTTTGTACAAACAAACGTAGACACCTTTTCGTGTTTTATTTAACTAATTTGTTCTACCTTCTTAGATAAAGACGTCTTCTGTAGAAAAATCTTGGTATCGCGGGACCTGAAAAAATAAAATAATACGTCAACATAATTATTGTACCTACCTAACACACATTTAATTATATACCCCCTACATAAAACTGCGTCGGGATCAATTCTTGCCACTATAATTATGTTTTTTTAAGGAACGTTGCTTTGGTAGACTCTTAGATAGATTGTCTTTCTTTATACCTAAGTATCAGGTCCTCAGACTTCAATCGCCAAGCTATCTACTTATGTTATAAATTCACAACAATAGCTTCAGGTAAATTGATCAGTCTGATCTAGACTTAGAAACACTCTTATTACCGCTGAATGCAGGGTCCTGAGTTCAATCCGGAGTCGGGCAAAGTGTTATTTGGTTTAAATTCTCGGTAGCAGCCAATTAGCATTAACTAATTAGCTCGCACCGTATTTATAGGACTTATATCCAACAAGCTGTTGAAATGTGGATGTCCTAAATACGGATGTGCCTATTCCTTTGGGAATAAACACATTACCCTCCTTTGCGTCGCGCAGTCGGGTAAAAAGGTACCTAGGTGCTATGTCAAATATTTTACATTTTGAAACATGATTATGCTTTACATCTTACACGTTTTTTAGTTTTCTTAGATAATAAGTAGGTAGGTAATGTTTGCTTAAAATGTAAACTGTGGTACCTGCTACCTTAATTCATTTTAAATGAACCCAAATAAATATTACAGCAATCATTTTAATAGCAACGTATTATTACGACAATACTTTCGAATATTTTATATGACAAAAACAGTAGGTAACGTATATTTGATTGGTTGTATTATTTACTGAACTAACCACAAGGTTATTATCAAATAAAGTAAATTAACAATAAATTGTTTGCAATAGTTATTTTTTTGTTTTGATTTCATTTCTATTGTATCACTTTAGTAATGTGTTACTAGTATTAAATAATATTTTTATCTTAATTTTTAATTAATTTATCTAATAATTTTAACATTTTTAATTTTTTCTAACATCTATTATGATAGGACTTCAAGCTAAATAATTTTCATACCGAATTGCGCGACTGTAGCTTATGACGGAATAGCAACAAGGTTTCACCAATACACCCCCTAGCTGAATGAAGGATATGACAATATTTTTAACAGGCCTTTTTAAAGTAGGTAGATATACTGAGATTGATCGACAATTGGTGTGATGGGTACCTATTACTATCATCCTGTGTAACAGGAAAATAAGATGTCTCGTTACTTTGTTTCATTTTTGTTCGTACCAGAACTTCTATAAGCAAAAGAAAATGTAGGACTATTGTGTATAAGTACTAAAATCTAACAAAAACATCCTCAAACCCTCAAATTTGTAACCAAACAGAGCGATTCAACTCATTGTTTATCCGCGCTAACAATTTAATACAAAATGTTACAAACACATTCAATATACCAAGAATAATCACTCAAGTAAAGTTATATCAGTATTGAAGAGTGCTTCAGATTACACGCAAGCGATTTGGGGCTTACTGACTTTTGTTTAAGGTTTAAAGTTGTGCGGGGTCGTTTGTGTCGGATTTCACGCTTGTCGGCTCGGAAATGCACAAAGTTTCCTTTTGTGGCGTTTCTCATAACTTGATTTGTGACGGGGCAACCCTTCAGCCGGGTTCCGGCGTGGCGCCGCTACGGCGAGACGCGTCACTTCCGTCATGGTGCACCCCAGTCATAGGATGTAGCGGGATAAAATTTAATTAATCATCAGATTTCGTCAAAAAATATTGATAGGTGCGTTGGTGGATTTTGTCTACATTTATGTATCTCTCATCATCTCAATGTAGAGCCAGCAAATTTATTAAATCAGAAGAGAATAATAATTGATTGTCTTATTGCGCTTCATACCCTGCAATAAGATCACACTTTCTATGACATTGCAGTCCCAATATACTAATATTCCTAAGCCTAAATGATATTAACACAACCATGGGGGTAAAAAAAAGCGTAGCGTTTACAACTTTTTGATTATATTATCTGTATTTGGCATGATTATATCATTTAAAAAATTGAGAGCAATTTTCAGCAGGATAGAACACAAATAAAATATAGGTACTCAGTGGATTTGATAAGCTTTATTTTCTTTTTTTGTTATTATTTTAATTCAGGAAAATAATGATTAATTATCACGTTGTTAGCTCGTAAACGTTTACAACAAAACTCTGCCTCGTTAAATGTCCACTTTATTATTAAACGCTCGTCACTTCTCCTCACTCCTGTCACCATGACCTCACCCTTACATAGAACAAGCGATGCACGTAGTACAGACGTGCAAAGTTTTAAGTCAGACAAGAACTCGTGTTCATTAAGAACAAACCTAGAATTTAATTCGTGTTACAATTTAAACTGACTAAATTCACGTAGACTCGTTAGTATTGTATCTTCAGTTCTATGTTAATTCTGAGAACATGCTTATTCTGTATAAAAGTATGTATGAAGTTATGTAAACTGCATTCAATTAAATTATTTATAATTTCGCCAAATTCAATGCTTGTTTGTTTTATAACTACATGTCAAATTACAGTAACAACGCACAGCCTAAACCGGTGGGATTAGAAGTGTGAAATTTTGCAGTTTCTTAAATACCTACATATATTTATGTATTTACGTAGGTAGTAGGTTAGTAAAAAAAATATTTTTTGAAAATTCGTCACCGATGAGAAATCCTATTGGGCACACCTAAAATTGCACATCGAATAAAGCTTGCAAATGGGGCTTCATGGTAACTGTTCTCCGAATCTTTAATTTAAAGAAAACTAACGGTCAGTTTCACCACCTGGATCAGTTAGACACGCCTGGACAAAAATTAACTCACAACTAGGTACATATTTCATTGCATATTTATAGATATAAAACAACTAAATAGAAGTATATTTACTTCAATATTATTTCATAGGGAAACTTTCTTCAACAACAAATCTTATAATGTCTTCAGAACAATGACGAAGCAAAACCAACAATTCCTTTATAAAACAGAATGTACATGTCTAAGCTGTCACAACAAAAAAGCTTATGAAACTGTCTTAAGTTGGCAACCCTGGGGGAAGTTTTCGAGACGTATCCGTTTTTCCGCTCTCGGTTAAAACAATTGTTGTCTTACAAGAAACGCTCAAAACCATCTTATGATACTGAAAGAAAATTCTGTAGAAGATTCAATATAAGAGCTTAGGTATTAAAAAAAAAAAACTAAAACAGTATGCAATAATGTATTTACTTAAAAACACAAAACTAAGAGGGTTCTAATGCGAATAAATTCAAAAAACACACATGGCAATACCCTATTTTTGTGTGAGCAATCATATAAATATGCATTAGATAAACATCAGAGGTCTGGCTAGAAATGGCAGTGAAAGGGTCCAATTAATTTCGGGAGTCCAAACTCTTTTATTAAATTATAAAATGTGCGCAGCCCATGGACTTGTGATATGTCAATTTCATAATTAAAATGCATTTGACCGTGAAGGGAGGGCCCGCGAGATTACGAGTACGCAAATTGAATATTCCGGGTTGAAAGTGAACCCGAAAATATAAATGAAGTCATCGAGAAATTTCGTCAAACACAATTAAAATGGTCTGTTATGAATAATTTAATCTCATACTGTTTTGTGCTATTAATTTGATGAGAAACCTTAATTTAAGCGAGTGTTTGATTGCGAGAACGTTTTTGGGTATGTGTTTATTTTTATATTTATCATATGTATAAATTATACTTATGAAGGTACCTATTCATTTTTAGCGGTATACAAGAAACTGTTTAATAAATAGTAAATAATGCAGCATGGTGTAGATATAAGCCATATTTGCTACCACAGCGGTAACAGCGGGTAAAGAATAGCTAAACCGCTCGGTATTCTTGGCTACATATAGTTTGGATTATTAGGTACTTATAAACCCAACTAGGTACCTACATAATATATCGCTAACCCCAGCGGTTGCGACCATGGCTTATATCTGAATAGGACTTTAGGATTTATCTATTTAAGTAGGTACCTACGTAAGTGCAAACTGTCAGCGTGTATATGTGAGGTTGCATTTCAGGAACAATTTTCCGTTCAAAGTAACAAACATTTCAACAGCAGTGACTCAGCTAATATGTATCTAACTTGAACTGCTTTATAATATTTCCTTTACAAAGTTATCAGAACTAAATTATATTTAATTAATAGATTATAACTTGACGTGTCAAAACGCAATGCCCTCAGGTCAATTCCACTGTTTCTAATCTATAAGGCCCCCTGCATACCATGCAAGTTAGTCAACTAGCCATGATTTAAATCAGCTGACACATGCACATTTAAACAGTATTTGTATGATTTCGCTTTACTCATTGGAGTTCCCGTTTCGTAATTATAAAGGGGTGATTCAGTGCAAGTGCATGTTGTTATAGCACGTACATACCTATATTGACGAAATCTTACTTTTTTAACTTTCATGTAGGTAATATTTTTCATTGTGCTTTGTAATAAGAAACAACATTGTTTTCTCTGAGAAATCTTAGTACATATCTCTGTTTTTTAATCTCGACGATAGGTACCAAATAAATCTAATAACAGTTTTTGTTTGTCTTCCTTTTTCTATTAACGCACTTTATAAAACCCGCTCATATGTTGAAATTACAGGTGAGGATAAAAGACTAGTGAATCTCTACGTCAAATGACTCGGTTGAACAAAGAGCATTTCATGTTTTTGTTCAATAGTCTCTCAGTATAATTTACGCATTAGGAAATCCAACTCTTGAAAGAAAACATGAGTCAAAGAATTGAAAAGTAAAAGACGCTTGCCTTTTCATCGAACAATCAACCGTCCAACTATCCCCGTGTACAAACAGCCTAACGCCACTCAGATCACTCGTGCAAATTCACGTGCATGAACAAGTGACCTTCATAATGCCGGATCAGAAAGCAAGCACTCGTTTCCCTATTAAGTTTATTTATAATTATTTTCTTTGTCCACTATTGTCGAATCAATCACGACTTTCGATATGGAGCGATTGTCACCGAGTTCTTAATTTCATGTAATGTGTCGACAGTTTAATTTTAGTACCCGACCTAGTTTTATTGACACAGTTTAAGTATTAATAATTAATATACATCGTTTAGCTTTCTAACTTTAGTATTAAAAATAATATACAGGGTGGCAGGTTAAACAGTGGAAATATTTTAAGGGGTCATTGTACTCATCATTATGAACAACTTTTACTATGGTACCAGCCCTGAAATCGCGAAAAAAAAATCAGCTGTTCCATACATTTATGTTCACTTAACTCAACAAAATGTATGGAACAGCTGATTTTTTTTTCGCGATTTCAGGTTTGGTCCTATAGTAAAAGTTGTTCATAATGATGAATACAATGACCCCTTAAAATATTTCCACTGTTTAACCTGCCACCCTGTATACAGGGTAAAATTAAAACCAGTGCGCATATTTTAGGAGGTGAAAGCACTCATGATTATGATCAACATTTATTATGGGACTGACACTGAAATATGAAAAAAAAAATCAGCTGTTCCCTACAAAAATGCATGGAATCAAAATGTATGGAACAGCTGAATTTTTTTTCATATTTCAGTGTCGGTCCCATAATAAAAGTTGATCATATTCAATAGTACTTTCACCTCCTAAAATATCCGCACTGGTTTTCATTTTACCCTGTATATATCAGGTTATTAATTTTATTTATGAAAATTGTATTGTTTAACATTTAAATAATAGGTAACACGATGGTGATATAGAAAATAACATAACGTAATAGGTTAGGTTGAGTGCATTTATATACCTTTCGGTTCCGTACGGTGCCAAGGGGGCCCTAATACTAATCCTCCGCCGTTTGTCCGTCCGTCCGTCCATCCGTCTGTCGCAGGACTGTATCTTACGAACTATATAATAGCTAGGTAATTGGGATTTTCACAGACTAAGAAGCACAGAATTGCAAGTCTGACTTGCACTTGTCTGGTTTTTTTTCTTCGTGTCTATTAGACAAAACTGACCATGAGTAGATGTCAATTTACACAACGAATATATTTAAGAACGAACTGCAAACTGGATCATGCCTCAAGTTTCGTGCAAATTGGATAGTAAACTGGAATATGTGTGTCCATTATAGACGAACTTTTGCACACTATTAGGTACCTACCTATAAATTTTTTTAAAAGGTTCAGCTCAAAACTTCCTTACCTACAAGCTGCCTTATCTTTTTTGATATCTTTTATGGAACTAGAATTAACACATCAATTTATTGACAGCTTATTATTAGACAAAACTTGTTTTCGGCTGCGGAAGGTCAAATATTCCAAACAAACAAAACAATGTTTCATGGATTACTTACTTATCTTTTTAATCAATAAAAATGGCTATACAATGTGTTTTATTTTAATATTTGTGGTTTTTAGGCATTCCTGTGTATTTTCTTTATATTACGGTATAATCGACATGACAGATCGGTTCTGCCTTGTCTTACCATAAATCGTGCAGACGTGTGGATCACGAATAGTATGACTGTATTATAATTATTATTATGTACACAGCTACAGTCTAATTAAAAAAGCTATTAATATGTTGCTCTATAGTACTAATTAAAATACATTCTCCATTGTTATAATTATAATATGCGTATTAGTAGATACCTATCTACTTATAATGGCAGTGCAAACATGCAATATGGTGCAAGGAAAAAATAAAACAGGTATAAATTCATTCATTTATTTATAAATTATAAACATGGGTTCTAATCACAACTTCATTCATAACATAAACACACATCGAGTATTTTTTAATTACCAGAAAAATATATGGGCTTATTCAGGTAGGTACTACAATTGAACATTTCTAACAAAAAAAAAATATATATATATATTGTTCTAAAATTAATAAATATTGGGTAAACGCACGCGGAGGCGCTAGGCGGGTTAATTTCATTGATAGTCCGAAAAGTGGTTGTAGACGTTGTAGTATCCATTATAATGATATAATCTAGTACAATTGACACAGATAACTATTACTGTGTCCATTTAGTTTTATTTTGAAATTAAAACAGCAGCGAATAACTCTTAGGCCGAGATAAATAGACGTTACTTAGCACGTACTTTGGCTAAACAGTATCGTTGTCACTGTCGCGCAACTTGCAAGCAAGACAGAGACGGGAATATAGCTTAGCCAAAGTACGTGCTAAGTAACGTCTATTTATCTTGGTCTTAGGCTAATTTATTACTAATAGGCTTAATTTATTTTCTGGTAATTAAAAGTTGGTCGTGTATAATACATTTTTTTTTACCTCAGGGGCCGTTTTATCTATTGTTAAAATCAGCATCGGTGTGAAAGAGAGCTATACAATACGAAAAGCACTATCGCTTTTTTTCACATCGAAACGATGCTGATTTTAACAGTATACATGCTTAATTTACAGGCAGTTTTGTTTATACAATTATATACAACGAAACTGATACCCAATTTTCCCACTACAGGTTTCACCAAAATAATGACCCATACTCCCGTGGGATACAGTCAGTCGATCATGCAATAACTACCCATGCAATTAAATTACACTACAGCAATATTTAACAAAAAATAATTTACAATCAATATGCTATTCTCCAATTAATGGTTCTTGGTAGAATAACATATTAAATAGTTACATTTATTTGTACAAATTTGTAACACGAGATTAGGAAATATTTAACTTTCCTATTTTGTTAGTTTTACCTTTACGCCAGTCTTCGTCATAATAATATGACGATGTTCTCTACTTAAAATTACTCTTAAATAAATTAACTATTTTTTTTATTTTACATAATTTCGATTTCCCAAAAAAATCGCAATCATAACCTACACAACTAAGTTTTTCAGCCACCATTTTGTTAGTAAATCTTTAAAATTTTCCATAATTATAAAGCCAAACTAAGTATTTGTCTAAATTTGAAATTTAAAAAGAAATAGAGGCCTGTTGGACTATTCCTTGTCAGAAATTGTCGAACAGGAGTCCATTTCTCGGTAATTGTAGGCTATATGCTATATGCCTATTTTTTACCAAAAGCAAAAAACTTTTATAGATCAAAATATATATTTTTTAAGTGACCCTCGTGTTACAATTTGTTCTTTCATATTAGTGCTAACTACGTTTTGACTAGGGGGTAATCATCGGCCGTAAGATTTACCTTGCGAGCCGGGGGGTACAAAGCCGTAGCCTGATGCTCCTACCACCACGCCGCTGGTTTGCGAGGGGTCGCCGCTGGGAGAAGGAGGGAACAGCACTGGACCTGGAACAGTTTAAAACATTATGTTAATGGTTGTTTTTAGACTTATTTTCAGCTCTTGATAAGGGAGATATTCTAAAGTTTTACAGAAATTTGTTCTTGGGTTTTGGTGTCGCCTATGATAGAAGATGAACTGAACATGTTGATTCAGAAAAATCACCCTTTTTATGAGGTTTTATTAAAGCTAAGTGCAATTCTAAGTCCTAAAAACAGATTTAAAAGAAAAAAATAACCTCGATCTAACCTTAACATCAAAAATATTCTCAGAATCATCGAATCGAATATATTTCTATCAATTGAAAACGAACAAAGGAACGTTTCTTTCCGATCATACCAGACAGTGCGATTATAATCAATCTGTCAGTTCAAAGATCAACTAACTACTATCACAAAATTTGTCAGCAGTCTGACAAAAGTAAATTCGTTAACCGTTAATCAATTGTCAAGATTTTATCAATTAGGTAAACGTACATTTGACAATGAAAAAAATAGAACATTGACACTTCTGTTACGTGATAATTGAACGACAATGGCCTTTGGGCAAAATAGAAGGGGGAGGAGACACAAAAATGCGCAAACGCAGTTCTGTGTTATTTTAAAACAATTATATTATAAATCGCTTCATTGGTTTAGTGGTTGGCTTAATTTGGGTAGATTGAAGAGCAAAAACTGTAATTGAGTTTTAAAAAAAAGTAGTCTATTACTTGACATTGGGATTATGCTCGAAGTACCATAAGGTCATTCCTATTTACATGAAACTTGGTTTTGTCGTTACCAACTCACATTATTATTAACGTATACATTATACAGGGTGAATTTTCCAAGTGTGCGTGGATGACCAATATACCTATGTATGTTTAGGTTAGTATTTAGCTAGGTTCATATTCTACACTACCAATTCTATAGATTATTAAAGACATGATGTCTATATCGAATATCATACAATAACCTTTGAAAACTTGCGTTCAATTCGTATTACAAGTTACCAATTACTGCATTCTTTATCTCCTAGGTGTGACAGTATTTAAGATTTCAATTAGAATTTGATTAAGAAACTCGTACATGGCTAGATAATATTATTAACCCGCAAATACTAAAAGACAGATCAGCTTGTTGTTATTTGGTCAAAAAAATATTATTTAAAAGACTGCTTCGTCGGTCCAGTAGACGTAAGCGTGACTGCTGAGCGAGTAGTCCTTGATGTGATCGCTGGGTCGGACTAGATGTTATTGGGTCTCTAACCGTTACTGGGTCATTCAATTTATTAATTCTCAGTAGCATATTTCATGGAACTGCCTACCCGTTCGGGAAATACAGGCGTGATATCACGTATGCATGCCAAAAGACAGTATGATAATGATGATTAGCGATACTAATTAGTAATTAGATTTGGGATATTCAAACTTTTTTTACAATATTACGGAAAAATATAGGTTGTAACCATTATTTTCTATAGGAGAACACTTCATTTTTAAGGAGAGGCAATGATACAGATAGATTGAAAAGATACAAGAATTACAATCAAGTCTATTGTAGACGATTGCCTCAGTTTTTACCTCATAGATGTTAGTCTGATAAAGCAAGATAATCAAATTATACTGTTAGATACAAAGTTTCAATAAAGGCTAGATCGTAGATAAACTATAGGTTTAGTTCAAAACACTAGATAAACACCCTTTCCCTCTTAATATAGACAAACGATTTGCTACATTTTCATGCCAATATCGAAATAGGTACTCAATCAGGCGTAATTCAATATCAAAGTAAACTTTATTTATACTGTGAGTCTGTGACAGGATAATGAAGATTTGCTGCCAATAATTTTATCGGTAATTGAGATATTATGCAATTACGTCGTATTATGTAAAATAAGAAACCGGATTAAGATTGTATCCGATTGCGATGAGATTTTCACATTTCTGCAAATACCTGTTAATATTAAGTATCGTAAATTTTAATATGCGTCAGTTTATCATACATAATTTTATATACGTATCTGCATCAACAGTTTCCTTAAAGCGTAAAAACCACACCGTGTCAAAAAAAATCTTCCAATTTACCATAGCCTCATACTTATATCACACAATTTACCATAGTAGGTATATCTTTCATATACATACTCACCTAATCTCGTTTTATTACCATCTTATTACCATCCACCATAGTTAAAGGAACTAGTCATGCGCTTATGCGCAAGGGCAAGACCATTATTTCTTACATCCACGATATTGCAAGGTTTTAGTATACCTACCTAACGTGTAATCTCAGTCATCTGACATTCGTCACCCTTATAGGTTCCGCGTTTCCGCATAGCATTATCATGACAGTAGGTACCTATTAATACATCTTCTGTATAGTCCCTTAGAATTGATATAACTTATCATTATCCCCATAGGCTCGTGGCTAAATGACGGCCGCGCTGATCGATCGATCTGCGAGGTTAAGCTGCGCTTGCCGCGGTCAGTCCTTGGATGGGTGACCGTTCTTTACACATCGAGACCCCTCCGTGCCTCGGAGAGCACGTTAAGCAGTCGGTCCCGGTTGTCATCGGAATATCTTTGACAATCGTTACGGGTAGTCAGAAGCCCTAAAAGTCTGACAGCTGGTCTAACATTCGAATACCGGTATTACCCATTAATTGGGTTGTGGAGGCCAGATGGCAGTCGCTCCACGTAAAATATTGATATTCAGCCAAAAACTAGTTAAGACTGGATGCCGACCCCAATATAATTTGGGAAAAGGCTAGGCAGATGATGATCATTATCCCCATAAGAGCAGGCAGTGGTATATAGGTTGCGGATGAGATTAGGTATCACATTAAATAGTACTGTGGCTAGAACAGAACTAGTTGATATTATTATTTCTTATAAAATAATAATATAAATAGAACGAGAACGTTTGTACTATCTTCGCCGGCCATTGTTTTTTGACCTACTATGTGTCCGTCAGGTGATATTCTCTACGCATCTACATGATGTTGTTAAATATTAAAAAAACTAAAAAAAATGTTCCGCGACTAAAATATTAAAAGCTATTCTTCTAATAATACCATGCATTGAACGTAGTATCATTTAGGCCATGTTGTTTCAACTTACAGTTACGTATCTGTAACCGTCAAATATGGCGGCTTGTACGACAATTTCATAATGACTTAACGATTACGTACCTACAGACTTACGAATACAGATGGTTTGAAGCAACCCGCCCTTAATGTGATAACCTGCTTAAGTTATGGTGATTAGGTACCTAATCGGTATTATGTTTAGTCCCTACAACCACATTTCACCAGTTAAACCCCATGTAATATGGAGGACCCTATTAGCATTACCGGACACAAATTCAGACTCCATGCTGCTATTGAGAATTTCCTAATGGTAAACTTAATTGACGGAACTGGTGATCATACCCAGAACGTTCAGCAGTTGCAATTTCTACCACTAAGACAACTAGGCAGTTTAGTCTCTAGGACACTTTTTAAAATTAAGGCCGAGATAAATAAACGTAACTTAGCATGTGCTTTGGTTTAGATATATTCCCGTCTCTATCTAGCACTTGTAGGTAGTTGACAGTTGTGCGACAATGACAGGAATAATGCCAAGCCAAAGCACGTTTATTAATCTCAACCTTAGACTACGGCGTTCGATATAAGTGTCTCTCTAAGGAAAAAACGCATAATAATTTCAGCAGATGCTTAATTCCTTTGTACCTATATTAAGGAAGCTTTTTAATTTCGTCATATCCGTATGCCATTTCCTCCATCAGTTAGCCTTTACACACGGGTTGTTTTTTATATTTCCTCATACCAAGCGTACAACTGTCTTCATAACATGATTCAATAATATTAATGATATGCTAAACTATTTACATCAATTATCTTTAAGAGATTAATGATAGTTGGCTACTAATGAGTTCTTCGCTCTTAATAATGTTGGTATTGTATTTATAATTTCTTTCATTGTTTTAAAATATGTGTAAACCAAGTCAAGAAAATCTAAAATGGTTCTTTTATTTTTGATTCCGATTCCTAAATGAATCTTAGAAAAATAATCATAGTAAAGCATACTATGATTATCTTTTTACTTTTTAGTCCGTATTATTGCATTGTCATCCAAATTACATAGGTATACCAAATTTCAGCTTAATCCGATGACAGGAAGTGCTTGAAAAATGAATTGCAAAATTTGTACCGAACAGACAGACAGACACGAAAGCGAGTTAATAAAAACGTAGTTATAAAATACAAGTAGTTCATTCATATGTTTTATTTCCTTATTCACTGCTTCCAAGAGATAATAATTATATGTGCCCAAGATTAGGACGATATTAGTTGCAAAAAAATACTATTTGCAGTTGCATGACCGCCCCCTAATTATAATGGTACCCCAACTGATCTTAATCACTACAATAAAAATAACTTAACAATAATTACGCATACCAAAACGAAAACCTTTCAAATTAAAAGTCCTTGATAGACTTGCTAATTAGCGAACAATAAATACGTCCAAATACATCTTAACATACAATTACCTACTACCCAATTGATTACAAATGTAAATCAGTAGCTTAGCTTTCGTTAACCTTTAGGTAAACAACTAGTAATTATTTGTACACAAAATTACAGTACTGAATGTAGTTTCTATGACAAATAAGATGTTACATGCATAATTGAAGTCGTAAATGAGAGACTATATTATGTCATTATCAACTCAAGGATAATTCTAATTGAATATCAAAGAATCGGTTATAGTTTTTTGTTGAACTAAAAATAAATAGAAGTACCTAGGCCCTAGGCCACCGATTTTCTCTGGGCATTTTAAGTTTTTTTTTTATACGAAAACTAATTTTCTTAGGGATGATACCTATCTAGATTTAACCTTAGCAAGTTAAACATTACATAAGTGACTTTTAAACGCTATAGGTACCTACCGAAAAACGGAAACCCAAATCACTGTAGGTATCCCGAATTAACGCTACCCCGAAAAACGACAAAATTTCATTCAAATCGTTATAGCTGTGTCCGAGAAACCAACACGTAATCTTGACAGCCTTGTTGGTCTAGTGGACGCAAGAGCGACTACTAAGTGGATCCTGGGTTCGATCCCCGGTTTGGATAATGTATTACTGTATTCTTCTAATAGGAAATTCTCAGTAATATATAGGCTGGAGTCTGGATTTGTGCCTGGTTAATGGTTGGGAAATAGGCTCTCCTCCTATTACATATAGATATACGTGAGATAACGTAACTGGTAGTAAGAAACTTTCTTTCGTGTCCATAATTATTGTTGGTCTAATATGTTTATTATCATAAAAATTATCAGCAATGGAAGTTTAAATGTGAAATTAAATCATAAGGGACCTTTCTAATATCATTTTTAACCGTCTTTTATGCATATTTTAACTTATTTATCTCTTTGCATAATTATCTATCAAAGCGAATAAAACTTTTAATGTATTCAAATACGTAATTAGGGCCGTGTTGTGACGTATTAAAGCCATTATTTCGCGCACGGCTACTTACCAAGCTACTTGAAGCTACACATTTCCTGTATGAGCTGGCCTCGCAGTGTATCTAAAACCTACACAATGCGAGGCCAGCTTATACTGGAAATGTATAGCTTAAAATGGATGTATGCGAAAAAGTGATGAAGTTATACAGGGCAAGTAGCACCATCCCATTTGTTTAACAAAACAATGCTGGCTTTATCAGTCCATAATACAATATGACTATTTAATCACGATCCAAAATTTTTCAACGCATTAGGTAAGTATTCATCGAAGACACAATTTTTGCAAAAAATTGTTACTAAAATTTTTATAAAAAGAAAAAAAAACCCGAACCCGAATTCTGTATGGTTACTAAGTCGAACTTAAATAAAATACCTACTATGCTTATCGCATACATGCACTGCATGACAGAATAGGGCGACAATGCACGAGTGTAATGGCAAGGGTTGGTATCTCGGCGGCGCGTGCGCATACTTTTTAGACAACTTTGTGATGCCATAATATATTTCAGTACTGAGTGATACTAAAACAAATACCAAGTATTTTATTATTTTTACCAAAGATCTTAATAAGTATTTGGATGGTGATTAAGAAGTCACCTTATTTTAGACTTATTCCTAATTAAATCTATTTATATTCTATAAAAGTTTTATTAGTGTCTTAAGTATTAATAACATTATTTATTGGAGATTACTTCGGTTACAAATGTCTTTATTTACTGGTAGTCTACCATTACGTCTCTATAAATAGATTTCACGTATTGAATGTATTAATAAATAATAGACATTCAAGAAGTGGGATCTATATTAAATAAATAAAAATGGAATGATTTTTTTTTTAACAATTTTATTCTTTTATTTTTCGTTTCAGTAAAATACTAAAAGAGTTTTAATATCTAATGAAACGTTTAAAAAATATCCATAAAATACCACACCGCTTATACCACAGTTGGAAAGTAGGTGATGAGAAAAATGTATAGATGTAAGTATGAGATAATTAGTTCTAGACTTAATACGAGTAGATTAGAGTGGGAATAAATATCTTTCCTACATAATTCATATAATCTAAACTAAATTAGGAAAGCTTGCTTAGCCCTTCTGCAAACTATAATACTTCAGCCGTCAACATAATCCTAATTTATAATGTGGATAAGCTGATATCAGAGCCTATTAAGTCTTACATCTACCGCCTACTACACAACACATTTCATCATCCATTATTATTAAATTAGGTTCCGTATAAAAGGAATGATTTAAAAACCATATAATTAGCCCCTACGGCTATTTCAGTGGCCCACATTGCTTTACGCAATGATCGTACACATTATTATAATAATGTAACAAACATAATTAATAAAGTCGTTATGACGAGACAATAATTATCTGATGCAATATTATAGTGATATTATTAGGACACCGTTTTTGGCAAAAAATACCTATAGGTATTATTATATTCCCACTGTGGTCGTGGGTGTCCAAAAAGTTAGCTAATGGTCGGCACAACTGATGAAGTTCGCCGCCTACTTAGAGGCTTGATCAAGCAAACTTGAACATGTGTAGATGTCAATTTGCATGACATGGAAATGCATAATTATGGTCGAACTGCAAATTGCGCCAAATCTTATGCAAATTACCGAATTCTATCGATTGTGGACCATAAGGTATCATGTGAATGCTTACAAAATGAGGAACAATACTCGCCTATATATGTATAAATAACGACATAATCCTTCATACATCGTTTTCTTTACCATAACCAATGTTCATTGATAAGCATACCATACCCTTTGACGCAATATGTACTGTTTATTAATATCTAATTATTGTTATTGAAAGCACAATTACCTATATTAAAACAAAGGTCACAAAAAACTTTAATATGCAACTGAAATTCATACTTGGCCTCTTTTTTGAATCTGATACTAATTAATATCTACTAATTAAAATTGCACATTTTTCTCGTACCTTTCATATCCTATTGGCTAACATAACTAGGTAGTATACAGGGTGTGGATATTAACTAACCCTTTAACAACCGATTTGTTAAGATAATCACTACCCTAGCCCAATTTACAAGTCTTGTCTTACTCGTCTTTAATTTTGGGGAAAAAATGGAAGAGAGAGGGAGAGAGAAAGAGTGGAAAAAAATTAAGGAGACCTTTGCACAAGCATGGGAGAAAAGCTGAATCTATAAAAAACCTTCCTATAATGTATTTTTTAAACGCTAACAGCCGATTCATAATTATTTATTGTTTTTGCACTCTGTATATACGTATGTAAGTAGGTAGGTTCTATTTACCTACTTCCGAGATACATACTTATGATAAATGTTATTGTCTCTCTATTGCACAAGACGCGACAAATGTTCGTTGCGAAATATTTGTCCTTAGGAGAGCTAAAGTACCATTGTAAACTAGGATGTCAAGTTCTGATACTAAATAGCTCGTGTATTACAAAATGGTTATGAGTCATTGTTTCTCTTTGACATAACTAAACTGTTATGTCAAAAGAAATTGAGTCCCTTTAAGTGATTAAATTAGTTGATAATGTTGAATGAAGTTTCGATAATAAAAACAAAACAACTATTTAACATTTACAAACAATGAAGTCCGGTAAAATTAAAAATGAGTGAGTTTTGTTCTAAAGCCTATTACAGTCAATTACAAACGAAAACAAGGATTATAATTGTTAGATCCACGTTAAAATCTATAACATTTAAAAATTCACGCAACGAATAGCATGCTCTAATTGCAACGCGAAGCATCGCCATGACATTGGAACAATGAAACAGAGCGCGTGAACGTATTAGCAAATGTTACACTAATCGTGACTGTAGCACGAAACAATTAAATTAACCACACTTACATGATATTATCTATCTGTAATTTTTTCTAATGGTATGTAATTAAAATTCTAGACAAAACCACGTTGTAGTTGTCTTCAGTGCGATATGATTGTAATCGACGTTATTAATGTGGATATAAAGGATTGTATCTATCTCTAAGTTGCTGTTTGAAAGTCCTGTTGTTTGTACCGAACATAATTCCAATTAATATTTATTTCTTTTTATTACAGACGTTATATTGCCAGTCTTTCTCAGCGTTCCAGTTCTTGTAAAGCTTCAGACGAATCAGTCAAAGGAGCAATGGATATAAACCAGATGAGTTTTTGAATGGGGATTAAACCAGCCAACGCAGTGTGATGGCCTTATAGAAGAGTGATAGAGATAGAAAAGGCAGAGAACCACAGATTTAAAAACACAACTTAGAAGGGGACATGCCGCATAAAGGAACGGCGCGTTTTAGTTTACATAGCTTGAGAGCTGGCATCACATGTCACGTGTAAGCCAAAAAACTTAAAAAGATTAAAGGATTAAAGAGTTAATGAGCCACCATCTAGTTGCAATACATAAAGCAAAACGATTGTTTCTTTTAAGCACTGAGCTTTACGAATTCATTCATTGGAATATGAACGTCGCAGTCACATCTAAAACACTCAATATAATAATGGGGGTGTCCTATGTAGATACCTACTTGAAGAGATCAGTAAATATATTCTGGTATTTATAGAACACCTTAATATTTATAGAACACCTTAGTATTTATAGGACACCTTATGGTATTTATAGAATTCGTTTTCAATCACACGGTAAATTCCAATACGTAACATTTAAATTACTTATCGGTGTCTTTACGCAAGAGTATAAAGATTCAAGTCGATAGATTTAGATATACGGAGTATATAAAATGTAAATTTTATGTTTTATTCGTGATAAGTTAATTAAATCGAGTCTATTCGGATATAGAGAGAAAAACAGTGTTCGGAACTCGAGAGGAAACACAAGTCATTATGGAAATCGTGTGGTGATAGCTGTATTAGGTACTCGTATTAGGTCCATTAACGGGTTTACTATTGTGTTTTATAGCTCTTTGGTACTTCTATGGATTGAGTTATCTATACAAGTATTATAAAGAGACAAAGTTTGAAGTGTGTATCTATGTATGAGGTTATCTCCGGATCTACTAAACATAATCTGAAAAAAAAAAAAAAAAAAAAAAAAAAATATCTGAAAATTCGATGCCACAGATAAAAAAATATTTTAAACTTACAACATTTCTTTACCGCATTGATAATTAAAACCAAAATATTTTAACAAAACAGTGTAATCTCATAAGTTTATATTTAATCCTAGGTAGCTGTTGCCCGTGACTTAGTTTGCGTGTAAATAGATGAAGAAAATAACCTATGTGCTTCTCAGGTGCCAAGCTACCTCTTTGTCAAATTTCATCTTACCTATCCGTCCAGCCGTTTCAGCGTGAGAGAGTGACAAACACACACAAACTTTCGCATTTATAATATTAGTAGGATACATACTAATAACAATAAGCTTAATTTACGAATTTCCAAACATGTTATAGCATGTCTGAAAAAACATAAAAATATACGTGAATCAATTTAACCGAACAAAAACATCCGTCTACAAAATCATAAATATAACATGCAAAGTTTATTTGTTTAGGAACACAAGCTGTAGCCATAATTAATTCTGATTGGGGGATGCGTTTGTCAAACGCGGACTTGCAACATGTCCTCGGTTTTTGCTCGACGAAGCATGATTCTGTCATTAGAACCCTTCTAAGAGCGTGTCATACTGCGGTTACACACGTTAAAATTGAACGGAAAATATGCCATGGCTAGATGACCAACGAGAGCATGTATGGCTTAATTTATCTCGTTATAACGGACAAGTGGTGTTAAATTGCTAGCTTATTATCTTCTTGCCTAAAACTATCCATGTGGAAAATCAATGTGGACACGCGTATGCGGCCAAATAGTAAGTAAAGTTTTACAGCAATTCATTGGTTCACTACTAAACAATTAATTTTACCTTGCATGTGCAAAATCGGAGCATTTTGATAAATTTTAAAAATTAGACTAAAGATGCTTGTGAATCACCTAGTCGCCCGATCTGTAGGACCCTCAGATCATAGAAACAAGGAGATATGCCATCATAGCAAATTAGTACGGGAACAACTGATGCCACTTTTAGTACATTTTTCGACACAATTACGCGCATAATTAAGCGCTCCTTGTGAATAAAAAGATCTCCCACGCATTGAACATTCCGCACACCCTCAATCTAACACTGTTAATCGTCACTCAACACTAGCACTAAACTAAAACACTGTATTTATACCATCGATCGTGTTCGGTTCGTCGCCAGCGCGTACGTTTTTAATATGAGCAATTTGCTCAAGATCAGGCATCAAGCTCGATAGCGCCTTGGCACATCTCCTTGTTTCTATGATCTGAGGTAGGACCAATCCGATGAGTTTCGACAGATTAGCACGCGCGTTACCATTAGTCCAGCTTACCTATTCGTGTGCCAATTTGTTGAAACTCATCGCCCCAACTGGCTCTATAGATCAGGCGTCATATTGAATCGTTCGTAGGCACATACTACGACACTACCTTTGATTATAAACTTACACTACCTACTCTCTGACCAACGACCAACTGACAGACTCAAATCAAAAGTATCTGTAAATGTCTAATTAACTAGCTAGATACATATTATCTTTGAAAGACTACTTTACTTTGAAAATGTCTCAATATAACAATTACCACGTATAAATGTCTGGTTCCATGTAATGTTTGATGTCATTTATCACATGAGCGTTACATATTTACCTAACAGTTAACCACACTTTGTGCGACAACGTTTAACAGCAAACAATTGTGACGGCGCGGCGGTATGAGTTTTTGCCGGCAGTATGTCTTGTTTCCAACATAAACAAGTTAAATCATGTATGTATTACACAGCTGCGATCAAGGCCCGAGTTTGTGCCACAATATGTCTCATTTACATAACTCTGGTGACTTCTAACTTCGCACGAACCATAACACACTTTTTTAACCCGTAACAAGTGCAAAATAAATAATATCACTAAACTTCTAACTAACGCGTCATATAACACTGCAGGCAAGATAAAATATTACCAACAGTAGAAAAAATTTAAAGACAATGCGAAAATTATGAGTCTGTCGGTCATTAAACCCATTACAATCATGATCCCGCGTTTTTCACACAGATAATGAAATATCACAGAGAATAAAGCAAACAAGTAACAAAACCTTTTTGGAAATTGTGTAAAAAGTTTTGCATTCAACAATAATTTTGAAATCGGAATACGTTAGTTAGTAATTGGAAAAAAAAGATGCAAATCAAGGGAACGAGGTGACTGAAAATAAGAAAATCAGAATTATTTACGATTATTCCGATAGTGAATACTATTAGGTATAAAAAGAAAACATTACGATTTTCCTCAAATATAATTTCGAGGACTATATTGATGATTTTGATGATTAACTAATATTTAGTAACTATATTAGATAATTGTCGTGTATTGAATTTGGATCAACATACAACGTAAAACAGCGCTGTAATTTGCAAAACATGTAATAAAAAAAACTGAATTCGCGCGCTACCTTGACGGATAAGCATTCAAAATAGGCATACATTAGCAATTAAAAAAAACCGGCCAAGTGCGAGTCGTACTCGCGCACCGAGGGTTCCGTATCATTTTTGGACGTATAAAGTGAAAAAAACCGGACCGCATAACTAAGTTTGTTTGTGTAGGAATTTTGATGATTTTGAAAAAACTGTACTAGTTAGGACCATCGTTATATTTTTGGTGCAATATTTGGGTCAATTCCTATCAACTCTAATTATTTCAGATTTTGCGTTCCGCAAACTTCGGAGATAAGGGGGGGGGAATGGTATTTTTTCAGACATTTTTCATCATATGTCGAAAACTGTGAGACATAAAATTAAATGAAAATATACTGTGAAATGTGCAGATCAAGCCCTTTCATATGATTTGTCACTTGACCTAGTAACCCCACTTTGAAATTTTGGACCCCCACCCCGGCTCCTTTTGCAATGAAAGTGATAATATTTTTTGACTATTTTCATTTGCAATAAAGTTGGACAAGCATTCTTTATAACTGTTCCAAATTTCAAGTCGATAGCATTAGTAGTTGCTGAAATAAGCAGCTGTGACAGACAGACAGACATACAGACGAAGTCGCACCATAAGGGTTCCATTTTAACCATTTTGGTACGGAACCCTAAAAAGATTAAAACCAAGACATCGCGGTAATTTACATTAATAAGTGAGGCATTATTCATGAATTTCGTTTATCAGTGTTCACTAGACGCCCTTGTATTTACAATATGGTAGACTAGTTACAAATAATATTTATTGGCTATTTACGTATGATTCACTACCGCCTTGTCTATTTTTATTTGTCTGTTATATTAATATTTAAAAATCAGATAAAAATTATAACTTGTATTGAAACCATCATAATTGAGACATACTTCAAGATAACGAAATTTCAATTTGTTAAAACTAAGATGACAACCAAAAAACCGTCGAAAACTTATATAAAATTCACGTCATTATAATTGAAAGCGAAGTTTGCAAGTTCAATATTGAATATAGACTAAAGTCCTTGTCAAGATACTTTATTTAATAAGGGCGGGTGTACCGTTGACAAGCGCTTATGTACTTTACTATATACCTAGTATACAGTTCCAATCAAGACATTTGCTAAGATTGTTAAGACAGGTTCGTGGCTCAATAACAGCTGCGCTGATTGATCGATCTGCGAGGTTAAGCTGCGCCTGCTGCGGTCAGTTAATGGATAAGTGACGATTTTTTTACACATCGGGTATTTTTCATGCCTCGGAGCAGTCGGAGCACACGTTAAACAATCGTTACGGGGTTAGAAGCTCGAAACTCTGACAATAGATCTAACCTGACAATGGTATCCAACCTGGTATCGTATTCCGTGGGTATCGCCCAGTATAGGTGAGTTGTAGAGCTCGATGGCATTCACTCTATGTAAAAGATTTTTCATCAGCCGCATCTAGTTAAACTGGAAACCGACCCCAATCTAGTTGGAAAAAGGCTAGGCGGATGTTAAAACTATCCTAGAGGTAATTTCAAAAGTGATAATAATTTCTGGAATTGGATAATAGAAATAATATCCAGTTACTTCTCTAAGGTATTACATTATCATACACACTAAGCTCAATAGCCATTGACCTATCTATAAGAAGGGCTTTCTTCAATAGATTGGAAAGTGGAGAAACCAGTTTACTAGTATATGACGAGTTAACAATCAAAACGTACTTATAACCCTCCATCTGTCGCATTTAAAAAATCCGCCGAATTCAGGCCGAAATCAATTGTGTCTGTCAAGGGAGACAGACGAATGAATAAGGGAGAAAACATCCTTCAAATCCTTTAAGTTGACCCTGCATAAGGCCACGATTTGCAATGCAACTGGGAGAACGTAACCAGATAAACATGGTGTGGCTATATTAGCTACTTATATTATACCCGAAAATAATATAAATACATTACGCAAACTTAAGCTGCGATTAAATTGCCCACCACGCATCGACTGATACACACAATGTAGCCACCCAACAAACACACACAACACACAACAAAACACACAACAAACTAATCATGCAATGCAAGTGATTTTTTTTTGTTATAATTTCGTTGATAGGATAATGTAGCTGTTGCCGTGGTTAAACTAATGATGTTCCTATCGGTGTAACTAATCAAAGATTGCTAACGATATTTAGCATGCAGTGTATTAAGTTATTTGTTTTAATTGTCTAAATATCGCAGTTCTCGACGCGGCCTAATGCAGAATAGCGCTTTATAAAACACTAGCATTTTGCCCACGACTTCGTCCGCGTGACATACACGTAGCGCCATCTAGCGCCGTAAAGCAATTGTGAACGCCTAAAGTTCTTTCCCTCGGGAGCAGTACTTATTTTTTAGGTTTAGGTGTGAAAAGGTAACAAACTTACTTTCGCATTTATAATATTAGTTGGCATTGCCTTATCAAAATCCAGCCGATGTTCTCATTGCCCACTTAAACCTCACCCCTCGTTTCAATTTGTACTGATCTAACTTGTACTAAAATAAAACCACGATTACTTACATAACAAAACAAATAGACTACATTGCGGTTTGTTCTAAAAGGACAGAGACAGTTAATTATGTTTAATTTCCATACAGCATGCCTTGTATCGATCTACCTACAAAGGTTCCGTAACAGCGAAACTTTGTTCGTTCATTCCAATTTGTTTATTGCACACAGCTTTTACAAATGCTTGTTGCAATTTCAATAAACCACGAATAAAATGGCAAAAGTATTTTATGAACTTTCCGGAACTCTGTGGCAGTACAAGCGCCATTTTTTTCTGTCATGTTGTGCGGTAATAATATGCTTTCTGGTGAATGTGCCACGTCCCGGAATTTAGGTGTGTCCATTAATCACAGTGTATTGGATTGCATGGATAATTAATTACAGGTATTAGCTTAAAATCCGAGCATTGGCTGTATTAAACGCTTAATCTGCTTCCTGGAATGGATTTTAGGGCGCAAGGTGGTCTCGTAATTTAAATGACGTTTTAAAAGGTGCGATTCGTGTTATAAATGGCTCTCTAGTCACTGTTTTCTTTCTACTGCAAGGGAATTTTCGCATTGCAGTTACGTCGATTTGCTAATGGTGGAACCGAGACAAACGACATGAAAACAAAACATCACAGGGGGTTTATCAAACGACAAAGGACATTAGCCATAGAGTAAAAGGACCAGAGCTTTGTACTAGCAACAACAAAAGCGTTTACCAGCGGCAGCTTTGATATTCAGTTACATGCAATTAATTATAGTACAGTCGTCGACAGTCGTACTTCCTCAATTTCATCGTCACGGACATTAGTGAGTGCCGCGCCTTAGGGAATTGCTGCTTGTGTAACCAGAATAACGTCATAATGGTGCTGTTTCACCAATAACTAACAAAATACAAATACTGACTGAGCAAGATCTAGTTCGGGTTTTTTCACATCATGAACAGATCATTATAACTAGTAACTAGTGTAAATACCAGTTAACTGACAGATTTATAGCTAATTTCCGCCACCTTACAGTGGTTCATCGCCCATATATTTGACAGAACTTGACAAATGTCAAAAATGACAATCTCAGACTGCATGTATAATCCGATTTTTCTTACTTTTCACCTGTCAATGTCAAAGTCAGCATAGATAAAGGATTTTTTTAAATTTCTTTAGGCTAAATGCTCCAAATAGCAAACGGATTAGGAAGCGTAGGTAATTCATTACATTCTAAGAATTAGTTCGAAAGAGAGAAATATTAAAAAAAAAACAGTTTCAAGTGCACAGTTATAAAAATTGAGTTATAAAATTATTGCATTTTGGGGGACGTAAGCTCCCCCGCACGACTGACCTGCCTTAACCCTCACGTTGAACTGCTGTAATGAATATTGTATAATAGCTACTGTGCTAATAATTACTTAATGTACAGCTCAATCAAACTTCATCAGAACTATGAAATCGGAACCCGGTATACATCCGGTCATTCGAGACTATTTGGATGACTAATTTCATTCAATTTTAAGTAAATTTTCTTCGTGCATTAGCTAAGTTTCTAGTCAGCGAGCAATACAATGGCATCCATACTTACAAAGAATGAATAATAAACGTGCACTTAGCAGCCAAAATTTGTACGCAATATGGACTTTTCGTAACATTCAAACGCGATATATATCTACATGGGCGAGTTACTTATCAACCGTGTCCGTTTTTGACTAACATTGTGAAATGTTTTGACCAAGCACAAGTCGATTGAATAAATCGCGGGGCTGATAAAATTACGATGACTGATTGCGATACCGGAATAATTATTATTCAGCAATCGTTTAAATGTAGGAATGTTATTTACATAGTGGTAAGAAATTGTGAAAATTGATGATAGCATGTCTGTTGATTCGAATAGTTATTTGCGTGAATGCTGTAAACTTATACGAAAGTAAACTCATTTGCTTATATTTGCAAACGTGTATTTTTGTCTGATCTGGCCATAAACTAAGGTATTTACATTCTGGAAAATTATCGCAAGTGAACATCTTGTTTAAACTTGTACCTTAACTTTAGATCCTAATTTATGGCGTCACTTTTTCATTGAAATGGAAACCAAATTTTCTACTACCTGCAGATTCTTTCCACAGAAATTTTAGGCGCAAAGTCTTAGCAAGAGCAAATAGACAAACACTTATGATTTTACAGGAATTTGCCAACGAGACACAGTAAGTAGTTTGAAAACATGTTCAACGTCTACCATAATTGGACATATTCCTGCAATATTGTTTAAAATAAAAACTGAACCATTTTACAAACGCGCAAACGTGTGACAGCAACACGAAACGCAGACGTAGTCGGGGGCAAACATTCGTTTTGTAACTCCACGATAACAATCGGACTACAATTGTTCTTCACATGACCTTCAGACTCAGACGCAAGTATTTATGTCTTAATATGCAATTAAACATTAGGGCGAACGTTACGTATGACATTGTTTTAATAACCAAAACAGTTGACATTTTTAATTGCCTAAGGTTATTTACATGGCTTGAGAATAAATGTTTGTCTTGTTATAAAATGTATGTCATTGAAAACTGGAGCTGGTTACAATGTTATTCATGAGATTTTTTACAGTGTTACGTTTGTATACTTTTAACAATAAATTGCAGTTTTGTTCGATCGTGACATTATTTAGGTTTTTTAGCAGGTGCAGAAATATCAAATAACAATACAGTCATGCATTTATAAAGCAAAGTAAATAAACATGCAGAAAAAAATATTCTATTTGCATTTACACGAATATGGAGAATTGCGGTACCTAACAATTCCTGACGGATTTAGCATTAGGTACCTATTCTAATTAGTAACAACGCCTAATGTCTTTGAAACTACATGATTGTGTTAGTAAATTTTGTTTAGCATGCATTTGTTGTGGCGGATTTAATTTTGACAGGGTTAGGTACTAGAACTTTATCTATGTCCTAGTCTCTACTTAAAATAATAAGAGACTACCATCATCCTCCAGCCACAGGGCTAGATGTTAAAAAAGATGTGTGCCCAAACGACTTTTTCGTCAACCCATTAAGCAAGTCATGCAAGAAAAATAGTAGGTGCTTTGCTTATTATTATTTTTGCGTTAACTTCCAAAATTCACATGCATTTACCAAGTGAGATATAAAAATATATATTATAAAAACCTTGGAATCCCTTACCCGGGTTGGCCCTGGGATCTCTCGCCGCGGCCGCGTAATTATTGTAGCCCTGACCTCCAAAACTGTTGCCGAAGTCGGAAAAGTCGACATTGTAATGTCCAAACTGAGCCGACGTCAGCGCTATGCACGCGCACACGACTATCGCCTGCGAACAAGAGAAAAACATGGTTAATACAAAAAAAAAAACTCAAGTGAACACGCGTTTTTTATCAGACTGTGCCCATACTATGAAGTAATGAATACCAGCACAGTGTATTAGACATTACAGTAGTGTTTCATCGCATAGGACTTCGGAAACGTCAAAACCTATGACATAATATCTAAATGACTGTGTCTAGGTACCGGACTGCAAGTATGGCAGTTTGGGACATAAGCCTCCCGCACGAATGACCTGCGAAAACCCGCGCGTTGAACGACTCTACAGAGTATATACCTACTAGCTAGTCTGTGATACCAGTGCTACTCCGTCATGAAAAAGAGATAGTAGAGAGATTACTATTCGTAATGAATAGCTCCATATCTTTCCCACATTGGAACAATCATAGCAATAACAGGACGTCGTAATTATCTCTTTTCTTGTCTCTGTCTCTGATACCAGTGGCAGATTCAGAAACTATTTTTTGAGGTTGTTGAAGGTTCATCCAGATATTATTTTTGGGGAGGCCAAGAGTTGGAAATCAAAACACTAAAGCACTATGTAATCTATGTTAAAATGTGTCAACACTTAAGATTTGATGGGATTCAGTCCCCATGTGTACCCGCCACTGTCTGATACCATATTAGCCGTGAGGGGAATATTCATAATCACTGTGTGTGGTTATATGATTGATGATTAACGCATTTTACTATTACCTACTCGAAACGACACATTGGCTGTTAACTATTACGAACAAAAAAAAATCGGAGGCTACCTTAAATCATAGAGACAATAATATCTAATATTACATGGGTGAATTACCTTTTACAACCTTGCGAACAGTACAGATACAAAAAACGATAAAAAAAAACATGCAATAATAGAACGCATGGCATTTAATGTCATGAGTTTGAATACCCGTTGTTAACGCTCAACAATAATCCGTTTTTTGTTATAATTACTTTGTATTTTTGTACGTTTAGTAGCATAGAAAAATAATTTATACGCCAAGATTTCGTAGAGTTCATTATACTATAAAGAGGCACTGAACAAATTGGCTAATAAGGAAGTAAAAATACTAAGAAGTAAGAGTGTACAATACTTTATAGACGAAAATAGGTATTGAAACTCATCTGTGGTCATTGAACTGAGTCTTACAAAGAATCAACCACGAAATCCGTCTTTCTTCTTCAATAGCTCTAAAATCTAGATTCGACGTGTTAAAATGTGTCATCCAATTAAATATTGAAGAAGTGTTGCGAGTAGGTATTACACTCGATACTGAAACATTTGCAACAATTGCCGATGAATCAGATACGACGATTTTTGTATTTAAATTTCAGTTTAGGAACTCAATGACGGACGTTGAGAATTCTTACCGTGAACCATGATTTGACTAAATAAATTGTAGGACAAAAAAACGACAAACAAAAATTGTGATATTTAGAACTGATTTGATCTATAAACTTTTTGATCTAGATCAAAATCTAAGATATTATATTCAAATGATACATGAACATATCAAAGGAGATGACATATCGAACGAGCAAAAACATAAAACAAAATCAAGTCCATATCTTATAATCAGATTATATCTTGCGTTGATACAAAAATATTTCATACATATGACCCGCAACGTATTTTATCATTAGAACAAAGAGCCTTTTAATCGATATTATGAATATGTTACAGTTTCATTATATGTAACATTATTATCATTTAGTTAAATCGCTACAAACGGTCTATCAAAAAGTATTTGTAAGAGCCGACTCTGCGTTGAAAGTTATGCCATTTTTGGCATTTATGTAACGAATAATAACATTATCATTATATTAAAAGTCAGAATGCACCCAGAAACTAGACTTTCAGGTTTCCGATAGCCTATTTTGATAAAAACACACAAAGCAGACAGCCTTACGGCGGCAGAAAAATGACAAAAAAGCACGATGTTGAATGTTCTACCATCCTGCCTCGAGCTCTAAGCACAGCAGCTCTTATACGACCTTCAGTACTTTCTAAAACTATTTTTACATTACCAATACATACTCCACATAATTCATATAAAACAATAACTTACACAACCTGCTTTTATCAGTTGCGATAGTAGGAAGGTAGTATACGGAAACGCATGACGTAAGCAATGCATACATTCATACGGGTTGGTGAACTGGTTTAGAACAGATTCGAAACAGGTATGTGATCTTGATATGTGACCTCCGTCGGGGACTGGGCGTGCGTGAACCCTGTCTCGGCGCTCAGCTGATGTGTGCACACGTGCTCTCGGTGTGCAGACCGGCGGCACAAACGACTTTACGATTAATTTTACTTTCGATGATGGTTTTAATAGATTTTACTGTTATTGTTTTTGTTTTACGATTATTGGCGTAGGTATAGGTATTTGTCTACTTTATTTATTTATTTATTTATTTATTTATTATAAAGGTACATATTAAGGTCTATAAAATTGGTCATTGGTCACACAAGAAAATAAAATAATAGAAATGTTGGGACGAATGCTGCTATAAAAAGAGTCAATCATGGTCTATTAATAATTTTTTCAATACCTACTTGCCAAAAGCATGCATATATCATGACTTTTCCCCATGAGGCAGAAACAACAGCACTTCACGTATGAAAAGCTTTCACAGACAAAGGCCAGTTTAATTAAAACCACATAATCAGCACAAGAATTATAACTACTTATAAATTGATTGCTTCCGTATCTAGAAACAATTTATCTTCTACTGAACTATCTGTCGCAACTGGTGCAGTGGGCCACCCGCCCGTCTGTACGGCCCTACGCAACATACCTGTTCCCATTTAAGGATACGTTGTAAATGCTTTCTGAATCGAATGTGGTAATAAGGTTGATACACTTTGCTTGCAAAACTGTGACAAATTTTATTGCTTAGTAAGTCAAAGCCCTTTGGAGGTGTCGCAATTAGTAATGGTTGTTGTCCCTAAATTATACTGTTCTTTATTAAGCTATGGGTGTCAAGGTAGATTTATCACAAACTATAATATACATTGCGTGTTGTTGACTGTCGTTTAATTTCCCACACTTAACCCAGTTTGAGACTGGTCATCAAAATATTCATTAAGATTTTAACCATCTTCTGATGTATACACAACTACATAGTTATACTAACAGTGTGAATAGTGATTTAGTATCTTTTAAATGCTGCCTAACACATAAAATTGCACTTAACTGAGACAGGTTAGTTCATCAGCGATCAACAACGGTTGAGTCCCTATCATCAAATCGCTTTCCTAATACAGTTACGGCACAATTATTAATAATTATGAAATACCAGTATTAAATAAAGTAAATGGAGTAAAGAGTAATAAAATAGTTTAAATATTCCAACTTGGTTATGTGAACGAGGCGAGTTTAAATGCTGTCTAGGAAGTTTAGCAACTAGTGTTCTATTGATGAAACTGCTCGCGATAAAACTGTACAGATAATTGTGTTATACAACGGCTTTTAGAAAGGTTTTAGGGTCTGGTGGGTGCCTTACTTTAGGAGTATGATGAAAGAATAGTTATAATCATCGAGAGCCGGGGAAAATCACGAAAGGTTCGTTTTCCACGGTAACGTCGTGTATCCGGGGAAGACAAACATTTTCTGTATTTTTTTTAGTTTAGACAAGGGGTTGTCGTTGTAATAGTCACGTAGATCAATTAATTAGCAAGATCAACTTGTGTTTCGTGTGGTAAGTACAATAATGGGTGCCCATTTATTACACATAGAGATTGTCCGTTCCTTGGGAACCGCGTTAATCGTTCGATGTTGACACAATTATCAGAATTGATGAAATTATCAAGAGGCTAGTGTAAATTGCTTCATTTACGATAAATAAATTAATAATTTACGTAAATTCTTGGTTGACGGGTGTAATGTGGCTACGAGTGGGTGAGACTAGTCGTTACAAAACTGACAGGGTGCAAGTTTCAATAGTATCTACATAGTTACCGACACCACTCGTTAATTTAGCGATTAATATAGTGAATGTACACATGAGTGTAAACACGAGTGATATGAACATTGAGCCCCTATGTTATGAGCGTAGTTTACGAAGTTGTTTTGCTTGTACGGGGTAATAAAGATGTAATATAAATATCTATAGGTACCTACATTGTACGTTTTCCTAGTATTTTAGTATTGCGAGGTATTTACTACTGTAGTTTTTAGTGACCTAGGTACCTATTATACCTACTATACTAACAAAGTGTCTCTATCTCTATGTATGATTATATCTATAATATGAACATACTCTCTACGTATATCTACCTATTTTCTACGAATTTATGGTTAAAATTATAGCTTAATGATTATTCATAGTTTACGCAAATCGAGAAACAAATTGTTATCGTTTATAAGTTATTCAAGTTCATGTGACTTGTGCTTAAATCGCGATTAAATTCGCCAATCAACTGACATTTTCTCTTTTAATATTTATTGTTTCATATTAATATATTCAAACGCTACTAATTCATAAAGAAAATCCTAACCACATTTATTTCGTGTTATCATAATTATTGTCACCAACTGACCAGCTTGAATTATTTACTGATATGCAACGGTACCTACCATAGTTGTTAATCTAGGTAAGACTTTACATGACCCTTTGCTGGGTCCCAAAATATATGATTATTATTCAAAAATCCGGAACCGCGTGAATTATATTCATGATTCAAACCGCCTAACACGAATAATAAACATGGATTACCTAATAGTTATCTACATAGGTACCATAAATCTTTTTGTAGTCTAAATAAATCGTTATTTAGTTTTCCTGACTATTTTCTATCTTCCTACTATTGCTAATTGATTACTTAATCGAATAATATCACTTATTCAAATACTCAGCAGCAAAAAGGTTCATAACCGCTGCCATTGCTAGCAGTAAGTAACAGCCTTTTCACTTATTGATATCTGTCGTAATAATTTATAAAACCAAGACAAGTGATATTACGCAAATAAATACGAAACTATAGCAGTTTCTAAAAATAACCTTTAATGGCCGACATGTCATTAAAATACAAGTACACAATGGCTCACGTTTGTCATTTTTCATCATCCAGTGCTACTGTGCTTTGGTTGAACCAAAAAGTATTTATTGAAATTCTTGCACAGACACATAATACTGGCTGAAAAGAAACTAATTTTGAAATCGGAACAGTGATTAAAAATAAAATTTGTCTAATTATTTATTGCAAGCAGCAGAAACAACTACATAAAGCCCGTCACAAACGTAGCTATAATATTATTAATATATCGGTATAACGTATTGGTGACGTCATAGAAATATATAGCTGCGTGTGTGGTCACTCGAAAATTTATATAGAAAATATGTCGTAATATGCCTTGCTATGATTCATATTAATATATATTATAGCTACGTCTGTGACGGGCTTAATGCCTTATTTTGTTTTCATTACCTAATAATTATGATCATCGTCATACTTCATCCAATTGCAGGGCATTTTTCCCTGTTCTTTGCAAATCTGGTCCAGGTATCTTCAACAAGCATAATAACTTCTATTGTCTTTTTGCGGTCCTTGTCAACCATCTAGTGTCGGCTACCGTATGTACCTACCGTCTTGCCTAATTCTGTTGTATTCTGATTAATTCTCATCGCAAAATTGCACCAGAATCGACAAGGACGTCCTTTACCTACTAAAGTCTACGTGTGCCGAGTACAGACCGCGGCCGGTCGTGTGATTTGAATAACGTTCTCTTATTCGACCCACTCGATAGCATTTCGGGAAATACTCGAATAGGAACGTCCGATTTACTAGTCAAATCGGGTGGTGAATTGATTCGAATTAGGCAGTAAATCTGGTGTTGTTCCGCAGTATGTAGAATTGTAGATAATACGTGCGGTCCTTTTTATTTTGTTCCTATTCGTATGAGACTTGTCATCTGTTATTACTTTTTCGGTATCTAACCGTCTGACTGCTAAATGTAAAGCATGAATTAACAGGCGTACTTATTTAGCATTTTGTTTACGTATAATTTATAGTATTTTATGTATAAAAAGCAGTTAATCCTATACGATCGATTTAACGTACTATTTACTGAACATACTATAAAAATACAAACGCATAGGTAGGTACTTAGCATAATTAACTTTATTAATCTCCGACTATTAATAGCGGCAAACTAATTTCTCATGTCAAAAATTAAAGCAAGGTTGAACAGCGTTATTAATTGACTCACTAAATACCTTTTCATCACATTCTTGAAATATATAAAATTCTTTGCGTTCATATTAGGCACACTACACACACGAAACACTAGTCAAAGAAAACTGAACCTTACGCCTCAATAATATGGCTTAGATTTACGAAACGAAACTCATCAACTCAAACATGCCTCGGGCAAAGTTATATGGAGGAAATTAATTATATTAAAAAAACCGAACACAATGTTCAGTGTTGAAAAATGGTTTAGCTCTACAAATTAATTTATAATCTTGCAATATTTCATAATATCTATGCATCATTATAAGTACATATAACATGCCTTAATTGAAAATTAAAATAAAACAGACCTACTTTTCCACATCATTAGGTAGGAACTTGGAAACCACTTCAGTTTACTTGTTTAACAATCAATGGTGCTGATTCTGTTGAACATCGCACTAAACTAATTATAATCACACTATATCTCTTTCTTACAAATATCATTGAAAAAGGACAGAAAATATTAAGAACTGTCAAATTAGTTTACGCCCTTGTCGTTTACGGGAAAATAGTCGTAACCTTTTGCGATGACGACTAAATTGACAACAAAACTATTCAAGTGGACTAATTTGACAGGATTAAATATCTTCTATCCCTTTCTCATATTTTTTATTAGAAAGAGACGTAATGAGACTAAATTAGTTTAGTTTGTACACAATAGAATCGGCACCATTGTCCTTCTACACTACACTAAGATACCCTGAGTAAGGCTCAGACATACTGTGCTCATACATTAGTCAATTTACCAACACAAAACTCTGTTTAAGATGGATCATGGAATGGCAATATTTGAACAAATGGATATAAGGATATCCAAAAATATTCTGGAAGATTCAATTTTTCGTTAATTAGCAACTTGTGGATCATTCTTTAATTAGTTATACTTGATGAGGATGCACTAAAGCTTATAACCTAGTAGTTAGGTACTCACCACCTAAGGTAAAAAAACTTATCACAAATAAAAACCTAGAAGAATCAACGTTGACAACGAATCCTGCTTTCCTTAGTCCTCCTTAATCACAGCTTGAGTAACCAAAATAAAGGTCCCAAACTCGAATTCTTGAACAGAGATAATGGACTCATCTAACAATTCGCCAGTGTATAATTCGCCTTTGCGTCAAGTATGTACCTACATACAATTCACAAATCACGCGCATGCGTGCGGCGAAACCGAATCAAGTGTGAACGCACCGAGCTGCGCTTGCGACACTGTGATGCAACTGTCCGACGGCCATTGTGTCGAGATACTGTTGTAAGTCCATATTTAGCATTATTCGTCTAATAGTACGATCTTGGGCTACTTTTAGGGAGTCCCTTACTATGAGAGATTGAATTTGTAAAGTATTATTGTTAAAAAATCATATCGAATTTTAGACTTTACGATATTCTTCAACAATGTTAACTTTTTGAAGGCAATTTCTTAATCAGAGCACTAGGTGTTGTTACGTGTATCAATCATAATAGTGATAACCAGGACATGCACGTAACGACTGCCCAGAAGGCTTCCGGAAGCATTTCTAAAACAACTGATGAATGGATAGTAACACTACGTGTATATGAATAAGTTCAATTGAATCCCAAAGTTACCCAATGGGTTTCAGAGGAACATATGTCTCAGTAAGAAACAACACTCGAGACATAAAACTTGAGATATTCAAAATGCAGCATGCTAATTGCCCAGGAGAGCCACAATATGATGCAGCACTTGTCTAAAATACCAATCTTAAAGACCTTACAAGAATAACTGGAATAAATAATTTGGCCGCCTAACCTAATGAAGGAAAAGAGTTACAATAACAAATCCACGCGTTTTCAATTACGAACACACTTCACTAAGAACCAATCGACAGTAAAATTGCGATTTCAGGTCTATGAAATAATATAAAAAATGGCATATTATGGAACAGTTAGGTACACTTATATTGCACAATTGATTTCGGAACAGGCTACTTACAATGATTGTTATGTCGGACACAACGTGTTTAATATTCGTTGTGTATGCTTCGCCAGAGATAAATGGCCGATGTATGGTAATTGGCGTCTGCATTTCTCTTATTAGGTTAGCTAGATTGACCAGCTTGAGACACGTTTACCTAGGCACATAATAATATGATGTAAAACAGAAGATTCTCACAACAGATCCACCTTTTCGCTAATCCCACGATGATACTATGCCAGTATGATTTTTATAAATTCAAAGCAGTATGATGTATGTATTCGGAACACTTACTTTCATCGTTTCATCACAAATAAATTCTTATTTTATTTTAATAATATAAATAAACTGTATATTTTTATAAAAAATCTACTAGGTACAATAGATTTGGTAAAACTAAGACTAAGGTACATAAACTATTTATAAGCTAAAAGAATATATAAATAAAACTAAAATTTAAGCATCAAAATATTCGTCCGCATCGCTGTCAACGGGTAAGCAGTATGAAAATTAGCCGGCTGTAGTTCTTTTCAGAGTTTATTTATTGCTGCATGACTCAGTTTAAATTACAATGAATAAAGTGTTGAAGAAATGGACTATGAGAACAAGCTGGAGACAAGTGCTGGCATTTAAAGACAAAGTCAATATAGAAGGCATTATTTATAAAAAAAGTAAATTATCCAAACATTGAATTGGTGTATTTAAGACACTTTAAGACGCCAACAAATCCGAATCCAATTTTCATAAACCAAGTTATACTACCTAATAACTCATTTTAAATACTGGATAACGGATATGCCTCAAATCCTTGCACATTAATATTAATCACGAACCTAATCCATCTTAACTGTTGTATGGAATTAAAGGATTTATTACTGGCACAGTAGCCTCTCACTTCGAAGATGATCGCTTTAGATCAGGTTCCGTTGCCATGGATACTAGTGCACGAAGCACGACAATACGAACTTGTTTGTTAGTCTAGGCTATTTATACTATGGTCTAGGGGACGGTTTGGAATTTGAGCTTCATTTAAATAATTGGTTGTATTGGAGGAATGTTTAGCCGTTGATGCAAGTTTAGTCACTGTTTCTCTTGAAGACTTCAGTAGTTGCGAATAAGTATTATCTAACACCTATATAGAATTGGTCAGAGTTTGTCTTGACATATCTTTAATCTCTGAAATAAATGATACTCTAGGTTTACTGCAATTGTGCACTGTGTAACAACTTACTCAGTAGCAAGTGTTCTACCATCAAGAGCATAGCCTTTCTTTAGTTAATTAAAATCGGCTTTTAGTGTACCTATTTAGATAAAATTGAACATCAATACACGAAACAATAATTGCATCTGCTAGTGCGCTATGAAAATTATTAGTCATCTACGCAAAGCAAACCTTGACCAAACGCAGAGAAATCGATAGGTGGAAAAAAATGGTCAATAAATCTCTGAAAGTCATAATAACTTTAACAATGGAAACAGTCTAGCCGATCACATCCTCATTTGTCATGAATCATAAACCATAAATCACGAACACAAATCGTCTTAATTTTAACAGCTTAAACATTTATTAATCAAGTAATTGGTAATTATATTTTATTTATGCGAAGATGATTTGGTGTTAAGATAATTATCGGAGATTAAGTTAGCACAACAGATGATTTTTATCACGAATACCGGATATTCTTCAGGGTCATACGTTAAAAAATGTTGTACATCACGCGTCCAGTTTCACCTATTATATATTATGATAATTATTGATTCATATCATAGTTAGTTTTATCAGAGGTCATCTTTATGATTATTGCATTACTATTATTTAGAGCACCGCTTTGGTGTGAGGTTCCCCAACGAATATTCGAATAGTAGGTATGTATCTAGGTAAATACTTAATTTAAATAGGGGGGCGCAATTTTCAGATGCTTATAACAGATATAAGGACACTTTTAAAGGAAACACAAACTCAACTTCCCGCCCAGTCTCCTCGGAAGATTGAACAGATTGACACGCACACATCGCAACACAACATTTTGACGACGCTCAGAAGTTGGTTCTGCGATTGCATAGCGTGGTAACGATTGTTGTTTTTTTATAAATATGCATTTCTTTATTTAGGACTGGACTTCAATAACCAGAGTTACATGTAAAAGTCGACCAGCATTCTCTCATAAACCTATCGCATTTCTAAACTCCAGCATTACGACTCATGATCAGTTGTTCTAACGATCCATAAAGAAGGTTCTATGTCCACCAATAAACCGATAAACGTTTACGGTCCATTATCGATTCGTATCAAAGTAATATGTTGTCTAAGGCCGTACCTATTAAGTTCTATATAGGGCAAATCTGAATATTGTGTATCATGATTTACGACATCTAAACGCTATTATACTGAATACAATGTTTATTACTGCTATAAATACGGTTGGTAAGCTTAGCAAGATTTTATTAGTGTAAGTATCATTTCTCCATATATGTTTCAACTTCAGTTGCGAATAATCTTATTCCGTATTTGAGAAATAGGTAAACATTCAGTAGTTCTTACTATATTTTGCTGAAATTTGGCGTACGTTTCTTCCGAAAGAATGAGATGTTTTGACTTATTATCACTACATAGTATAAAAGTACAAAGTCGCTTTCCGCTGTCTATCTGTCCCTATGTATGCTTATATCTTTAAAACTACGCAACTGATACTGATGCGTTTCTTTTTAAATAGATAGAGGGATTCAAGAGGAAGGTTTATATCAGCATTGCACCCGTGCGAAGCCGGGGCGGGTCGCTTGTTTAATTATAAATCTAAAATGTTCAATATAAATGTGGTCATTGAGTAATTAACTTGATACAAAAAATCATTTTTTCCTCCTTTAATAAATAATTTTAAAAACAACCTTCAAAAAAATGTGGAAATATCAACGTCCTGTTTTAAAAACCAACAAAACGCATTATAAAAATTATCCTGTTGAATTTTTATAATTAAAACTACATGACGAGGTCGTATCCATTGTTTAAAAAATCCATGACATTCATAATGAAATGTGAGTGCAAAAATAAAAGTTTAAAATGCACCGGAATTATAAGGTGTATAATTAATTATAATTCAAGCTAAAGTAATATAACTTCCAATTGATCGAACGATTTAAATGTTACTGTGAATCTGGTTCGCAACCAAGCTAGTTAATTAAAACACTTATGCTAATTTAATGGCACTACTGCTCTACGGCTCCTGATCGTTACTATAGTCCATTCACTGAAACATGATACAAAAAGTATACAAAACATGACATACTAAATGACTTTGGTTCATTCAAATTGGAGCGAAGACTGAGTCGTTATCTTTCATTAAAGTTCCAACATATTGACTAGCAACATTATTTATTACACGTTTTTACATTTTTATGTTCACATTTTGTCATTTTCTGTTCTATTTTTTCAAAAATGTTGCTTGATTTTTTTTTTTCTCTCATGTCTATGTGCTTTTCACATAATAATTCCCTTCGACGCTATGTTGGCTGCCCGAATGACAATTTATAACAACGTTTTTAACGGTAGTGTTGGAAAATTTCTTTCAGCACCAATTCACTTTCATCACTTTTTTACATCCTAAACTTTACTATAAAAGATAAATCGACAAAAAACGAATCGATATGACTTAAATAGGAATGACAAACAGGCGTGAAACGCGTCACATAGCGTGAAACGCTCAATAGGTGCGTTACACCCCAACAGCCAGAATCAATTCTCTTCAATCCATGCTCGGACTTCGATCCAATGAATATGGTTTATATAAGTTTCCTCTAAATAATTTTAATCCAGGCTCAGATCCAATACAGAACTTTGAGTATAAAGCAAATTTACAACTTCCTTTAAGTTCCTATGATTCATTTGATTTCAGGCTTCAATAGCTTCAATCAACAATAGGTACTGTTGATCGAAGTTCGATTTCTTTAATTAAGTTAACTGTGAGTTTAACAAATATGAAAATATTAGTAGGTAGATAAATACCAAACAATAAACTCACACACATAGTTTTTTTTCGGCTGGCAACACTGCCTGAGTGACATGTCAAAAATTTTCTCTGTATTTTAAAAATTAATTAAATTAGTTATTAAGTGTAAATTATCATGTAATTGTATTTTATGATAAACTATAATAGCATTAAAACACGGAATTATTGTTTTCCGTCGGATATCTACTGTAATCTCAGTGTTTGGTTACTCGCCGAAACCGGTAACCTGTCAACCAACGGAAGCCGAAGTTCGAACTTTAGGATTTAAACATGGGAGTATTGTTTATTTTATTAATTGTTTAATAGCACACAGTCATTACTAGAATCCGGAACACGATCTTGTTGAGTCCTAGTTACGTTATTTCGTTGAAAATCACTTTGTTTTCAAAAGAACAAAGACTTTGTGAATTAAAATCACTTTGATGCAGCAACTCTAATAATAATTAACATTCTAAGGTTTAATACCTATTGTCTTGTTTTGCTGCTTGAATTACCTAATATTAATTACTATATAGTTCTATGTCCCGTTCAGCAATTCTTGCCTTTATTCTGGATAACCTACCCACATAAATTAAAACTAAAATTTTATGGGAACATAATTTAAATATTAGAAAATAATTACTGTTATTATCAGTTTAATAATTATATGCAGTAGCCTACCTCAACTTTAGACTTCCCTTTAAAATAAAACACTAGTAGTCCTCCTATTTTTCACCTCATTTCCATCTCTTTTGTCTATCCAATCCGTTCTCACTGTTTCTATATTATACTTTCAGTAACCAGTCCCGTCACCATGCCAATGCTGACCCGTAAGGCTACTACTCAGGAACTACAGCTTAAATTGAGTGCGGCCCTCAATGAACTCAAAGCAGCCAACACACAATGTCAACAACTATTACAAGAGCGCGAAGAAAGTGAAGAGGAAGTGAAGAGGATTGTTGACAAAAACTCAAGTTTAAAACGGGAGCTAGTAGGCTTACATCAGCAATACCTGGAAGTTATCGATGAACGTGACAAACTCCAGGAGGTGACGGATGGTTTTCACAACTGCAGTAATATATATGAGGAGGCTTTATGTAAAGTTAGGGACCTAGAGGAAGAACTAATTCATGCAAACATTCGAATTACTAAATTACAGAATGAAAAAGAATGTTCTCAAGCTGTTGAAACGGATCATTTATATAATGAATTATTAAATCATAATTGTAATCCACATTCTATAATTACAATTGACCTAACTGAACAAGACTCCATACTAAAAAACAAGAGTGGTCATAAGGTCAGTAAAAATAAAATTAAAAAATATATAAAACTAAATAAAATTATTAAAAAATTTAATAAGTCTAAGAAACAACAAAAACACTATTCGAAAAATATTCAATTAAGGAAAGAACGTGTTGCACTAATAAATAAACTTGATAATTATAAAATAAAATTAGAAGATAGCATCAATATTTATCAAATAGATACTCAGCGCCTACAGTCTGAAATACAGACATTAGACAGTTCGCTAAATTCTCTGTATAGGAAATATGTTACCTCCCAAAAACAAATTGATGAACATATCCTAGCTGCAAATAAGCTAGTAGATATGTGCAACTATAATGCGGACAGGGTGGAATCACTTACTCTCAACAATACACAGTGTACTTGTATGAGGAATGTTAACGTTTCCCAACTTGAGGGAATACAGGGCCCATCCCAGGCTGGGAACATTCAATATGACTGTATCCTCACTACAGAAAAATCTGACACTGTGCTGACACCCAATAGTTCTATCCCTTCTAATTGTAGTGAAGCTTGTTGTCATTCTGTAATGTTTTCAGATAGCTTCGGAAAAGGTTTAGGAAAATTGCTTAGTAACAGCTTGAGTCATTCTATGCAAAACAATTGCATGCCTGGTTCAACCTACAAACAAATAATGACATCAGTGATTAAACACCAATATAATCCTGACACAAATATTACTATATTTGTAGGTAATAGTAAAAATATTAGTAAAGATGACATCACAGATAGTGTCACAGAAATATTAAAGTTAAATTGTAATAAAATAATATTGTGTGCATTCCCATATTTTGAACAATTGTCACATAGGCAAAACAATTACATAAACATGCTTAATAACCATATACATTTCTTAGTAAGTCACTATAGTGACAGACTGACATATTTTGACACCAACAGTTTTGTTGATAAATTGAAGTCGACTAGGGATACTGTGTATCTGCCCATTAGTTTTAGACGCCAAATAGCAAGGCTATTAGCTTATAATATAAACTCAGACATAAGTAGTATGTCGAAGTCATGTCATAGCAACATAGTAGTTAGTAATAATACTAATATTCAAATTAATTGTAGCGCAGCTATTAATAATTATACACTTTGTACGAAGGAGGATCCATGTATAGAACTATCAACTTCAAAGACCACCATCAGTGACTTTCAACTGAATGTAGGGTCCACAAGTAGTGGGAACTCACTGACTTGTGATGGCATTAGGGTCTCGGGATCCACTCCTGATAATAATTTAAACTAGTCAGTAAGACAATGGATGGTACCTGTAACAATAAAGTTAAATTCACCAAAACTAAGGTACCTTCTTGCACACAACGACCTCATTGTCATAAAGGGGCTAAGCAGAACTCTCTGAAATTATTACATCAAAATATTCAGGGTCTCTCTTCAAAATTATTAGAAGTTGAGATGTTTTTAGAAAAAACGATGTTTGATATTATTTGTATAACAGAACATTGGTTGAAAGATTACCAAATGCTAATAAATTATGAGAATTATAGTGTGGGCAGTTGTTTTAATCGGATATCTATGCTACATGGAGGTTCATTAATCTTAATTAAAAATTGTATTAAATCTAAGCCACGTAAAGACATAAGTGGACTATCAGTAGAACGTAGCATTGAACTGTCCTGTGTTGAGCTAGATAAGCATGTTATAGTGTGCGTATACAGACCCCCAAATTTGAAAACTTTGCTATATTTGAGTCCATAATGGAAGATGTTTTGTCAAAACTTTCTACAAGTAATAAAGCAATAATTGTCTGTGGGGATTTTAACATAAACATATTAGAAAATACATCTTATAGTAACAGACTGTTAAGCCTTTTAAATTCATATAGCTTGAGTAATGTGTTTTTCGAACCCACTCGAGTAACTTCGACTTCTGCGACTTGTATAGATAATGTTTTCTGTAGCTGTGATTATTTAGATAAGGCCATTGTTAATTATCTGCCTTCCGATCATAGTGGTCAATCCGTTACTTTTAGGTCCAACACACCTATACAAAAAATACAGATAAAATTCAGACACATATCAACCGGCGCTTTAAAAAGATTTGATGATACTTTAATAAATAAGTTACAGTATGTTCAGGGTCATAATATGGACAGTATAAATAAATTATATGATGATTTCTTCTCAGTAGTACACACCGAATTTATAAACAATTTTCAAGTAAAGAAGAAAAATATTTACCCTAAATTCATATTTAGCGACTGGGCAACTATAGGCATTAGGAAAAGTAGAGAAAGACTGTTCGAGCTGTATGGTCTTAAACCATATAATAATACGGACGTTTTTAAACAGTATGTTGCCACTTATTCTAAAACTTTCAAAAAAGTGTGTAAAATTGCTAAAGCCCTATACATCAGCAACAAAATAAAATCAGCTGATAATAAAATAAAGACCACCTGGAAAATAATTAATAATGAAACAAACAGGAATAAGAAATCAAATCAAGATTATACACTGGAGACAACACGAGGTCCCATAAGCTCAAACATGGAAGTGGCTCAGGAATTTGTAAATTTCTTTACCAATATACCGTTGAAAACTACGGAATCTTTGAAGTCCTCGCCTGCACTTTCTATTACTTTGCTTAGAGAAAACGTCTCCAGCTGTCCTGTAGAATTTAAGTTTAAACATATAGACCCTATGTCCGTGATTAAAGCTTTTAAGGATATTAAAATTAAACTAACCGAAGATCTATGGGGCATGTCAATTAAAGTTTGTCAATCTATTATTGTGACCGTAGCGCCCTACTTGGCCCTAATATTTAATTCGTGTGTGGATCAAGGAATTTTTCCGGATCTAAGGACACCAATAATTATAGACCTGTATCTGTGCTGCCAGCTTTCAGCAAGGTGTTTGAAAAAATTATGCTTAATCAAATGCTACATCATTTTAATTCTAACAACATCTTACATGATCAACAGTATGGTTTCACCAAAGGACGTTGTACTACTGACGCCGGTGTTACTTTATTGAAGCATATTTTTAATGCGTGGGAGGAAGGGCAAGATGCCATAGGAATCTTTTGCGACCTCTCGAAGGCATTTGATTGCGTAAATCATGAAACACTGTTGTTGAAGCTCGAGTTTTACGGGCTTCATAAATTAGCACTCAGTTTGGTAGATTCTTACTTAAGTGATAGACAACAGTATGTTCAAATAAACGGTGTAAGTTCATTGGGTCAAAAAGTGAAAATGGGGGTACCACAAGGATCAATATTGGGTCCGTTCCTATTTCTAGTATATATTAATGATTTACCACATTTACTGCAAAATCAGCCAAAGATGGTGTTATTTGCTGATGACACATCATTGATCTTTAAAGTAGATAGACGTGTTCAAAACCTTGACGACGTAAATAATGCTATTCTTCAGGTACATGATTGGTTTACTGCAAATAATTTAGTGCTCAATGGGAAAAAAACTAAATGTATAAGGTTCGCCTTACCGAATGTAAAAAGCAGTGAATGTGACGTCGTACTAAATAAGGAAAAACTTGAGTTTATTAATGAGACAGTGTTTCTAGGGATCACGCTTGACTCGAAACTTCAATGGGGTCCTCACATAACTTCCCTTGCAGGACGGCTTAGTTCAGCCGCATACGCAGTAAGGAAAGTTCGGCAACTAACAGACGTCGATACCGCTAGACTGGTCTACTTTAGTTACTTTCACAGCATCATGTCTTACGGTATTTTACTGTGGGGACGAGCTGCAGACATTGAATCTATTTTTATTCTGCAAAAGAGAGCTATAAGAGCCATTTATAAGCTCCGCAGTCGCGAATCTCTTAGAGAACTGTTCAAAGAAATAAACATCATGACGGTGCCTTGCCAATACATTTACGAAAACATAATGTATGTTAGGAAAAATCTACATCTATTTAGTAAAAGATGTGAAAGACACCATTATAATACTCGAGATGGGAACAAACTAGTTCAACCACGCTACAGATTATCGAAAGTACATACATCTTTTATGGGGTACTGTATAAAATTTTATAATAAACTACCTCCCAACGTTCTCCAATTAAATGAGAATAAATTCAAAGATTGTATAAAACGCACACTTTGTAGGCAAGCATATTATAAACTAGAAGATTATATTGCTGATAAAGATGCTTGGCTTAATGCTGGTCCTGCTCCACAACCACTTAGACTCATATAATCGGAGTTAATAACTGCTCTTGAAGTTCCCCTTTATGACTTTGTAAATTTTATTATTCTTCTGACATTTATAGGTAATCAGTCCAGAGATTGTCATGAATTAATTGTTCGTTTCTAAGTAAGCTGGTTTCTCTTGTATAGTTATAAATAACATTATTTTTGTATATTTAAGTAAATTTCTTTGAGATTTGTGAATGTGAGTACCATGTAGATATTTACAATGTTTTAAGCTGATTGTAGTATGACAGTTGAGAGCATGTCATGCTCGCTTTAATGTACCGCTGATGGTGGCGTGTGTATTGGATCGTTCGATTCCCTCCAAAATGGTTGAGTTAAACGGTGCTGATGCACGCGTCATGTCCGTGAACGGGCGCTGTCAGTCGATACTGGTCATCTCTTGACTGCTCAAGCAATATTTTGACATTTTACAGGTTTAAATGATTTTTATTTTATTTTAGTACCTACCTTTGATTTTATTTTTTATCCTAAGGGATTTTTAAAATATTTCACATTGTTCTCACATATTAGGGCATAAATGTAAACAAAGAAATTGTATAGTTGAATTAGTTGAAAAAGAGTAACCATGGAGTTTCTTGTCCGTTCTTCTCCATAGGAATCTACGTTTTGGAACGGACAACTAGCTTCAACTAACGGACAAACTGACTGACAACTATTGCTTGACTATTCAAAAGTGCCTGTAAATGGTCTAATTGAAATAAATGTTTTGACTTTGACTTTGACTTTGACACACTTGAATGAACAAACATCATAACATCGTGTTGACATCTTCGTTGAACGCGATGCGATGGTTATCGCGAATGCCTAGTGTCACCTAGATACCCAAGGTTAACACCAACTACGTCACAGCGGTCCAAGCCAACATCATTATTGCCACGCCTATTCCAAGTTACTGACTTAACTATAACTTACATTCGATTATAAAACTGTCCACAAGAATTGAAAGCGAGGTAAAGAAGGTCGCAAGTCCCCAACGACCGATTTTACGTATTATGTTATGGACTTTCGATGTTTATTTTTAAATTAGTGGCTATATTGTATTGTGAAGGACATCTAAAGTCTATTTTCCGAAAGCAACCTGAGGTTTCACTTTTTTATTTACATTACACAATATTTAACTAGTTTTCTGGTTGCGATAAATAATTAATAATATTTAGTTTAAGAACATTTTTTTGCTACAAAAAAAGGCTGCTTAAAAATGATATTGAGGATTAATTTATGTACAATCTAGTTTTTTGTTTATAACTTCTAGTTGGCAATAATTTATAGCCTTTAATATCCTCATATTGACAAGCAGAGAAGTGGTAACAATGGGGTATTTATCAACGTCTCCTTGACATGTTCTAACGACCAACACTAGTTGGAGATATTAACTGAATTATGATACGAGGAATTAATGCATTCCGAGACATTAAGGCTGTAGGCAATACCGGCATTATCTACCATTAATAACCATCAAACTAACAATATTGGGACATTGAAATATATAACATACTCGTACGTTTCCGACTAATCTCGACAACGAATAAAATATATTACCTACTTCCTGTAGATTTAAAAACTTTTTTCTCACGAGCTGACAAGGCACTTTCGAACTTCAACACTTGATTTGCGACAAGACAATTTCCTTATCAAAGATCAAACATGAAGCAACATACAGAACCAATAAACGACAGCAAATTTTAAAATAAAATTCCTCAATGATTGATAGTCTACAAACGATTGATTTGTCAATCGACACCGAATCAACACGCGCATAAAACAGCCATAACCATCACTTAACTATGACCACATAGCCTCAAGCCTTGCACTGAATAATCCACGAATATTTATTAGGTCCACGAAAAGTTCCGCATTCCGACAGTCTAGTATCAGACCAAAGTGTGGTCTACCAAACGAACGGATTTCTTACATTCTCATGTTTCTCCGTATTATTCTATTACATACGGATATGTATTTTTTTTTCCTAAGATTGCGTATGTGGGTAATTATTGTAATTGGTAGGTATTGTACGTATCCGTGATAATATAAAGAGATGTTTAGTGAGTTCGTTGTGCTTCTCGTTAACTAGGAAACTGTCCAGTGGATTCTGGTATGGTGTTTACACCTGGATGGTTGCTAGGCAAACCTTGTTTGCCAATGGCTAAATAATAGATGCGCTGTGATCTGCGAGGTTAAGTTACGCTTGCCGCGGTCAGTCCAAGGATGCGTGATCATTCTGAACACATCGAGATCCCTCCGTGCTTCGAATATCTATGACAGTTGTTACGGGTAGTCAGAAGCCCGAAAGTCTGACAACTGGTCTAACTTTCGTGTGCCGCGATATTACCCAATATTTGGGTTGTGGAGATCACATGGCAGTTGCTCCACGTAAAATACTGATATTCTGCCGCATATAGGTAGACTGGAAGTAGACCCCTCAACGAATGTAGTTTGGGAAAAGGCTAGGCGGATAAATAATTAATTCATAGGTAGATATAATATAATTCATGATACTATTGTATGTTCATTTTCATGTTTACCGACTAAGCAAAGATAATCTTACTTGAAATTCAATACAAGATTGCGTAGTATCTATGTGTGATCTCTTTAGTAATGCTACAATAATTCTAAGCTCACTGGCGATCAGTTAAGTAGGTACAATCGCCTTGAGCAAGAAATTCATTGTTTTATTGCTCGGACACTATTTTACAATACCATTTATGAAGAAATCAATAATAGTGTCAAATTAAAATAAGCGTGACAGAAGTTAAACTAAATCAGGGTTGATTGATATTATTAAATAGGTACATAATTTTTAAGCAAGCAAATAGTAAATGTATCTTTCTGTATGATATTAATCACAACCGTAGCGTTCAATGTGCTTTAGTTTTATTAAACTTTGCTTAAGCCTTAAATAAAGTACACAAATTCATTTTATACGCGTATATTATTTACTAAAAGCAGGAACACAACAACTAATCGTTGGACAATAGTTGCAATGTCAAAGGAAAGTATGGAATAATCGCTTTCATACTAATTGCAAGTGTGCGCACCTAGGTATACAGGGTGGCAGGTTAAACAGTGGAAATATTTTAAGGTGTCATTGTACTCATCATTATGAACAACTTTTACTATGGGACCAACCCTGAAATCGCGGAAAAAAAATCGGCTGTTCCATACATTTATGTTCACATAACTTAACAAAATGTATAGAACAGCAATTTTTTTTTTTCGCGATTTCAGGGTTGGTCCCATAGTAAAAGTTGTTCATAATAATGAGTACAATGACCCCTTAAAATATTTCCACTGTTTAACCTGCCACCCTGTATAATATCCACGTTTTACTTTGATCGATGCAACTATCAACCAACTATTAATTGCAAGTGTGTTCGTGCTCTACAAGAGCCGAGAATCGTGATTTACCGATTGGCAGCTGTGCGTTAAATTATTCCCATTATGTATTAATATTTTTGTAATGTTGCATTTCCCACTTTTCCGGTCAAACAGGCTATCATTATTTGCGTTAAGTAATCGTAAAGCTAAACGTTCTAGTCATGCATTTTGAAACTAGGTTAAGACTGATAAATACCTACTTTTAAAGACATATTTATTCAAGTCCAACTATTCGAATATCACCAAAACATTTGGAAGGATACAAAATATAGGAAATAATTCAAACTCTATAAATAAAATAATAATATTTATAAAATTTATTTGACTGAATTGACAAATAATCCTGACATTTTGTAAACTAATAAATTAAAAAATCATGCATCATTTATAAGATAATTTTTTTATTGACGTTTTTAAATATAAAAATGTTCTGCGTGTTGCGTTATTTAGCAGCTGATAATCTTTTTAAAGAATTATTTATATAAATACCTACATACATGATAATAAATTAACATGTTTAATCTAAATACATCAGAATGACCGCGACCTAGCATTTGGACAGTAGATTGAGGTGAACAGGGTAGATTGGATGTGGCTGAAGACCAAATCTAACAGGGTTAGTGGAATATATACAAGGAGACTAGCTATGAAATTAGATGGATTACACTATTGATACTACTAATCGAAACAAGATCACTTTTCATACAGTCGATGGAATAAAATCTGAGATTGAAATTAAATAATTGCCACCAACTGCACCAGACAGCTTAAAAAGTGATTTTGTTTTGAACTTTTTTGTTGTTATTTTGCAGCCGGTTTTTTGTGTCCTCAATCACTAAGTACATTATTAGTTTAGTAGAGAAGCTTTTTAGATGTAAAATTAATTATTTTCACATTTTCTTCCATTTTCTTTACACAAACGTAGGTATAAATCCTTAACATTAAATTATAAAATCTAAAACTTCTACCAGAAAACCAGTAGCTTATATCACGTAATAAAAAGCTTGCACGGACCATGAATGGGCAGTGTACGTCACATAGCGGGAAGCCTGCGCAAGCGCATTAAAATACTCACATGATAGCGCGTGCGCCTGACCGGTCCCACTACCGTCACTACTTCCGCCTTCCGACTACCGCAATCACATTTATCGATTATTATATATGAATATTGTTTGTTTATTCGATACAATTCGATATATATACCTACATAATATACTTATTTTAGATTGATTAGACGTGACCTTTAAAACTCCGCAAAGTAAATTGTAAATAACGCGATAAAACGGATTTATGATAGGTAGGATTCATTTAATTAAAACATTTTTATGACTGCTTTAGTAATTAGTTAAAATAACACGTGGACTCATCTTTTGAAGTTACATTGACTTTAATTTAATCAGAAACAACTTGTTAATCAACAAAATTCATCAATTTTTGGTAGGTAAGCTGACACATTAAACGAAAACTTTACAAAACGATAAATATGGTTTAACTTTAAACTAACAGCATTACATATGTCACACATAACTCAGCGTTAAACTGCCAGCATTCTACAGTCATAAGTGAGGTCTGCGCATGCGCACTCTCTCCGTTACATCAGTAAAGAAAAATACAAAAATTTCTCATCAGGCGCAGGTATATTGCGAAAACCACTGCCAACCGTACCATGACTCGATTTATTGACAAATTATGTAATATGGTGATCTTACATGTAAATTATAACAATAAAATACTGATTAGTAGCAATTTATAATTACCTATTATTTCTCTGTATAATAAAGGCTGATGTCTCAGCAATGCAATTATCAATATAACCTTATATCAACATACCTTTTAGATTCTCATTATAAATATTGAGATGATTATTTAGGCGACCCAGAGCATACCGCTATTATAAACAGATCTTTCCATAGTAGTTTATGACGTAACAAGCAAAAAAATAATGACTCACAAATCCAACAAAAGGGAGATTTTCCCTAAGACAAATTTAAATTATTTTCCCTGGAATATGGCCTAGCTCAATCCGTAAGCAAATGGTCTTAAGAGACATTGCCAATTTGCCACAATCAACCAACTAAAATATTATAGAATTTACTGTAAATATTGTAGCACGTCTTATTTTAATTAATTTCCTGTCATGAAATTAACTTGCAAAACTTCCAAAAAAACAAATGCATTATTTTTAAGCGCACTATTTCGTTTTTCAAAACCGCTTGATATCTCCAACATTGAAAGATGTCAATTACAGAAACTGCAGTCCTGCAGTAATACAAGGTCGACATTTATGTAAACAGAGAGACAAGGCCTGTTTATCGCAGTAAATGACATAATATTTAACTCGCCTTCACAACAATGAGGCCGAAACACTTGGATTGGAAAAAGGAAGTGGACTCCTACAATGGAAAATTCGTCCATTGACGATTGACGGAGTGTCGTTTGACGAAGGCTAACCCCATCGGCCTTGACACCATAAGACTATGGTATTAAAGTATCATTAGTTCTACTTCCCATATGATTTGAGTCATTCAATTGTTGCACAAATTACAGGTTCATTAACTGATTTGAATATAATGAGTGTGTTGTGTATCTTGTTACTAAGTTTCTTGACTTCAATTAAAAATTCTTGATTTATTTTGTTGAATTTTATATTTACTTGAACAATGATTAAGACCTAAATGAAATATCAACTCAAAATATTCTCTGAAATATTACACTCAAGCCCTAGCATTATATCATAGATATTATCATTATTATTGAAAATTATACAGGAAATCGTTCAGGCAATCATAGTCACATATCAACAACATTACAGTTTATAATTCCCATAGAAACTAAAACAAGCATTGAATGCAATCGCAGATTTCGCTTTCCACGTACATTTTGTGAATGCGCTTTCTGTGTTACACAACCTTACAACACTGCTCTTAAAACTGCGCTAACCCTATCATTAAAGTCCTATTATTTTGGTCACATACGAATTGTGACCACATTACTGTTGTCACAATCTCTTGTTTGAAACTTGGCTCTTTATTTCAAATATAATATCAGCATAATCACACTTCAATAGCTCGTAAAAAAACACGATAATTACCGTGGATAATTCAGACACCACATCATTAGGTTAAACACACAATTAACGCACTTATAGCAAAAACCAAGTCAACATACTCGCAACACACAAAATAGGTCGTTCACCCACTATCCGTAAAGTCGTGAAGGTCGCTTTTTGCGTATCTCGGTCACGAGCCAACTGATGATCATCTGGCGATCATGAATTATAAAATTTATGCGAATAAACCACACAAAAAATACTGTAATTATTATAAGAACCATTGTTTGACGCAATGACACCCTTGGCCGTAATTAATCAGATAAGTACTTTTGTTTGATTAATGCGTGGGCGCAGGAACACCTGACCGACGGTACATAGAAACTGTGTTCATCTGGTTAGATATTAATTAATTGTCTGAATATGATGCTCTGCCATTGCCTAACTAGGAAGTATTCAGCGCTACGGTGATGTAACCACATAGGTACATGGTTTAATAAAAGTGGTTAAGTAAATCAACGTGTATTGAACAATCATATGATTGAGATTGTATTCATATTATTAAAGCCATTTGTCTTACCTGATTGACAGCTCAGACTTTAATCCATTAGTCAGCAAGTTAGGGGCATACTTCTTATGCAAATCTCAAAAATATTTTTATAGAGCTCTTTAAAATATTCTTCTGCCTTTATTCTTAAATATCATCATCATTCAGTTCATCTTAGATTTCAATCCGAGTGTTTAAGTTTTTTCGTCAAACAGCCGTCACTAGGAATAACGATTTCTACCAAGGTCTCTTAAACGGAATGTAAATTAGGTTGTTTTACTAAACACTGACGTTTATGCCAAAGGAATAAAGCAAATAGTAGAAAACCTACTATGTATAACTGTCCAAACAGTGATGTCGAAATACACTGCAAATGATGCATTAGCTACAAAATGACAAACTAGTAACTAACATCAGTGACCTATAGGTAATCTAAAACACAAAAGCCATAGGTCATTGTCACAAAGATACCATGATTATATCATAACTTTGACATAATATTATAATATTTAAAATTTGATTTATCGCAGTTAACAATTGAACGGGTGCAGTCTAGAAATAAATAAGATTGGGCAAACAAAAAACGTATCACGTTTAGTGAGCGGTTAGTTTGCAAATAGTTTAATGTCACGGCTTTAACCAGATGCCAGATTTTGTGGTTTTTAATTCTATTAGTACGAGTAATATGAAAACGATCTGAATGGATTTAGAGAGAAATAATGACAAAATGAGGCACCCCATTCTATTACGAGGACGAAGAGACCTAATATTCTTAGAAATTATGTCAAATTAGCACTTTGCCCGTGACTTCATCCGCGTGACCCACAGGAACCGTGCATTTTTCGGAATATAAAGTAGCCTATGTTACTCAGTGATAATGTAGCTTTCTACTGGTGAAAGAATTTTTTAAATCGGTCCAGTAGTTTTGGAGCCTATTCGGTACAAACTAAAAAAACTTTCCTCTTTATAATATAAGTATAGATTGGTCTCCTTTGAAATACGTATATATAAATTAAAATTTACGTGTGTACTAATTATATGCTTAACATTTTATGATACTGCTAAGTGCTATTTGAAAAAAATGCATAGTTATAAGTATCTTCGTAAAAATGCTGAATCAGACTTTGGACATTACCTACAGTTTTCTTAAGAAGATGAAAACTTTTAGCTAACCCTACCTTAGAATGTTATGGGAAACGACCTCAAGTATCGTCAGTTTACCCCATAACGAAGAATAAAGCGTGATTTCCATTTATGAAGTTATATTCCTATAACAATCGCTACTTTTCACAATGTCTCGATTTTCTCATACAAATATGACACTTCATTCACCACCTACTTACATAATTATGTAGGCATATTTATTTGTCGTACGAAAATTGTGAAAAGGTTTGTTTTGTTTCGGATTTACTTACAAAGCCACTGCAATGATTAAATCGATGATTTAAGTAAATCAATATTCTTAGGATCGACGAGGACTAACTTTTAGTACCAACATTTGTGACTGGACTTAAAATTGCTCACTCAGGAAATGAGAATGCAGTTATTAAAAAACCAAGATCTAAAACTATAGTAAAAAGGCAAGCAATATTACACAAAAACCTCCTAACTTCCTTATACTCGTATATCAAACAAATAATTTACGAAACTGTGAACTTGCCATAATTTGTTTATACAAACAGTGCCTAAAACTAAACTCATTCTGTATATAATCTTAGTGTTTATTTCATACCGTTTTCTGCAATTTATAAGCTTCGAATTGTAATGGGCAGTTATCGTTAGAAACAAGTCTATCGCACTATCTAAGCGAACCGCCGTATGAATTGAGAAACTATTACTGGATAATAGTTTAATATCAAAATATTTTGCTACATGGAAAATTGTTATACCCAAAACTATTTCTATATTAACTACACCGGTCCCAGCTCTATAGATGGGAGCGATTATAATAGTGTTGCTAGGTGTCCTGATTTGCGCGGGATGTCCCAATTTTAGGGGTCAGTAGACACGTCCCGATTTATCCTTCGGTTGGTACTCAAATTTTCATACTCAGATTTTGTCCATCAAAAACATACAAAACCGCGGATAAGTTGCATTACACCAAATATACTAATATTGTTGTTTAACATGGCTTTGATACATGTACCTACCTACCTATATGTTTAAAATTCTCAAAACTAAACTTATACTACCTAATTAATTAACAGAATTTAAAAGTAAAAAAAAAAATCGATAAAACCCAATAATAAACACATAATTAAAAGAAGTCCATAAAGTCATTATTTATCATAAACTATCTGAAAAGGTGTGTACTTTCCATTTAAGAGAAAACAACCCAACTTTGAAAAAATCAGATAACTATATACTTTTTTATATTTTGTTTGTCTTCAACAATACATCTGAAAGGATGACAATGTAAAAGGCTTTAGAAATTAATTAAAACTTATGTAAAGAAATCCTCAATCTGTTCGATACCTCTGATCTAAAACAAATGTCAATTGTGTAATTATTCTTATCTTAAATTAAAGATGAGGCAGGTTAATTAGTTTTTACTTTAGTACTTTTTTGATATAAAATATCTGAAATTGACACACAATCATGAACCTGATTATAGGTAACAAAAGATTCTGTTGTCGATATGTACCCATCAGTTAATTTAATCTAATTAGGAAATGATTATTTTAGTACCCACATTATAAACTCGTTCATACTCATTATTCAATTACCAATAGCAATAGATTTAAATAAACAAGTTGAGTGTCTTTAATTAGAAGTGCTAAACTCGCAGTTAAAGTAACGAAACTTTACCATTACGTAACTAATTAATATTATACAAACAAGTTCAGTCATAACCAAATAAAGCCACAAATTACAAATGTAGTCAAATAGCTTTTCAATCATTAATTATAAGAGCTAGTAAATTAATCTATAACTGATAGTTAAATGCACAATTCAATTAAACTCGTTTTAATTTCACGCTTAACCAAATAACGCGTTATAATTTCAAAAAATATGATCCGGATCAAATATTATTTTAATATATGTAAAAATATTCATAATAGGTACTTACAACAAATCGGCAACTAACTTTACCACGGAAATCCGTGTCCTAAGTTATCGACCGACTGATTAATGTCTCCGACGTAAAATGACTCACTCTAACAATACAAGTTACCGTTTCAATCATTTAATTAAAATTAAATTCAGCACTTTTACCAGACCAAGAAATAAGTTCATTATAATCATTGTTGAGGCGATCTTATCTTGTAAATTAAAACTTTAATGTTTAATAATAATATCCGCTTTTATATTATCATTGGGTTAGATCAGATTATTAAAATAATATGTATAGTTAAAATGTGGCTTAATATTTTGGAACTGACTTGTATTTCATTGTCTCCGAGTTGTTCATTGAATATTTCATTCAGAAAAAAATAATTTGAAAATATATGTATAATAATTAGTGTATATTCAAATTAATCAACTTTTCGACTGTTAAAATGATATAAAACCAAATAATATTATTAATGAATTTCATTAAAATTGTGTGTTTTCGGATAAATCCTTGTAAAAGCAACTGGTTTCTTACGTAAGTTGAGAAACGCACTGCGTAAGTTGTGTGTATCGTGTAATTAGCATGCTCATAAAGTACTATCTAAGTAATTATTATATAATTATACTTTACTACTAGTTTATAAAATCTATAAAGTTAATATTCTATTTGGAGTACCTAATTCTATTCTCTAATTAGAAACTTAACTCCTTTCTTATTCCTCTTAATTCAACCACTACGAAAAATGTATTTTCTTCAAAATTATAGAGAATAGTAAAAAAAGGATTTAAAAACGTAGGGCCATACCACAAAAAAGATAAACACGCGTTCAACACGAATGCTACCAAAAATAATACGCACTTGTTTTAGCACTAATTTGTCTAAAACAAGTGTGTATTATTTTTGGTAGCATTCGCGTTCAACACGTGTTTATCTTTTTTGTGGTAAGGGTGGTAATGTTTGAAGTTCTAATATACATCGCAACGTTAGCTGATATCTTACTAAAATGCTCGCTTATTTCTAAGTCATAAAAATGTTGTATAAACAAACATTTCTTTATATTTTTACTACACAAATGCATAATTTACCTACACTCGTAAAAAACTACGAATGACCATTTCATAATTTTTTTTCAAGTTCATCATATATTTTTTTTAACCGTGTGTTAAAGAACTTGACATAATAATTGTATGAAAACTGGATCATTGACACATTAACACTTATGACTATATTTCGTGATTGAAAGCAATCACGAAAAAACAATCGATTACTTATATCCGATTATTTAATATTAATTGCTGGCACTAGTACCAAATAGATTGAAAAATTGTTTGTTTATATTTTTTCAGTGGTTAAGCTGTTAATTAAAATTAATTGTTTGAACGGCCAGTAATTTGAACAATAATAAATCTTATCACATCAATTACCAAGGTTGCCCTATATTATAATTGGCCAACAAAAGTAAAATTACTTACGGTTTTCACGTAGTGGTTCATGTTGTATGTGGTTTAACGGGTACTGTCACTGTCACAGTATCACTGTAGTGCACGCGCACTGTGTCCGAGTGGCGGATGCGTACGCGCAGACTGACTGGGGCTCGGAGCTGCAGGACTGACCGCTCCCGCTGCAACCAAACGATCGGTGGTGGGTCCACAAATTACCAACACTGCGGCACAGAACCGGTAACCTCTATACACACGTATTTTAGAAAAAAAGTAAAAAGGTTCAATTAACCTTGGAAATTAGATCGATTTTAATGTTATGAGTTTTTTTTAATATCCTTTTTTTACGTACAGTGTTTAGTGGGTGGATGTTGGCGGCGTGCGCGTGAGTGTGGTAGTGTGCGCTTGGGCAACTTGTTCACATTATATAGAACGCTGCGCGACCTCCGACACGCGGGAAGTGCGTCCGCTAAGCACGTGCTCCCGCTGCCATGGTGACCGCTGCAGGCTCCCTGGATACCTGGAAAAGGGTCTGTTTAATTTTGAATCGGTTTCAGAATATTTTTTGTAGGTGTCCTGTTATTGTCATACATACTTTTTGTCCAAATATTTTTTTGCATTGGGTATTTTTTTTTTTGTATTGCATTTTTACGTACCTACCTAGTTGATAATAGATACCATTATGGTTCATTATTGTGTACCTACCTAGTATCAATTTCCCCTATTAAATGTTACTTAATTTGATGGCGTTAAGAGGTAATTGCAGGACTCATAAAGATAATTTTCAAAATAGACTCCAGCATTCAATAAGAAGACTTTAAATTATGAATTAAGGAGGTTTTTAGAATACCTGAATAGGTACTCTTGGATATTTTCCAGTATAGAGTAAAATTACTTTTATTATCAACTTAAGTGTTAGCTAGGTTACGAGACTCGTAACACTAATTTAAACAGAATTATTAAGAAGGGACCTAGAAAGGTTTCATAATACAAGTTTGTAAACTTGTATTATGAAACTTTTCTAGGTACCTTCATCTTAACACAAAGTTACGTAGTGAGAGTTATACGTTAGGAATCTGGATTTTCTATTGAGGTCCTTGCGATGGGCCAACGCAAGCCGGCACGGTTGTGTGACCAGTAATCTAATACATAATTGTATTTACTTATTGCTAAACTGCAATTTGAATCAGACTATATTTTTGTGTAGGTATATTTTGTCATGTCAAAGCCATGATATGCTTCATAATGTTATAAAATATAGAAGAAATTTAAAAAAAACCGGGCAAAAGCGTGTCGGACCACGCACAGGTTTCGTGGCAAGAAGTATTTCAGTCTTCCGACCGCAAATCTAAGTTTGTATTTCATAGCATTATTATCTATACTTCTATAGGTACTAATATTATAAAGAGGAAAGATTTTTTTGTTTGTATCGAATAGGCTACGAAACTACTGGACCGATGTTAACCATTTTTTCACCAATAGAAAGCTACATTATCACTGAGTAACATAGGCTACCTTTTATCCCGAAAGAATGTACGGTTCCCGTGGGCCACGCGGACGAAGTCGCGGGAAAAGTGCTAGTGAAATATAAACTTATTTTTGTGGTTGTCGAACTCAAAATTGCAAATAGTGAATATTTCAAAAAGTTATCGTACGAAAATATTTATTGGATTTTTTTTTTCAGAGTTTTTGATAACGTAGTTAGAAAACTATCGGGACACACACACACATTATTAACGACTTTTGGAGTTCCTAGTTCACTAAATATGCACTTAAGCTCATCCAGGCCCCAGGGATGTACTACCACCGTACCTATTTCTGCTGTTAAGCAGCATTGCGTTGTTTCAGTTTCAAGGATGAGACTGAGTACTCTGTAGGGTGGACAACGCATCTGCGATATCTCTGATATTTCAGACGTCCATAGGCGGTGGTAACCATCATTTACCATCATGTGGGACCAATCAATGACATACAAAAATGCAGTTGTTTAATATTACGTTACTATAGAATCTGGTTTAACTATTCCTTAATAATTAAAGCTTCCTTGCATGCGATGAGCTAACCAGCCAACATGGTTGTGAGTTATAACTAGTAAATCAATCAATTTTTATTACTACACAAAGAAAGAATGCGCACAATGTATTTAATGTACGTGCATGTAATTTGGTTTTATGATTTCATCCTTAACAGAGAGGCTCGTGGGTAAATGACAGCCGCGCTGATCGATCGATCTGCGTGGTTAAGCTGCGCTTGCCGCGGTCAGTCCTTGGATGGCTGACCGTTCTTTACGACCACTCCATGCCTCAGAGGGCACATTAAACAGACGGTCCCGGTTATCATAGGAATATCTTTGACAGTCGTTCCGGGTAGTCAGGTCAGGAGCCCAAAAGTCTGACAACTTGTTCTAGGATTCGAATACCGGTATTCCCTAATAATTGGGTTGGGGAAGTCAGATAGCAGTCGCTTCATGTAAAATATTGATATTCAGCCGCAACCAGTAAGACTGGAAGGCGACCCCAATCTAATTTGAGAAAAGACAAGGCGGATGATGATGATTTTAGCCTGTAATATCCACTACTATAACATTCACAGCAGCAAGACAAGGCGGATGATGATGATTTCAACCTGTAATATCCACTACTATAACATTCACAGCAGCAAGACAAGGCGGATGATGATGATTTCAGCCTGTAATATCCACTACTATAACATTCACAGCAGCATCCAGTCCAGATGAGATTCCTTATACCATCTGTGAAATTCTGCGATCTTCTATCTGCCTATTAGTAAATGTCACAGAAGGAACAATAAAGTGATTTATTTTCTTTGTGGAGTAGGTATATTGAAGACATATTTCTCCGAACGAATAGCAACCAAACAAGCGGCCATTAATATATATGTAGATTATGTAGATTATGTAGATATTAGTCTAGCCATTTCCAGTGGATTGGGTTGGCAAAGATTATGCTAAAAAAAAATTTGTAGGTGTCGGAAGTTCACTGACGATATCAGACTACTATAAATGACGGCTGCTAGGATATATTGCCAAATCACCAACCTTGGCTAATAAATTAATTATTGTAATGGTATCGACACCCATAAATCACCTTCTTTGGCACCTATGACATCATTATTTGTACGGAAATCCTGATGAATACCTTCCAATTGGAGATAGCTGAGCTCCTAGAGACAAAATGCAGTAGGTAATTACAGAGGAGTTTGGCACACCCTTAAATATGAGTTCAATAAAAATAAAGATGAAACAAGAAGTAATAGGGTATATTCATGCATTTTTTTATATTTTTATTCGATTATATAGGTTCGTGTATTACCGAAAAAAATGCTACACTTACAAAATATTGATAATAAGCAATAAAATATTTAATTGAAAACTGCAGCCAGTTTCTGGCGGTTTAAACGCGGCCATTGTGGCGCGTTGCTTCAGTGACGTCAGTGTCCACAGCAACAACACTTAACACTTACACTTTGGCGTAAAAGTCTATAATTATAATCATAAACAATTCACTGTCTTTTTTCCTTTCAATCAATAAATTCTTAATTCCAGAAGGGTATTTTGGTTGTATGTGACCGGCCTTATTACTTGTTATTGTGGACTTTGACGTCAGTCACGCAACGCTATTGGTTGAAACGTGTCAACCAACAGCGTTGCGTTTTGATATTTTGAATTTCCCTCGCATTTTTTCCACTTTTAATTAATTAAATTAAAATATTAAAAGGCTCTTAATTAAAAAAATTAAGATATAGGTGTAATTCTATAGTAATAAAGATAACGAATAAAAATACTTGACGTATATTTGAATCACATGCATACATATACCCTATTTTCACAAATGACATTTCTAATTTATATTCTGCATCTTTGTAAGACAATGCAAAAACAAAAACGAATCTAGGTCGAAGGACTCTCGATCCCTATAAAAAACAGAAAACCAAGAAAAAATATAGAGCACGGCCTTTGATATAAATGGTAACACAATGTCAGGACATATCACTACATGTTTATACCTATATCATGATACTTTCATACAAATAAAACTGCGAGTGAACTTGCCCTTGTTGATGTTGAAACTTTAAAACGGTTGGTAACTGGTAGTTAACTTCCGCATATGACATGGAAGGTGAATGCCCGTGGGCTGGATACAGGGCAATGTCAGTGAGTGGGACTTTTTAAAATCCTTCTTCTTTTATTTTTATTTCATAATAATTTTTGTCACGGTTAATAATCGATTGTTTTTAGGGTTCCGTACCAAAATGGTAAAAAAGGAACCCTTATGGTGCGACTTCGTCTGTCTGTCTGTCTGTCACACCTGCTTATTTTAGCAACTACTTATGCTATCGACTTGAAATTTGGAACAGTTATAAAGAATGCTTGTTCAACTTTATTGCAAATGAAAAAAGTCCAAAAATATTTTTATTTTCATTGCAAAAGGGGCCGGAGTGGGGGTCCGAAATTTTAAATAGGGTTACTAGGTCAAGTGACATATCATATGAAAGAGCTTGATTTGCACATTTCAAAATATATTTTGATTTTATTTTATGTCTCACAGTTTTCGACTGATGATGAAAAATGTTTGAAAAAATACCATTCCCCCCCCCCCCTTATCTCCGAAGTTTGCGGAGCGAAAACTCTGAAATAATTATAGTTGATAGGAATTGACCCAAATATTGCACAAAAATAAAACGATGTTCCTAACTATTACAGTTTTTTCAAAATCATCAAAATTCCTTGACAAACAAACTTAGTTATGCGGTCCGGTTTTTTTCACTTTATACGTCCAAAATTGATACGGAACCGTCGGTGCGCGAGTACGACTCGCACTTGGCCGGTTTTTTTTATATATCGATATTATGTAATTGAATTTTAGGTGATATGTTCATTATCGTAAATATATTATGCTGATATCATTTATTTTATAAAACTGTTTTAAATTATGTTGCTGCTTCCTTTTTTATAGCTATTTACTCTCGAATTACCTAGGTACTCGTATTTTATTTGTTATGTTTGTCATTATGTGAGGAAAAGCGATAATAGATGTTAATGATACACTTTTATAGCCATATCACAGATATTATAATACTACGTAGCCATGTGAATGAAGCCAGGGAACGAAGTGAATAAGGGCACCTATTAAAAGAGATTTAATTATGTATTTTATATTTTTTTTACAACATAATTATTTTTCATATTTCTAATAATTATGATCATCATCTCTTAATTACAAAGTTTTGATGCGCTAAAAAGTAAAACATAAAAAAAAGTTAATAAAATTAGCTGCCTGTTCTGTACCGACACGCCGCATGATATCATAGTGAGAACTGCCAATTTGTTTGTGAACATTCGAGGGAGAATGTCACGGTGAGACACTGGCAGATCGTACACGCACACCGGTTGCGAGTAGGTAGGTACTGCGCACCTGACCTTTTTGAAAAAAAAAAACATTAATAAGATGTGCCCTTGTCTTCTAGGGCGTCCCTTTCCGGCGTGTCCAGTAACATCCATCTTATAAATTCCTTTTATTAATCGCCTTTCATTCATCCTCTCAACATGATCTAAGTAGGTAGGTATACTCTTTACAATTTTTATCACTACGGTACATCCTTTTTTAAACGGCAGTGTTGTCTTATCACATCATGAACTAAAGATAAATATTAGATATTATCTAAAAATACAATACCTGTTACGCAAACTAATCCAGGAACACCAATCAACTGGTAGAACAGTCAGCCAGGAAGCAATACCAGCAACACACCACAAAAGTAAAACCAATGTAATTAGACCAACACCCGAACACTATAAAATGAATTTTGAACTGAAAAACAACGAAATACTGAAAAGAAAACTAGCTGACATTTCATCATTTTAAACGGAGAATCAGTCTTAAAGGTTGCATTATTAGGTAGTGTCATCGAACTTAGAGTCGGTCAAGGCTAATTCTGTGGATAGGACGGGGTGAGACTAGAGGCCGTTCCCAATAACCGATCTATCAGCTCTTTACCCAACTAGAGATAGATTTTTGACATCACTACTATAGAGCTTATCTCAAAAATCTATCTCTAGTAGCTGAAAGAGCTGATAGATTGGTTATTGGGCACGGCCATAGATCGAAACGAACATCTTACTGTTACTAACCGGCACCCTAATTGCGTAACTCAATTGCTATCACCATGGCATTGTTTTTGACATTCATTACGCCGTATGATTGTTAACCGTGTTCCCGTAACTAGCTCAACGCCGCAATGGATGTTGTTGAACTGTCAAAATTAAAGCCATGGTGAAAGAAATTGAGTTACGCAATTAGGCTGCTGGCCGGGACTAGGAACCACCTGTGCCGTAACGTCTCTAGAAGTCACCAATGCTCATAAAAGGCATATTCAAAGAGATTGAAAATTTCAATTGATGCGAGTATGACACGGTGGTTTAGTGGTCAAAGCCACGTCACGGTATGGCAGATCGACGAGGTCGCGGGTTCAACTCGCGCCTGTCAGTTGTTTTTAAATCTCGTATATCGTCAGTGGAAAAGCGAAAGTGCTAAACCGCTAAAAAGGTACTTTTGGAAAACGAGTTTTAAAGCTTTTTTTATAAGACAAAAAATCATACTCATCTCTTTCTTTTGGCGGTTAAGCTCTTTCGGATATCCACTGACGATATACGTTGAAATTCGCAAAAATATACATTTAGGTACAAGATCTTACTGATGCATAATGTGAAAATAAATCTATCTAATTTGAGGATTTTTACGGCTAAACTACGGAACTAATTTTGATGAAACTACAAGGAGGTAGTTTGGTGTCTGGTGAAAAACTATTTCTCAATAAAATAGCTGCAAATCAAATGCAAGTATATCCAATATGAATAAAAAAAAGTTACAAGTCACATCCGTACTGCAGAAAAAAACATGTCTCGAATGCCATCGATGATGTAACAAAATCGTAATAATATGATATTATGATCATTATTTCCCGTGAGTTACCTACATCGATCGCTGTAAAAATTCGCTGATATAAGTATGACGAACACAATATTTAAAGATGGCTCGTTTAAAATGTTATGATGGTCCGCAGAAATCGATTGTTACGCATCACCAAATTCAACGTAACCACTTAATGTTGTCGTTAGTATCACAGACTATAAATTACATTTATGATAAGTCTACTATAACATTGCCTAATGAAACAGTGGGGTTCATGTAAGGAGCCCAAGCGATGTGAATATGAATTATACTACGGTTATGGAAACGTCACGAGTACCTACTTGGACAAGGGACAACATACTATGTTCTACTGGCTTTGCGACATTAAGTAAACAATGGAAGTTTATCAACCTAACCAGCTATTATTATACTAATAATAAGTTATGATGAACCTAACATTAACAAATTACGGTGCAAGTTGTGAGTTTGAATTCAGTTCGGTTAGACTTCCATTGTTACGTGTGCCTGAAAGCCATTTGAATCTGTATAGCACTCGGTAACGCAGAGTCTAGCTTACCAATCCTTTCACCACGATCAAAGTAAAAACTAAAACTTACAAAAACCTAGACCTTACCAAGCGATTGGATGTTCCAGCCTTCGATTTGCGAAACAGTTATATAATATTAACATAAAACTAAATATTTTTTACGACTGCACAAAGCATTGAACTTGAGTAAAAATAGATCGACATCGACCTAATTAACGTATCCATGGTCCAATAAGTAAGCCTTTGCCAGTGAGTTGGCATTTGGCAGTAATTAAAAAGTATTTTTATAAATATGTAACAATGTCAGTCAGTAATCAGCATGAAAGTCTTACTAAGTATCACTGAGTCTTTAGAATACCTACGTATTTAGAATAGGTATTACTGAGAGCACAATTTTAAAATGGGGCTGTGTATGTCTGACGGGCCTGTGTACCTTCTAGCAGGGATGTAAATAATTATAATTATGACGGGTAGGAGGAGGGCTGTAGAGGTCTCATGGTGGAAAGTATCAGGTCAAACATCCTTGGAGGACAGTACTTTCCACCAATGTGAAATTAGCATACTTTTGTGCTATTAAATGACCTTGTAACAAAGGTTTTAGGGTTAAACCGATGATAATTTTATCATTCGGGGTAAAGGTAACTAATCGGTCAATCAATAAATACCTATTAACAGCTGTTTAAATTAGATGAAAAGCGGTCAAGTGCGAATCGGACTCGCGCACGAAGGGTTCCGTATCATTATCTATACAACATTAGACACTATATTATTATTATAACCTCTATTAAGATCAAGAAAAAAACGGAAAAAAATCACGTTTGTTGTATGGGAAAATAACCCTTAAATATTTTTTGATTCTGTTTTTAGTATTTGTTGTTGTAGCGGCAACAGAAATACATCATCTGTGAAAATTTTAACTCTCTCGGTTCATGAGATACAGCCTGGAGACACACAGACAGACAGACAGACAGACAGACAGACGGACAGCGAAGTCTTAGTAATAGGGTTCCGTTTTTACCCTTTGGGTACGGAACCCTAAAAAGCGTGGTAATTGGAACTAACCTCACTTCACTTAAATTAGTATGGAATTATGGATCAACCATTGATTTATGAGACCATCGTTGGTATGTCATTTTAGTCACGCTATTTATACATAATAGGTAATGGACGTACCTCTTATTTTACTATTCTTAGGAGTGTTTCAATTATCCAATACCTACTAAGAGTATTGGATAATGAAACACTTGATATTCAGCGACCCACATTGTACCCGTATCTAATCACGCAAAAGTAAAAAAACTTCTTTGCCCCTCCTCTCACAATGAGGTCATTATTTTATTTGATTCAAACAAAAGTCCATAAAAAATAAAACTTAATAATATAATAGTGTAGTCACTATGGTACGTAATACCTAGTTATAAAACCAAAATCTATCTAAGTAAATTAATATCTAAGATATAAAATTTTAATACAGTGCCCTTTCCTTAGCATTCCCTTGCAGTATAATGCTTTTAACAATTATTATTGTTTATCTACTGCAATAATACAAAAATGTTTTTTTTTTTTTATCAGTACTTACCTATATAAAATATTGGGGTTTACTCTTATGTATAGAATAGATAAACTAGCTGATTAAAAAAAACTGAACAAGTGCGAGTAGAACTCGCGCCCTGAGGGTCCTCAGATCATAGAAACAAGGAGATATGCCATCATAGCAAATTAGTACGGGAACAACTGATGCCACTTTTAGTACATTTTTCGACACAATTACGCGCATAATTAAGCGCTCCTTGTGAATAAAAAAGATCTCCCACGCATTGAACATTTCGCACACCCTCAATCTAACACTGTTAATTGTCACTCAACACTAGCACTAAACTAAAACACTGTATTTATACCATCGATCGTGTTCGGTTCGTCGCCAGCGCGTACGTTTTTAATATGAGCAATTTGCTCAAGATCAGGCATCAAGCTCGATAGCGCCTTGGCACATCTCCTTGTTTCTATGATCTGAGGTTCCGTCCAAATTGAAATTGTTGTGAAATTGCGTAGGTACTGAGGAATTTAAAACTTTAGGTCATCGGACCCTAGTAGTAATTAGTCAAGCAGCTTGTCCAACTTACTTTAGATTTATCGATAGCAAGACAATCAAATGGTTCAACTATGTTCTTATAGATGGCGCTATTGCCAATTACATCACATTATGTGACATAAATAACCGTATCTTTTGATTGCGTTGCTTAGAAGCTCGATATTTTCACACTGCCAAGAGATCGTAGACCATAATATGCGATATTAATTTCAACTTAAAAGGGTCTTGACAGACTTGACAGTCTTCAAACATAGTTATCATTTATTAAAATAAAATCAATCATGAATTAAATAGATCCGGATAAAACATCACATCCTTAGAAATAACTAACAATCAACAAACACACTCGTAACACACCGACCATTATCGATGACATATTCGGCTGCTAATATTTACCAACAAACATTTCATACGCCACGGTACATCAAACAGATAGGCATACTCGAAAATCCTTCACCTTGCCGATCTGCCAACCAAGCGTGACTTCGATAAGCGAAAAAACTGTTATTACATAATAAGAACAGAATTATGCCAAGTTCATTGGGCACTATGGCCGATTCGATTGTCTCAAATAAGTTCAAGACAATGCAGCCAATTGTGGGCAAAATAATGCAGTTTCGTGAGATTTTTCCCTTCAATACTAGTCGACACATTCGTTTATTGTCAATTGTTGCATTTACCTGAATGCAGATGAAAATATAAGAATAGTAGATTATTCACCAAGGGATAAAGCAGTATCTTAACGTCACAGGTGCTATTTTGAATACCAAGAAAGCGAAGGATTCTAGGGGTCGTATTACAGAATCCTACTCAAGGGACCAGTTTCAACCAATCAAAAGGCTTGAAACTAGTCTCAAGTAATGCTTGAATGAGTGAATCTTGAATTAGGCTCTGCAATAGGTACGATACGACCCTTGGAATTCCTAACTCTTCTTTTTACACCTGCGAGACAATGAAAAGCAATAGGTAGTAGGTACTAGAAACGAATTACCTATTTTAAAAGGTATTTAAATAAAGTTATTATCACAGTATAAAAAACATTTTAAATGTATATTTTTGCGAATTTTAAACATGTTAAAGCTATTTTATGCTTATTTAATCTTATTAAATATACCTTTATGAGGTTTTTAAAAAGCAGCTGACACAGGCAGGATCCTGCCTGTGTGATCCTTTCTCAGGCTCTAGTAGACTATCTCTGTACCAAATTTCATTCGAATCTGTTCAGTAGTTTAGGCGTGATTGAGTAACATACAGACAGACAGAGTTACTTTCACATTTATAATATTAGTAAGGATAGTAAGGATATGTCATTATACGATTTTTTTGTTGAGATTCCAAATTCAAATCATTAACCAGCGGTCAAAATAATTACTGACCAGCGGTTTATGTACTTATAATGAAATTCAGTAAGAACAATATTAGTATGGCCCGGCTAGATCCTAGGAGAGCGTAACTGAACTGCGAACTACGAAAGTGCGATGAACGGTAGGGCGAAAGATCGTAAGTGCGACGAACGGTAGTACAAAAGATCGTAAGTGCGACGAACGCTAGTGCGAAAGATCGTATGTGCGACGCACGGTAGTGCGAAAGAATGGTAGTGCGATGAACTATGTACCGACAGAATACTTCTTCGAAGAACGTTAGTGCGAAAGAATAGCAGTGCTATGAACAATAGATCGACACATGTGTGGGTGTTTCTTCCGGTACCCTCACTCACTCGGCGAAACACGACGCAAGCGTCGTTTCACGCCGGCTTTCTGTGAGGCCGTGGTATTACTCCGGTCGAGCCGGCCCATTCGTGCCGAAGCATGGCTCTCCCACTGTATAAACTGTGACCATTTGACATTCAATGTATGGAGTTTTAAAAACTGTGCCGATAATACACTGTGACCAAACTACTAAACCCAGACAAAACACCCACACATGTGTCGATCTATTGTTCATAGCACTGCTATTCTTTCGCACTAACGTTCTTCGAAGAAGTATTCTGTCGGTACATAGTTCATCGCACTACCATTCTTTCGCACTACCGTGCGTCGCACTACCGTGCGTCGCACTACCGTGCGTCGCACATACGATCTTTCGCACTAGCGTTCGTCGCACTTACGATCTTTTGTACTACCGTTCGTCGCACTTACGATCTTTCGCCCTACCGTTCATCGCACTTTCGTAGTTCGCAGTTCAGTTACGCTCTCAGATCCTATATAGGGCTATAAAGACTGAGGTACTTTATGTTAGTACCTATTGTTTGCATGACATGTACTACCTGCCTAATTGGACATCGTCGAGCAGGTGGTGTGAAAAATATATTTAGCATACCAAAAAGTATAATGCGAATAATACATAATAAAATACCTAAAATGCGATGAAATCCGGATAACTTTCTGTCCATATCTCAATTTATTTGGACTCAGCATAGAATGTCTTTTTCTTCCTTAAGTAAGTATCATCTCTATCATTCGATATCTCATTATTCACCCCCTTTCTGGCCTCATCTTTCACACAGTCAATCCATCGTATTCTTGGCCACCCTCTATTCTTAGATATAGTCTTCCACAATCACACTCAAAACTTTTCTCAGATTAGTACCCACACATAAAAATCAATTCAGTGCCATCAATGTATCGATACCTTAATCCGCAAACCAGCCAACTCCATTTTTGTCAAAAAAAATATTATGATGTCGTTTTTTTCCTACAATTATTGTAGGAAAAAAACGACATCATATCATTTTCCTTGACAAAAATGGAGTTGGCTGGTTTGCGGATTAAGGTATCGGTATGCCATTGCAATTTTATTGTGTTAGAATAAGCAATAGCTTCAGTATCATAAGTCCTATCACATTATTCATACCAAGTATTTTTTTAAAAGAGAAGTCTAGATTATACTTTTTTTTCTGGTTATGTAAGAGCCAATCAGACCTCGAGTCTCATATCGTAAGATCGTAACCCTGGATCCAAGCCCCTTAATAAATGCATACATACATACATGCATATATACATAATTATTACTACGCACATGTCTATGTATGAACGTCACGCATACAGTCGACCAACGTCTTCAGTTTTAAATTAAATATTGATTAATCCATAATCTAGATTAGTCTTATGATTAGTAAATGCAAATAATGCCAACTTTAAATAAGTTATGACACTCACAAAATGTCAGTACCAAATAAACTCATTCGTCTGTCCTCGACACAACATTGAAACCGAATTGGTCAAATAAGTAACGTTTAAATTTACTAAAACATTCAAATTGCATGCGATCGTGCAATAATTACTGAGTTACGAATCAAACTTTGAAAAAAAGGTATTATTAACACGACGTTTGTTCGCGGTTACGTTCGTATCGAAATAGGTGAATGTCGCAGTTATTTTGTGAATAATTTTAAAGTAGGTAGAGGTACCTAAGGCGGTATATATTATTTAGAATACGATAATCTTAAAGCGGAAGGAAGGATGACGGTGGCATAGACCTTGCAGATACTTCCTTTGTCGCAATCGGAACTAGTGCACTCGCTAGCAACAACCTCCACACTCGACCCAATGAAACGTATACTTGTTAATTTCTTATTAAAAAACAATGTCAACCGATTAACATCGTAGAAAATGCTGTTTTTAAACTTGTTTTACTTGAAAATACGATATTATGCAGTCGGGGTTTATAGGCACATGTAGGTAAGTACCTACCTATGCAATCGAGTTTAAATGAAAATATGTTTTTTTCTCACATTTATCATGACATAAACTAATAATCTGGTGTCGGTTAATACGAACAATATTATGCAATCTAATTTTATTGTAATAATACACGGCAAGCTTCATTATAGCAGTTTGTAGACAACTTTATTTATACGAGTAGGTAACGGTTGAACGAACTGACAAATTCACAACACGTACAATAGAAAAAACACCTTGTATTTAAAACTAAAAATAAACCTTTTTGTAGAATTAACGAATATACCTACCAACTTAAATTAAATTATCTACAAACCTAAACTAACTCGTAGAAAGTTTGTTTCAACCAAAAAACCAAACTTTAATCATTTTATAAAATTGGCGTATAGATAAGATAACTGTTACAAACTAGAGGTCCATCTTTTCAAAATTTAAAAGCTACAGCTAGACACTTGTAGGTGTAACAATCTTCTAGGTGTAGGTACCTATCCATCTTGCTCTATCCATTGCTAATTCTTTTAATTAAAGGTCTCTGCATTAGCTTTATTCTTCAGTTGGTCCACGTACCTCCTTTCTTCTTAGTCTTCCTCTTTGTCTTCTTGCTTCTATATTGACCTTCTATAAATAGTTATTATATCCGCCCGACGCACCCCTTCTTCGCTGGGGTGCAGACGACCATGTCAAAACATCGATAAATCCTTTAGAATAAATTTAAAATTGTCTAAACGATGATGCAAACTGCATTAAAATCCACTGTGTAGTTTTAAAGAACTTAGCGAACAAACAGACAGGCACGATAAGCAACTTTGTTTTATAGATTAATATTTCTAATTCATTACTATTGTAAAACAACATTTTCAAAAAGTAGGTACCTACCTAGTTAAGTAGGAACACAAGATTGTAGTCGATTGGTAAATTGTACAATTTGTCAAATCAGGAACTATGTTCCTTTAGACTTGTATGCATAATATATTACTGAAATGCGGCCCACATAGCTGTGGTTAGGCCCTATCGATGCAAAGACAGTAAGTAGATCGCAGTCAGGCTTACGTGACCGCTTGCACGACTCAGAAATCGTGATAATTCTATGGTGATAACAAGATACCTTTGCTGTTTATTGAACCTTGATACCAACAAATAGGTGCTATACTCCAATACCTCGGTAATAAAGAATTGCAGTTAATTTTTTTTTTAGAATTTTTCAGCGACCAGTATTTTTTTATATCTACTTACAATGCCATTGATAAAGAAAAAGTTGTAAAAAATAGCACCTGAAATAATTAATTTTGCAAGCTAACAAGGTTAGAAATGTTAGCATATTATTTGCTGAACCATGCGCGTTAAAGAATTTAAGCACTATGTAGTTTTTTTTTTTTTCTGTTGGTAACTGAAAGCTGAAAAAAATACAGCTACCTACACATCATGGGCGTACCCATGATTTGCTTAGGGGTGAGCCAAAAGTAATAAAACTGTAGGTACTTACCTACTAAAAATGTTATTTTATTGTTAAGTGATGTAAATAAATACTTACTTATTTAACCCAACCGTTACCCAGCTACCCCACCTAATCTACAAAACTTATTTCAGAAAAGTTTTTGTTCCGAAAATTTTCAGTCTGTCTGGCAAGTGCCATGCTAGGTTAGGGCTGCCATAACTGTTGAAACGCCGACCGGGACATTTATAAAAGAAAAAAAAAATGGTGTAATTAGAATATTTTGTGTCTAGGTTAAGGAACTTTAAGTTTAATTTTTGGTAAAAAAAAATGCAAAAAATCAACAATGAAAAAACGACAACCTAATTTCGTTAGGCTTATTCAACGTTCTTAGTGCAATTTTGTTTAAATTTTAACTTTTTTAAGTAAATCTTTTTCGCCATTTTCGTCTTCTGCGATTAGGTCAACGAAAACACTATGGGAAAACAACCGGCATTATGGCCCCAGAATTAGATACATACAAAGAGAGATTGGCACATTTTGAGATTTTCTCTTCTTTCGTGTATGCAACTTGCATGTCTGACAACCAAACCGGGACAACTGACTTACTGACCGGGACGGGACACAGCGCTTGAAACCGGGACATGTCCCGATGTACTCCGTGCTCCATCGTAGACCGCATCATCACTTAACATCAGGCGAGATGGCGGTCAAATGCGAGCCTATTATTTAATAATAAAAAAAAAAATGCGGTACGTATGGCAGCCCTATGCTAGGTGCATATTTCCTTGCACAGAATAATTAGGTCATTCTTTACTTCCCGTAGTCGTAGCATGAGACTACGAAAATATTCTTTGTGCGTAGCACTTTGTAGCCTGCCGACTACGGCGTAGCAAGGGAAGAGTAGTTTTCATTTTTAACCGACTTCCAAAAAGGAGGAGGTTCTGCATTCGGTTGGTTTTTTTTTTTTTTTTTTTTTTTTTTTTTTAATGTATGTACACCGATTACTCTGTGATCTGTGAGCCGATTTACGTGATTTTTTTTTCATATGGTAGAAGAAGCTCGCGAGGTGGTCCCATATAAATTGTATTAACTTAGGTTGAATAGTTTTGTAACCAGCTTCAATAAACTGAATTTTTCGTGTATATCGATGACATCATGACGATAATAAAAAAGTCATATTATGTAGGTACACGAATTCCTGGACGCAATCGATCTCGATATTATACATGCATAACATCACGCTAGTATTTTCCGCAAGGTTAGGCAGAGGTGTATAGTACACACAGCTTTTTTTATGTTCAAGTCTTATTTGATAGAAAGTTAGGGAAAGAGCCTATTGCTGAAAAAACATTGTTTTCGATTACTGAAACGTACTTATCCATAAATATCTTAGAAGGTAAGTACCTATTTAAATTCGTGAAAGCAATCGATCTCGGTAAAAGTACATACAAAATGTGTGTCAAAGGCAGTATATTATTAAAGTCGCTCTATCCATGATTTTATGGTACTTTTATATACGTAAGGTATTATTATAAAAAAAACATGACATCAGACATGTTACACTACACTAAAAAGTTAAAAATAAAAAACAGGTTTTAAAAAAACCGACTTCCAAAAACTACACTAAAAACTATGAAATAAAAAGTTTAAACTTCCATAATTAAAAATCTAAATGTATATTGAAGTCGGCGGGGCCTAGCATGAAAATAAGCAAAATTGCAGATGAACAAGGAATAAAAGGAAATCTTTATTTCCACGTGCACACACTGCGCACACCATTCCTGTTTAAAGACTGAGAGGCAAAAACCTGAAAAGGCCCCGCCGGCTTCAATATACATTTAGATTTTTAATTATGGAAGTTTAAACTTTTTATTTCATAGTTTTTAGTGTAGTTTTTGGAAGTCGGTTTTTTTAAAACCTGTTTTTTATTATTTTTCTTTATTCTTGCATGCATCCTTTGTCACATGATATTTTTTGTAACTGAGAGACCGTCCTAACTTCCATATTACAAAACATAGTTTGGAGGTCGGGAGTTCCACCAAATAAATATATCAGATCATTAGTGTCCAATAGGTAAACGTTTTTATTTTGTATTTTAGTTTCTGGGTTAGTTACCAACATTTTTATTTTGCGTCATTCCAAAAATTATAACATTTCCGATTTTTATTCTGTAAAAATCATACACGGTATTGCGACACGGAATTACTCACCATTATTTTAATATTAGCAACGACCAAATTTTTCCATCAAGACAATTTTAGGATCGAAAACTTTATGCTTGATTTGCAGAGCGCTGGGAAACTAAACTCACGACGATAAACTCCGATACCATAACCTTACACTAGAGATAAATCTTTAGGTATGAATAGAAGCTTGATTATATTAAAATTACTATCTAATACATAAATAGAAATAATTTTCATGTAATCGTTGATGTGAAACGCAATTTTATACAAATATTCAAAAACATGCGACGGCAGCCTCTAGCGGAGTATTAGGTAATTAACATGCACTTTATGTCGAGGTGGTGTTGAGGCCGAACTAAATAGGACAGAACCGGCGGAAACCGTTGTATGAATGTTTTGCTTACTTACTTATAATATTACGTAAGTATAGTAACTAGTAAGTAACTGTGTCGTGAGCGTGGCTAAGGTAGGTATGGGGTTAATAATTGTGGATAATTTACCTACTCGTAAGGTCTAGGCTGCCCAGCTGTGAGTTGATAGTCTGTGATCCTGTTCGTTTAATATCTTTCCCTCTACTAGACTTAAAAACGTATAAAGTAGGTAAGTAAGTAAGCCTAGTGCTCAGCGGGATATCTCGCTCAAATCTGGACCAAAACCTTACAGAATACTTACCACAGCTATAAAATTACGGTACTCTTTTGTAATGTTGTAATCACGGAACATATTAATTCTTCTGTTCTGTGGTTGTAATGCTCCCGATGGTGCGCGGTATTGACAGTGGGCGATCTGCTTGTCCTTTAACCTTAATAGGTATACTAGCTTTTGCCCGTGGCTTCGCTCGCGCTGGATTTCACCCTCTTGGGAGGATTTCAAAAATCCTTTCTTATCGGATGCCTACATGACCTACATCATATAAGGAGTACCTCCAAATGTCACGTTTCTACGACCAGCGATTTAGGCTGTGCGTTGATCCATCAATCAGGACAAAGCCTTTTATATATAGAGATTAAACTACCTACTCTGTCGCTTGCTCGCTGGCTAGCTGGCGGTGTGGCCTGCGCTGTTTTTAAGTTGAGCTCCAAGCTACCCAACTGTGAAAACCACATGAAAATCCGTTCAGTAATTTGTGTTACTGAAAGGATTTCGATGTGGTTTGGCCAGACAAAAAAAATTGTCCATGGTTACGTGTACATCACAGTGAAGATTTTCCAGAAAAAACGTCGGACGTTTTTTCTGGAAAGTCTTCAATGTACAGACATGGTTTTTTTTACAACTTTATAATAGTATAGATTTATTAGTGGCAAACGCGTGGTAGTAGTATAGAAAGGCAATTTATTGCAAAATAAAAACAAACTTTGTCCCTTAAAATATTTATTCACTACTTATAATAATTTAACTGAAGTTACAGACAGCAAATTACGATATAAACCAGCGGACGTGGATATCAGCAGATACCACAAGACACCCTGTTATAGATTATTTTTTTTACATTTTGATCTTTTTAGGAATAAATAGATTATTTTTGCGGTATTTTTACCTAATGTTTTCTCTATCATCTAAAATACATAAGTAGATAGGTATAGATAGAAGGATACAGGACCACACTGAAATACCGCATATTTCATCATCGTTTCATTTCATGTGTCACGTCGCCATGTGCGGATTCCGACGACGTCGCGCGACATTGCCCAACGCCTCTGACAACACGTGACGTGAGACATGTCTTCTAGTCTTATAGTGAATACAAATCTAAACAGATCACAATATAATAATAAATAGACCGTAACATATCGTACTTATTCTACTACAAATACTAAAACTGGTAGAACTAAAATGTAATACTATAATTGAGCCGTTACCAACTGGTATGTCAACGCTATTAGACCGTACTCCTTCAATTTAGCAACCAATCAGTCTCGCCTATCACATAAACCCCGCCCCTCCCTAAAAGCCAACTAACCCCCTTATAAACGCCTCTTATTTTAACCACTGATTAAATATGCAACTATCCTTGTTATTTGTATGACAATGAAGGGCGGGAGGAAACGCCCGGGTGTCATCACTGCGTTGATCGTCCCGAGGACACGGTGGAGCACACGGTAGGGGCCTGCCCTGCATGGGCGGAGCACCGCCGTGTCCTCGTAGAGGCGATCGGCAGCGGCAGCGACCTCTCGCGCCCGGCCCTGGTTCAAGCCATGGTCCGGGGCGAGGGGGAGTGGGAGGCAGTCGCCTCCTTCTGCGAAGCAGTCATGCTAGTGAAGGAGGCGGCGGGACGGGAGAGGGCGAGATTCTCCCGTCCAAGCCGCCGCGGTAGACGCTCCGGGCGTCGGGAGCCGCGTGACGACTCCCGGCCACCGTAGGCGCGGGCCTGCGGGCGGTGAGTAATGGGTAGCTCACCGTCCGATCAGGACCAGGCCCGTGCCGAACGGCGCGTACGTGTTCCACGCGCGCCTCAAAGAGATGTCAGCATCAGAGAGGGGGCCCATAAGGGCCCAAGCCTGCCGGGAAAGCGGGATTGTCCGGAAGGGATACCGCTGACCCGGACAAAAGGGCTAAGGAAGGAACATGGGTGGGTTTTAGTCAGTAAGAGTCTGACACTCCCTTCCGCTCCGCCCAGAGCGGGAGGGGTCATTTGGTGATTTCCCATCCTCAAAAAAAAAAATAAAAAAAATTGTATGACAATGATAGAGATGACAACTGACATAACGCTGTTTAATTTAATCATCGTTACTAAGGGGTTTAGAGAAAAGCTTGCGTTATACTAGAATTCTATTATACGTTAACAATGAAGTTTTGTAATCTAGCCTAATTGGCCCCACTAATCAACTGGTAACGGTTCCTTTATAACTCCAATATTCCCTTATATTTAGATATTACGAAATTGAAATGAATTTGTAGTCGACTTTTCACATGGACATTTTGTCACATTATGGTACGCCACCTCGCCATTTTGAGAGAATCACCCCCCGCAGGGGGGTGATTCTCTCAAAATGGTAGGGATTTTGACAGTTGTTGCAATATTATATCGAAGGCGACATCAATATCGAACCCGCGAGAATCACCCCCACTACACAAGGCAACCTCATGCGTCATCATTCTGGCAGCGCTAGTATCCGAATGCAAATTGCAATGCATTCTGTGCGTCATTTTCTTTACGTCAAAATCAGTCAGATTCTGTTGCGCAACATAATGTATTGATTTTTGTAGCATGCCACAATGTTGCCCTGGTGGAAGCCGGTACAGTTATTAAAATAAGTATATTTTAAAGGTTAATTCAAACATGAATATAAACACAGTCCCTGCATAAACGTTATATTGCTAAATGCAAATATAATATTAAAACAAAGGTCAAACACTTGAATACAAAATAAAATGATTTCAGTACATGATAAATTATGAAAATTTTATTTCGGTATTTAAAAATAATTATTATTAAATCTCACATCAAAATGGTCTTAAAATATTATCATTCACATATTTTTTTTGTATTTTTATGGTTTTAATCCAGAACTATTTATTTTATTTGACTACTAACACATATTAAATTGTTTTTTTTTTTGGCTTTTATTTTTAAAATATGTGCGTAAATACAGCAAGCATAAGACAGAGTCGTATTACAGAACCTAGCTCAAGCCTCAAGCATTACTAACTTATGACTAGTTTCAATCAACCAAACAAATGGCTTGAAATAGTCTCAAGTAACTTGCTAAGCTTGAGTCTTGAGCTACTTTCTGGAAGACGACCCATAGACATCCAGATTTATAAAAGTTCCGATATAATTTTACTGGTAAATATTTAAACAAAGAACATGCGGCTAAATTGTAGCATCTTGTCAAGAACATGAAGCCGCTTTGGTTTGCGTTCCAGCTCTCGGTTGTCAAACTTCTCGCCGCTGTAAATAAAAAATTGTATTTTATTAAAAGCTTAGTCGGATGCCAGCAATGGGTTGATAACTGAATTGAAAAATTTGTACCGAGCGGACAGACAGACAGACAAAAAAGCGAGTTAATTATACTTCAGCTTCGTCCGTCGAGATAAGCAAACACATCTAAACTTTTAGAGAAAATGTAAAATATTTATACAAATCATTCTTAAGAGTTCTCTCTCGCTCGCACTGAACCATATATTTTAAGAATGTTAAATGATAGGTGTATTTTTGAAAAATGTAATCTGATAGCGAACTACAAAATTATATTAATTATAATATTATAAACTCAAATTTAATTATTAAAAACACTTGAGTCAAACAAACCTCAAAAACAAATCATAATTGTTTTTTAAGTTTGTTTATTAGATAAGTATCACAGTAGAAATGTGTTTTAATTATTTACCTGTTAATATTATTTTGTAGTTCACTATCAGATTACATTTTTCAAAAATGCATCTTTTCATTCAACATTCTTAAAAATGGTTCTGTGCGAGCGAGAGCGGAGACAAAATTCCGAGAGCGCACTTCATAAATCGTGGTGATATTAAACACACAATAAATACGTACAAAGTGAGTGACCGGGCTCGAAGGCAGGCAAGATGCGCGTAGTACGTCGGTGTCGGGTAGGACACCGACCTCATGCAGCGCGAGTACAGGTGGCACAGGTAGTACGTCAACTGCTCCACCTCATCATCGGGGATCTTGCCGTCGTTGCACACGGCGTGGTAACGGGTCGGGCGAGCCGTGCCCTTTATAGCTTGGTGAGACACCTGGAGCCAAAAAAACATAATTATGTGACGTCATAAACACATACATATCAATGTATATTTTTGCGAGCTTTCAAACACGTTAAAGCCATGTTATGCTTATCTTAATGTTATTAAATACATAAGACATTTAATTTTGACACAGGCAGGTTTGAACCCGCGATCTGAAATATGGTTACGTCACGTTTGTGTCAGTTGTTTTTGAAATGTCTTGTGTATTTGATAACATTACATAAATATCATCACACCTATATTCCTTAAGGGGCTAGGCAGAGGTCTAGTGCAGTAGGGGACTAACCAATTGCCATTAATTAGACACAAATCCAGACTCAGGCCTGCCAGTGAGAATATCCTAATAGAAAAATTAAAAAACCAATAACACTGCCCTACCTAGGGTTTGAACCCAGGTCCCCACGCTTAGCAGTCGCGCTTGAGACCACTAGACTATCAAGGCAGTCAAAAAAAGTATTATTATATAAGTCTATGATAATTATGTGAGGTAAATGCATAAACATACCATATAGAAGTCCAATTCTGACGAGTGAACAATATCCGTGTCGACAACTGTGCCGGGTTCAACATTGTAGTGGTTGTTTCTTCCCTCGTTGAACAATCTGAAAATAACAGTATTTTAGGGTTATTGGAAAATGTTCAGCAGTGAAATGGATGTCATTTATCGGATGAGGATTCGGATCAAAGAATATCGTTTTGAGGAGATGAGTGTGTGGATCCCGATATTATATAAAATTACTAGCTTCCGCCCGCGGCTTCGCCCGCGTTTTTCGGGATAAAAGGTAGCCTATGTGTTATTCTGATGTATAAGCTATATTACTGTAGTTTCATAAAAATCCGTACAGTAGTTTTTGCGTGAAAGAGTAACAAACATCCACACATACATCTAAATCTATACATCAATTCTCACAAACTTTCACATCTATACTTATAATAAATCTGTAGAGAGGTCAATTCTGTACATGAAATATATTTTCAAAATAACTATCAGGGGGTGATTAGTGATCGATACTGATGCCAAAAATGCAATTAGTAAAATTTTTGTCTGTCTGTCTGTCTGTCTGTATGTTCCTTATAGAAACAAAAACTATTCAACGGATTTTAACGAAACTTGGTACAATTACTCTTCATACTCCTGGGCAGGTTATAGTATACTTTTCATCATGCTACAATCAATAGAAACAGAGCAGTGAAGGGAAATGTTGGGAAAAGGGGAGAAGTTACTCCATTTTTTAAGCTTCCGTCGCGTGTGCAGCCTTAATGGTTAAAGCTACATAGAAATTATGTATGACGGAAATGTTTTACATAAAATTATCTAAAAAATATCCCACAACAGCATATGTCTATCTTTTATGGTTGACTCACAATAACACGTGTAACTCCCGATAGCTTAGCAGTTCGGAGCTTTCTGATTGTATTACACACAAGGAGTTACACGCTGATGGAGTCGCGGGCACAGCTATTAATAATAATATTCTGCGGTTCCTTATTGCGATATTTTTCAACAGTATTGTGGATTGACATTTATTATATTTCCCTACTAAAATACGAAAGTTAATCTGTCTGTTACATCAAAACCATTGAACCGTGAGGAAGGACATACGCTACTTTATTACGAAAAACGACGGAAACGCGGATGAAGTCGCGGGCAAAAGCTAGTTTATAATATTAGTAGGAAATTAGGATGAATTAACATTAAAGGATTTGTCACACTGGATGCGTTCTGCGGCCTGCGGTCAGGTCAAAGCGAACGCAGCCCGCATCATGTATGAACAACATTGTCGGTATCAATATATTTTGTATAGAATAATTCTATTATTTTGTTCTCGCTTACAGGTTATAAAAGAGAGAAAAAGTGGGTAGAAAAACAAAACAAAGAAATAAGAATATACCTACACAAAAAAAGAATTAATACAAAAAAAAATAATTAGGTACATATCAAAAAATATGAATTAATAAGTGCTAGTTGTTATTATAATCATATTTTCAAACCTCGTGTGATGTCGTTTCTGGACCAATAGAAACAGCACTTCCGGCTTCTTTGCCTGCCCAGCCATGCGCTGATAGGCGTTGTGAACGGCCAAAAGCTCACTGTTCATTACCTACAAGGACAGAAGGAAAAAAATCTCAATTCGTTTTAACTTTTAACTACACCAATCGGATCTGATTTGCCTCTAAGAGGGCTCTCGCATTCGGCACCTCTCTTGCTAGCACAGAACCATATATTTTAAGAATGGTTAATGTAAAGATGCATTTTTGAAAAGTGTAATCTGATAGCGAACTACAAAATTATATTAATTAAAATATTATTATAAACTCAAATTTAATTATTAAAAACACATGAGTTAAACAAACCTCAAAACCAGATCATAATTGTTTTTTATATTATTTTGTTATCAGATTACATTTTTCAAAAATGCATCTTTCATTGAACATTCTTAAAAATGGTTCTGTGCGAGCGAGAGCGGAGACAAAATTCCGAGAGCGCCCTTAAGCTTATAGCAGTAAATCATAATAGGTGTTAAAGTAGGTACGAAGAGTTCGAAGTTGCCGTTTTAACTTAGGTGGCCTATACTTACATTAAAACAGCAACTTCATACCATAACAACTAATCTATACTAATATTATAAGGCTAAAGATTTGTTTGTTTGAACGCGCTAATCTCTGGAACTACCAGTCGGATTCGAAGATTTCTTTTTGTATATGATAGCCAGATTCATGAGGAATAGTATAGGCTATTTAACATCACGCTACGACCCTTAGGAGCCGAGCAACGGGGGTGAAACCGCGGGACAGCTAGTATAATAATAATGATGTCAGTTATTACCTGAGCGAACTGTCCTTCTGATACGCCATCGCGGAAGACAAATATCTTCTTAGGTAGGGTATTATTGTTGCGTTCCCTGTACACTTTCAGGTGATCGAACATCATATCTTCGAATTCGACAATCATCTCTTTCTGTAAATAGTAATTCATGGTTTAAAATAACATATTACATAAATAACCCAAAATAGAAACTTTAAATCCTTGAAATCCTCATGAAAACTTAAAATCCTCCTTAATATTCTAAATGTTATGAGGTCAACCCAAAACATTCAGAATACTTATTAAATGTTTTCAAATTGTCTTAATTTTATCATAATCTGTGACATTTCACTGTTTTTAGAACTAACATTGCTCTGACCATGGTCTACTACAGTTTTATAGCATCAAATAAAAAAATACGTCATTAGTCTTTGACTAATGATTTATAGGCATTTCGGCCCGCATTGGCCAGACGTCCTTGTCCACGTGGAGTCCGTAACCGTAACCGCGTGATGCTGTAACTAAATTCGAAATCAGTTTAATTCGCGTTATGTCTGATGGTTGCACTTTCTTACCTTTGGCGTTTGTATGCTGAGCTCAATGTTGTACATGTAACATTTGGGGTCTATAGAGGCGGTCACCGCCGCAATACTGGGGACATTGGACTGAAAAAAAATAATTTCGCTATGGCGTGTGCAGATGGATGTATTAAGCCGAGTTGACACGGTCCGAGTATGCTCGGACCGAGTGGACTCGGATGACTACTCGGACGTAACTCGTATTGTGGCAACCCATCATCCGAGCGCGGATTGCGGGTTGCCACAATACGAGTGACGTCCGAGTAGGGATCCGAGTCCACTCGGTCCGAGCGTACTCGGACCGTGTCAACTCGGCTTTAATCGGATAAGGACAGAAATCTAGATAATTAGTCAGAAGTCGCAAAGGCACGTGACCTTGTCGCCGCCTACGAGCAAATTTTGTAAAGCAGGTGATGTTTAAACGGCCACCACTTCGAGAGCGCGCGTTTAAAAATATGACGTATGTGAATGGAATTAAGTTTAATTTATATTGCATTGGATACTTTGACATTGACTGCGAACCGGCGACACGCGTCTGGGAGTAAAATGTAGTAGATAACATTTCTTTTGACTCATTATTTAGGCCGAGATAAATAGACGTTACTTAGCACTTACTTTGGCTAAGCAGTATCGTTGTCACTGTCGCGCAACTTGCAAGCAAGACTGAGACGGGAACATAGCTTAGCCAAAGCACGTGCTAAGTAATGTTTATTTATCTCGGCCTTAGATTTCTGTGGTACCTCTTTTCTTATGCTGGCGCCAAACAGGTCAAAGATTTGGACAAACATTTACACTTTGCCATCCACAGTCGCTTTTAGCGCATTATATTAATGGCGGTCATGTCGCTCACGGCGATCTCTTCCAGACAACAAATGTATTAAAAAGTTACAGAAGAAACAAGGGCAAGGGGTAGTCAGCACTCAGCGATGCACTTCGTTCATAAAGTACCTTTCATCGATGATTGTAAATAGTTTATCTATAATTCTATACGAATCAATAATATTATTTCTTTCCCGTATCATAATAAAGGCACGCCGGATTGAATTCAACTGACTTAAAACTGAAGGCAAAGCCGCATGTGTTTTTTAATTTGTCCTTCTATCACGCAGCAACTTTTTTCAAGATTTTTTACTTAAAGATTTACGGTCCGGAGAGTGACATGGCTAGTTTTTATTGCGGTAGTATATTCCCGTGGAATAATTTCCGACCTCCACGCGGGCGAAGACACGGGAAAAGGTTAGTAAATAATAAAATAAACTACCTGGTCCGGCGAAGGATGTGTGACGTCAGCACCGACGATCATAACTCCTCCATCCCTCAAACATTTCGGCATGGTGACGGTATCTATAGCTTGGTTTATACCCATCAGCTTCGAATTCACCTGTTATACAATTTAACATGACTAATAGACAATGCACAGCATAAACTACAGAAAATAGTATCGTGAAAATATAAGTTCTTTAGAGGGTGTAGCTCTATGGGTGCACTAAGAATATTTTTCTTATCGAAATTGCCCGCAACAGCTAATTTATAAGAGCTTGAACATATGGTTACATTGGTCAAAGGAAAGTATGTAGTAATCGCTTTGAAAGCAATAATTGCTAGTGTGCGCGCACCTATTTAGTCACAAAAAAACATTTACCTTCAGCAGAATATTTTTAGCAGTCATTGGGTTCATTCGACGCGCTGTCATCTCCTTGATGCACTGAGTGAGAATGCCTACTTCACGTTCAGCCATTTGTTTCACCTGACCAACAATAAAATGCTTTAAAAAATCTATAGTTACTAGGGATTACGTATTTTCGTAGAGATCACCACGCAACCTCGCACCTTGTTCATTTTTTCATTTTATAATAGGGATCCGTTTCAAGTAATTTCGTTTAAGATCGGAAACCCAAAAAAAACAACACGTTCACAGCGCGACAAAGGTCAAGACCGCGCGACTTTTTCGTCGCCTTGCAGTGAAAACCTCGTTAAGCACAAATTAATTTTTCTTCTTATTTATTTGTTGCGTAGATCAAGATCCTTTAATGCTCATAAAAAACACATATATTAATAATTCATTAAATAATATTGAAATACTTATTAGAAAACAGAAGAACTTACATTTTAACACTTCATACATGTTTTTAACCGACTTAAAATTTACCAGACGTTTACGTTTACGTTTATTGCCATCACGAGGTTTTCACTGCAGAGCGACGTTTTAATCACCATCCAAAGAACAATGCCAGCCAATGTATGGCGCCCCGTACCAAACTCAAAAGTCTTTGTGTGTCAAGTGTCACGATCAAATCTGTATTTGGAGGAAAATTTAATGCTCTTTCGGTATTTCTAACTATTTCTTAGATAAACACCCACAATTTATTTCTATTTATTTGCAATTGACCTACTTAATATTTTGAGGTGAAGTCGAGAAAATAAGTAATTCATGTTCTAAGTTAGTATTTATGTTGTAAACCCGGGACTCAGGTTGTGTTTACCCCCACGCGAATGACCTACGAAAACCTCATGATGAACGACTGTAAAAACTGTAAAGGGTATAATAATAACTAGACTGTGGTATTATACAGTCCACATTCTTTTCGTTTCGCTCCAGCCACCTGCCGTGAATCATACCACGCCACGGGAATCAAACCACGCTCAGTAATCGCGCTTGCGATCACTTGACCAAACCACATAATGTTAGATAAACCACATACCTTATGATAGTCATCCCGGCCCCTTGAAGACACGATAATGAAGACGAATCGCACATCTCGGTACGCGTTCATCAAAAGATTGTGCAGTGAGTGCATCTTCGCGTTCACGTTGACGATCTTTGGCTTTGCTACGCTCATACCCAATTGGGTGCCCGTACTTATTATCTGAAATGTTTTATTACAATTAATAGAGATAATTAAAACTATTCCATCTGACACCACCCTTAGTGGTTATGCTATTGAAGTTATTTGTGATTGTTGATCAGTTTCAAATCAAAACACAGTTAATTTGGTTATGTAATAAACGACCCAATTTAATTGGGAATTTACAATAATCGCCAATCAAATTGTGGCATGTGAAGAGAGGATTGACGATGAATTCAACCAAATAAACCAATATCCTACTAATCCTATCCTACTTCCTACTAATGTTATAAACGCGAAAGTTTATGAGGATGTATGGATGTTTGTTACTGTGCTAGACGGATGAAGAATACAGAATAATAATATATGATGTAAATACGTTATGCAATTAAAATAATAATAGTGTTTCTTATTTTATTAAAATTCTGTGGCTGTACCAAAGAATTTAAAAATATGATGATAAATTCTTACCATTGAAATCATGGGATCATAATCATTTCTTGGGTCGGTATCGATTGCGATGAGACCCCAGGACTGAAGGGGTTCTGGCTTTAAGAGGCGGTTAGCCTGCCATACTCCTTTTCTGGAAAATTAATACAAATTGGCAACCAGATTCATAGGTTCAAATTAGTGTTGGGCCGACTATGAGTTTGGCCGACTAGCCGACTAGTTGGCTGGAAAAAGGTCGATTAGTCGGCTGAAAAAAGGCCGATTAGTCGGCCAAGCCGATCATTGCTTTCGGCGGTGTTCGGGTGGAATCGGAAATGTTCGTCGCTCACATACGATCGCCGTTACTTAGTGTTTTTTTTAATATAAAACAAATTCGATTCTATTCGATATAAAATTATAAATGCGATTTTTAAATAAATAATAAATAGGTGATTAGGTGATTACATATTATGTTCTTTAATCAAAGTTATTATCAGAAACTTGCGTTCAGAATTTATTTTTTGTTTCTATTCCTGTATTATTTTGCCAATTTGTAATACTGATACTGAAATAAAAACAATTAATAGTAAAAAAAAATAATTTCAATCACCCTATTTATATGAATAAAGTAATGGCCGACTAGTCGGCGTTATTTGCCGACTAGTCGCCGACTATAAAAAAGGCCGGATAGTCGGCTTTACCGACTAGTCACCGACTAGTATTTGTGGGAAACTACTGGGGTTTGATCAATGTTAAAGCATTTTTTTTTGTAGTGTAATGTAATCCTAGAACACTAAAAAGTGGTGAAAGTGAATTGATGCTGAAAGAAAACTTTCACCACTGTTAAAGATGTCGTAACAATACTGACATTCAGGAGAGCCAACACAAAATAGCTTCGAAGGGTATTCGTACGTGAAACGCACTATACTGACGACAGTTCGTGGGTCGCGAGTGGCCCGTGTGCGGTGAGTTCATGTAAAATGTATGAAAACTTTAGTCCGTAGCTCAGTAGCGGCTTTTTGTGACTGTCGCGAGTGCCCGTGTGTGGCGAGGCTTAATGTGGCATAGAGAAGTTAATATACATACCTGGGTACAGCTTTACCATTCCCAATTTCCAAGGTGGGTGGTTCCAAAATTTTTGCTTTGACTGTGTAAAACTTGTCAGAGATATCCAAACCAAACTGCTTGAAGTCACGGTTTTGGGAATATTTCATCTAAAATTAAATATACCTACATTATTAAAAATGTTAGTAACGATCAGATAATCATAAAAAATAAACATTCGGCGGACTCGCGCCACGACTATTTTTACGAGAACAATTTTAATATCCGTAATACAGAATCTAACTCTCAAGCATTAATTGCGACCAGTTTCAAGCCATTTGATTGGTTGAAACTAGTCTCAAGTAAGGCGCATCTTGACCAGGCGACAGGAGGTAATAATTGTGATAAAAAACTGTCACTTTATATATTTACTTCTACACTTTCATTCTACTTACATTGGATATCACTTCTTTAATTTTTTGCAAACGCTCATCAGGCGGAGTGGCGGCTTCCTTCACCATCTTCGATACTTGCACTTCATTAAGCTGCCTCGACAATGGCTGCAAATATGTATGTACTGACAAAACTAACACTGACTGACTCACGGACAACACACAGCTTGAACCAATGAATCTATAAGCATGAAATTTTGCACAAGAGTAACTTATAAAACGTTATTCTTAGTTTATGCAAAAGCCGATAAGGGGTCATTGTGCTCATCATTATGAACAATTTAATATTGGACCAACACTGAAATCCCGAAAAAAAAAACCGGCCAAGTGCGAGTCGTACTCGCGCACCGAGGGTTCCGTATCAGTTTTGGAGGTATAAAGTGAAAAAATCCGGACCGCATAACTAAGTTTGTTTGTGAAGGAATTTTGATGATTTTGAAAAAACTGTAATAGTTAGGAACATTGTTTTATTTTTGGTGCCATATTTGGGTCAATTACTATCAACTCTAATTATTTCAGATTTTTCGCCCCGCAAACTTCGGAGATAAGGGGGGGGGAATGGTATTTTTTCAGACATTTTTCATCATATGTTGAAAACTGTGAGACATAAAATTCAATAAAAATATATTTTGAAATGTGCAGATCAAGCCCTTTCATATGATATGTCACTTGACCTATTAACCCCACTTTGAAATTTTGGACCCCCACTCCGGCCCCTTTTGCAATGAAACTAAAAACATTTTTTAACTTTAATCACTTTCAATAAAGCTGGGTAAGCACTCTTTATAATTGTTCCAAATTTCAAGTCGATAGCATTAGTAGTTACTGAAATAACCAGGTGTGACAGACAGACAGACAGACAGACAGACAGACAGACAGACAGACAGACAGACAGACAGACGAAGTCGCACCATAAGGGTTCCTTTTTTACCATTTTGGTACGGAACCCTAAAAAAAACAGCTATGCGGTACATTTGTGTTCACATAAATCAATAAAATGTATGGAACAGAAACAGTTGATCTTTTTTCGTGATTTCAGTAAAAGTTGTTCACAATAAGTACAACGACCCCTTTTCGAATTTTGCATGAACTAAGAATGACTTGGTATGACGTAGATGAGCACTAGAAAGGATTTTCTAAAATTCATCATGGTTTCCGAGATGTTACCGATGGAAAATCCCATCGCCCACGGCTGGTAACAGAATAAAAAAAATTGAGATGTACAATACGGTAGTGGACTACTATTAAAAAAGTACAAATAAATTATTTTATTCCAAAGAAGGAATATGTATAAGAAAAAAGTAAAAAAAATAATAATAATTTATCACAAAATGGAAAACATAGACGCTTTTAAAGTTTTTGGAGGGAGTATCGCTCCGTCTTTGTCGCGCGAAGCGGACATATGTGGTGTTACGTCACTTATCCATGCATGCCGTCCGTGTCTAGCAAATCATTTTAAAACGCTTATAACTTTGCCAATTTTGTAGATGTTTCATCGGTTTTTTTGGTGTTAATTATCTTTTTTCAAATAGTTTACAGATTAAAATAAAATAGTCCGGTACCGTATTCGATAACATACCTGTCCATAGGCCACTTGAAGCATTTCTATGGGGAAGTAGATACATCTGTCTCTAGAGCCAACCCACAAGCAATTCAGATTCGGATACTTGAGCCTAAAAAACGAAACGGTATATTAAACTCCTTGGCTGCATAGAAAACATCAGCAAATCACGACTAGTTAATAAAATCTCCTTATATTGACGCCACCACGCCCACCACAGAGAGTATAAAAAAACCGTCCAAGTGCGAGTCGTACTCGCGCACCGAGGGTTCCGTATCAGTTTTGGACATATAAAGTGAAAAAAACCGGACCGCAAAACTAAGTTTGTTTGTGAAAGAATTTTGATGATTTTGAAAAAACTGTACTAGTTAGGAACATCGTTTTATTTTTGGTGCCATATTTGGGTCCATTCCTATCAACTCTAATTATTTCAGATTTTTAACTCCGCAAACTTCGGAGATAAGGGGAGGGGAATGGTATTTTTTCAGACATTTTTCATCATATGTCGAAAACTGTGAGACATAAAAATATATTTTGAAATGTGCAGATCAAGCCCTTTCATATGATATGTTACTTGACCTAGTAACCCCACTTTGAAATTTTGGACCCCACTCCGGCCCCTTTTGCAATATTTTTTAATTTTTTCATTTGCAATAAAGCTGGACATTCTGGCTCCAAATTTCAAGTCGATAGCATTAGTAGTTGCTGAAATAAGCAGGTGTGACAGACAGACAGACAGACGAAGTCGCACCATAAGGGTTCCTTTTTTACCATTTTGGTACGGAACCCTAAAAATATCATACATAATTATGTCAGCGATCAATGGAAGAAAAGATTGTGTTTTAATTCAAAATAGCCTACTCATTTACGCAGCCGACCGCTGCGCGTCAAAATGCTTATCGTTCGAGAGTAAAGTTATGATTGCTTTGCATATGCGCTCGACCGTGTGGCCTTGCAAAAAATGCAATAACGTCGACGACTGCCTCTTTCTTTGTTAAGTGCATCTACGCACTGATATGAAACAAATCTATTCCTTAATGGACACCCACACTTACCTGTACTTCTTAACCTTGGCGAAGTATTCACCGACAGTGGTCTTCCGTGAACGGCCATCAGCTTCAGTCATGGTAAATACGAGGTCATTGGGTGGACCTACTAGGCCATTGCAAATGAACTCACGACGATGGCCCGCGGAAGGCGTGTCACCAACTAAGGTTGCAATTACCTGAAATGAAAAATATCTTTATTTATTTATTTATTTATATACTCTTTATTGTACACCATGAGTATCATAATACAAAACAGGTTTACTAATTTAAATGTACAATGGGCGGTCTTATCGCACAAGGCGATCTCTTCCAGACAACCTTTGGATGGACTGAAACATAGGAGAAGATATTGGGCAGTCTAGGTGTACATACATATTACTTAGACGTAATAATACTAATACATACTATACAATATATAATATTTATTATGAATATAAACTAATATATATCAAATACAAACGAGAAAGAAGAAAGTGGCTAAATTAGAGCGAAAGGTAATGCTCCTTTACCATTTTTTTAAAAACTGCAATTGATTGAGCGCGTCTCACTTCAAGTGGCAATGCATTCCACAAACGAGCTGCTTGAATAGTGAAAGATTTATCGAAGAAAGAGGTGGAATGCAAACGGATTTTTAATTTTAGATTTTCTGATGACCTCAAGGACCTAGAGTGTGTGTCACAAAGGAACTCAAAGCGTTCTTTAAGATAAAAAGGGGTGGAAGGATTAAAAAGCACATTATATAGTAGAGAAAGAATATGGGCATTCCGGCGAAGGCGGATGGGAAGCCATTTGAGCTTTGTACGAAATTCAGAAACATGATCATATTTGCGCAAGCCAAATATAAATCTGATACAAAGATTTTGAAGTCGCTCAAGCTTGTCAAATTGGTCCTGGGTGAGATCAAGATAGCTGGCATCAGCATAGTCGAGGATAGGTAGAAGAATAGATTGTGCTAGCGCAATTTTAGTAGTAATGGGTAGGAAGCTTCGAAGACGTTCAAGGAACCTGCAGAAGCAAACACTTTACGACTGGTTTCCTGCAGTTGTGTATTCCAAGAAAGAGTTCTGTCGATGTAAATCCCCAAGTTCTTAACATGGTCAGATAAAGGAATTACATTATTATTAAAAGAAACTTGGGGAAGTGTCGACCAATCAATCTTGGATACCATCCGGGAACTGCCGATAACAGTCACATGAGTTTTTGTTGGATTTATTTTTAGCCCAAACTCCATGCTCCAGTCACCTATTCGAGCGAGATCTATGTTAATAGTTTTAATGGCATCAGACAACTTTCCGAGAGTGGCTTGAGTATAAATTTGGAGATCATCTGCATATAGGTGGTAGGAAGAAGAAATTCGTTGAGAAATAGAGTTAATGAAAAGTGCGAAAAGCAAAGGAGATAAAACGCCACCCTGAGGCACGCCGGCGGATGTGTAACACCAAGAAGAGAAGGAATCTTCAATACAGATGCGTTGCCGGCGACCAAACAGGTAACTATGAAACCAGTCAATTACCGATGGAGATATGTTAAAAGAGCGCAGTATACCGAGCATAACATCGTAATCAACTGTATTAAAAGCATTGCTGAAATCTAGCAATGCCAGTACCGTTAAATTTCCGATTTCCATGCCCGACCTAATATCATCCGTAATGTTAATAAGAGCTGTGGTGGTACTGTGTCCGGGTCTAAAACCAGATTGGAAGGTGTTAAGTAGACTATTTTTGGAAAGGAACGTGCTGAGTTGACGGTGGATAAGGTTTTCAAGGACTTTGGATAGGAACGGTAATATGGATATAAGACGATAATCAGAAAAGGATGCGGGATTAGATTTTTTAGGTAAGGGTATAACCTGGGCATCTTTCCACGCATGCGGGAAGACACTACAAGAGACAGAGGAGTTAAGTATGAAAAGGATGACAGGAAGAATTTCATCTAGGATAGGAATGATCATTTTACGGCTGATACAGTCACATCCAACAGCGTTAGATGTTATCGATATAATGCTCCTTTTAACATCACATGCGGAAAATTGAGTAAGGACAAAAGGGGAATAATCAGGTATCGGAAGGTTGGAAAGATAGTTCAAAGTATTAGCTTTGATGGCCCTATCCAAAACGGGCGAACTGGAGAAATGGTTATTTAACAAACTGAGGTCCAAGTCTTTAGGAATCGCTTCATGAGAAGATTTTCCGACACCCATTGATTTAAGAAATTTCCAGACTTTAGCTGGGTCACCAATTTGTACAGATTTATGGATATGTTGGCGTTGTGCATTCCTACACACCTTGTTACAGTGATTCCTAATCGTGACATATTTTTCCCTATTGTATTCATTAGGCCTTATCTTGAATTTAGATTTAGCAGCTGCTTTTTTGGACAATAACTTTTTGATATCATCAGTAAGCCATGGCGATGGCAGATGTTTTACTTTTACAGCTCGAATAGGTGCGTGTTGATCGTAGAGTTGGATTAAATTATGGTTAAAAATTGACACTTGCTCGTCAACCGACGAAGACTCAATCAAAGGTGTCCAGTCTATGTTGCTAGCAGCCTCACAGAGACGATCGACATTCATACCCCCAAAATTGCGAAGCAGAAGTATTTTGGTCTTTGCTTTAGGTGGCCGAATCTTGTAGGAAGTGAAAATTAAGTCATGATAGGAAAAAGCGTCAGCTGAACATTGACCATGTTTAGCGACATGATTGGAAGATGAAACAAGTATAAGATCAAGAAGTGAGGGCAAAGAATTAGGGAAATGGTGAGTGGCACCAAGATCTAGTATGGAAAGATTGGCAGAATTAATAATGCGACGAAGAGAAGAAGAACGAGTATCATTTTTAAGGAGACAGGTGTTAAAATCGCCCATGATGATACTATGACTGTAAGAGGGAATTAAAGTTTCCAAGATATGATCAAACGAAGAAAAGAAATTAATGCGAAGTGAAGGACAGTAGTAGACACCAAGGAGAACTTTAGAATGGTGCAGTTCAACTTCCAGGAAAAGATGTTCACCGGCATTTGACGGAGGCGGCTGAGTGGACATGCTAACAACATGATTGTAAGCGTTTCGTCTGTGACTGAATGTGTTGGTGACATTTGGTATGGGCAATGACTATACGCGTTAGTGTATGCCGCTTAACTGAGTCGGTTCCTGAGGTAGCTGCGCGGTGCGGGAGGGCTGACAGTATTGTCGCGCCGCACAGTAACCAATAACAAGTACCTACTTTGGGTATTGGCTACCTACTTTAGGTACAACCGTGCGGCCCTAAATTGCTCTGAAAAAGACTCCACATCAGTGGCGTGCCTACAAGGCAAGCCCGAGGGTATTTCTCCTAATTTTTCATGATTGTAAGTGTTTATTATTGTACGCTACTCACTTACATTCATGAAAAATTTTGAGATATACCCTCGGGCTTGCCCTGTAGGCACGCCACTGCTCCACATAAGCCCCCTAAATAGAACCACACATTTCTGTGTATATTTCTAATTTTCTATTATTACCTTGAGGCCTTTAACAAAGGCCGCGAAGTATTCACCGTTGCGCTGGTTTTCGACAGGACGAGTGGGATCCAAATTGAAATCTTTTACTAGCGCGTCAAGCATCGACTGGTGTTTAGGAAAACCCTTATGAGCAACTGTAACATGAAATAGGTACTCATATTAACAAAATATAAGGTGATCTTATTTACACTTTAACAATAATTATTTTGGTTGGTGAATTAAAGATATTCAATTCAATTAAGAATACTTTCATAGTCGCGCTGATCGTCAGCGCGGTCACTATGTATTTTCGTTATCAAACTTGAGTAGCTACTATTGGTACCTACTACGGTAATTTCAGTCACTACACCTCGCACAGAAAACGGTAAAAATGGGAAAACATATCGCAATCTACACAAATGCCAACTTTAAGAGAATGTATACAAAGTTAGTTTTTGAGTAACAAAACCTAACAAAAAACTGTAAGACTATTATTTTAATAAAAATGTCACTCACCATCAATGTTGATAAAGGACTTGCTAGTAAATATCGCTGATTGGAACAGTCCTGTCCACATTTCATAACCGAAGCCCAGGTCTACAGGCTGAGCTGGACGCTTGAAGAATTGACGACCAGCCTACAAAAAACGGAACAGTACTAGTTTTCAAACTTCGGTATCCATAATTTCACACTCCTAAAATATAAAAAATGCGGTCCCATTCAGTGTAGCCAGAAGCAGATCTCAATATCTATACCATTAAAAACTGTAAAAAAGCCGTGTCTGTACATTGAAGATATTCCACAAAAAAAAACAGTGGGGTACTGAGACTTCTCGCCTTGCCAAAAAAATGGAAGTTTGGAAGCTTGGGGTCCAACTTAAAATTTAAGCCACATTTCATCAAATTCCGGTGTTACGAACTAGAGATACAGCTTGACTTCTTCGTAGCCATCGTATCCTAACTAAAATAGTAAAATTGTAGTTCACGCGGACGGAGTCGCAGGCAAAAATTAGTAGTTTCTAAAATGGATGGCTTAGTGGTTCTCTTTCTTTAGATCGTAAGGTGACAATGTTGATATTTGTATTTGCAGAATATATACATACCTTAACATATGCTTCCAAAGCACCCTGTCGCAATATCACGTCAATACACTGAACCTCTTCAGTAGGATGGCACAGAGATGAACCACGGCTCGTCATGTAGCTATAAAATAAACATTTTTTAATTAATAACGTTTTATGATAGAAAAGTAGATGAACTTTTACAATGACATTTAACTGATGGCCTGTTGAGGGTCGTATTACAGAACCTAATTCAAGGCTCGAGAGAGCTGTCACGGTTTTAATCAAGGAAGTCAGAAAAAATATCGGTTTGATGGGGCTATTTGCGCGTGCGCTGCCTAAGCCGTCTGATATTTGTGAAAACAATGTACTAAAAAAAAGTTGGCCTTGCTAGTACTACAAAAAGTCCACGAAAGCACATCATATATCTAACTTTTATATTTAAGCCACAAACGCTGCTTTGTTTTAAAAATTACAAAAATAATAACTGGAAACATTATCAATACAAATCCTTATCAAAATAAGTAGTTCCATCGTCACAGGTATTAATTGGATGTGATTTTTACCGTTTACAGTATCTTACTTGGAGGTATAGTTTAAGAGATAACACGATGTAATCAACGCGCGATGAAGTGATTTAATTATTTGTGAGATTACTTCATAGGAGCGAATGTCGCGTGACTCAATTCATAAGGATATACTACTCGTGCGAAGCCGGGGCGGATCAGCTAGTGTTTAATAAAATGATGATTGACAATATATCGGAACCACCGATATATTGTCAGTCATCATTTGACGTCTAACTTCAACCGCAAAATGAATTCTTATGTTTAATAAATAATCTAATTTTTATTTATTATTTCACTAGCTGTTCACCCCCGTTGCTCGGCTCCTAAGGTTGTAGCGTGATGTTAAATGGCATATAATTAGATACTATTCCACATGAATTTGGCTATCATATACAAAAAGGATGTTTTTTTTTCCAAAATCAACGGTTTCGATTCCTGGCTAGGATAATTGATGTTTTTTTTTCCAAAATCAACGGTTTCGATTCCTGGCTAGGATAATTGATTTTTCAACATTCTACTGATGCAGTTTTAGTTTTTATCAAAATCGGCCCCGAGACTCCTTTGAGCGTTTTTCGCTATTTCTTATAGTTTCGGATTTGGCCATCCAACGCGACTTGGAAAATTCACCCTGTAGATTATTAAATAGTTGTTAAATAGTGTTTCATCGTTTATGGTGATAGTTAATACAGAAATACTGACCAAAGTGTTTGTTTGCATTGTCCGCCAATTCTATTAGAATAAACTGTAGATATTACTTACCGTCTGATGTTATTCAAATCTACAACACCAGTAGCCTTCATAGTCACTTCAAAATTGATAGCCCTTCCATTCTGGTCTTTTAGTTCAACCTGAAATTATTTAGACATAGTGAATACTTATAATGAACATTTCATACCTGAGTCCCTAGACAAGTTGCTTTTCTGTTATCGTTCACGCCAAACGCTAGGTCCAAAATGTATGGCAATGACATTACCTGCGGAAAAGTCACGTGACTCACAAATGTCAATTCCATACATTTTGTCCGTAGCGTTTGGCGTGAACGCTAACAGAAAAGCAACTTGTTTAGGGCCTCTGAGATTACTATACTATAGCATGAATATCCAGATTGTGATATTAAATATAGGTACATAATTAAAAAGATAATAAATAAAAAATATACAAACGGCTGTATGGAAACGCTCCGACGCTGTGATATTCTTGAGTGGTTTCAAAGAATAACAATTCTTCATCTGATCGAATGCAATTAAATCATTGGCGAAAAACTTCTTTTTTACTACTTGGAATACCTCCGACAGCATCCTCTTTGGTCTTTCAGGATTGAAGCTAACATCATAACGAGACTGCAAGAAAGAAAATAATATAAATTTACTTGTTGAAGAACTTCTTATTTGATCAATCATATCACTAATCCTAACAAAAAATTGCTGAGAAAATCAGGCGCTAGAAAACTTATATCGTGGATTATGGATCTTATCTTCTGAACAATTTGCACACCAGCTTTGGCCACTGCAAGACAAACTCCTCTTTCATTCAGAGAAGAAAGGATCTTGTTCATGAAGCATGTCTATAAATCCTGGGCGACCATGTTTTAAAGCATATTTTACAATAAATCAATAAATAAATTAAGCAAATTTACTTACTATTTGAAGAGATTTAAAATCCATTTCCAGATAATTGACCAGTACTTTAATACTCATGCTGCGAACACTATGACCAGGAATTTTGGTTGGTATCTTGTAACGGCATAAAACTGGTTCTAGAGACTTCTGACCACGGCTTGTCTGATGTGGCTGTTGATGGCCGATGCTTATGTGAGTGGGTTTCGATGTATCTGGCGTGGGTTGAGGAGTGACTGGTGGCGGTTGAGGAGTGACCGGCAAGGGTTGCCGGATTGCCGGCGAGGGTTGCCCGATTGGCACGGCGGGGGATGGAGTCGATCCCCAGCCACGTCCTCTACCAGCGGATTTCGGAGCACTTTTGACCCAAGGTCCTAATGGCGCACTCACTTCAGACTGCGGCATTTGCACAGGTGCAGGAGCAGATCCTGGACCTACCCCAGGTGGGGGCAGTTGAGTACTTGAGCTGGGTCCTGCCAGTGCAGTCTGGTCAGTGGGTACAGCTTGCACAGCCGGGGCACTCGGCGCCTGCTGGCCCTCAATTGGTTGAGAGGCATCCGTCTTTTTCTTTCGAGGCTTCCTTTTCTTGCCACCACCTAAGCCTAAACCAGATTCTTCAGCTTCCTCTGTCTTTGGTTCAATTTTGGATTTTGATGATTCAACTGATGATGGTGAGGTCACAGACAACTGTGATATCATTGATGTCACGGATGCCTCGGTTGGTGCCTCAGATGGAGCTTCAGATGAAATTTTACTGGGCGCCTCAGAGGATGGTTCAGAAGGAGCCTCAGATATAGCTCGAGATGGCGGTTCTGAAGGTATTTCGGATTCAGCTCTAGAAGTAGATTCCGACTGTGCAGCTGGTTTTCTAGCTGCTTGCAAAGCTTGCAGAGCCTGTAAAGCTTTTTCCTTCTTTTCTTTTTTTTCCTTTTTTTTACGAGCAGCTCCAGTAAGACCACTGTCATCTTCTGGCTCAGCTTCTGGCAGTGTGGAAGTAGATGGTTCTTCAACAGTAACAATACTTTCGGATTGCTCTTTTGGAGCATCCTTTTTTCCGCCTTTCTTTTTTGCTGTAAAAAATATTTTGATATGAAATGAAATGTCAATTTTTGAATTACTCTAAGCGACTATGCAGCTGTGAACAGTAATATCCTGAGTAATAATTTAGTTGTTTGAAGCAACTGTCAGACCAACTTTAACATATGTATAGCATTGAGCAAAGCATGTGAATTTTAATAATTTGCATTTTTTTTTTTATAGTATTTCGTAGGCCATTGCTTAAAAAGAGCTTAACTATTAAAGATATAAAGCATTTAAAAAAAATATTATCTTTCTAAACCCAAATGGTTCTGCTTTAAGGCGATATAGGTACAACTTAAAAACCTACTGAACAAGCGGTATTAACAATCAGAGATGTGCCGGATTGTTATACATAAATGTATATCCGCGGATACGGAGTATTAGCGAGAAAAGAAGGTCCGAAGTAGCCGTAGTACTATTTGTATAAGTGGTTGTATCGCACTGCGTCCGATCCGATTTTGAGTTGTTTTTCAGTTTTTATCCATATTTTTACCCGACTGCGCGACGCAAAGGAGGGTAATGTGTTTATCAGTCTATGTATGTATGTATGTATGTATGTTTGTTTCTATGTGGCGTTCTAGAGACCAAATGCGTAGGCCGATTTTGATAATTCTTACGTCAATCGATTCGTCTTAACCTTGCGAGTGTCACTAAAGACATAACAGCACAGAGTACAGTAATAATGCATAACAGTAATCAAAATTCACCACAGCGACAACCAGACGCCATATCCATCCATATCAAAATGAAAAAAAAAAAAAGTTGATGAACTATGTCAAGTGGGGTGTCGTTGAATAGGTATTTTAAAATCATCTTTAGGTTCCTTTTATCATTTTTCATTTTAAATAATAGTTTAGGATATATAACGATTTAAAGTTGTTTAACAAAGCAATCATTCTCGCTAATTCTTACTTATTGATTTAAGTTTTTATTTCAAGTATTAACGATATACAAACAAAAAAACAGTGAATAACTAAAAAGTATTAAATAAAAAATAATAATTTAAAGAAAAACAAAAAACCCGACTGCGTAAAAACTAATTTTAAAAAATACGTGAAAGAATTAACTTAAATAAAAACTAAAAAGAAAGAAACAAGCCCAGTAGTTTAGAATTCTGTTAAGTAATACTAAATAACTACACAATTGAAATAGTTTTATAATCGATACACACATAAAACAAATCATAAATTCTAATGCAGAACAGAACAACTCACAGTCGGGGCCCATTTAAATTTTACCAATCAATCCCAAGGGGCCCCGACTGTGAGTCGTTCTGTTCTGCATTAGAACTTATGATTTGTTTTATGTGTGTATCGATTATAAAACTATTTCAATCGTGTGTGTCTTGTTTCTTTCTTTTTAGTTTTTGTTTATGTTAATTCTTTCACGTATTTTTTAAAATTAGTTTTTACGCAGTCGGGTTTTTTGTTTTTCTTTAAATTTTTTTTTTTTTTCCGGACCGTCTTTTCTCGGATTCGGATCGGACGTAGTGCGAACCGCCCTTAGTGTCCAAATCTGCGAATACGGATACGGACCTCAACTTTTTTAATATTTCGTACTCTGTCGGCGCCGCCGGTGCGCTTGATCTTGGACAGACAATGACAGTGACGCTTTGCGTTGGTAACGCGACGGGTTTTGACTTGCACCAGGCCCTGCAGTCTCGATATGGATAAAAATCGCATTACGACCGAAATCGGTCACTATCTATGAAAAAATCTATGGAAAAATACGGCGCGGCGGAACAACCGATTTCGGTCGCTTGGAAATATTTTACGATAGTACCTATAATCCGTTCAAGCTCCGCCAAAAAGTAACTGATACGGATACAGATCTTATTTCTCCCTCGGACATCCACGGATACGGAATTATGGATACGGATATCCGGCACATCACTATTAGAGGCATATGACTAAAGGCTTCCCAATATAATTATGCCTATAAATAAACTGCTTATTCATAACCATAACATAAGGTATTTTACTAAACTCAGTTTAGGGACCAAAATCAGGTCTTTGATGCTGTGAGGACTTGAGTGTTCACAGTACCCAGTGCTGCGCTTATTGTGGTATGAAGTGTCTTGGGATTCATTATTATTTACTGGAATTTGTAAGACTGACTGTATCAGTGTCTTAACACTTACATGTCATAAAACTTAATACCTACTATAAAATTGATTTTGAAACAAAAACAACAATAAAAACTGGTTTATGCAACATTTTTGTTTCTGCTGATGATGACTTAGGTATTCTAGAAAAAAATCTAATTAAGAGGAAATGCGGGTGGCCTTTTCTCCATGCACACGTTCTCGCCTGTTTTCTTTTTCGTTTATGACCTTAAAAGCAATGATTTTTTACAGTAGAATAAATATAAACCTCTTCTATGACCCTAAGTTTTCCTTTTTGATATAATTGTGTTTGATATTTAATTATTAGGGTTCCGTAGTAAAACTAGGAACTTATATTAATTTATTTTATTGAATTGAACTTATATTGATTGATCAACCAATTACAACAGGTTACAAAAGATTAGTCAACAGATTCATAACAGATTGACTGGTTGCTGTTAAAGAACCATTATCTGGCTTACAGGGTCAGTTTTTTAACAGGCATCACTATGGCATTTGCCATAGTGATCCCTGTGCCAACCATTGGGAATAGGAATGTTTGATGAAAGAAAACCATGATCTAGTTTTTCAAGAGTACCTAGAGGGCTAATAATGTCCAAATAGTTGTTAGGTATTACATACATTAGAACCTCCTCCTTATAACAATCAAAATGTTGTAGACACATTTTTGTAAAGTTGCTACAAATGAACGAAAAGCATCATATTTGGTTTGTTGTAAGCCTGTTTATGAAAAATGAAACATCAATAATTGTAATAAAATAAACCCATTCATCCACTCAGGATTTAAGAGATAGGTAGGTAGTGTATGTAGGTACATAATTGCACTGCAGTTGCAACATAATTCCATTTTCTAGACTCTTTTATATCAATGACTCATATTTGTAAATAATAAATTTGCATTGATTTATTTAATCGTTTCATTTTGCTTGTACTTTCCAAGAATGAAGTTTTAAAAGCAATATTGGCACACCTAGCCTCAATACTATTTGAGATTATTTGGTCATAAATCTGTGGTAGGTAGGTATATTGTAGGTCAACAACAACAAACCAATATAAGGAAATTCAAAGTAACTTTCCACTGTATTAATCAATGCAATTTGGAAAACATTTAGCTTAATATAATATTATGCGGTCGCCAAATACAGGGAATAGGTAGGTACATATTATTATCGACTCAATTAATATTTAAACTATAAGAGTGAACTAATTATTACTTTGTTTAAGAAAGTAAGTAGCTACCTACTATAAATTACACAAAAATTGCACAATAACTTACGTGGTTTACCCATTTTAGAAACTGCTCACTTCAGGTTGTAAACTGTAATATAAATAACACAAGATACTGAATACAAAACTTCAGAACAATTTGATAGTTATTAATAACTCAATATAAACAGGTGGTGTGCACTAATGTACAATTTAGATTATAGTACTCTGTAATTTAATTTATTTAGCACAACATCAAATGAATGATGTCAGAAGCTAGATTGCCAAGTCGGTGAAAGTCTGAGAATTCCCCTATACCAGTGTTGCCGCTTTTTTTTTCTTATAACTAGCAACACTGATTTAATAAATGCAACATTTTTCTAAAATAAAAATTAAATTATTATACATACATAATATGTAATGTCTACAGGTAGGTATATCATATTTGCATTTTGATGATCATAGGGGATTTTTTCACATAAATTACAAAACAACCTACCAGTGTAGATTATGATTTTGTAACATGTCATGGAGTGATTACCTACACTTCTTGACTGAATTTAGTCCTAAATCCTCTATTAATTAGAATTCTAACAGATTTTGTATGTCAGCAAACTTGCTAAATGTTTCTACACTTAACTGAATTTAGTTACTTTTTCTAGTAGGTATCTCTATGTAGTCTATGACTTTTTCATTTAGTATGATTGAATTCAGTAGTGTATTACGTGCTTTAGTATGGCTGTTTAATAAAAACAAGAGTGATTGATAGGTTGCATAAATCATTTATTTAAAGATAATTTATGTCTCATCATTATTGACTATTTACATTCTCAACATTAGTTTGATCAGATCCTGATGATGTAGAACATGACCTTGGTGAATTTGATCCAATTAAATATAATGGAATATTGGTTTTTGTGTCCATATCCACTGCACTTTCATTATTATTTTCCCAACATGCCCCTGATACTGTGTATGAAGTTTCTGGACAGGTTTCATTTTTATCCTTCATTAATGAATGGAACACCATATTCTGAATAGAGTTCATTAAACTTTCCCTTTCATACATGTCATTAATTTTTCGTATTTTAGCAGCAATCATAATAGCAAAATGATCATATTCATCCAATCCCTGTGTTGATATGTCACTTGTTTGCGGTTTTTTGTTTTCAAATGATACTTCTAACTGTTTGCTAGGTGCGCATATATCTTTTCGTTGTTTCTTTGTTGTAGAACAATGCTGTTCTTCAGGGCTACTGTGACCAAAGTGAGAATGACTGGGTCTTTTCAGTACATGAGGTGGTAACCCTCGATGTAGTGACTTTACAACTGGTGTAGTTACTGAACTTTCACTATGACAACTGTTTTCATGACCTTCAGATGCCTCCGATTCAGAGACTGTTTCAAAATTTTGCAAATGGGATAACTGAAATATACAAGAAGGCAAAATAAATTATTAATTGCAATATTCTAAAAATGTTGACATTAGCACAAGTAGGTAGTTATGAATATTATTTCTTTGTGAATCAAGTTCTACAAAGCTTCAAATAACACAAATAGAATAGATATTGGATTTTGAGGCTCAGCAAGAGTTTAGATTCATATTTATATCATTTATCAACAACACCAATGATTAACATAGTATGTTTAAGTAATCTAAGATTTGAATTTCAAAAATATTTTTTAACTTACCTCTGAATTTACTGTACTATCACCATCATAGATAGGCTTAAGGAAACGATGCATGGCATCAAATGCAAACCAATTTGTTGTGTACACATTGCTTGCTGCCCCACCAGATTTCAAGGATTTCTTATATTTATTCAAATGAATCCTGTAATATCCCATTAGAGATTCCTTTTTCTTTTTCAGTTCATCTATAGTAAAAGGGTATCGTAATTCCTGCGCAATTCGTCGCCAGGCGTCATTATGAGCTCCGCGGTTTTTATATGATTTTAGTCTAGGATCCCATAAGCAAGGTTCTGTTTGATATATATCCAAAAATTCCATAACTTTTTCGTTACACCATTGCATGGTGAGCTGTCCGTTTGTATAACTTCTCAATTAGAACAAGCCCACAAAAGCTCCTCACATAAAGCGCGATTGCTACGCGTTAACAAACGCGATAATTGACGCGCTAATGACTTCCTTCTGTCAAACGTTCATGTCATACACGCCTCGTACCTATCGTAATGTCTTTTGAGTTTTGCGTAGTGGCATTTTAACGACGATAATATTTGACCGCCCAATGCTTCATTTACTTTAGGTACATTTACTTCAAACGAGAATTAGGAATCGCATTTGACGATCAACATGAACTAGAACTCGTAACGGACATGGTCGACATTTAACATTTAATAATATCTTGCTTTATACAAAATTTTTGTATAAAGCAAGATATTATTAAATGGTTTAGAATGTTGCTCTGTTCTGATCTATATGATAACTTCGAGTAAAACAGGGACAGGAAATAGTATACTTACATACTGCTTCAATTCTTCTTTACTTCGAATTTTATCTGATCTGAAAAACACCAAGATTAACCTTGATTTTAGTTCTGATCTGATGCAATTTTGCCTGCGAATGTATTTATTTATTTCTCAGTGCGTCTCCAAGTCTCCACTCCACTCCACCTCGCCGCATCAAAATAATAAATAGTGATAGTACTAGGCTTGTCAAAAAAATATCGATATATCGATATTTTTTGTTTGATATATCGATATTTTTTAGCGATATTTAATGATTGGATACATCGATATATCAATATAAAATATCAAGTATCGAAAACGTATCAAAAACGACATATTTCCAATAAAAAGTCCGTTGTCGCCACTGAATAACATCGCTGGAGTCGCACTCTACTTTTATAAATAGTGTTAACACTGAAGGCGGGTCTCCTGCGCGTGTTCATTGAAAATCAAACATGTTTAAAGAACAAAAAGGGGCGTGGCCTACGCGTTTTGCTTAGCAAAATCACTTGACCACGTGACGGAAAACATGTTCGTCGTTCAATTGAACACGAAAACACGTCGCAGGAGACCCGGCTTGACAGATTCATTGAACTTAACTAGTAAAAACAAACACAATAGAATTTCATAAAATACAAATATTTTTTTGAAAATTTCACCGATATATTATTATCGATATTTATTTTTCGATATATCGAATCCGATATAAATATTTTTTTTAAATATCGATACGATATCTATCGATACATTTTGGCACTTCCTGCAACCCTAATTGATACTTTGATAGTAACTGCAGTGCTGCCAGACGAAAAAATGAATTGAGCACTAACTAAAACTGTAAAAAAAAGCGCTAGATTCTCAGAATTTGGGCTCCCTGAATATTAAGGCTAGCGTCCACCAGCCGAGCTGAATCGAATCAGAATCGAATCGCAACAATAATTCAGTGGCGCGGGCGTGGTGTGACAATTTTTTATACTAGGTATAGGTCGCGGCGGCGGCGGCGTGAATTATGATCACAAACATCATCTGCGCATTAGCTGGTTATTCGGTCTCTATGGCGCCGCGGCTGCATGCGATTGGTTTGTCCGTTGTGTATTACGTATTGTCAACTGTCTATTGTCTATTGGGCCAAAAATGTATACATGCGCCATCTGTGATCAAGGTCCCTGCCGATAGGTTGATCGATCCTATGTAGCTATGTTGGCTACCCTGAATCCCAATTTATTACAAATGATACGTCTATAACGGTGTTGGAAGTTTTCTTTCAGCACCAATTCACTCTCATCGGACCACCGAGTTTGCCATATAGAACGTTTAAAGTTATCCCAAGTTTTTTCTCTATTCCACCCGTGAGTTCGGTTCACCCCGTTTTACGGTACCTAAGATTTTTTGCTCTTACTATTATTATTGCAAACCAAAATGGAACAATACGGCTTTCAAAAAAGGTCGCAAGATTAATAACTGGACCCGTTATTAGAAAACTGTTATAATACACGCTGAAATTTTAGTGGTTGTTTTCCCGCAGCAGAACGATTTGCCATCAGTAGTACTATCGAAACATAGAGTTCAATTTAAAAAATATTATGTTTTTTTTTTCAAATAATCAAAAAAAATATTCATAGACTCGAAAGCGTGAAAAACAATAGTAACTCACTAGATCTAACGTAGGTATAGTTATCTAGTCAAACCGACGAGCGCCGCGCGCCTCGATTCCGCGAATCAAAGCGGTGCCGACAAAAGCGGTGACCGATTCATAAATGTGCAGAGCAAAATAAGCTCTCGCGCATAGTGATACGGCATAAAACAGACTGATCGCCCGTTGCAACCGCACCGTACCCCCCCGACCCGCACTCCACAATCGAGTCGCACTCAACAAAAGGATAGCCGACCGCGACGCCGACAGTTGTGCCGCGAACGCGAATCTCGTAACATGCGTAGTGAATTATCGTTGCAATAATGGATCGACATTGCATTATTATTCCAATTTAGTACGTCGCTATGATGCAAATGTACGCTAGGGCTAATTATGACTTCCATACTGCCGTGTTTACGCGGAGCCGCAACACTTGGAGTCGCTCAATCTTCGCGGTGTTCTGAACCCCCAAGTCCCGCAGGCCCGGACGATCGTAGCGGCGACACAGTGCTACTCGATCATGGGAAGTTACAGTGTATGTACAAGAGGTCGATCAGCCTTTCATTTGCCCGAGTTCGGCTAGGAAATCCACAAATAGGTACTTCAAACGGGATCCTCGTCGAAGTACCTACCTATGTGTATGGCTGTGATGGCTGGGTTTGACGTAAGTCAATACTACGTTTGGAAAGTGCTCAACAATGAAAGACTGCTTAAGTACCTATCATTTTCCTAAAGTTAATCAAATAAAACGTGCTCGATTGTGTTATTGTATATGTGTGTGCAGTGGCTTGCAATTCGAAAAATTACTCCGTTACCGGGCCTAAGCGTAAGTACCTACTTGTACCTTTGTATTAAATACCGAACATTTAAAAGTAGGTAAGTAATTAAAATCATTGTAAATAAGTTTATTCCATTTTTTTGAATACCTACGCCTTAATAATTTAATATCTAATTCAGAAAATATCGTTTTCTAAGATAGGTGCCTACCTACCTAGTAATCTTGTTTTTTTAGTTTCGTGTTCACGTGTTCAGTAATTTGTCTATCAATAACTCAGGAATAGTTATCAGCAGATTGATAAACACGGAGGGCAATGACCGCGCGGGCGCGCCCCACTAGGCCGCGGCCGCTCGCGTCGCCGCGCTTGCGTAGCTATCGTGAGGTATTACCTACTATTGGTTTGAGATTTTGTTTTTCACATCATTCTCATCACACCATTCTGCCATTTTTTGATTCAATTTTTTTTTATATATATCAATCGAATGTACTGCCAAGACAAAATCATTTCGCTACGGGAAAACATCCACTAAAATTTCAGCGTGTATAATATATAACTTAGATAAACAATAATGATATAAATTATATAGATAATTTATATATCAATAATTTATATAACTTATATAGATATATAATTTATATAAACCCGTTATTAGATACTGGGATGACATGTAGAAATAAAAATAAATTGATTATAAGTTAACTCCAAGTTCTAGCGACAAAGTCACTAAATTGGCAACACTAACAGTGTTGCCACAGCAAATTAACGCATGTCTCTAGATGAACACAAAGCACAATGGCCATTTTGGCCTCGGAAAAACATTAATTCTTATAGAGATATACTGTCACCAAAATGTAGTACGGTAAATGATAAATGATAAATGATAAATGATATTTATTTTGTAAATAGGTTAAAAATAACACTTTTACACGTCAAAACATTTTTTTAAGCTAGATGAGTTCGGTGTTTCCTATATGACTACCTTTGAGAAGAAACACCGAAACAAACTCAAAGGTTGATGTCTCTTTTAAAGTCCAGACAATTAAGATAAATTGTGTAAGAACCATGCAGGTTAGTCTGAAATGGCCTTTAGAGGAAAGAGCCATACAGATTTGAGTGGACCTGACCTGACTGTGCACGCATGTGCCGGGTATCGTGGTAGCTCAACCCAGACTTAGGGAGCTCAACGACCCGACGAACATTACCATCAGAAAGGACATTTGGGTAGGCCCCCTAAAGTAGGTACTCAAACTGTCAGACTGAGCTTGAGATCTATAACAGTAACATAATAACCCACATAGTACTCACATTTACAATAATTATAATCAATATATCACATCATTATTATCACATTCAATGTCATTTTGTATATAAATTGTTTCAAAAGGAAACATTTAATGTCAAAGTGTATATAGAAAAAAATATAATATCAAATAAAAGAGCAATAATTTAGTGGTTATGTCAATAGTAGTATTGGCCCATGTATGTATTGGAACAGCTCAATCCCAAGCCTTTTTGTCCTCCATATAATCTTTAACACTATAAAAAGCTTTATGACAAAGTTTTCGCTTTATTAATGATTTGAATTTATTAAGGCTTAATTTTTGAATATGGCTAGGGATTTTATTGTAAAAGCGTATACTTTGGCATTTAAATGTGCCACTTATTTTGGTACTTAATGTAATTAATGGATGGCATCAGTTTATATTTAAAAGCTGGGAAATAATAGATATACGTTTTCAAAATTATAACATAAGCTTGAAACAAAACGCAGGATAAAATATGAATTTATTTATTTATGAACGTATCCACATTTATTTACGTCCTACTTTTTCTAAAATCTAAATCGTTTTTATTTCATGATTTTATTTTCATAAAGTGACAGATTGTAGAAACATTTCTACCGTTTCATTCATAAAACGTAGAAATGTTTCTACAATCTGTCACTTTGTCTATTTCTATGTAGACAAAACCCGTTTCTATCGTGGTCATGCTAGGCCGGCTGGTAGGTACCTATCGAATACATTTGACATACAAACGGACGGGACGGGAAATCCGAATACGTGTTGGAAACGGATTATAAGTGCATAAACGCCCTACGATTTTGATTATGAGTAACGAGCTTCTGCCCGCGGCTTCGCTCGCGTTTTTGGGATAAAAAGTAGCCTATGGGCGATTGTGCACTACTCCGTTTCCAGCACGTTTTTTCACGGACCGTTTTTTTTAGCCAATAGGCTTGCAGAACGATCCCTACCACTTTTTAAAACGTATGATAAAAAAAACGGTCCGTGAAAAAACGTGCTGGAAACGGAGTAGTACACAATCGCCCTATGTGTTATTCTGATGTTTAAGCTATATTACTGTAAAGTTTCATCAAAATCCGTTCAGTAGTTTTTGCGTGAAAGAGTAACAAACATCCATATATCCATACATCCATCCTCTCAAACTTCACATTTATAATATTAGTAAGAAGTAAGAAATAAGATTGCAGCACGCAATTATAGAAAATGGTTCGCCATTCCATCTTTTTCATGAACTGGAACCCGTCTTGTGTCCAAGGTCACCCATAGGCCTATAAACAGTAAAAACCTAATGTAGTGCACAAGGCGTCATTCGGAAATATTGATCCGTTTCCGTATAACTGGATACGAACTGGAAACGTATGTGGTGCACAAACGCCCAAGGAATTATGAAAAGCGAACAAGAACAAGCGAAGGAGGGATGCAGGAAGTGTCAAAAAGTATCGATATTTAAAAAAAATATCAATATCGGTTTCAATATATCGAAAAAAAAATATCGATATATCGGTGAAATTTTCAAAAAATATTAGTACTTTACGAAATTCTATTATTTGTTTTTACAAGTTTATTTCAATAAATCTGTTAAGCCGCGTCTCCTGCGCGTGTTCAATTAAACAACGAACACGTTGAATAAAAAGGGGCGTGGCCTACGCGTTTTGTATAGCAAAAGCACTCGACCACGTGACGGAAAACATGTTCGTCGTTCAATTGAACACGAAAACTCGTCGCAGGAGACCCTGCTTTAGTATTATTACTATTCATAAAAGTAGTGTGCGTTTCACTAAGAATTCCTTTCGGCGCTGAATTTCATTAATTATATTACAATGTTTTTAACCTTAGATCATAGAAACAAGGGAGATGTGCCAATGCGCTATTGAGCTTGATATTTTAGTTTGGTAATTTTGAGCGTAGTACAATTAGTACAAAAGTACACGCTGGCGACGAACCGAACACAATCGATGATATAAATACAGTGTTTTAGTTTAGTGCTAGTGTTGAGTGACGATTAACAGTGTTAGATTGAGGGTGTGCGGAATTTTTAATGTGTGGGAGATCTTTTTATTCACAAGAAGCGCGTGTAATCGTGTCGAAAAATGTACTAACAGTGGCATCAGTTGTTCCCGTACTAATTTGCTATGATGGCATAATTCCTTGTTTCTATAATCTGAGTTTTTAACGATGTTAGAAGTGTTCTTTCAGCACCTATTCCCATTCAGAACTTTTAGAGTTCCTGACATTACTTTATCACTTAAATCTAAAAACTGTGACATTTTAATCAATGGTGACTGTGGCCTTGCTACTGAAAAAATATATCGTTTTTGATACCTTTTTGATACTTGATATTTTATATCGATATATAGATGTATCGAAATAATATATATCGCAAAAAAATATCGATATATCGAACAAAAAATATCGATGTATCGATATTTTTCTGCAAGCCTAAGCAAAGTTGAATCATTCAACAGCTTTGCTTAGGCTTTACATTACATTCAACTTGAATGTGATACTTTGATTTTTATTGGCACTGCAAAACGAATTTTTATTTTCTTTGGTGTGGAGAATACAAAACAATAACCATTTGTGGAAACAGTGATATGGGTATTAATTATTACGTATCCAAACTATTAGCGTTTTAGTCATGTGTATTGAAGTGTTTACAGCGACGACATTCTTCGATAGCTATAACGTGCTTGTATTTGAATTATGGCTTACTATAATGCCGCCAATGTCGTAAATATAACTAAGTCATCTGAACAAACTGATGATACAAATATTACCGACGATCTTACAATAATACCATTAGAAAAAGACAGTTTCGGTGAGTATCTTTTCTGGTAAAGAAATGAATATATAAATATATGTAAAGATCAACTATTTAGTGTTATTATTACAGCAATATGCGAATTGTGTGGTCGCGTCGGTCGTCGGGGACAATTCTACCCAAGAAACAATAAGTTTTGTTCACTCAGATGCCACGCGAGTAATTCGAGAAAACGACATTGTAATTGGAGGTTCAGATTGATGGAAGGCGCCGAACACATGGCGGATATGATTCCGTTGGAGCCTCTGCCTCAGTTGCAGCATTGGCAAGCGACGATAAATGATTTACAGGTAGATAAATACCTACACACATGTTTGTGTCACCTGACTAATATCAAATATCACTTTGTAATAAGTATTTGTTTATATTTGAGACTTCACTTGATCAAATTTGCAATTTCCACTTTAATTTTCAAGTTTTCTTAAAAGTTAATTGCAGTTTGTAATAAACAGTTCTTTTACATTTATCTCACAACCATAGGCCATGAAGTTATTCCTCAATAGCTTCATTACAGCACCTATTATAATCTATACTAAGGCTGCCCAACCAATTTTGAAGGTGAGCCATAATTTTTATTGCCACTGACACAACTTACTCATAGTTACATATTAATCTAATAAAACTCTGTTGGTGAGCCAATTCAAATGCGTTGGCAGGCCCACCTTCAAATGATTATAAAGAGGTATTTGTATGTATTCTCTGATTCTGAAAATTCTTTCGCTAATTGGAAGCTATATTATACCTGCTCTGAGTGCTATAGGCAACTTTTTATCCTGATATTGAGTAGTGTTATGAAAAACTTTGTAACCCATACACTCTGTTGTGCATTTTATATCTATATATACAATGTTTATTGGTAAAAAAGGGTTAAACATTTACACATCCATATTGTTTTTTTTAGCCTGGACCCATAAAGCAATCTGCTGCATTAGTAGCCAATAGTTATGAATGGAAGGATGAGTTATTTGGTTGTGATTTCCTTGCTGCACCGGTGAGCCTGTTCAAACATGCTCCCCTTCATGAGATGTGGGACAGCACATTTGAAGGCATGAAAGTGGAAGTTAAAAACACTGATTGTGAGAATTACTCTGAAAAGCTCAGTGATTATTTTTGGGTAGCTACAGTACTGAAAGTAAGTACTCTATTTTTAATATTGTTTACCTACCTAATAAACTTTAATTCTAACAGTATTGTGTATAAAAACTGCTACAATATTAATACTTGGTAAACTGACTATTGATTGCAGTCGCAGTATGTTGATATTACTGCCCAAGACTCATAACCATCATGCTCTTTACATAATCCCTTAAATACTTTTATGAAGTCCAGACAATTTATTATTACCATAAACAGATTGCTTTCTCTATTTGACTATCTTTAACTCTTTATAGGTAAAAGGGTACATGGGTCTGCTACGCTATGAAGGCTTTGGCAGTGATGATTCTAAAGACTTCTGGGTAAACCTTTGCTGCTCAGAAGTGCATCCTGTAGGGTGGTGTGCAACTAGGGGCAAACCTCTCATACCTCCTCGTAGTATTGAGGATAAATATACAGACTGGAAAAAGTAAGTCAGCTACTATTATAACATTTATAGTTTTATACATATAATATTATTAACTAATAGCAACCCACCCCCCCTTCACATGGGTGCGATCTACTGATGTGGTGATGTGTCAAAACATTGAGATTTCTGTGCTGTATCTAAATTAAATATAAACATAATTATACACATAAACCTAGAAGGATGAAGGGGAGATGATGATGAGGAGAAGATACATACGGTAACATGTAACAATGTAATGTAACTTTTTTCAAAGTCTTGTGAAATCATGTAATTATTATCTAATTAGTGATGATCATTCCAGATTTCTTGTGAAGCAGCTAACAGGCGCGCGGACACTACCCGCCAATTTCTACACTAAATTGAATGATAGTCTTGTATCTAGGTTTTCTATTGGTTCCATTATGGAAGTTGTTGATAAGAATAGGATCTCACAAGTTAAGGTACTGATTTTTTGTTTTTTTATTTAGATAACTGTGTGGTGCTTAGTGAGTAGGTATTAGTATAAGAATAATAAATAATACGAGTATAGAATTGAATCTCCTTAGCGCATGCCCAAAACGCCGCGTTATAAACACCTACCTGGGGTCTCAGCCCATAACACCTACCTATTCAAAACTGACTTTATTCTTTAACAAACGCGAGAAGGTAGTCTATTATCGTGATCCTAAACACGTTTGGCGCGAGAGTTTCATTTCTATACTCTATATAATTTTTATGGTATTAGGAATATTTGTTGCTCACCTATGCACACACCTATTCACTAAGCACCACACAATGAACACTACAGAATTTACGTTTATGTATCATTTTTTTTATTATGTTTAATGTTTTAATATCAATTTTATTTCTAGGTAGCTACTGTGTGTGAAATTGTAGGAAAACGTTTACATGTGAAATATTATGATAGCTCACCAGAAGACAATGGTTTTTGGTGCCATGAAGACTCACCACTCATACATCCTGTTGGCTGGGCTTTTAGAATTGGACATCCATTAGATGCACCTCAAAGTTATTGCCAAAGAGTGGCCGCCGGTCGGCTCATACCTAATGACTCAATGCAAGAAATGTTTTATAAGTACCCGAGCGACGAACCTCCTTTGTTCTCAGAGGGGATGAAGCTCGAAGCCATAGATCCTCTCAATTTATCCGCCGTTTGTGCTGCGACGGTGATGCAGATATTAAATGAGGGGTATATGATGATCAGAATAGACTGTTATCCTGCAGACGCGTCGGGCGCTGACTGGTTTTGCTATCATCAGAGATCGCCATGCATATTTCCCGTTGGTTTTGCTCTGGCTAATAACATTTCTCTGGTACCTCCTGCTGGGTAAGTCACCATTTTATGTCTTTACAATATTTTACCATAAAAAATGCTTATTTTGGTCGTCTCCTCATATTCTTTACTCGGTCTCTTCAAGACCATGCTAGATATTGATTATCACGCAAGCACGTTAACGAAGGTTTGTGGAAAAAATACCAACAGTTTTTTTTATGGCTTGATGTCATTTCAATGAATTTTTCATAATTTTCTCAGGATTATGATAGAGGAGTTTAGTTGGGAGCAATACTTGGCCGTATGCGGCGGGGAGGCGGCCGACCGCTCGCTGTTCGCGACGAGAGGCCACATTGTATCGCACGGCTTCGTGGCCGGCATGCGGCTTGAGTGCGCCGATCTTATGGACCCACGACTAGTCTGCGTCGCTACTGTCGCGAGAGTTGTCGCTGATCTACTCAAGGTGTGTTTTGTTTTCCATAGCACGTAGGTATATTTATTGGTAATGGCCCTTAGACCCTCTCCTTAAACTTTGTGTTCGACGTCTGCGCTAAAACTACGTACTATGGTGCCATACGGAACCAGTCTGAATTACGATAAAGACATACAGAGACCGGCATAAATCTTGAGCGAAAAGCGGCGTAGTGGTGGAAGTTTGCGATGGTGCTATAGATCGAAATAATGATTTCAATAACATGTCTATTGTAGAGCGACTGTTGTGTTGTATTTCACTTTATTATTTTTTATAGAAACTCTAATTCTGGCCTAGTTTTAATTTTCCATGAAACCTGCTTTAAAGCCTAAACACGACAACTTTTGAAAACACCATTAATACCAAGATTTTTTAATACCTTTATTTTTTTAACAGGAAGAACCCTATTAAAGTTCACAACCTAAGATTTTGTTGTTTAATTATATTTAATAACTAGCTTCCGCCCGTGGCTTCGCCCGCGTTTTTGGGATAAAAAGTAGCCTATGTGTTATTCTGATGTTTAAGCTATATTACTGTAAAGTTTTATCAAAATCCGTTCAGTAGTTTTTGCGTGAAAGAGTAACAAACATCCATACATCCATCCATACCATTCATCTTTACATCCTCACAAACTTTCACGTTTATAATATTAGTAGGATAGGATAGTAGGATGAGAGTTATAAGGCGTGCACTTTTGGATTATCCATTTTTTTTTTATATCCTTTGTTTAGGTCCACTTCGACGGCTGGGGTATAGAGTACGACCAGTGGCTATGGGCGCACAGTACGGACGTGTACCCCGTGGGGTGGTGTCGCGCGGTGGGCCACCGGCTTGAAGGGCCACTGCAACCGCCCCCCAGGCCGCCGCGGAAACACCCGCCCAAGCAGCCGAGACGACGCCGCAAGCAACAAGGTATCAACTCACAAGGAACAACCCAGACAGACTTTTTGTGCGATCGAGTCTGTAGCGCTTTGCAGCGCTCGAACAATCTGTACATTAAGTTTCGCAGATTATTCGAGCGCTGCAAAGCGCTGCAGACTTGATCGCACAAAAAGTCTGTCATCTGCGTTGCCCCCAAAAATAACAGAACTTACGGATCAAGTGTAATTGCGGTATTAGGCTAAACAAGGTTTTAACATGTTTTTTTTTGTACGAAAAATTACGTTAGACAGGAGTTTACATTTTTGTATGACTTGGGAGTTCTACAAAAATGTAGGTAAAGTTATCAAGTAAAATCTAAAATTATTTTCAATAGAAAGTTGATTGTCTTTATTCAAAGCGTGTTCTCATGATACGATTTCCTATTTCAATTAATATAATTCTTGGCATAACTAGCGGCAGCAGTTATGAGCACAAACGTCACCTGCGCATTAGCTGATTTCTCGGTCTCTTTGGCGGAATGAAGAAGACGGGGGGCGCCGAGGCTGCACGCGATTGGTTCGTCAGTCGATGCTCGTCGTCTAATTGGACTTTTCTCTATTACGAATTATTGTCAACTGTCTTACGAATTGCCTATAAATTTTGCCGAAAATGTACATGCGCGATCTGTGCTCATAATTAGTGCTGGTACCTATACCAACATATCTTTAGTTGACGAAAAAGTAAAATGCTTACACTTATTCTTTACTATACTTTCAGGTTCAAAAGTATTACCACATCCGCCTAACACAACAGAGGATAGTTCACAAAACTCCGACATGGGTGATACCAAGAGCCTTTCCCCCCCTACGAGCGTGTCTGAAGTGTCGCCAGAGGCGGAACCGCGGCTTGAACCAGAGACCACGCTACTCAAGATGGAAATTGATGCCGAGTCTAAGGATAGCAGTGAACCTTCCGAAGAAAGGCTTGTAGAAGTGAAACCAGATAGTCCGGTAAGTTTTTCTTACGTATAGCCGGCCTAGCATGACCACGATAGAAACGGATTTTGTCTACAGCCGGCCTAGCATGACTACGATAGAAACAGGTTTTGTCTACAGAAGAATAGACAAAGTGACAGATTGTAGAAACATGTCTACGTTTTATGCATAAAACGGTAGAAATGTCTCTACAATCTGTCACTTAGTCTGTAGAATAATAGACAATGTGACGGATAGAAAGATTTCTACCGTTTTATGCATACAAAATTCTGATAAGCCAAGCACAGGGCAGAAGAGATAACGAGTTGGATAGAAACCTTGTTTCAAAGATTTGCGTTCTTGTTAATTCGCAGATGCACGAGTCTGTCTTATTTCACTGCATTGATAGGTTATTCAGCACAGATTATGCACGACAAAGATATTCAAAATAGATATTAAAAGACCATTGTTTGCATTCCAGAATACACCTCCTGAGTTATCTCAGGATTCAAGTCAGAACATAGCGCAGCTTTCCCCCGTCGTTTCCATGGAAGATTTGGACACTGACAAGGTGATACCTAGACTAGTCAATACCTCAGTGCCCCTAGATGTCCTCAACTCAGTTGATCCTGAAAATTGGACCACAGCAGATGTAGCCAAGTTCCTCACTGTCAATGACTGTCAACCTTACTGTATTAATTTCACCAATATTACTGGCCCTACGATGCTCCAACTAACGAAAGATGAAATCATCGAACTATTAGAAATGAAAGTAGGTCCTTCATTAAAAATTTTCGACTTGATACAACAATTAAAATGTAAAATAAAACAACCTCAATGTAGATTGCTAAGTAGTTTTAAATAGTGTGTATTTGAATATAAACTCCCTCACTTCACGTTTGTAAGACTAACGAAGTTTAAAAATAAACAGCAACATCGCAATTGATGACTATATGTATAATGTCCGACTATCAGTTTCGGCCCAAACCGAAACCGAAACTTACGTAGATATCTTAAAACAAATAAATGATTAGGCATCTCGCATGATAAGCGGGAGCGAGTTTGAGATGACTAGTTTATTTGAAGAACTATACCCGAAGTTTCGGCCGATTTCTGGCCGAAACCGAAACAAGCCGAAACCTGATTTTTTGGCCGAAACCGAAACCAAACCTTTGGTCTGACACTACGTTGAACGCCATGCCAGACAATAGAAAATCTATTGTTTGCCGGTCACCGGTGACCCGCCCGGCGGCGTTTTAAGACTTAATAGAAAACAGGCAGGTTTAGTGCAGTGATGATGGAAAAAATTACCTACACAAAGTAAAGTGCGCGCCAGACTGGTTTCGAACTCAGAACTTGTAAGTGGGGGCCACCAGCCCTTACCAGGGAGCGACCACTGTTCCATACATACTTTATAAATCATAAGTAACCTCATTTTTCGACGAAATAATTAACTAGTTCGCCCAATCGCTTACAATCTATTATTATGACGAAATTTTCTATCATGAATAATTCTACAAACGTGGAGCGAAGAACATCTGAGTAAATATTTTAATATAATAGTAACATATTCTACTCCCGCCTATATTTTGGTATCGCATACTAGCCGAAGTTGTTTTATAAATACAAACATATTTTGGGCAGTCACTAATGTTTGATATCAGATTTGTGTGTGTAAGATTTGTCTTTTTTATTCGCCATTATATTTTTTTTGTATTTATTGATCTTCATTTTCATGTGTGAATTAAATGAACTAATGTAGTTTACTCTTCTAGATTAGTGTTGCTCTTATATCTTAGCACGGGTGTGATTTTTTATTCATTCACATAGAAGTGAAAAATTACAACAGATTTAATAATGTTCATATAATTATTATTTGAATTTTAATTGAACGCATTTGTCCCTTTTGGATCAAGCGCTTCTGTAAAGCAATAATATTGATTAAAGAAATGCTCATTATCATATTTCATCAGATTTTTTCAAATAAAGATTTATACTAATTAACAAATTGTATTACATCTTGCATGAAATCTGATAAAGTGTATTTTCGTATGATCATAATGATTTATAATTATGGATCATGAATGCTAATGATTGTAATGCTTGCTTGTTATTTTACTGTGATCATAGCTGAATTATCAGTTTTTAGCGTTGGTAATAAACCAAGGACATTAGTTTACTCCCATTTCCCCTCATTACCCACTCAGTGATTTAGGTAGCCAAAAATCTGATCTACGGACATCTCCGCCGAGTTTATATTACTCGTTTATCCTATGTACAGATGCCTGCACAAATTGGGTACCCCTTAGAAACGGTGTCCGTACTTAGGTTATTTACAACTTGTTGGAATCTTAGCTGTTATAACTATTATTATTTTACTTTTATTGCATTTTCATTTCAAAGCCTTTTTTTCTATTTACTCATTTTTTTGTCCATAAACTCTCTTTCATACTGGAAAGCATACAGTATTTTTAAAGCGTTTGCGGCTAAAGTGATCTCAAGAATAACAATAACAACAATTTTGGGAAATATAAAGGAGTAAATTTTATTTAAAATAATAAATATGGAAGCTATTTATTTTTGCAGGATGGAATAAAATGTTGTGAGGAAACTTCTACATGTATTTGAGGAAACTTCTACAAACGACTTAAATAATACCTATATACAATGTTACTAAGTATTTTTATAAGAGTTATCAATAGATGTGTTGTCAACAAAGTATTTGTGAATTATGATATAACCAACAATGCCGCAATTCTTCAAACTGCAACTGAAGCAATATAATCTTGAAATCCGTCACATATTTTCCATTTAATCCTTTACATATTGACAATGATAAAATATTTTTAAATAAGCTATATCAAATCGGTGCCTATTTTATTTGATGTGCATTAATAAATCGGTATTTTGTAATAATCAAATTAAATCATGAATTTAGTATCAATAAAGTAAGAATGTATCCTCTAAAATTCCGTTTAACAACACGAAAACAATAAAATTACAATGGAAGGAAATGAGCAGTGGCGTGCCTACAGGGCAAGCCCGAGGGTATATCTCTAAATTTTTCATGAATGTGAGTAGCGTACAATAAAAAACACTTACAATCATGAAAAATTACGCGAAATACCCTCGGGCTTGCCCTGTAGGCACACCACTGGAAATGAGTTGTAAATATAGATATTATTATGGCAGTCATTTTATTTTATCATTATGGAATTATTGTGTTAATTTTAAGTTGGAAGATAGAAGTGGTGACCAAACGGGATTTTAAACAGTTTTAAGCTTAGACAAAGAGTATATTCAGTGATAAATACATTGCCTTTTTAGAGAGTACCATCAGCATAGTACATTTGTAATAGTTTGAATGTTCTGGTATTAAAAGCGAAAGTATACATATTTAACTGTTTTTTTTAATACTTTTTAAGACATCACTAACCATTTCCTGCAATTACTTTTCAGGAATATAAATATGGGCCTACCCACACTATGTACTGTAACTTTTCCTGCAAATTGCTAAGCTCGATCAGCTTAATTCATTAAGCAACAGGTTTTAAATATAAGTACTGTTAATGTCTGCAGTCATCACCAATTCTATGTATATCAGTCATGTTTTGACCTTTCGCACTCTTTCGCATTGTGTAAAATGTCACCAATAAATATCTTTATTGGTGCTTAAATCTTGCAGTATTTGATTTGTTATCAATCTGAAACAATAACAATTGGTTGATAATATAATCTAAAGAAAATTAATACTCCAAGTTAAGATATGCGCAATCAAATTGACTAGTCTGATACCAGACTCTCCATAATGTTGTGCTTGAAAGAAAAGACTTTTCTTTATAAGCAGCAGAAACATACTGCGACGCCATTTGCACGAACTTCAGAGTGCCTAGTGTAACTTGTAGACCATCGCGGTAATCGAGTAAACATCTCGCGAAGTGAGTGGAACAACCATTCACGTGCGTTAGCGTCTTCACTTTCGAGTGCGATCCGGTGCCGGTGAAAAAACATTACTATGAGGACTCAGCAAAGTGTACAAAAACTCATTCAAATCTGAACCTTAACGTATTCTGTCAAGGTTCATATTCGTATGAGTTTTCTGTACACTGCGTTCGAGACCGTTTATTAATGTTTTTCAATACGGGGGTTAGTGTGAGTTTTTCTAACATTGGATTGCGTGAACATTTCTAAGGTCATAGTCAACGACCAATCTAACATTGGTTCGCGCTCGAAAGTGAAGCCGCTAATACACGTGATTGGTTGTTCCATTCGCTTCGCGAGATATTAACGCGATGGTTTGCAACTCGCACTCAGCACTTAGACCATTCAACTTAGATTGCGCGTAATGTATGTATTGAACATTAACTTACCTTATACTGTGAAGTTGTACTGTTGACGCATAAAGTGTACAACACAAAATGTTCCCAGACCGCTGTGCGTGACATTTGTGATATTCAGAACACCAATATGTTTCGGACATGTTCCCAATGTCCTCATTTATTTCTGGAATTAAAACAAACGTGAGAAATAGACTTAGCTGCTGGTAAAAACTTAAAAAGACTATCAATTAGGTATTTCTACCAGTTCGGTAATATCCTCTTTTAAGGCCAATAACTATGAGTTAAATGTTTAAGGCGTGGTTTATGGACAAATGATGTCTCCTCCATAGATGTTGTATGGCGTGAATTTATACATGAGGCGCGGGCACGCCGTTCAACCACCGTCTATCTCTCACAAAAACCTTATATTTTACTTGTAGGAGTACAATATTTAGTATGTCACATAGGAATGAGGAGAGAGACATACATCCGTGCCATGTGGCCTTTGCCATTGTGTATAAATCACAACCACGCTTCATACCAGCAAAACGAATCCTGGGCCTACCTAAAAAAATATTTTTGTGAATAAGCATTAACAAAAATATTTTTTATGGTACTGCAAAGCTCTAGATTTTTTAACCGACTACGGAAACGGAAGGGTAATGAGTGAACAGTCTATGTATAATGTATGTATATACATAACATCATCAAATACCTTTGTGATTTCCATCTTTGAGTTTCAGTTCTGGTGCTAAATCTCTTGCCGAGGTAACATAAAAAGTCCTCAAAATGTCCATCCTGTGTGCCCCTGACATACCCCGACCCTTCTGATTAGATAGGTGCAAGTGGCGCGAAAATACGCATCGTCTCTTATTTATGTTTATCACGAGTACTCTGAAATAATAACTAATGAAGTAGTGCTACTAGTATTACTTTTCATTATACCTACCTACATTATCAATCACAAATATTAAAAATAAATTCCAATTATGTGTTGACATAATTTGTTTAACCATAATAAAGTTATGGATTTTTCTTATATATAGGGCTCAATATCTTCTAGTAGGGTCTAGGGTACTTACCCTAAGACACATGGCTCAAATGTCAAGCTCGCTGGAAAATTTCGTGGGTGTCCAAGCTTAGCTTCTTTTATAATTGTTGCATAGCCTTCCCAGCACTGTAGAACTATTTCATCTATCTGTGATAAAGTGGGGGTTGCTCCACACACTACTAAAATGTAAACATCTGCCAAAAGTTTACATGTCACAGCTCTAAATGCTACCTGAAAAAACATACATACAGCCGAACATAGAACCTCCTTTTTGGAAGTCGGTTAAAAAATACTTATTTATCAAAGAATATAATTAGGTACATATTTCAATACTAAAGGGACATTGAAACAATATTAACTAAACATAAAAGTAAGTATAGTTTGTGACAGTTCTTTTAACTTTTTAACAAAACAATTTTGTTATCTCCATAGGTGGTATTTTATAAAATAAAACACTTATTATCTTTGAATAAGGTTCAAAGTTGAAGGTGATAAGTTTGAGTTTATTATAATACCTGACAAACATCTTGAGCAAAAGAGGCGAACCAACATTTTAATACACAGCTTGAGTCAAGTTAAAATATTTTGACAAAGTAGATTATACATATAGCTATTATCTCGATTCTATATTAGGACTGACATTAGGACTCATCTGTGGTAAATACACAGGGGTATCTCTCAGCGGAGCACCGTCTTGAGCTGCAGCTAGCAGCAGCATTAGTCGAGCCTCTCTTGGATCCAGTTCACAGAAGTCAGAACTAGTGGCCATCAAGTGTCCATGAATAATAAGACAAGCCCACCTGCCTGTGACACTTTCCGCATAATTGTCTAAAGCTTGCTGAAATCAATTATTTATTTAAGAATATTCGCAAGATAAATAAATATTTAACAAGAAATATGTATTTTATTTGTTTTGTTGGGGAGATATATTTTTTGCTTTGAAATTCTGGATCTTTACTTTGATTTTCAATTTGTAAGGACCTAATTAAAAAAAATTGGTTTAAATGAAAAATAAGAAATACCTGTAATTGCTGTGCCTGTGGGCACAAAATACTTTGTATCAAATCCAGCACCAATGTTGGAAGGGGACTAGACAATGCATTAGGATCTAAGGACTCCAACAAGTAATCCAGAATAGGATAACACTGTCTCAAATCTCTTTTAATTTGGTCAATGTTCTTCAAATTTTCCAGCTCTTTCTTTCCAATGCAGAAAACCATGGCATCATGGACGGAAGATAAAAGGAGGTTTAGATCACATTCCAGACCTCCAGTTGTGATGCCAATTAATGTTACACTGAGAAGTTTACACAGAAACATTACTGTTAGTAGGTTGTAGGCAGAATAGCCTATATAATCAGTGGCGGCCTTAGTAAAGTTTTAGGTGGTACAAGGTCTCATGGTGGTGCCCCTCTGAATGCTAAAGAAATTAGAGCTCTTTCTATGCATTTGCCTACACATGATGAAGCCTGAATAGTGTACACACAGACAGAAGGGAACATATTTTTTGTAACACCGCAGCATCACTCTAGGGTAGGCTGCCATAAATGCTGAAACACCAACCGGGACATTTGGAATAAAAAAATAATAATTCTGGAATCAGACTCTTTTACTAGGAACTTTTAAGTTAAATTTTTGGTAGATACTTATTAAAACTAAATAAAATGCGGAAAATCGACGATCGATCTATCGAAAAAACGACATCCTAATTTGCTTTGGCTTATCCTACGTTCTCAGTGCAACATTGCTAATTCATAGTTTGAAGTTCTGACTTTTTTAAGTAACCTTTTTTCATCCTTTTCGTTTTTTAGTCCACTGCGATGTTTGCTTTTCTTTGTAACTTATGCAACTACACATGTCAAACTACAAGACCAGGACAACTGACCAGGACACGGGACACAACGCTTCAAACCGGGATATATGGCAGCCCTACTCTAGGGCCGCCACTGCATGTTGAGTAGAGTTATTTGTGTGCATCAGCATCCTTAAGACATCAATAGTGAGCCAGTTTTCTTTCCTTAGTGATATAGCTGCCTATTATGCAGGAAACTTGATATTTGTTGTGCACTTACCTGGTAATCGGTACCGGTAAGTAACCCAAACCACTAGCCTGAGATTGATAAAAAAAATATTTACCTTTTACAATATTCCTTCCACAAAATAGCTCCATTATCAACTTGTGTGTCAATCATAGATAAATTGTGGCATTTACTGAACATATTGATGCCATGGAGAGAAGCTATTGTGGAGAATTGTACCTAAAAGTAGACAAATCATTATAAAAGATGCGACGGTACAGAACTTTAAAAAGTTCATGTTTATTACTTACATTTTCATTATTACCGCGTTTTCTTGAAAATATGGGAACACCACTTTCAGTGGCTACAGCTATTACGACAACAGACATTTAACTTTATGTTACAACAATGGTAAACATACAATAATGTTTTTATTGATGTTTTACGGTTTTAAAAAGTTTCACAAAGTTTTTCGAAGTTTCAAAGTTTTATTTTTGACGACCGACATGACATTGACAATTATTGACAATGATTGACATTTAACAATTTTTTTTTTTTTTTTTTTTTTTTCTCTTCGCCCTTCTTGGGCAGGCTAAGGTCTTGGACCATACCGCCTCGTCTTCAGTAATTATTGTCCTTCTTGATTAAAAGTAAGGCCAAAGCCTCGTCTTCAGTTTTATCCTTCTTGTTCAAAGGTAAGTAAGGCCGAAGCCTCGTCTTCAGTTTCATACTTCTTGTCCAAAAGTAAATAAGGCCACAGCCTCGTCCTTAGTAGTTTATATCTTGATTATGTTTATTTATTTTAGGCCAGAGCCACGTCTTCAGTATTCATTAGTCAAAATCATAATATTAAGGTGTCATATCCGTGTATTCGTCATAATCATGTTGTAAAGTAAGGTCATATCCGGGTCATATCCTTCTAATATTATTATGTCGCCCCGATCGGTCAGATTGCCCAACCAGTGCTGTCAATAAATGTATACAGTGCTGTGTATGTACTGTAATTTTCCAGCAAACTTTGAGTGTCGCGCGGGATGCTTGCTGGCGTTTTATATATTTCCAGTAAATTATCAAATAGAGGAATTCTTTGTAGATCATATGCAGGGCATTCAAAAATTATATGATCTAGGGTCTGATCAATTCCTAAGTTACAATTAGGTTCTTGACAACATTGAAAATATGCTACAGATTGTGGTCATCCTATCAGTTCATAGCGTAAATAAACTTATTTCACTTGATTTTCATCAAAAATATGTATATTTTTTACAAATTACACGAAAATAAAATGCAATATTTTTTGTTATTGTAGCTGTGACAAGAACGGCCTGTTGCACTCTGGTGACGTCACACGCTAGTAAGCCAGTGTTGCCAACTTATTTTTAGGGTAAAGAATTCTTCAGGGTAAATTTGAGGGTAAAATTTTAGGGAGCGCCTCCGCAGCCGGCGCCGACTAGGCTCCCAAAAATAATACCGTTAGGAACCGGAGTAGCCTTGGAGTAGCAGTGATACCAGACGAAAATAATTGCAAACTACCGTAGCAGCAGATTAATGTTGCCGTGTTTTAAGTTGAATTAAATACCTTAGATTGACTTTTAAATTAGTGTCAATGTAAAACAAAATACAACTTTTTTGGACTTACAAGGGGGAGGGAGGTGGTCGACGGAGCCCCAGTACGCGGAGCGCCTATTTCTATCTGCAAGGTTAAAAGTAACCTAACACGAATGGGTTGACGGGGGCTTCGTTCGCTCGCTCACTGAAGCCCCCGTTAACCCCTTCGAACCTAACCTGTCCGTGTCGGGGTGTCCAAGTTCCCGAGCTCGCTTCGCTCGCTCTTGGACCCTAATTAGGTATGTTACTCAAATGAAACATGAAATGTTGCAAAAATGCCAAATTGCCAACTCCTTTTCCCGCTTTTTTTTCCAAAGTCAGCGCCCGCTGCCAATTTAGCAACCGGTGCCGGCTGAAAATTCAGGACACGGCGGCGGTCGCGGAGTCACTTCCAAAATTTTAAGGTTAGATTTCGTATTGTTGTTATGATTACTAAAGTTTATGGGCTTTTTGGTAAGCAATACATGTAGGTACCTAAGTATTTGAATTGAATTTGAGTTAAACAAATTCAGCATATTTTTATTGTGAAACATGACCATTGATTAAGAAAGAACTTGTTTTATTGTATATCTAAAACCAAAACTTTAGCCAGGTATTTTTGTATAAATAGTTATGATTTTAGAGTAAAATTAATCAGGCATTGGGGTAAAATGAAAATCTAGCTTGGCAACACTGGAGTAAGCATAAGCTAGGGATGCAAGAAGTGCCAAAATGTATCGATATATATCGTATCGATATAAAAAAAATATCAATATCGGTTTCGATATATCGAAAAAAAAATATCGATATATCGGTGAAATTTTCAAAAAATATTAGTACTTTACGAAATTCTATTGTGTTTGCTTTTACAAGTCTATTTCAATAAATCTGTCAGTATTATTACTATTCATAAAAGTATGTAGTGTGCGTTTCACTAAGTATTCCTTTCGGCGCTGAATTTCATTAAGTTGCAACGTTTCTAACCGTAGATCATAGAAACAACATAGAAACAAGGGAGATGTGCCAAGGCGCTATTGAGTTTGATAGGTAGGTACTTACTTAAGTTTGGTCATTTTAAGCGTAGTACAAAAGTACACGCTGGCGACGAACCGAACACGATCGATGATATAAATACAGTGTTTTAGTTTAGTCTTTAGTGCTAGTGTTGAGTGACGATTAACAGTGTTAGATTGAGGGTGTGCGGAATTTTTAATGTGTGGGAGATCTTTTTATTAACAAGTAGCGCTTGTAATTGTGTTGAAAAATGTACTAAAAGTGGCGACAGTTGTTCCCGTACTAATTTGCTATGATGCCATATCTCCTTGTTTCTATGATCTGAATTTTTAACGATGTTAGAAGACAGTGTTCTTTCAGCACCTATTTTCATTCTCAACTTTTATGCGCCTGCCAGACTATGCTCCTTGCGCTGCTCATCGCTATGCTCCTCGCGCTGCCGTGCTTTGCCGCGATGTTGCCCTCTCTGCCGGACGAGACGAGAGAGAGAGAGAGAGAGGACGAGGAGCATGACGTGTGGCATGACGAGTAATGTTGCCACACTATGTCTCTGCCTCCTTTCCTCGCTACTTCCCATGCCATTCGTCGAGTGTGTGTCAGGCGCATTAGTGTCCCTGACATTACTTTATCACTTAAATCTAAAAACTGTGACATTTTAATCAATGGTGACTATGGTCTTGCTACTGAAAATATATCGTTTTTGATACGTTTTCGATACTTGATATTTTTTTTTCGATATATCGAAACCGATATTGATATTTTTTAAAAATATCGATACGATATATATCGATACTTTTTGGCACTTCCTGCATCCCTAGACAAAGCTCGTTTACTATTACTAGCGTGTTACGTCACTTCCGTCAGAAACAGCGTTTTTGGAGCGGTTTTGGAAATTTATACTTTATCACTGATTTTTATTGATAAATACAGTAGATCTCCCTGAAATATCAATGTAGTGTGCTTATAATATAATGAAGATTAATATAAACCATTTCCCAAAATGAGGCAAATACCGTATTTATACAAACAGGCGATGTAATAATTTTCATTCTGGCTAAATGTGCATTGAATCTTCCATGTCCAAATCTAAGACGGTTTAAAGTTGTGTAAAATTTTCTGCTCTTAGGAAGAACAGATCTGGTGAACCAGGGCGCAGAACCAGTGATTTGATTTATTTTCGCATACCATTTTCCTTTAGTTCTTAGTGTTTCTTGCCAGTTCTCATGCCAATTAAAGGTGTTTTGTTCACGTAATTTAGTAAGCAGGTCCGAACTTGGTATGGCAACATTTCTTGTCTCTGGGATGTCAACGTCAACAATAACTCTTGCAAGATAATCTGCGTTTTCGTTTCCTGCTACTCCTATGTGGGAGGGTGTCCATATTAAGCTTATTGTAAATCCTCTAGAACAAAGATCAGCGTATAAAGTCCGAATCTCATATAAAATATTTCCGGTATTGGCGTCCAGTTTCGGGTTTTGTAAGGCCATGAGAACACTCATGCAGTCGGTCGCTATAAGCCAAGTTGTGTGCCCAAGATTCTTTACATGTATGTACTGCAGAGCTGATAAAATGGCTAGAGATTCTGCTGTAAATATAGACATGGCTCCAGGTAACCGAACTCCATGTCCAACAGTAAGATGAGGTAAATATATGGCTAACGAAACATTTCTATTGTTTTTGGATCCATCAGTAAATATATGCCTGTACCCAGGGAACTCTGCAATTAACTGATAGACATCTTCTTTACTCCGAAGATCGCGATTAATGTAAATGTTCATGGGCCAGAATTTGCTGATGTAATTACCGGAGTAACATGGCCATCTGCCTTTACATTTCTCAATTTGATATTGATCATCAATACTGATTAGATTAGAAAAGTCATGAAATATATAAGGGACATTTACGAAATTAGAGGGATTGTATACTCTATAATAAAATAATATTTTCTTTAATAAAGGATGATTATCGAAAGATAAAAGCTTGAGAATGTATTTGGACTTTAAAAACTGAAATCTTATATTCATAGGAGGAGTGTTACACTCAATTTGAAGTGAATTAATTGGAGTTGTCTTCATTGCACCAGTTACACATCTAAGATTGTGGTTTTGAAGAATCTCCAATTTGTGAACCAATCTCTGATCAGACCCAAAGCACAAAAATCCATATTCAAAATGACTGCGGACTAGAGATTTATATAACATAAGCAAAATTTTTGGATCAGCTGCAATCGACAGTGACTTTATAAAATTAAATGCTTTATTAGCTCTACCTAACAGATAATCGACATACTTAGTCCATGAAAGGTTGCTTGTAAAAATGATACCCAGAAACTTCACTTCATTCACTATTGGAAGAACACTATTATTGTAATAGATATGTAGGTCTGTTTCACACTCTCCAAACACTATAACTTTAGATTTTTCTGGACTAATATCTAAGTTAAGATAATGAAAATAGTTCTTTAGCCGAGTTAAAGCTGTGTTTAAAATACTTTCAACAGAACTTATATCTGAACCTGAAGCATAGATAACCAAATCATCTGCAAACTGCAAATTTGCCACTTCAAGACCAAGTACAATGTTTAGTCTATGTAAATAAAGAAGATAAATCAATGGACTGAGGATGCCACCTTGACATACGCCTTTATATGAAAAACGTGGCCCTATTAAACGTTTATTCACCTTGACATATACTTCTCTACCATGTAAAAAGTTAAAGATCCATATTATAATTTTTTCAGGAATACCAAGGGCACGAAGTTCACCACACAAAATGTGCAGATTAATGTTGTTGAATGCACCCACTACATCAAAGAAGACACCAACAAAATGATTGTCCATTTTAATAGAATTGTATATATCTAATTGCAAATGAGAAATGCTATCTCGAGTAGAGAACCCACGTCGAAAGCCAAATTGATTGGATGGTAATAGACTATTACTTTCTATATAAAATTCTACTCTTTGTTTAATTAGTTGTTCAAAGGTTTTTCCCATGCATGATGTTAATGCTACTGGCCTATAAGTTTCTGCTTTGTGTCTTACTTTGTTAGGTTTAAGTACTGGGATAAGACAATCTGTTTTCCATTCATTAGGGATAACCATTTCCTGCCAGAGTAAATTTAAAACACTTAATATGTCAGAAAGTGCCATAATTGATACATTTTTCAACATTTTGTAAGGTATTCCATCAAGGCCAAAAGCTGAATCTCGTCTAGATGATATTGCAGATTTTAATTCCTGAAGAGAAAATGGATAAATTAGATATTCATAATGTCCTGAAGCTTTTACTTCATGAGGAATTGATTGAAATGGCCCCTCAACTGTATCTGGAGTATATTTTTTAAGAAAATCAAATACCCAAGGAGCAATATTATTACTTGAAGGTGAAAATGTTTTATTAAATCTTTTTGACATTTGCCAAACCCTAGATAATGGAGTAGTTCTATTAAATGACTCACACAGAGAAATCCAACTTAAATATCTTTCTCTTTTTAACACAAATTTTTTAAGAGCTTGTAATTTTTTAAACTCAATATATTTTTCCAATGTGAGATGGTGCTTGAATACTATATAGGCATTCCTAGAGTCTTCTACTGCTTTAGTGCAATTCAAATTCCACCATGGTAATGGAATGCGTTTTTTACGATTATTATTTACTGATGCTGTATCAAAAGAAGAATCAGATCTTATAGTTGATGGTAATGACTTAATAACAGCTAAATTTAATAACTTTATCATGTCATTATATGAATTTAATGGGTTATCTTTATTAATTTTAAAATTCATTAACAAACTATCAACAGTCTTCTTGTATATTTCCCAATCAACCAGGTTAAAATTAAAATGTTTTGGCAAATTTGAAGCTTCCATATCATGTGGGTTATTATAATTGTCATTAATAAGTAACTTTGTAATTACAGGCAAATGGTAACTACCTAAAGGATCATCATGAACAGACCAGTTACAAGATAATGAAATTGAAGTTGATACTACAGTTAAATCAAGTGCATTTCTTTGCCACCTATCAGAGCCTACAGTTGTCATTTCTCCATCGTTCAATAAAACCAAATTACAGTCATTAATGATTTCAAGCACCTCTCGGCCACGGATGTTCACACTGTTACATCCCCAAGCCGAATGATGTGCATTGAAATCTCCACCCACCAAAAGAGGACCAGGAATATTGCGAATTAAATTATCAAACTTATACTTAGTAAATGAAGCATTTCCAGGACTATAAAAACTAACTAATGAAATTTCTTTTTTATTGCCATATTTTAAACGAATCGCTATATTTTGTATAGAATCATCATATAAAGTATCTATTTTACTAAATTGTAAACTGTTATGTATTAAAATAGCTACACCATTGTGTGAATTACCTGAGTCTAATCTTACTATATTATAACCTTTAATACTAAATCTCATGTGAGGCTTGAGCCAAGTCTCACACAATAAAGCTACATGTATGTTATACTCATGTAAAAAATACGAAAAAGCAAGTTTATTACTATTGATGCTCTGAGCATTCCACTGTACAATATTCAGCTGATCCATAAAATTAAGGTTTATTTATATTATTCTGGATTTTTGATAATAGAACATCTTTTATGCTTTGAGTACAAATGCTCTTTTCATTATTTTTATTTTGAGAAATTAATGTTACTATTGTCTGTATTAAAATATTTAAAATTGGTTCTGTTTCAATTAGTGATTGTAATTGTTTAGCAGGACTGGACTTTGAAAGGGATGGAAATGACTTTTCATTGAATAAATCTGCATAAGATTTCTTATTAATTTTGTGTTTGTTTTCTTCCACTTTTTGCTGTTTGACTGGACACTGTGCCGAAATAGCTACATGATTACCTTGACAGTGACAACATGTAGCCTCAGTTGATGGTATTTGACATTCTTTATAATTATGGTCCTTTGTACATATGGAACATCTTTGGGAGTTCTTACAGAATTTGGCTATATGACCATACCTTAGACACTTCAGGCATTGTTTCACCGGCGGAATGTACGGCCGTACTTCGAATCGCCAGCTGTTCAGGTCTACACTATCGGGTATTGTTGCACACGAGAATGTGATGGACACCGTCTTCGTAGGCTGAAAAGACACCCCCCCTCCTTCTGAAATAGTACGACGCATAAATCTTCTGACAGAAATAATATTCTTTGTGCTAGTTATAGCATTATAAATGTGTTCGTTGCTCAGGTCAATTGGAACATGCATAATAACACCTGTATTTTCCGTAGCAGTTGCAGGAATACTGGCTTTCAATTTATAACTATCCAAAAACTTACGATTCAATAACGCTGCATTGGCTAAACCAGGACGTTCAAAAATAACACCAATTTTATAACGATTCATGCGCAATAATTGTTTTACTCCCTTGTTGTATTTTTTTATGCTGGTTGAAAGGGACATCATGTCTCTATCACCGATCGGGACTAAGTCAATACTTTCAAAAAATACGACATATTCAAAATTGCCTCCGCTTTCAGGGTATGACCTAATGTAGTCAGGAATCCTGAATTCCCGATACTTATCCTTTTCAATTGGTACTGATTCCTCTGAAGAGCTTGAGGCTCCACCGTCGTCTTCAGAGGACAGCAATGGTGGAGCAGAAGACGAAACATCTTCTTTTTTTCTTTTCTTTGGATGCCCTTTCTTCCCCATCATGAGAAAAGCAAGCAAATGAACTTGTGAAGGAATAAACTAATTATTTGAAAATTTGTTTTAAAAAAGGCGCCCAATCGATACGAATTTCCCGCGCTTTTTTTCTGACATTTAACAACTTTTCATGACATTGACTGTTCAAATCAGTGTTGCCAATTCGATGTATCAAACTCCACACCGGTATCTATAATAAATCTTTTATGTGAAAGAATCGAACATATGTACAAGAAGTAAATAGCGCCTTAAAACAAACAATAGTATGGTTAGAATCAAATAATTTACACATACATTTAGAAAAAACACTTTTAATGCATTTTCATCAGCGTCAACTACCACCACAGATAAATATTAGCTTCAATAATATATCAATTTCACAAGAGAATAGCACCAAGTTCTTAGGATTAATCATAGACAGTAAATTCACATGGAAAATGCATATTGAATCGGTATGTGCAAAAATAAACAGTTGTGCTTACGCTCTTTACAAATTATCGCGATCAGCTAGCCAGGGTACCGTGATTACTGCTTATCACAGCTATGTGGAGTCAATATTAAGGTATGGGCTCATTTTCTGGGGAAACTCCACAGATAAAAATTACGTATTTATAGCACAAAAAAAATGTATTCGCGCTATTTGTGGCCTTCATCCCAGAGACAGTTGTAAGCCGCATTTTTATAACTTAAAAATACTTACGTTTACATCTTTATATATTTACGAAGTAGCCACTTTCATTAAAAGTAATATTAATTTATTTGAATTAAAGCCCCCACGGGATTCTAGGTTGAGGCAAAGAGATACTAGTGTCCTACAGGTGGAACATGGCAATACAGCCTGCTCTGTTCAGTAAAAGTATCTTTGTGATGGCTCCACAAATATATAATAGATTACCTCACGAAATTAGAACTTTAAATTTACCTCTTTTCAAAAAAAAGTTAAAACATTTTTTAATAAATAAGTGTTACTATACTATGACTGAATTTATGACTGATAGAGATAGAATAAATACATAAATATAGAATAATAAATAATAAATATATAGATTTTATTAAATAATAAATATATAGACTTAGAATAATAAATAAAGCTGTTATAATTATATTTATGTTTCTATAATGATATGTTTTAATATAATTACAAGGATAGACATAATTGGTGTTATTGCCTGTGATATAATTATAAATTCACTAGTGTTAAATATCTAGAATAGAACTACAGAAATATCTGTATGGATACAATGTGGCGAACTAATTTCTTACTTACCATCTATTGTAATATACCTACCTACATTGACAAATAAACGATATTTGATTTATTTGATTTGATAATACATTGGAAATATTTTCACGAAAATCAGCTAGAAATACCTACTAGAAATAAGCACCAAAACACGAAACGCTTTTTCTTAATTTATGTCTGTCTGTTTGTTACCTCATCACGTGAAAACGGCTAAACGGATTTCAATGAAACTTTTACTGTGGTACAGCCACTAGCCTAACTTAGAATCTGAGGCATGTTTCATCTGAATCGGTTGAGTAGGTCCAGGGTGGTGATTCTCGCGGGTCATATATTGATATCGAATTCGATATATATCGCAACAAATGTCAAAATGGTAGGGATTTTGACAGTTGTTGCAACATATATCGAATTCGATATTAATATCGAACCCGCAAGAATTACCTCCCAGAGCAGAGATATAGCTTGACCTCATATGCGAATCACACACGCCCCGCGCTACGCTGCGGGGTGCGTGTCGACGGAACAAAAGCCACGCGCGTGAATGCGTTTTCCGTGTGTTGCACCATGCGTGATTTCTATACAAATACAGGTACTTGCAAACAACGTAAGATCACGCACTCCCGCGCTACGCTGCGTGATGCGGTATTATTCTACTCTTTGGATGCGGTTGCGGATGCGGGCCATTAAAGTACCTATTACGTTATCACCAAAGGGGGATGGGAGGGTCTTTGATTTGCTTATTTTTGATGATCATGGGGGACGGGACGTCAGCAATATTTATTTAATGGTAGGTACCTTTTTACTTTCAAAAATTACTAAAATTCTGCTTACGTAATACCTACTTAAATGGGCCCCTTTCGTACAAAACAGGGATGAAGATTACCTATATTATGGGAATATTTCAGAAATATATTGTTTTCGAATTCTTGTCGGTAAATAGTTGATTAGGTACCTACTTACTGGGTGATAGATGGTAGAGTAGAGATAGATAGTTGGTAACAGGGGTTTGGTGATAGGGGTTTCGTGGTGGTGATTGGTGATGTATGATATAGTGATATCAGATGGTGTGTCCTTATTCTTATTCTTAACATAGCTTTAAAATATTTACTTATAATTCATAAATACTTAGATATAGGTAGGTAGAGGTAGTACCTACATGAAAAAAAAAATACCTACGCTAAAAATAGGCTTTGAATGAAATAGTTTAAACGTTGTTCTTTTAATAATAATGTAATATTAATACTTAATTATATAAAACAGGCACTGATACTATGTAAGTATAATAAATTAAGTAAACAATAAGTAACATACAAATATTCGATTATTTTATATTTAAGTACTTAGGTACCTACTTACAATATTCAATAAAATAAATCGTTGTATATTTATGAGGTACTCCCGAGCTAAGTCTAAGGCCGAGATAAATAGACGTTACTTAGCACGTACTTTGGCTAAGCCGTATCGTTGTCACTGTCGCGCAACTTGCAAGCAAGACAGAGACGGGAACGTAGCTTAGCCAAAGCACGTGCTTAGTAATGTTTATTTATCTCGGCCTAAGTATTTAGTGCACACTGCGCTAAGTAAGATCACGTAGTAGGTACCTATTCTATTCTAATCGTAAGTACAGAGGTTTTGTAAAATAACTTAATAATTATAAAATAATGAATAAATTATTACATATAGATATATCTACCTAAGTAATTAAATAAGTACCTCTACTAACTAGTGTCATATTTGAGTCGACTGTTCATTTTCGGTGTTTTGAATTTTTATTTCATTGGCTGTAACAATAAAATAATTTATGCAATTTATGAAATTAAAATTTAAGTAAGTACATAAACCTATTTACTATCTTAAGTCGAAGATACTTACAGTCATCCTTGGTGAGCAATCTAGGGCCAGTAAGGGCAATAAGTAGCGCTCCTAGAGGGGCCGATAGCACCACACTTAGTACACTGACAGCTAAGATGGCCTTGGCATAATATTCTTCATCTTCTTTAGCAGCACCTGATGTTTGGCCACTGTTAACTAAGTCTAGAGCAGCTGGACCTAACGCTGCCTGGATATAATAAAATTGTAGGTCATTAGTATAAAAAATCTGAAAAGAGCCACGTTCTGATGAAATACAGGGTGTCTCTGGAAGTAAGGATCAAATCGATGCCCGCGCCCCTATTTAATTTGATTCTTACTTCCAGGGACACCCCGTATATTAAACAGGCGTTTAATGGAATATGAAACCTTATTAAAATTTGAATACCTACCTAACCGGTACTCGAGAGTCGTGATACGGTTTTGAGGTGAACAAATTTTGAACTGTTTCCATAATTAATAATATGAATTAGAAATAAAATACATGTATAACCTGTACAGTAGCTTTCGCTGTCCACGTAAGACCGATGAATATTTTCTCCTTATTATTAAGACCACAGCCAAAACTAACAAAAAATGTGGCGATAGCACGCAGCACTAAACAAGATATGAGGCAAATAGCAGCCATTTTTATCACTTCCGGGTCTAAGGCACTAATCTGTAGATAAAATCAATTTACATAACAATAAAATTATTTTTTAAAATCAAGATCCGTTTAATATTCCTTAGACAGCTTCACTTACCGTAACTTGAGCTCCTGTAAAAGCAAATAATATAGGCTCGAAGAATATCCACAGAATTCTAAACACATTACTGACTGGATTTTTGTTTACAGGCCAGCCTTGTTTTTCCCAAAAGTATGCTGCAATGAACCCTGACGATACTATAGCGAGGGGACCTGAAACATTAAATTAACTTCTAAGTCTCAAAATAAAAATCAGCTATAAAAAAACAGTATAAGGTTAATTTTACCTGCACCACTCCATCCAATCATGCTCGATATAAACAAAGAAAAAAGGCCTCCTAGAAATAGTGTTAAGAATCTCAATGGCACTACGTAGGTGTCTCCTTTTTCAGGAATAATTGATGTCATAGCCCCCCAAAGTGATCCAAGGACTACACCTGCAATAATTGATAATGGACCCTGAAAGCCAGAAGAAATTACGGAAAGATAACGTGGGTTTCTTTGCCACATGTAGGAATGTTAGCGAGTTCCTGGTCTAAAACAGTGTCAACAGTGACAATATTTATAGTTTCAAGACAGTTTCATAAAAAAGATAATAAATTGTATTACCTTAATGATATTGAATGTGGCAGATCCTGTCGAGAACATAGCGTTCAAGATAATGGCGAAGATAGCAACACTGATGGAGTCGTCGACAGCAGCTGCCGCAACGACGATTGTTGGTATACCCTTAGAAACTCCATAACCCGCGTCTCGTAACCTAAATAGACATGGAACTACGACTGCAGGTGATACAGATGCTATCATTGAACCTAGAAGGAAGCCTGAAACCAAATGATGATAAGCATTAAATTAAAAGAGACCGTTGTAATGTCTATGGACAAAATATTCAATGCAAACTCAGGTTTGTACAGATAGATGGGCAATCCACCGGGTTTAAACCCGGTGCCTTGGTAAACATCCGCTAAAAACACAATTTTTTGGGCGTTTATGGGTGTTCACGAGTGTTTATCGGGTGTTTACCGAAGCAAGGGTTTTAAACCCGATGGATTGCCTATCTATATTTATATTAAGTACAAAGGGTGTTATTTATCTGATAAGAAATCCACTTTGAAGGACTACAACTATCTAGATGTCTAAAATATTTAAGACTAGCACTTCGCCCGCGACTTCGTCTGCGTATCCCACAGGAACTGTGCATTTTTTCGGGATAAAAAGTAGCCTATGTTACTCAGTGATAATGTAGCTTTCTATTAGTGAAAGATTTTTTAAAATCGATCCAGTAGTTTCGGAGCCTATTCGGTACAAACAAACAAACAAAAAAATCTTTCCTCTTTATAATATTAGTATAGATAGATATATAAAATTAAACCTACTACTAACCCCATATCCACGGTAAATATAAGAGGTAATGTGTGCTAACGGCTATTGCCACGCATTCAACTAGCCACGGTAGGAGACCCAGTTGCAGGACAGCTGCGTAGTGTTTCTTTAATACACCTGCATCCAGACCAAGACCGGCTCGTGTTAGTATAATCACTAACGCAATTTTTCTGGGAAGTTTAGAGAGGGTTAATGATAGCTCGGCGTCCATAGCCTTGACTGCCGTAAAGTGTATGAAATATTGTAACTTACCTCAAATCTTGGTTTAGTTTTCTATATGAGTCTGTCATATGCACCAGCTGAAGATTTTGGAAGGCTATTCCGGTCAGTAGCATGCCTATTAGCGCTGGCAGTGTGGTGATCTTCAACCATATCCAGCCTATTAAGTACGCGGCGATGACTAGTAGTGTCATGCTGAGGAGCTCCCCTTGTAAACCTACCGACTTACCGAGCTCTGAATACAGGATACCCCATGTGAGAAGAACTGAAACCAAAATAGTATTGTTGCCAAAAACCATGGATTCTGCTCATCAATCCGTATTTACCATTTAGAAGGTATTTGGTATTACCCCTCCCTAAATATATATATTATGTAAGTAAGTATAATGTTGACTGTTAGTTGGTGCGAGTGACTTAAACAAACATAACATTATTAAATTAGGTGCGGTAAGGCCACCGTTACAGCAGCCTAGAGGCCGCTCTAGGCTGCTGTAACGGTGGCCTTACCGCACCTAATTTAATAATGTTATGTTAGTTTAAGTCACTCGCACTCATTGGTAATTTTAAATTAAAAATTACCAATAAATGACTTTAAGTATGCATACGTGTAAGTATTATGATTATAGCGTGACATTGAAAAGAAATCGTATAGCAATAAACGAGATTTTATGGATAAGCAAATTACCCCTATCATGAGTTTTTTTGACGTATAGTTTCGTTAACGTAAGCATATTTTGAATTTAAAATACAGCAGTCCTGGAACATTTTGATAAAATTTTATACAATTTGTACATTTTAAAAAATACAGCGATATTATTTAAGTACCTATTTAATTTATATAAATATTGTGTAACAAACGTGTATTTTCAATTCAAAATATGCTTGTAACGTTAACAATACTACACGTCAAAAAAACTCATGATCGGGGTAGTAGATAGGTACTAGGTAGGTATACTTATCTAATCTCATGATACCTATATTTCTGTTTTTAGCTAAATAAACTACGAAGACAGTTGAAAACAAGACTTACAGAACATGATAATGCAGATTTGTTGTGCCGACTGTCTGTAGGTTGAAAATAAAGGAAACGGAAAAACATTTGACCACCATGACGGTTGCCATGATGGTGTGGAGTCTTCTTGATGACATCGCAAGCATAATTTTTCCCACCATCTGAAATTTTGAATGTTAAATAAGTAAATTAAAAAAATAATAATAGTTTATTTTTTCTTGGGTAAAAAAAAACAATATTTGCACCTACCTGTAATGAAGTTTACGATTTTTGCCATCATCATCATCTGTGAATATTATGAAATAAATTAGGAAATATACTGGGTGTAAGTTTGGGGTCATTGCACACATAATTTTACAGGGTGGCAGCGGTTAGACAGTGGAAATATTTTAAGGGGTCATTGTACTCATCATTATGTATAACTTTTACTATTGGACCAACCCTGAAATCGCAAAAAAAAATCAGCTGTTCCATACATTTTGTTGAGTTAAGTGAGCAAAAATGTATGGAACAGCCGATTTTTTTTTGCGATTTCAGGGTTGCTCCATAGTAAAAGTTGTTTATAATGATGAGTACAATGACCCCTTTTCGTATTGCGACTGACTAAACTTACACCCCGTATAATTAAGTAGGTATAGGTATTATATTTAAGTAGGTATTTTCATGTCTTAGAATCGTGCAAATAAAAGTAAAAACTGGCAAAATCTAGAAAAACGAAAAATCTGTGTCAAAAGGAAAACAAAATAAGGACAGTGAACAACAAAGAAAGATGTGCAAACATAGCAGTAAACAAATGGAGACTTATTTAACTGTCACGACACGGCTAGTAGGTAAGTAACTCCACAAACCGTAACTACGAGAATGATCATCTACCAAAGCGCGTTTCTTTCCGGCAACGGGAAAAAAATGTTACACTGTTAGGTAGTTTATAATTTATAATAGATAATAAATCTAGCGAGAATATTAACTGGCGAATTTTTTTAGCAATGCACTCCATTTAATTACTCCTTGCGTATTAAGCGAGGCGTGCAATATAGATAGGTATTCCCAAAATACAATTTATGACAAAGATTTGTTTACCTACAAACGTATATACCCGAACACCTATAAACATACAAATTAATGAGACACGATGCACATATACGATGAGACAAATATGTTAGAACATAACAAAAAATACACGCGTATAAAAAGAAAATGGTGGCCTGACCTGGAGATCCGTGAGATTCGTGATTCTGTTCCATATCTAAGTTTATGTAACCGAGCCGCTTAGCTGAAAACATTTCGAAGAAAATAAGAAACACTTGAAAATTAATTGACACGTGTCTAACTCGACAATATTATGAAATAGATCCGAGATATGATAAGACTATCTTATGTAATTTTATTGATGTAAAGGGTGCACATTGGCACAGTTGGAAATAATATTCGCTACCTATTTATGTAATTAGGTAAGTACGAAATAATAGATATCGCAGTAGGTTCACAAACTACTTACATAAATGTTTATGATTTGGACTAGAACAACTGTATTAAAGAATTTTGCATTATCATCATTATCAGCCAAAAGATGTCCACTGCTGGACATAAGCCTCCCCCAAAATATTGAATTTTGTTTACCTAATCAGGTGATAAAACATAAAACTCTTAGGGTCAAGTTCACCAACAATATAACAGTCCGATAAATTGAAAACGGCCGTTTAACAATTATATTTTTCTTTATAAAAAGTCATGTTCAACAGCCGTTTTCAATTTATCTGACTGTTATCTTGTCGGTGAACTTAGCCCATAAAGGCGTAGCTGCACCTTTTATTTACTAAACATGCGCTTTCTTCCGTTTCAGCATTTTATGCTGCTCTGTCTCTCTTGACCTTACGTTTTGACGAATTTTAACTATTGTAATATTACATTCGGGTACAAATATAGAGTCCGTGGGTTCCTACTGAGAATTTTCTTAGAGAATATTGCAATAACACTGTTGGATTTGGGGATCGAATCTAAGAGCCTGCGCAGTTGCGACCACTATACCAATGGGGTAGTCGATGACGAATGACGAATTTATAGAAATATTTATTTAATACATGTCATAAACGTACGAATTCAATAAGAGTAGACGTCGCTAATATTTATAACGAATGCCACTGATGATCTAATATTAAAATCACCACAAAATAATAATAATTAGCATATAACACCAATGTACCTAGTTGACAAGACCCTAATTTGATCAAGTTATAAGAACAATCTCAACTTTGAACTTACCTCTGAAATATTTCCTTAGAATCAACTAAATAGGCATTATTTAATTCAGATAAAATGTTTTCTTCTGAATGATAAAATAAATGTTACACAGATTTTTAAATTAAAAACAAGACGGATGAAATTCTAAGATCTCGCAATAAAACAAAACTGCTCGGTTTCAGTTTTATTTTCATACTAATGTCCAGTTGTTAACTTGTTGGTTTACGCAAAAGGCCGCCTAAAGTCAAAAGTCAACAAGATAAATGAAATAGCTAATAAAAACATGTGGCTCCTATCGCATGACAACTTTATTTGCTCTGGCAACACTGGACTACAAAGAACGAGAAGTTTCCGTCCGATTATGTACCTATTGAAATTATCCGAAATAAAAGGTTGCGACTTGCGAGAAATTAGATTATGTCCTACCGTGCTTAAAAATGTGGTCACATTATCCCGCTCTATTAACTCTAGGGTAGCAATAACTACTTGTATCAATGAGATAAAGTCCATTTAAACTATAATAATGAAATGGACTGAGATTTTTTGAGGCATGACCATTAAAGATAAAACAATATAACCACAAAAAAACAGTTTAGTTGCGCACGTATCTACCATGTAAATTCTACAATATTTTTATATCTAGATAAATTTTGTGCATCTGGCAAATCAGCTGTTTTATTACTTCAAGGTTTTGACAGTCTAATGTTGTTGTTTGTCTTAAGTTGTTTACGTATAGGTTTTGCTACATAAAAATCGTACTTCTGTGCAACTTTTGTTCACTGCACGGATGAATACCTATCTTGATCTACAAATAACAAGTTAACCATTGTTAGAATCCCTTCTATTTAGTACTATACCTACCTAAAATGAACATAACCTACAAATGTTATAAATGAAGATGCATGAATTGTAAATGTAAAACCAGCTGGTGAGCTAAGTAAGGATAATACTCATTAATTTATAATTTGAATAGAATGTAGGTAAGTTAATACTTACCAAATTATGTAGGTAAATAAACGAAGTGCAGTTTAAACTTAATTTTGTTTTTTTTACTAAAACATATTAATATGCGACAGACGTAGTAGGTATTACTAACCTTACCTCGATTTTAAGTAAGCTGGTATAGTCATTGAATTTATAAGCATAAATTTATGAATAATGTATAATAATTGTCTATGTGTTCTATGGAATGGTTTAAAAACATTATAAATAAAAGGACAGGCGCATGAACATGACTAAACTAAGTCTAATGATGACTCAATAGGTAAATAGTTCGACAAGGTATCGTAAGATGTCACTGTTAAAAAAATTGTTTTAAAGGTTTTATTTTTCGTAATTATTACTATTATTACTTACTAATAATACATTTCGGTTTACCAGGAACTTAGACCGTGAATACCACTGATTCAATATTTACTATTAATAAGCATTATCTATATTTACATTCAGATTTGTATAAGGATATATATATAACTTTGCATAGGCAAACAAGGATTTGAGTTCGTGCGATAAAGTTGTACAATAATTTAAAATTATGTGTTGTAGAGATAACCGATTAATTTTATTATTAAACAGAACACCTATTTTTTTTTAGACTGAAGCTAAATTAAATTTAGAATAATTCAATTGCCTTTTTGGTCTAGTAGTTGCATACGCGACTATTCTGCGTGAGGTCCTGAATTCGATGTGCCCGACTCGGGGTCGGGTAATGTGTTAGGTACCTATTAGGTTTTTCACCGTTTTTCCATTACGTAATTTTTATCAGACTAAATATAGGTGTAGGCTCTGCCACGCTTGAAATGTTTAGGTATGTAGGTATGTAATCTGCTAGAATATGAACTATAGTGTTCTCGTAATAGGTTTGTAATATTATCATCATCGTTATTTTTCGTAAATAGGAGAGAGTTAGCCGAAGATACCTTCCAGTCAGCTCACAATAATAGTAAGCCTAAGTTTAGTAGGGGGTTAGGTAATTGAAAAGTGCTACGACGATTAATTCCCAAGTTAGAAAAAAATATAGGTACTTACTTACACAAAAATAAATGTGGAATCGTTATTTCGCTGTCTATTCTATTCTATCTATTTATAACTTGTTTCTATTTAAGTTAAGATTCTGGTATTGATGATTCAGCTGTGCGAATACTCCTACTGGCTAATTAAACCTGCTTAATTTTTTTGTCCTTGCACTTCAACCAGCGTTGTCGTTTTTTTCGCGCAAATCGGGGTTTTGAAACCTTTTGAGTAAAAAAAGCGGGATTCTTTTGTCGAAAGCGGGACATAATAAAAAAAAACGTAAATAATCAGCAGTTAGTTGAAGAACTCTGCACAGGATAGCTCCAGATTGAATGGAATTACTTTAATTTTTACGGAGCATTTATTTCTGGCTTCCAACTAGGTATATAAAATTCATTTAGGAAAAAACGCGTTCAGGAAGGCAGTTTGATGTTGCGGCCGGCACCGTCGAGTAATCCTCAAAAAGCGGGACAGAGCTTGTCCCGCGTGGGACATTCAATTTTGGGCAAGAAAATCGGGACGTCTGGCAACGCTGACTTCAACGGTCTGTCAGCAGTAACAAGTTACAATGTTCATTGCGCAACCTTAAAAAAAAAGCATAGAAAGAGCAATGAACGTAAGCCATTCGAGACGGCCGGCTACTGTGTAGAGACAGGGTTAACAGCTGCTTGAACTGTAAATCGCGATCAAGAGGTGGTCATTTTACTTTTCTCTGCGTGTTGATTTCGCATCGTTGCCGCTACACCGCTGCACTGGCAGCGCGCGCATTGCGTTCCATTTATAAATATAATTAAACGGTTTTTTTTTAAACAAAACGGAATCTTAAATGAGGTGATAGTTGTTTTTAACAAAAACAGAGTGTGAAGTGAATGTGATAATGTGTGTAACGCAATGTGGAGTATTATTCTTTATAATATTAATGTCTACGAAATTAGGCAAGTACTAGTTTTAGTCAACAATATTATATTTTATAGGTATATTAATTATCCCTAAAGTTCACAACTTTGGCAACTCTGTATTTTTCTAGTAGCTCTATCGTTATAGGCGATAAAAAGTTAGGTAGGTACTTACCGAAAAAAAGTCTAGCAACTAGAAAGTAAATAAAAAATAATCTCGACAAGAAAGTTTTTGTGTTCTTTCAACGAGACCAACTGAAAGATTTTCTCTTACGGCCTTAAGGCCCGTAAGAGAGTTGAATCTTCCGTCTTCGATTGTTTCCTATTGTTTCTGGCATAAGAAACAATCGAAGACGAGAGATTAAACTTCTTCCCTGGTTAGAGCTACGATTGATCTTACGGCCCTAATTTCATAATAATTTTAATTAAAATCCTTCTCCATGCCATCCTGAAGGTAAGTGATTGCCGACCATATCCCGATACTACAGACATGTCGGCACCAAATAGCTACCTACGGTTGCTATAATTAGACTGATTTTTCCACTCTGATGAAGTTCGCCTATATCAGAGGAGAAATTGACTTTTAATAGGTTTACATTCACATTGTAGTGTCTTCATTATCTTAATTACTCAGTCAATGATGCGGATAGATCTGGTAGCAGTATTTTCATAAAAGAGCTTCGCCTATCGTTCAATGTTTGTTTTATACCTCTAAGGCTCTAGACAGACGGACTGCATTTTAACTGCAATCCAACTACAAATTGTAGTTCGGATGCAGTTTGAATGCAGATGACACGACTGCAATAGAACTGCAAACCAAACGTGCGGTCCGATTGCACACGATTGCACGCCGACTGCAATTGAACTTCAATCGGATTGCACGTTTGGTTTGCAGTTCTATTGCAGTCGTGTCAACTGCATTCAAACTGCATCCGAACTGCAATTTGCAGTTGGATTGCAGTTGAAATGCAGTCCGTCTGTCTAGAGCCTAAGCAACTTACTATCAGCCTGTCCATTCTGTACCGAGTCCGACACGTTGTTGCAAATGTTTGAGGGAGAATGTCACGGTGAGATTCTCCCTCGAACGTTAGCAAACAAATTGGCAATTCTCGCTGTGATATTACGCGGCGAGTCGGCAGATAATTATGTTTTAGGTTCAAATAGTGAATGTCATTTCAATTAGCGAATAGATGAAATACCTATCTACATTGCACATTCTACGGTGAAACAGATAGGATATCAGATTAATAGTCACTATTACTAAATCCTTAGTAATGTACAGAATTAGCAAAAACATGCATAATTATACTATATCTCATTTCAAGAACCGTTCGACCGGTAAAACAAACAGTAGGTACCTACACAAGCTAGATGGGTACACGGAAATTAACTGTACAATAATTACATTACACATCTACTGGGACCTAGGTACCTACTACAAAAGAAGGGAAGATTTTATTATTTGTTAATATTTAATATGTAGGTACTCAATACTAATTAGGTGGTAGAGCCTTTATTCTGGGAACGAACACGGGCTGTATCAACCAGAATGACTACATAAAATTATGGATCTGTCTAACCACGTTTTAGTAGTATGTAGGAATTACCTACCTAGAGCTCTTTGTCATTTATAGTATGTAGATACCTACCTAGAGTACTTAGTCATGAGAGCTTTGTCATTTGTGAAAGAGCTCATCCGAGAAAGTAGGTACTTAACTACGAACATATTACACATATATTTCTGCCGTTAAGTAGGATTTCAGCTGTATTACAGTTCAAAGAAAATATGTGCGGATGTAAATTACAGACACATGAGACATTTCAACTTTGTATCTGGGGTGAACAAAATATCTGCAATAATTCTGATATTACAGATGTTCATATGAGGCCATATAATATTAAGTACTAGCTGTTCCTCGCGGTTTTACCCCCATTGCTCGGCTCCTAAGGATCGTAGCGTGATGGTAAATAGCCCTAGGTATACTATCTTTTATGAATCTGGCTATCATATACAAAAATAATTTTTCGAATCCGAGTGGTAGTTAAGTTATTAAATATATAAGTGATTCTCAAAAATCATATGACCCGAGCGGGATTTGAACCCGCGACCTCTGCCGAACCGTGGCTAGTGCTCTGAACCAACTGAGCTACCGGGTCTCGCCCGACTCATTTGAAATTTGAGACCCCTTTGTAATACGCTTCTTAGGAGCGTTTGGCGACATCTATCGAAAAACGCAGTATTTCTAACTCAATGCCAATTACTTTGCAGTTATCGGACATCGATGCGATATCACCGACTGGTAGTTCCTGACATTAGCGCGTTCAAACATGGTATAGAATAGATAGGGTGGGCCGCTAGTTGGCCAGGCATTCACATAAACAAAACATGATTATCACGTGATTATCGTGGCTTGACATCCACAGTTAAACATGGGCATTCAACTTGACCGGTATGTCTACTTACAAGCAACGATCATGACTTATCGCGCTTGGCAACGCTGCATACATAATTAAAGGTTGATGTTGCCAGCATGTCTTTTCCTGGTAATGTTGTTTATTTCTAACAGCCTAGTGGCGTTCCGGAACTGTGGGCCTACCAGTTATTCCATAAAGAACTACTGGTACTAAATACTTGTTAATTTTTTTCATCAATTAAGTAGGTACTTAAACAGTTGAATTTGAAACTGATTGAAAATAAATTATCATAATGATCTGAAGAACATAGTCAATTCTAAGTTTAAAAATTTTAGTCTAGGGTAGGCTAATAACTAAAAATAATGTTCTCACCATAGTTTTAAATTGTTGTTTTATGCTAAACAAAAACAACAAGGACGTTATCATTCACCGCTTTCACTTAATTCATCGATGCGAAATTAATAAACTCTTGTTAGATATTTTAGAAGGTGAATGCAACGTGTTATTCATTCTAGATTCCTATGGCTATACAGACTCGTAATGATCATACATAACATGTCGGAATCTTAATTATTCATACGATTTTATAGCCAGTTGCGAAAGTCGATTGGTTATACTACCGAATTGATTTTGATTCTGCCTTGACAACTTTTAGCTGGATAAGTAACGCCTACCTGATACATAATATGCCGAAAAATAATTACATACGTGTAGAGCAGCCCCGGATCTAGGGGGCCCGTGCCCCGGGCGGCAAATTCAAGCTTGGTAGACGAATACACTGAGTAGTTTATTCGTCTACCAAGCGTAGTAATCGCAAAGAGCAGCGCTAGACCGGTCGTTGTGGCGTTCTTTGGGGGAGGCCTATGTCCATCAGCATCAGTGGGCGTCTTATGGCTGAAATTATGATGATGATAAGAAAAATATTCTCGGGCGGGGGCGGCATTTTTCAGTTTTTGTCCCGCCTCGAAGTAATTCAAGATCCGGGGCTGGTGTAGAGCTGCAGGCACAGTAAGCCTAAATCAACATTCAAGTCTTTAATTAATGTTATTTATATAACTACATTATAACGCTATCAGTTTCTTTTAACAGCCTCTCCTTTTAACACGCAAGGCGCATTAATGCTGAAATACCTACAATACATTTTGCAACAAAAAATATCTTTGTTTCATTTTTAACACCTTCATGGTCTACAAGAGTAAGAAACTATATCAATGGCATAATAAAAGACGATCGCATTGTGCTTCAAACAATAACTTCTATAAAACCACCTTGAGAAAGTAAAAGTGATTTTTGTCATACAATGAGATTACAATGTTTATTATAGAAGAGCAGTAACCTCTTACTTCTTTACAATTACCTTCGTTATATTGTTGGGAAGAATACACACATAAAACTTATAGGTACAAGGCTGACGAGATTTATGACGATAGTCTTCACGATAGCACAGATTACCTAACGATAGTCGTTAGACAAGACCTCTTATATCAAAGTCCGGAGCATACCTACTTTTCAAAACTGTTCCAAAATCAGATGAAAGTCTATAATATTCAATTAATAATAACGAGTCGTTTCCTAAACGGTGGTAACATTATGCTAAGGCTAACTTTGCATAATATAGAGACGCGTCAACCGAATTATCGTTGAATACCTACTAGTAACGGATGAAATGGATTATGTAGAGGCTCCACTGTAACGTTTTACCGCAGGTCGTTTATTACCTTTTATCAAATGCCAGTGGATACCTGATGAAGCATAAAAAGTGGAACAACTTTCAGAGAAATCAAAATAAATTGCCACTACGCTTGTAGTGTTCGGAATTTTACATGAACGAAAGTACTTACGCAATGTGTTTGTGACAACGAAATAGTGTTGTCGTAGGTCGGGCTGTGTGCGGTAACTGGAAACGGGAGCGGTCGAGGATGGAGCCACAAAATAAATAGACACAGAAGGCCAGCTATACAGGGTGGCAGGTTAGACAGTGGAAATATTTTAAGGGGTCATTGTACTCATCATTATGAACAACTTTTACTATGGGACCAACTCTGAAATCGCGAAAAAAAAATCAGGAGTTCCATCAGGTGTTCACTTAACTCAACAAAATGTATGGAACAGCTGATTTTTTTTTCGCGATTTCAGTGTTTGTCCCATAGTAAAAGTTGTTCATAACGATGAGTACAATGACCCCTTAAAATATTTCCACTGTCTAATCTGCCACCCTGTATAGTCTATTCTGTAACGACACGCCACGTCAATTCATCGTGAGAACTGCCTGTTCACCGTGAGAACTGCCAATTTGCGAACGTTCGAGGGAGAATGTCATGGTGAGATTGGCAGTTCTCACGGTGATATCACGCGGGCGTGTCGGTACAGAATAGACTAGCTACTGTCATGTCGTCGCGCTTGTAGCTTAGGGATTAACAAAGGTACAATCATAACCGATAATATAAATATTTCATGCGTGAGAATACTCCCTCAATGATCCGGTGAGGTCACGGCGAGATCTCCTTCGAGCGTTCGCAAACAAATTGGCAGTTCTCGCGGTGATATCACGCGGCGTGTCGTTACAGAATAGACCGAACAACGAGCGATCGCAAAATAAAAAAAATCAAAATATTTCAAATGAATGTCAGCCACGAGTGCGAATGTGTTCGTACCTTTTTACTCGTTGAATGGAGGCTTTGTATGTATGTTGAAGAGTTCTATGTTCAGCGTAGTGCTTCGCTTTAGGTATAATTATTATGCTGATGAGGTCGGATCCTACAATTTTTTTCGATTTTTATAGGGCTAGCCGGCCCTCTGTGTCTATTAAATGAAGCCTAATTCAACTAGCGAAAAGGCACGCACACATAAAAACGCGTCTTTGTACAGCGAGTGCAAGCGCACTGCCATTCGCTTGAGTTGAGATCGTCGTTTATGTAAGTACAGCAATCTCGCGTGATGTGTGCATACGCCTGTTATCGCTTCTTGTACGGAGCCGGCCTTCTGTATCTATTTATTTTGTGGCAGAACTATGATAGGTAAAACGATAAACGGAATTATAATATTTTCATACTAATTGGAATAGAAAAAAAATAAAATACATGAATATGTATCCTAAAAAGCAACGACCGTTTAATTTAATAAAATATTATTGCACATCAACTTTCTATTCCTCATCTTTTTGGTTACATAAACCAGGTAGGTAGCTAATTTTATTATATTTTAAATGCATTTACAATAATCTGATATTATAATAATCTCCTTGAATTCTTAGTAACACTAAAATACTGTTTGAACTAATAAGTATAGTTAGTTACTATACTATTTGCACGTGGACAATTTAATCTATTACGTCCGAACCGAACTCTTGCTTTTAAAATAGGTATATTACCACCGAGTGTCTTCTAATTAGTATTCTAAGCGGTGGGTAGCATTTATTGTCTTATTGATACTCTTGTATTCTGATCAGAATATTACGTAAACATTACGTTTACCGATGTAAAGGCGAAGCATGAGTTACATACCTACAGAATTCCAGACAAACTCAAAGTGTGCAAATTTTTGTAATAGATATAAATAAAAATAAAATAAAAATACTTTATTTCAGACCTTGTGATCCATAAATGACGATACATAAATGAATCCATTTGTAAAAGATATGTCATTCACATTTCTATGATCTATTTTCTATGGATAGGTAATATAGAGATAATAAATATATAGTTACATATAAAGTTCCTCGATTAACTGGTCTACTGACTGAGAAATAACTCACAGCCTAAGTATACCTATACAGATAATAACCCTCCTTCTGGCGCAGTCGGGTAAAAATATACCTAGTGATAGCTGTAGATATTATTATGTTCATTAGAGGGTGATGTACCCCTTTATGCTTGTATGGAATAAATAAGTGGACAATATCTCAGTTCGAGAAAAACTATGTGCCTAGTTATACTGAGCTGCTAGCTATACTGCAATATGTATGAATGAGAAAAATAGCTAGGTAGTATTAATAATTTAGTATAACAGGTGAAAAAAAGGGGAGGAAAAATATCTTAAGTATTGATGATAGCTTAGCACGCTTTACTCAAAGGAACATTCCTGTTTCATAGATTTTTGAAAACTGGCTTGCCGAAAAGAATACTAATAACTTCACCTGTAATTTTAAGAAGTCAGTGATGAGGACCTACCTATACCTACCCATAAAAACAATATCCGTATAATAATCTTATGCCTATCTGCTATAAACTGGCCGGTCCGGTGGAGTAGATAGTGAAAGTGGATATTATGGCAGTGTGTTCCCCTTCACTCTCCCTGCAAAACTTAAACGAAGGACCATTGCTTTTAAATGCCTTCATTTTAATTAATTAAAAACCTCATTCTGTCTCTGTCAGCTTCAAACATTTGAAAGAAATGTACGATGTTTTAAGAGGGCTCTCGCATTCGGCACCTCTCTCGCTCGCACAGAACCATATATTTTAAGAATGTTAAATGAAAATATCCATTTTTGAAAAATGTAATCTCATAGCGAACTACAAAATGATATCACACTATCACACTAATATTATAAATGCGAAAGTTTGTGCTTGTGTGTGTGTGTGTATGTTTGTTACTTCACGCTGAAACGGCTGGACGGATTTGGATGAAATTTGGCACACAGATAGATTATAGTCTGGAATAACACATAGGCTACCTTTTATCCCGAAAAACGCGGGTGAAGCCGCGGGTGGAAGCTAGTTAATTATAATATTATAAACTCAATATTAATTATTAAAAACACATGAGTTAAACAAACCCCAGAAACAGATATTAATTGTTTTTTAAGTTTGTTTATTAAATAACACAGTAGAAATGTGTTTTAATTATTCACCTGTAAAATTGGTTGGTAAGATTACATTTTTCAAAAATGCATCTTTTCATTCAACATTCTTAAAATGGTTCTGTGCGAGCGAGATAGGGTACAAAATTCCGAGAGCGCCCTTAAATGAGTTTAATTAACGCTTTCATTGTGTTTAGTGAGTTGCCGTGCAAATAAAAATAAATAACACAATAACTCAATTAAAAAACAATTCTGTGGATCTTCAATGTCCAACAGCAAAGTTTATTAATAATTTTATTAATGTATTGTTATGACATTTTAATGTTTTGTTTGTATAAAATTGTATTAGAAGTGGGTAATAATTGCTTATATTTTTATTACATAGTAAAGTAAAGCTAATGAGTAAAATAAACTAATAAAATACCTTGATTTACCGTACGAGGTTGTCGGTGCAATGTAGGTTTATTGTCCTAATTGTCGCAATGGCCAATAGCCTTACGACCAAGAACTTCGACCAACATCTCATAAGGCTCTTGTTATGTTTGGTAGCTGGATCAATGACCTAATACACAAGGCTGTTCTCGATATGGCTCGCATTATGAGGAGGTTCCTATAGCTCTAACCACTAGTAGCGTCGACCCTGTTCCTCACGATAGTCAACCTACCTGTCGATTTAAGAAGACATCATTGTCATCATTGCTGTGTACGAATCCTACTTCCTACTAATCACACTATCACACTAATATTATAAATGCGAAAGTTTGTGCGTGTGTGTGTGTGTGTGTGTGGGTGTATGTTTGTTACTTCTTCACGCTGAAACGGCTGGACGGATTTGGATGAAATTTGGCACACAGATAGATTATAGTCTGGAATAACACATAGGCTACCTTTTATCTCGGAAAACGCGGGGGAAGCCGCGGGCGGAAGGTAGTGTATCCTATAATCCGTTCTCACGTAGTTGAATGGCGAAAACGGAACCATTCAATTTCGTCACATCTGTGTGTCGTGTGATATTAAGCTTTAGTTTAATAATTGTTCCGGTTAGGTAACTGTGTTCACGGTTAAAAATATAACTTGAGTGGTTACATAATACTTCATTGAGACAAAACTTTATTTCAAAAGGCAGGTAAATGGACGTAGGTACTAGTTACTTTATTTTATTTTTGATGATGTTCGAGATTTTATTTTGCACTGCGTTCTATGTAATAATTCATTTTATTCTCTTTAATATGTAACTTTATGTAATTATCTTTAAATAACAAAAATCTTAATCTATTAGGAGTAGCTTACCTACCCATAAGATATTATTGTTTAAGTCTGTTTTAAATACACCCCACGGAGCTTTTAAACTTTTTGGCATGTATACCTAGCTACTTCATTCAAAATTGGTTCCAGCGTGCAAATGTAAAATAAATGGTGGTGTTTCTTTTGATTACAGTGTCTGAAGTGGATGGCGATCTCGCATCCATGCTAGATTTCCGCTACTTTCGATGTGTTATGAAGCGAGAGTGGAAGTGTCCAGATAGCGAGATTAATTTCTTTATGTACACGCCGTGAGTATATTAAGATTTAATACAATAATGGTTTAAGATTATACAACAGCATTTTTTAATGAGGAAGTATGCATGCTTTTGATTCCAAAGTTATTTCAGATTGTAATTTTGAGCATTAATTTATTAACACGGCATCGTTTCCAAACAATAACGGGAAAAAAATCTTATGTAGAGCCAAAGATTAGTCTTTGGCAAACAATAATATGAAGCTATTCCCTCCTCCGAGCTAGTGAGTACTTGCAGTTAGAAATTGTGCCATCCTGTATGTGGTTATGTCATTATGATGGGACATAATATAATAACATAATAACCACACACATTATAGCACAATTTTTAACCAACAAAATCTTCTCCGTCGGATACTGGAACTTAATCTGCTTCTTTCTCATGTTTCCAGGGAGCACCCCTACAAACATTATGTAGATCCTCGACATCCAAAACTCCTTCGCGATTACGGTTGGAAGAAGACGAGGAAGAATGTTCTGATCATCCATGGTTTCAACGGCACGTACTCTAAAACTCCAATGACTTTTATACGAGACGGTGAGTTTATTTAATCTGCACTAAGTATATTTAATATTATAAAGCTCAAGAGTTTGTTTGTTTGTTTGAACGCGCCAATCTCTGGAACTACCAGTCGGATTAGAAAAAATATTTTTGTATATGATAGCCAGATTTATGGAGAATAGTATAAGCTATTTAACATCACGCTACAACCCTTAGGAGCCGAGCAACGGGGTGAAACGACGGGGAACACGAACAGGTGAAGAAGAGGCAACTCTGTGCCCCTTTTTACGATTTTATGCTTATTGTGCGTACGGAGGAGTGTGAGATTTGGGATAGTAAAGTTTATATGAAGGAGTACAAAATGCTAAAAATTATATAATAATAATATTATGTTACTAATACCTAAGTATATTAAATTACGGTAAAATTTCGACCACTGCGCGACCACTAGTAATTATGAATTGTGATGAATGGTTGTTGCAGTTACGTAGCTGTTATTTCAGCGTGAGACAAAAAACGTAAAAAAAAGCAATAAAAGTGTGAAAGTGATGAAGATAGAAGAGACATTCTTACGCGCTGTGTAGATAAGACGGAATGCTTGTTTATGTCTGGCTGTTGTAAGTTGATTTTGATAGTATCACTAATGGAATACAAATATAAGTATGTATCGCTTACAATGCAATGATTGGAAATCATGGAGACCCAGTTGGATCTTATGTCTAAACGTTACCTACTGCTTTATGCAGTAGTTAACTCCTATTATTAACTCTTGTCTTTAGCGGTGTGCATAAAAGAGCTTAATCGAAACGATTAGTTGGTTGATTTACAGTAAAATGATGTCTAATAACTAGAGTTTTACGGATTAACAAACTTTTCTGGCTCGCTCTGAAGTTAGCGCTTTGGCTGCGCAAAAGACAATTTTTACCCTAATGTTTAATCCGTTGCGCATAAACGGCTAACTTCAGAGTGGACAGAAAAGTTTGTTGATCTATAGTCATTTAACGAATAGAAACTTTCTTCTCAACATAAAATAATTTCGTCTAAAAATGTCTAGAATTTCTCTCGCATAAATTACGAGTCTGACTGCATAATCTGCGTATCATAGTTATCTACGATGTTATATGTATACCTACCGCGGCAAACGTTACATATTATTACATAACAGCAGCAAGACCTATTCTATAACTGTTCCTTTACATTATCTACAATCTCTATAATTGTTTACAGCGTACCTGTCTCGCAAAGATTACAACGTGTTCATGGTAGACTGGTCACCGCTCACTAGGTTTCCTTGCTACCTATCTGCGTTGTCTAATATGAAGTAAGTTGATTTGAAGTTATTAATTACGTTTATTTTTTTATAAATCCAGAATAGACCTCCTAACTGTTCAAGTTAATAGCACATTGGTCATTTCCTGCCTTACCTTACCCTTACCCTTAAAGAGACATCAACCTTTGAGTTTGTTTCGGTGTTTCTTCTCAAAGGTAGTCATATAGGAAACACCGAACTCATCTAGCTTAAAAAATGTTTTGACGTGTAAAAGTGTTATTTTTAACCTATTTACAAAATAAATATCATTTATCATTTACCAATGCTATGGTCTGGTGATAATTTTGTTCCACTAGCTCATCTATATTAGAACCTATTGCAATTCCTACTTTAATAACTATCAATATATTTTTTCCAGAAAGGCAGCTCAATGCACGGCTCAACTGTACTCAATGATCACACAAGTTGGAGCATTAGCTAAGATGACCACCTGTGTAGGACACTCCCTCGGCGCTCACATCTGTGGCATGATCTCCAACCATCTCACTGAGAAGCAGTACAAAATTGTTGGTGAGTTACTTTACGACTAGTTTTTCACATAATGCTGGAGTATTAGCCAAGATTATCCGTATTTTAAGACGTCTGTCTATTTGGGATTTAATTTTGCTCAACGATCAAGATGGCATGAACTTCAGTCACGCCAAGTTCAGTGATTTCACTTTTAGCTGCTTTCGCACATATTATGTTCTTGGAGGGACTCACCTTATGGTGAGCCAGATTTGGTCTTTTAAGATTTGATAAGAATAACTATTGATTTAATCCCCAAGCGCCATGACGGTATTTAAAATACATCATCATACATTAGACTAGGAGACAATGAATAAACCAGAACTAGTTTGAAACTGAATGCCAGAAACAAGAAGAAATTCGATAGGAGATTGGGGACGTCCTGCGTGTTGAGATAAATATAGGTAGGTAATTATATATTGGTTTCACACAGACAAAATATTTAGTCCATATTGCGCAATGTGAGGACCCGATATATGTATACGTCTTCCACATACAATGTGCATATAAAAATTACGCATGAGATTTGCGTACGAGTCGCGTCTTTTAGCTAGTTTTCGCACGTAAATCGGGCCATGTGGAGATCTTATTTCTAATTTTTCTGTCTCTTTCACTCGGTACATGAATAATGCTTACTCTTTCTTTCTGGTACCGTACCAGCCCAGAAACCAGTAATATGGCACTAGAATGCAATAGAATTTTATCCTGCTTCTGGCGATTTAGTTTATATTTTATTGTAACATCGACACTGATATCATAAAGTACATTAATTATTGTGTGCCTTTGAAGCATTAGTATCTACAAAAATAATGCTTTGTATTTATTGTTATTATACTTATTTTATTTGTACCTATGTTAAATGCGGAAAAAATAGTTTCACAGCTGTGGTTGATGTGGCAACCTGAGGGTGACTGTCTTAGTTTCCAGATAATTGTTGATGCCATCTTCACCCCTGAAGAAGAAAAACATTTGAATATTAATTTAACGTAGTTTCTTATCATTTACTTATGTGTACTTCTTCTCTTACTGAGATTATTTTCTTTTTGTTTGCTGGCTAATTCACCAACATGAGATCTCTGAAATGATTTTTTATAGTAAGAAGGTAAATAAGCCAATACTTACAATTCTCTACCAATACCGGAGTCCTTGAAACCGCCAAATGGAGTTTGACTTGTTGTGTGATCATACGTATTTATCCTGGAAATAAGATCAAAAATCATAATCTTTTTTTATGTTTTTCTTATATCAAAGTAATGACGAGTAATATTTACCAGACAGAGCCAGCCCGGACTTGCTTCGCGAAGCTAAGAGCGGTTGTGATGTCATTGGTGATGACACCAGCACCGAGTCCATAGTTCGAGTCGTTCGCTCGGTCAATTACTTCTTCAAACGTATCGAACTTTAGGATGCTTTGGACTGGACCAAATATCTGGAAAAGAATTAGGTTAAGTCGCAGAATTTCTGAATCCCAAAATGTGAAACGGTCTCAAATACCTAAGTAGTCCAAATTGCAAAACGCCCAAATCCAGCAACAGAAATATTGGCTCGGTTTCCATTATTCCAATTGAAATTATTACGGCAGCTGATATTATTATTAATTAGTAACAGCGTCTGGCAAACAAGATGATGAAATTGACCCTCGACGAAATTTAGCATAGACTGTTCATTGAGATGAGAGTAAGTGCTATCAAAGCGCACGCCATTTTCCAATTGACGAGAACTATTACCTAGTACATTGCTGTTTAATATTGCATGTGTATATCTAGGTATTGTTTTAACTGTCTTCCTTACCTCTTCCCTAGCAATCTTCATGTTATCAGTAACATCAGCGAAGACAGTAGGCTTGATGTAGTACCCCTTATTTCCCATCTTATCACCACCAGCTACGCATTTCGCTCCGCCCTCTTTGCCAGCAGAGATGTACCCCAGAACTCTGTCGTACATGTCTTTGTCTATCTAGAAATATAAATTTTATAATTTTATGAATGATCATGCTTTTTGAGATGGGGCTTGTAAGTATTTTTATAAGCATAATTATATTAAGTAATATTGATTGAAAAGTTGCCAATAGGCGATTTATTAGTCTTAAAATAGAAGGCCTAGAGATCATTTCAATGTTTTCGTTAGTCTTAGCAAGTTAAACATGTAAACGACGCCTTGTTTTCAAGATCTTAAAGACAGATTTCTAATCGTACCTGAGGTCCCTGCTGCACATCATCGAAGGGGTTCCCAACGGACCTCTTGGAGGCGATCTCTGCAGCCTTTTTAACGAACTGGTCGTAAATCCCGGACTGCACGTAGGTCCTAGTGCCGGCGCAGCAACACTGACCGCCATTTGCAAACGCCGCCGCGTGAGCAATCTGGGCTGCTTTTTCCACTGGAATGAGTAACAACACGACTATATTGTCTGTATCAGCATCGTTTTAGACATTCTCCAGACTCTGAAGTTAAGCTTCGCCTACCCTGACAAACGTGTGCTATTTTGCACCTATAGTAAAAAAATATAATATCCTGATTCGATATCTGAGCCATCAATTATTACTACTTCGTCAGTCTTCAACAAAAAGTAATTTTAGTAGATTTTAATAATGTAATCCTTAGGATTAAGGCTACATCATTTAAGGCTAAGATTTGCGATGCGATTATACTCCATTAATTTAACATTGAAGGGCGTATTAACATTGGAGAACGTATCACCATATAGGCATGTTGTGGTTTAATGTAGCTACACCATGTTAATCTGGTTACGCTCTAATGATACGCGAAAATCCGGCGATCACGTGGCTATATTACACAAACTTAAACTGCCATCAAATCGTCCAACGCACTTTGACTACACGCACAATGTAGCCACGCACTTCTATAATTAGCAGTACTAATAAACTAAACATGCATGTCATTAGTTTTCTAATAATTTCGCTGATAGGATAATGTAGCCGATGCTGTGGTTCAAATAATCTTAGATATTTTGCGTGCAGTAGCCGTACATACATTATGTGATATGAATGCTAACTTATTTGGTATCGTAGGTTTGCGTCGCGGTTTAAAGTAGCTTCAGCCTCACTTATAAGTACATCTAAATCTAATATAATAATTTGACGATCACTGTTTTGTTGCTATGCGCAAAATAATAAGTAGTCAATTATGAGCTGATAAATATTCATTGGTGGTCTATTTAACTAAAAAAATATGTAATTGAAACGCCACGAGTGGAGGTTATGCCAATTGACAAGTTGCCTACTGTTGTCGAGCGGACCGTGTTCAGAATGATACGAATTTATATATTTTAGTTACCGTCAGCATCATTAAAGATCACCAAGGGACTCTTGCCGCCAAGTTCCAAAGTGACTCGTTTGAGGTTTACAGCAGATGCTGCCCCCAAAATCATACGGCCAACCTGAAAATACAAAGCATTATGAATATTATGATCCTCTTCACTACTTACATAGTATAAAACAAAGTCGCTTCCCGCTGTTGTCTGTCCCTATGTATGCTTGGATCTTTAAAACTACGCAACGGATTTTGATACGGTTTTTTTAATAGATAGAGTGATTCATGAGGAAGGTTTATAGTACCCGTGCGAAGCCAGGGCAGGTCGCTAGTTGAAAAATAAACTAACATGCCAATCTTGGAACTATTTAATAAACTGACCACACTTGATTGGTCTCCTTCTTCTGATGAAATATAGCACTAATAAACTTTACCGCTACCAATACTTTTGAATTTCCTTCCACAACACCAACGAGAAGAGTAGGCGTGATATATGTTTTGTCAGAAATCAAATAAGTACTTAACTAAAATCAAGAAAGAGTCACGACCATGTGGACAGTCAGTTTTGATTATCATCTCTTAGTCACCCAATATATTTTTCAACTGAAGGTAGGCGTCATACCTCGGTAGATCCAGTAAAGGCTATCTTATCAACATCAGGGTGATATGTAAGCGCCGCTCCTGCAGTGGGTCCGTACCCTGGCAGGACATTGACAACTCCTGGAGGAAACCCTGCCTCTTTGATTAGGGCAGCCACTGCCAATGCCGTGAGTGGCGTCTGCTCGGCTGGTTTAAGGACTATTGTGCAACCTAAAAAACAATAACTAGATTAGGAAAATAGTTTTTTTTACTCCAGATGAGTACTGCTGTTTATTCACATGTAATGGACGTTATGTAATGTGGACAAGCCTAATTTTGCCACTTCTTCTAATGCCCGTGCTCCTATTAAAGAGTTCCTAAAAGAAGAAACTAATTAGGTACACTTTTTCAGACTCTGAGATCGAATTCCATGACGTAAAGTCATAAACCACAATCTACATTCAGCTAACAAAAGAAAAGTAAATAAGTACATAGTAAGATAATTATTATGTTTCCTTATAACATTGTAAACATACGCTAATTAAACCCGACATAATAATTATACTGTTGATTATAATTATTATGTATACAGTGGCGAAGGGTCCTTACAATACGATTCCTACCGGCTTCTCTTTGAAAAATAGCACAGGCAGTATTGCCTACTTTTATTAATTAGCTTTTCGTGGCCAGGTAAGCATTTGTAGCTCTGGCTTACCTCTTACAAAAACTGACCCTTCGCCACTGGTTGATTATTGTATTAATTTACACATACCCGCCGCTAATGCCGGTGCAATTTTCCACGACAACATTGGTATAGGATAGTTCCATGGTATAATTTGACCACATACGCCAACTGGTTCTTTTAAAGTAAACGACATTACTTCACCATCTGTAAAAAAACAACATCACATATTTACTTTACAATCCCAGAATGTTGTGCAACGGTTAGGTAAGAAAAAACGATACGTTGAAAAAGCGCGTACCAACCGAATCCTAAATAATCCCAGCATTCTCAATTTGTGGGCTATTATTAACATCCTACTTCCTACTAATCCTACTAATATTATAAATGTGAAAGTTCGTGAGGATGGATGTATGTGTGGATGCTTGTTACTCTTTCACGCAAAAACTACTGAACGGATTTTCATGAAACTTTACAGTAATATAGCTTATACATCAGAATAACACAAGCTACTTTTTATCCCAAAAATGCGGGCGAAGCCGCGGGCAGAAGCTAGTATTACATAATACGACATTTAAGTCGATTGTTATTAACAGATTTATTTTTATCAATTAAGACCGTTCATTGTTCTACATTCGCCCAATTTGGGAGAGGCCTATAACCAGCAGTGAACTGCGATAGCGTCAGTTGATTTGTTGTACTACCTATAGTTGCCCAACCATAGGCGGTAAAAGCAATCAACATGCCTATTTTTAGCAGCCAAAATTTTCTTTTCAATCGAGTTATCTACCATCTACTATTCTCTACATTTATATCTGGGCCCATCTACATAATTATACATAATGTTAAACATTAATACCGGTCGCAAATACTACGGGAGTAACCTTGATTTTCAAACATTATCTACTGGAAAACAACTAAACAGCTGAATAAGATTTTCATGTGGCACTAAAGTCTAAACAAACTGCAGTCACGCTAAATTGAGTTTGCAATATCGTGACAATAGACGTCAATATAATTATCTCAATGTCTAGGAGTGATAACATAAACAATAATGCGTAAATAATTGTGATTTTAATTTATTTGATGAAAATTGTATGCATGCCTAAACTACCTATTATTATACTGTACCTAAAGATTTAATGAGTAATGGTAGCCCTGTGGCAATGGCCGTGAATATACAACATTATTTTTATGCAAAAGCCGAAACACCCCAAAAATATTAATGAATTCATGATTTATTATCATGATACACAAGAAATAGATAATGAAATGAAAACTGACAAGGAATTTCGATTCATGCATATTAGTAGATGTTCCCCGCGATTTCACCCCCGTTGCTCGGCTCCTAAGGGTCGTAGCGTGATGTTAAATATCTTATACTTATCTTATACTATTCCTCATGAATCTGGCTAGTATACATACAACAATAATGTTTCGAATCCGACTGGTAGTTCCAGAGATTACCCCGTTCAAACAAACAAACAAAATCTTCAGCTTTATAACATTAGTACCTACATATTACGATACATTGCGGGAAGAAGCTTAGCCCAACCCTACGCACTACAAGCACTAGGTACAGTAGGAACTACTTTCTTTAGTTGAGCGCGTGCGGAATTTCCAGTCTTGCCACTTATGTAGGTAATTTCTAATCTTCATTCGTCTTTCACTACGAGTACCTTAAGTCAGCCAAGCCGTAAACCATAAATGCAGCAGTATCTATCAACCCGAATCATTCACAAATCAGTATCTATTCAAATTATCACGACGTCATTATAAAAACTGTAGATTTTAAAACATCCTGTTGTCATAATTTCTTGCTAATTATTCAGCTATTTCGTACTTTCTTTAGTTACTTTAAAATTGTGTACCTGCAGGGATCGTGTTTCCTAATATTTTGTCAGCTTTGCCAGCATAATATCTTAGAACAGTTGCTGAATAGTACACTTCTTCTTCAGAATTTTTGACTGGCTTTCCGCAGTCCAACGTTTCTAACTCTGCCAAGTATCTAGCTTGCGACTCTATCAGGTCTGCCAACTTGAGCATGAGGAGACCACGTTGTGAGGCATCCATTGTGCGCCATGAGGAGTAGCGGGAGAAGGCTTTTTTGGCTGCTGCTACCGCCAAATCTACATCAGCCTGTAAATGAAAAGACAGTTCAGAACAGGCCTTCATTGTCACGATATTATTTGAGACACTTGAAATCGAAAACATTCTATTTTATCGCGCCTACCATGTTTTTCTCTGCATCACCCTAAAGGTAGACTGGCAGAAAATGTCCGGCATTAAGTCCGCCTTTGTGCAGTTTTTTTCTTGTGCTTGCATTGAATAGATCGCCACATGCGTGCACAGTCAGGACAGGTCCACTCAAATCTGTGTGGTTCTTTCCTCTAAAGGCCATGCCAGACTAACCTATTGACATGTAAAAGTGTAACCTACTTGTAACCCACTTACAGAAATAAATATTTCATTTCATTTCAATAAAAAATAAATTGATCCATCCATGCAAGCATCTCAAAAGAACTCGTTGAAGTATCGGTAAGACTCTTTGGCTCTCACAACGACACCCACGAGTGGCCACGAGAATTACGTGGTCTGGTTATTATGATAATATTATCATTATACGATGATTATGCAGCAGTTAATCTAATTAATGCCGTTTACGGTAAAACTACAAATTAAATTAATCGTGAGAGATGAAGTGGTTGTCGTGACGCCCTTCTATTACATTTTTATACTATTGACCTATTTTTTTTCATAGATTGCCATACCGATAATGTCTCGTGTCGTGTGACAATTATAATATGCTTTTGAAACAGTTATTATTTTTTATAGCTTCACAAAATAGTCAGATGTTTTTTTAATATCTAATGATATCGTGACAACTTTCTTACCTTGTCAGCTTCTGCCACCTGTGTGATGACGGTCTCATCCTGAGGGTTGATGGTGGGGAAGGTCTTCTTGCTGACAGCGTCTACCCACTCATTGTTAATAAATAACTGTGGCAAGAAACAACAAGTATTTTGTAACATCTTATCTAATGAAATCCGATGTCAAATAATAAACCCCTTCGTGTTAGGTTACTTTTAACCTTGCAGACAGAAATAGGAGCCCCGCGGTCGACCACCTCACTCCCCCTTGTAAGTCCAAAAAAGTTGTGTTTTGTTTTACATTGACACTGTAATTTAAAAATCAGTCTAAGGTAGATAATTCAACTTAAAACACGGCAACATTAATCTGCTGCTACGGTAGTTTGCAATTATTTTCGTCTGGTATAACTGCTACTCCAAGGCTACTCCGGTTCCCAACGGCGTTATTTTTGGGAGCCGGCGCCGGCTGCGGAGGCGCTCCCTTAGGTATAAGTACCTACTGTAACATACAATAGAATTCAATAGATCTTTACTTCTTTCTACTGTTCTAAGAGCTGAGTCTTTGTAAGACGACGACGTTAACAATAGCCAATTTTCATGAAAATAGACAATTTTCAGGATCGGATTGATAGATCCAGAGATTACTTCAACATACTTACACACATAAATTCATTCTTAATTCTATTTAAAAATTTAACTTCTTTTAAATATTATTACCGATCAAGTTGATTATTGTCGTCAAGTCCAGTTATTTTTTTTTGTGATAGCATAACTGTGTCATAATTATAATCATAACAAACAAGATTGGTTCATTTTTACTATCGTTGACTTACATTCAATACATAAAACACAAGGAGTAATACTTAGTTAAAAAAATAAGCATTTCTATTTACATACTACTGTCTCGTCTCGTCTGTGCCATACAAACACACATTTAAAAAAAAAACGTTATCACACCCACGACTACGAGTCTTATTTTAACGAATATCTTCAGATAAATTAGCTCTTTGTTTAGTTATTTATCATAATATTAATTGATGTTAGTTAATTGACTTACCTTTGTGTATTTTACATCTACTTTCACCATATTTGTTATTGAAATATCAGCTGTTTATTTGCTACACGTTTCGCGTTCGCACCCAAAGCCGGCTTCAGGCAAACTGTTATGTATGTATGATTATTGTCACTTTGTCAGTTGCCAGGATCGAAATTTGAAAATAAGCGAGGTGTAGCCTAGTTGTCTTATAATGTTTTTAAGGTTCCGTAGTAAAACTAGGTACACTTATAGTTTCGTCATAATCTGTCTGTCCATTCATCTGTCTGTCTGTCCGCCTGTCCGCCTGTCACACCCTCGTAAAATCTACGATTTTTAACCATTTTGTGTTAGACTTGGGAGGTCTTGCAGTGAAATTTTGAAAAATAAAATATAATCGATCTCATGAAATAGACATGAAACTGAGGCAGGAAAAAAAATGTTTTCGCGCATCCTTTCATGGGGTATCTTTGGATAGGTCTTTCAAAATAACATAAAATATCCTAAGTGACTTTCTTATTTAAGTGCTTATTTAGTGAAAATAGGAACTCGGAAAGTTGTTAACAAGGTGCCCCCGCTCTCTCTAACTTTCCAACCGCATTATCAAAAAAACTGAAAAAAAGCTCGTAGCACCTAACAAACACTTACGATTAAAATTGGTTTGAACAAGATATTAGATTAGTTTTTGAAATATTCGCTATTTTCTGTTTTGAGTTTGCCAAACGCAAAAATAAATTATATTTGCGGTCAGCGTTCTGAAATACTTTTTGCTACGGAACTCTACACTGTGCGTGGTCCGACACGCTCTTGCCCGGTTTTTTATTATTATTATAAAGTCTTTATAATCTTTATAGATCTACTTTATACCTATTTAAGTCTACGTAAATTGTTATTTTTTGAACATTTAAATAATCTTAGAGTATTTTATTCGTGTCATCAATGATTTTCTTTTATTACGTCGTTACTTATACTTAGTTGTTAGTACATATAGGTACTCCTATTAATTTTACAAAACTGTTTTATTTTTGTATCAAAGTTATATCTATTTACCTAATGATTAGGTCTAACAGTATTTTATATTGAACTGTCAATTTGTTTTTTATTCCATAATAAATATTGTGTGCTTTTGTCTAGGGTTATCATGATCTGCAGTTTCTGTTGAGTTTTTTGGGGATTGTTTAATTCCAACGTCTAAAGAGATAATTTATACTTACTATTATTACAATCAATAGTTAACGTAGGTATTTCCCGAACGGTACGAGATAACACATAAAGTGGGAGTTTTTGTTATCTTGCAACTCTGAACTAGGACTTGAACTTGTTAATCAACTGTTGCGTGTATAATATAAAATAAACCTTATTTCCTATCATTTAGTGCTTAATTTTGAAGAGCTTACAATACAAGACATGATCGATACGTCAGTTTTGCCTACAGCATTATCTAATGCTATACTATTTTGATTCTTATGGCTTTGTGATAACAACAAATGTGAACGTTGTGTGTAGTTTTATTTTTAGAATCCGTCTTGTCAACTATGAAGATAGATGCATCAAGGCGTTGCTTGTTTAGGGGATAAGTTCACACTGGTATGCATCTGAAACAGATTATAAAGGTCGACTATGTATGTAAACATAAATTAATAATAAATAATTCATTGTAAATCGTTTTTGTGGTTCGATTGATTCGAAAAAAAATTGAAACTCATTACCTACATAATTCTGCATTGACAGTTTCCTAAGTATTTTTTATTCCTCTCTCAGCCCCTGTTCGTATGTTTGTCTGTCTTTTCTACTAACCCCCATAAAATATTCTTAATTTTGTTTCTTGAAAACATTCGTGACTTATTAACGCATACCACATTCAAACGAAACCGGACGATTTGGTTCTAGTAAGGTTGATGACGTTCGAGAAACGAGAAATATCGTATCATAAATATTGCTGACGTCATATTTACTCTTTTGTTCCCAGGGTTAGATCCAGGGAGGCCCTTGGTATCAGATTTCGGTTCTCGCCAATTCCGCCTAGGCAGAGATGACGCTTACGTGGTGCAAGTCATACATACCAACGCTGGTTTCCTCGGAGAAGAAGGTCTGATGGGCCATGCAGACTTCTGTGTCAATGGTGGAAGATTGCAGCCTGGGTGTAAAGGACATGCTATGCGTAAGTCGCTCGCGAGTCTATGTTAACTGGAAGACAAATTTCTTCAGGATCGTCGTCCATACCTATCGAGATTACTTGGCGTTTCGGAGCTATACTGCAGGTGGCTTACTAAATTGTCGCGCTAGGTACTGGAAGTCAAAATCCTTAGCGTTTGCCTCTTAATAACCATAATCTCTTATTAAACAGTCTGTTTAATAAGTCAGTTTGCATAGGAATTTTAGGAGAAATTATTAACAGTAACTAGTATCTATAGCATAGTATAAAAGATAAAAACGGTAGCATCAGAATCAGCATATGGTGTCAGTATCTGTAGCATATTATTATGATTCTTTCACAGTGTTGCCATATTAAGGACTATTTTTCAAGTACCTACTTTGTAACTTACCCATGTAAACTGACTTATTGAACAGACTAACATAATAATACTGATCAATCATCATAAACATGATTCAGCCTCATCTCGCAAAATATGGTCACTCTCAGTAGGTACTTACATTACTTATATTCCATTCTTCTCCGGATGCCTACAGGTGTAGCCCGCTGCAGTCACTTTATGAGCTCATGCTACTTCGCTGCCAGCGTGCGCAAAAAAAGACGCCTCGTTGGTATACCTTGCGACAGTTCATGCCCTAAGGAACGAGGACATTGGGGCATCAAGTTCGATAGAAAAGCTGTGCTGCTTGGCGATGATGTTCCTGATTCGTAAGTACTTTAGACATAGACAGTAGAGTTTTTTTGAGAAAGATGGAAAAAAAGGATGATTAAACCTTTTGGTATTTCTTGTTTTCTGGGTCTGGGCGTTTGTGCACGAGAGGCCCAAAAAAAAAAGATACAAAAAAAAATCTTTCATCACATTAGAGATCATAAAATTATTAAATAATTAATTAAAAATAATTATTATTAATGCTTCTTTTTTTCTATTCAGGGCACGAGGGATGTACTGCATTAGTTTTAACCACAACGAAGATTGCCCCTTTGACTGATTTGCATGAAGCGAATCTACAAAAGTTATCCAACTTACTTTCGTCTTTCAAGAGATGGTTCAAAGTGAAGGGTAACTTTGATTTTGTACACAAATCCAAAGTAAACTGTTTTTTTAGGTGTAAGTAATTTATTTGTTAATTTATTAAATAAAAATTAATGTTTGTTTGTTTGTTACTGATGCGTTCGCGCATGGTTCATCCGATTCACTTTTTTGTACAGTTGTTGTGTGAGCGCCTGCGAAGGCTCCTGACATAAAAAAAAAACCAAAAAAGTTCCTGTTTTTGCGCAAACAATGCACAAAAAAATGTGGTAAAATGAGTGATTGAGTCGGTCCAGTGGTGCGTGTCTTCTACTAGTGCCTCGGAAGCAGTAACGGGCGCCCAAACAGGGGCACAACTACCAGGATACTATTATTTTGTAGGAAGTCATATTAATCACGTCATTCTGAGTCAGTTTGCGTTTGTTGATGAAGTAATTCAAGGGGTGAAAGAAGGTGGTTTTGTAAGAAAATAACGACATTGTGTTGCAATCCGACCTCGACGCGTATAGTCGCGGGCACAGCTAGTTAAGGAATCAAAATAAGTTTTTATTTTTATTCTGCCAATGAGTTTTATTTTTATTTGGTAGGTACATTAAATTAACATGTGAGTAATTTGGTAGGTATACTAAAGTTTTCTTGTGTCCTGTAATCTAATAAAAATACTTCATCAAATATGGTCGTTCGAGCCGGATAAGGCTTATCGGGAACTTTAGGCGTTTACTCTAATGCAATAAAAATCAACCTTAAACATTCCAATGGTCAGGACTTTTGTTTTTTATTTATCACACATTTAATGCTCTTTTTTTAACGGAAACATCATTACTTGAATGGTGGCGCAGGAGAAGTTGCAATCGTCATTGTAGAACAGCGATTTAAATGTCCAATTGCCGAATAAGAATGTACCGCCAAAATAAGACTTCGCTATAGACAGTATGTCAATGTTTACTTTGTAGTGTCCCTGCAAAACAGAAACTAATGTTATCAATGTATCATTGTAAGTGAATGGTAGAGTTGAGTGGCGGACTGCGAGTTACCGAACATATTATAATGATACTGAGCGACCTATTGCAATACACTGCTGATCGTAAGCTCTCCACAAACGATCATGCAGCATGATCACGCACCTAAGGCATGTCACGAGCATGTCATGCTGCATGATCGTCTAAAAGCACTACCTAGACGGTCATGCTGCATGATATGCTAAGGTGTGTGCGTGGCCATGCAAGTAAATAGAGCGCTTTACGAAAACTTATTTAAACCAAATAGACTAGTCTAAACGCTGAGTTTTCCATCATCAAACATCTTTTATCCAAGTAATAAAATTGATGTTTGACAAATTTTGTATAGAAAAACTGTCAAAAATTGAATTGAGGCGTGCGCCTCAATCTGTAGTGCTATCCAGCAAGCGTTTAGATATTACAGCACTGCACAATAAACTGCCACTTACTTTGACAATAAAACACTCGTTCGTTAAGTTAACGAGCGAACTGAGTAGAGGCCTCAAGAACAGATGGTCGCATGGTTTCTTTATCTGCAGTCTAAGGAACTCTTTCCCATTTGACATTGCAGTGATTTTACCCTGAAAATATAATGGCAATTATAATAATAGAGGCAAAGATTTAAATCGTAGATGTGCCCTCACCGTACTTACATCGCGCGAAAATGAACTGTGTCTTTATCCTTATTGAGACGTGTGAGCTCACAAATTCGACAAATAACGATTGTGTGCAATATTCGGAATGAGTGAGCGAGACAGCCTAGTGCCGTACTAGTAGCCCGACGTGATAGCCTAGTGGTCTAACCATGTGCCTCCCACGGCGAATGGTTCGAGTTCGATCCCGTGGCACGCACCGCTGACTTTTCGAAGTCATGTGCGTATTAGAAATTAATTATCACTTGCTTTAACGGTGAAGGAAAACATCGTGAGGAAACCGGCATGTTCTAGAATCAAAAATTCGAAGACATGTGACGTCCACCAACCCGCACTGGGCCCGCGTGGTGGACTACGGCCCACTCCCTCTCACAGAGAGGAGGCCTGTGTCCCAGCAGTGGGAACATTATAGGCCGATTATGCTATGAGCGAGACAATACATATTTGATACTTCAGGATGTCACTGAAATCGACATTGGAAACGACCATATTTGACACGGTAGAGCGCATCTACGATTTAAATTTAAATTTACGATTTAAATCTTTGAAAAGAGGTTCACCTTTAGCATCTGTCAGTTAATAGGTAAGAAAAAATGGTACCTATATATTTTTTTAAATCTTTATTTTCATGTAAGGTGGCAAACAAGTGTTTCTCCTGATAGATTAAGCAAAAAAAATTGAGAATCCGTTGTCTGCTCGTTTGAAACGATCCCTTACCTTCGTCGGCGATACAGTCTTCAGGACCTGCACGTCATATGTTATAGTGTAGTAGTTGCTGATAATACCCGTTGAGATTGCACAGTCTTTTTGTTTCGGCCCCTTGCACATGTCGAACTGGGTTATTGTTAAGTTGAACGATCCCTGCAAGAGTAAAAACTTTGGTTAATTTTTTCTATCAATACTATAATTTATTTATTATCTGTCGGTGAACGCTTACAGTCCGCACGATTTTACTTGACAAGGCACAAGTTACAAGCGGCTACTAATTTAAATTGCTATCTCTTATCACATAAATTAAGCTGTCTTCAGACTACGCTATACTATATAGCATTATAGCATATAGCTCATAGCACAACAATATCGCGCACCATACATTGTTATGGACACGTTCACACTGTACTATACTATATATTATTGGCTTTATATTTGGTGCGCGATAGTGTTGTGCTATGAGCTATATGCTATATATTAAAGCGTAGGCTGAAGACAGCTTTATGAAATAATAGATTTTTTTTCTGAAACAACTAAGTTTATGGCCCAGTTTTAACTGTTTTTTTTTAGCGACTGTACATGTGCGATGTCTCGGTGAGCCAACTTTAGCCCGGCTAAGTTAGATCGACTGGACTGTACTACTGAATATGGTTCTATTCAATACAGTTCTTGAAAGAAAATTTTTGAAAGAAACTCTTACAAGAACTGCACCTACTACTGAATATAGTCCTCGTAAGAATAATATTCTTACGAGACATTCACGCATGTAAGAACAAGGATCGTTACATTACATAATGCTAAAAAAGAAATTGCCTTAATTGACCCGTTTTATCTTTGTATGGTAATCTCCTTTACCTATATCTATCTTTGTTTGTTACGGGGAGGATAGATTTAGACATGCTTGAACTTAGGCGAAAATTGCTATAGATATTTAACTATCACTGCATCCTGACAGCGCTGGATTTACACTCAAATTCAAATTCAAAAGTCATTTATTCAAAGTGGGCTAAAGCCAATTAGCACTTTTTGAACGTCAATATACATTAGACAGCCCCCAAAAACGCCCACCCTTCACCGCTTCCTAGTGTTTTAGCTGCGAAGAAGAAACGGCGCAACAAACTCCGCAGCAACACGATTCTGTCTTTCAGTTACTTTTGTTTTAAAAAATTATATAAATATACGAAAAAATTATTAACTGAGCTTTTCAAACAAGATATATAAACTATAATACTTAAAAGTAAAATAATAATGTAACCTAACACACACCAATATACCTAATCAAATCACTAGGGGCAGTCGGTCGGGGCTAGCGCCTAGGGCGGCAAATTTTCAAAGGCGGCAAAATTCGGAGGGTGAGATTTTTTCTACCAAAATTCTTTCTAATTTCTAATTTTCCAAAAAATTAATAACTATTAAAACTGCTTTATATTCATTTCATTTAACTAAAAATTGCATACTTAGGTATAGAAAATTTCGATATTGAGACGGCATTTTTTACAGACTGATTTTTTGACTGCTGACAGAGTGAATAATCCAAACACTATGGAGTGAGTTGGCCTAACGGGCGTGCCCAAATGTTTTGAAGGTGTCGTCGACGAAGAAAACTGTTCGAAGAGCCACTGCAGCATCCACTGCGAGGGCAGTTATACTGCTAATCTCATTGCCTACTAAGCAAATACTTAGATGTCGATATCTTTCATGATATATTTTTATTTATTATGCCGTACCAAATATGTAAATAAATTATTTATTCATAAGTAATATTAGATTTGGTTAAAGTTATTTTCTACATAAAGAAATTGCCTTTAACTCATATTCCAATAATAACAAAAGGAACCTACTCATATAATTAAAGTATAAAAAAATTAGATGCAGAACAGGATCCACTTTGCTGGTGATCAGGATTCTGCTGAGCTACCGCTTTCGTTATTCGGCAGATACCGTTATTGGCTATTGTAGTATTGTAAGTTCCTGGCAATTTCAAGGTAGAACCCTCGTTCTTATATGACCAGTTGCCACCTTTACGAAAAAAAAAGAGTATAGACAGGTGAAGAATATTCACTTACATATTCTTTTTGTTGATGTGAAGCTGCGTAGATGGTATAAACTGTGACCAGCATAAGAAATTTTATAAACATGTTGTACCTAGTACCAATACTTCAGGCAACCAACACGTTTGATAAATAAATGTAATCACGAGCATAGTTAAGTAAACTTTTAGATTTTAGGATTATTTCTGTAACAAACAAGTATAGCAATTACTGCCCAATGAAATGGTTCGTTGAACAGAAAAAATATTGTATGATTACTATGATTTATTGGAATCTGAGCAGTTAATTTCGTTCGCTGGAAATTATGAATATTTATAGAACGGCCGGTAAGCAGAATTACATGAGGACAAATAGGTACTGATGTTGTTCAGATAATAAATGAGATAAGAACGGAATTGTTCTGGTTTTTATTATGAAGTTTCCAGAAAAGTATACTCTCAGCATAATATAGACTAACCCTGTGGACTAACCATAAGGCAAGTTTACGCACGTGCCTACAGGCGCCAGGGAGCAGAAGACTCAATGTGGCAGCCAAAGAGACGCCGATGAGGTGCCTAGCAATTACCTAGGGGCGTTAAATCCGTCCCTAAAGCCAGCTAATTAGATCAACGATAGTCGAGTCAGAACCTTTGACTATACCTACTCTAAGGTTTTAATACTTTATCGTTTACCTTCCGTATCCAGTTTAATTCAATTGCCTTCTTCGGTGTCTTTACTCGAGAATTCATCTGTTGAAAGGAATAGTTAGTTGGGCGTATGTTTTTCGCACTTTAGCTTCATAATTATTGGGCCATTGTATGTACGTGACCAAAATGATCGTGGTCGTAGCGTTGTCCAGAAAATCAGTCAGGCTAACTTGCACGCCTCTACAAAGTTTTGTCTCGCTCTTTCGCGTATACGAGACAAATGCACGATATAAGCACCGACAGGCAGTCACCGTAGCAGTGATAGCCTAGTGGTTTAACCATGTGCCTCCCACGGCGAATGGTTCGAGTTCGATCCCGAGGCACGCACCACTGACTTTTCGAAGTCATGTGCGTATTAGAAATTAATTATTACTTGCTTTAACGGTGAAGGAAAACATCGTGAGGAAACTGGCATGTCCTAGAACCAAAAAAATCGAAGACATGTGACGTCCACCAACCCGCACTGGGCCCGCGTGATGGACTACGGCCCACTCCCTCTCACAGAGAGAAGGCCTGTGTCCCAGTAGTGGGAACATTATAGGCCGATTATGCTATGCTATGCTTATGCTAAGCACCGACAACATTTTGTCACGGCGCGCATGTTATTAGCCCGGGGCAGATCTTGATTGTTGCCGAGGTCTACGCATCTTTCATAGCTTCGGGATTGTCCAGAAGCTCTATTCGTTGGACGTTTATTTCAAGAACAGTGCTCTGTTACTAAATTTACCAAGCGCCGTAGGTTACTCCTGCTGAAATGAAGAGTTAAGTCGATTGGAGAGTATCTATAATAAAAAAAATAATGTCAATGGGCTTATTACCAATTATATGAGACTAACGGTTGGTTGCAGAAAGATAATTAAATTTTAAAGAAGACATTATACAATTTCTATCGTTAGAGTGAGAGTCTCCTCTTTTCTGCAACTCAGTGTAAATAACACATCTCACTTATCCGTCAAATTGTGTACATTTTTATGTTGTGAGATATAATTTTTTTTAAATTAAACCCTTTCAATCGGCATCATAAAAATACAGAATGTTCATTTCTTCACATTTGGTTGGTTCGATTCCCAGATGAAGCAAGCAACTTTTTAAAAATCTTTGAATGCAGTATTACTTAATTTTAAAAATAAAGTAAAGTTTCCATGAAGCAAAACTTCCTATCTCAAATATTTAAAGTACTTTCCCTCCATGTGGCATAGCCGTGAGACAACCTGTATATATTATGTAGGTATATTAAAGAAACTCTGCCTACCTATTTGGGAAATTACATGCGTAAATAAGTAAATGTAGGTATATTCTTATTTTCCGACTAATTGACACAGGTATAAGTAAATCAATAAATGTAGGTACCAGTTTGTATGAGAATGAAGTCCATCATACGTTTCAACTGAATCATCAGTAAAAAGAGGAACTGTATTTTTGAGCATCATAAAAACGATATCATTAGGTTTCGATTTTAGTAATCTAATTTTAATGTTTTAGATATTTTGTACGCACAGTAACCATGAAGATATTATGTAGTCGATTAGCTAATGTGATATTGATATTGTGCGTAACTGCTAAATTTCGCAGTAGTTCAAAGTCCCGGGGAGCTACTAGTCTACTTTTTATAGGAAATCAATTGACAACATTAAATCAAGATCATTTGTGACGATCGGACCGTGACATGGTTTAATTAAATTAGATTATTATAAATGTTTGCGTTGAACTAAAATTATCATAATTCCGTTTATTCATTTTATACATATACATATTTATTTACATTTTTAAATATTTATCATAATTATTATTATTGTAACAGCGCATTCGTGCAATTTAAAATTAGATTCAGCGTTATGTTACAATATTTGGTGGTGTTTATATCATTTTATTTTATTGTTTCAAATTCACTGAAGCCAGGGTTGGAATATGTAAGTTATATATTTTTGCTATCAAGATGGTACCTTTGGTTTATCAAAAATATAAAAGCATCTTCTTACGAGGTTATAAACGTCTAGCCTTTTCTTTACTTAAGGCGCTACTAAGTGCCAGCGGCCTTGAGTGATTTGGGCGGTATAGCTAGAGTGTTCTGCGCTGAGCTCACGCAACGCGACATACGTCCACCGAGCAATACGACTCGCCTATCAAGGAGCGCGCTGTGCGGAATTTTAGACGTATTATTACTTTTTTGTAACGAATATTTGATTTAAAAAAAAACAGCAACTAAAAGTTAGATTAAATTATCTTTAAAATGGTGAAGGTTTCGTAAAAATCGCGATCTTCACTTTTTTGAACGCGTTAGACCTAACTTTACAAATTAATTACACTACATAGATAAACGTAATCTAAAATATACTCTAATCAAATTATTAAGAAAATGCACTAGTTTAGCATTTTTTTTTCAAATCATTAACACTACTCGTTTAGGCGTGATCTTCAGTTTCATCATCTGCCTAGCCTTTTCCCAAATTATATTGGGGTCGGCTTCCAGTCTAACTAGTTTTGGCTGAATATCAATATTTTACGTGGAGCGACTGCCATCTGACCTCCACAACCCAATTAATGGGTAATACCGGTATTCGAATGTTAGACCAGCTGTCAGACTTTAGGGCTTCTGAGTACCCGTAACGATTGTCAAAGATATTCCTGACAACGTGGACCGACTGCTTAACGTGCTCTCCGAGGCACGGAGGGGTCTCGATGTGTAAAGAACGATCACCCATCCAAGGACTGACCGCGGCAAGCGCAGCTTAACCTCGCAGATCGATCGATCAGCGCGGCCGTCATTTAGCCACGCCCCTAGGCGTGATCTTCAGTTTAAAATCTTTAAAAGTCGTATATCTGCGCCTTAATTGGGCTGCCAGTTTATCAAGATATGCGGCTAAATGTATCTTGTGTGAAGCGACTGCTGTCTGACCTTCACGCCCCAACTAATGAGCAATACCGAATTCGCCACAATTTAAACCTGTTTTTGTACACTAAGGTCTCGATGTATAAAGGATAAGGTTATTAGAGCTGAAAATAATACACTGCAATATAAAATTACATTTTACTGAGTATCGTATGTTTAGTGTGAGTATCGGGCAATGGTGCTGATTCTGTTGAACATCGCACTAAATTAATTTTAATCACACTATATTTATTTCTTACAAATATAATTGAAAAAGGACAGAAAATATTTAGAACTGTCAAATTAGTCTATGCCCTTGTCATTTACGGGAAAATAGTCGTAACCTTTTACGATTACGACTAGATTGACATTATAACTATTCAAGTGGACTAATTTGACAGGATTAAATATCTGCTATCCCTCTCTCATGTTTGTTGTTAGAAAGAGACATAATAAAACTAAATTAGTTTAGTTCGTAAACAACAGAATTGGCACCAATGTCCCCTTTATGACTTACCTTCGTAATTATGAATGAGAGCTGTATTAAGCAGTGCAAGTTTACACACTAATCAGTTATACAGAGCCCTAGACCAAAATACCTATATTTTAATTTTGTTTCATTTTCAGGGTGAATATAGGACAAAACTGACAAAAGTCGAAACATGCAATGGAACTAAACGTAAAACTTGCGCTGAGACATCATTCAAAATTGTTGATGACGTTTTACTTAACATTGATTTTGATGTTAAGGAAGATATGAAGATTGTGAAGGTACTTACAAATAACGCACTTGATTCACTAATAGATATCGGCCTTAGTTTCAAAACATATTGGAACGAAGTTCCATTACCTATATGGCGGGCTGCGAGATCTACTCTCATAGCCCGCCATAAGAAACTTTGTTCAGCAAAAAACATTAACATTTAAGTCTAAAAGTAACTTCGCTGTTCCAAATGTGCATAGCATCATACTGTGACTATCAGTATGTTTTTCTATCTCCTTTACCTTCGTCGTCCTTTACCTCTTTCTCTCTGCCGGTATGGGTTCAAGTACCTAACTAATATTATACAGGATAACTGTTAATATGACAGCAATCCGTTAAGGGGATGTAGGAGAAATCATTTGCAACTAACTGACCCCTATGCTAATGTCAACCATTTTCGAGTAGACATCACCTAATTCGAAAATTGTAATAATTTTTCCATTATGCTATCTCTATCTTTTGTCTTTTCAGAGCGCCTAACATGCGCGCCGCGACAAAATTTTGTCGACGCTTTTATCGTGCATTTGTCTCGTATTTGCACGAGAAAGAGCGAGACAAAACGATCGACAAAATTTTGTCGCGGCGCGCATGTTAGCCCGGCAGGGCAAAATTACCGGTACGGTAAACGACAAAGTCTTGTTACGATTGCAAGTTAAAAACTTGTGCGACCACGCTCTCTTCAAACCAATAGTTCAGATTCTTCTGAATAAATCAGACCACTGTGGAGTATTTAAGGTACAATAGAATATAATATAACACTGTAAATACATTCTTGTCAACGCTAGAAGTCGCTTAGTCTGTGTTAACGTCTAACAAAAATCGTATAATCCTACTAATATTATAAATGCAAAAGTTTGTGAGGATGGATGTATGGATGTATGGATGTTTGTTACTCTTTCACGCAAAAACGACTGAACGGATTTTGATGAAACCTTACAGTAATATAGCTTATAATAGGTAGTATACATCAGAATAACACATAGGCACATACCTTTTATCCCGGAAAAGGCGGGCGAAGCCGCGGGTGGAACTGTGGAAGCTGGTACGATTCGGTAGGATATAATATGTATAATAAATTAAGTATTTTGCTTTTCAGGGCCACTATCGATTCAATGTTAATATTCAAACGCTTGCTCACAATTTTAACGGAGGCGCGTTCATGTACGGAGATTGGAAGTACAAGTGGTTTTTTTATAATGACTACTGCAGCTTGCAATGCGCTATTATGTATCTTTCGTTTATACCAAAAGGATAAGTAGTTGGTGATACGTAATAAATAAATGACTACCTATTTTCATTGTTTGTATTATTTAATTAACTTTATGTGCAACCCGTTACACTTTGCTTAACGCAAAATCAAGATGATGAAGACTTTACATTTTTAGGAGATCTTTATGAAAACATTTTTGAGAGTGCCTAAGTCACCAAAATATTTTTTTTTCAGTTGTAGGGAACTACTAGTAAACTCATAATACCTACATACCTAATCTTACGGAAACCAACGAGGAGAAAAATTTTGCAATTAATTTTTTAAGCACTTGCTGGCATCGGACTAAGCTGAAATTTGGTATAATTACCTATGTAATTTGGATGACAATGCAATAATATGGACTAAAAAGTATACCTAAGTAATTGCTAATGAAATGAAAAATGTGGGGCGCAATAAGTACAATAGATAATAGTAAGATGCGCCTCACGTTTTTCATTTCATTGAAAATTGTTTAGTACTTTTTAGTCCGTTTCAAAAACGTGGCTTAAAAATAAAAATTTAATAATTTTATTTTATGGTTACAACATCAGTGTTGGAATACCTATGTGAGTAATCGGTATTGAGTTATCTAGACTTCTCCAAGTTCCTACATCAAGAACTAACTAGTAGCTTCTTAGAGCAGCTACCAAACGCTTGCTTTTCCCAACTAGGTACGATGATGTCAGCTCGGAAGTTGCGGTTGAATGTCACTGTCATGTATTTTACATGCCGTTACTGCCGTCAGACCTGCGCAACAAAATTACTGGGCAATGGTGCCGATTCTGTTGTTTACGAACTAAACTAATTTAGTATTATTATGTCTCTTTCTTATAAAAAACATGAGAGAGGGATAGCAGATATTTAATCCTGTCAAATTAGTCCACTTGAATGGTTTTAATGTCAATTTAGTCGTAATCGCAAAAGGTCATGGCTCTTTTCCCGTAAATGACAAGGGCGTAGACTAATTTGACAGTTCTAAATATTTGCTGTCCTTTTTCAACTATATTTGTAAGAAAGAGATATAGAGTGATTAAAATTAGTTTAGTGCTATGTTCAACAGAATCAGCACCAATATCTACATTCTAAGATTATGTTAGAGTTGTTAGACTAGTTGACAGACTATTGTATTTCTGACAGACTTTCAAAGTATTGCCTGCTCTTTAATAATTATTTGTTACAAGGTACCTAATAATAATTAGTTGGCAAGTTTTCACTCATAAAACTTTCTCAAACTGATTGTATCCCTGCCGACCCATTTGGGAAATACAGGCGTAATGTTGTCATGTATGTACCTACGTTGTTATTTTACAAGTCGTAATTGACATAGATATAAAATAAATAAATATTAAATTTTGTATTAGAATTGAGACCATCGTGCGTTTCTAAATCATCCTACTAATAATTATTATAAATGTGAAAATTTGTGAGGATGGATGTATGTATGGATGTATGAATGTTTGTTACTCTTTCACGAACGGATTTTGATGAAAATTTACAGTAATATAGCTTATACATCAGAATAACACATAGGCTACTTTTTATACCAAAAACGCGGGCCAAGCCGCGGGCGGAAGCTAGTCAATTATATTATTTAGTAAGAAAGTTAATTCCGTGTATCTGTATATTGTTTATAACTGCAAAAAAAAAATTTGGGAGACTGAGAATTTTGTATGTGCGTTTGAAAAATATCAAATCAAAATGTCCTTTTTTAGTTACCTACCTACCGTAATTGATTATAATTATTTATAGGAAGATATTTGGTTAGCAACAAGTGAATGGTGATAAGATGGTGATTAGTGATAGGTAATTTAAAATAGATGGTATGACGACTGGAGGTGTGTGGTGGCGTTTGCGTGTTATTTACCGACTTTCATAATGGAGTTGCGGGTACATATATTATAATATGTATACATAATTTTCCGATTTCCACGCGGACCAAGTCGCAGGAACAGCTAGTTATTAAATAAATATCGTTAAATTATTCGATTAAGGTAATCTGATTTTAATGTTTCAGATTTTTTTACGCACAAAATGTTGTCGATTAGCTAATCGAGTAGGTACTGTTATACATATTCTTATAATTGTACGTAACTGCTAAGCTTAGTAGTACCTAGTTCAGTCACGGTGAGCTACTAGTGTACCTTTGTAGGAAACCAATAGATAAAATTAAATCAAGATGATTTGCGACGAACGGACCGTGACGTGGTTTAATGAATTGTAATTTATATCTTTGCATTGAACTAAAATTATGATATTGTAACAAATTCATTTAATTTAAAAGCAGACTCAGCATTATGTTAAAATATCTGGTGTCTATTACATTTTACTTTATTGTTTCAAATTCACTGAAGTCAGTGTTGGAATATGTAAGTTTATGTATTTTTGTTAACGGGATGGTATCTTTGGTTTATCAAAATGATGAAAGCATCTTCTTAAAGATAATAGCAAATGCCTAACCTTTTCTTTACTAGATTGGACTATTAGTCCAATACCAATTCCAAGTAAAGAAACTGGGAGTCCAATCTATAGATTGGACTCCCAGTTTAACAAGATGCGGCTATAATTATGTTAGCATCTTGCGTGGAGCGACTGTTGTCTGACCTACCCCAATTAATGGGCAATAGTAACATTCTGGGCACAAAACAAATAGATACAGAAGGCCGGCTCTAACTGACCTTGTTTTTAATTGCCTACCTAGGTAAACGCTCGAAGGTGGCGCGCGGTTGCGCTAGGGCTGGCACTCGGGCACAATATTCCGTGATTTATGTTTGGAAATTGGAAATGCAGCGGCGCGGCGGCGGCGTGGCAGCGGAGTCGTGTACACTGTCGCATAATGTATTTTTGTTTCAATTTCAGGGTGAATATGACATAAAACTGACAAAAGTCGAAACATGCAATGGAACTAAACGTAAAACTTGCGCTGAGACATCATTCAAAATTGTTGATGACGTTTCACTTAACATTGATTTTGATATAAAGGAAGATATGAAGATTGTGAAGGTATCTGCAACTAACGCACTTGATTTACTAATAGATATCGGCCTAAGTTTCAAAACATGATATTAGAACGAAGTTCCATAACCTATATATGGCGGGCTGCGAGATCTATTCTTACAGCCCGCCTTAAGAAACTTTGTTCAGCGAAGAAAATCAAAAGTAACTTCGCTCTTCGAAACGTGCATAGCATCATACTGTGAGTCTGTGACTATCTGTCAGTATGTTTTCCTTTCTCCTTTATTTTCGTAATTTTTATCACCGTCTTTCTCTCTGCTGGCCGGTATGGGTACAAGTAGGGCTGCCATCAACAAAATTTCTGACGCCGGACAAAAACTTTAAAAACCCCGGACATTCGCCTGAAATTGAATATTTTTCCCGGACGCCACCGAAAAAAATATATCATCAATCAGGATTCCCCTGACACAAAGTGTCCGGGTTTCACCCAGACACTTTTTGAAACCCCTACCGGACGCTCCCCGGGCGCCCTCTAAACTAGGACAAATCCGGGGAACCCCGGACGGATGGCCGCCCTAGGTACAAGTGACTAATATGCATGTCTCTCTTTTTCTTTCCTTCTTCTTCTACCACTACCAGCCATACTTAGGTTAGGCTTAAGCCTAAGGAATTTGTTTCCACTTAATCCCACACGTTTTTTCAAACGTAGAATAGATCCTCTTCCATTATGCTATCTTTTGTTTTTTTCAGGGCAGAGTTACCGGTACGTTAAACGACAAAGTCTTGTTACGACTGCAAGTTAAGAACTTGTGTGACCACTTTTTCTATAAACCAATGATTCAGACTCTTTTGAATAATTCAGACCACTGTGCAGTAACTAAGGTACAATAGAATATAACATAATAAGTGGTACTGTAAATAAATTCTTTTCGACGTTCTAACGTCGCTTGGTCTATGTCAACGTCTAACAAAAATCGTGTAAAATATATAAGGTATAATTCGGTAGGTTATATAAAAATAATGCGTTGGTACTTATTTTATTTTTCAGGGCCGCTATCGATTCACTGCTAATCTTCAAACACTTTCTCATACTTTTAACGGAGGCTCGTTCATGTACGGAGATTGGAAGTACCACTGGTTTTTTTATAATGACTACTGCAGCTTGCAATGCGCTACTCTGTATGTTTCGTTGACTCCAAAAAATAAATAAATGACTAGTACCTTTAATGTTTGAATTTTAATTAACTTTATGTACAACTCAAAATTAAGAAGAAGAACCTACACTTTTTAGAAGACTAATAAAAAATAATGTCGTAGGGAGTTACTAGTAAACTCATAATACCTACATAATAATAATCACTATTTCGGGTAACAATTTAAAGACCCATTTCATAAATACCATAAAGACTAACATACAATATACTTATATCAACATAGGTAATTATATTCTACTACGAAACCCACTAAAGAATCATGATCATTTTGTGACTAACGGCCCGTGATGTTAAACTGTGACATTAAATAATGTTAAAATATCTGGTGTTGGCGCCTGCTTTTCCCAACTATGTTGAAGTCAGCTCCTATTTATGAAGATGCGATTGAATGTCAGTATTTTACACGCTGGTACTGCGGTCTGACATGCACAACAAAATAACTGGGCAATACCTACATTCTAAGGTTACGTTAGACCAGTTGAACTTTTGAGTTTCCGACTCGGTAACAACATTGAATTCTTAGATCCAAAAACAATACACTGTGATATTTATTATTTTATGTTTATAATACGATTAATATACTCTGTGATACCGACATTTGCAGTGGTGTATGAGATCCATGTTGACTCTTGCAAAGCACGTAAGGGGTTGATTTGTTTTACTTTTGTGTAAAACATAGAAAAATTATGTTTTTTATTTTTACGGTGAATTCCACATAAAACTAACAAAATTATGTATTTTGTTAGTTTTATGTGGAATTCACCGTAAAAATATAAAGAAATGAAGACACTCTTTGGACTTAAGTACCCGGGTGACAACATGAAACGGCTGAAAACATGATGCCCACATTTCGATAACATACAAGTTGTTAATTCAAAATCTGAAAATATAATATTATTTTATAAGACTCAATTCTTAATTTGGTCTCAACTCAAATGATGGATTTATTAAAATAGGCCTTATTAGTTTATTTTTGTTTTAATAACAAAACCAACAACTTTAAGTAGGTATCTGGATATTAATCCGCCATAATACAAAACGACTGCATTTTTTAAAATGCTAGCCGTTATACAATACCTACGGTGAATTCCACAATTTGGCTGCGACATATTATATACACATCGTTATTCAAAGTGGGTGATTCAGTTGGTCCTGTCCTGTAGTGCTTGGCTTCTACCGGGGCTGCAGGAAGCAATAACGGGTGCACGAACAGGAGTACAACTACTAGGATATTTTATTTACCAGTTGCATTGTCGTAATTAAAGACAGGTAGGTAATTTAAGATAGATGGTGTGTTCATGTGTTGTGACGACTGGTGATGTGTGGTGGTGTTTGCGTGTTATTTAACGACTTTTATGACGATTTCAGAACGGACGGAGTCGTGGAAAACAACTATGTAGTTATAAAATAAATATAGTAAAATTATTTGAGTGATCTTATTTTAATGTTTTAGATAATTATTTTGTGAGTAGGTACAATAACCATGAAAATAAGTGGTCGATTAGCTAATCGACTACATAATTGTTGTTATTGTGCGTAACTACTGAACTAAGCATTAGTTCAAAGTCACAGGGAGTCATAGAAAACCAATAGACAAAATTAAATCAAGATCATTTACGACGAACGGACCGTAACGTGGTTAAAATGAATTGTAATTTATATGTTTGCATTAAACTAAAATTATAATATTATTATTGTAGCAACAAATTTATTCAATTTAAAAGTAGGTTCAGCATTATGTTAAAATATTTGGTGTTTATTTCATTTTATTTTATTGTTTCAAATTCACTGAAGTCAGTGTTGGAATATGTAAGTATACATATTTTTGTCATCGGAATGGTAGATATCTTTGGTTTATCAAAAATAAAACAATGAAGGCTTTTTTTTTAAAGATGATGATAAACGCCAACCTTTTCTTTACTAGATTGGACTTAACAAGAGGCGGCTAAATGTTAGTAACTTGCGTGGAGCGACTGCTGTTTGACCTTCATAGGACTTCACACCCCCACGGGTGATACATACAGACAAAAAATATTTATTCATTGTTTTTTTTTCATTTTCAGGGTGAATTCAACTTAAAACTGACGAAAGTTGAATTATGCAATGGTACTAAACGTAAAACTTGCGCTGAGACATCATTCAAAATAGTTGATGAAGTTTCACTTGACATTGATATAAATGTAAAGGAAGATATGAAGACTGTGAAGGTAAGCAACTAACGCACTTAATTTACTAATATCGGCCGTTTCAAAACATGATATAACGAAGTTCTATATATAGCGAAGTTCTATTCTATATATATCTATCAACTATACCATTGTGGCTGGTACCCTGACATGTCCGCAGTGTGCACGGACCTTTACGCATACAATAGGGTACACCAGTCATGTACGAGCACACGCACGACGCCAGTAGAGTCGAAACGGTCGCCATTACCGAAATCGGTATGGAGGATTATTATATATAGGTATATGGCGGACTGCGAGATCTACTCTCACAGCTCGCCATAATAAACTTTGTTCAGCAAAGAAAATACTAGTCACAAAAGTAACTTTGCTGTTCCAAACGTACATAAAATCATACTGTTATAATAGAACCTATCTGTCAGTCTGTTTTACTGTCGCCTTCACATGCGTTGTTTTTATTATCACTCTCTTTCTCTCTGCGGATATGGATTGAACAACTAAATGCTGACAGACACTACATTTTTACTGCTATAGAATAGATCCCGTTCCATAATGCTATCTATCTTTTGTTTTTTTTCAGGGTAAGATGATCGGTTCAATTAACGACAAAGACTTGTTACGAGTGTCGATTAAGAACTTGTGCGACCATTTTTTCTTAAAACAATTCATTCAAACTTTTATGAAAAGTGTAGACCACTGTGCAGTAACTAAGGTATGTATAACAGAATACAGTTTAACACTGTCAATTTTTGTCATCGCTAGACGCCACTTGGCTCTGTATGTCAACGTCTAACAAAAATCGTGTAAAATATTATTCGGTAGGTTAATTAAATAATGCGTTCATAATTTACAGTATTTTGATTTTCAGGGCCGTTATCAATTCAATGTTAACGTTCAAACGCTTGCTCGCAATTTTTACGGAGGCAAGTTCATGTACGGAAATTGGAAGTTCAAGTGGATTTTTTATAATGACTACTGCAGGTTGCAATGCGCTACTCTGTATTATTCGATGATTCCAAAGGGATAAACAGTTATTGTTATGTAATAAATAAATGACTATCTTTATTGTTTGAATTTTAATTAACTTTATGTACCTACAACCGAAAATTAAGAAGAGAAGAACCTACATTTTTTAGGAGACCTTAGTAAAAAATATTGTCGTAGGGAACTACTAATAAACTCACAATACATAATATTATACTAGGAAACTCACAGAGGAATGGAAAACCTTACTACTGAGACAATACGACGTGCACAAAAATCCCCACCACTCCGCTGAGAACTCAAAATAAAATTTATTTATTTTTTAAAGAAAGCTTGCAGACTAATAATAATTATGAATAACATTCTTAGGTTAGGAAATTGGCTTATAACAAGCTTCCACATATATGCAACTAGTTACAAGTATTTGCAATGACCATACTACATATATAATATTCAACCGGCCCCGATACAAAAAAAAACGCGGCAAAAAAAACGAAAAAACGGAGAATGTGGGCGTACAAGACATGTCGAGTCGTGCTACATTTTTAAGATAAGATTCAAGAGAGAAGAGTAGTTACATTGCTAACAGTTGCTGTCTATGGCTGTCACCAAAGTATTCCTTGTTCATTATGTTTAAAATTTTTTGTGCGCTGGTGCAGAATAGATCTATTTCCAGGTGTGATGGCAAATTACACTTCGTATGCAGAAGGCTTTACGTCTGTACTTTGTCGTAAATGCCTGCAACTACACCTACTACCGAACTCATCTAGTAAAAAAAAAAAATGACTTGTAAAAGCGTTAGTTATAACCTACTTACAGAAGAATTTCATTTCGTTTCATACTTCTCCTTTCACAAGGACCTCTAGAGATCGTTCCACATAATAATTCCCTTCGACGCTATGTTGGCTGCCCTGAATCTCAATTTATTACAACGTTTTTAACGGTGTTGGAAGTTTTCTTTCAGCACCAATTCACTTTCATCACTTTTTAACGTCCTAAATATTATAATAATACATAAATCTACGAAAAACACAAAACGATATGACCTAAATAGGAATCACAAGCACGGGAGCCAACATAACTTCTACGGGATTTCTTACGTGAAACGGTCTCTACCTCTACTACTGTTTAGTGTAGAGGTTTTAATATGAAATTAAAGTAGGCTGGTTAGTTTTATGATAATTTAATATGAGGTAAGCAGTGGCTTAACAATTTTAAATAATTAGAATAGGTTGTGACATAGAAATATAACAGGAGAGTCTATAAATGGCTTTCACCTGAACTAGTTGCGCTTTCTTACTATGCTTGTAAAAGAGACTGGCAGACGTCCATAGAGCGCTGGGCGGTTGGAGAGTAGCAAAGGCGCAAGGCGATTTATTTAAGACTTAGAATTTTTTTCGATTTGGAGTGTAGCAATGGGTGTGCAAGGCGATTGGGACTTAGAAAAACTTTCACAAAAATTTTTTTTTTCCTGTTTTCTCAGGAAACTATTATTTATGTAATCTATAGCTCATAATATAATGTTTTCATTCTTGAACTTTTTTCCTCCGACCAATAGTTAAGCGGGAAATGGGACTGAAAGTTATAGAGGTACTCACTATTACAGCAATGCGTAGTCATCCTGCAAGGCACGGGGCGGGGGTGCGGGGGCATTTTCCGTCAAACCATGGTTCGGAGGAAGAAACTTACAAGAAAAAAAACATTTTATTTTAGGCCATAGATTACGTAAATAACAGTTTCCTACAAAAATATGAAAAATAAATTTTTTTGTGAAAATTTTTCTAAGTGTCAATCGCCTTGCACACCCTTTGCTACACTCTGACCCGCTGGGCTTTAGATTGTGTAAGTCGGTACAGATATGAAATTAGTTTGGTGTGATTGAGTATTTCAAGAGTATTTAAATTATATTTTTTTTGTTTTTGTAGGTAATTGGGTTAAACAGAAATCTTTGTATTTGTGACAGTGAGGTTAAGTATGGTGTGAATAATCCAATGAAGTACAGCCCGACTAATGAGTTCTCAATTCAAAGGTTTTAGTTGCTGTCGACATGATATTCTATGGAGGCACGCGCCAGCCCGCATGCGCTTTGCGCTGCTGGGTTTAGGCGCCAATGTTGTTCGTTTTTGTTTTATTGGTTTTTACCTCAGATCATAGAAACAAGAGAGAGTGCCAAGGCGCTATTGAGCTTGATGCTTTAATTTGCCCACATTGGGCGTAGTACAACAGTACACGACGAACCGAACACAATCGATGATATAAAGGGCACTGGCAGACGCCCATAGAACGCTGGGCTTCAGATTGTGTAGGTCGGTACAGATATGAAATTAGTTTGGTGTGATCGAGTATTTCAGGAGTATTTAAATTCATTTTTTTTTATTGTACGTAATTGGGTTAAAGAGAAATCTTCGTTTTTGTGACAATGAGGTTAAGTATGGTGTGAATGATCCAATGAAGTACAGGCCGACTAATGAGTTCTCAATTCAAAGGTTTTAGTTGCTGTCGACATGATACTCTATAGAGGCACGAGCCAGGGCGCGTGCACCCGTTCATGTTTTGTTTTTTTTTTTCAAAATGTCAACGCCATAATCATTTTATTTCTTATTTATTTCGATTTTTTATTTCAATTCTTAATCTCTAAGATAAATTAGGCAAAGAACAATTAAAATATATTTTTATTTTTGGTTAAGCTTTTATTACTGTACCAGATCAAGCCCAAAACTGCCGACGTCCTTTATACAGTGTTTTAGTTTAGTGCTAGTGTTGAGTGACGATTAACAGTGTTAGATTGAAGGTGTGTGGATTTTTTTATGTGTGGGAGATCTTTATATTCACGAGGGCGCTTGTAATTTTTTTGAAAAATGTACTAAAAGTGGCGACAGTTGTTCCCGTACCTACTAATTTGCTATGATGGCATATCTCCTTGTTTCTATGATGATCTTTATATGGTTTTTACAAACCACTGGCACTGACTCCAGGTACCGGCTGTACCTTAGTTATTGCCCAGTGGAATCTATTTAGAAGAATTTCAATCATTGGTTTGAGAGAAAAAAATAACGGCTATGGGCTGGTCACCAATTAAATGCGCACATTTTGCCAGGTAGGTACCTAATTGCCTATGTAAAATGAGTACCTACCTCTGCTTACTTATTTGGGAAATACAGGCGTAATGATAAGTATGTACCTAGGTTGTTATTTTCCGAATTGGGACTAATTTTGTACTTACGAGAATTGGGTCCATCGTGCGTTTCAATTGATGATTATCAATACATAGGTATACATTTAATAAGACTAAGTTCCACGTGTCTGTACATTACATACATACATTTACAAAAAATAATAATTTAAGGGACTGAGAATAGGTAAGTAATACAATTTTCTATCATTTTAGAATTTTTATCTGTCAACTTGTCTTTGTGTTTGAACACGCGTGAAATCAAAACGACTGTATTGATTTTGAGGAATTGAAAAAGTTATAGGCCGAATCTTGAGTAACATTTTACTCCTTTCCTCAGTAAAATTGGTCCATTCTATCAAAATTTATTGATAGTATAATTATGTAGTTGCCGTAATTGATTACTGATAGGAAGATGGTTGGTAACCGGTGACTGGTGATGGGTATTGCGTGGTGGTGATTAGTGATAGGTAATTTAAGATAGATGGCGTGACGAGTGATAGTTTGTGGTGGTTTTTGCGTGTCATTTACCGACTTTCAGAACGGAGTTGCAGACACAAATAAAATTTTACTACATAATTTACCGATTACCGATTTCCACGTGGACGAAGTCGCGGGAACAGCTAGCTGTAACATAAATATGGTTAAATTATTAGATTTGAGTAATCCGATTTTAATGTTTCAGATATTTTTTACGCACAATAACCATGAAAATATGTTAGAGTCGAATAGCTAATCGATATTGTTATTGTGCGTAACTGCTAAGCTTAACAGTAAGTCACAAAGAGCTACTAGTATACCTATAATAGTATACATAATTATAGGACACCAATAGACAAAATTAAATCAAGATCATTTGCGACAAACGGACCGTGACGTGGTTTAAGTTTGCATTGAACCAAATTTATAATATTACTTATTATTATAATAGTAGAATTCAGCATTATGTTAAAATATCTGGTGTTTATCACATTTTATTTTATTGTTTCAAATTCAGTGAAATCAGTGTTGGAATATGTAAGTTTACCTGTTTTTTAACGGGATGGTACCTTTAGTTTATTATAGAGATGAAAACATCTTCTTAGAGATGATAACAAACGGCTAGCCTTTCCATATCTAGATTGGACTTCCAGTCTAACAAGATGTGGCTAATGGAGCGATTGCTGCCTGACCTTCACACCCCAATTAATGGGCAATACCGACATCCTGGGCACAAAACAAATAGATACAGAAGGCTAGCTCTAACAGACCTTGATTTTAATTACCTAGGTAGGTACTAGACTAGTGCTGCCATAAATGCTGAATCGCCGACCGGGACATCTAGGCTTGCTAAAAAAAATTGAAATCAAAATCTTTTACACCTAGGTTAATGCGAGAAATCAACGATGTCTATCGAAAAAAACGACATCCTAATTTTCTTAGGCTTATTCTACGTTCTCAATGCATCTTTTTTTTGCCCATTCGTATTTTTTTTAAGTTTGAACTTTATAATTAACCTTTTTTCACCCTTTTCGTGTTTTCGTCTACTGCGAATTGCGATGAGGTCTTGAAAACAACCGTTCCACATGAGCATTGTGGCCGGAGATTGCAAAGAGAGATTGGCACATTTTGAGAAGATTTGTTTTTATTTCGTGTATGCAACTACGAGTATATGCATAGTTGCCAAATTCTAATTGCTAAACCGGGACAACAGACTTACTGACCGGGACACTGGGACATAAGGCTTCAAACCGGGGCATGTCCCGGTGTACCGGGACGTATGGCAGCCCTATACTAGATTCGAACGTAGTGTGCGGTAGCGCTAGGGCTGGCACTTTGGCACTATCTTCGTAGGTAATGCAAAAAATGTCCTAGTTCTAGTTCTATTTAATATTGTATTTAATTGCTTATACAATATTAAATAGAAGAAGAATAGAACAACAATTTATTGTAATACGACCGCTTATTCATCGTATGTCACGTACCTAAGTATTCAACGTAGTCGCACACAAAATAGGTTTTTAGAGCTGAAAATAATCACCGCGATATCAAATCCTTTTGCTGAGTATGGTATGTTTAGTGAAAGACAATATCCCCCTTATGACTTACCTTCGCAGTGATGTAAGTATGAGAGCTGTACTAAGCAGTGCAAATTCGTCCACTAATCAGTTAAAGGACATAGTTTTTTTTGACAATGTATGACGGTCATAATTACATATAAAAAGGTAACCACTATACTATAGTTAACAGGCTAGAAATTATTTGAAAATGTAAACGGAATGATGAGAAATCATAAAAAACAAGTGATGTTTTGATAGGTATTCGTCTCACGATCAATATCATACCAAAAAAGAATTGCGCGGAATGAAGAGTCGATTTTGTACTCTTATTTACAGTGCAATAAAGATTGAAATAAATAAAATAATAATATTATTTTTAATAAACATTCTTTAAAAAAAAACTTTTCGGTTCATCATTTAGAACAATTCTGTGTGCCATGCTGGCTTAGAGCTTCTAAACCTGAGCGTGGGCACTTGGGCAGAAGTTAAATATATACTTTTAAATCAATAACAAAAACATTTTTTTATACATACATTCTAATTTAATTGTTGATTTCTCGGAATTCCCTTTTCACAAAGTAAAGCTAATATTACTATTGTAATCTAGAGATTATAAAGAACAAACTAACATGCGTTTCACTATTATGCACTACAATTTGTGAGGGCCTAATCCTCTAACAAAAAAAAACTATGTCCTTTATGTATCTAGCACTAGACCAAAATACTTATGTAGGTATAATATGTTATCATTTTGTTTAATTTTCAGGGTGAATACGACATAAAACTGACAAAAGTCGAATTATGCAATGGTACTAAACGTAAAACTTGCGCTGAGACATCCATCAAAATAGTTGATGAAGTTTTTCTTGACGTTGAAATGAATGTAAAGGAAGATATGAAGATTGTAAAGGTACCTGTAACTAAGGCACTTGATTTATTACTATCGGCCTTAGTTTAAAAACATAATATAAGAACGAAGTTTTATATCTACTCTCACAGCCCGCCTTAAGAAACTTTGTTCAGCGAAGAAAACCACACTCACAAAAGTAACTTCGCTGTTCCAAACATGCATAGCATCATACATACTAAGTCATACATTTTTATACGCAATCTCAAACGGTAAATAGAGCTTTAATAATGATATCTTTTGTATTTTTCAGGGCAAAATGATCTGTTCGATAAACGACAAAGACTTGATACGACTGTCGATTAAGGACCTGTGCGGCCACTTTTTCTTTAAACAATTGATTCAGACTTTTATGAAAAATGTAGACCACTGTGCAGTAACTAAGGTAAGTATAATAGAATACAATTTAACACTAAATTCTTGTCGACGCTAGTATAGTCACTTGTCTCATGTCAACGTCTAACAAAAATCGTGTAAAATATGAATAGGAGGTATGATTCGGTAGGTTATTTAGATAATGGTTCATAATCTTTAAGTATTTTGTTTTTCAGGGCCGCTATCGACTCAATTTTAACATTCGAACGCTTGCTCGCAGTTTTTACGGAGGCAAGTTCATGTACGGAAATTGGAAGTCCAAGTGGTTTTTTTATAATGATAACTGCAGCTTGCAATGCGCTACTCTGTATTTTTCGATGATTCCAAAAGTGTAAGCAGTTGTATAAATAAATGTATTTTCTTCCAACTACGCAGTAATGTTGTTTTTGTTGCTTATTATAATAAATGTTCTTAGGAACGCAAAACAACACAAAACATTGTACTTACCTAATGTTTTAATTTTGCTGTAAAACAGAATGAGAGGTTAGCATTAATTAATATTACACACGAGTCGCAGGTAACTAGAACATTTAGGGCCAAGTTCACCGACAAGATAACAGTCCGTTAAATTAAAAACGGCTGTTTAGCATATCTTTTTCGATTTGGATCATATTGACAGAGAGACGCCACGCGTCTCGCCGTTTCAACCAGCTTAAACCAATCAACTAGCCAAGCTTGATTTGAATTTCTTATATAGGTATCGAGTGAGTTATGAGTACAAATCGCGCATGTAAATTTTTGGACCAATAGACAATAGACAGTTGACAATTAATAGAGAATAGTTCAATAGACGACAAGCATCGACTGAAGAACCAATCGCGAGCAGTCGCTGCGCCCCCCGTCTTCTTCATTCCGCCAAAGTGACCGAAAATCAACTATTGCGCAGGTGACGTTTGTGCTCATGACTAGTGCCGGTACCTATATTTATCTATACAATAGTGATGTCAGTACTCTAATCTAATGAGCTCTGGTAATGGCCATTCTGGTTGTAATCTACAAATCTATGGAATGTTCGAGAATATGTTCAACCATCGTCATCGTCATCTATGTATTACAATGCTATCTAAGAAAAGAGCAGGACCCCAAGTCTGCTATTACAATCCTACTAATCCTATTAATAAAATAAATGCGAAAGATTGTGTTTATGTGTATGTTTGTACTCTTTCACGCAGAAACGGCTAGACGGATTTGGATGAAATTTAACAAAGAGGTAGCCTGGGATCTGGAAAGGTACATAGTCTACTTTTCATTAATTTTCAAGTCGCGGGTAACAGCTAGTTGTCTTATGATTGTGTCAGAATTGAATCCTAACGACATAACTGTCAAGACCTAGGTAAGTCAAACCCGACAACGATATTGATGTGAGAGAGTGAGACCATTCTAATACAATAAATTATGACACAACGAAATAACAGTCTTGGACCTAGGACCAGGACCCAGGTCCGTGTTTTGCAACGGTCAATATGGGTCTCATACACCACTGCAAATGTCGGTCATCATGGAGCATAATCTTATTGTAAACACCATGGATATCACAGTGTATTTGTTTTTGGGTCTATAACAGTCGTTACGGAGTCAGGAACCCGAAAGTCTGACAACTGGTCTAAAGTAACTTTAGAATGTAGGCATTGCCCTTAAATTTTGTTGTGCAGGCCACTCAAATACTGACATTCAACAGCATCTTCATAAATAGAAAGCTGATTTCGACATAATTGGGAAAAGCCTAAGCGTTTCTTATCAACTTTATGAAGCTGCTCCTTGATGAGCTTGGGCAAATCTAGAGTCAATACTCTTTACTCACATATTTCAACACCGACATTGTAATAATAAAATAAAAACCAGATATTTTAACATAACTTCTAGGTTTCCTCCGTACCTACCTACAAATCAGTCCTACATTAAATAATTAAAATTTCATTTCAGCTAAACGATATTTTAATTATTTAATGTAGGACAGAATTGTAGGTAGGTACGTTTTATCACGGGTTATTCAGAAAACGATCATGATTCATCAATAGGTTTCCTATATGTATAATATTAGTAATATTAGGTATGTATTATGAATTTACTAGTAGGTAGGTACCTAGATCACAGCGACTGAAAAATTCTGGTTTTGGAGACTCCAAAAAAAAGTTTTTTTTTTCACTAAAGTCGAGAGACCTACTACTTATATTTGAGAAAATTTAGTAGTATATTTATTATCTTCTCATAATTTTGCTATAAGCAAAGTGAATTGAAACAATAGAGGTAGTAATTTATTTATTAAGTATTACCAGCTGCTAATCCTTTTGGAATGATCGAAATATACAGAGTAGCGCATTGCATGCTGCAGTAGTCATTATAAAAAATCCATTTGAACTTCCAATTTCCGTATACGAACTTGCCTGCGTTAAAATTACGAGTAAGCGTTTGAACGTTAACGCTGAATCTATAGCGGCCCTGAAAAGAAAAAAAAATTAAGATTATGAACGCATTATGTGTTAGACGTTGATATGCTAAGAGACTTCGTCGAAGTCGTTCTAATAACTCTACGACTTAACGATGATCGTCAGCACCGTATCGTGGCGACTCGTAAGGGATCGCCGCGCGACCCCGACGGATCGTCACGTCTTGTAACTGTGTTGGAAGAGCTCGGTTTGATGTTGGTTGAGACTATTATCATCAATTATATTATCATCATTGATGTATTATCTCTATTGAGAGCGTCGTGTAGGTATCTCAACGAATGAGTGGCGAGTACATCACGTTACGTGGTGATATCGTTACGAGTCGCGACGAGCCCGCGACGTTTTATTCGTCAAAATTAATTTGTCTTATCGCCGTGTGGAGATTGATTCATAAGGTTTCTATTGAATTTGATGGCACGGCGAGAATATCGCTGCAATACACTCACCCGTGGGGATGGCGCCTAAGTTGTATTTTATTGTACCTACCTTAGTTATTGCACAGTTGTCTGATTTAGTCATAAAAGTCTGAATCAGTGGTTTAACAACAATGTGGTCACACAAGTTCTTAATTTGCATTCGTAACAAGTCTTTGTCGTTTATCGAACCGATAACTTTGCCCTGAAAAAGACAAATGATATGAATTAAGATAGCATCCTTCGTTTGAGAATTGGATATAAAAATAATGAGTGGCATCAGAGAACAATCATATCAGAGATACAAGAACCAAGTTCCTTAAGTTTGTGCCTTGTACCCATACCAGCAAAGAGAAAACGAGAGATAAAGAAAGTGATAAAAACAACCAAGTTAAAGGAAACAAACAAACAGACTGACAGATAGTCACAGAATAATGGTAAGCACGTTTGCAACAGCGAAGTCAGTCTGTCGTTTTCTTTGCTGAACAAAGTTTCATATGGCGAGCTATGAGAGTAAATCTCGCAGTCTGCCATATCTGGATCTGCGTTCCAATATTATGTATTTAAACTAAGGCCGATATTAGTGAATCGAGACAGTTAGTGGCAGATACCTTCACAGTCTTCATATCTTCCGTTACATTCATCTCAATGTTAAGTAAAACGTCATCAACAATTTTTAGTGATAGCTCAGCGCAAGTTTTTCGTTTAGGTCCATTGCATAGTTCAACTTTTGTCAGTTTTAAATCGAACTCACCCTGAAAATTAAACAAAATTAAAATATAATAGACATATACAGGGTATCCCACGGCTATGCCACATGGAGGGAAAGTGCCTACTTTAAATATTGTAGATAGGACATTTTGTTTTATGAAGACTTCATTTTATATCCCAACTGTATCTTTGTGTCAAATCTTCTTTAAAGTTGTGTTTACCGAGCCTGTCGGTTACCCAAGAAGGATGTATATCCCATTAATTGGGGTATAAAAGGCAGATAGCAGTCGTTTCACGCAAGGTACCTACTGATGTTTAGCCGCATCTTATTAGACTGGAAGGCCAATTTAGTTAAGAAAAGCCTAGGCATAGTTATCATTTCGTAAGAAGATGCTTTTTGTTAAACGATCCCGATAACAAAAATAGATGAACTTACATATTCCAACACTGACTTCAGTGAATTTGAAACAATAAAATAAAATAAAATAAACACCAGATACTTTAACATAATGCTGAATGCTGAGTCTACTTTTAAATTGAATAAATTCGTTGCTGAAATATTATGATTTTAGTTCAACGCATAAAAATTACCATTCATTTGAACCACGTCGCGGTTCGTTAGGTGCTTCAACGCAAATGATTATAATATATTTTTGTATAATATACATAATGATAGCTCCCCGTGACTTTGCAAAGCTCTTGTTCTGAAGTGATGTCTCAGTGATATTTTGATTTTAAAATAACCGACTTCAAAAATTCACTACAAAGAAAATAATAATTTTGGTTTCGGAAGTCGGTGGCTTTGGTTTTTGTTTGCTTTTTTTTGCCACCGACTTCCGAAACCATAATTATTATTTTCTTTGTAGTGGATTTTTGAAGTCGGTTATTTTTTGTTAAAAAAGTTTTTTATTTAACCCTTTTTAGTTCTTTATCCCATGTTAGATTACTTTCACGAATTCGTTCAACAGTAAATCTTCTACGGAATGTGTACATTTATGCATATAACTTTGTACATAGGAATGATTACATAATGTATTATATACTAAAACCTTCCTGAAAGTATGTAGATTACGTTAGTGAAAACCCCAACCAAATCGAATCAGTAGTTTTTGAGAAAATCGCGCACATACAAACATACATACATACATACATACATACTTACATACATACATACATACATACATACGGGACGAATACAGAACCTCCTTTTTTGAAGTCGGTCGGTTAATAAATACAGTTATCATGAATTCGTAATAAAATAATAAATTTATAAAGATCCCCTATTTTTTTCCTATTTTATAATGGCTCAAAATTAAACATCTCCTTTCTAAGCTAGTCGAGTATCTACATATTTTCATGCATGGTTATTGCGCGCACTAAATATCTGAAACATTAAAATCGGATTACACAAACCGAAAAATTTAACGATTTTTTTTATCAATGACAGTCGTTATGGAGTCAGAACCCTGGTCTAATGTAACCTTAAAATGTAGGTATTGCCCAGTAGTTTTTTTTGAGAAACGTCATGTAATTCAACAGCATCTTCATATATAGGAACCCGAATTTAAACATAGTTGGAAAAAGCTTAAGCGTTTGTTAGCTATAAGAAGTATTCTTGATGAACTTTAGAAAAGCTAGATAAGTCAATAAGTACTCTTTCTTCACTCACATATTCCAACACTGACGTTATAACAATAAAATAAAAACAAATAAACACGAGTTTTTTTTTTAACATCGAGGTTTCAAACATGTACCTAGGAGTACATTAATAACATTTTGTATCAGCCACATCACGGTTCGTTGAGTTCGTCGTCACGTTCGTGGTTCGTCGTCAGTCACAAAATGATCATGATCCATTATTAGGTTTCCTTTATATAATTATAAATAAATGTTTACCTTACCAGTACTTCTATACTACTTTTAAAAAATCTGATTCTGAAGACTAAGGATTGGATCACAAAAAAAAAACACAGATCCTAAAAATGTAGATTTATTTTCTTCTTATTTTCGATAAGACTAACGGGTTGTACATAAAACTGAATAAAATTCAAACAATAAAGGTTCCTAGTCATTTATTTATTTCGTATCACGACCTGTTAACCTTTTGGAATAATCGAAATATACAGAGAAGCGCAATTCATTGTGCAGTAGTCATTAAAAAAAATTCATTTGAACTTCCAATTTCCGTACACGAACCCGCCTCCGTAGAATTTTTGGAAAAACGTTTGTATGTCAAGTTTGTATCGATAGCGGCCCTGAAAAGGAAAATACTTCAAAGATTATGAGCGCAATATCTGGGTAACCTACCAAATCATTGGTTATTAACCGACTTCGTCCCGTATGTATGTATGTAAGTAAGTATGTATGTATGTATGTTTGTATGTGCGCGATTTTCTCAAAAACTACTGATTCGATTTCGATGGGGTTTTCACTAACGTAATCTACATACTTTCAGGAAGGTTTTAGTATATAATACATTATGTAATCATTCCTATGTACAAAGTTATATGCATAAATGTACACACTCCGTAGAAGATTTACTGTTGAACGAATTCGTGAAAGTAATCTAACGCGAGATAAAGAACTAAAAAGGGAAAAATAAAAAACTTTTTTAACAAAAAATAACCGACTTCAAAAATCCACTACAAAGAAAATAATAATTTTGGTTTCGGAAGTCGGTGGCAAAAAAAAAGCAAACAAAAACCAAAGCCACCGACTTCCGAAACCAAAATTATTATTTTCTTTGTAGTGGATTTTTGAAGTCGGTTATTTTTTGTTAAAAAAGTTTTTTATTGTTAGACGTTAACATGGGACAAGCGACTTCTAGTGTTGACAATAATTCACAGTGTTATTGTACCTTAGTTATTGCACAGTGGTCTGAATTATTCATAATAACCATAATCAATGGTTTAAATAAAAAGTGGTCGCACATGTTCTTAACTGGCATTCGGAACAAGTCTTTGTCCTTTATCGAACCGGTAACTTTGCCCTGAAATAGACAAATAATATGAATTAAAATTAGCATTATGGAAGGGGATCTATCCTTCGTTTGAGAATTGGATATAAAAATAACGCGTGGGATCGGAGGACCTCCTACAAGAACCATTTAAGTTTCTTAGGTTTATACCGGTAGAAGAAATAAGAAAGAAAAAAGAGATTATATTGCTTGTACCCATACGGGCAGAGAGAAAGCGAGAGAGAAAGAAGAGTGATAAGATAAAAACAACGAAGGTGAAGGAGCGACATAAACAGACTGACGGATAGTTACAGTATGATGCTGCACATTGTTCACTGCAAAGCTTTTGTGGCAATTGATTTTTCTTCGCTATGAAGTTCCTTAAGGTTGGCAGCAAGAATAATCTTATAATGATAAATGTTAAACACAGTGTGGATGTGAGTTAATCAGTAGGCCGATCATGAGTTTTTGTCAAATCGAGATGGCTACGTTATAGATCCGTTTTCGACAAATTTTATATGAGAATTTTATTAGCGCCACGTGTGCGGATTTGGAACTAAAAATCGGTATCACGAGTTTTAATTTTGACGTATAGTTTCGTTATGGCTCCGAGTTTCTCGGAAGCTGCCGAAGCTGGGTCGCAAACCATCTCACCGACATTTTGTTGGTGAGAAAGGTAATTTTAATTATATTGGTGAATTGTATTGAGATCAAAGTTATTATTATGTGTTAAAACATGTGTTTCTATGACAAAATAACCTAGTGATTATGATATTTCCTGGAATTACATAATAATATTGATCATAGTTCATGTATGTTTACTGGGTAGGTACCTACCTAATGTTTGAATAAAATAAATACCTATGTAGGGTATGCCTACGTACATAATTCACATCACATATAGTACCTACATACATAAATAAATATTAAACTCAAACACACTACATAATATAATAAATACATACATAACTATTAAATTCATACATACTACACAGTACATACATACATATTCACACAACACATAATTACAAAAATATAAATACAGTAACTTACCTGACAACGGTGCGTGCACAGCCTTAACATTCCGCACGTTAGACACCGCCTTACCGAGCGACCGGCGACCGCTGGCCGCTAGCGGAGCCCTGCGCGAGCAGCGGGCGCTCTCTCAAAAAGTATCGGCGCCACCGCGGCCGCGTTCCGCGCCGCCCGCTGTGCCCCTCAGTCCGCGACAAGCCACCGTATAGACCGCATGTCAAATGGTACTCGCGCCGCGCATGTGGTTAACGCTCGCTATATTAATGACTAGGTATTGTTTTGATAAATTCTTATGTAGACTACAGTGTTATTAGAAATAAATAAACTTTGCTATTTACTCAAATCGTTAGTGAGTTTTATTATAAACCTCGGCCACCTACCTAACTCACTAAACATACATTTGTTAAATACTGAGGTAGGTACCTACTTTATTATTTTATACATTCAGTCGATTACTTAGTCAAAGGAATTATTAAGCTAATGCTACTTCCCGCTTATCACTAGGTACCTATGGTATATCTACCTAGTCCCTGGCATTTAATGTCAATGAAAATATTTAAGTAGGTGCTTAGGTATTTTAGGTAGGAAATAAAGTAGCAGACTCAAAAAAATAAACAAGTGATAGGTACCTTCCTACAACATTGTATAAACTCAAGCAAACAAGTACCTAGGTAGGTATTTAGGTACTAGTTGAAAAGGTATAACATTAACATTATTAAATACCTATAACTAAGTAAGTAGTTAATCATATTTAAATACTACCTAGGTACCTATATCCCTATTTCTAATAACTCCCAATAATTGAAATGTTAGGTACATAAACATTTTATGAAAAAGAACCAATATCCTAGGTATTTGAATAGGTACTTACCTATTATGATATGATAGATACCTATCTATATTTATCTATCTGTATCACAGTTCACAATACCTACTAAGTAACCATTTTGTTAAAAAATAAAGACATGTATTTTTTAAGTAGGTATAAGTTTTTGTAATAAAATAAATTATTAGGAATTGAGTTTAAATATGGATTTTTGTTACAGGTGATTCTAGTGATCTAGAAAAAACTAGGTATGCTTCATTAGCACCAACTAGTAATAGTAATGACAGCATGTTGTGTTGATAAAAAATGATCATGATCCTAACATTTGAAGACAGTAACAATTGAAGCAGTTTCTGATGCACATACCAGAGGCAATGATGAACTGATTAGAGGTTGAGCACTGAGAAACTTACCAGTATTTGTATCATTAGAAATGAATGTAAGATTGTATTGTTATAAATAAAAAAGAAAGGATAACTTAAAAAATATATTTTATTTCATATTACTGAATCTAGACCAAATAAATTTTCTTTCATCAAATCCAGAATGGCAGTGGATGTCTTCAGCTAATTATTAATTTTCATATTACAAATTTCTTCTCATTCAAATATCTGACTCGCACATGGTCTAGCTTTGCATAAAGTTACAAATCTAAACATTGAATAAAATCACTTTCAACAATGTCATTGACTTCTTTCTTTTTGCAGCTTAGTTGTTTGTGTATTTGTCCTGTGAGACATTATATGTAGACATATAAATGGAAGCGGGTATATCTTGGCTGAGCCGGAGTAGTTCGACCAATTGATGTAGCAGATTTTGGCAACAGTGGTGGAATATGGTTTTGGTGTATCCGGAATATATATCACCCCTCATCTCCTGTTGGCAAAAGGCGTATATTTAGTCACATTTAATACAATATCAGCGGTAATTCAGTGAATGTTAAGGATTGTTTTGAATAAATTAATCTAATAATTGAAATCCCTCTAAGATGTTTATCGTTTTAAATGTGTAAAACTCAAAATAATAATATTCTTGTACGCTAAAGCAATACATGTAGAGATTGATATTATGTACATACATGTATCACTACATACACATTTTAATAATAAATATTTTTTTGTGACTTCAATACTAGTACCTACTTTTGTATTATTATTAGTAATAGGTACATAAATACTTTTAACGGCTAATGGAAATGCATTGTCATGGATTTCTAACAATAAACTATAATTTTGTGTAAGTAGGTACCTACTTACTTTTTGATCGAAATTATCCATCATAGTGATATGTTATCTTGCCGGCATTATTATTTAGAACAACTACAGAGGCACAGACTGAGGCTAATGGTAGGTATTTAAAACTTTTGTAGTTTAAACTATAAAAATATATGTTTTTTTATTATCAAATTAATGACGACCTAACCAGACAACAAACGTCATTGTCGGAATCACGAGTCCGTTCGGAAGTGCCGACAGACAGCTAAAATTGCAACTTTAGTATGACATAAATTTTCAATTAAATAGATCACAAATAAATCTAAAATATACATAACGCGTATATAATAACATTAATAAGTAATAATATTTACCTTTTAGTATTTTTAAAGTCTCCATTAATTTTTTAACAGCTTAGTCTATATTTTTGTTAAGGTTTCAAAACGGTTTTCGCCAGTGTATTCACGACCTAAATTACCTATAAGCTAGGCGCTGTATCGAGTAGTCGGAAGTCATTTTTTAAAACTCATGATCGCACAACATCATCGACTTTACTATTGGCTGGTAAATACATTACCGCAGCTACACGATTTTTCTAAAAACTCATGATCGGGGTACAGTTGTCAATATTGTCATAATACTCTATCATGTCACTGAATCTTCTCTCTCAGGGGGCCAATTCTCGATTTTCGCCATTTATCTCGAGTTCGAGATTGTAAGTCTATCTCTATGTCTATCAAAAATATCTCTATCTCTACCGAAAAATGTCGAATTGAGCAGAATTCCGTATTCTCAGTCAAAATAGAAATAAACGTCACGAAAATGTCGAGTCGAGTGAAGATAATCTTAACATTATGAAGAATCGCACGTTCCGTTTTAGGTAGCTATGAGTGAATGAATGATTTTGTTTTAAAACGCGAACTAAACCTAATTATTTAAGTATAAAACGAAACGTTTAGTGTAAAAATAATCAATTTGACAGTTGACTGTCTGTCAGTGTCAGAATTTGCGCCTTTTTTTTGTGGTTCCTTCAAAACTTTTGATAAGTTTAGTTAGTGTTTACATTGTTTAGATCACTAGTGGGTAGTAATTATTTTTTTAACATGGAGGGGAAATAATACCCCAGTTCAGAACAAAAACGTTTACTGATTCAACTCGTTGAAGCAGACCCGGAATTGAGGGGAGGTAAATTCTCCTCCAGTTTCACTAAAAAGGAAGCAGAGAGAAGATGGCAAGCAGACAACTTTTACCTTCGTTTTCAGGTCTATTTTCGTAGTTTCCTGAATTACAGGACAGCCAATAGATCTATTAGAACCCTTATTAAATCTTTATTTAGTATGAAGTTTTTAATGACTTCTGTTTCGCTCAAGTCGTAAATATCGACGGCGGGATAAGCGCGCTGTTGTCGCCGTGTATTGGCCAGTTGCTCGCCACTTTCCAACAACTCCGGGATAAAAATGCTAATAAACTCGTCCATCTTTCAGTGGTTTCAAATCCAATCGTGGGTACACAAATTACAGAGTCTATTATTTGCACGAAGGTCGTCGTTTCAAGAAAACACAATGCACAAATCAAAGAGGTTATATCGAATTTCCAGTAGGTATGAGACGCCAAGCCGGATTTTATTTAAAAACTAAAGAAAAGAAAACAGTGTACAATCCAAAACACAACGAATTCACTCAGAAATGACGTATCTCTACAATCGACATGACATCTCTACTGCTCAGAAGCACTCGACATGAACTCTAACGTTAGCCTTCGACAAATGTCGAATTCGACATCCCCAGAATAGCAACTTTTAAAATTTGTCGAAAAAATGACGTCATTAGAAATTTTTGTCGAGTTCGACACCATCTCTAAAACCGAGAATTGGCCCCCTGATCTGAATCTGAATCTGAATCGTCTTAAATTGTGAAGTGAATAAATAATTGTAAGAGTGTAATAAATATTAAAATAATATATTATGCACTTTATAGATTACAGACCTTTTATTTAATTGTTTATTAATTTAAATAAAATTATATCTATATATATATTCAAAATATCCGTTAAATCCGGATAGTGATGAAAGTAAAATCCGGATCTTAAAATCGATGGATATCAGGATAAGACGAATGTCTGGATAATACAGATATTCGGATTACAAGCATAGTAGTTGCAGGTACCTTCACAGTCTTCATATCTTCCTTTACATCAAAATCAATGTTAAGTAAAACGTCATCAACAATTTTTAGTGATAGATCAACGCAAGTTTTTCGTTTAGGACCATTGCATAATTCGAGTTTTGTCAGTTTTAAGTCATATTTACCCTGAAAATGCAACAAAATTAAAATGTATATGAGTATTTTGGTCTAGAGCTACATATAACTGATTAATAAGCGAACTTGCACTGTAATACAGCTCTCATACATCATTGCGAAGATCAGTCATGAGGGGGACATTTCTTTACACTTACACTAAATACATATATACCATATCTACTGAGCAAATGGTTTTTTTTTGTTTTTAATTAAGTATTTGTTTTGATTTTATTCCGATTGAAAATAAGGCATTTTGTACATTTTAACCTTTAACCGACAATAAAGTTCGTTTGTTTTTGTGTATTTATCACAGTGTCAAGTTTTTAAAAGAGTGTTACACCCTATTTTTTCTCCTGCTGTCAATTATAACACGATCAATCGAGTACCGGGAAGTGGGTTAAATTTAAATAGGTACCCACGTTTACAAAACCACAGACACCGCGACGGGTGAAACTAAATAAAAAAAAACCTTGTACAAATAGCTAAACTTACATATTCCAACACTGAATTCAGTGAATTTGAAACAATAACATAAAATGAAATGAACACCAGATACTTTAACATATCGCCGAGTCTAAATTCGTTGCTGCAATATCATAATGTTTAGGTCAACGCATAAAAATTACCACTCATTTAAACCACGTCACGGTCCGTTCAACGCAAATGATCATGATATAATTTTGTCAATTGGTGTCCTATATGCTTATAGACATACTAGTAGCTCCCCGTGACTTCGCAAAGCTCTTGTTCAGGAGATGTCGTGAATTGATTTCTGAGTGATATTTTGATTTTATAAATACAGATAACATGAATTCGTTATCAATTATATTTACAAGAGTGTAGTAGAGATTTTTATAAAACAGCTCGACACGGGAATTAGTCTCTTCCGGGAAGTAATCTTTTCCTCGGGAACATTATTTTTTTTCTGGATGAAAGATACCCTACCCTTAGTCCCTTTCCCCTGCCAATGTGTATTCAAAATTTAATCATGATCGGTTCGGGTTCAGTGAGTTTAGGCGTGAATAGGTAACAAACAAACTTACTTTCGCATTTATAATAATATTTAAGATGCTGAAACAGCTGGACGGATTTGGATGAAATTTGGCAAAGATGTAGCCTGGGACCTGGAGAAGTAGGCTACTTTTCATTCATTTTCATGCAAACGAAGTTGCGGGCAATAGCTAGTAATATTATAAGCGAGAAACTTTGTAAGGATGGATGGATGGATGTTTGTTACTCTTTCACGCTACCGAACGGATTTTAATGAAACTTTACAATAATACTAATATAGCATAAATATCAGAATAACACAGGCTATAATTTATAAATATACCTATTGTTAGGATTCCTGCGTAAAATCCAAAAACACTTAAAAATTACGCAAAATTTGAGTTTACGCGGGTAAAGCCAAGGGTGAAAACAGTTAACTATTAAATATAAGGCACAGCGCAGCTATATTGTGCCGAAATGCGCTATAGCAAAGTAATTTTATTTTAAATGTTTTTACGGCTTTGGATTCTAACCCTTTTGAATTGAACACAAATAAAGTTGGCGGAAATGGATAGTTACAATAATGATTACTGCCAAGCTAATCGACTACATATTTTCATGGTTATTGCCACTTATTGCGCATACTAAATATCTGAAACATTAACATCGGATCAATCAAATGGCATAATTTAACGATTTTTTTTTATCTGTGGCAGTCGTTATGGAGTCAGAAATTCAACAATCAGACAACTGTACCCCTATCATGAGTTTTTTTGACGTATAGTTTCGTTAACGTAAGCATATTTTGAATTTAAAATACAGCAGTCCTAGAACATTTTGATAAAATTTTATACAATTTGCACATTTAAAAAAATACAGAGTAATTAATTTAGTATTTAATTTATATAAATATTGTGTAACAAACGTGTATTTTCAATTCAAAATACGCTTATACGTTAACGATACTACACGTCAAAAAAACTCATGATCGGGGTACTGGTCTAATGCAGGGGTCGGCAACCTGCGGCTCGAGAGCCGCATGCAGCTCTTTCGATATAAAGTTGCGCCTCTCCAGTTCCATGCGTAAAAAATAATTATATTACTAACAAAACACTTAATAATCGAGCAATCAATCTTAGGTGAACCTGTTACTCACTCATGGATTGATTGCTTGATTTTTAGTCAATCTATATCTATATTATTTCGTAATTAAATTCGTTTATTTTCAATCAAAATCAAATATACTGAAATGAAAATTTGTAGTGTCTTTTTAAAACTAGATATGTTTATAATAAATTGTAACTTTTGGGCTTTTCTGTCTCAAAAGGTTGCCGACCCCTGGTTTGACGTAACCTTAGAATGTGGGGTGGACGGGTGGTATTGCTCAGTAATTTTGTTGTGCAGGTCAGACGGCAGCAACAGCATGTAAAATACCGATATTCAACCATATCTACATAAATAGGAAGTCGACTTTATCATAGTTGGGAAAAGCAAGCGTTTGTTTTCATAAAATATTTTAAAAAATCGGAAAGGACCCATAGAAAAATGTGTACATTATTTTTTAACTTCTTATTTTTGCGATAGACAAAGTGTAACGTGTTGTACATGTACATAAAAATAATTAAATTCAAACAATAAAGATAGGTAGTAATTTGTTTATTACGTATTACCAATTACTGCTAATCTTTTGGAATAAACGAAATATAAATAATAGCGCATTGCATGCTGCAGTATTCATTAAAAAAGAACCACTTGAATTTCCAATTTCCGTACATGGACTTGCCTCCGTAGAAATTTTGACAAAACGTTTGAATGTTGAAATTGAATCGATAGCGGCCCTGAAAAGGAAAATACTGCAAATATTATGATCGTATCTATAAAACTTACGAAATCATACGTTATTCATATTTGACACGATTTTAGACGTTAACATGGGCCAAGCAACTTCCAGCGTTGACAAGAATTTACAATGTTAAGTTGTTTCCTATACCTTACCTTAGTTACTGCACAGTGGTCTGAATTATTCATAATACCCATAATCAATGGTTTGAATAAAATGTGGTCGCACAAGTTCTTAATCGGCAGTCGGAACAAGTCTTTGTCGTTTAACGAACCGGTAATTTTGCCCTGAAAAAAAACAAATTATATGAATTAAAATAGCATTATAGAAGAGAATCGATCCTTCGTTAGAAAATTACATATAAAAATAACGAGTGGAATCAGAGGAGCTACAAAAACCAATAAGTTTCTTTGGTAGAAGAAATAAGAGAGGGAAAACAGAAACAATACTTAGGCCATGTTGTTTCATCTTACAGTTACGTATCTGTGAAGCGTATTACAAAGGGGCCTCAAATTTCAGATGAGTCGGGCGAGACCCGGTAGCTCAGTTGGTTCAGAGCACTAGCCACGGTACGGCAGAGGACGCGGGTTCAAATCCCGCTCGGGTCATATGATTTTTGAGAATCACTTATATATTTAATAACTTAATAGAAGCATAACATGGTTTTGACATGTTTCAAATTCACAAAAAATATACATTTATAACAACTAAGCACTAAGGGAAATACAACTATCCGAAATATCCGTAAAATCCGGATAGGAATGCAAATAAAATCCGGATTTCAAAATCGACAGATATCCGGATAATAAGAATCTCCTGATTGCAAGCCCTAGTTGCGGTCCTCATACCTTCACGGTCTTCATATCTTCCTTTACATTCATATCAATTTCAAGTGAAACGTCATCAACAATTTTAAGTGATATCTCAGCGCAAGTTTTACGTTTAGGTATATTACATAATTCGAGTTTTGTCACTTTTACGTTGAATTCACCCTGAAAATAAAACAAAATTACAATATGGACATGATTTTTTGGTATAGGGCTACCTATACCTGATTAGTATACGGACTTGCACTTTTTTTAATACAGCACTCATACACCATTCCTTACACTAACACTAAACGTAAACATACCATACTTATCAAAAGGATTTGATATCGCAGTATATTATTTTCAGCTCAAAAACCTTATCCTTTGCACATCGAAACTAAGCCGTCGTCGGCACCCAGTTGTCATTCAACAACCTATGACAGACGTTACGGATTGTGAGAAACCTGACACTATGCCTGACACCCTTACTACAAAAAATATAGACACGCGTTAAACGCGAATGCTACCAAAAATAATACGCACTTGTTTTAGCACTAACTTGTCCAAAACAAGTGTGTATTATTTTTGGTAGCATCCAACACTTGGGGGCGTCCAACACTACTATTACTAATTCGCGGTTTTAATGGCTCTAACAGCCATCGGTCCTTTGACAATCGATGGCAGTCAGAGCAGACGAGTCAGAGCTACTTGCTAACTCTGCAAGTTACGGGTATGACGGTGACTTCGGTTCTGTACCGATTTACCGAACAATTTCATTCCGGATCCGACGTAACGAATTATCGAAACCAATTATCGATTAACGAAACTACGAGAATTCAAAGCTTCATAGTCCATAGCGCGCTGAGTGACTTTGATTTTGTAAACTAGCCCACATAGCGAGATAGGCAATAAAATGCAACTGCAACTTTGTGTCGAATCTTCCTTGAAATTGTGTTGACCGAATCTGTCGGTTACCTAGTAGGGTGTCGGTATTGCCCATTAATTGGGATGTGAAGGTCAGTCAGCAGTCGCCCCACGCAAGATACTAACATTTAGTCGCATCTTGTTAGACTGGAAGTACAATCTAGTTAAGAAAAGGCTACGCATTTGTTATCATATCTAAGATACTTTCATTGTTTATTAAACCAAAGGTATGGTACAGTTTAAGGTTCGAGTTCGATCCCGAGGCACGCACCGCTGACTTTTCGAAGTTATGTGCGTATTAGAAATTAATTATCACTTGCTTTAACAGTGAAGGAAAACATCGTGAGGAAACCTGCATGCCTGAGAGTTCTCCACAAAGTTCTTGAAGGTGTGTGAAGTCTGCCAATCCGCACTTGGTGGACTATGGCCTAACCTCTCTTGTTCTGAGAGGAGACCCGTGCCCAGCAGTGGGATAGTTTATAAACAGGGCTGGTATTATTAAAGTTATAGTACCTTTACGCATGTATTAACCCGATAGTAAAAATAGAAACTTACATATTCCGTTACTGACTTCAGTGAATTTGAAACAAAAAAATAAAATGAAACAAACACCAGATACTTTAACATAACGCTGAGTTTACTATTACATTGAATGAATTTATTGCTACAATATCATAATTTTAGTTCAACGCAAACGTAAACAACTAAACATTATAATTCATCTAAACCACATCACGGTCCGGTTGACACAAATGAGCATGATAATTATAACTTATACCAATTGGTATCCTATACAGGTGAATTTTCCAAGCGTGCGTGGACGGCCAATCGGCTATACCCAAACTATAAGAAAAAGCGAAAAATACTCGGGGCCGATTTGATGAAAACTAAAACGGTATGATAATTTTTTTTTTAAATCAATTTTCCCAGCCAGTAATCGAAACCATTGATTTTGAAAGAAAAAAACACACCGTTTTATTGCCTCATCCGATAGTGTCGATAATAAGAATCAAATTCTGGGAAGTAGGTACCTAATGATAAACGGTAAACTAAAGTGTTGATATTTAATAAACTGATTCTTATTCGGGTTATTGGCCCCAAGATTACGGGTCTGAATTTGTTGCAAATGAGCTTTGAAGGCCAATTCTCGTAAATAAGAATGTTCAAAATATAATTCCGATTTGGTTTCGATATAATCTTAATGTCTTGAAAATGGCACACATGGTGTCACTTCTAATGTAGGTACTAAATGACAACGTCAAACAGATAAGAGAATACCATTTCTGACATAAATGGCATTGAGATTTTATCGAAACCAAATCGGAACTTATTTTTATTTACGAGAATTGGGCTTCTGGTATAATCTCTGCCAGAGGATAGGTCGGATTAGCAATCTAAACCTCTAGATATATCAAAATCTTCTCGTGGGTATATATGCAAATAGATGCCCCATAAATATAAGGATGAGCCTTATTTATTTAGCCGCAGCTATACCTATTCGATTGCAAACTTTTATTTTAAATATTTTTACTGCTTTGGATTCCAGCTCTTTTGAACACTAATTTTAATGATGGCGGAAATGGATGGTTTCAATAATCTATACTTATAATAAGAATGTAAATTCCGCGTGTCTGTACATTGCATATATTTGCAAAAAAATAATAGGGAGGACTAAGAATGAGTAATGAAGTAAATTTATAATTATCATTTTTAGAATTAATGTCTGTCTGTTTGTCTGTCGGTTTGTCTGTCTGTTTGTCTGTCGGTTTGTCTGTCTGTTTGTCTGTGTGTTTGAACACGCATCAAATCAATACTACTGAATTGATTTTGAGGAATTAGAAAGAAATGTATAGGCAGTACCTTGAGGTAACATTTAGTCTTTGTTTCATTGAAATCGGTCCACTATATCAAAAGTTATCACAAAAAGTCTACCATCAGAACTAACTTTGCTAACATGTGTATTAAGCCGGGTCCGCATGTATTTGTTCAATCCAATCACCGTACATCCGTATCGCCGACGCGTATCATATGTTAGGTAATTATTATTACTTTTAAATCATAAAACCACTGAATTCTATCATTAAAATATGATCATAAAACACAATCGTTTTGCAAATGACGTAAGATTGTCTAAATTGTTGTTGTCACTGTTGCAGCAGAGACCGATCATTAATCTATGCATTGTTCTAAACAAGAAGTTTATAATAAAATATATAAGTTTGTGGTGTAAATTAATGTAACCTCCTTGATTCCAAATTAAGAAAATAGTAACATCTCAGAGCATTAGCCCTGGAAACGGTACCTATAGCGGTGAATCACCGGATAACATTTTCTATCACTTTTTGCAGGGGGCGAATTGAACACGTATACACTACGAAAATTTGACAATTACGCACAGATACAGGCTTACAGATTGTACTTAAATAAAGCCATGTTGGTGCATAACTTATACTTACACTAGCTGTTCCTCGCGGTGTCAACCCTGTTGCTTGGCTCCTAAGGGTTGTAGCGTGATATGGAATAGCCTATACTATCCTTACTAATATTATAAAAGTAACTCTGTCTGTCTGTCTGTCTGTGTGTTACGCAATCACGCCTAAAATACTGAACCGATTCAAATGAAATTCGGTACAGAGATAGTCTGGAGGCTTAGAAAGGACATAGGCTACTTTTTAATGCGAAAAAAGGGCTGTAAAGGGTTGAAATAGGGCATGAAAGTTTGTGTGGAAATTACGTAATTTTTAAAGCTAGAAGCTTGAAACTTATTTTTGAGATTTGGGGTGTAGGGTAGGCGTAGGGTAGGCGTAGGGTAGGCGTAGGGTAGGCGTAGGGTAGGCGTAGGGTAGGCGTAGGGTAGGCGTAGGGTAGGCGTAGGGTAGGCGTAGGGTAGGCGTAGGGTAGGCGTAGGGTAGGCGTAGGGTAGGCGTAGGGTAGGCGTAGGGTAGGCGTAGGGTAGGTGTAGGGTAGATGTAGGGTAGGTGTAGGGTAGGTGTAGGGTAGGCGTAGGGTAGGCGTAGGGTAGATTAGCTGGCGTAGGGTAACTTTACCCGTGCGAAGCCCGGGCGGGTCAGCTAGTCTATATTAATAAAATGCTTTGTCCAGACTGACTGACTGACTGATGGATCAACGCACAGCCTAAACCGCTGGTCGTAGAAACGTGGAATTTGGTGGACGTATTCCTTATATGATGTAAGCATCCGATAAGAAAGGGTTTTTGGAAATTCCACCCCCAAGATGGTGAAATGGGGTGGCAAAGTTTGTATGGGAAAACGTGTTTACTTGGTCTGATCAACTTTTAACTTTAAATTCTTAAATATAGAGTTCAAAATTCAATTGGTTAGAGCACTGAGCAAGGACTTAAGCTGAATGCCCATTTACCCAAACCGAACGCGCGGAAAGAGCCGACCGAACTGTTTTAGAATTCTTTCAGGAATTTTGAAATTAAAATTAAAGGAACATGCGGCATCTAGCCTATTCTATATCTGTGTTAGATTCGGTTTCTTCCGTGCGGATAGGTGTGCAAGGCTTTAAGAAAATTCGGTTCGGTTGGCTCCTTCCGCGCGTTCGGCTCGGAGAAATGGGCGTTCAACTTTTAGTAATAAAATATGTGACAAACTATTCCAAATTCAAATAAATATAAAATTTTAAAAAAGTTTACAATTCGAAATTCAACTTTGTCTACTCTTGAATATTTGAATCAAAAAGTTTAATTACCTTGATTTTCCTTCGAAAATTCCTAATAAATCTAAATCCTATTTACCTTATTTGGTTGTTTGTGAATATTAGCAATTGCTCTGTAGTTTGGAAGTATATTATAGGTGGGTCATTCTCCGGTGTCCCATTTCGTGATTGCGTATCCTACGCCCATTGTTTGGTTGATTACGGTGGCACAATTTTCTCTGATTAACTAAGACATTTTAAAGGAAATATCTGCACCCTCTGCTACTAATACTCTCTAAGATAAATCTAGATTCGATATTTCCTGTTGAAATGTCCTAATTAACAGAAAAAAATGTGCCACCGATATCAACCAAACAATGGGACACCGGAGAATGACCGAGGTGTAGTAATTATAATTTAAGTATCGTTATTTAGTTTCTCTTTGAATTTTTATTTTAAGTAAATACCATAGGTACTAATACTAATCTACAGAGTGGCGATTAGGTTATCACATTAAATGAAACCATGTATCCTAAATGGCGTTCTTTGTACATACACAATAAAAAAAATTGCCGGTTGCCGCTTTTACAGGTCAGTAAATGTACCAACTTGTATTAACAGTTGTACTATTTATTGGTACATTTATTTACTGACCTGTAAAAGCGGTAACCGGCAATTTTTTTTATTGTGTATGTACAAAGAACGCCATTTAGGATACATGGTTTCATTTAATGTGATAACCTAATCGCCACCCTGTATACTATTATAAATGCGAAAGTTGGGATGGATGACTGTTACTCAGTCACGCCAACAGAACGGCTGAACGGATCTGTTGAAATTTGGCACAGAGATAATAGTCTGGAATAGCACATATGCTACTTTTTATTCCGAAAAACGCGGGCGAAGCCGCGGGCGAAAGCTAGTGACTACTATACTACTAAGCTAATCGACGACATAATTACCTATTTACATGTTTATTGTGCGTACTAAATATCTGAAACATTATAATCTGCGTAGGTAGGTACTCAAATCGAATAATTTTGTGATAGGTATCTTTTTTATAATGATTAACCGACTTCAAAAAAAAAGGAGGTTCTGTATTCATCCCGTATGTATGTATGTAAGTATGTATGTATGTAAGTATGTATGTATGTATGTTTGTATGTGCGCGATTTTCTCAAAAACTACTGATTCGATTTGGATGGGGTTTTCACTAACGTAATCTACATACTTTCAGGAAGGTTTTAGTATATAATACATTATGTAATCATTCCTATGTACAAAGTTATAGGCATAAATTTACACACTCCGTAGTAGATTTACTGTTGAACGAATTTGTGAAAGTAATCTAACACGGGATAAAGAACTAAAAAGGGAAAAATAAAAAACTTTTTTAACAAAAAATAACCGACTTCAAAAATCCACTACAAAGAAAAAAATAATTTTGGTTTCGGAAGTCGGTGGCAAAAAAAAGCAAACAAACCAAAGCCACCGACTTCCGAAACCAAAATTATTATTTACTTTGTAGTGGATTTTTGAAGTCGGTTATTTTTTGTTAAAAAAGTTTTTTATTTTTCCCTTTTTAGTTCATTATCCCGTGTTAGATTACTTTTTCGATATACGGTTCCTTCTTTTTACTGATGATTCAGTTAGAACGCACGATGTGGGTACCTAATCCCTACTAATATCATAAAGCTGAAGAGTTTGTTTGTTTGTTTGAACGCGTTAATCTCTGGAACTACCAGTCGGATTCGAAAAATTCTTTTTGTATATGATAGCCAGATTTATGAGAAATAGTATAGGCTATTTAACATCACGCTACGACCCTTAGGAGACGAGCAACGGGGGTGAAATCGCGGGGAGTAGCTAGTCCTTATATAAAATGGAAATTGATTGATTTAGTCCCAACTCGGAAAATAAGAATGTACATACATAACATTACGCCTGTATTTCTCAAATAGGTAGGCAGAGGTACATATTTCACTAATCAGTTTCCCATATAATTGATGAAGAGCCCATTGGTGTTATTTTTCTTCTTTCTCGTTGTGCTCTTGGCAGAGCGTTCGTGGTCCTCTTATAAGAGCTTGTCGGGAAAAGGTAATACCATTACACTTATTGGTAAACCGTGGTACGGGGTAAATGCGACATTTTGTATTTTGGACTAGATTGACAACACATACCTAGGTAAACCTTGGTAATGTAGGTTAGCATTGTCAATTAGAAGGACGTTCGCCAGTCTGTCTATTTAAAACATAAATACCCACACTTTTTTGTTGTTGAGCAATCGGGTAGAAATAGATCGTTTTATAAAAGCCCAAAACTCAGTTGCCAGTCTGTCTCATAAAAACATAATCCTGTTTTTGCTGTTGAGCAGTCGGGTAAAATAAAAATAGAAGGTTTTATACAAGCTCAAAAACCAGTTATAAAACAAAATTATCAATAAAATGATTATACTTTCAAAAGCACAGCCTCCAATATATATACATATATAATAATGAATCGCTGTTTGTTAGTCTCGCTAAAACTCGAGAACGGCTGGACTGATTAACTTGAAACTTTGTACAGTTGTTGTACTAGGAAGGCCAGGGCACAGAACACTATACTCCTAGCGGAGGGCCAGGGAAGGTTTAAATGCCGAGCATTGCAACGCATGCCGGGCACAGCTAGTATTTTCTAAAATAATAGACGAGTCAATATGGAGTTCTATTTTGTTAATTTTTTCAGACTTCAGCACCCTTACCACAAAAAAGATAGACACGCGTTAAACGCTAATGCTACCAAAAATAATACACACTTGTTTTAGACAAGTTAGTGCTAAAGTAAGTGCGCTTGTTTTAGACAAGTTAGTGCTAAAACAAGTGCGTATTATTTTTGGTAGCATTCGCGTTTAACGCGTGTCTATCATTTTTGTGGCACGGCCCCAGATGTTTATTTTTGGGAGGCAATTTGTTTACTTTCATATGCCGCCAGCCTCATAAAATAAGCAAAGGTTAATAAATTATTGTAGGTACACGTTGTGGTTTTTCCAATAAAAAAATCAAGATGACTATCAGTCATCTTGATTTTGAAAAACCAATACTACATAACAGGCACTTCCCTGTTTTTCCACTTTCTCAAAAAGTGAGCTGCAAAACGGCTAAATAAAAAAGAGCAATTAAAAAATAATTGATAATTTTGTATTTGCACAAATTATTCAATAACAAATATTTTATCGTATGTAGATTGTAGGTATATAAAAATAATTGTAGACATAAAAGTCTACATAACGGGAGTTTGGTTTTTTTTCAGTTCTTGCTTTGGTTTACAGCGCGGGTTTCTTGGGAAGGCTGAAGGACACGGTCTTGGTCTCCAAGTACTGCAGAATACCGTCCTCACCCCTGTAAAATGTTACAATAATACATTAAATTGGTTAATTGAATTACTTATTATATGAAAGTTCTGGTACCTAACCCCCAGTTTCCGAAACAAAAATTATCGAAAGATTTACGTCAACAGTCTGTTAACTTCAAATTAAACGTGTTTTGGGTTGTTGAAAGAAATATGTGACACTCTGTCAATAGTCTGTCAAACGTTTGTACATTCAATTGTCAATCTTCACTTAGCTCTAAATCAGAGCAATTTTGGGTTTCCGGTAAGCTTTTTCGTATGTTAACACACTGTCAACATGCATAAAGTTAATTGTTGAATATTGACCAATTAACCGCGTGTTACTTGTCATAGTTTTATTAAAAATGCAAAATCTATGTGAATAACAGTTCACAGGTGTAGGAGAAAACTAAAAGGTAACGCAATTTAAGATAAAATTAGTAATACTTTATTTTCAGTGACTTTTCAAGATACAATTTAATATTTATTTAAACTTACCGCCTTTATATACCCGGTTCCTCTTGACAACATATCTTGTCAAAATTGACGTTTGACGTATTGTCAGACGAAAGAGACAACGCTATGCGCTAGACAGAATAAGAAAGACCTCTAAGTTGAATGAATGAATGAATTTTATCGGGGTTGCGAGACGAATAAATAAATCATCGTAATATTTGTCAATCAGATAATTTGGAGAAAAATTGCTTTTCGGAAACCCAATAATTGTAACAGACTGTTGACTGACTGTTAATTATTGTGACAGTGTGTCAGCTAGTTTGGCATGTGACACGCCTTTTCAGAAACCGGCGGTTTAATTTAGCGCAATGATACATCGACAGTTGACTGATCTGAGATTAGATTTTGAATCTAAAAATGGTATTTGGCCAATCAATTTTGTCGTATAGCTATCTAAGCACAAGAATATTTTTTGTTAGGTATTTATGTACCGGTTCAGAAACATTCTGAATCGGCAAAATGATTTATTTGGTTATGATCAATGGCTAATTATTGATTTCATTGAGATTGTTCATATTTTGTCGATCGGCAGATCATATTCAAAATGCTGTCGTTTGGCGCAGGTTTGCCAACCCAGTGAACGCAGTTCTATATAAATCAATACAAAGCAAGAAATCCTTACGCTCCTTAGGGCGATTGTTCACTACTCCGTTTCTAGCACGTTTTTTCACGGACCGTTTTTTTTTAGCCAATAGGCATACGTTTTCAAAAGTGGTGGGGACCGTTCTGCAGGCCTATTGGCTAAAAAAACGGTCCATGAAAAAACGTGCTGGAAACGGAGTAGTGCACAATCGCATACGCTGCTGCCCAAGTGGATGAGCAGCTTAACTGAGCATAAATCCGGACTCCAATCGCACTGCTACTGAAAACCTCCTAATTACACTTTTCCCGACTGGGGATCGAACCCAGAACTACCACACTCGGCAGTCATGCTTGCGACCACTAGACCATCGAGAACAAGTCATAAATTCAAGGCTTTTAAGAATTATACTCACAATTCACGTCCGATACCAGATTCCTTGAATCCACCGAAGGGAGTTTGAGGAGCCACGTGTTCATATGTGTTCACCCTGGAAACGATACCATAATAAACAATTAATACTAGTACAATATTATAATATAATTATACAAATACCTATTGTTAAGTTTTATAGAAGCCATAATTATACGGGGCCTTAACAGGAAGTGTAGCACGATTTTTTGTTGTTGATAATAGTAACTACATGTAATAAAATAATAAATGTTTAATCTTCAAAATATGAGCAATGCCTTAGTTTCGTTTTAGGGTACCGTACTTCAAAAGGAATAAAGGACCCAAGAATCCCTTCGTTGTACCTCTGTTTTAATAACAAGAAAGATATCAAAAACTCATAAAAGAAGAAAGACAAATCGTACCACATAGATCCAGCGCGCACGTATTTGACGAAAGCAAGGGCTGTGGTGATGTCGTTGGTGATCACGCCAGCACCCAACCCATAGTTGGAGTTGTTCGCGCGGTCCACGACTTCTTCGAAGCTGTCGAACTTGAGAATGCTCTGGACTGGCCCAAAGATCTAGGAAATAGATCAATTATTGTAGAAATATAGTTAGTCATTAGGATTCCGTACCTCAAAAAGAAAAACGGAACCCATAAAGAATCAGTTTGTCGTCCGTCTGTCCGTGGCAAGTCCGAGGTATCAGCTCATAGATGGCGCCATTTTAAGAAATATGCAATAGCGTAAGAAATATGCAATATGCATCTGTCATAGATGGCGCTATTGCATAATTATGTCTAGTGGAATTTTTATTTGATGTAATAGGTACATCTACATACATAATTAAGTTTGTACGGAACCCTCAGAGCGCGAGTTCTATTCGCACTTGTCCGGTTTTTTTTTTTAACCACAAAACTGTGATTTATGAGTCCGTATATCTCCGCATATGGTTATAGACATACTTAATGGAAAAAAAACTAATCGCCGACCTTGGATTAAGAATCGGCTTGTACTTCGCCACCGGAACTGGCTTACAGAGATACAGAGACCGACTTATAAGTTATCCTCGATAGAAAATTAAAAGCATTTTCGTTCAATTCCATACAATTTGCTTACTTTTTGTATTGTAACGATACAATCGTGCCGTACCATGCTACGGTAAATAACAAACTCAACTTCGTGGGGGGAAGTTTGCGCACATTACTATGCTTTCATTAAAATTCAAAAAAATTAGAGGAGGTCAGCTAAAAGCGGCCACCTTAATTTCAAGTTTTAAAAAACCTATTAATTGATCGATTTTTGAAGAGGATTGTATACCAATAGCATAGCATAGCATGCCTCTGAGAGGCCGGCTGGCGGTCAAGAGGTGATAGAGGCATATTATTACAGAGTAAGATAGATGAAACTATTTAGAAGAATTAGTATCATCCCTATTTTGAAAGGTACAACTTTATAACAAGGTCCCATACTTAGTCATGTACCTATTCCGTGAAAAAAGATGTGTATAGGTATTCTTTCATTTATGGCCCAAGATGTATTGAATCTAATACCACTATTTCTTACGATGTTCCCGTATTCAATAATGAACTAAACTGACGAAACATTATTTTTCTCTAATTTAATTGCAATTTGTTGCTACCCACCTCCTCTTTGGCAATTTTCATGTCATCCTTGACATCTGCGAAGACGGTGGGCTGGACGAAGAATCCAACCTTGCCTTGCCGGTCACCGCCAGCGATGCAGCGGGCACCACCCTTCTTACCAGCGTCGATGTAACCCATCACCTTGTTGAACATGTCTGTGTCAATCTGAAACATTGTGGTTTCAATTGTATTATTGAATTTAAATTGCAAACATTATTTACTTTTTGTGATTAGTTGCCGTCGACAGAGAGTTCATCACACACATTAGAACCTTAATAGTTGCGCACAGTACACGGGTTTCAATGGAATTTCCTCCCGCAAATATAATGAGCTTCCTGACAACGTTTTCCAGGGAAATTACAGTATGGAGTTCTTTAAAAGAGAGTTTTTTTTGTATTATAGGAGGCAAACGAGCAGACGGATCACGTGATGGTAAGTGATTACCGCCGCCCATGGACACTCGCAACACCAGATGAGGAGTCACAAGTGCGTTGCCGGCCTTTAAAAAACTGCTTTGCCTTGGGCATTGTTGCCCCCCCCCACAACAATGGATTTATCAACTGCGCCATCATGGGGGGGGGCAATGCGCAAGTGATACTTATGGTGTTGCAAGCATTTCATAGGTTACGGTCTTTTTGACTCTTGGTTGCAACAATTTTTCACGAACCTGAGGTCCTTGTTGAACGTCTTCGTAGGGGTTTCCAACAGTTCTGTTCTTGGCGATCTCAGCTGATTTGGCGACAAACTTGTCGTAGATTCCGGACTGGACGTAAGTCCTGGTGCCAGCTACACAGCACTGACCAGCATTGGCGAACGCAGCCCTGTGTGCAATATCCGCGGCCTTATCGACTGTGAATAGAGGTGAAAGGTTAAAATCCTCACATACCTAATAGAAACAAGGAGATATGCCATCATAGCAAATTAGTAAGGGAACCACTGTCGCCACTTTTAAAGCAGTGTGCGTCACAATTGCAAACGCTCCTTTGTGAATATAGAGATCTCCCACACATTAAAAATTCCGCACACCTTCAATCTAACACTGTTATTTGCATATCACTCATCATTAGCACTGAACTGAAACACTGTATTTAAATCATCGATCGCGTTCGGTCTATCGGCAGCATGATCACATTGATCAGTATTAAAGCGTCAAGCTCAATAGCGTCTTGGCACATCTCCTTTGATGTGCCAAGGCGCTTTTGAGCTTGATGCTTTAATTCTGATCAATGTGTTTCTGTGATTTGAGATCTTATTGTACCATTTCAGCAGCTTTTTATACATTAGAATTATAATTAATTAATATTGATTACATTTCATTCAAACGGATTGCATTTATTATAGCGATTAATTCATGAAATCACGATACAGAATTTAAATAGTACTAAGAACAGTTCAGATCTATTTCCAATGAAATGATAATAAATCAAGGCTGGTTCTAACGAGAGTAAAAATACATTGTTCGTGATAAAATAATTGTTTATGAATTTTCATGATTGTGAAACACGATCGGGTAGGTACAGTTTTTGTGTATAGTTAAGTTATAATTAGGACAGATCTTAAAATTTTGAAATCACGCCATGTCAGATAACTAATACCTACATAACTGATTGCTTCTCGATATACTAATTACCCGACTGCGCGACGCAAAGGAGGGTAATGTGTTTATTAGTCTATGTATGTATGTATGTATGTATGTATGTATGTTTGTTTCTATGTGGCGTTCTAGAGACCAAATGCGTAGGCCGATTTTGATAATTCTTACGTCAATCGATTCGTCTTAACCTTGCGAGTGTCACTAAAGACATAACAGTAATCAAAATTCACCACAGCGACAACCAGACGCCATATTGTCAAAATGAAAAAAAAAAAGTTGATGAACTATGTCAAGTGGGGTGTCGTTGAATAGGTATTTTAAAATCATATTTAGGTTCCTTTTATCATTTTTCATTTTAAATAATAGTTTAGGATATATAACGATTTAAAGTTGTTTAACAAAGCAATCATTCTCGCTAATTCTTACTTACTGATTTAAGTTTTTATTTCAAGTATTACCAATATACAAACAAAAAAACAGTGAAAATGAAGGGCTCGAAAAGAAGATTACGAAAATATACATTAAAAACTAAAAAGTGAAAAATAAAAATAGTAAACTAAAAATTAAAAAAACCCGACTGCCAAAAAACAACTAAAAAGTTCAAAACAAGAGCACTTTTCAAGCAGTCTGATGCAGTTGGTGGCATAAAATCTAAGATTTAACACAAATGATTGCCACCAACTGCATCAGACTGCTTGAAAAGTGCTCTTGTTTTGAACTTTTTAGTTGTTTTTTGGCAGTCGGGTTTTTTTAATTTTTAATTTACTTTTTTTTTCATTTAGTTATGAAGCCTTGTACTGCTTCTAAATACTATGAAAGAGGCTCAATAGCAGAATACATTAATAGATCTATAATTATTACTACTATCGCCTGCGGTTGAAATTCAATTATTGTGGGTGTAAAGTAACGAAATTCAATATATTTTTATCCAACTTCTTTGTTGTAGTATAATTTATTGAAATTAGTAAATTGTATCTTTGGTGGGAAGAGTGCACAGTTTTCTCTTCACATATTATGTATACATCTTGATAAATCTCAATAAAACGGAGTTGTTTAATCGCCTATAAATTAGGTTTGAGCTATTTAAACATGCTAACATGTGATAGCTCGAAGCTAATTTACAAGAATTTATGATAAATAATTACCTTTCAAAGAAAACAATATTTTCGAATTTTAAGTTTTATAAATTATTCAGAGATGTTCAAAATAAAGATAACTTTACGAGTATGTAAGAAGTAAGTAGCAATCAATGAGATAACAACAGTACCGTCTTTATTGAAGCGATAAATGCACATCCGTTACCATCCTCAATTTACTCATCACAAACAATTGAACGATTTAAACAAGTCTGTTCAAGTGTTCTGGGCAATCGCATTCATGTCCATTGGCATTTTATCCAATGATGATATTATTATGTTGCGTCTTCTTCAAATTCAAACCGATTTGTACAAAACCAATTATTTTTTAACTTCAATAAGTATAACAACAGTGTATGGTCCTTTATTCTGTTCTGTTACCGAAAATAATCCTGTTGCCCCGTTATCCAAATTGATTTAGGGTCAGCGCAGTACGACTTCTTCCAAACATTATTCTATACCAGCCGTCCCCTTAGTGTTCCTTCCTTTCTAGCCATCATCTTTAACACAATCCATCCATCTTTTCTTTTGCTTTTTATAGCCATTCACATTCTTACTTAACACTTTGTTTGTCACATGCTCCTTGTTACTCTGCATCACATGTCCATACCATGACGATCGGTTGTTCCTCAGCTTGTCTGTCACTGATGGTACTTTCAAATTCCCTCTTGTATACTTATTCCGACATACTGCGCTGACTCTAAATATATTTGCATATCTTATTCATTCTCGTTACACCCACACACACATTCATCAGTATCTAATATAATTATAACAAAAAATAAGTTACCATCAGCATCATTGAAGACGACCAGCGCACTCTTGCCACCAAGTTCCAGGGTCACGCGCTTCAGGTTGACGGCAGATGCTGCGCTCATAATGATCCTACCCACCTGTTAGAAAAATGTGACATTCCAATATGAATCACTATGTTAATCATGTAATAGTTTGCATTGCTAATATAATGTCGCATAATGTAAGAATATTAAGTAGAGGTTTATTTAAATAGAACTGTTTATTTAAACTGTTCGAAGGAGTAGGTAGGTACTTTAAGAATAGAGTGGATGATAAATTGATAATAAGACAGTAAATATGATTGTCATTGTATTATTACCAGTCGGCATCGCACAAAATATGCCAACTAATCGTTGTTGTAACGGCTTAGGTAGGTAATAATTCTTATATAACGGAATCTTTATCTTATCATTTTTCTACAATGAAATGAATTTGATGCACGAATCGATATTTTGTACTGATCAAGCAAAATTGATTTTCTCAGTCACTGATGATTGGCAACATCGGCTATCATAAGTATTCACAAAAATATTATTATTCTTCGAGGAAATATGCGTCACCTATGCAAACTTTTTACAATACCTCACCGAATGTAATTTTTCTCTTCAAAACTTTAGCGTTGAAATTATTATTGAGAGAAAAAAATATATATTTCCAGATTTTTCTTTCGTTCGTTGTTTTATGATACCTACAAGTAAATTATTTTTATAAAAATAAGGCAAATTAATGTATTATGTAAATGTTTTGGAATAATAATTTTGTTCTAAGTTATCATCTTCATTTATCTGAAATAGTTTTACCTCAGTGGAACCAGTGAAAGCAACTTTGTCGACATCAGGGTGGTGAGTGAGGGCGGCTCCAGCAGTCGGGCCGTAGCCAGCGATCACGTTAAGCACACCGGCGGGGAAACCAGCCTCTTTGGCCAAAGCAGCCATTGCCAAGGCCGTGAGAGGGGTCTGCTCAGCAGGCTTCAGAACTATGGTGCAACCTTTGGGGAAAACTTACGATTAGCATACTTTATCTGAAAAAACCGAACAAGTGCGAGTACGACTCGCGTCCCAAGGGTTCCGAAATATACAAAGGTACAATAACGCCATCTATACCGCTATTACACCATAGTAGATATATATTGATCATAGATCGGCCATAAGGCGCCATTTATGAGCAGATAGCTCCACTCATGGTCATATGATGGACAACAAAGTGATCCTATAAAGGTGCCGTTTTTCTTTTAAAGTACGGAACCCTAAAAACAAGAATAATAGATCATGCCCTGGAGAAAAAAACTTTAAATAATAATAATAAACTTACCAGCAGCTAAGGCGGGAGCGATTTTCCACACAAACATAGGGATGGGGTAATTCCATGGCAGAATTTGGCCACATACACCCACGGGCTCCTTCAATGTGAAGGTCATGACGTCACCGTCTGCAACATAATGGCGACATAGTACAAGGTCATGGCTAAATTAAATACACTCCATTGATTGTTACAGGCAATACATTAGAAGACACTGTTCTAATTAAACCACTTGACGGGATTCTGAAGATTAACTAGGGTGTTGGAGATTTTGATTAAATTCGTGTTTCTGTATGGGAAACTCCTCAAAATGTACTCGTAGGTACACTAAAATAATCTAATATTATACATAGGTATATCAGAAATAGGAAATCAGGCGTAACAACAAGATACCTACCATAGATAATTTCTATTTCAATGAGTTTGTCGCACTCACGTTATGAGAGTGGTTTCTACTGTCTATCTTTGAATTTAGTAAAGTCTGACTCCAGTTGTAAACTAGAATAACTAGACATGTTTTTGTCATGACTTGCATTTACGATTTCTTTACGCTTTTACAGAATGCCGATGAGTTTATCACTTTAAATACAGCGGCTAGTATAAGTTCATATACGAGTATTTATGTTGAAATAATGTTAAACAGAATGACAAATATTATCTTCGCCGGCCATTGGTCTTTGACCTATCAGTACCCCGATCATGAGTTTTTTTGACATGTAGTATCGTTAACGTAAACATATTTTGAATTGAAAATACACGTTTGTTACACAATATTTATATAAATTAAATACTTAATTAATTTCTCTGTATTTTTTAAAATGTGCAAATTGTATAAAATTTTATCAAAATGTTCTAGGACTGTTGTAGGTTTTTTTGACGTATAGTATCGTTAACGTAAGTATATTTTGAATTTAAAATACAGCAGTCCTGGAACATTTTGATAAAATTTTATACAATTTGCACATTTTAAAAAATACAGAGAAATTAAGTAAGTATTTAATTTATATAAATATTGTGTAACAAACGTGTATTTTCAATTCAAAATATGCTTACGTTAACGATACTACACGTCAAAAAAACTCATGATCGGGGTACAGGTGAAATGTCTATGCATCTACACGATATTGCTAATTATAAAACGAAAAAAAAAGAAAACCGGACAAGTGCGAGTATGTCTCGCGCCCTAAGGGTTCCGATATATGATCATACATGGCGCTACTGCATATTTCTAGTGGTGTCATCTATGAGCAGATGGCTCCACTTATGGTCCGGTGACTGACGGCGGACAACAAAGTGATTCTTTATGGGTTCCGTTTTTCCTTTTGAGGTACGGAACCCTAAAAAAGGTCCCGCGATTAAAATATACGAGTAGGTATAATGTTATTTTCTAATAATGCCGTGTAGTAGACAATGGTATCATTGAAAGTGATAACTCAGTATTGTATTATCATTTATCATCAATATTATTACCATGTCATTATTTAACCAATAAACGGTTTATTTATGTTATACCAATTTGTATTTACATATTAATTATGTTAAATGTATTTCTATGGCAATTACTTGTTTTGTGCAATTTTTTTCAATTTTTTTTTGACATTCCACATATTTGGACCTCGTTCTGATAGATCTAGTAGAATGTTAAAAAACTTGGTCTATAATGGAAAAACTACCTTGAAAACATGTTAATGTACTTTAAATATATATGTTTTTACCATGTTTTTTTATATATTGAATATTATTTATTGTAATTTGGCCTGTTTATGAGTTAACAACAAGGGCCCCTAGACGATCAATTTTAGTGTACAAAAATAAGTATTGCGTAATGTTTTTGATCGGTAAAGCGTCGCCGTCGTTCTCACGAGGCGATTTAAATTCGTTTGCGAATTGAATAACAATGGCATCACGAAAATACGCTTATACTTTTTAGTTCATGTTTGCACTAAAAAGTCTTTATTATAAGCTTTTTATTATAAGTTTTCGATTTTACTTGATCAACTAAAAGTTGACCGATCGACTTACTCCGTGAGAACGCGACATTATTGAAGATCGTTTGAATGCATAATTTATTCAATATTATTGTGAAATATTAATATTGTAGGTCTAGGAGCCATCCTAATGTTAAAAATAATAATAAATAACGAATTAAATAATTTCTACCTTTTAATTAAAAAAATTGCTAAAATTGCTAAAATTTACCTGCGGGAATAGTGTTGCCCAGGATTTTATCAGCTTTTCCGGCGTAGTATCTGAGAATGCCAGCAGACCAGTAAACTTCGCCTTCAGCCTGTTTGACGGGTTTGCCGCAGTCCAGGGTCTCTAGTTCACTCAAGTATTTGACATCTCTCTCCATCAGGTCAGCCAGTTTGAGGAGCAGGCGACCTCTTTGTGAGGCATCGAGGGTGCGCCATTCAGAGTAACGGTGGAATGCCTTCTTGGCTGCAGCCACAGCCAAGTCTACGTCAGCCTATTACAAAAAACGATACCGATAACAGAATTTTCGATAATATTCGATGCAGATTATTTTATCCGTGTTTTTGTAAAATACTTTTTTCTGATACAAATTATTAATTTACGATACAATAACAAAAAAATAATGTTTTTGTTTAAATAAATTATTATTTATCGTGTGTATAATTTCTTGCATAAATGTTTATGAATGATAATAATAATATTCATAGCATTGTTAAACTATATTGTCTATACAAGAAAACTTCAATGAAGAACAGGTAATGGTTGTTTCTTAAAATTTTCTTTTATAACTTCTTTCTTCACTTACCTTGTCGCCTTCAGCCACTTGTATGATGACGGACTCATCCTGAGGGTTGATGGTGGGGAAGGTCTTTTTGCTGACAGAGTCCACCCACTCATTGTTGATGAACAACTACCAGGAAGAAAGATATCAAGTATGTTAATATTATGTTCTCCTAAAATACTAATTGTTACTGTACAATAAATAGGTACAACAAACAACTAGATAAAATATGTAGGTAATTTAACGACCACATACCTACCTACCTCCAACATAAATAAAAAAATAACTCTACATAGGTACCTACCTACATACATATTATCACACTATTCATGAAACTGTATAAATATTTCCTGTAAGATACAACTGATACAAGTATGTATCCAATTATCCGTATCACAGAATAACTACCTACCCATGTCATGTCAACACGCTTAGCTATCGGTTTACAGAATCATCAATGTTTCGAATGAAAATGTATTTGACGCAATCCATAGTGAACCGAATCACCTATTGTGGTTTTGTTGGTCAATTCAACGCTGAGTTTTCAGTACGTCGCATTGTATTGTTTACCGCAAGTATTGAATGCGGAAGTCTGAAATTACAGCTTGTTGCCTACAAAACTAAGTAGCTACCCATACAATCAAATAACGACGTAAGAAATACGCGGATAAAGTTACTTATTTAAATTATTTAGGGTTATCGTGAGGTAGGTACCTACAGCTTTTTATTTTCTGTATCAATTCGTAAGTTCCATGATTTGGGCAATTATGATGTGTAGGTAGTTCTTCAAAAAATTATTTTCTAAAACAAAACAATTAATTAAATCTCAATAATAATTGGCAGGATATCTACAATCTTATCAGAAAACTCTGTTGTTACAAGCGTACTGATACGCATAATTCACACATGAGCCGGCCGGCAACCAATTGAATTTTGTGAAGTAAACATGTTTCATATTACCCTACTATTACGACAATTCCACTGCAATTTCTTTATGTAGTACATTTAATATTATTAATACATTCAGTATGTAGTTGATTTATAATTTAAATAAATCTTACCTTAGTGTATTTGATGTCTACTTTAACCATTTTGAAGCCGGGTCGTACACGTGCGCTCGCTCCAGTGGTATTCTATAAATGGTTTGTTTGCGCACACCGAGCCGGCAAGAAGCGTCGCGTCAACACACATGAGCAGTTCACGATATTGTAGATTACGCCTCAATATGGATTCTATTGAGCTTGTGTTCCGTATGTTTTAATAGAACACATGTTTACCATATTAAAATGTGGAGAATATGCTGTTTACATAAAATATCTAGGTGCAAATGAGGTATAAGGGGTACAAAGATATTTTAAGTAAACAGCGTATTCTCCACAGTTCAATGGTGTAAATGCGTGTTTTATTTACTATAATATTTTTAACGCACGTAATATTTCTGAATACTTAGCTCGTCTATTCAATTTTTTATAAGATTGATGTTATTGTCGATTTAACAGCGTTATTTGGCTTATTTGTGTTTCATATCTGAATGACTCTCGATGGCTCTGGATGGCAATCGTTATTTCATGTGTCATGTCCAACACGACGAAAGAAAACGGTTTGCCCAATTCAAAACTTACTTTCCTATAAATTAATAAATAATGGGCACGAAACTCCACTAATACCTACTCATTTGAAAACAAAAAAGATTTTTTTTTTCTTTAATGATCGATTTATCTTATCAATTGTTCATATTTGTAACAGTCTCGTAGGTATCTGTTTCGTTTTGGTTGCGTCCACTTTTGTAATGAATCCTGAAAATAAATCTTGGCATTGGCATTGTGTATGTGTAGATTGTGTGGAGGAGGTTGACATTGTTTAATTATATCACTTAGGTAAAATTATTATCTAACTAATACGCGTATGTGTGCGTTTATGATATCTGCTTATCCGACTTTAAAGCTGAATAATTTCGTTTGACAAAATATTATGTTACACTATTTAATTTTATTGTTCTAGACATTTTTGATCATTCTCATCATACCTATTTGGGATTTTGTGGGACAAACAATAGGCTCGGAAATTAGAATCTATGTTTGGAACACATTCATGAGATGAGAGCGGTTATTATCATCTATACTTATAATAAATCTGTAGAGAGGTCAATTCTGTACATGAAATATATTTTCAAAATAACTATCAGGGGGTGATTAGTGATCGATACTGATGCCAAAAATGCAATCAGTAAAATTTTTGTCTGTCTGTCTGTCTGTCTGTCTGTCTGTCTGTCTGTCTGTATGTTCCTTATAGAAACAAAAACTACTCGACGGATTTTAACTAAACTTGGTACAATTATTCTTCATACTCCTGGGCAGGTTATGGTATACTTTTCATCACGCTACAATCAATAGGAGCAGAGCAGTGAAGGGAAATGTTGGGAAAACGGGAGAAGTTACTCCATTTTTTAAGTTTCCGTCACGTGTGCAGCCTTAATGGTTAAAGCTACATAGAAATTATGTATGACGGAAATATTCTACATAAAATTATATAAAAAATATCCCACAACAGCATATGTCTATCTTTTATGGTTGACTCACAATAACACGTGTAACTCCCGATAGCTTAGCAGTTCGGAGCTTTCTGATTGTATTTGTTTACTCTTACGATTATAATACTCTCACTCATCCCTAATTAAAAAAAGTTTACATTATTATCTATTCAATAAAAAAAGAATCATAGAAATCGGTATAGAAACACCAAACTTATACCTACATGAAATACGCTACTAAGCCATCGCGCCGTCGCGCGTGAATACTGAATCATGCTTTAGGGATTATTTTTGTGTAACAGTTGCCGCGCTCGATGCGGGATCGGTTGGTTAGTGGTGATGAATTTGCGGTATTTAATGGTAGTTAAAGTTTACTCCTGAGATACGTTCCCATGGGATAATTTCCGACGTCCACGCGGGCGAAGCCGCGGGCGAAAGCTAGTATTTAATGTAACGGTTTTTGTAAATTATTTATGATGGAATGGGAACGTAAATATATACTACTAGACTTCTGCCCGCGACTCTGTCCGCGTTGACTACAGTGAAATAATCTGTGGCACGACAAAGGTCACGGATTTATGAAATCCCATATACATAATAGGTATATTAAATAATAACATAAGAGAAGCATAACATGGCTTTGACATGTTTCAAATTAACAAAAATATAATTATATTTTTTTTCAGTTAGGTACCTATTTCTTCAGGATTTAGCAATTTAGTTTAGCAGACACTCGTGACTAATTTCTGCTCGGCCTGCTACTGAGAATTTCGTAATGGAAAACGCAATAATTGTACCCGACTTGGGGATCGAACCCAGTCCCCTCAGTAGTCGCAGAAGCTTGTTGGTCAATTATGTAACTATGTTTTGCATTGCAATTACTGCAAAACAGGCATGGCTTATCAAAATATATAGCATTTTTTTTTTTTTTTGAGGATGGGAAATCATCAAATGACCCCTCCCGCTCTGGGCGGAGCGGAAGGGAGTGTCAGACTCTTACTGACTAAAACCCACCCATGTTCCTTCGTTAGCCCTTTTGTCCGGGTCAGCGGTATCCCTTCCGGACAATCCCGCTTTCCCGGCAGGCTTGGGCCCTAATGGGCCCCCTCTCTGATGCTGACATCTCTTTGAGGCGCGCGTGGAACACGTACGCGCCGTTCGGCACGGGCCTGGTCCTGATCGGACGGTGAGCTACCCATTACTCACCGCCCTCAGGCCCGCGCCTACGGTGGCCGGGAGTCGTCGCGCGGCTCCCGACGCCCGGAGCGTCTACCGCGGCGGCTTGGACGGGAGAATCTCTCCCTCTCCCGTCCCGCCGCCTCTTTCACTAGCATGACTGCTTCGCAGAAGGAGGCGACTGCCTCCCACTCCCCCTCGCCCCGGACCATGGCTTTAACCAGGGCCGGGCGCGAGAGGTCGCCGCCGCTGCCGATCGCCTCTACGAGGACACGGCGGTGCTCCGCCCATGCAGGGCAGGCCCCCACCGTGTGCTCCACCGTGTCCTCGGGGCGATCAACGCAGTGATGAAAAATATATAGCATAGGCATAGCATAATTGGCCTATAATATTCCCACTGCTGGGACACAGGCCTCCTCTCTGTGAGAGGGAGTGGGCCGTAGTCCACCACGCCGGCCCAGTGCGGGTTGGTGCACGTCACATGTCTTCGAATTTTTGGTCCTAGGACATGCCGGTTTCCTCACGATGTTTTTCCTTCACCGTTAAAGCAATTGATAATTAATTTCTAATAGGTACGCACATGACTTCGAAAAGTCAGCGGTGCATGCCTCAGTATTGAACTCGAACTTTTCGCCGTGACCTATATGTCTAGACAAGCAGTTCCCAACATTAAATATGTCACACTCAAGTGTTGTGCGCGCACAACACTTGCCTCACGTTCACTTTGACGTTTGATGCGGTGAGCAACAGACAAGTACTTGCGTGTGGGGCATGATTTTTGTTCGGAACTGCGTGTCTAGAGACATATAGGTCAATGGTTAAACCACTAGGCTATCAAAATATATTTTTTATGAATACTTCTAGGTAGGCAGGTAGGTACATTCATTATAGAACTGAACGTAAAGTTTTATCATTGGGTGTCCTTATTATAATTACAGAGGTCCGTCTTATCAGAATATTATTGACAATAAATAATACACAATAAGAGAAATGAAAAACAAAAAGATAAGAGCAATAATATTCATCTTTATGCAAATATGATGGAATTGTGGAGACTGGATCAATTAATATTCTGTTGTTGAGGGTAAGTAGTAACTAAGCATAGATAACAGTGAAACGGGTATAAAACTAAAGAAGACGCAAGAAAAGACAAAAATATAATACCTAAATGCTGATATTCGTTTACAAAATTGTCTTACAATATCATAATATAACCGAGGTCGAATGCTCTCATAATTATTCAAAGCTTGTAAAATCAAATGATGCTCCCAGTATAGTTGTGTGCACAACATAATTCAATACAGGCTTTTGAGGCTGAAATTATACCCATATAGATATGAGAAGAACAGAGAGTCTTAGGATAAAGAGAAGGTTTACGATGTTGACAAAGTACCTGGACTAAGTCTGGAATCGCTAGAAAAATTCAGCAAGTACTGTAATTAACGCTAATCCCCTGAAGTGATACCTACAATTTACAAGCTGATTTATTTACTCCTTAACTGCAATAGACCTTTGTTCATCAATACGGTCGAGCACGCTTAATCTTTATCTTCATCAACTACTAGCAGTCTACGTTACGTTTCCTGTGGCAATGGACTAGCTGCTGTCAGCTGTTCAATCGATGGCCGTTTTTGAGTGGAGACTGCAAATCGGCAAACGTATTAACGGCGATGTTCGCAGGCTGGAGATGAACGGATGAGAGTGGCAAAGGATCGGGCTCAGTAGCGTACAGTTGAAGAGGCCTATGTCCAGCATAAGCACGCTTGCCTAAAATATACCATTTACTCGCTTCTCGAAGAGTATGTACCTACTCAATACTTGACTAATGATATTTTAAAGATACTTATTGTCATTGTGTCCGTATATTATCAAATTATTTACAGAATTCAAACATACTACTTGAAAGTACTAGAGAATAATGATATGACAGAATTCAAGGTTTTACAACTTCATGCATTGTTTGAGGTATGGGCTAATACAAATATAACTATAGGTTTGAACAATAAAGATCCAATTTGATGAGTTGGGTCTTGGGCCGGTTGGTCTAATATCATGGTTGAAGTTCCGAGCCTATGGCTTTTTGCGATAGTATACGAAACTCAAAATGTGATGATTTCATGTAAAGAATGGTTGATTATTCGAGCATTCAAAATTGTATACTTCGACGTGGACTCGGAATAAAAAACAAATGACTATTGAAAGCTAAAATGCCAAACGATTATACAGTAAGTTCAAAATGGTAGCTGTTCAAGAGGTCAAGATTTGGATTGTTAGATACGTACTATGTTGTAAATGTAAAGGGACCCATTAGAATTCATGCCTTGGAAGATTGAAGTGCTCATTTAGATATCTGACACAATTTGAGACTAGGACCGTACCTCACCAGGACGCCATGATGACGACGACGGCGACGTACGTAGCCAAGCAATTCATATTGAAATATATGGCAGGTACCTAGCTCACTTGGCAGGTAGCGCCTATACTCTTGGACCTGGTCTAGCGCGTTCAGGTTCATGGGATCAAAAGACACCTCGGCTTAAGATAGTGTGATAATATTTTTCTCCATAAAGATAAACAAAGATGACAATGTTATTTCACCGTAAACAGTATTCTTATCGCATTTTATCGAGAAAGTTTTTGTTGTTACAAGTGCGTTGATAGCGAATTTATGGAAGGGCATTAAGATAGACGTGTTTGTACTTAATTAATAATTATTTCTTTTTATACAAGATACGTAGTGACAATGTATTTATTTTAAACATACCTAACTGTGCGAAAATTTGCCATAATTAACGTCTTAATTCTCTTACGGTCGGTTGCAGAAAGATAATTAAATTGTAATGGAGACATTAACCATATAATTTCTATCGTTAAAATCTCCTTTAAAACTTTAATGACCTTTTCAGCAACTCAGTGTTATAGTGACCTGGTACTGATGTATCATTATGTGGTCCTTATATCGCACCTTCGCAAGAAAGGTGTCACAACACATAATAATACGAAATTGAGTTATGTATGCTATCTGAAAGGCAATTACAAAATTGCTAAAAAAAAATCATAATTATAGTGCGATTCCTCGCTGAGAGATGGAATTTAATACAATTTTTTTTAAAGGAATTCTAGGATCTAAAAAAAAGAAAATCGTGATTTCCTAAAAACTACATTTATTGTGTTGTGACACCTTTCTTGCGGATGTGCGATATAATGTATGATGCAGCAATTTTCTATACATCCGCTTTAATGGAAAAATTATAGGCTGATTGTGTAGATGTAATTTATTTGATAATAATATTTGCAAAATATTTCATGGCCATAAATATGGTTATCATCATCATTACCTAATCGTTTAACATTTTAAAGGTGCACTCATTTAAAATCTTAAACAATATCCATAGACATATTATCACGATTTATTAATTTGTTTACATTTATTATGCAGTCGGGTTTTAGGTTCTTTTTTTCAAAAAAAATTGTTCATCTTTTAGAGCCAATTTTTCAAATGCTAGATAAGAATTATTTCTAGGAATAAACTATAAGGTATATCAATTTCATAAAACAAAAGGTGTTAGAGTGAAACCAATATAGTTTATTCATAGGAATTATCTGGCGATTGAAAAATCGGCCCTCAGGCATATCATTATTTAAATAAATTCTGTTTCATTTTTGAATTTATCTGAATAGTGCCGACCTAACCGACTGAAACTGGTCAATAATTGAGATATCGGCAGCGCCATCTAGTGTGTTCAACTGTTAATGTAGGTACCTACAGTTAAGTACGTTATTTTCTTGCTGACTGTTCTGTTTCTTCATCGTATCTAATATTTTATGACGTGCTTACATTTATATTTATGAGGAATCAGGTCGATTTATCACGGATGACTCTCTTTAGAACATTACAATATAGCACAAATACCGATGTCCTGTTAAAATAATAAAACTCATAGATAGATAGATAGATAGAATATACTTTATTGTACACCAAATTGTAACACAGCATAAATTAGGGTATTGTTCATTTTAAGGGTACAATGGCGGTCTTATCGCTGATAGCGATATCTTCCAGACAACCTTTGGATGGACTCAGAGAACTTAAATAAGATAGGGGGGTAGTTCGTGGTGTACGGCTTTTAAATATACATATATATCCACGATGCATAGATATAATACAAATTATATATATTATTCTCTTTATTTGTCTCTGTTATACGGGACTAAGAGTCCCGGACCTTTTGAAGGCGTGCGCGGGGCCGAAGCCAACACGTAAAGGCCCTTTATGACAGCTTAATAAAATTTAATGGCTTGTATACACTATAGAAATACACCCAAGGATAACCACCAGCTTATGCGGGACTATTGCAATATATATGTGGAAAAAAGAAACTACTTGGGCTATTGTGGTGGGATGGTAGTGGAAGACTAAGTTAAGGGGAACTATAGGAACCTATGGCGCCTGCCGAAACAATGTATGTGCACACGTAAAAATGGCAGACGGAGACTTGCCAACTCACTAACTGGGCCCCCTGAAAAAAGTCGCTCGGGTAGCAACAAAGGGGGCAACAGGATCGTGAGTGGCTGAATGGTGGAGAGGCTTCGCTGGACTTTAAACTCAGATCACTTGCTCCCTGAGGGTCCGGCATCACTGGCCCACTCACCACTTACGCTTAGCATCCACCCTCCGAGCAGAGGTGTTCTGCTCTAGCGACTCCACTCTAGACTCTAGACGGCCAATGAAGGCAAGCTAGAGGCGGGAGACCTGTTCCTCGTCAGTGTTCACTCCAACCGGCCAATAAAGGCAAGCCGGAGGTGAGGAACGGTGGCTTCTCCCTGGAGCACTCGGGTACCGCGGGGTAGCTACTCCCCGTCACTTCGCCTCAAGGTGCCCTGCGGGTATATTATTATTATTATATATTCAAATTATAAATTATAATATTATATACTAGGTACATATATAGACATAAATATATAAATATGTATAAAATAATTATGAAAAAAAAAACAAGGTAGATTGATAATGTAATACTGACATTAAGAGGAAAGAGAAACATATTCAGAAAGGAAATGGTCTTTTACTAGGCGTTTAAAAGAAGCTAGTGACTGAGCTTGTCTCATAATAAATCTTTACAGCTTATAATAATTTATTATAACTGTTGATTGCAATAGAGACTGTCAACTTTTGGTTACATTCACAGAAATATTTATCTTATTTAGATTTGTTTGATTTTATTTCTGTGGTTACATTTAACACTAGCTGTTGCCCGCGACTTCGTCTTCGTCAAAATTGATAAAAAGTAGCTTAAGGGTCCTTATCTCTTTGTCAATCCAAATTCTTCTAGCCGTTTTAGCGTGAAGGAATATTTGTTACTCCACAAACACACAAACTTTCGCATTTATTGTATTACAAACAATTCGTTTACTAACATAATAGTAAGCTATTACAAGCACTGAAATGTTTCGATGCAAGTCGGCACGGGTTGTCGTGGTCCTATAGGTACACGAAATTTTATTTACAATAGTTTTAACACCATAGAAAAAAAATAAGAGGGTAGCGATAAAAAAAAACAACTTTAATTTTTTTGGGACAACCTATTATACATATAGTTGGTCGTATTCGGTCACAAATGCATTCCGCCGTAATAAGCTCTCAGAACCTCTTCAAAATTTAGAGCAAATAAATAACGACCCTGTAAAAGAAAATAAAACTTTAAAAACATAATCACCATTAATTTTCCTACTGTTATTAGGACTAATGCCTCCTCTCTGTGAGAAGGGAAGTTGTCCTTCATACGGTCCCAAGTGCATTAGTCTTCGAATCTTTTATTCTAGAAAATTGGTTTAGTAGTTTTTGAAAAAATCGCGGACATACATACATCTACAAGTAAACGAGTCAAATACAGAACCTCCTTTTTTGAAGTCGATTAATTTATTTGTCAAACGTTCGTTCTCAAGCGTTTTTCTTTTATGTGATTTGATGGCTTCAGTCGCAGCCCGTTTGTGGTTATAGACTATAGATTGGTATAAATAGTTATTATTATACATACATATAGTTGGTCGTATTCGGTCACAACTCGTTTTCTAATGCAAGTGAACATAGTACCTATTCGTGTAACGAATTTGGTTAAACCAAATGTTGTGGATGCATGCGGTCTTCTACCTAATGTAAATGAACCATTAGTCCAAGCAGGAATAAAGTAATTTCGAGATGATCGTACCTTTTTAATGACGCAGTTGTCAGTAGCATTGAACAAGGAAACCAGAATAGGCTTCATAAATAAATCCTCAGATGGCTTGTTGATCTGCAGCCTCAGAAATTCGTTACCATTGGATATCGCCAGCACTTTGCCCTGTAAAGAAGACGAATGTCAAAATACACGGCATAAATGGGCATTTTTAGGGTTCCGTACCAAAATAGTAAAAAAGGAACCCTTATGGTGCGACTTTGTCTGTCTGTCTGTCACACCTGCTTATTTCAGTTCACTTATGCTATCGACTTGAAATTTGGAACAGTTATAAAGAATGCTTGTCCAATTTTCATTGCAAAAGGGGCCGGAGTGAGGCCCAAAATTTCATAGTGAGGTTACTAGGTCATGTGACATATCATATGAAAGGGCTTGATTTGGACATTTCAAAATATATTTTCATTAAATTTTATGTCTTACAGTTTTTGACATATGATGAAAAATGTCTGAAAAAATACCATTCCCCCTTATCTCCGAAGTTTGCGGAGCGAAAAATCTGAAATAATTAGAGTTGATAGGAATTGACCCAAATATGGCACCAAAATAAAACGATGTTCCTAACTAGTACAGTTTTTTCAAAATCATCAAAATTCCTTCACAAACAAACTTAGTTATGCGGTCCGGATTTTTTCATTCTATACGTCCAAAAATGATACGGAACCCTCGGTGCGCGAGTACGACTCGCACTTGGCCGGTTTTTTTTATTGCGTTGACTTCGAAGGTTTTGCCAGTGGCTTCGCCCGAGTGAAGGTCGGAAATAAAATTTTGAAAGTCTGAAGTTGATCAGGCCAAGCAAACGTTTTCCCATACAAATTTTGCCACCCTTTTTCACCCTCTTGGGGGTGAAATATTCAAAAATCCTCTCCTATCGGATGCCTCCATCATAAAATAAGGAATACGTCTTCCAAGTTTCACTTTTCTACGACCAGGGGTTTAGGCTGTGCGTTGATCCATCAGTCAGTCAGTCAGGACAAAGCATTTTATTTATATGTATGGATAGAAGATAGATAGATTAGTGTGATGGACATTTTTGTGTCTACCTAAATTTTGATGAATGTCAAGCGTATCTAATCCGTCCATAATTACTATTTGCATTCAAGCTATAAACGAGACTACGGGTAGATCATACTTTACATCCATTATGGCATACAAAGTATTTTTATTTACGTGTTCAATAATGCTTGCACTTTCTGAGAAACATAAGGATTATGTAAGTACCATTTTTTTAAGTTAGGTACGTAATTTTTTAGTTAATACTTATTCGTATGTTAATTTAGCAGTAGTAGGACAGTGCAGGTAAAATAAAATACCGCCCAAGTGCGTGTCGGACCACGCACACTGTCGGGTTCCGTAGCTCTAAGTAGAGAACATAAAAAACTGGCAAAGCAAAGTAGTAATTCAGGCAGCAACTAATGATGTAAAAAAAATGTAATACTGCTGGTTTATTAACCAGTATTACATTTTTTGACCATCTTATATTTAAGATGGTCAATAAATAAATAATAATATTGTACCTATTAAAATCTATTTCGTTCAGGGCTCGTTCGACCTCGTCATCACCAAGGTAGAACTCTGCAAAGGACCTAAGCGGAGAGACTGCGGTGTGTATAATATGAAGATTAATAACAGCGTCACCATTGATTTTGACGTGCTGATGACTGAGAGCATGTCGCCGAGTAAGGTATAACTTCGTTGTTCGTCTATCTATTTGTCTGTCTGTCAAGACCCTTTTTCTCATGAACGCGTAAGCTATCACGTTAATATTAATATCAAATACGTAGGCAAATACGTAGCTTGGCGCTGTAAAATAAAAAAATCAAGCTTCGAAGTCAACGCATTAAAAAAAATGCCCATTTATGCCGTGTATTTTGACATTCGTCTTCTTTACAGGGCAAAGTGCTGGCGATATCCAATGGTAACGAATTTCTGAGGCTGCAGATCAACAAGCCATGTGAGAATTTATTTATGAAGCCTATTCTGGTTTCCTTGTTCAATGCTACTGACAACTGCGTCATTAAAAAGGTACGAACATCTAGAAACTACTTTGTTCCTGCTTGGACTAATGGTTCATTTACATTAGGTAGAAGACCGCATGCATCCACAACATTTGGTTTAACCAAATTCGTTAGGTACACGAATAGGTACTATGTTCACTTGCATTAGAAAACGAGTTGTGACCGAATACGACCAACTATATGTATGTATGTATAATAATAACTATTTATACCAATCTATAGTCTATAACCGCAAACGGGCTGCGACTGAAGCCATCAAATCACATAAAAGAAAAACGCTTGAGAACGAACGTTTGACAAATAAATTAATCGACTTCAAAAAAGGAGGTTATGTAGTCGACTCGTTTACTTGTAGATGTATGTATGTACGCGATTTTTTCAAAATCTACTAAACCAATTTTCTAGAATAAAAGATTCGAAGACTAATGCATTTGGGACCGTATGAAGGACAACTTCCCTTCTCACAGAGAGGAGGCATTAGTCCTAATAACAGTAGGAAAATTAATGGTGATTATGTTTTTAAAGTTTTATTTTCTTTTACAGGGTCGTTATTTATTTGCTCTAAATTTTGAAGAGGTTCTGAGAGCTTATTACGGCGGAATGCATTTGTATGGTGTTTATGCATTTAAATCAATTTTCTATGGTGCTCAATGTAATTTATCTTGTTCTATTATTGAAGTAAAGATAACAGGAAAAAAATAATTAATTAAATTCAGTTACTTACTAATTCGTTTTATTAAAGTGTTTTGCTTTTTCTTTGTGTTTCCATTCATTTTGGGGGTGTCGTGATAGAAAGAGTATTTACGTAAATAGAAAATATTGACTCTAGAGTCTATGTGAATTATCCATATGTAATGTTACTAAAAATATAAGGTTTCAGAAAAATAACTTAAAATAAATGAAGTTGTATAATTATAATGTTATTTTAGAAAATTATGAGATAGCTATAGTCTTTTCTTTTTCCCTGAACATTAATTTGTTTATTCTAACCAATTTTTGTTTTGTTTCCTGTTTGAAATTAAAGGTCATAATATTCATAATTATTATGTTTTGAGACAGTGTTATGAGATATTATCTCTGAATACATAAAATAATAAGATTTCAGGGAAGTCAGTGAGCCTGCGGTAGGTTAAGTGTTTTTTACAGAATAGGTCAGACCTTGACCTCGATCTCGCCTGATGGAAGGCGATGGAGGAGGCCTGCGATGGAACAAGCGTGCTCAGAAAATGCCTGTTTACTCTTGCTTTGAAGACTGACGGGTTATAGGCAGAAGGAATCACAGACGCTGGCAGAGAGTTCCACACTGGTTGTGCGCATAATAAATGTGAAGAAGAAGTAGGTACTGAGTACGATTTTTTGGGCATATCAACTAAGGGCGGATAGTACCCTGCAGTAAGTCTGGATGTCGAAGATAAAAAGGAGATTGTGGGATTCGATTTTTTAAGTCCTGCGCGTCCTGCGTATACACTCCGAAATATAATCTGTAGAAGACCGACAGACAAGCAATGTCTCACTGATGAGCTAATAGAGTGTGAAGCTTGGCTTCCAGTACCGGGTATTTAATATTAATACCGTGATGTAAAGCAACATGACGGTACAAAAAACACATTTAAAATATTTAAGCCAAAAAGAACGCACTAATTACTTATGCGAACGCATCGTATCATGTGACTTATCAGCTTTCTTTGACAAATGTCAGAATTTCGGAAGTTACCTTTACAATTTATATTTTATCTACATGAATTAATTTCATGTTAATTCTAAACTAAAATGTTAATAGACAACTTCAAAATTACAGACAAATGGTCTTAAGATACGTCGAAATAGTATTGCAATTAAGCAGTATAGGGTTAGTGATTGCAGCAGCAGGATTATGGGCCGGTGCTGGAATAGATACCAGACCTAGATACAGAGATGAGCAGACCCTGGTGGGTGGCACAATATGGAGCCAAATAATAATACCTATTGGACTGATGATATCAAAGATTGTGGAAGAAGTTATTGATCTTTTCGTACAAGGATTCTATTTGGTGACTGGAATAGTGCTTCTATGGGCAACTGGCATCGTTTTGGTTAGTCATTTTATGGACGCAACACTTATACCTCTAGGTTTAACAAATAAAAACTTTTGTGGCTGTGAAGTCGGGGTCGGACTAAAGACGCGCTCTCCTGACGTGAGCGCATCTCCGTGTTCACATGACGAATAAAACTGGACGATATATATACCTACATAGTTGGATGGAATCGTCTCGAGAATCTAGACCCTACTCTTATAAGAAGAATTTCCCATCACCTCATATGACACCAGTAAGTTTGGCTTCGTTGCAGTTGGGTTACTTCCTTTAAGAACTATTTATTTATTTAAAAGGGTATAGCAAAGACTTTAGTTTTTTCATATCCCTACCTGAATATTCTGATTTTCTGAGGTTTAGCGCTTATTCTGTTACATATAAATTCGTTGTTTTAAATGAGTTAAAAGGTCATTTTTAAAAGGTTTTTGCCAAGCATTGGGATTGGGACAGAATATTCAGTAAGTATATTTATAAATTAGTATATTCAACTTGCAGATAGTGCACGAGCTTGGATCCTTTAAGAGACGTGACTCATTGCCGCCGCGTGCGCAAACACCGTCGTCGGTAACTTTGGAGGCTCACGACAAAGTGTACTTCGCGATCGGCGTCGTCTGTATTGTGGCCGGTGTCCTAAAGATGTGCGAACTTATCATGTTTGTGATTCTGGTATAATGCAGATACAAGGGGTTTCCCAAAGCAGCGCCAATTCCTTCTAATATTTTTTGTATTCCCAATGTATGACTGGGCGCATGACTGTTTTTAGATGCGTCAGCTAATTAGCGATCCTAAGCAGGTCTAACAGACTGAAAGAGATAATAGTAGGTACTAGGGATACGAGTTTTAGTACGTCTAGTTGATTTTGTAGTAAAATTGCTCTGTAATACCTACACCATTTATTGTTGTTCATTGGAATTTTTATTGTGCCACAATGGCGTCGATCATGTTGAATTTTACCACATCGTCAAAAACAATAAATACATTTGGTATAAAGTGTTGTTTTTTTGTTTTTTATCACTGTAAAGTCAGCAACAAAAGTTGGTTAACACTTCAGTTTTCAGAAACTGATCATGATCACAATAATATTGAAACAAATGAGCAAAAAAATTAAAATGTAACATTAAAATAACACTAGCTCTAGGCTATTACATTACTAAATACAAGCAGTGTATTCAACTTATTGTCGCCGACCGTACAAAAAAGTGTTTAAGGCATCAGTAAAAAAACTACGTAAATCCTGATTTCACGTTCAAGTTCTATTGGATTTTGAAAAGATATAAAAAATATTTCTCTATCACAATAGCGAACTCAATTTCAAGCTCATCACAACGATGTTTTTTCTCTGCTTTGGGTAGAAAGTGCAATTGCAGTCTCCATACATTGTAACACAGGTGTCATTTAATAACATAAGTTTGAGGCTGGCGACTATGTCGATGAATGTAATGAATGAACGTATTTATAATTCCCAGTGCACTATTCTTTACTATACAAAAAGTGTTTAGACAACATTAGACATTGCTTGTTCGGGAGAATGTTAGCTTTGATGCGTAGTGAATGCTATTAAAAGCATTGTATTGCTTGTCAAATTATGTGTTGGAAATGTTGGGATTAGTTTCTTTTTTTCTGATAACCAATGCACTCGGTAATGGTACGTGCTTGTGGCATGATCAAAAGTTAATAAGATGATGCTACTTGCTAATATATCTTATTTTGTGAGTTTATTTATCTACATTTACACTTCTTACATTATTTGGCAGATAAGTAGTAGGGACCTAGAAAAAGACGAAACCGAAAATACATAAAATTCAGGTGACCAAGGCTGATTTGAGCCAATTCCACACCCTTGGCAATAAGCAGCCAGAGTAACAGTGTGTGGTTTTAGTAGTAAGAGTCCGACATAACATTTCAAAACTCCGTTCCTCACGCCACTTCCTCACCACACGTGGAAGATATCCATGAAGAAATTTACACGAAAAAAAAAACAATAGTACTAGCTGTACGGATACCTTCTGCGGATAAAGCTGGAATAAATTAATTATTTAAGTTGAGAATACCTTACACTAATAGTAAGTAAACTTCTTATGGGGTATCATACTGATGATTAGGTTTTCGCAACTGATTTTTTTTTTAATTATTGAGAGGCAAATAGCAAGCAACCTACATAATGGCAAGTGGTCACCGCCGCCTATGGAAATCTACAATACCAGAGTTGTCCATCCTAGCGACAAAGTTTAAAATATCCCATGTGCTTTTAATTACACCGGCATCCATACCCTTCAAACTGGAACACAGCAATGCTGCTAAGCGGTAGAAATAGATATAGTGGTAGTACTTCCCCGGACGAGCCCTTTTACAAATTACTCTACTAGGCACAACTGATTGAAAAAATAATCTGTAAGGCACAAGATGGATACATTAAGTCGTCCTAATTGGCTAACAATCGTATGTGCCAACGATGCGATTTCGTCGCACGACAAGATTAAACACACACATTTCTTTAGAGTGTCATAATTAAATCTTGCAAATTATCGCGCAATCAAGGAAATGCAGGAACTCATTCTCACCGTGCGACGAAATCGCATCGTACGATCGTATGATAGTTAGCCAATTAGGACGACGCCTAACAGAGGATGTTTAGTAATATAGTTTTATATAGCGATGGCATAGCTTCAGCTGGCAGTGTAGTCTCAACCAGAATAGTGGCGGGCTATAAAAGGTATTCATTGTTACTATTCTATAACTTTAGTCCAGGTGTGACTGATATGTGTGAAGGATCGAAGCGTTCGAAGCGGAGATAAAGCAAAACTAAAGATGCCCTTTGGATTGTAAGTGTCTTATTAACATAAATTATTCTCAGATTCTATTACTAGAATCTTAGTAGGTACCTACTCCATTATTTTTAACCGACTTCAAAAAACAGGAGGACCTCCTCCTGTTTTTTGAGTATGTTTATATAAATGAAACACTTAATTAATTTCTCTGTATTTTTTAAAATGTGCAAATTGTATAAAATTTTATCAAAATGTTCTAGGACTGTTGTATTTTCAATTCAAAATATGCTTACGTTAACGAAACTATTCGTCAAAAAAACTCATGATAGGGGTACCTACTGATAACCATTAATTAATGTTTTTTTTTTTTTTGTGGATTCCAGTATAATTATCACTGGATTATTGGCGTTTGGAGCATATTGGACGACAAAATATCTGCTGAGCATGCCGGACCCAATAGCCACAACAACTACTACTGCGGCAACAACTATACCAACAACCGGGGGCTATTAACTATGTATAGGTACAGAGAGCTGCATTAATTGGATACCCCTTACGCATAGAAATCTTTTAGATAAAGGGGTAACTAATTGGTGTAGCCGTCTGTACATAAGATTACTTCCGCAATTACGTAATAGTTTTAGAATGCATAGCTATAAAATATTTTCTGCTATTTTATAAGATACAACGTTTTGTTTTTATTATAGATAATTTAATTTTAGGTACCTATTTGATTTCCCTGTATAGCATAAGCATAATCGGCCTATAATGTTCCCACTACTGGGACACAGGCCTCCTCTGTGAGAGGGAGTGGGCCGTAGTCCACCACGCGGGCCCAGTGCGGGTTGGTGGACGTCACAAGTCTTCGAATTTTTGGTTCTAGGACATGTCGGTTTCCTCACGATGTTTTCCTTCACCGTTTAAGCAAGTGATAATTAATTTCTAATTTCCCTGTATATTTTTCATCAAAGTATTCGTAGTCAACAGCAAAAGTTAATGGCTTTTTGGTATTTTGAAATAAAATATTAAAGAAGTCAATCATACAAGAATCACAGAAGAAGTCAGCAGGCGCACAATTTGCGCAATTCCAATTTCATCATCACTGCTCATAAAACGGTGAAGGAAAACATCATGAAGCACATGTCTAGGACTTGTCCTAAAACCGAAAATACGAAGACATGTCCACCAACCTACACTAGGCCCCGACAGTTAGTAGGTTTCCCGACAGTTAGAATCTGGGTGTCTTCAAGTCACGAGTGAATCGGTTTCTTTTAGGCAAGCGTGCTCCATCGTAGACCGCATCATAGCTTAATATCAGGCGAGATGGCGGTCAAACGGAAGCCTATTATGATCCAATAAAAAAATAAATCAAAAACTTTGCACAATATGTAATATTGTACACTATAATTGATGTGGTACAGAATACCACTTCTCTTTAGACTAACTTATCTATTACTAGTAGTCCAAGGTTCCTATTAAAGAAACTAGATTTTAACAGATGTTTTTTAAAAAGGTTCCCATATGAATCGCTTGTATGTTTGTTCAACAACAATCATTGTCCATTTCAAAAAAACTTAAGCTCGCTTCATAATGTTGCTAAAATGTTAATTTAAATATCTAAATAGAGATGAATATTTTTAAAATACTATTTATATATATAACCTCTTGAACTATTGTATACTAAAATAAACTGAAACATTATATATTTTTCCACAATATCGATTAGGGTTGGTATTGTCTATCTTTTTTGTCTGTGGGTCTGCCTATTTGGTCCCTGAACAACACCTTCAATTATTTACACCTTGCTATCAATGTTGTTTTCCAACATTACAATGATTTAAATTAAATTAGCCTGTGGGGGGTAAAATAAAACCGTGTCATAAATAAATTTTATGTAATTCGGAAACAGAGCGTGGTAACTTGTAGCCAAATAGTTTTAAATACTTAGTTATAATTCTCAGGAGGATCTTTTCTTGCCGTTGGTTCCAAATGCATATTTATACCTAATCAAAGGTAATCGGGAGTTCTAAAATTCTTATAAATTGGACTTATCACAGGATATCAATGTTAATCAGCAATCGCATTTGTCGCATTCTGCGATAGTCTAGTCGGACCTACAAACGCCATCACCGATCCATTTGCTTACCTGCGAGAATAGTATTGTAAAACTTTCCTAAATATTACAATGAAAAGGTTTTCTTAACAGTGAAAACATAACCTTACCTTGTAAAACACACTATGTCATTGTGGTAGTACAATCTGTTTTTTTTATTCACACTTTGATTGAAGAGTTCTTTCTAAGGACTTGAGGATATTTGAGGGGATTTAGTGTGTTGGAGAAATGGCTTTCGGATTGTAAGTAGGTACCTATTACGTTAAAATTTTAAATTGTGATAGGTTATTGGTGAACGGTTCCCGCCGAACGGTCATCTACCACGTGTTAGGACCGAAGGACAGTCAGATAACCGATCCAATGTTGTGTGTTGACAGGTGCTATTCAAGTCCAGATGGGTGACAAGCAGTTACAACACAAATGTTGGCCACAGGCTAATTGATATTCTTTTAATGTTTTTTTTCTTTGAGCTCTCAGTAGGCGAAGTGATTGAAAAACATAGGTAGGTACGACTCGCGCCTTAAGGGTTCCGAAATATGCAATAGTGCCATCTGTGCAGCTATTATATATCATATCTTGATCATAGATGGCGCTACTGCATACTTCTAGTGGCGCCATCTATGAGCAGATACCTCCACTTATGGTCCGGTGACAGACGGACAACAAACTGATCTTATGGGTTCCGTTTTTCCTTTTGAGATACGGAACCCTAAAACATAAATTGGTCATAACTTTTGAACCGTAAAGAATTGGACTGACATTCTCAGGGTTAAAAAGTTTGGAAATGACCTTGCCCACGCCCCTCTTCGATTTGATCCATACATCTAGGGACACCTTTTATGGTTAATTATATTTTTTGACAGTTTATTGGTCGCTGCGATGCTGGTCTTTGGAGCTTACTGGGCATCAATGTACGTCATGGAGCCTGAACCCGAACCTACGTACCCTACAACTACGGAAGTATACACTACTAAACCTTCCAAGGACCGAAGGAACAGAACCACCACATATAATCCTGGAGGAGGGGGAGAAGGGGGGGAAGGTTCACAACCTACCCAACCATATTATTAAATGCCTACTTTATGGTACCTTATGGTAGCTAAAAAAAATATTGTTTCTATTCAATTATATATTAATTATATAACACTCATAGTTCAATCGTCGTCGAAAGAAGTGATAAGTAAAACCAAATCACAAGTGGGCTGAAGTGGGTGTTTCGCGTAAATCACATTTAAAGTGCAGTTATTTCCGGCAGTGTATATGTTACCGGCAATGTGTATATAATTCAGGTATTCTATACAATACCTAGGCAATGTATAGAATACCTGGCCCGTTCAGGCAATGTATGAAATATTAAGAATATTATTGTTAATTACATACTTTACATAGGTAATGATACAATCCCTAGGGATTGTAAATTTAGATGATTTAATTTCCATGTTTATCTAGATAGGTTCCCTCTAGATCCCTGAAACTACCGAGCGAAGCTCAATCACACAGGTAGGTACTTCTGATATAGGTTCTCGTAAATGCGTTGACAATTGACATTCTTCACGAGTTTTCTTCTAGTATTACAATAACATAAAAAAGGGTGTCATATTTTTTCCTGCGATTGGATAAATATTTGGCATAATTTAACATATTATTTCCTGTAATTGGTAAATAAGGAAGCATTGTATGTAGGTAAAAAGTAAATAAATACGCCCCATTTTAATTAACTCAGTGTATTTCGTTTCATTGTCGAAGCATGTCTTATAAAAATATTGTGGTAGAGAAACGCTAACTGAATAAATTAATTTCAATTACGTAGGTAATTTTATTGAATAAACTTAACAAAATGGTTGTGGCTGGGTTGTAAGTACTGTTTACTAATATTTTTAACCGACTTCAAAAAAGGAGGTTCTGTATTCGTCCCGTATGTATGTATGTATATATGTATGTATGTTTGTATGTGCGCGATTTTCTCAAAAACTACTGATTCGATTTGGATGGGGTTTTCACTAACGTAATCTACATACTTTGAGGAAGGTTTTAGTATATAATACATTAGGTAATCATTCCTATGTACAAAGTTATATGCATAAATGTACACACAAGATTTACTGTTGAACGAAGTCGTCAAAGTAATCTAACGCGAGATAAAGAACTAAAAAGGGAAAAATAAAAAACTTTTTAACAAAAAATAACCGACTTCAAAAAGCCACTACAAAGAAAATAATAATTTTGGTTTCGGAAGTCGGTGGCAAAAAAATCAAACAAAAACCAAAGCCACCGACTTCCGAAACCAAAATTATTATTTTCTTTGTAGTGGCTTTTTGAAGTCGGTTATTTTTTGTTAAAAAGTTTTTTTTATGCATAACATATTTTAGTGTTTAAGTGACAGGAGACCTACTTTTACCAGTGGTATATTTTATGTTTATTGTCCACATCTATTTTTTAAAATAGTTGACTTTTCAAAGTGTGGGTACCTACTTCAAAAAGATGAGAAATGGGGACATTTCAAAATACACTGACTTTCAATTTTTGGCTTTGTAATAATTGAGAAATATTAGAAAACCCGACATAGAGAAACTTTAAAATAAAAGTAAAATCGTACCTATTACATTATGGTTTTATTTTATTTCAGAGCTCTTATGTGGTCTGCTATAATGGTAACCCTATTTCTTGGTGGACGATACCTTCTAGAGATGGACCGTCAGAACAACGACATTCCTATTGGAAACATAACTGGATTAGGTTGATAAGAAACTGTTATAATAACACTTCCAAAAATATATTTTCACCTTTTTAAGATGAGTCTAAAATGTTTTTTATTTTATTTTAGGAGACGATAGACTGCTCAAACTGATGTCAGGGAAAATTTTTCGATAGTATTGCAAGAACATTGTTTATTATTTTTTGGAGAATATATGTGAACAATTATTGCAAGAACATTGTTTATATTTATACTTATAGATACTATTTTTTTTTATTTGTAAATAGGCTTGCGTTTGATCGCCATCTCGCCTGATGTTAAGCGATGATGTGGTCTACGATGGAGCACGCTTGCCTAGAAGAAACCGATTCACTCATGACTTAAAGACACTCATATTGTAACTGTCGGGGAACACCCACTCGAGCAGCGCATTCCACTGTTTGGCGGTTTTCAAAATGAAAGTGGAATCTAAGCGCTATAAAATAAAGACTATTTAAGTCCTTTATTAAAAAACGAAATTCAATAAATGATGGTAAAAATTAAATAAAAAACATGTAAGAAGTGTGTAAAAAATATAAGTATCTCTACTAATTATGTTTTAATTTATTTTAAACTAGCACTTCGCCCGCGACTTCGTCCGCGTGTCCCACAGGAACTGTACATTTTTCGGGATAACAAGTAGCCTATGTTACTCAGTGATAATGTAGCATTCTATTAGTGAAAGAATTTTTAAAATCGGTCCAGTAGTTTCGGAGCCTATTCGGTACAAACAAACAAACTAACAAACAAAAAAATCTTTCCTCTTTATAATACTAGTATAGATTTTATGTTTCTGTATTTTTACTGTTACAGTTCAGTTCCTAAAACTTATAAGAGTATCCAAATTGTATTAAATTTCTGTTTTTCAGTTTGCGTTTTATTATAATATATTACACAATACGTATATGAAATAAGATCTAGGTAGAATAAGTTTTTATTAATGAATAAATAGTCGTAAAGGATTTTTTTTAAGTTCCGCCACTGCCACTTCAATCTTTAGTTTAAACATATATTTCATTTTCAATTCTAATAAGTAAATAATTATAATGGTGTACGTATCATTTGAAGATTATTGTGAGTAAGCTGTTTCCACTCAACAGTCGTCAAGACTTCGTGCGTTGTGTGGCGCGACCGGCGCTACAAAGCGCTGCTACGCTCGTAGCAGGGTGCCTACGAATAGCTACGAACCCAAAAAAAAAAAACTTTACTACTTAACTTTTATTTTTAACCGACTTCCAAAAAGGAGGAGGTTCTGCATTCGGTTGGTTTTTTTTTTTTTTTTTTTTTTTTATTTTATTTTTTTATTTTAATGTATGTACACCGATTACTCTGTGATCTGTGAGCCGACTTACGTGATTTTTTCTCATATGGTAGAAGAAGCTCGCGAGGTGGTCCCATATAAATTGTATTAACTTAGGTTGAATAGTTTTGTAACCAGCTTCAATAAACGGCATTTTTCGTGTATATCGATGACATCATGACGATAATAAAAAAGTCATATTATGTAGGTACACGAATTCCTAGACGCAATCGACCTCGATATTATACATGCATAACATCACGCTAGTATTTTCCGCAAGGTTAGGCAGAGGTGTATAGTACACACAGCTTTTTTTATGTTCAAGTCTTATTTGATAGAAAGTTAGGGAAAGAGCCTATTGCTGAAAAAACATCCATATCCTTATCCATAAATATCTTAGAAGGTAAGCCTAACCTAACCTATTTAAATTCGTGAAAGCAATCGATCTCGGTAAAAGTACATAGAAAATGTGTGTCAAATGTATTATTAAAGTCGCTCTATCCATGATTTTATGGTACTTTTATATACGTAAGGTATTATTATAATAAAAAAAAACATGACATGTTACACTACACTAAAAAGTTAAAAATAAAAAACAGGTTTTAAAAAAACCGACTTCCAAAAACTACACTAAAAACTATGAAATAAAAAGTTTAAACTTCCATAATTAAAAATCTAAATGTATATTGAAGTCGGCGGGGCCTAGCATGAAAATAAGCAAAATTGCAGATGAACAAGGAATAAAAGGAAATCTTAATTTCGACGTGCACACACTGCGTACACCCTTCCTGTTTAAAGACTGAGAGGCGAAAACCTGAAAAGGCCCCGCCAGCTTCAATATACATTTAGACTTTTAATTATGGAAGTTTAAACTTTTTATTTCATAGTTTTTAGTGTAGTTTTTGGAAGTCGGTTTTTTTAAAACCTGTTTTTACTATTTAGCACTAGCTGTGCCCGACATGTGTTGCGTTGCAATGCTCGGCGTTTAAACCTTTCCTGACCTCCCTACAACAACTGTACAAAGTTTCAAGTCAATCGGTCCAGCCGTTCCCGAGTTTTAGCGAGACGAACAACGATTCATTTTTATATAGGTATGTGTACAGGGTGGCAGGTTAAACAGTGGAAATATTTTAAGGGGTCATTGCACTTATCATTATGAACAACTTTTACTATGGGACCAACCCTGAAATCGCGAAAACAAATCAGCTGTTCCATACATTTTGTTGTGTTTTGTGAACATAAATGTATGGAACAGCTGATTTTTTTTTCGCGATTTCAGCTTTGGTCTCATAGTAAAAGTTGTTCAGTGCAATGACCCCTTAAAATATTTCCACTGTTTAACCTGCCACCCTGTATAAGGTCCTACCCTTCATACTCGAAATATTTCAAGAGATACATCTGTAGGTGGTAAAGATGCCATACAAACGAAAAAAAAATGAACTGAGTATATATATTTTTTAAATAAATTAATTTAAAATTATTTGAAACACATAAAAAATATTTTTTTTGTAACATCCATTACGCTAGTACGTACGTACCTTACTATTAATATTAGAAACAAGCGTAATGGATGTCGAAAATAGTATTTTTATGTGTCAAATAATTTATTTAAAATAATTTTATTTATTTATTAAAAAAAAATACTTAGATCAATTTTTTTTTCGTTTGTATGGCATCTTTACCACTCATAGATGTGCCTTTTAAAATATTTCGAGTATGAAGGGTAGGACCCTATATACATATTTAATAAATAGGTAACATAGCTTGAAAATATAACCAGGATTATGTCTAGTCCAAGTTAAATCAGATAAGGTTATTCTGTATTCGGAGGGTACCGTTTCATCTCTTTGTGCTGTGAAATTAAAACACAGAAAACCAAAATAATAAATCAATAGAAATGTTACTTACTACATTTTACTACCACTGCAGACGCGTGTCGCTAGTTTGCAGCACTCATTTGTTTACATACAATCAATATAAAATAAACTTAATTCCGTTAACATTACGTCACATTATAATAAAACAAGTTAACGGATTAAATCGCGTATATTACAGATTTTTACAGTTTTCCTGACGTTTCGAACACAGTCGTCCTGCGACCACGAACGCTGCAAAGTGTTAGAAACGTCAGGAAAACTGTAAAAATCTGTAATATACGCGATTTAATCCGTTTAAACTTGTTTAATTATAATGTGTAATAATCGCGAAAACCTAAGACATTATTATTACGTCACATTTTTAAACGCGTGGCTTCGATATTGTGGTATCCTGTAAGACAACACTCGCCTTACATAATTTGTTGAAAAGCGGCGACAAGTTCACGCACCTTTGCCCCTTCTATTGAATTATTATTTAGATTTGTGTGAATTATAACGGCGATTTAATTAGGTACACTCGACGCCATTTACGGTCGACCACTTTTCGCCCTTATTACTAAGAGCATAAGAATGAAAAGTGGTCGACCGTAAATGGTGTCGAGTGTACATTAACAAGTTCTGTAACAGACTGAAATCGGGATCAGCATCACCCCTAGCTCTAGCCCTCAATACCTGAAGGCCAATTCTCCTAATTAAAATGTTCACAATATACCTAGTTCCGATCTAGTCTTATAGGTAACCGTGTACGTTCACGTACGTTTCGTACCTACGTTAACGTTCTCGCGATCGAGTATGTTACAAAAACTGGCACTAGGCACTCTGTGCCTGCAAGGCTAACATGCGCGCCGCGACAAATTTTGTCGACTGTTTTGTCTCGCTCTTACTCGTGCGAATACGAGACAAATGCACGATAAAAGCGTCGACAAAATTTTGTCGCGGCGCGCATTTTAGGCGCTCTGGGCACCGCTAGAACCACCCTAGTTAGGGTGCTGTATCGTATCGTGGCCCACTTGGTTTTTACACAATGGTCGATAACAATAGTTTATTATTATTTCTTGTGTTCGCATAACTTCGTTTCTCACAACAAAATTTCATGTTTGATGTTTGGCATACCTACTGTTTGACATTTAAGTGGTCCATTCCATATTATAATACTCCCTCGACATTATTAATTACGTATTGACCATCATAAGCAGTGTGTGTTCTGGAAAAAATCTGTGTTGTTTATTAAATAACTATATAATAAATCAACTTCATGTAACGCGTTTGTTTTGTGAAAATCTCTGCTGGAAATGGTCGTAGAACAGTAGTCTCTAATAATAATATATAAACAAAAGAGAAAAAATATAAATAACTTTCGTAACGAATCGATTATGTTAATAAACAAGCGTGTTTATTTTAATTGACACCATGAGAACCTTATATCAGTCATAAATGAGTCGTTGACGGCTGCGGTGAACCCTGGTTATAAGTAAAATTTTAATTATGGCGGCGGGACTGTGAGTATTTTACAGATATTATTGCCAATGTAGAAAAAAATACATTCTTTAGTTAGATTATTTTCATATTGTGTCTTAAAAAATGTGTTATTAAAAAAATGTACAAAAAATATTTTTTTTTGTAAAAATCTATTCTTCATTGACTATAAGTAGTTATCAATTAATGTGCTTTGTTATTTAATAATTTATATCGTAGTGTAGTAGAGTTAGCACATTTTATGTTTTCAGTGAAAGTTGGTAGTTATTTAATTCTTTAATTGCACAAATACTTTTGAGTAGCTTGCATTAGCAGCTTACCATTGTTAAAAAAATAGTAAAATAATTTCACGATATGATGACTGCTTTGATACTCTCCAAATCAACACAAGCATCAGGACTAAAATTAAGAGCTGTAGCTAACTAAAATCGAAGTTATTCGATCTAAAGATTTTGATAAAAATCTTATTATTGTGTATTTTGATTTATGTTGATTGTTTCGACACACCATTCTGCTGTGCTTTACGCTTATGTTACGTATAGATACGTAACATAAGCGTAAAGCACAGTAGAATGGTGTGTCGAAACAGTCAACATAAAATGAAAATGGTAGAGATAACTACATCGATGCGGGACTAGGGCAATTTTTATGTTCTTTACAGAATAGCACTACCTACTGTAGGTAGGTAAGTATTTTTTATCGTAACGTAGTCTTCATATTTTCTTACAGCGTTCTTCTGCTTGGAGCCTTTGCATTCTCAGTGTTCTGGACTACAAAATTCTTACGTGAAGTATACGAAACAAATAATCACAATGCAACAACGGCTATACCATTGTTTAATGATTCATTTAAGAATTCGGAGTTCATTGAATACGTAGAATGACTGCTATTATGGTAGATATCTCTTCTTTACTTGCATTTGTAGTATCTGCCTATCTACACATATTTTGTGACAGTATCTAGGAAATGGACCTGGTTTGGGTTTAGTTTGACTATTAACTAAGCTAAGCTTATTACCACAATCTAAGAACGAAAGAGAAGTGTTGAAAAAGCCAACATCGTCTAGACATTCTTTGTGAAACGATTAAGCTTCCGATCGACTGTAGGTACCTATGTGGTAAATAGTTGGTTCCGCCTCGTCTCGCGCCACTCCGCAATAAATGATTGGTCTGTCTTGATGTCTTCAATGACTGACAGTTTGGTTATTAGAATGTGGTATTACACTTCATCATCATCTGCCTAGCCTTTTCCCAAATTATATTGGGGTCGGCTTCTAGTCTAACTAGTTTCGGCTGAATATCAATATTTTACGTGGAGCGACTGCCATCTGACCTCCACAACCCAATTAATGGGTAATACTAGTATTCGAATGTTAGACCAGCTGTCAGACTTTTAGGGCTTCTGACTACCCGTAACGATTGTCAAAGATATTCCTATGACAACCGGGACCGACTGCTTAACGTGCTCTCCGAGGCACGGAGGGGTCTCGATGTGTAAAGAACGGTCACCCATCCAAGGACTGACTGCGGCAAGCGCAGCTTAACCTCGCAGATCGATCGATCAGCGCGGCCGTCATTTAGCCACGAGCCCCTCTAGGTGTCCCCTCGTGGTATTACACTTAGATATCGATTTTTTTTGCTCTGTAATAATTTTCAGTGGATATCATATAAGTAAAAGGCGTTAAGAGTGACAAAATTTCCTTTCGCAGATACTTACTGTCCGGTGCTTTAGCATATAGCATGTATTTAATTTACCACGATGTGAAAAAAGTCGTAATGAATTTTAAATTTCTACAAAGCGAAGAAACTTCTTATGACGATCCAGAATCATACGAGAGTTATGCTAATTGGACAGACACTTGGACGTCAAATTGGACATTGAACGAAAGCACAATCGCAACGGATAAATTATAGGTATATCGAGACTTTAAGAGATGACTTAAATGAAACTTAGATAATATTAATGGCGCTAAGGTATTAATGCTTGGTTTCTGAGGTTCATTTAAATATAGGTAAAATAGAATCTTTAACATAGTGTCATTATGTACCAGTGGCGAAGGGTCCCTACAATACGATTCCTACGGCTTCCCATTGGAAAATAGCACAAGTAGTATTGCCTACTTTTATTAATTAGCTTTTCGTGGCCAAGTAAGCATTTCTAGCTGCGACTTACCTCTTACAAAAACTGACCCTTCGCCACTGGCTAGGTACCGTACCTAGATAGTTTATTTAGCATTTTTTAGAGGCGAATTATTTGTCATTTAAATAAAGTTTATATAATTACCACGTTATTCTGTCTGTCAGTTCGGATGCACTGTACCGAACAGACGGACAATATAACGCGGTAAATTGTAAACTTTACCACCTGTTCTCACGAATTTAGGGATGGAATTTCAAAAATACTACCTCTAGGGTAGGTTCTAGGGTAGGGTAGGTACTCAAGGATTATTTGCTCCAACGTTCGTAAGAGAAATCAATAACACATATTTTAATACATTTTATCTTTTTTATTATTTTAAACAGACATTTACATCAAATCAACAACAAAATACATAATATTGTACATATCCAGCCGGCCTAGCATGACCACGATAGATAGGGGTTTTTTCTACATAGAAATAGACAAAGTGACAGATTGTAGAAACATTTCTACGTTTTATGAATGAAACGGTAGAAATGTTTCTACAATCTGTTCTATGTAGACAAAACCCGTTTCTATCGTGGTCATGCTAGGCCAGCAATGAAATTAAAATTATAGTTGTTCCCTTAAGTACGATTGAACACTAACAAATTACTAAAACTATCGATTGTGTGATGTTATTATTATATCACTTTTATAAAGTTCTATTCGATGCATTCTTATGCCTTACAATATTATTATCTAGTATTGTGCGTTACTACATATTAATATAACATTGAACTACTTAGTGTTACTACTTAGGCTCTTCATATTTTATATTAAACAGGGCTGTCAGGTTAGACAGTGGAAATATAAAAAGGGGTCATTGTACTCATAATTATGAACAACTCTTACTATGGGATCAACACTGACATCGCGAAAAAAAAATCAGCTGTTCCATACATTTAATGTTCACATAACTCAACAAAATGTATGGAACAGTTGTTTTTTTTTTCATGACCCCTTTTCGTATTTCCACTGTCTAACCTGACACTCTGTATAATAATTTATTTATATCTATGATCATTTTAATAATAAGTAATTGTTTGCTAGTATCCTAATTTAAGACAAACATTGGCAATATACAGTGAAAAATGTTACATACCTTTATTTTTGTATAATTATTATACAGATGTATACCTACTTACGAATAAAATTAACAAAATGTGATGCACATCTTTGAATACTATATTGTGAAATAAAATATTTAGAAATAAGTTGTAAGTATTATATATTTACATCATTTGTGAATGTAATATGAATTTATGAATATAAATGTTAACTTTACCTATTTATAAACGTTCTAGGCAATTAAATATATTGCTAATCAGAAACTAGTCAAAAACTGTAGCCTTAAACTTAAAAAACCGGACAAGTGCGAGTATGCCTCGCGCCCTAAGGGTTCCGACATATGATCATAGATGGCGCTACTGCTACTTCCAATGGCGCCATCTATGAGCAGATGGCTCCACTTATGGTCCGGTGACTGACGGCGAACAACAAAGTGATCCTATAAGGGTTCCGTTTCTCCTTTTGAGGTACGGAACCCTAAAAATGGGTCAATTTCATCTCGTTCAACTTGATTAAAATGTTATTGGAATAAAAATTAAGACGTTACATTATTACAACAATATTGAACTACTGTAGCTGGTCATCTGCTCAACAAATGTTTATATAAATATTTATTCTCTAAAAATGTAGTTTTATTTATAAGTATAAAAAAAAAAAAAAAAAACAACCGAATGCAGAACCACCTCCTTTTTGGAAGTCGGTTAAAAAGAAGCGCGAGTCTGAAGTCTGAGATTTTCTTAATAAGTATAAACGTATGTATATACAGGGTAAAATTAAAACCAGTGCGGATATTTTAGGAGGTGAAAGTACTCATGAATATGACCAACTTTTATTATGCGACCGACACTGAAATATGAAAAAAAAAAAACAGCTGTTCCATACATTTTGATCGTGTTGTAGTGCATTTTTGTAGGGAACAGCAGATTTTTTATTTTTTCATATTTCAGTGTCGGTCCCATAATAAAAGTTGATTATATTCATGAGTAGGTACTTTCGCCTCCTAAAATATCCGCACTGGTTTTAATTTTACCCTGTATATTCCGATACCCAACTAATCGATTAATATACTTACAAGTATATATAAAAAGCGTTTTTTACGTCATTGCCATTTAAGTACATATTAAGGAAATAGATTATCTTGTACCATCCACGCAGATAAATAATGGTATTATAAATGGTATCATCTCTATTTAACTTTTGCTAAACACTGCTGCTGTTTACACTCATACCCGAGCGAGCGAGAGGTGAAAAGCGCCAACGCCATTTTCAATCCCTTGTTTTTATTCGCATGGATAATCTACTTATTATTTATTACAGTAAGAACCTGTGACCAATAAAAAAATATATATTTGTATGACATAATACATAGATGTAGATAGATGTGAATGTGTAGTTTATGTTATTTTTGAATATGTTTATTCTGAAATAATAAAATATCAATATATTTTTTATTCGACACCATACATTTAAAAATTTCTTTTTCTATTTTTTTCCTATCAGCTACACAAGAGAAGAGATAATTAAGTTACTGTCAAATTAGTTTGTGCTTATTTACAAAAAAGATAGTCGCGACTCGCGACCTACTACGATGCCGACTAAATTCACGTTGAAAATAAGCAAGAGGACTAATTTGATAGAACTAAATATATTTATCCCCTCCTAATGTTTTTTGTGCGAAAAAGAATAAGTGAGACTAAATTAATTTCGTTTGTAATCAACAGGATCGGCGCCATTTACCGTATTTTTTTTTCTCTTTAGTGAAATTTAGAGTCTTTTAATCTAACAAGACTATGCCAGACTCATCGTATCCTAATATTTACAGTATTAAAGGAAGCAAAAGACTACATAAAAACAGACCAACTTTTTGCTTGCCTGAATATGGTAGATATAGGTAGTTCGTTTAGAAGTTTTAGTTACAAGATACTACCTAGATTGAATTAAACTATTATTCGTATCTATTAAATTAAACAAATGTATACCTAATTCATAAAAAAATACAGTTTTGATTTGTAATATAGCCTAAATTGTAGGTTAAAATCGGATATCTTGATTCTCAGTATTTCCCCTAACAAGCAAAATGTTTGCTCTATTTTTTTAAGTAGGTACTCTACAAATAAAATGTACTTGAGCTGGTAAAGGCCAGTTTCACAGACTCTGGAAAGGCACTATCTAAAACAAATTTAAAAATGAAAGAGAAATTGTATGAAATTATCTGCCAAAAATGTTAAAATGAATTAATCCAGAGGTGGGCAAATCGGCCGTATGCACAAATAAAGAATAGGATTAAAAATAGGCGAATAGAGGCGACGCCATTTTCAATACAATTTTTTATCTGCGCAGGTTGTAGACTTTTTACATTTTTTGCAGAAAAAAATAAATCGGTGATTCGTATCAACATACGAGCACCTATACGAGTGTTTTAACAATATCTACATCGAACAACAAATTCTTAATTTTATAAAAAAAAACTATCAAAGTTTCATCTTATACATATTATATACCCAACGACATGTTATTTTTTCAACATTAATAATTTATGAGAGTAATAATATCACATTATTAATATCATTGTCAAAGTTATAAAATTCATCGTCATAAACGTGAATATTTTTGATAATTTCAGACGTCTTGAAGTCTCTGTGATGTTTTATTTTATGATACATTATTTTATTATTAAGTCTACCGCAAAAATCATGTGAAGTGTGGAGTGAGTGATGTAATGGTTATTTAAAAAAAATGCAATACTCAATCTTGTTTTACGGTAACAATTATTATGTGTCGAACAATTTTACTCCGCCATTTTTTTTACATTAAGTTCTTTCCGTACAAAAAGTCTGAAACTTCAGATTGAGTATCGCTGTTTATACAAATTTTAATGGGGATTTTCTCTCCTCTGTTTTATTTCTTAATGGAATTCTTTTTACTCTTTGGATACAACCCGTCCATCCCTTTGCCAAACGGTGTTTCGGAGTTTGTCGTCAAATAATACGAGCCTTGGGCACTGGAATAAGAAAAACACTGTAAGTGGAAACTAAACCTTATATTTTGTAGGATTTTTCCTTAATATATTTAGGTCAATTTAAACTAGAGTAACGTCAATTTATTTTATTGTTTATCATTAAATGTATAGTGCGATTTTAGCTACAAATATGTGAATGGTAATCAAACATTTGGTTACCGTTCCGAAGATTTCGCCACTATATCTTATTTAGTGATGTTACTAAATAATCCTAATTATCTGTATCCACAATGTCGAAATCTTTTGGGGTTTCTAAGATACGCCCCGTATCAGAATTAATACAATAAAATTCTAATACGAATTGATAAAACCCAACATATTATAAGTACTCATATTTTTAAAGCGTTGCCCCACACTAGTATTTCTCCTGTGTTGTGAGTGCGTTTACAAACACTCCAGACCCGGAACAAATCTTTGTTCCGTGCGGGGATCGAACCCGCGACACGTCGCCGTCGCGCAGCACTCAATCGCTCAGCCAGTACGATAACCGTGCTGACAAATAATAAATATTGTTTCGGTATTTACGGAATGATGCTATTTACTCACTTATTATCACAGCTATAGCCCATATACACCATGCCTTCTTCGGGCTTGGGGTTTTCTCTAAACTTATGGTAAGATTCGGCAGGTGAAGATGGAAACGCCTCAGGATTAATAACTGATTCTGCAAAAAATCGCCACGACCGCCAGTGGCTGCACAAGTCTGAAAATTTTAAAAAATAAGTTTGTTTTATGTAAAATAATATACTATTCGTGTTAGTAGCGGACATACCACCAGTTTATGAAAGCGTATCTATTCAATTTAATGTGTTGTAAAATTATGTGATTGGTTGTTGTGGTTTCGGTCCATTTACAGGAGCTAATATGAATTTTGATAGCAGATTTACTAATCTGGCGTACCATAAAGTATTAAAGCCACCATTGCGGTCCCAAAGCTAAGGCTTTCATTCAAGATCCAATCAAGATTAGGCTTCTAGAAATAAGGGAATAAATAATCTTCTTATAAACAGTGACAATCACTCAGATCATGTGAGAAATTGAAAATAATAAAATTGAAAATACACGTAAAATATATGAAATAATGAATTGAAAATACACGTTTGTTACACAATCTTTATATAAATACTTAATTAATTTCTCTGTATTTTTTAAAATGTGCAAATTGTATAAAAGAAGATGTTTCATCCTGGAACTGGTATACGTACGCCACATAGAAAAATAGGAAAAAAAGGGGATTTACATAAAAATATTATTAAATTCATTTAAAGAAGAGTACAATTGTAAGAGAATTATTTGAGATGAAGTTTTTCACTATGATATCCCTATTTTTAGGGCGGCCATGACAGTTGAGTTTGACAGTTTTGTTTTATGACGTGACGTTTGAGTCGTTGTGCGCACGCGTGGTGGATTGAATGTTGCCATTTTGACTGACATTGACATAACAACAGTTGTCAAAATGACGTTTCACCTAATTCATTTGTCGATTGTTGATCCACCATATTTGTGTTGTGTTGCTCTCCTTGACAAAAAAATGAATGAATTACAATTCAACGAAGTAATATTATAGGAAATAAGCATTAGAAACCGGTTACTATCATGTATAGCTATAATACTTAATTGCGTACGTAGACCTATCCCAGGCTCCATACATTTCTGAAACAACTCCTTTTATCAAAATGTTCCAGGACTGCTGTATTTTAATTTAAATTCAAAATATGCTTACGTTAACGAAACTATACGTCAAAAAAACTCATGATACAGGGTACAGTAGGTATGTGTGTCGGGGGTTTTTTTTTAATTATTAATGCAGTTTAATTCGTAGCTTTTTAAACTGTAACACTTCAACAATTATTATAGATAAAGAGCGCATAACAGCTTTGATCAAATCAAGCTTAGAACCATCCGGTTTAAACTAGCTTTCAATAAAAAAAAACTGCATTGAATCAGTCCATCCGTTTGGGAGCTACGAAGCCGCCGACGGACAGACAGACATGGATGTCAAACTTATAACACGTACCCTTCGTTTTTCAAAGTCACGGGTTGAAAACGTATTTGCTTTGCCATCACCATAATGAAGAAAAATGTAATGATGATAATGTTTCATGGTATTTTGTTTTAGCGCAAAAATGGTGTTCCTGTTTAAGATGTTCCCGTTCCCGTACCGTAGCTATTTAGTTTACCGTGAAATAAGCTTTGGTTTTTTATCATATTGCTATTAGGTGTTAAGCTAGATTTGAATGCATCACCGAATATAAAGTAAATGTCAAAAATCTACCTACGATTCATCCTTATAGTATTTATCCGCGAAGATTTGGGTCGTCTCGCAGTGTTACCAGGTGAGGCTGAATATTATTATAATTTAGAAAAAGATGTAAAATAATTTATTTATTGATTTATGTATTTCAGAAATAAAGTATTATAAGCTAAGTTTTAATATAAGCTTTCCGAAAGAAGATACAAGATATAAAGGTCGCACTAGCGACGGTTGTTATGCAACACTGCGAGAAAGGGGTGTGCCCGCTAGTGTTGCCGATCAATAGTTCCACTATAGGTATCTACCGATAGTTACTATCGATAGTTTTCATCTAAAAAACGCCATACTATCGATAGGACAATCGATAGTATCGATACTATCGACAGGCCAAAACAATCGAATATTGATACTAATTGATACTAATTAATACTATCGAATGGCAACACTAGTGCCCGCAGTAAGCTGGGTAAATATGCTTTAGTAGCAGTCCAGCACATGTCGCAAGCGCAATATATACTGTGAAATTTAAACCACTGTTTTTTAAGTATCTACCGTTTAATAGCACCAAATAATAAAAAGGAAAGGTAAAGGTAATCATTTATTTTTGCATTACGGCCCGCATTGGCCTGACGTCATTGTTAGTACACGTTGACGAGAACGATGATGAACGATTGACGAGAACGCCAAGTTTTAGTTTATTTTTAATATCGATTAATTTAATGCTATCGAATGGTATAGTAGACCATAGTTTGTTTTAGAAAAGCAGTGATTTAAATATCACAACGTAGAATACCAGGGGGGTGATGCTCGCGGGTTCAATATTGATATCGAATTCGATATTATATTGCAACTATTGTCAAAATCTCTACCATTTTGACATTTTTGTTGCAATATATCGAATTCGATATCAATATCGAACCCGCGAGAATCACCCCCCAGCGCTGCGGCATTTGTTTTTGAATTTCGCGGCACTATGCTGAAATATGTGCCTTTTGGCGTCGTAGAGGTCTTTCTTTTTTGTTTTTATTTGTTTTATACTTTTGTTTTTTAATTTTTTGTGAGAGGCCCAAATTAGTTTTCTTCCTTCTTTCTTTTCCCTTAATACAGCGCTATTTAAATTTTTATCATTATACCCAAACCCAGGCCAGTAGGTATACCAAGCCTACATCAATGAGGCCTGTCACCACAGTAATTACTTATCTTACAGTGATTATGTTGCTCCTCAATTAGAACTAGTGGGATATGACACAAATAAATTGAAATACTTACTATCATCAGAGAGAGGTATAGGGGCAAATCGGGGACAGCCAGGCTGTATGCTTTTGCCACCATTAGGCCAGAAGTCTGCAGTGCCGGTCCGCACGGGCGCGCCGTAGCCGCCAGCATCCGTGTGTATGACATCCACGAACTCAGCATCTTTGGCATTGACGTGTTCCATCACCACGCCGTCAGGGTAGAACGCTGGAAAAGCAGGATCGAGTGCTGTTAATCTGAAATGTTGGTAGGCTGGTGTTAATTTAGTGTGGTTTAGAATAGGTGCTTCACCTGATCGTGAAGATGTAAGAGATTTAAAAACATCTGATACGAGCGGGACTCGAACCCGTGAACTCTAACTGCTAAGCTTACGTGTCACACCAGTTTTTGAAATGTTTACTTCCTTTTCAATACGCCTCTTATGAGGGTTAACATTCATGTCTTATAAGGGTTAACGGGTGTTAGGTAGGTACGTTTTTAAGCTACGATAAAACTAGAGTAGTGAAAAAAAAATCAGTGCGGATTCTGTTAAGAAATAATGGTCCATAACTTAAACTATTGCTACTTTACTAGAATATATGAAAGAAAACGAATGCTGTCAAATCGAGCAATAGACCTCATACCAGCCCAAAAATAAGAAACTTGCTTAATGTGACCTTGCTACGCCAGACGGGGAATATCAGACTACAAAAAACTATATTTTTAAACATACTATGTATGTAGTCGAAATTCGACCAATTTTGTTTCTTGAAGCGTTTTGTATTGAACAATATAAATTTTAACTTTCTATACTTCATTTCCTTAAAAACTTGAAGGTACCTATGCCAAATCTTAAAAAGGGGTACCTACACCGTTTTCTCTTCACGCATTAATATGTAGGTAGTAAATAACTGATAACCTATATTTTAACTAAAAAGGGCTAGTGGTTACACAGTCTCAAGATTGGCACTATACCTATCCACAAAATAAATTCAAAAATGTGAAGTTACCTATCTACTACGTTACACGGAACTTATCCAGAGGTGAAACAGGTCATTTCAAGATTATAAAATAAAATGTTTTTCTCTTGTGACACTCACAATAGTAATAACCATAAGATTAATAGTCTAGCATTATTTGCTTGACATAATTTGAATACATATTATGTACAAATATAACATAAATGAGGCCGCATATTTTTTTGCATTGCGTAGCTGTTTCGATTAATCGCATTCAAGACACGATTAATGCAATTCAAATTATTTTAGAATTGGGATTAATACAAATGAATTAAAGTAGATACCTTTTAACAATCTTGTTGTATTTGGTCTTGAGTTCCCTCGCGGTGTATCCAGCGACATGGCTTCCTAGAGAGTGACCTATCACGTGGAACTTTTCCAAAAGAAGTCCAGATTCTAACAGTTTGTTTAGCTGTTCTGCTGCCGCTGTTCCCACCTGGAAAAATAAATTGTCTCATTAGCTGAGGAGTCCTTTGGAAAACATCTTCCGCCCAGCCTTTTCAAAAATTTGATTGGGATCGGCTTCCAGTCTAACTTGTTACGGCTGAATATCAATATTTTACGTGGAGCGACTGCCATCTGACCTCCACAACCCAATTATTGGGTAATACCGGTATTCTAATGTTAGACCAGCTGTAAAACTTTCTGGCTCCTGACTACCAGTATAAACGACTGTCAAAAATATTCCTATGACAACTGGGACCGACTGTTTAACTTGTTCTTCGAGGTACGCAGGGGTCTCGATATGTAAAGAACGGTCAGCTATCCAAGTACTGACCGCGGCAAGCGCAGCTCAACTTAGCAAAACGATCGATAAGCGCGGCTGTCATTTAGCCACGAGCCCTTCTTTGTGTATAATTATAGTATCATAAATACTGGTTAAGATGGCAACACTGCGGTTGGTAAATAAAAAGTAAGTATTAGTTGTGTTGGCCAACTTTAAATGGTTCAAGGAAAATTATGTAGGTAGAATTATGTGATGTGATTTTATGTGCCGTAGAAATAACGACACGTATAGTATTTCATTTTTTATTTGATTTAATTTAAAACTAACCCAAAATTTAAATTTTATGGAAGGTTTCGTAACACCTGTAGGTACCTATGTATCTATGATTGAATATGTATGAAGTTAAACATTCTGGTATAACTGTGAGTTTCCTCCAAACAACATTAAACATGTAATGTATCGAGACTTGTTATATGTGACAAATCAGACATTAATTTTGCGTTCGCACTGTAAGAAACTGCGTTAATTCATCGACAGATTTCAAGATTTGCTGGCTGCGTTCGCATTGACTAAAAACTCATACATTGTATTGTAGATGGTTGTCTTTATGCATACGTTTGACGTTCGCACTGTTACATAAATATGTATCGCAACTTGTCTAAATCTTGTTTTTATTAGTGTTTTCCAACTAAGGCGGTAAACATGTATATGTTGCAAGATTAGTGTAAAATGTGTTGATTTATAAAATTTGTATTAATCGTTCGTCTGCCGCACTTGACAGACACAATTGATTTCGACCTGAATGAGGAGGCGGATTTTTTACATGCGACAGATGGAGGGTTAGAACATGCCTTATACTAGGTATGAAACTTCAAAAAAGTTGCATTTCAACACTTTCAACTAGTTTATTGTTTTAAAGTTCCATGGTTATTGACGTTAGTAGAATAAACTATGTCGGGATTTACACCATGTACCTGTTTATTTTTGAGACTCCGATATTTCGGCGCAGTTGCATGCGCCATGATCACGGAAGAACTTTTTTTGAACTCTGTTCTTCCGTGATCATGGCGCATGCAACTGCGCCGAAATATCGGAGTCTCAAAAATAAACAGGTACATGGTGTAAATCCCGACATAGTTTATTCTTTCAACTAGGTATGTAACAATGCAAACACGGTTCGATACATTTACAGAAAACAGGGTTTTCAACATGTTTTTATGTGAATGTTTCGCAGTAAAGTTTGTACGAAACATTTCCTGGAATTTAATTATAATAAAAAGTAGTTTTAGTTTTAAAACATCTTTTTATTAAAATTTCCTGCCATAATGTGAAGGAACCACTTCAAGCTTTTTTTACTGATGCAGCGATGGTGTGGTTACCGGTTAAGGTAAGGCCACCATTTTCCTGTGGCTAATGACCTCGCACTTCCGTATAAAATTCTTCGGATACGGTAGTAAAACAATGTTGATGGCGATTTTGTATTAATTGCAGGATAATTCTGGATACGAGTAGCATACAATAGGTATTAGGTCCTACTATTTTATACAATGTTGGAAACTCTAATACCTACTGCTATAGTTAGTTATCTAGATGCATCTACCTACGCGTCCTCCAAACTTGCCTTTATGGCGGTCTAATTTTAAGCTCCGTGATTTCTAGCAAATAGCTATAATATATGAGCAATGCAAACTAGTTATATCGTTGCGTAGTTTGAAGATGTGAGGAAAATATTTCATTTATTTGCTTAAGATTCAGATTGCTCTATTACTAAAGAACTATTTTATGTAGGTATTCAGTAGCACTGTCCTTAATTATTTTGATGTGCTAATCGTTAGAAAGCGGTACCCGGGTTAACAGTGCAGGCAGGTAACGGCAAACTATTTATTTATATGTTGGAATTTTATTTAAATATAATTTTATACGTAAAGAGACCGTGACAATGTATATTAGGTATGTTACTAAATTATTACACATAGATATTCGGTCCAATGCAACCAAATACTTTTGCCAACGCAACACATTGCTATTATTGTATTAACTTAATGCATCCGTAATTTCAGTGCATTTGTAGACACTGTATGGGTGCATTCGGAACATTAAAATTCTAAAAGCTTTTAAAGCACGTGATCCTAATCTTCATTCGCTTAGCCTTTTCTGAATCGTTCGGATTCCGGTATAACCAGGGGACTACTCTCTAAGCACGAAATCCGTAGTTTCGACCTTAGTTACGGGCGTTTCTTACTCCGTATCACCTACGGACTTAAGATTAGTTTGGGGCCCGAACTAAGAATGAATGATAGCACGATTTAACAGCTGTCCCTACTCCCGATGTGTTTATATCCGTCCGAACAATTGTATTTTGACACTTGTTTTGACGGAATCTTATGTCTATTGTATTTTTGGACGGGCCCGTATCTTCGTTGACGGACTTACAGAGTAGACCCCCAGATGCAGCTAAATATCAAAACCTATTTTACATAGAGCGCCTGTTACGTATATCTGACCTCCACAACGCATTGGGTAATATAAACTTAGACCAGTTGTCAGACTTTCAGGCTCCTAAGTAGATACCCATCACGTATCTAACAAGATCTTACCTAATCGTTGACGATTAGGAAGATAAGAAGAAAATGTGATTTTTTATTTCATTTGAATGAAATAAAAAATCACATTTTGAATATATTCCAAAAATGTGTAACTTGAGTTTCAAAACAGCAATTTATTCAAAAAAATATATTTTTAAACCCTTTCTGGCACAAAAAAAATATTGTTGGAAGAACGTTAAACGGTCTTTTGGCAAATAAACATAGAATCCAAGCCTTCAACCAATGCCAAAAGTAGGTTTTCTCATAACACGTTTAGCTGACACATTTGCATTGCAATCAACTGAATTCACCATTGCCAACAAACACCACAAGAATTGACATTAATGCCTTTTATGTAAATTATATGTGGGTAGGTATCTAATTGCCTAGTCCAGCGGTCGGTAACCTTTTAGCAGGCAAGGGTCACATAGTGGCAAAATAAAATAAAAGCGGGCCGCACTTATTCATATTTTGCACCTATATCATGTGCGAGTGGTGGGCAATGGTATTAGGTGATTCGCACACCGCACCGCATCACGCAGCGTAGCGCGGGAGTGCGTGATCTTCCGTTGTTTGCAAGTACCTGTGTTTGTACAGAAACACGCTTTTCGGCTTTTGTTCCGTCGCCAGTTGTATAGTAAAGTATATTACAGTAGGTACCTACTTAGAAATTTTTATCTGTCTGTCTGTCTGTTTGTTTCGGCTAATCTCCGAAACGGTTGGATCGATTTTAATGGGACTTTTACTGGCAGATACCTGATGTTTTCAGGAGTAACTTAAGCTTACTTATTAGGATTTCGCGCAAAAAAAATAAAACCCATAAAATATAGGTAGGTATGTATTTGTAGAGACTACGAAGCCGGGGCAGTCAGCTAGTTCCGAACAACAGTCGCGGGCCGCAAAGAGGAAGTATGCGGCTTGCCGACCGCTGACTTAATCCATAATAAAATCTTACCTTTTTCGTATTTCGTGCAGCATTGACTAAGTATGAACCATGCGCCATATTAGACCAGTCTAATAATATCACGTTTGTGTCCGGTCTTGCATCCAAATATGAGCTCACCACGACCTGAAGACAAAAAGGAAATAATTATAGAATACCTAATATAAAATAATGTTCTTGTAGTTGCTAATATAGAAAAGATCGCAGAGTAACCTTGGATATAAAAATATAAAAAAAACAATTTCCTTCGAATTAGAATGACATTCAGCATTATTGAACCTTAAAGGTTACATAATGCCCACACTTCACCGCTTCCTAGTGTTTCAGCTGTGAAGAAGTGGCACAGCAAATTTCCCAGCATGAGGATATGGCTGCCAGTCCACCAGGTGTGTGGTGTGTGTGTGTGCGAAACCCACCCAATAGAATAATTCTCTTATAGGTAGGTGCAAGTGACGCAGTTTTATAGTGAATGTATGAGTTGAAATAATTAATTTGATTTAGCGTCCCGGTTCCAATAGACTGGCTAAGAGATAACAAAACAAGTGAATACTATACAGGGTGGCAGGTTGGACAGTGGAAATATTTAAAGGGGTCATTGTACTCATCATTATGGACAACTTTTACTATGGGACCAACCCTGAAATCGCGAAAATAAATCAGCTGTTCCATACATTTATGTTCACATAACTCAACAAATTGTATGGAACAGCTGATTTTTTTTTCGATATTTCAGGGTTGGTCCCATAGTAGAAGTTGTTCATAATTATGAGTACAATGACCCCTTTAAATATTTCCTTTCCACTGTTTAACCTGCCACCCTGTATAAACAAAATAACATACAATCGCATTAACATTACGATAAGATTTCCCATCGCTTTAAATGGAAGTCTTAGGAATTATTATGTGGGCTTATCTACATATCTACATCGACGACAATGACAATATTAGCAAACACCATATCGCAAACATCAAGCCACTTCCGTAGCTGTGGAACGTTTTCCCATGAGATAGCGTAATGGAAGACGGATGTCTTCCTACTAAAGGATTAATGGCGAGATAACACAGAATAGGACGCATAAAGACTTGGAAAACTTTACTAATGTTTAGACGAAATAAAAGCAGATAAACTCACCATTAAGCCTGAGAAATGTGAAGAGAATAACAGTCAGTTGCAGAAAAGGTCATTAAGTACCTATTAAAGGAGACTTTAACCATACAATTTCTACGGTTAAAGTTTCCTTTAAAACTTTATGACCTTTTCTGCAACTGACTGTAAGAACAGCAAATTGCCAGTTAAGAATTTGATGAAAGTATAATAAGCAAGTGCTAAAGTTAGTTTTGAATACGATATTTTGAGAATTGTCAATGATGTAATCTTCGAACCTAAATCCTCTTATAAAACTACCAAAATTATTTTTAATCGATTTACTTTTACACCTTTGTAAACGTGTTGCAAAAATTTATTGATATACAGGGTTATTTGTAAAACAGTAGAAACCTCTTAAGAGGTCATTGTACTCATCATTATGAACAACTTTTACTATGGGACAAAACCAGAAATCGCGATAAAAAAATCAGCTGTTCCCTACATTTATGTTCGTATATCTCGTCAAAATGTAGGGAACAGCTGATTTTTTTTTCGCGATTTCAGGTTTTGTCCCATAGTAAAAGTTGTTTATAATGATGAGTACAATGACCTCTTAAGAGGTTTCTATTGTTTTACAAATAACCCTGTATAAAAATATAACAAGAATAGTAGGTATGTACATCAGATTGCCACCCAAGAATTTGATAAAAGTGTTATGGGCAAGATAAGCAATAAATTGCAAAGCTTTGAATCTAATATTTTGCTAATTGTCAAATTTAACCTTTGATTTGAATCTAAATTATCTAACGACAGTTCTTAATTAGATACTATAACCGCAGCCCTTAGAACTGGCAAGTGCATCGGCATATGAATGAATCGTTTCAGTTAATATTATTCATCAATTTGTATGCACTTTGTGGAGTTCTGCTTTTGCACATCACGGAATGCCAAGTGCATGAATCAAAAGGCGTGAATGTTAAAAATTATTTATAATGAGTAATCGAATGAGGAACTCATTTGAACTGATAATGGTATTAAATCATAAGATAAAATAAGAATTAAATTGATGACAAAAGAACATCAATATTACGATAATAAACCAAAAAAAATGAGTAAAAACTAAAAATGATAGCTCCATAGAAACTAAATGATCAATTTTTTTATCAGACATCTGTACTAGCTATCTGGAGAGTCTCGGGCACGGTAAAGATTACAATCTGCACTACCAAGTAATTTAATTAGTTAATTACGGTAGGCACACCTACCTAATCATTGATTAGTTGTTAATTAGTTTACACTACTACTTTTTGGTTTGCTTTGTATTAGGACTAGCACTTCGCTCGCGACTTCGTCCGCGTGTCCCACAGGAACTGTGCATTTTTTCGGGATAAAAAGTAGCCTATGTTACTCAGTGATAATGTAGCTTTCTATTAGAGAAAGAATTTTTAAAATCGGTCCAGTAGTTTCGGAGCCTATTCGGTACAAACAAACAAACAAAAAAATCTTTCCTCTTTATAATATTAGTATAGATAGCAGAAGTTCGATATTTTATTAAACAAATTATTCATCACCGCGAAGATCATCATTAATTATGAATCTTAGGTATTTTAGCGTTTGAATCTAACCAGACGTGCTAATATTGACTTGTTAGGAACATCTGTTTTTGATTTCGTTACTTGTTGTTCTATTTTCGTAGTCCTCTCAAATTGTACGTCAACAAGACGTATACTTAAAAGTAGAACTTTTTTTACTAAAAAGCTGCTTCCATCACCTTGCTGGGTAAACGATTTGATGACGGCGATCTTTCTAGATATCATCAGCCTAACCTTTATTCGAGTTTGAGTCAGCCTTACGCCCATTATAATACTCTTAGTTGCCTTCTAAAATATCCTCAACCTCTTCGCAATCTCACTAGTTTTTAGAAACCACTAAGAACAAAATATGGTAGTAGTCTTACTTTTTCACGCTGAATATCAATATTTTACTGCTACAGAAAAAAATATATTTTTGGTACGAAGTTCTTCACGGCTTGCGATAGGAGTTCACTGGTAAAAATCGTAACGTAAGGAAAAAGTGTTATGCCCCCTTCATGCGACTTTCTCTCTCTGTCTCTTTCTATTATATTCGAGGCATAAGGTACTTCGTTCTCGCGCGATGGGGAATCCCCCGATCGTACACGTTTTTGTTTGTACTCAATGTTTTTAACCTCACCTGGATACTCTCCTGCTGAGCGACTTCAATGAAGCCATGGATGTAGAAGACGGTAGGGTTGTTCTTGTCAAAGCCTTTGATTTCGAACAACCGACTGGCTTGACTGAGAGGAATGTCCACGTAGTCCTCTGCTGTTTGTCTGCGGAACAAAGGCGTAATTGAAATTAAATTAATAAGTAGGTGGTTGCTGCTTTCGCTTCTTTGATGGTATTTGGTCTAATCAATTGAATTCAGCAAGTTCTACCATACTTCAGAGACCTGTCGGTCTAACTCTAAAATAGAAGTGCATAATTATGTGTTGTACACATACAAAGATAAAATAATGATGGATGATAATTATGACGATAGACGAATATTATGAATATAGGACCCTTTGCAAGATCTCAAAATTCGAGTTGACCGAGCAGGTCGCGGTAGCTTAGTTGGAAAAAGCGATGGCACGGTTCGCCAGAGATCGCAGGTTCAAATCCTGCTCGCGACATTCGATTTATGAGAATCTCTTAAATATTTAATAACTTATGAGAAGTATAACATGGCTTGACATGTTTCAAATTCACAAAAAATATACATTTATATATTATGAATATAAATGACAGATTTTCAATAAACTACTCGTAACACTCTAATGTTGCCTCTTTTTATCGTATAACAATTAACTCTATAACTCTATCAATTAAACCTACATTTTTAAGCTAATGCAATACACCTGTGTAATTCACAATACTATGTTTTTCCTGTATCTAATCCTTTCACAGACATAATTGTTTGCAGTGAGTTTAGATCGCGTGACAAATAAGCATTTAATTTTTCTTTACCGATAAAACATCGAGTCATGATTATTTACATTTTATTTTCAGATCGGACTTATTAACCTACTTTGCTCTATTACTCTGCGGCAAAATGAACTGTTTTGTTAGATTAAATAAAAAAAATACCTGAAGCTGGTACAAGCAGTTATATTAAAAATAACAAAATCAAAAAGGCTCCTCTATTTAGAAGGATGCATATTGGGTGATTAATTAGGGTTCCGTACCAAAATGGTAAAAAAGGAACCCTTATGGTGCAACTTCGTCTGTCTGTCTGTCTGTCTGTCTGTCTGTCTGTCTGTCACACCTGCTTATTTCAGCAACTACTTATGCTATCGACTTGAAATTTGGAACAGTTATAAAGAATATTCAACTTTATTGCAAATGAAAAAAGGCCAAAAATAATTTTATTTTCATTGCAAAAGGGGCCGGAGTGGGGGTCCGAAATTTCAAAGTGGGGTTACTAGGTCAAGTGACATATTATATGAAAGGGCTTGATCTGCACATTTCAAAATATATTTTTATTTAATTTTATGTCTCACAGTTTTCGACATATGATGAAAAATGTCCAAAAAAATACCATTCCCCCCCCCTTATCTCCGAAGTTTGCGGGGCGTAAAATCTGAAATAATTAGAGTTGATAGGAATTGACCCAAATATGGCACCAAAAATAAAACGATGTTCCTAACTAGTACAGTTTTTTCAAAATCATCAAAATTCCTTCACAAACAAACTTAGTTATGCGGTCCGGTTTTTTTCACTTAGTACGTCCAAAAATGATACGGGACCCTCGGTGCGCGAGTACGACTCGCACTTGGCCGGTTTTTTTAATTTGTACTTAAAACTTTGACTTACCCATTATAGTATCTTAAATAAATATCTTCTACTCGGTTTGTTCTATCTGGCAAGATTCCTGGAAGAAAAATGGAAATTTTAGAATGTTTGGAAAAAAGTACGTTAACTTCTGGAATCACGTGTTTTTTTGCTCTATGTAAATATTTGAAAATGGGATAGTAATGCAAGAAATAGAACCATTGTACTTTTTCTCAGGAATTAGCTTGATTTGGACAAATGTAGGTACCTATATTATTAAAATAACATAACAGCAAATGCACCCACATTTCTCCAGATGTTTAAGACCCATGTATTGTGGTGAGCCTATTATTAGCCAGGTACAAAGGCCTTTGATTTTATTTCAGCATTTCTTATAGTTTCGGATATGGCCATCCACGCACACTTGGAAAATTCACCCTGTATAGTAGGTAGGTATAGCTAATGTATACTTTATACAAAAGTGTAAAAAACTAGGCATTACCGACACTGGTTCCAATATAAACTTCTGCCACGTCATCGCCCGCTATTTTCGTTCCAGCGTACGTTATTAAAAATAAATAAGAGATATTCTTAGAAAACATTGTAGCTTTTCAGTTCGGCCTATTTCTTTTGTATGCAGCAGTATTCAAGAATTTTCATTTACTGGTGAAAATTAATTTGTTCTTATAAGAATGACTTTTTTTCTAGAATAATCAAGCTTGTGATTTTTATTGCGATAAGTTACGATGTCGCGAAAGAACTGAAAACTGAATGTAATGCCTACGTTTATATTATGTACAAATAGGAAATTCAAATACATCAGCATGCGATTTTTATGCAGTATTATGTTGAATGATTGTGCAATTTATACCATTTACTTGCACGCAGTTGTTCAGAAAATGACAAACATGTTCGGATCTTATTTATTTAAAAGAATTTTGATCGTCAAAGCTACTTCCTACTTCAGAAATGATAGCTCGAGATAAACATGGATTAAGATATTCCATTATTGCAGTTGTTACTAATAAAATGATATGGGTAGAGGGCTAATGCGGCGATTGGCTTAAATAGTAAATAAAATTATGTGATTAGTTATATATATTTCGTTCTATTAGTATATTAGTAGCTTTTTAGGGTTCCGTACCAAAATGGTAAAAAAGGAACCCTTATGGTGCGACTTCGTCTGTCTGTCTGTCTGTCACACCTGCTTATTTCAGAAACTACTTATGCTATCGACTTGAAATTTGGAACAGTTATAAAGAATGCCTATTCAACTTTATTGCAAAATGAAAAAAAACCAAAAATATTTTTATTTTCATTGCAAAAGGGGCCGGAGTGGGGGTCCAAAATTTCAAAGTGGGGTTACTGGGTCAAGTGACATATCATATGAAAGGGCTTGATCTGCACATTTCAAAATATATTTTCATTTAATTTTATGTCTCACAGTTTTCGACATATGATGAAAAATGTCTGAAAAAATACCATTCCCCCCCCCTTATCTCTGAAGTTTGCTGAGTAAAAAATCTGAAATAATTAGAGTTTATAGGAATTGACCCAAATATGGCACCAAAAATAAAACGATGTTCCTAACTAGTACAGTTTTTTCAATATCATCAAAATTCTTTCACAAAGCAACTTAGTTTTGCGGTCCGGTTTTTTTCACTTTATACGTCCAAAACTGATACAGAACCCTCGCTGCGCGAGTACGACTCGCACTTGGCCGGTTTTTTATTTAAGATTCACTTTTACGTCATCATCATGGAAAAAATGCTGCGTTAGTAGGTATCTATACTTGTTAACTGGCTAGCTGAAGTGTCACAGGCACGTTTTATAGCTGTATGTTCATTAATACGTCCAAATTATACACTATATTTATTTACCTAATTGTAGATACCTAACAAAATTGTTCCCTAGAACTCCTTCAATTCAAAAATCTTTAAATACAATTTTATAATTTCAACTAAAAATACGGCGAATATTGCTTCCTCGATATAGATTTAAAGGGTGTATTGGTTTTAACGAGGTTTTCCCTCTTTTCCTCCTTATAAATTAGTCCTACGTAAAACGTCTCTTATGTAACAGGTGTGAAACAGTAATTAAGTTACTTAAGGGATTTTCTTGTTTTATGTGTTTCATACCGAACCGAATTAAATTTTAGCGGAATATTCGCAGGTATAATATATTCCTGGCATACTTTTATTGTTATGATTAGCGTTGCCGTTCGATAGTTTTAATTAGTATCAATACTATCAATTGTTTTGGACTGTCGAATGTCCATAGTGTCGATAGTTTATAAAGCAATACTATCGATAGTATCGATAGTATCCATACCATTGATTGTCCTATCGATAGTATGGCCTTTTGTAGATTAATAAATTAGTACCTATAGTGAAACTATTGATCGGCAACACTGATTAAGATGACTGTGTGTGTGTATAATGCGTTCGAGTTGGTTCGAGTAAAGTCGGTTCTCCGATCGGGCTCCAATTCGGATTGGTCTGATCATTGGTCTGATGTAGATATGAGTTAATTTTCTTGTAGTTTCAGGGATATGTCAATGCGCTAAATTCAAAATTGACTAGTTTACATAAAGAACAGTTTTATTGGACAATGAGTTTTTATTGGAAAAATAGGAACAATTAGGATGGCTTTCACTGTTAGAGGTGGTCCTAACATTAGTAACTATGGCCATACTAAAAATATTTTCTACACATAGTGAAATATTAACACATTGGTACCTACTAACAAATAAAGTCAGTGTAAGGAAATAAAGCTGGAAATAAATATCACTTTAGAAGTATTTTTTTTTGTAACAAACTGTGATATTCTGATGAAAACTGCAATAAATCTCAATCAATACCTAAATGTTAACAATGTAGAAGTAGTTACTTTATTTGAAAAGTGTGACAAAATGTGTAAATATTCTTATTGTGTTTCTGTTCTCTATTATTAGGTAGTTTAGCTATTGTACATGAAAGATTATACTTTGCTAAATATTTACATATTACATACTAATTTGTAAGCAAGTGTTTCTTTATTTTAGAAACTAACAACTTATTGAGTCACCCAAGCATAACATTAAACATCTGGCATTTCAAGTTTTTACGACGTTACCTTATACTCTATAAAATGCTCCACCTTTGGAAAGAATTCGAAAAAACCGGTTTGTAAACGTTCCTGCTACACACGCTTAGGTACACTCACATGAATAAGCTGTCGTGTCGTAGTGACGCGACACGGGGCCGACCCGAGGTGCAAGGGCCAACTGACCCGGATCATGCCATTTAAAATTCATGAAACATCACTCTTCCATTGATATTTCGAACTAAACGTTGATCTATTTGTGTTTTCGCTGTTTAAGTTTAAGTTTAGTTTACCTAGGAACACACTAATTGCTTTCCAAGACTTATGTTATTGACAATAAGGTAGGTACGATTTGCACCGATGCACGACGGAGTACATTTTACAATGCGGTAAAGGAAATTGAAGTGTCTCTACAGTAAATAAAGTTCTTATTCTGCCAGAATGCTCGCGCATCCACCGGGATGCCCGCGCATCCGCCGCAATGCTCGCGCATCCACCGAAATTGTAGATGGGCCTTTGTGTGCAAGTGAACTTGGACGTATGCTTAACAAAGTTCCAGGATACCGCAACATGAGTGGCTTCCTTTAGCCGGGAACAAATACTAGCGGTTATTAATAAAGTTAACATAGTTAATTGTTACTGACAGTTGTTTCCAAAAAATGTGAAATAGTAGGTAGGCTAGTAGGCTAGGTGTAGTAATTACTCATATCGCTATTGTTAGGAAACACGACCATAAAAATAGTTTAATTTATTAGAGTGTGCCGTTCATTGCTAACAAGGGAATCGTAGGTACTCTGCGATAGTGATCGAAGCGTAGCATGAAATTAAGGTCGATTACATGTCAGTTCATTAAATATTTTATTAGCGGCAAAACTATTTAATCATTACGGCTCGTTCACACGGGTTCCGTCTTTGACAATTCGTCAAAAGCACGATACGTCATCATGAGTAATAACACTACCTACGTTGCTATCATGTTTTAGCCGCTTGTATACAGGGTGGCAGGTTAGACAGTGGAAATATTTTAAGGGGTCATTGCACTCATCATTATGAACAACTTTTACTATGGGACCAAACCTGAAATCGCGAAAAAAAAATCAGCTGTCCCATACATTTATGTTCACTTATCTCAACAAAATGGAACAGCTAATTTTTTTTTCGCAATTTCAGTGTTGGTCCCATAGTAAAAGTTGTTCATAATGATGAGTGCAATGACCCCTTAAAATATTTCCACTGTCTAAACTGCCACCCTGTATTATTCATATGTCGCACATCGGCAAGAAAGGTGTCACAACACAATAAATGTAGTTTTTGGGAAATCCCGATTTTCTTTTTTTAGATCCTAGAATTCCTTTAAAAAAATTCTGTATTAAATGCTATCTCTCAGCGAGGAGCGGATGTGCGATGTATTTATTAGGGTAACACCGGCTCCACACGTTGGCCCCAACGTTGGCCCCAACGGCACTCGCCCAACGTGTGGATCTAGAAAATAGCATTCCAACGGTGTGACAAGTTTTCTACCAATTTGTTTGCTAAAGTTTCCAAAGTAAATGAATAGTGTCACATCTACGTCACCTACTCATATTCTTTATTAGTTTTTGCACAGCGGAAAAGTTAAGACAATGTAGCCTTAACTGTTAGTTAAAGCTAAAGGTGTGTGTCATTGCAACCAGAGCAGTGGTACTTAACCTGCCTGGAACTTAAATACCAAACAAATAGCTTGTTTCAAGGCAGGCTACTTAAGATTCTAGTTTAGGCGATTAGATCTCAACCTCAGATCATAGAAACAAGGAGATATGCCATCATAGCAAATTAGTACGGGAACAACTGATGCCACTTTTAGTACATTTTTCGACACAATTACGCGCATAATTAAGCGCTCCTTGTGAATAAACAGATCTCCCACGCATTGAACATTCCGCACACCCTCAATCTAACACAACTCATAATCATAAAACATAATCGTCACTCAACACTAGCACCAAACTAAAACACTGTAAGTATTAATACCATCGATCGTGTTCGGTTCGTCGCCAGCGCGTACGTTTTTAATATGAGCAATTTGCTCAAGATCAGGCATCAAGCTCGATAGCGCCTTGGCACATCTCCGTGTTTCTATGATCTGAGATCTCAACTCACAGTTTAGAAAGTGAACTAGTTCTGTTTCATCAATTTATAACGCAATGTTTAATCTACAAAATTCTAATGAAGACAATGTATGACAAGTTGCCCACACAAATAATTTTGTTGTATTTTATCCAAACACTTTTTTAGTACCTATAAAAAGTGTTTTGATAATGATGATGATGAATTATTACAAATTATGGTCCAGTGAAAAAAAATGATAGGTACCTACCTACTGAAAATTCAAAATAAAAATTATCTAAAATTAGTATGTACCTACATAATATTTCTACTAAGGATGTTGATTCCTCTATAAATAACTTTACTTTATAACGTATAATTCAGATTGGATTGTGTATTTTGTAGATTAGTAGATATTATCTTAAGTTGTGGAACATCGTGGGGTTTTAGTCAGTAGAAGTCCGCATGATCTTGATCCGGTTTCACACAAAAGAAAATGGTAATGCGAGAATGTTTAAAATATCTACTGTTAACTGTTGGAATGCGGTACCTTCTACAATACCCGGCACGAAACTGGAGCTTTTTAAGCGATTTTGGACCTTATTTCTGAGACAATACGACGGGTACACAAAGTCAAATCCCCAACACTCCGCCGAGTGATCAAGTTAAATGCCAGCAACCGTAGCTATGTAACGTCCACATTTCAAAATGAAATTCTTCTTTGACATCATTATTGACATGATAAAATAAAACCCTATCAGTTATCCCCATTGATCTCACGTCACGTCATGCATTGTTTGGAAGTTGAAACGCGATACGGCGTCCCGTGATAATTACACAAGATAACACGTTTGGTTCAAAGTAACGCAGGCCAACCGTATAGTTACGGTTTGGTTAGCTCTAGGGCTGTGCTTACAAAATAAAAAACCGGGCAAGAGCATGTCCGGACCACGCTCAGTCTAGGGTTCCGTAGCAAGAAGAATTTCAGTCTTTCAACCGCAAATAAAAGTTTGTATTTCATAATATTATGTATTATGATATACAAACTTATTTTTGCGGTTGTCAAAACTCAAAACTGAAAATAGTGAATATTTCAAAAAGTTATTGACGTATCTTGTTCAAACCAATTTTAATCGAGAGTATTTATTAGATGCCATAAGCTTGATTTTTTTCAATTTTTTTGATTACGCGGCTGGAAAATTACAGGGGGGGGGGGACACATTGTTAACGAGTTTCGGAGCTCCTAGTTCACTCAATATGGACTTAAATAAAAAAGTCATTTAGAAAACTTTAAGTTATTTTCAAAGACCTATCCAACAATACCCCACACGAAGGGGTGCGCGCAAATATTTTTTTTCATCCCTCAGTTTCATGTATGGGGGTTACCCCTAATTATTTTATTTTTAGTAATTTCACTACAGGCCTTTATGGCGGTTCACAGAAGACATAACTGCGAAGTTTCATACAGATTGGTTATGAACTGTAGATTTGACGAGGGTGTGACAAACGGACAGACGGACGGGACGAAACTAAAAGGGTTCCTAGTTTTACTACGGAACCCTAAAAAATATAACATGAAAACATAATAATGGTGGGCTATATTGGATGTAGAAGATTGTCTTATTTTCAGAGATTGTAAAAATAATGAATAAATTTTTAATTGTTTAGAATACTCAAACAGGAATTAGTTAATTATTATTGAAATGATTTCCTAACTATCTTGTGACCAAAAAAATAGCCCTTTTTAGTTACAGAATTAACGAAACATAATAAACGATGATTATGAAATAATAAAAATAATAATAAAATATTTATTCAGAAATTGAAATTGGTAATGTACAATATAAACCTAAAAATAATATAGTTATAGGTATTACAATTTTTTTGATTAAACGTCATTTAACTTAAACAGCTATTAAGTTAATTGACATCTATTCTTTGGCACAGAAATGGCAAGGATAGTGTTAGGTATATATTATGTATATTTAATGAGTGGTTAAAAGCGACATTTTTTTATAAGTAAGGGGGAAATATCTACATATAAAGTGGCCCATAAGTTGTATCAAAGGTTAAACATGCCATAACAGCCGCTGCCATTCAAATTAGCGTGTTACAATGTACCTATTTCGGCAAGTTATTAAAACCGGTAGTTAGAGGCCTGCTGGTTCTCAATTTGGTAGTTTAATGTTATTACTATTATTCTTTTTTTCTGTTAAAAAACCTTTTTTTTTGTTTTTGAGGTTGGGAAATCATCAAATGATGAATGATGATGAGGATGATGATGAATCAGAAAATCCCGCTCTGGGTGGAGCAGGTTTTTTTTTTTCGGTTAAAAAACCTAACGTAAGGGTCGTCACCTCGTCCAAGCCGCCGCGGTAGACGCTCCGGGCGTCGGGAGCCGCGTGACGACTCCCGGCCACCGTAGGCGCGGGCCTGCGGGCGGTGAGTAATGGGTAGCTCACCGTCGGATCAGGACCAGGCCCGTGCCGAACGGCGCGTACGTGTTCCACGCGCGCCTCAAAGAGATGTCAGCATCAGAGAGGGGGCCCATTAGGGCCCAAGCCTGCCGGGAAAGCGGGATTGTCCGGAAGGGATACCGCTGACCCGGACAAAAGGGCTAAGGAAGGAACATGGGTGGGTTTTAGTCAGTAAGAGTCTGACACTCCCTTCCGCTCCGCCCAGAGCGGGAGGGGTCATTTGATGATTTCAAAAAAAAAAAAAAAGGGTCGTCACCTATCTTTTAATGTCATACATCGGACAGCCACTCTAGCACGCAAAATACGCGCTTAGTCGTGGAAATTGTGGAAACCAGCCCGCTATACCATACTATTGGACAACCACTCATATTCTGTTCTGTTATTAACGAACGGAGGGTACTTATACAAAGTACAGCCGCCTTTGAGAATCACAAGCGTGACGGTGACGCTAATTCATAGCATAACGGGTTACATGGTTTTACGGTAACATAAGCATTGTAATGACTAAGTGCCACACTCTGGCCATGTTTTTAAGTCTACATAACACCACCATGCTGAATTACGCGTGGTATTAACGTAGCGTAAATTTTGACGCCGATTTTCAACGACGTAATTTCGGCATGTGTGTCTGTACTCTAATACTATTTTCTTGCCTAGTAGATAAGTGGTGTGTTCGAGATAAGGAACAATGTATGAGTATAATGATATCAGATACTGTTACCTACTTCCTTGAGATAATGTTAAGAATTACGAAGTGGTCGTGTTGTTAAACATAATAATTAGATATTTTTGTGTAGATAATTTACAAAAACTAAAAAAAAATCTTAGGTATTTAGGGTATGGCCAAACGTCCGAGCGCGGCGGAGACAAACCATTATTCTACGGGCCAAACGTTTATCAATGTTATTACCTAAATAAACTCCAAAAGAGTACATACTGACCCATTTTCATTATTTATTTAATATTTTAACAATGAAAATGGGTCGTACTCTTCATTATATAGGTATCTCCTTTTCATTCTATAATTCGTATTTTTTGTATGAACAAAAATCTGAAGGCTGTTAGATGGTGACGATGAAAGCTCAAAAGGCCGAGGCCAGCCCCAGAAGGAGATAGCAAGATGACCTATATGCGTTCCGCGAAGTCTGATTCGAACAGGCGCAGGAAAAGAGTGTCTGAAAGGACTTGGGGAGGCATTTGCCTAAGAGTGGGACAGCATAGCCTGACAAAAAGGGCAGGAGGATGATGACTAAAAACTGAGGTAGGTATCAAACAGTAAATAGAATACTGACTACAATATAATGTTTACTTCAAGTCACGTCAGCCATGTCATTTCTACATAAGTCATGTCATGTCATACATAATTATTATAATATGGTGTGTTTATTTACATTTAATCGCTCCATAATAATAATTGTTGTGGCTGTCATTTATATTGTACTAGCTTCCGCCCGCGGCTTCGCCCGCGTTTTAGGGATAAAAAGTAGCCTTTGTGTTATTCTGATGTATAAGCTATATTACTGTAAAGTTTCATCAAAATCCGTTCAGTAGTTTTTGCGTGAAAGAGTAACAAACATCCATACATCCATCCATCTATCCATACATCCTCACAAACTTTCACGTTTATAATATTAGGAGGAAGTAGGATAGGATTTTACATACGATTATAAACGCATATGTATGTGTTTAGTTGGGAGGTGTATTTTTTAAAGGTCGTGCAATCATTAGATATTGTTAACTATGGGGATTCTTTATTTCAATTTAAATTGTAAATAAATAATTATAACTACACACATCAAAAGTATCTAGGGATCAACATATATTTTTGCAATAACTTTTCTCCTGATTGATATTAATTAAAATTTTCTTTAAGGATTCATCAAATAAAGTGTTTTCGTTTGTCACAGTAACGATAAACCAAGTCACCTTTGCATTAATAAAGAAATTTGCCATTTTCCTAATAAAGGGATTTTTGACATTTGAACCACTAACATTAAAGTTCGAAAAAAAGACTGAAATAACAGTTTTCTTTAAAATTTTATTGGGTAACTTAAACAATTAATAATCCGTGTTTCTACCGCGAACACTAACAACACAAGAACATCGGTTTGGCATACTCAAAATGAGTTCATCCAAATCACGCTGTGGAATGGCCGCCCATGTTCGTTGCAACAACAAAAAAAGGTCTTCTTGCGACTGGATACCCTCCATATTCGGCAGAGCTCTTCTCTGTAGCATATCCCATGCATGCTCAATCGGGTTCAAGTCTGGCGACTGAGCAGGCCAGGGCAGGACATTGATGTTAGCTGCGGCGAGAGTCTGTCTTACAACTCTTGCGGTGAGCGGTCGTGCATTATCATGCATTAACTGAAATAAGGGACCGATTTGCACTTGTAGAGGAACGATGACGTCTGATACAATCGTCTCAGCATAAATTTGAGCGTTGAGGTTGCCTCTGATCCAAATCAACTCAGTTCTTCCGCCGATCCAAATACCCGCCCATACCATGATGGTTCCACCACTATAAGGATGGACTTCCTGGCAGGATTTTAATCGCTGTTGGCGTCCAGGGGTTCTCCAGTGTCGTATACGTCTTGTATCCGGTCTCATACCAAAACGAGACTCATCAGAAAAGCACACGAAACGCCATTGTTCTTCTGCCCAATTTCTGTGTTCAAGAGCCCATTGATATCGAATCCTACGATTGTGCATTGCTATAGGTGGTACCCGTAGCGGTCTTCGGGAATGAAGGTTCACTTCATGCAAGCGGTTTCTGACTGTTTGGTCGCTAATTAAGTTCCCTGAAGAGTGATGAAGCCTTACGGCTAACATCATGGCGGTTATTGTTGGAGCTCTTCGAGTTAAGATTTGAATGTATCGGTCTTGTCTCCGTGTGGTGCAGCGATACCGTCCTCCATGGCGCTCAGCCACGGTACCAGTGCTTCGGTAACGTGTCCAAAGTCGACTGATAACACTCTGACTTGTATTCAGAGCTAAAGCTACAGTACGTTGCCGGGAACCAGCTTCTATCATTCCCACGGCTCTGAGCATTTCTTCCCTGCTTAAATGACGTCGCCGCTCCATAATAACGTTGGTTTTAATCAGTAGTAGGGAAACAGTAGCACTAATAATGTCTTCAATGCGTTGTATGTTTTTATAGGGAAAATATTGACAGCTTATTTTCATCTTTTACTCGAATTTGATTGAGAGTTCCTGATTCAAATTATGAAATGCACCAAAAAGGATCCATATAAATTTATAAAATCATAAATTTATTACAAAGCCACATCTCAATCTCAAGAAATCCGCATAAAAATGCTTGATCCCTAGACACTTTTGATGTGTGTATATTGTATTTTTTTTTTGAGAAAACTTGCTCGAGTTTTTCACGGGGCGGCTACCATCTGACATTGCGTATTAAAAAAACTTGTGATTGGCACTGATATACAATTCTTTACACCAAAAATAATTCATCATTGGCCAAAACATTATAGATCTAATTGACGCAATCCCAATTATTTGTACGAGACTACGAAACATAATTTTTTATCTTTGCATATCTATCTAAAGAGAAAAAATTTGATTGTTTGTTTGTAATGAATAAACTCAAAAACCATTGGACCGATTTTAAAAATTCTTTCATCAGTAGAAAGCTACATTATCACTGAGTAGCATAGGCTACTTTATATTGCAAAAAAAAATCACAGTTCCTGTGGATCACGCGGACAAAGTCGCGTGGAAAGTGCTAGTCCTTGATACCACTGTTGCCAATTTTGCGATTTTTCTGCTAGACATTATGACTTTTGCCCTAAAATAGGCGACAAAGTCGCAAAATTGGCAACAGTGGTCTCTTTCAAAGAGTCTCTAGAAGGGACAACTATTGCCAATTTTGCGACTTTTGCGCTAGAAATGTATGCAAAAGTCATAAATCTCTAGGGGAAAAATCGCAAAATTGGCAACAGTGCTTGATAATGCTGTGAATCATATCATTAGGCATTACAAGGTCTTATGTCGCCTCTCCGCTGTTTAATATTCTACACTAAGCAAAGATGACACACTGATATTGCATTCTGATACGTAGGTACTGTGCATAGCCCAGTTTGTGGCATGACGTATGAATTTAAATGACGCAGCCGCATACATGATTCTTTCCTCTTGCCATTCGCATATGCTAATAGCCTGTAGCGTACAGCTTTGCTCATGTAAATGAAGGGTTTTATTACTGCTGAAACCTCAGATCATAGAAAAAAGGAGATATGCCATCATAGCTAGTTAGTACGGTAACCACTGTCGCCACTTTTAGAACAGTTTGCGACACAATTATAATCGCTCCTTGTGAATATAAAGTTCTCTCACACATTCAAAATTTTGCACACCCTCAATGCACACACTGTTATACATACAGGGTACAATTAAAACCAGTGCGGATATTTTAGAAGGTGAAAGTACTCATGAATATGATCACCTTTTATTATGGGACCGACACTGAAATATGAAAAAAAAAAATCAGTTGTTCCCTACAAAAATGCACTATAGGTACAACACGATCAAAATGTATGGAACAGCTGAATTTTTTTTTCATATTTCAGTGTCGGTCCCATAATAAAAGTTGGTCATATTCATGAGTACTTTCACCTCCTAAAATATCCGCACTGGTTTTAATTTTACCCTGTAGGTTTATAGTCACTCACCGCTAACACTGAACTAAAACACTGTATTTCATCGATTGCGTTCGGTCCGTCACCAGCGTGTACGTTTTAATTATGGTCGATGTGATCAAACTAAAGCGACAAGCTCTATAGTGCCTTGGCACATCTCCCTTGTTCCTATGATCTGAGGCTGAAACCTTACAGGGGTTGCTTAGGGCTGCGCTACGTGCAAGTTGCGGTGTTTAAATACCTATAGGTAAATATATAATGTGGAAATTACCTAAGTTATACAGAGCATATTAAAATGAGTAATGTTAATTGGACCTACTTTAGCTTCCGCCCACGGCTTTACCCGCGTTTTACGGGATAAAGGGTAACCTTGAGTTATTCTGATGTATTAAGCCATGTATTAGGTACTGTGAAGTTTCATCAAAATCCGGTTTTTATGCAGGTACAGTCCGTACGATCTAACTTGAATAGGCTGAAATTGGCTCACCAAGACATTAGGCGCTAAGAAAACAGTTAAAAATGGGCAATATAGGTACTTTGATTCACAAAAATGTAGGTACTGTTTCAGTTATTTCTTGATTTATTTAATAGGTAAGTGTTCCTTAGCTATTTAAATTGGTAGTCATTCGTAATTAACTCCTGTTCGGCCTAGTAAGATTATGCGGAGTGTTATAGAAGGCTCCGAATTCAGACTTCGTTGCATTTTCTAAATGGGGATGAAACTAACGAAGGACTGAAACGAAACTGCAATATTTATAGCACGTTTTAGGAATAGAACTCTTAAGGCGGGTCTCCAGCGACGTGTTATTGTGTTTAATAAACATCGAACATGTTTACTGAACAAAAAAGGGGCATGGCCTACGCGTTTTGTTTAGCAAAAACACTCGACCACGTGACGGAAAACATGTTCGATGTTCAATTGAACATCGAACATGGCGCTGGAGACCCGCCTTTAGAGAACGTGCACGTAAGAGTACCTACCTATTGGTTTAAAGTGGAAGCAATATGTGTTTAACAATAAAGCACGTAATCACGTAGTGTTGTTATTGTTGAGTTCGGCATGCAAATGTAATATTATTAATTAAATTATGCTTGCAATGCAGCAAACTATCGGAATGTCAGTAATTTAAATTCTGGCAGCGGATGGATAGATTCTTCGGAGAGTCTAGAGTTGAATCGCTATTAAAGCATTTGATTGAAGGGGCTTTTCCATAATTGCAATTTCTATCTCATATGTTTGGCATTTATTTAATGGCAAAGTAATACCTAATAGTGAACGTCAATCAATTTAATAAAAAACAAATCAATGACATAAAAAATATAGAAGAAATGTCTCGGTAATTAGGTTTTACCTACTAAGCAGTATTATTTTTATAAAATCAAATCAAAATTTTGATTTTCATAGAATGTAATTGTATCGAAATATTAGGTGGTTTATAGAATCAGGTAGGTACTGCACGTTCTACCTTATGGCATGCAAAAATATTGGTTTTGTGAAAAATGGAGAAAGAATCTAATTTAATTTGGTAAATATGACTACGAGTATTATTAATACATAATACACTTGCGGAATAAGGCGGATTTAATTCCACAAGGTAGGTATTCTTTAACAGCCAACCTTGAACTTTATTATTACCAGTATTCTTAACCCGTCACCTGCTGCCGGAACGCAGAATCACGCGAGACTTAATAGATTTTTTTCTATCTACTTACCCATAATTGCGGCAGTCAAATCAATAATTATTTGTTTTTTATGAATGTATATTTTTGCTTATCTTAAACATGTTAAAACCATGTTATGCTTATTTAATAAATATAAGAGATTGTTATTAAATAAATATAAGAGATTTTCAAAAACAACTGACATGGGTGGAGTTTGAACCTATGCCGCACCATGGCATGCTACGGCTCTGCCGAAACTGAAACGGTTTACCAATAGTCGATTGGCCTGTGTCAGTTGTTTTTGAAAATCTCTTAAAATTAAATTAATAACATGTCAATTTTAATTTTAAACATCGTTCGTAAACAGCTCTTCCATACACGTAAGATAGTTAATAGAAGAATGCAGCAAATTGGTTCCATCAATCAACCCGCGGCCGCAATCGATTTGTTGGGAATGATTGCTCCGATCAATTTGTTTGTTCCATAAACGCTCTCATTTGCCATCCGATGTAAGTTCTGTTGATCTGTGATTATGGTGTTATTTTATGGGAATATTATTTTATTTGCTCGAGATTCATAAAATCACACCACCATTCCTAGAAGGATTACGTAGAGGTGTAGGTATAGTACCTACATTCACTAGTTATGTTTAAGTCCCATGTCTTATGAAACGCGCCTATTGCCTTACTGAACCGGGTACTACTAAGGCTGCTACTAAGAATTTCCCAATGGAAAAACTTTAATAACACTTTGCCTGACCCGAGCCTGACCTTACACTCCGCAGTCGCGGTTGCAACCGCTAGACCACCGAGGTCGTGCTCGAGATACGAGCGTCACAAAAATATTATAATGCAGAATATTTTGCTGCTTGAGATTGGCCGTTGTATTTAATTTCACTTCAATTACGTTAGGTATTACCGTCCTTAAAATATAGTTTGATTAGAATGACAGATGTCAAATACGAACGAATAATGTCAAAATTCTAAGTTCCTAACTTAATATTAAAAATACGAAACTGAGTTTGTGTGTTTGTTTACCTTTTCACGCCTAAGCCGCTGAACCGATCATTATGAACTTTTGCAAATACGTTGTCAGGGGTACAGAAAAGGACATACCTACCTTTCATCCAGAAATAAAGTACTGTTCCCGAAGGAAAGAACCATTTGCATGTCACGCGGACGAAGTTGCGGGTGAAGTGCCAGTGCATTATAAACGACTAGCTTCCGCCCGCGGCTTCGCCCGCGTTTTTGGGATAAAAAGTAGCCTATGTGTTATTCTGATGTATATGCTATATTACTGTTAAGTTCCATCAAAATCCGTTCAGTAGTTTTTGCGTGAAAGAGTAACAAACATCCATACATCTTTACATCCTCACAAACTTTCATGTTTATAATATTAGTAGGATTTAATATGCACGTTTTTCACATCTGTCATTCTGATCAAGCTTTATTAACCGACTTCAAAAAGGAGGTTCTGTATTCGTCCCGTATGTATATATGTATGTATGTATGTTTGTTTGTGCACGATTTTCTCAAAAACTACTGATTCGATTTGGATGGGTTTTCACTAACGTAATCTACATACTTTCAGGAAAGTTTATAATACATTATGTAATCATTCTTATGTACAAAGTTATAGGCATAAATATACACACTCCGTAGAAGATTTACTGTTGAACGAATTCGTGAAAGTAATCTAACACGGGATAAAGAACTAAAAAGAGAAAAATAAAAAACTTTTCTAACAAAAAATAACCGACTTCAAAAATCCACTACATAGAAAATAATAATTTTGGTTTTGGAAGTCGGTGGCTTTGGTTTTTGTTTGCTTTTTTTTGCCACCGACTTCCGAAATCAAAATTATTATTTTCTTTGTAGTGGATTTTTGAAGTCGGTTATTTTTGTTAAAAAAGTTTTTTTATTTTAAGGACTGCAGTGTTAATACGACAATTTTTAACTATCAACTATCACATACCTACTATTAAATAGCCCCATAAAATACTGCAAAGATAACAATTTCCTTCTGTTATCGACGTTTTAGAGGAATATGCAACAAAACATTATTCCTTATTATATTTTCACTATCATTATATTTTCACTATACATAGATATTTTAGGGCGTGACGTTTTTAACTATTATAAATGGCCGACTATCAGATTAATCGGTTAGAAAATTGACGTTGTTCGGCCATTTTCTGAAGCTGGGAATATCTACGAAAATAAAAGGAAAGTCAGGAAAGAAATGTCAGGATTTCAACTGGATGGGAGAAATCCTCCCCGATCGAGTTGAAATCCTGACTTTTCTTCTACATAGTCTATATCTTTGATTTAACATAAATACTAAAGATAAACTCAATTAATCATAACTACTAGGTAGGTACTGCAGAGTACAAACTTGTTACCTAATTATTACTACACACCTGCTATTTTGTTTATTATTACTACAAACGTAATTGTTGATTATTAGGTTTATTAAAAAAATCTTGATAATTTTGATTGAATAGTTATGTAGTTTTCTTTAATAAGTACCTTTATTTTTTAGAATTTGAAAATAAATGCTTAATAATCGGCTTTTTCGCGGACTATCCCCGATTAGGAAACATGAAAACTTTCCCGACTAGTCGGTGTGTAATCGGCCCACCTTAAAAACTACCTGTGTTATGAATCAAAGTCAATATCAATCAATTATTGCATTTAATGCTCTGTTTCGCAAGTTCGATCCAAGGCCCCAGTTAATTAATGAATTCCATCGAAGTATCGAAACATTCCCTATAGAGGAGTTTACCTAATCATTGGATGGTTATCGACCGGCAGAATATTATAAAAGTAATATTCTACCGGTATACTACGGAATATATTCGTAATAAGCTTATTGATATTAATGATTAATTAATATCTATCGCGATCTCTTATAAATTAGCGTCTGCTGATAATGTTATTCGTTATTTATTGTTTGTAATTAAATAGGTACGAGTTGGCATGTGCGTAATTGATTAATCAATGATAACGAATTGGCGTTATTTGTTTATGAAATTAATTACATATCATATAATCATTATATCGGGTAAAAACGGCGTTTCCTTGTTTTGCAGACAGAAATTTCATAGAATTTCGTTTCGCAGAAAGTGTTTCATTATACATTTTTATTTCGAATGAATTTTATAATCACATTTTTTTTATTTAACAACTTATCAAACAGTATAATATTTTTTTAACGAATATTGTTTGTTTGATGTATTTGTCCATGGTTCGGTATTTACCAGTGGCGAAGGGTCAGTTTTGGTAAGAGGTAAGCCGAGAGGTAAGCCGGAGCTACAAATGTTTACCTGGCCACGAAAAGCTAACTAACCATTCCGACCTCGCCGACGAGGCCCGTCGCGACGTCCCCATCATGACCCGAGTCCGCCGCCGCGTATGACTCAGTCCCCTAACCGACCCTTGCTCGAGCCAGCCCGCGCTGAGCCTGTAGATTTAAATATGTCCCTAAATCATATTAAACCGTTCCAGCTAGTAGCCCCTCCCTCTAGTTGTCCTCCCCCCAGCGACGCCCTAAGCCGAGGTCCGTACCCCAGTAGGGGGTGCCCTTAGCGTGTGGTCGCTTAGTTTGTAGTTTTTATTTAGTTTTAAGCCTGGCTGGAGGCATTTGTAAGTCCTCACCAGATGACCGGTTAAGCAGTGACGGCTGTTAGAAGCCAACTGCGAGAGGCCCTTCAAAAAATAAAATAAAAGAAAAGCTAACTAAGAGTAGGCAATACTATATATAATACCGGTAGGAATCGTATTGTAGGGACACTTCGCCACTGGTATTTACCTTCGTTTTGTATTTCCTCTGTGGTTTTAGGTTACTTTTAACCAACTTGTATGTTATTAAAACAGTTTTGGAGGAACAAGTAACATAAATATATCTAATTTTAACTGTGTTACAATACAAGGTATCATACTAGAAACTAGAAATAGGTACTCGTTTGCGGGTAATCATTTTTTTTTTTAATTTGATAGTATTCTCGGATGGGATATATATACGATGAAGTACGCTTGCCTAGAAGAAACCGATTCATTCGTGACAGTGAAATGTGCTGCCCAAGTGGGTGTTCCCCGACAGTTAAAATCTGGGTGTCTTCACACCCAGATTTTAACTGTCGGGGAACACCCACTTGGGCAGCACATTTCACTGTTTGGCGGTTTTCACAATGAAAGTGGAATCAGAGCGCTTCGTGCGTTCAAACTGCTGGGACTTAGGCCTCCTCTCTGTGAAAGGAAGTGGGCTGTAGTCCACCACGCTGGCCCAATGGATGTTAGATGGCTGACCAATACTGCGTGTAAAATATTAATAATCTTGATAGTCAAAGTGCATGGTAACGACAACGCTGAAGTACTCCACTCATGGTAGTTACAAGGCAGTTTAAGGCAATCTTAGTAAAATTTATAAGAAGATAATTTATTACATTTGCGGTATCTGATAACATTTGCATAGCCGTGGAGGATAGGTTAAAATATCTTTCTTGAATTTATCACTATTGTTTGACTATTTTTTTTACTTTATTCGCTAATTTAAGATTTGGATGTCGGCCATTTAATTGCTCTTACGGTCATTGCAAAGCATTGTTATATAACACTGTATAAGACGCGTGTAATTAAAAAACAAGTTCCTTAAACAATTATTATTATGAATTAGGTATGGTTACAAAAAATGTTGTTAAATTTTTTAAATAAAAATATGACGAACTTAACACACAGACATACCTACATACATAGACGTACACATAATGCTGTTTCTCATAATTACACCTAATTGAAAGTTATGAAACAGGAAGCTTGTTGAAACCAATATTTCTGTATCAATTGAACTCTTGCGATAAGATTTTATATTAATATGACATTCCAATTCAAACGGCCATTCAACTAATTTACGGCCGTATAAAGTCCGTAGTTAACAGAGATTGTCCATAGTTCACAAGCATGAGTCAGACCTGGATTCTTCGTACCAGTTACTAGCAGGGATGTTAAGGAGGTGGTTTATCGGAACCGAAGTCAGAGTAGGGGTTTTTATATTTGGTTTGTCGTAGTCGGAACCGGAATCGGAGTTGAAGGTGGTGGCAGAAGAGAGATGTGTTAAGGGCAGGCCTAATAAAATAGTACAAACTTTATTCAGTAAGCCGCTTTCATTTCAATGAAAAATGATTGAAATTAATGCCGCCGCGTGCCGCCAACGCTATCCGCTATGCTTCGACCTCCGATTAAAAAGTGTCGAACCGAAGTCGGAACAGGAGGTATTATCGGAAGTTCCGACTTATCGGAGTCGGAATCGAAGCTCCGTTACATCCCTAGTTACTAGCTACGAGTGGTTATGCAATGGGATGGGACCGGTTATAGAAGCAATGAAACCGTATGAGCTGACTGGAGCGGGTAATTATGTGCGTGTCGGTTGTTATAAATCTTGATATAAGATGGATGCAATATTTATTCTTCTATTTATATGGATATGTTTTATTAAATAAAACATATCCATATAAATAGAAGAATAAAATTTTATGAGCGTGTGAATAATATATGTAGGTTTATTACTGTTTTGACGTAAAAATTGCTAGAATTATTTCTACAATAAAGCGGGAATAAAATTGCGAAGCTAGTGTCGTAAAACTATAGCCTAATAACAGATTGAAATATCTGCCACCCGTCATAATGATTTTAGTGGAGGGCTAAAACTATATAATTTTTTTCAGTTTGTAGATTGGCCAATATAATACTTTAATCCCAATTACGATCATGTAAGGGTTAGAAATATGGGTTCAGTTGAAAACCAGCGTCAGGCCCTAGTGGCCTGACACCCATGCTGAACTGAACCTATTTGGCACAACCACTACACAGCAATTTAATTATTCTTTTTGTTTATTTTGTATGAATTTTGTCTGTGTATTATTCGTGCCAAATAAACGTTTTTTCTTTCTTTCTTCTTTCAAATATGGTTACTGAGCTATAGGTGATTATACGACATAATTTGGTCATTTGTTCCCGCTTTACCTAATCCACTAGTCAAAAACGGGTCATTCCTTACTTATACTCAGGTTTACCTAACGATACTCTTAGGTATAGTACCTATTAATATTGTCCACAAACCCATTTATAAGCTCTTTGATTGAAATAACGTAAATATTTTTAATCGATAAATGAGTAAATAGGTCACTTTCTTGGTTTTAGTCTTCATGATTTTATAAATATGAAAAGTATGTTACATTTTCATTTATTTGTAAAATAATGATGTTGATGATGATGATCGTAAATCATTATTTCTTTCAAAACTATGTTTTGATACCTACCTACCATCTAATGGAAAATGTAGAGGCGCATAACCGAAATATTCGCAAATCCGTACGTTAGTAGAGTTCCTACGTTCCTACGAGTATCTACGTAGAGTTACGATACTAATAACTAAACCATAGAAGTAGTGTACCTGTACATACTAGGGTGTTTTAGCTTCTCTCTACATTTACGTCGAATAGTTTAAATTGTCATCAAATCCTAAAACTATTCATTACTGTCAACATTCAAACTGTTGTTAAATTATGATGAATGGTTTGTTTGTCTGTTTTGGACTGTATGACTGTTTCAGTGTCTTTGCATGACAAGTTGTTTGTGAAGGTTGAATATTATACTAATGTATTTACTATGTTATTTATCTTTTTTGCATTCTTATGTTGGAAGATTAATGATCTTAAGCCGTGTATGCACGATCGAACACGAACATTGAACACATTGTTCACATGCTGTACCACCAAACAATGACTGTCTTTGTCAAAAATGTACGTGGTGGTCCAACGAACACAAGTCAAACTGTATTTGAATGGTGTTCGTGTTCATCTGAGGTTCACATGTAGTACAAACCAAAAGTTCGTGTTCGATGTTCGTGCTCGCAATGTTCGTGTTGGTTCGTGCGGACACGGCTGTGTACATTGTATTATGTTCACATATCTGTTACAAACTTTGTCGCTAGCTAGTCGGAACCGCATTTTTTTAGAATGTTGGTAATTATAATAATTCTCTCCTTATCTAATGATTATAACAAATTATCACGTCTAGACCTTCAAGAAATCTTTCAATGTAATCAGTCGAATATTTAGCAAAATCATTGTCACACTTTCGGTAAAATTAAAAAGATGCTAATTTATTTACTAACGTCATACGCTGTTGTGCCTTAGGGAATTTCGTTTCTATTATCGATAATAATTGTACGCCAATCACTTAGCCATTGCGTGCTTAGAAATATTATAGATTCTATGAAAATTGCCAAGGAGAACAACCAATAAAACCTATGACTCTTTTAATTTCAGTTTATATTCTACAAAGGTAATTAATGTTCTGTAATTTATGTGATAAACTGTCATGATATTCAATGTTGTTTTGATTTTAGATAAGACTTTAGACTCGATTCAAGTCAAACTTTATGTTATTTAGTTACTACTACTTATGGTAAACTTTGGAAATTTCTTGGCATCAAGAGTCCCTGCTAGTGAAAGGATGGGAAACCAATACGTAGCTTAGGAGACTAGGGTAGAGACTGTAGGAACCTCAATGCTATTATCTTTGTGCAGATAGGTATTGCCCTTCATTGGAAGGGCGCGGAAAACCGTTGGATGTGACAAACATAGGACCGGTCAATGTGGGATGCGCTTGGGGGAGACCTATGTCCGGCAGTGGACGTCTTTTGGCTAAAATTAAGATAATTTGGGATCCTGTCTGATTCTTGGTTCAACTACTATGGTCAAACAGAAGAAAGTGAGTGTTTTCACTATCTACCAGCACAGCAGCAATATGGCTCCCAAAGACAGATCTTTCCTGATGTAATCAACCAGGATCCATCGCAGTAAATCTTACAACCTTCATTGTGCACCAGTAACAAGTAAACCTGCATCAGACCAAACGTGCAATTAAAAATCTGTATTACCAAGAGCAATCAAAACACTGTCTACTCTGGAATAGGTGCATTTTTTATCCAAGCCTGTGAGAAAGTTCACCAGTATTATATACCATTTTAGAAACCTTAGAAAACAAGGAACTTTTTTCTGTAGTTTGTACGCCAAGTGTCATACATTTTTTTTGAGCAATAATCCTTGGAAAGTAGGGGTAGCTTTTAAAAATTTTCATATCATGATCTGTAGAAAGCTTTTTTTCCAAAGTTATGGGTATTTTTGGGACATATTGTTTTTCAAAAGATTCATTAGCTCATTAGCTATTAGAAAAGTATCAATTGAGTGCCCAAGGTGCAGTGTTTTTTTACAATTAGCAAGTTTTGGTCGAGAGGAGGAAAATTTTCAAAAAAACTTGAAAAGTGCAATAACTCAGAAACCATCCAGTTTCGACCCCAAGTTTACGGGTCCGAAATTGTTGCAAATAAGCTCTATTATAACCCCTTTCAAGGAATAGGTCGAATTCCCTGGCACCCTGTATAAGCTTTAAAAAACCGTTTTTTTATTAAATTGATTTGTTATTATTATCATGGATAAAAAGCTTAGTAAAAAAACTCGACTGCGATTTACACTGTGTCTTGTCTGGTGATAATAAAACCTACATAAAAAGAAAAAAAAAACAAGACATTGCAGTCGGAACCCACTGCTTCCGAGAAATAGTCAAAATTATGGGTCCCGACTCTAACTTTTCAAAAATTACTTTGTTTTTCATATTTTTTATAATATTAATTATGAAACATGCTTTTAAGCTACCTACGGAATGCTAACACAGCAATTGGTCAGTGTTTTATTAGATAAAATTTTGTTCACGTTTATATTAATAAGTCATCGATCTATAACAAAAAATACTGGCAAAAACAGTAAAAAAATAACAGGTTCATGTATTTATAGATACCTACTACATTATGAATAACATTGAAGTGGGTATAAATTTGTCTGTGATTTCGAAATTATTTTCACGTTATCAAAACCCAACAATCGTTTTTAGGATTCTGTACCCAAAGGGTAAAACGGGACTCTATTACTAAGGCTCCGCTGTGCGTCTGTCTGTCTATCTGTCCGTCTGTCTGTCTGTCACCAGGCTGTAGGTATCTCATGAACCGTGATAGTTAAAAACAGTTGAAATTTTCACAGATTATGAATTTCTGTTGCTGCTATAACAACAAATACTCAAAATAGACTAAAATAATTTTTTAAAGGGGGCACCCATACAACAAACGTGATTTTTTATTTTGGTGTTTATATTTCACTAAATATTCACGTAAATAAGAAAGCCAGTCCTTCAGTTTCATGTATAGAAATGGCTCTCGTGATTTTACTACATGCCTTTATGGCGGTTCACAGAAGACCTCCGAAGTTTCATACAAATTGGTTAACAACTGCAGGTTTTACGGGAGTATGACAGATGGACAGACAGACTGACATAACTATAAGAGTTCCTATACTGCAGGTCTTTAAAAACAATTGAAATTAGGAGCAATATTTTACGGAAGAAATCACGAGAAACGGCCAATTGAAAATAAATCTATCTATACTAATATTATGAAGGGGAAAGATTTTTTTGTTTGTTTGTTTGTACCGAATAGGCTCCGAAACTAATGGACCGATTTTAAAAATTCTTTCACTAATAGAAAGCTACATTATCACTGAGTAACATAGGCTACTTTTTATCCCGAAAAAAATGCACAGTCCTGTGGGACGAAGCGGGCGAAGTGCTAGTTTAATATAAAACTAACATTGAAGCGAGTGTGGCGATACTAACATTTCAAGGCAAGCAAGTCTTCTACACGCGGTTATAAAAAAAGTAACTTGTAATTAAATAAATATGTACTTAGAAATACAAGGATAATGGCTTTGCTGAAGAACTGTATTACGCAAATAGCTGACTTTACCAAATTTAACCAATTGTTTTCCTATTGTACTCACATTTGAAGTTGTTTTGAATAAATTCTATGAATACATCGGTTGGGAATTTCATGGAGGAATTGCTGGCTTTATTTTATAGGGGAATGTCCACTTTAGGATTATGTAAAGAATTATTCATATTATGGAATCAACATTACTTGAAAACACAGGACAGGAGGATAGGAAAGAATTAGTGTTGCCGTTCGATAGTTTTGATTAGTATCAATTAGTATCAATAATAGCGATTGTTTTGTACCTACTGGCGATAGTATCGATATTTTATAAAGCAATACTATCGATAGAATCGATTGTCTTATCGATAGTATGGCCTTTTTCAGATAAAAATAATCGGTAGTGGAACTATCGATAGTCCTACCTACCTATAGTGGAATTATCAATCTGCAATACTAGAAAGAATCCACTTGGTCTTGACTAAGGGCCAATTGTACTGGGTGATAGGATAAATGAGTATTATTGAAATAATAATATTTAGATATTATTTTATGAGGGTATTAAGTATTCGATACCAGTTTGATTAACTACAGGACCAACATTAAAATCACGAAAAGAAAACAGATTTTCCACACATTTTGTCAAGTATTTTTGTATGAAACTGTTGATTTTTTTCGTGATTTCAAGTTTGATACCGTAGGTAGTTAATCGAACTAGTATCGAATCTGAATATCCTCGTTCATTATGTCCTTCGTTTAACCTATCACCCAGTATAGTATTACAGTAATATGTCTGTAATCACTACAGATCGGATAATCGGATGCATATTTACCTAAACATTACTTTTATTTCAACGAAATAATAATATGGACATACCTTTCTGATTTTTTTAATTTTTTTAATAATACATTCTTACTGATTATTTTACTAATTTGATAGTATTTCATTAATGTGTTAGTACGATTTCAATGTGATAGAAATGTATGTTGGTAATGTTTGCATCAAGTCAGACAAAATTGTCCATGCCTATAATATATAATTTTACGTACAACTCCTACTATTAATAATATATTATTACTGAGACGAAATGTTTTTTAAAAGATTTTAAGATAAACAATAAATTTATTCAGAGGCATGTCCATATTATTGTGGGAAAAAGTGAAGTGTAGGTAAATATGCATCCGATTATCCGATCTCTAGTAATCACCAAAAATGGCTGTTTTAATGTAAATTACATACCTACCTACGAAACTCATTCTAAGAGTGTAGCAGATAGGAACAGACTCCCTCCCTGGTTCTTTTTGATAATGATGCTGCAAGTGTATTTTTAAATGAGAACAAGCTAATAATTATGCTTACTAAGCATGCTTACCGTTAATCTGCCATGTTAATTTATCAGTTTTTATTATGTCATATAATAAAAACTGATAATTGATATGGCAGATAATAATAATTATTTTATGCAGATTTTAAAGGACCTTAGATTTAAAATTAGAATAGGAATAAGTATCTCTATTTGTTCAAATAATGTTTGTTTTTGTAATTGTAATGCTAGACATTATAATGTTTAGTAGACAATTCCAAGGTCTGGGAAATAATTATTTTGTTATTATGTCGGTACCTAGTAGGTTGGTAAGCTAATAAGCTAATTTATATTCATAAAACGGACGTTCTACACTGACTTTTTTTTAACTAACCTAAAAGTTTGACAAACAAAATGTAGACAGTGTTTAAAATTTAAAAATAACTTTAATAAATGATTGCTCATATTTCATATTTCCTAATTTGTTCATTAATTAATAATGTGAAGTGATTATTAATTAATGCGCTTTGCTACTCGGAAAGTTGGACTAATTAATAATGAATTCGTATAATTTGCAGAATAATAATTATGAAATTGCAACACATCTATTGTAAATGTAGCATACAATACAACAAACTGTATTGTTATCAAAATACACAGGCACTTTCAGAATCTTCCCAAAAAACCGGTAAGCGAATGCTGTTATCGGTTTTGCAACACCTGTCAACAGCAACACGTTCCCCTTACCACGTGCTCCGGAAACGCACGAGCGCGCGCGAAGTTGAACGAACGCAGACGCAAATAGTTTTGAACTTCTGAGGTATGCTGTACTTCGCACCGGTTAGCACCCTTTACACAACGAGACTTTTCTTTCTTTTACAGCGAACACGATGCTCGACGTGTTAGTTTTCACAAACAAATAATCCGCCATGACAATAGTACGTAAAGACTACCTGACGGAAAATATAACATGCCTTCACTTTTTTATTTATCCGTTACTTTCTTAGCTAAGGTTTACAGAGAAAACTTGCGCGTACCAAAAATAAAAAAAATAACTTTAACACATTTTTGTTTTCTCACATGGTATTAATTAATTTGGTAGTTGAGGAAGACGTGATTGTTTGTTCCGTACCTGTTCCCCACCAATATCGCTTCCAGCCGTCTGTCACAGCGCGGAACATGGCGCTACGTGCGACGCCGACTACGCGAGGCGGCCAACTGACTGACATAAACCAAACTCCGCTGAGAGTGTGTAAAAACGTTCGAAATTCATAATCCCAAATCGATTCTTTATCACCATGATTAGAAATCAATCAAACTTTATTCATTTCGCTACAGTTGAAAAGTTCTTTTTAAAGGGTGGTTTGATGGAGAGGGCGTTTTATGCGAGTAACCGACAAAGGGCTCTCCGTCGCTCGCTGATTCAATTAATCTCTAATTAGAGACGAGAGTGCTCTTAATGTTGAGTAGAGATGGATTTGACATCGTAGCCTGTCACTGAAGTAAATGGAAATCTGACAGCAGGATGGGTTTCAGCGTATAACTGAATTGAGGTCAACAGTGTCAATGTAGCAGGTACGCAGGTATATGAATTTATACGAGTATTTTCATGCGAACTTACGCATCATAGTTTATTTAAAAATACTAAAAGATTTTAATAAAAATTCAGCAAGTTACTTGACGAGTAGACCATTGTTTGGTGTTAACTTGATGATTATGAAAAAAAAAGAAAACTTGGTGTGTTGTCAATGTTAGTTAGTAGAAAACCCGAAAAAAAGGGCCGAATGAGTTACGTTTAAAATTGATAAGTAGGTACTCTTAACTCAACAAAACGAAATCTTTGAAAACAATATTTTTCACAAACTGAAGAACTGAAAAAAACGAAGACCAAAAAATGTTCTTTATTCATAAAACGCAATATGAAAGCAATTTTTAATAAAATGTAGAGACTAAATTTTCAAACGGAACAAAAACAACAAATGAAACAAAAACAGTTAAGTTCACACAACACTTTAATTGAAAAAAACTTGATTAATGCAAGCAACTTTTTGATAAATGAAGTGTGCCTAAGTGAAACTTTGTCATAATGAAGTATAATTATGGTCTAAAATATTCTTCATGGTCTAAGAATTTTCATCAAAGATTTTAAATATAGAGGGAATTCAAAACATTTTTAACCGACTTCAAAAAGGAGGAGGTATACATTCGTCTGCATTTTTTTTGTATTCTGTTACGCAATATATTCGCAGATTGTGAACCAATTTTAATGATTGATGATAATTTAATGAATGATGATCATTTGATAAGGAAAGCTCGTGCGGTGGTCCCTTATAAATTATATTAACTTTAGCCTTATTTATTTATTTATTAATTATATAGCCTTAAATGGGAATATAAATTCCCACAGCATTTAAAAAAGCTGTAGAGGTGTAAAGATAAACAATATTTGAGTACATATATTTACACAATGAAAATGTATTTTCCGCGTTCACGCTAGAAGACGACAAATATAGACGATAAATGCAACAATTAACGCCGTCATTCATCGTTACCATTATTTGTCACTTCTTCCATTTTATTTAAGAAATGCAAACATTTAATGTTATTAGTTCCAAGGATCCGCATATTTATACTATTTCCTCCAATGTACAATGTTACTTAAACTGCCTCGTAGCGCGACTGCTGAGCGTGAGGTGTTGGGTTCGATCCTCGGATCGGGCACAGTTATTGGATTTTTCGATATTTAGTAGTTAGACAGCCCGAAGTCTGGATTTTTGCCCGGTTAACGGCAATAGGCTCGCCCTCTATTACATGGAACATCAACTTGACCTGCGTGGGTATACCGTGAAGGTATACCCTGAGAGTTTACCCTGACGGTATACCCTGAGGGTATACACTGAGGGTATAATACCCTGAGGGTATACCCTGAGGGTATAATACCCTGACGGTATACCCTGAGGGTATACCCTGAGGGTATACCATATACCTATGCCTAATCCTTCGGGGAATACTTATGTATTGATGACTGATAGCATTAGATATTCACTCTCAAAACAATCAGCCCTATTGGATGGTCCCATGGCAGTGTCCAGAAATAGAATATCGGTCCGGAATTCCTCTAAGATTCCGGATGTTCGGAGCTATCTTTAATCGCAGATACATTGGTCAAGTGTCTGGTGTCTTGTTGAATGTCTGGCGCTCTACGTATCCGTGTCACGCCGCCGCCCGGTATAGTCAAGAGATAGCATTCAGGCTCCGTTTTCAGGCCACGGCGACGCTTACAATCTGTATTGTTTTGTTTTGAGTGCTAGATTCTTGAGCGTGTTTTGTTTTATAAGGTGTTAATGGATTGAAAGTTTTTGAAAGAAAAATTAAAATGTTTGCGATGACATAATTCGATAAACCTACTTCCCCTTCTTACTTGACTTCACATTTTCAGTATTTTGGCTCTGCTCACAATAAAAATCTTCGTTCTAACAATAATCGTCTCCTTCAATGTCCCTCTCACCGCTCTGATTTCATACACTCTTCCTTCTTTGTCCAATCTATCCTCCTTTGGAATGCGCTCCCTCTGAACATCAGGATGGCAACCAGTCGGGATTCATTCAAAGTGAAGGTTCGTGAACATCTTCGCAAGAAGTTCGGCAGAATTATCACAACGGTGATTTGTCGGAATCGTTTGGTATCAGCACCGAATTGTTATTACTCTATTAGTATTGTTATAACTCTTGACATAGTTTATTTTATTATATTATATGTATGTATTTATTCCTGGATATTTATTTTCAGTTTAACGTTCTTTTGGTTGCACCTACCATGTTTTTTTTATCTCTGCATCACCCTAAGGTAGACTGGCAGAAAATGCCTAAGGCATTAAGTCCGCCTTTGTACAATGTTTTTTACTTGTGCATAAAGAATTAAATAAATAAATAATTATGACGCACTAAAATTCAAAATCATAAATTAAGGAGTTTTAAGTTTACCAATGTGTTTTCTTTCTGTGTAACGTTGTAACGTTATTTCAGCCAAATTAACAACAATAAATGTATATCTAGTAGATACAATTGTGTACAAAAGTACAAACTAAATAAAAAAACCGGGCAAGTGCGAGTCGTACTCGCGTACCGAGGGTTCCGTATAATTTTTGGACGTATAAAGTGAAAAAATCCGGACCGCATAACTAAGTTTGTTTGTGAAGGAATTTTGATGATTTTGAAAAAACTGTACTAGTTAGGAACATCGTTTTATTTTTGGTGCCATATTTGGGTCAATTCCTATCAACTCGAATTATTTTAGATTTTTCGCCCCGCAAACTTCGGAGATAAGGGGGGGGGGAATGGTATTTTTTTGGACATTTTTTATCATATGTCGAAAACTGTGAGACATAAAATAAAATGAAAATATATTTTGGTAATGTGCAGGTCAAGCCCTTTCATATGATATATCGCTTGACCTAGTAACCCCACTTTAAAATTTCGGACCCCCACTCCGGCCCCTTTTGCAATAAAAATAAAAATATTTTTTGACTTTTTTCATTTGCAATAAAGTTGAACAAGCATTCTTTATAACTGTTCCAAATTTCAAGTCGATAGCATAAGTAGTTGCTGAAATAAGCAGGTGTGACAGACAGACAGACAGACGAAGTCGCACCATAAGGGTTCCTTTTTTACCATTTTGGTACGGAATCCTAAAAATATAAACAAATCTACATTTTGTAGGTACTAACAAAAAAATATATAAATAATTACACATTATTATTATGTGAAGAAAATACTAATTTTCAGATTTTGTTTGTCAGAATTAAAATTTCAAGTGTGATACAGCTCCTGAAAAATCTTCAGTTGGTTATCGAAAGTGATTCTTTAAAAATCTCTTACCCAATGCAATCAATAAAGATAGATATATAGATTCATTTATTTGCTTGAAATATGGTATTTTACGGATTGTATAAACATATAGGGGAGATGGGGGAATTGGGAGTCACTTAAGGAAAAGTCATTATTGTAATCACAAATGATCAGTCTTATATTTTTTTCATATTTACTAATCTTTAAAAACTAATCAGGTATCAAGATATATAAGTCTTTTTTGACTATCATTAACATAAACATAATTATAATTAAGAAACAAAAAAGTAGTTTTGACTCCAATTACCCACATGTAAGGGAAATGAAAGTCAGCTCATGGGGGAATAAGAATAATATCTTGCATTAATAAACATAAGTTTAGTTCTAGTACTACATTTTAAGATTATTCTATTCGTAAAATTAACAAATATAGATACTCACGTTTTCGATCGAAATTTCGGAAATTTTACAACGGCCCCTCCTCTGTGACACGTGTGTCGCTCCCGGTCATAGATTATACAGTATCGGTGACGCGAGCTTGACTAGCGGGTCGGCGTATTGGGGAGTGCGGGAGGGATGCCGAGCTAAACCCCGTGCGACATAGCCGTATTCTGTAATGCTTTAGGTTCATTTCTTTTTGAATTGACCCTCATTGCCCACTGATTCTCATTCCCCCCGGCTCCCCTACCTACAATAGTTCTTCATATTCCGCCTACTAAATTCGGCATGCAAATTTTGTGACAATAATGATGATTCTAAAAACAAAATACTTAATTAAATTACAATGTCAAAAAAAAAGTACTAAATGAATATCTATCGTAAAGCTTTGATGTAGTAATCTGCGTCATAAAGTGGTATAGCCATCAATGATTCCAGTTACTACCACTATACATAGCTTAGTACATATTTACACAGCACAGCGTACGCACGAGATCGATCTTATAATTGCATAGCTGACATCGTAATGGTCAGTTGTTGCAGCGTTCGAATAAGGTCAGTGGGTGACAACAGTCAATTTCTGGCACGCTTTTTTTTATTGATCAACTCAAAGCAAATATTTTTTACCCGACTGCGTCGACTGCGGCGAAACCTTATAGGGGTAATTTTTATTGTAAACTTGTAGGTACTTGTTATGTACCTAAATGAAACTACATAGTATGTAATGTATGGTATATACAAATTAATAATCATGTTTTAACTAGCTAGAGTCTGTGCTAGAGTATGGTTTGATACGGGCTGCCGATTTTTTATATTTTGATTCAATTTAGGGTCATGGCGGATAGATAGACCGTAACACTTTTTTCCTGTAAGTGCTGTAGGAATTTTGACTTTTCAACACTTTTTACCTGTGTTTGTTTTAGATGGATGACATTACATCACGTGGTCATTTATGGATATTACATCAACATTAGGTACCGTACGGTACCTACTCTGGATAGGTTCCGTTGAGATTATTCGACAGCTCATTTTGATCACGTTCATAATGATGAGTACAATGATCCCTTTAAATTTTTCCACTGTCTAACCTGCCACCCTGTATATTTAAAACAATTATTAAGTTAAACGATATTGAATTATGAAAATTCCGAAATGATCAGATCAGAGACATAATGTCGCTGACCTGTCTAAAGCGCCTGCAAGTTGAGTAATAAAAAAAACTGAGTCGTCAACTGGTTATATGAAAATGTGGTCAGGCGTTTTGTCATTCGGACATACTCGTACGGTAGAGAACTAAAAATTTGATTGGTAAACATGATTCTAGAGTACCTACCTACGAAACTGACACAGAAAGACGGTCGTCAACTGGTTGTATGAAAATGTGGTCAGGCGTTTTGTCATTCGGACATACTCGTACGGTAGAGAACTAAAAATTTGATTGGTAAACATGATTTTAGAGTACCTACCTACCTACGAAACTGACACAGAAAGACGGTACTAAGTATCTAAACTAAAACAAACGTGTAAACGGTAAGAAAAAGTTGGTATAAATTAGGCATCTTGTTTTACTGGCCATTCGTGTTTTTGTTCTTCTTCTTACAAAAACTGTTGAGCGAAATTGAGCCTTAAACATATTAAAATAATATGGCCATGAATTAATATTTTTTATTTGAATGTTAACTTATTACATATGAGTTAAAAAAAAATTATGCCTAAAATAATAAAAAATACTTCCTTGTGTAAGTAAATGGTTGGAATCAAATATCGATTACTTAATGTTAAATAATTTCTTTGATTTACTCGTATATTCTTTGCCTACCTAATTACATCGACATGAATATTTCTAGTCAGCTTGTAGTTGTTAAATTCTGCCTGTAGGTAAGTTTATATTTTCAGTAATTAGGTACTTTAATAACTATTATGTGTTTCTGTTTATCTTGCGAACTCGTTTTTGTAGAGCCTCCTTAGCTGCAAAATTGCTTTCGATGATCATCGAAAACAATCAGTGTAGTTTAAAGCTTATTACATAATTATAAATCACCCTAAACTCCACCAGTACCCCCTTTCTAGTGTAAAAAACCTCATGGAAACCTACGGTCTAAAATAGGCGAGGGAGAGGAGAGGTATGTCAAAGTACTACTATCTAAAACTATTGAGACGGGTGTAACACATTAGTGTCCCTTTTGGGCTACGCCAAAAGTACTTCACTCACCGCCGTAGTCCAAGATCTTGAAGACGTGTACCTTTCTGATTTTGTCTGATCGTTCTTAACCCTTGAGTGGGCGCGCTATAAGCATTTTGCCGCCCTCGGTGAAAAATGACAATATTTATTAAAATACTTGCACCATAAGAAAGTTTTTTTTAAGTATTAGGTAATTACAAGTGTTCATTATAAATGTAGCTAGGTACACCAATTTCAAAGATATAATCCACCAGAAAGATGAGACCTATAATCCAGTCTCATCTTTCTGGAACACTTCGCAACACAGGAGATGCAGCGAGCCAGTTGCATTGATGTTAATGTGACCATAACAATACAATATTGCGATATCGTCGCCCGTTTGTATTTGAATCTATACCATCGTAACTGTCAGAGCAATGGCGGCATCGTATCGTGTCCTTATCGATGCCATTGCGCAGTTCTAACTGCACTGCAATCATAGGCAACTGACAGCTATGCTAACACAATTTTATTGAGCTAATGCAGCGCATATTTTAAAAACAATATTAGAGTCACAAGATGGACTGATGACTGGTGACGATCGCAGGAATCCGCTGGTTGCAGCCGTTGCAGGCAGCAATAACAAAATAAAACCCGCATGCATCGGTATTATCTCTAAGTTAAGGTGATTTATTTAGTGTTTAATATGGATGAAAGGACAATTAAACACAGAATTAGTTTGGGTAATTTACCCACTACCTATTCTGCAAGTAAACTGGCACAGTATCCTGAGACTAATCGTGTCATTCAACCACTAGCGATTCCAAAAAGTAGTAAACTCGCACGCGGGCCACTTTTTCAGCGTGCCACTACGCCTTATCACGGTGAATAGAAAATTATAACTCTATGAGAAAGCTCTTGCGCACGCAAGACATTAAAATTACAACCGAGGCACATATTTTTTGTTTCTAAAAAAAATAACCAAGTGCGTGTCAGACCATGCAAACTGTAGGGTTCCGTAACAAGGAGCATTTCAGTTTCCGATGTAAAATATACGTTATTTTTGCGGTTGGTTAACTCAAAACCGAATATCTCAAAAACTGCACAAAATATATTATAGAGGTACCTAATTATGTTATTCAAACAACTTTTTTTGAAAGTATATTTTAAATTCTACCCCTTTATTTTTTTTTCATAATTTTCCACCCCATAGGTACCTAGTTGAACAGCTAGGAGAGTTTTTCCGACTTTAAAAGCGCATATAACATCAAATGTTCACCTGAATAAAAAGTCATTGGAAACCTTCATGTTATTTTCAAAGAATCCACATGAAGGGGTGCGCAAAATTACTTATATTTTTTCCATCCCTCAGTTTATGTATGAAGTGAGAGTGAGCCCGTAATTTTTTTTTTCGTATTTTGGTAGTTCAAAGAAGACGTCTACCTGCGAAGTTTTATCTATAAAATGCCATTAGTCTACGAGTAAAATGGGTGTGACCGACAGACAGGACGAAATTATAAGGGTTCTGTTTTTGTCATCTAGCTACGGAACCTTAAAAGTCATTAATTCAGATTTACAAGGTCATAGACAAAATAATACAACGCCTATGTATTTTTATTAATATCAATATTTTATAACACAGTAAGTACCTACTTAAACTTACTGCCTTTTAAAAAAATAAATTAATTCAATGTTATATCTTCCGTGTTGTAGTTGTCAGCGGTAAGTTTTCATCTTCGCCGAATTATTGTCACCATCTATAATACGTTACCTATCCAACTTCATCATCCTAGATTTTTCTTGGCTTCTGGTCTCACTAGATGCCACTGAATTTTGGCCTACTCATTTGAAGGTTAGACCGGTGCGGTGCTCAGGCCGTGTTTTTGAAATTCCGGTACATCATCACGTAATTGTGTGCGTATGATTTGCCGGGGTAGTGGATCCCGCACACCCGGCTACTCCTTCCTGCTCCTTTTTCTATCGGACAGCCAGAAGTAAGAAAAACGACATGGTTTTATTTATGGTTGATTAGGTACCAAAAACCCGAATGAAGCGCCATGGTTCCACTTTTATTGTAAGAACCGCCAAACAGTGGAATGCGCTGCCTGGTTGGGTGTTCCCCGATAGTTATAATCTACATGTCTTCAAGTTGTGACTGTGAGTGAATCAGTTTTTATGGCAAGCATGCAGACCGGGGCGAGATGGCGGTCAAACGCTTGCCTAATATGCAATAAAATAAAAAATCCTACAATAACAATTATTTGATTTGATTCCACAGATACCTATAACATGTTTTAAGCCCACTTAGTTATAAACGATGATTAAAATAAACATCTAGTCAATTATTGTCATCTCTGTTCATTGTTAAACAAATGACGGATAGTTTTATATTTAATCAGTGGTTAAATTAAGAGGTATTTACAGGTATTTCTTTTGATTTTTTATTTTTGAATGTATATTCAAAAATAAAAAAAAAAACGTAATTATGTCATATCTAGAATGTAGTTCAGTAGATACATCAATCATTACATTTTCGTCTAGACTTAAAAAAATAACGATTTAGATTTTCCAACTTTAGATAAGACATAATTTAGTTCAGGAAAAACGACCACAAGGGTTCTGCTAGCAACATCTATCGGGAAGCTTGAGTACTCGCTCCCTTTTGGTGAAACACCGTGTATGTAGAATTCATTCCCACTCTTTTGCTCACTTCACACATGACAACATAGATGTCTACCGCTCACTATTTTAAGGCAATATAGGATAAGCATGGAACATTTCATTTTTATAATTTAAAATGCAAGCACCTACCTATGTAAATGTATGTAAATGTTAAGCTATTAATTCCTTAAGTTTTAATTTTCTAGAAAAAGTACTACTATTTGACTATTATTGCTATTTTCAATTATAGTAAACTTATAAAGGGATTTATTATGTAGAGATTTATTTCTTAGGGCCGTAAGATCAATCGTAGTTTAAACCACAGAAGAGAGTTTAATCTTTTATCTTCGATTGTTTCTTTGGGTTTTTATATTAGAAAACAATCGAAGACGGGAGATTAAACTCTCTTCCGTGGTTAAGCTACGATTGATCTTACGGCGCTTAGAACCGATTCTAAAACTACAGTTTTAGGCTGAAATTCGCTGGCAGAACCCCATAGCAACAGAAACAAGTGGCGAATGTCAAATATTATGTTATGTAACTATAGGCACAATTTATACCATGATAATGACAATGACCATGGCCATAAAAAAATGATAATGCCCATTTTTAAAAGCGGCATTTCTACTTGACTGTAAAACAAATAGTAATGACGATAAGTACCTAGGTACATAAAAAAAATAAAACATTTATAATGCCGTTCAATAAACATGAAAAAAACATAACCAGTACAATAAATAGTTTGGAAATGATTTTTTTTAAATACTGTTTTTAGTAATTTTGGGTAGTACTGACGCTTTTGAAGTAAGAATCGATGTTATAGAAAAATCCGGAACATCTTGTGGTTTTACGAGATAATACACAATTATCCTTTTGTAAGGTTGGTGACAGAACTCGACCATTGTGAATATCATTACAGTGGATGTATACATGTTTTTCCCTGGTTTTGTTATAACAACAGCTCACCGTCATCAATCTGTGTGTCAATTGTTTTCATAAGTGAAGTAGTATCAATTGATTTCGCTGATTGATTCTAGTTGTTCGTTCTGTTTAAAGTGGTAGACATTTGTGTTTTTTATTTACTTCATCTATTTTTTTAAGGTCACTGCCGGTTCGGATATAATTCATTATGGCCAATATCAGTGGTTCAAAAGTGGCATCCTTTTATTCTGGGAAATCTGTGTTGATAACTGGCGGTACTGGATTTGTTGGCAAGGTAGGTTATTCATGGATTTTTTATATTTTATTCATATTTTTTATTTATTATGCGGATATTAAAGTAACCAGTAAGCATATGGAGGCCTGACATAGCTAGATGAAGGCAGACAACGTGAAAGATGGTGGGATGTGTTAGAAAAATCAGTAAATAATTTTACACAATGGCTTTATAGCTAGACCGAAGTGACTGAAAATTATGGGGAGAGTCACCGCAGTCGAGTAAGGCTGCGTTTCCAACAGATGTGTTTTAAGATGAGTAGCAAGGGATAGAACCAATATATAGAATTGCTTCATTTACCTAGCCTCGCCTACCTAGCCAGTGCAGCTCCTGTAGAAGCGGCTTAGCGGAACGAGGTTTTTGTACGTACAAAAAAGCGAGGGGCGCGAGGGATGTGTACGAAAGATGTGTGCGAGGGATGTGTGCTAAGGATGGACGCGAGCGAGAAACTGCAACAATATAGGTAGTAGTTTTGCACGTTTCATAGCGTCGCTACGCATCCTCGCACCGCAAAGCGGCCTAGCACATCTCTGGTGGAAGCGCTCACATCGTTTCACAGCTTCGTTACGCATCTTCGCACCGCCCAACTACCTCGCACATCTTTGGTGGAAATGCAGCTTAATTCGAGTTGACAGTGTATTGAATACCAATCTTTTGCTAATGTCTTATACCACTTGAGAATTGACAATCAGAGGCAATCAGAGGCTCATCATTCATTTGTTGATTGACGGTCGCAGCATACATTTAACACTAGTCGTCACCTCACGGGTGTTCATTAATCAAATGGCGAAACGTGGCTTCTCGAGATGAAATGTAGCTAATGAGCACGGTACGTTGACGTTGTGGGGCATCATATTATTAAGTTATAAGTCCATTCCCGCCTTTATCCTCGTGACTTAATTTTTTTTTTCATACGTTACGACTGTTACGATTATCGTTATTTTTTTATTGCCCACAAGTTCAAACATTTCAATCTTCTGAAACGAAAGACAATCTATATTCTAATTTGATAAAGCTGAAGAGTTTTCTAGTTTGGTTCTTTGTTTAAACGCGTTAATCTCTGAAACTTGCGGTCGGATTTGAAAAATTCTTATTGCATTTGATAGCCCGCTTCTCGAGGAAGGTTATACGTTATTTAACATCCCGCTATAGCTCTTAGGAGTCAAGCAACGGTGGATGAAACCATGAAACACAGCTAGTACCTAAATAAAATGTGTGTGACTGTTCAGCATTACTTTTATCAATGTTCCTTCCCCACCTTATTTATTGACATTATGCTTCAATTGTCTCTAAAGCATCGATGTCAATGGTGCGATTCGATCGAATCGATTGGAAATTCCTAGTAGCAGCTCGTGGATTTTGGTACCTACTTATATTATACAGGGTGACTGCTAAAAAGGGAGTATCTATTGATTGTTCCAGGCATTTTGTCGAGTGTTTTTTTGAAAAAAAATTCGCAATACCAAGATTGCTCCTGAAGTAAATCGAATGAGATTCGAATACCCTCCGTGACCCTCACTTAACTGGTTGACTGTCTCATAGAATAAAATATTATCTTGTCATCAGCTCCGTTGGTCTAAAAACAATGTCACATTATTGCGGTTTGTTCCTAATAATATCCTTATTTTTAATATTCAGTACACACAAAAATAAATTACCTACGTATTTTTCCCCAAATTAACACTAACATTTGGGGAGTTAAGAGGCCTATTACATTTTGTCACCTGTCTCAATCGCACAGAACCATATTTTTAAGAATGTTAAATTTAATGAAAAGATGCATTTTAGAAAAAAATATTCTTATAGGGCCAGTACCACAAAAAAGATAAACACGTGCTCAACACGAATGCTACCAAAAATAATACGCACTTGTTTTAGCACTAGCTTGTCTAAAACAAGTGAGTATTATTTTTGGTAGCATTCGCGTTCAACACGTGTTTATCTTTTTTGTGGTAAGACTGATAATGTTTTAGAAAATAATATTAATTTAACAGGTAAATGATAAAAACACATTTTTACTGTGTGATCTAATCAATTTAGGAGCAGAACTACATAGGTACTAAAAGTTCGGGCGACCATAAATGCACGCAGTTGACTTCTAAATAGTATTCAAAACAGCATGTTTAATAATTTCAGACTTTAATAGAAAAGTTGCTGTACAGCTGTAGAGGGATAGACAAAATTTATGTCCTAGTACGTGATAAGTATGGCAAGCAGGCGAGTGAGCGACTGGCGAGTATCACTAGCACACCAGTAAGTATAGGTTTTCAACTGAATTTAATATTTTGCTGCATAATCTAAAAGGCCCCTAATTGTACAGTTGTCCGTTGTTCCAACTTTCATCAACAGTTTTTATAGTTTGCCTGTGTTATGTACAGTCACAGTACGAAAGCCTTCGTCAGTTTTCAAATACTTAGGATAGGTACATAGTTCCTTTTGAAGGAATGGCACTGGGCACTGGGCACTGGACACTGACTCTGACACAAAAAAAGAGCTTATGGTGACGAAAGTTTTTTTTACTGTGACTGTACCTACATTGAATGGACAGCTAACTTAATTTTTTTTTGTGATGGTAATAATGTACAAATATATCATAACTGACGTAGTTAGACTAAATTGTAGGACTTAGATTCGTTGAACACGTTTTCTCAAGAACTTATACAGTCCACAAACTTGAAATTACATCGCGCACTTTTGTTAAGCTAAGAAAATACTTACTTTTCCAAATTACAGGAGCAAATAAGGACTTTATACGGCAAATGAATTTCTGAGTAACGTCAAAACATTAATTTTAAATATCAATTTAAATGTTTTCAGGCTTTCGACAGATTAAAAGGAAGCCGAAATGAGGACCTCAAAAAAATTACGGTCATCACTGGGGACATTACCCGCGAAAGTCTTGGATTGCCGGATGATGTTTTAAAAATATTGGAGGACGAGGTTTGTGAATAATCTTTTGGTGATTTTTGGACGTAGAAAGGCCTTGTGTTTTTTTTAAATTAACATAAGTGTCTTGTACATACATAATCTAATTTTCTGCGAGTATTTTTCTATTTTAATGTTGAAATACTTAATTGTTTTCACATTATAAAGTTAATAAGAGCAATATTTTGGCTTATTCATAGCGGTGTGTGTGACCATGTGACTCATTTGGCGAGTGACACTTTCCACTTGAGGACCTGGATAGTTTTTTTTGTTGTGTTAATGTTACCTATTCAGTATTCAGCTTATTTCTGAAATTCACGACTTGATTTGTGTTCAAAGAAAGGAAGGAAGGTATCTTCCTTATCCCTCTAATAATTTCAAATCTGTTTGTAAAACTATATTTATTTTCATTTCAGGTATCAGTTGTTTTCCACTTAGCAGCCACGGTTGCCTTCAAACTGCCTCTCAAAGATGCCATGAGGATCAACGTAGATGGAACAGAAAACGTGATAGAATTATGTCGCCGAATGAAAAAATTACAGGTGACAGTTTTGATGCATCTCCATCTGCAAACTAGCATTATTATACAGTATTCAGTTTTTTTGTATTAAAATACGAAACTTGAATTTGTTCAGAATCATCAATTGAATAGAAGGTTTATAATATCAAATGATTCAATTAACTAGGTAACTTTCTCGTTAAAGTTCGCAGCGTGTGGCTAGAACTAGCATAATTACCTATATGCCTAAGGACTTTGTCAGTTTTTAATATTTTGATTTATATTTTTTTTCACATACCTACCTATGTAACATTTTTCGCGTGAATAAAAATTAAATTGTACTAACTAACTGATAAATAAATAAAACAAAGACAAAAATCGGACACTATTCTAAATATAAGGGCTACATAATCAACGTGAGTGCTATTGTAGGAAAATCCTAAAAATATGAAAATTCTGATTTAATTTAAAACTACTTATTTATTTTTTAACTTAGTATTTACTAAGTTAATAAATAAATAAGTCGTTTTAAATTAATGAAATGAATGCTAATTTACAAAAAAAAAAAACTTTCGTTACATATTGTATCGACCTCATTAGAACAAATTAATTTAAGTAAGTAAATTTACAAGATACTTTTGATTTTACACAGGCCCTTGTGCATGTTTCGACAGCATTCAGCAATTCAGATCGAAAGGAAATTGATGAGATGGTGTATCCTATGCCTGTGAAGTTGGAAGACGCCAGACATATAGCTGAAATGTATTCACATGATGACAGGATCATTAACGCTTTTATGGGTGAGTTCAAAATCTATACATATAAAACAGTTCCGTGACTAGGGTTGACAAATGATAATTTGAGATAAAGAGGCTGAAGGTTCTAAAAAGAAGGATTTTCTAAAAAAAAGCAGGACTCGCACAATTAAACCAGTTGTTTTTATAATTTCCTTATTTGAATATTTATCTAAACTGCCAATTTTCGAAAGAAGTTCTTGGTTTTGTAAAAATAGATATTGTATGAAAATCACATGTTTTTAAAAATATATTGTGTAAGAATCAACACGACTCGACTCGGGTTCAATACAATAATATTAATTTCAGGAAAAAAGCCAAATACGTACACTTTCTCAAAAGCGTTCGCCGAAGAGCAAGTTATGAAGCAGAGTGAAGACTTGCCGGCTGCGATCGTCAGACCATCTATAGGTAATAAGATTAAATTATACTTGGAAATGGCCCTTGAAATTAATGAGTTTGACTATAAAATGACTATTGACTATTCCCTTAGTAAAAATGATGTTTTCAAAGACTCCTTAGATATTTTTGAAAGTATAGGAAAATGAACGAAACGTTTTTAGTAAATGGTGTTTGAGTGGGCTTTGCCCGAAATGTAACTAATATGTCTTTACAGCTGTCTATGTATTTATAACTCGCTATTGATGTCCTTAAAACTTAGATATAGGCATTGAGTTGGAGTCCGTAGTATCTGATAGACGTCACCAACACTCCTAGAAGGTCGAACTATACAAAGAGATTTAAAATTTTAACTGATGCCGGCAGAACACGGTAGCTCATTGGTTAGAGCGACGCCCCGGTACGGCAGAGGCCGCGGGTTCTAATCTCACCCGTGTCAGCTATTTTTCAAATCTCTTAAACTTATATTATTTTTCAATATCAATCTTAACCGCTTATCGCTTATTATTTTCCGTTATTTCAGTAATGTCTTCGCTCAAGGAACCATGTCCTGGTTGGATAGATACGTGGAATGGCTCCACTGGAATGTTCGTAGGAATGCCTGCTGGTGTCTTGAAGGTAGTCAAGGGCAGAGGAAGCAACCTCACCGATTTGGTGCCAGTTGACATTGTTACCAACCTTGTTATTGTTGCTGCTACAGAATGCAAGTAAGTACAACATAAAAACATACATAATTATATTCACGCCTATTTTCATTTTGATGATCTTTTGTAATGCAGCATAGTCTTTGTTATAAGTTTTTACAAAAGGAAATTAGAAAATCTGTAGTTGATATTGTGTTGCGTCCTTATATACGAATGTTGTTAATTGGACAATCAAAGTAAACGTATGTATTTGGTGGCATGATTTTATAAAATCATTATTACTTACCTATAATTTTGTTTCAGATCAAAACAAATGAAAGTGTACAATTGCTGTACTGGAGCATCGAACCCAATCACCTGCGATGGAGCCAGTGCCATCTCTAGAAAAGTGGCCCTAAAGTATTCATTAAGTAAGCTTGTTATTTTTTTTTTTTTTTTTTTTTTTTAAACGTTGCCCCACACTAGGATTTCTCCTGTATCGTGGGTGCGTTTACAAACACAAATTTCACATACACAAACAGCCAGACCTATGTGCAATGCGGGAATCGAACCCGCGACACGTTGCGTAGCAGCCAATCTCTCAGCCACTGCGACAACCGTGCGGTCAAATAAGTTCAAATAAGACAGTGTGAGCTATGTAAGCGGCCTAACGGTTGGTTTAGGTTAGAAACGAAACCGAAAAATTATCTAGCGGCAGCAGTTATGAGCACAAATGTTACCTGCGCATTAGCTGATTTTTCGGTCTCTTTGGCGGAATGAAGAAGACCGATGCCGAGGCTGCACGCGATTGATTCATTAGTCGATGCTCGTCGTCGAATTAGACCATTCTCTATTACGAAATAACAACTGTCTATTGTCTATTGGGTCGAAAATGTACATGCGCGATCTGTGCTCATAATTCACGCCGCTACCTATACAACATTATTTTCCCTATTTTCAGATGAGTTGCCATGGCCGTTCCTCGTGTTCACCCCCAACCTGTTCCTATACAATTTAATAACGTTCGCCCTACAGATTATACCTGCTTACTTGATTGATTTATGGTGTTTATTAACCGGAAAGAAAGCAACGTAAGTAACCCTTTTTCCCATTTTTCCTTTGTTGTATTGTGACATTTGAAAGCACATTCTACGCTTAAAAAGGCTAGGATGATTTTTTAGGAACTATAATAATGTATTTTTTAGGAAATTATTAGACGAAGGTCGAGATTAATGTACGATAAGCTGTGTTGGGAGCAACTCCACTTCCAACGGCGAATCATAGAAGCTAAAGAGAGCGGGGTGGTTGAGCGTCAACACAAGTTGACCTGTGTTCGCATGGTGTTCGTGTTCGCTTTGCGTTCGTTCGTGATGCGTAGACATGTAACTTATGAAATTCAGTACAATATTATTGCCTGGCTAAAACCTAGGGCTATAATAATTTAATTTCAGTTCGGTTTTTATGACTTTTAATTGGACATTGTGGAGCGGGTGGTGCAAAAAAATAGTTATTCATAATTATAACACTCAACTAAATGATTGTGCGATAGTTGGCTGATTTATTTTGATACAGGAATTGGTTGGTACATTTAGGCTCGCATTACAGAACGATGCTCGAGCACAGATCTCTGCTTGAGCATAGATTGAAACAAGTTTCAACCAATGAAATGGCTTTAAATCTATGCTCAAGTCGGGATCTGTGCTCGAGAATCGTTCTGTAATACGAGCCTTAGAGCTCCCATACATTGCTAAATAATTAGGCAATGAATCAATTCATTGAATGATTAGTTTCATTGAATTTTCTGTAATGATGGTCATTTTCTTATAATCTCTTTATTGTTACAGACAAGTGAAACTACAAAAAAGACTAAGGAAAGTCATAGATGCTGTGAAGTTTTTCTTACTAAACGAATGGAAGTTTTCTGATAACAATGTAAGAAATCTTCTGAACTCGATGTCACCCGATGATAAAGAAACTTTTAACTTCGACGTGAAGAGTATTAACTGGGAAACGTGTATCGAAGATTACGTTTTAGGAGCCAGAAAATATTTATTAAAAAATGAGAAATAATGAAAAAAAAATATAAATACTATACTGATAGGTTTTTAAAAACCTATTATACTTTTTTTCAAATTATATAATAAATAAAATATTATAGTAAATAAAATATGATATGTAGTAGGTATATTTCAAATAAAATATAGTTTAATATATTTTAAATTGTATCCTAAGTGTACAAATTGTTGTAGCCATTTGTTTTATTTTTGTTCATAGTTTCTTCAAAAAAAAAAGAATATGGTGAAATTTGAGTGTGCTAGTAGGTTCCCTGCCTACCCTTTAAGAAATACAGGCATAACACTGTGTTATCTAAGAAAATATTATATAAGACCAGTCATCATACAGCTTCCTAAGTGGTAATAAAATATCGTTTTCATGTAAGGAAACGTAACAAAATCGTAACTGAACCAAGCCACATGATGTCACAGTACTCACGTGTATTGATCTCGGCTTGCCAACTAACGAAGCGGAATGCTCACTAAATCATAGGATTATACGCACTATCTCACTCATGCAGGTACCATAGTTAAAATAAATGAAGGTTTAGTATCAGCTGGGGATAGTTTGTGCTGTGTTCTATTGTGTGATACGATGACAGTTTCATGTATCTTTATTCTACATTATTGTTATTGCTGAAGAGAAATATAGGGTTTTATCGAAGAAACTACGTGAATTCTGTACATCCCAAAACAAAGGTCCCTTTTATTATAATTATTAGGTGACAGTTAAACTAGGGACATCAATATTTTCGTATGGAACAATTGATTTTATTTTTCGTGAATTCAAGGTTGTTAATCGAATAATATGGAATACCGAATACCCTTCTTCAATATGTATGTCTCTCGTTACCCAGTCACCCAGTATACCCTCATCATCATCATCATCATTCTCTAATGGATCGAACCCAGGTTCTCACACTAAGGCTCGTATTACAGAACGACGCTCGAGCACAGATCTCTGCTTGAGCATCGATTTAAAGCCATTTGATTGGTTGAAACTTGTTTCAATCTATGCTCAAGCAGAGATCTGTGCTCGAGTATCGTTCTGTAATACGGGCCTTAACATCTCAAGTCGGTATCTATAGTGGTTTCGAATACCTACGTCCACTTTCCTTGTCAAAATTCCATAATCGTATTGATGATTTCACTTTTTTTTTTAATAAACGCGAGCTGTGTCTATAGATTTTCATAGAGCGTTCACATTTCAACGACGTTCATTTTACTTTAATTTTCTATTTGACATGCCCGTATGTCGTTACCATGCAGTTCGCGTTGGTATCAGCACAAGTATGGTGTATGTGGGGACAGAGTTTAGCCGTATGAGATGCTAAATTCATATTGTGGCGGGCGTGTAGCCGTGCACGTGCTAATATGAACAGATATAATGACTCAAGTCTGTTATTTCTTAATTTCTTTAAATCATAAATAGATTTAAAAACAAAAATAGAAAATATAAACTCTTGGTTGTTATTACATGAAATACTGAACCAGTGTATCTAATATTTTTGTGACAATTGACACGTTAAGTAATAGCCGGTGTTAATCAATTTGTTAGTCGTTCACCTTACAATAACTGAATGATTTTAATGCAAAGTATTAGAATGCCATAGTAGTTACCCATAGAAAAATGGAGTAACCTTTTAAAGCTGGGTATTTCCATTCACAACAAAATAAGAATAGATAGGGAGGAACATAATTTTGATTCATTTTATAAAGAAACTAAGGACAAAGGAATCCCGACTGTTCAAGACCGAGATTTTAAAAGGCTTGTATAGAGACCTTATTTGCATTCACCAGAAGGTAGAAAAATAATGTAGGTCAATTCATTCATCAGACCGAAGCTAAGTATTTCAAGGATCATATTATCAATTATGGACTCCGTCAACCAATAAACTTAGGTATATCACGATCTTTCATGCATGGTCGGTTTTTTGTATGAGATAATCTGCACAAATTGGCAATTTCGATATTATTGGCAATGTACGTTATTATATTAGATTCATAGATTTGATTTCCCTTGGATATATGGCGGATAAATACGAATGTGTGTGCCTATAAGGAATTGTTAATTATATGTCTTGATTCTACTTATCTCGTTTGTGTTAAAAAAGGGTTTAGTTTTCCTATTTTGTTTGCAGACTTGAACTTGGATTAGGCAGTTTTTTATTTATTACCTATTTAGTATTGATACGTTCATACTTTGCCTCCGTCGATGTATTGCGTTGTCTTCCTAATTAAATTACAATAGGTTTACTTATTTTTTATTTTATTATTTTAAGAAAACTTACAGCTGGACATTTTGAGTAATAATATTTCAATTATGTAGAAAAAGGCCAATTACAAGTTTTCACTGATATACATAATCTGTAAAATTTCACTATTCAGCGTGTAGGTAACCTAACATAACCTAAAACTTGAAAAAACTCAAAGTAAATTTGGAAAACAAAAAACAATTAATGACAAATTCGTGAAAGAGGTACATTAAATACATATCAAAAGAATACTTATCAAACAGTTGTTTTGATTCCTCCACCAATCTTCTCACACGAGTATCTACCTATCTATCTATCTAGGTAGAGATCAAATGAATTGAGATGTCTCAATGTTCAACTACCCAATAGTTTTGTCATCTACAAACTTGTCGTTTTTCATTCACATAACAATCTCACTTCTCGTGTTGGTACCACATTGTACGATGTCTTTTTCTCGAATACACAACATCAAAGTTTAGATGTTTCTTTCATCTGAACTTCAAGATGGCTTGCTTTCTTATTTGGAGTAAAAACCAGACCAACAATGAATGTGTATTTTTAGCTTTAACGTCTTTCATCATGAGTAAGATGGGTAGGAATTTGTATTATAAAAAGCATTTGCTTGATATATTATTTATATGGAAATGTATTTATTTATTTAAACTTCATGTACCTACATTGGTGGTACACAAGGTGGACTTAATGCCATTAGCATTCTCTACCAGTCAACCTTTGGGTCAAAAATTGAGCACTTCGAAAGTGGTACAAAAAAGAATTTAAACAAATATTGGAAAGATAAATAAAAAAATATTCAGAATAATTTATACTAACAAAATATTATGCATTACATATACCTACCTATATTATAATAAGAATACATATAACACCTATATATATATAATATATTTATACACATACATAAAAATACCTATTTGCAACTTATCGTGATGGACAGCTACTTTAGACTAGCATTGCAGCGATTTCAAGTAATATTCCCGAACTTTACGTTTAAAGGAGAATTTACTCGGAGCTTTTTTTTATATCGAGGGGAAGCGCGTTCCAGAGTTTGATTGCTGAGACAGCGAACGAATTTGACATGAAACCTGTGCGGTGAGAAGGAACGAGAAGAATTAAAGGGCACTGGCAGACGTCCATAGAACGCTGGGCTTCAGATTGTGTATGTCGGTACAGATATGAAATTAGTTTGGTGTGGTCGAGTATTTCAAGAGTATTTTAATTAATTTTTTATTTGTTTTTGTACGTAATTGGGTTAAAGAGAAATCTTCGTATTTGTGACAGTGAGGTTAAGTATGGTGTGAATGATCCAGTGAAGTACAGCCCCACTAATGAGTTCTCAATTCAAAGGTTTTAGTTGCTGTCACCATGATATTCTGTGGAGGTCCAATGAAGTACAGCCCGACTAATGAGTTCTCAATTCAAAGGTTTTACTTACTGTCGACATGATATTCTGTGGAGGCACGCGCCAGCCAGCATGCACCCGTTTATGTTTTATTGTTTTTTTCAAAATGTCAACGGCATAATCATTTTATTTCTTATTTATTTAGATTTTTGATTCCAATTCTTAATCTCTAAGATAAATTAGGCAAAGAACAATTAAAATATATTTTTATTTTTGGTTAAGCTTTTATTACTGTACCATATCAAGCCCAAAACTGCCGACGTCCTACATTAATTACAAGGAGACAATATCTCAATCGCAATTCAAGAATATTCACGCTATTAATAGAGGAAATCCAATAATATTTCCATAAAACGTGATACTTACTGCAAATAACTTTGTTGAAAGACATTATTCGCAGAAACAATAACTGTGGTCACACCTCAGATCATAGAAACAAGGGAGATGTGCCAAGGCGCTATTGAATTGCACCTTTTTACATGATCAATGTGGTCATGTAGCCGATGGACTGAATGCGATCGATGGTTTATACAGGGTAAAATTAAAACCAGTGCGGATATTTTAGGAGGTGAAAGTACTCATGAATATGATCAACTTTTATTATGGGACCGACACTGAAATATGAAAAAAAAAATCAGCTGTTCCATACATGTTGATCGTGTTGTAGTGCATTTTTGTAGGGAACAGCAGATTTTTTTTTCATATTTCAGTGTCGGTCCCATAATAAAAGTTGATCATATTCATGAGTACTTTCACCTCCTAAAATAACCGCACTGGTTTTAATTTTACCCTGTATACATACAGTGTTTTAGTTGAGTGTGAGTGACGAGTAACAAATAACAATGTTAGATTAAGGGTGATAGGCATTTTAATTGTAGCGGGTACAAAGGAGCGTTTGTAGTGGTAAGTTTGTGACGCACATTGCTTTAAAATAAAATTGGCGACAGCGGTTCCCGTACTAATTTACTGCGATAACATATCTCCTTGTTTCTATGATTTGATGGTAATACAGGCATTATTAGTTACGGTAGTTAAACTATTAACGATGTCAATTAAACAGACAAGATTATTCTTGGAATTTGGTTATGGTTCATAAAGCATCGATATTGAATTTCAAATGAATAAATAGATTTCTGACGAGAATATCGACGCTGTGAGTGTAGGTGACTTTGATGTTTGGCTTATTCTCAATCTCATTACAAAAATTACGTTATATGACTTCCGATCGGCAAGGATAGGTACTTTAGTTTCCAGAGAGGACAAAATATATAAATTTGAACATTTTCCTGGTTGCTTTCAATAAAATATCAACCGCTACTTCCATTAATATATTATTTGACCTTTCTTTGTATGGGTTTATTTATAAAAAGGTTATGATTCTGAAATAAATATTGAACCGAAAAACGTGTTAACCCTTTAAACAATTCATGATTTTGTAGCACAACAAATTCTCACTGATCTGTGAAGAGCCCTGTAGTAAGTAATTTTTTTGTTTCACTATTTGATAACGTATCCAATACATACATTCTCAAATAAAGGTCCGCAAAATACGAGCAAAACAAAAATATACATTACCATTGGAGCGGGCCAACTTCCTTTTGCTCGGAGTTAGTTCGTGGGACAAAGCGAAACTACCACCTACACTTTTCTATCAAGTGTCTGTCTGCAGACTTTGTGGCTGTGTTGCTTTACCTCTTGGGATCGCGACAAGTGGGACGCGAGGCTGCATTATCTTGCATTGTGCGAATGGAAAACATGTAGGCAACATTCAGGTCAAATGTTTTTTTTTTGCGTGGAATTACTTACAAATTAAAATAGTCCAGAGAATTTCTTTGGCAAGACCACGGTTTGATGAAATCCCCACTGTGTATTCTTTTCATTGTGTTTAGACGATGATTGAAATATTTTGAGAAAATATCGAGTACAAACACAATAGGAAGTACCTTAACGTAAAAGAAACAGAATATTCAATGTCGTTTATTATTGTTATAAGGTATCCATCAGTATCATGACGTTATTTCGATAAATCCGTATTTCTGAAGATCGAATTCAATATTTCTCGGAAAGGTAATCTGAATTGTTTTATCATAATTTCTGTTCTAATATTCTGAGAATTGAATATCCGATAAACACCAAGAAGTTTCTAAAATATTCAGGAAACAATAAATTTTATAAACGCCTTTGAAAAGGTACTAAGATTGGAAAAAGTTTTGAGAATTTTTGTCGACGACTAACTTTGGTTGTGAATGTGCCAAAAGAAGTTTGGATTTAATATAATATTCAATTCATCAGCGCATTTGTGAGGCAACATTTTATTGTTTCAGACTTTAATTGAAAAGTTGTTATATAGCTGCAGTGGGATTGACAAAATTTATGTTCCCGTACGTGACACGACCGGCAAGCAGGCACGCGAGAGACACGCGCAAATAACTAGCACGCTACTGACTTTATTTATTTAGACCTAAATGTAGTTAGGTAAAAAATAAAATGCAGACGTGACGGCGACTGAGCTAGTGTTTATTCATAAACAGGAAGGACTGCTGTTTCTGTTCATGATATGAAGTGTAAATATTATATTACCAATTTATCACTGATACTGTTATTTTTATGTTTAGGCGTTAATAATAACAAATCGTTAATTCATTTAAAATATGTATTTTTACATTTTTTATTATATCTTTTAAATCTTTATAAAATAATTAAAATATGCATACAGTACTTACCTACCTACCCTACCGGGCATCAGGAAGCTAGTGGCTATAAATCATTAATATTATAGAATGCAAGATTAATGATTACCAGGCTGTTTTTATCAAATGCAGGATTTAATCGTATTATTTTTTCATATTAGTCAATAAATACAAAAAACGGTTTTGAGGAACATAAAATTATTTTAGGAGGCTTAATCGATATGTGATCATTTGAATCGTCCCATATCTATTAAAAAAAATGCTTATCACAAGACATAGAAGTTTTACTGAAATATTGCGTAACATTCCTCATTCCGAGTTTATAGATAGAACCAAGGTCTATAAACCTCAAGGCTAGACAAGTTGGAGTCGTCCGAATAATTATTGCCTAGTCTGGATATGTTGCCAGAAAGGACCTTGGGCCGAACGATGTTTGTCTGAGAGAGATGAATTAATCTATACTAATATTATATAGAGGAAAGATTCTTTTGTTTGTTTGTGCCGTATAGGCTCCAAAACTACTGGACCGATTTTAAAAATTCTTTCACTAATAGAAAGCGACATTATCACTGAGTAACATAGGCTACTTTTTATCCCGAAAAAATGTACAGTTCCTGTGGGACACGCGGACGAAGTCGCGGGCGAAGTGCTAGTATTTTATAAAACATCGAGTGACACATAGGTATCTAGAGTGTGCTCGGTCATCGGTTTTGAAGCTTTTAATGGCATACATACAATACGATCAATTTTATCGAGAAATCAGCCATCTTAAGACATTTTTCAAAAATGAAATACATTTTTGTCTTGTTTTTTAGACAATTTTTCAATCTCTTTTTGAAACGTTTTGGTAAAACGTTTGACATCGATTTATTGCCTACATTTTCAGCTATCAAATGAGAGTCCTTCAATGAGATCAAATGAGATATTTTGTGTTTGAAGGACCTCTACAGGGGGGATATTGCTAATTAACACACGCGCCCGTGCTTCGGTAAAATGGCCGTTTCATTCAGGTTGGAGAAAATTTCACATGGGGGTGATAAGTCGATAAAATTGATCATATTGCATTCCGTTAAAGGCCCGACACCTGTGACATTGTATAGAAGTTAATGAAGTTTAAAGGAGATAAGCAAATAATTAATTAAAAAATGGATATGTAGTTCATCAAGTATCTTATTCAGAACAAACTTACTAATTTAAAATGTACAATGGGCGGTCTTATCACACAAGGCGATCTCTTCAACAAATGTCACTAAGGTACCCGCGGGTAATAAGGCCTAGCTAAGGGAGATTTTAAATAAAATCGAAAATATCACAATAAATCAATAAGTTTTATTACTAATCAGTCTTACAGATTATTGGGAACAACATATACCTAAGCTTAAAATAGTATCTTCTACCATAAACAGAAACAAAAATAAACCTTTTAAAAAACTCTTCCAATAGGCCTTATTTTAATATGGTAGGATAATAAGGCCTATGACTTTAACTGACAAAATAAGAAATGGAATCAATCATCATGTACCCTTATGACAAATCTTTAAATTTCTTCATCTAACTTCCATCAGGACACTCAAAAGCATCATCATCTTTTATTGATAAGCCGACGCACTCCGCCCATTTTCTGCACTGTCTCATGTCAGGCATACTGTCCTCCCAGATATTTTTTTAAAACGGCTACTCTGGAGATGGTTTCATAAGGTTCTTCTAGGGACGTTATACCTCTATGCAGCTTTATATGTGCTTAGGATCAGTGCCATAACTAGTTTTTTATGTGCCCGGTGCGAGCTTTTATTACTGCGCCTTTCTTGGTCCTAGTCTGGTCATTTCTGCGCCCCTCTAGGGTCTGCACCCTGTACCTGGGCACCGCTGGCACCACCCTAGTTACGACACTGTTTAGGTTTAAAGAACTTTATTTCTCATAAGAACATAGTTCACTTAAAATGAGATTAAACAACATTGACTTAATACTAAATACAGTTTTAGCTCTAGTCTAGTGCGACAAGTTTAATATAAATTAATGACATTTTATTTTACAATCTTTTCAAAGTAACATTTAGCAATACCTATAGATTCTGACTATAAATATGGGATTTTAATTTATTTTTAAAGATGTTTAATTTATTACACTTTTTTATGTCGTTCGGTAAGCTGTTGTAAAGTTGTGCTCCCTCAAAAAGTATGTTTTTTTTGCCGTAAGCTAGTGTGCGTGGTTGAGTTAATTCCAATTTGTATCTGTTTCTTAAGTAGTGCTTGTGTGTTTTTTCTGTAAATTTTATGTTTGAGTGGATATTGCCTGTAATTATTTTTTTTACGAGAGTGCAGGTGCTAAATGTATATAATTGTGTAATGTTTAATAATTTAGTTTTGGTGTATAACTCTTTTGTAGGTGTTAAGTAATTGTAATGAAATAATGTTTTAATGACTTTGTTCTGTGTGGTTTGTAGCTGCCTCAGGTTAGTTTTGGTAGCCGATCCCCATATTTTGATCAAGTAGTCAAGATGCGGCTTTACAAGTGAATTGTAGATCATGCTACGTGCTTTATGTGGTATGCAGTTAGCAACTTTTTACTGTTTAGGATACCCCTTTGTAGTTATCAACAGCAGACACAAGTTTTCTTCGAACCGTAATGCTCGTTTTGGAGGCATTGTGGTCGTTGACACTGAAAACAAAATAAAAAGATACAAAATAAAGCAAAAAGTAACAAAAAACCTACAATAATAAAATCTTAATTTAGTATTTATATTGGCAATACATAATAAGCTATGAAATATAGTATTATTAATTCAAAACTAGTTGGTGGCTAATAAGGCCTATGACCAAATTTGATAGGCCTTATTATCCGTCAACTACGTAAATTAGAACACCAAAAAAAAATATTTAGACTGCAATAGTAAATTCAAAATTTAAGCGTCAAAAGAACGTGAATTTGTGAATAAATAGAGCAAAGGTTTATATAATTAGATGTAAAAAATTTAAAAATACTCACGATTGCTTGCCACGGATTTTTATAATTCGTGCGACGCGGCCTCTCGGCACGAATCCGGCTCAAAACTGGCGACAGGCAGCGGGAGATCGCGTGGGTTATGACACTGAGGCAACTCAACCATGTGTAATTTGTATGTGTGCGAGATTGTTGAACGCCAGCGTAATTTTAAATATGATTTCTGTCACTTAGGCCTTACTAGCCGACAGGCTTTATTTGCCCACGGGTAACTTATTTTAAAATTTGAAAAACGCGAGTGTGTCTCTTGATTACTTTTATCTCGCTAAATATCTTTAACGCGCAAGTGAAGCTGCGGCTACAGCGAGTTATAGCACAAATGAAATGAAATAAGCAATTCGATTACCACGTGGGACTATGAAAAAGCTAGTGTAAATTGGTTCCGCGCTGATTCTAAAATGCTTCTTTGTTGTTTTTTCTCGTTAGAAAAACGACTTAATACGATTATGCTGGCTTTCAATGACTAGATATACCTTCATTTTGTGTGGATGGTACGTAGGTGCCGTATCATGACTATATCTATGGTTTTCATATACCGATTTATTTGTTTAATTAATAATTCTGCGCTCTTTACAAAAAAAAGTTTGCTAGGCATGCCGCCAAAAAATGCTTTTCACCATCCTTTGTGCATATTTCGACAGGCATTTCAGTTCGATAAAAAACAAACGAAGTGCACTCTGTGTCTGTCATAACAGTCGTCTGAAAACAAAGCAAGAAAACATCAAGCATGAATTGAATACGTGCATACCATGTTCATAATATCCTTTGAACGCCAATTACGACTATAAAGGGCGAGACCCCATTAGTGCGTTACGCTGCGCTGCGTTGCGTCACTTCACAATACACTTCTCCGTTGCGTTGTCGTATGCATTTCTTTTTCTTGCATTTTTTTTTTCTTTCAGTACTTTTTAGTGTCCCATGCATTTAGTACTTAATCTTAAAAACAAACATAGACCGTTTAAACACAAATTTATCGTCACCCAGCCAATATAACGCCGAACTCTTCTATACTTACAGTAATAAAATAAATAAGAAGGATAGGAATACAAAAAACAACAGTCGCATTGATACTTCCTTCTTTAAAGGGTTAAAGTTTCAATCTTACTTCTAAATTGTTTATTTGCTTAATAAAAACAAAAAAAGATTTTATGACATTTAATGTACAAACCAGCAAAAATTAAAGCGATTAGATACACGCCGAAGTGAATATAATTAATCGATTATTCGCATCACTAATTAATCGTATCGACATTTAGTATGATTAAACCAAGGTTTAACTAACAGATGCGTTCAAATTTCCAAAATGTTATAATGTATCATTTTGTTTGGGCATAGCACTAATTGGTTGCAATTAAAACATTGATCCCGGTTGTTAGTGGAAATTAATTTAGTGGATTTAATTTTCTATGAAGATCAAATAGCTTCACTAAATATATTATGTCGAATATATTTTTTTTATTGTGAATCTGTAAAATAATTTGAAAAAAGATAATTAACACCAAAAAAACCGATGAAACATCTACAAAATTGGCAAAGTTATAAGCGTTTTAAAATGATTTGCTAGACACGGACGGCATGCATGATAAGTGACGTAACACCACCTATGTCCGCTTCGCGCGACAAAGACGGAGCGATACTCCCTCCAAAAACTTTAAAAGCGTCTATGTTTTCCATTTTGTGATAATTTTTTTTTTCCTTTTTTGTTATTCCTATTCCTTCTTTGGAATAAAATAATTTATTGTTTGAATCTAAATGAAATGAACATAAAAAAATAATTAAATATGCTTTTGTTTAAAAGGTTGTCTGTAACTCTGTACCTACTACCTACCTATTAAAAAGTTAAAAAAAATCATTTTCTGTTAAATTGAAAATAAAGTAACACACACAAACTCATTCGTTGGTCACTCATTGTGTACTTAGAAGGTAGGTGCCTATATTTTTTTTTTAGAATTTTGGTCGGAATCAAGAAAGTGTCAGAAAAATAAATAATTTCGTTAATTTTTTTTCTGCCACTTGATTCCGACCAAAATTCTAAAAAAATATATATAAACAGTGGAAATAAAATAAGGTACCTATTCAAAAATTAACTTTCAGCAGAATACAATTACTATCTTCTATCTTTTATGATGAAAGAAACCATCATTTTGATTTTAGAATTGGAATTCACATTGTTACTTTTAGAATCGCTATGACCCACTTTGCGGATATCTAATTCACGTATTTAGTTTGTCATCCCGGAATTAATTTGATTTGGTAACCAAGGGATTTATTTAGATATCCCCGGACTATCGCTTTAGTTTTGGACTAAACGATAGGCGCAATTGGGCCATGAATAATAATTGTTATTATAAACAATATTAATATCATCAACGCCTTCTATGACATTTTATACGGGGTAACTAGACTACACGTTCCATTAACTCGAATAAAAATTCTCAATTTCCTGTCTGGTTTCACCATCGTTAATCCGTATCTTTAAAAATAAAGAACGTGCATGGATTAAATGGAAAAAGTACCAAAACCAGTCCGACTATGATCACTTCTCTAACTATCGTAAATTATTTAATAAAGAATCTGCTATTTGCTTTAGGAATTACATTAATTCGGTTGAAGACAGTATACCTAAAAATGTAAAGTATTTTTGGACATACTTATCAAATAGAAAGAGTATAGGCCAACTTCCCAGCCAACATGTATCTTAAAGATACTTCTTCTGACAACCCTACAGATATATGCAACTTGTTTTCCACATTCTTTGCTTCTGTTTACGAGCAATCCACTTTTGACCCTGAGAACTGGAAACCTTCGAACAGCCTTCGTGATAATTCTACCTGTATACCCGATATCTATCTCTCAAAAGAAGTTATACATAAGACACTCAAATCACTAGATTCATCTAAAGGTGCTGGCCCCGATGGTCTGCCACCCGCGTTCCTGATCAAAATAGCAGATAGCATCCATACTGCGTTGTACTTTATTTTCAATAAATGCTTACGAGAGGGTGTCTTTCCTGCCACATGGAAGCGAGCATTTATTACACCTATTTACAAAAGTGGAAATAAAGACAACGTGGAAAACTAGCGCCCCATTTCAATTATATGCACCTTGTCAAAGCTTTTCGAGAGACTTGTGCACGGTGCTCTATATCCTCAAATTCATCGGCTTATTATACCCGAACAACATGGTTTCGTTAAACGGCGTTCGACAACGACAAACCTTATGATATTTACCAACTTCCTATTCGAAAACATGGATCAACGAGTCCTGGTAGACACCGTGTACACTGATTTTTGGAAGGCTTTTGACAAGGTGGATCACACACTTCTTTTGGAAAAGCTTGCCTTTAACGGAATCCGAGGTAATCTGCTTTGATGGTTTGCTTCATATATTTTTAACAGGACTCAAAAAGTCGTTGTTAATGGCATTGAATCAGAAATTGTTACTGTAAAATCTGGAGTACCTCGGGGGTCTACCTTAGGTCCTCTCCTATGTATCCTGTTTATAAATGATATAAAAAAAATGCTTTGTTAACACGCACTTCTTAATGTATGATATAAAAATCTACAAGTCCTGCAAAACCATCCAAGATTGCCTACTACTTCAAGACGACCTTACTAGACTTAATACCTATTGTAAAGACAACAAACTCTTTCTTAATCTTCCCAAGTGCCACAGTATATCATTTACTAAGAATAAAAATAAACTTAATTTTAAATAGTCCTTGAACAATCAACACTTAAACGTTGTGGACTCCGTTCGCGACTTTGGTATAATTATGGATTCGTGTTTACACTTCGACTTGCACATTGATAATATAATAAATAAAGCCTTTCGGATGTACGGATTTGTCATGAGATCTTCAAAAGACTTTGTACGACCCTCTACGTTTCTACTAATTTATAAAACTTTAATACGATCCCAATTAGAGTACGCCATTCCGATTTGGAATCCATACTACCTTAAATATAATAATAAATTAGAAATAGTACAAAAAAAATTCTTACGTGCCCTTAATTATAAATGTTATCATTCAAGGATTCCTTACACACAATTGCTCAAACAATATAATATTTTAAGTTTGGAATCTAGACGCTTGCTTTTGCCTGCAATGATGCTGCATGGTTTGTGTAACAACAGATTTGATTGCATTGAAATTACGGATAAAATACGATACACTGTACCTAGAACTGTTATCCGGCGAGGGGCACGCGTGCCTCGATTATTCCACGTGGACTCATGTAGGACTAATGCTGGGGCACGAGTGCCTCTTCGTCGTCTTGTGGAAACCATGGAACCAACACACACTTCATGGACATAGATATCTTCTCTCTTCCTCATGAAAAATTTAAAACTCTGGCTATAAATGTATTATCTTCAAAATTTTAATCAAAAACTTACAAAACTCAAAATTCTAATAATATTAGACATCTAAATATTCTTTTTTCGTTTCCTATTTCTTTCAATAAGCCAGTGGTGTGGGATATGTTTAACTATATAACTTATAAGATTTTTATTGTATCACCTTAACATGTAACTGTTTTTATGTCCCTAATAAATAAAATAAAATATCTATTATAATTTCAGCACTATATACCAGTGGCAAAGGGTCAGTTTTTGTAAGAGGTAAGCGGTAGCTACAAATGCTTACCCGGCCACAAAAGCTAATTAATAAAAGTAGGCAATACTGCCTGTGCTATTTTTCAAAGGGGAGCCGGTAGGAATCGTATTGTAGGGACCCTTCGCCACTGCTACATACATAGGGAAGCACCAAAATTTGACTCTAGATTTATATGCTAAGTCAACGGAAACATTTAATTTTATTATAATTTTTTATCTATACCTACTAATAAGTATTATAAAGGTCAAGAGATTTTTTGTTTGTTTGAACGCGCTAATCTCTGGAACTACCAGTCGAATTCGAAAAAATATTTTTGTATATAATATCCTGATTTATGAGAAATAGTATAGGCTATTTAACATCACGCTACGACCCTTAGTAGCCGAGCAACGGGGTGAAACTGCGGGGAACAGCTAGTTCCCCTATAATCTTCAAAATGTTGTTTATTTTTGTATATTTTTAAATCGATGTAAAATCCTAAATGAAAACTATCGTTTTTGAATATTTATGTTTTAAGTGAATTTACGTTGAACAGAGAATTCATTAGGTAAATAAAACTGACACAGATAAATTAAATTCGGTTTAATAAAAACTCACAAATGACAAAATTCACCATCACTTTATTGTACGATCTGTTCGTATTTCACATTTATAACAAAATAAAATATAGGTACACATTATTAATTATCATTTTGAATGTTATTATTTTTTAAAATATGTGCACTTTAAAATAAGTTTCCACATTAATAAAATAAAATAAATAATTAACTTATTGATTAATTAATTTTATTTATTAAAATTAAATTAAAAATAAAAATATTAAATAAATATTAAATACATAATGGGTAACATTTATACAAAATTAAAAGTAAATATAGTGAATGGCACTGGCGATTTATAATATCACATCTGCATTTTTCAACAGGGCTGGGGGGTGATTCTCGCGGGTAATATATTGATATCGAATTCGATATATATTGCAACAAATGTCAAAATGGTAGGGATTTTGACAGTTGTTGCAATATATATCGAATTCAATATCAATATCGAAACAGTTCAGGGGGACTGTTTCATGACGATTTTGTATTTACATTCATGTTTCAGTGATAGCTGTTATGGGGGCGTGCCTATTGCAATTATAATATATTAATCGGCCACAATTCCATATTGCGGACAGCTATTAATTATGAATTTTATATTAAAAGGAAAACATTTTGAAAGTTAATAAATTATACCTACATTGGTATATTTGGTTTTGCTGTGGTTATTATTATAATCAAAGTGCTCGCGTACAGCCAAGCTCAACGCCCGTTCAATCAACTTCACTCGTACGGACTCGTACGCTAGCCATGTAAAATGGTCCATGAATAAATTAAATATACCTCTAATATAAGTAAAAAAATATCCTTTACCATTTAGTGGTTTTATTTCCTAATTTTAACCTAGATTCGTTACACGACTTTCTTTAAATTCCCTTGGCCCCACACCATATCGATGATGAACCATTGGCTGGTATAATAGAAAAAGTTTTCGACGAACACGTATGTCACTAGTACTGGGAACTTGAACCCTGTGAACAATTTGAGTCCTGGATAGATGTATTCACCTTTCATGACACTTTGCACGCATCTGAAAGAAGGAAAAAACAAATTATATATTTTTTACGATTTGCACCCTGTGTGGAACTCCTAAAAATTAAAACTCAGAACCTCACTCACTTTGCTCCTTAAATTTAATTTATTAAATTATTATTTTATTTACTATTATTTATTTATTTCCTTAATATTTTGCATTCATGTTATTGATAAAATTGAAATCCGAAATGTAGGCATTTCGGATTTCAGGAGAGGTGGTCAAACACTATGCTACGATAAAAAATATGTAGCTTTTTACTTCCTGCATTGTATAATTGCATAAAAATATTCTGGTTGTGTCTCGATATTCCAGAGCACAGTAATTGGGTTGCGAAAGTCAGCTGCAGCCGCTGCGTGTATAATACTTATATTTGGTAGCATCTGGTTAGATTGAAAGCCGACACTTAGTCAAACATGGTTGGGAAAAAGACGCGGGTACAGATTCAGATTTTAGCTCTGTTAGCTTAAAAATTGGCAAAATTCTGATAACTCCTCAAAAAAAAAACATAAATCGAGACTTATTTTCAACTGTTATTTTATTCAGTTTGACAGTCGCCATAAATTAACTTTAACATATCATATTATGGTGTATTAAATACATGTAGTGTGCTGTGTGAATATCTATCTGACATTAGTAGGCAATACTGCCTGTGCTATTTTTCAAAGGGAAGCCGGTAGGAATCGTATTATCGGGTCACTTCGCCACTGGAGTTTTAAGATGTATGAATACTTACACTACAATATAAGCGACGAGAAAGCACGTCAATAATCCCATATTTAGCGCGTTACTCTTGGGTCTTTCTCTCCGTACCAGCACTAGATCCATGAGTACCACAACTAGAGAGACCGTATGCATACAGTGCTGCGACCAGAACGGCACTACCTTGTGGATCCCAAGCGGTGCGATCAGCTCTCGATGAGTATTCCATACTCGCCAGAACAGAATGTCTCCGAACTGAAAAAAAAAAAAAAAGGAAATAAAGTAAGAAAAATGTCCCCTAAAAACGTAGGTAAGTCACTCAAAAATAAGATAAAAACTAATATTGGTCATAGACAATGACAACAAAATACAGGTAATTATTTAATTTTACGTAGTAGGTACTGCCATAATAATTCAATGTTCAAAAACAAAAGGATTAGAAAAAAAACCGGGTAAGTGCATGTTGGACCACGAACACTGTAGACAAAGACTAAGCAAGGAGTATTCCAGTATTCATAATAATTTATTTAATTTATACATAACATATTATACACACACTATAAGTATTTACAAGCTAAAAGAAAATAATACCTATGTAATATTCTGAAATACAAAGTTATTTTTGCAGGTGGTTAACTTAAAATCGAAAATGTTTCATAATTCAAAAACTACTGAATAAGTAGAATATCTACCTATTAGAATAGAATACCTATTTATTATTTAAAACAATTTTTGTAAGAAGTCAAATTTTTTGAATTTGGAGGGAGGGGTGAGGCATTTTTACGACTTTAGAGGCGCATAATTATGTCACTAAATATTCACCTAAACAAAAAACTCATTTATACCATTCCCCCTCTAAAAAGCTTATTTTATTCACTGAAAACAGTGAATAAAAAGCACATTTACTCACTGTTTTGATGTTTGAAAATGGAACACACCAATGTATTCGACCACAGATTTAAAGAACCTATGCTAGATGCGGCACGTTATTAGATTGTATGAAAACCGAACGTGTCATCTTTTTCATACCTACGATAACTTCACCCCAGCCATTTAGTGATGTGCTCAGAGTAAACAGAATTGTTTCAATCACTAAGCGTCACTGAGCTAACAGACTTTTTTTAGTACGAACAGTCGAACATGCAGGGCACGCTTGGTCGTGGCTTGCCGTATCTAGTGTAAGTGTAATCTGTGTATTCGACCTATATTGATGTGTTCTAAATTCAATTTGATTGGTCGACATTTTCGACAAGGAGTTAAGCATTAGAATAAAAACTGTTTTGTGTTCTTTGCTGTCCTTAGTAAATTGGCGCTATTTTGAATACTGTAAGTTGTACGAACACAAAGTTTAGTGTTACTTTAATCTTTAATTTTGTGTTTGTTTAGTGTTGTTCTAATCGATTAAAAATGCATTCTAGTGATGAAGATGTGTTAACACCTGAGTTTGTGAAAGAGAGGGCGGCCGATATAGTGGAAAGGTGGAAAGCTTGCTACCCAAAAAATCACGGCTGGTTTACATCAAAGCCAATTTAACTTTACTTTTTCTTCATTATATGTATATTTTCACTTAAATCTTTCTTTTTCTCGTAGTCATGGTATAAAGTATAGTATGCAACTCTTGAATAAAACGGATTTATATCGAGGGCCATGAATCGCTCGCGTCGCTCAGGATTCTAACACTTGAATCACTCGCTACGCTCGTGATTCAATCATCATGAATCACTCCCTACGGTCGTGATTCAATCGTTAGAATCCTTCACTAGCTCGTGATTCATCTATGGCCCTCGCTTTAAATCCGTCCTTTATTCACTAATTGCATAATATACTATTATGTACCCATGAAATGTGAAAAAAATATTTTATACCATTCCCCCTCTAAAAAGCTTATTTTATTCACTGAAAACAGTGAATAAAAAGCACTTTTACTCACTGTTTTGATGTTTGAAAATGGAACACACCAATGTATTCGACCACAGATTTAAAGAACCTATGCTAGATGCGGCACGTTATTAGATTGTATGAAAACCGAACGTGTCATCGTTTTTATACCTACGATAACTTCACCCCAGCCATTTAGTGATGTGCTCAGAGTAAACAGAATTGTTTCAATCACTAAGCGTCACTGAGCTAACAGACTTTTTTTAGTACGAACAGTCGAACATGCAGGGCACGCTTGGTCGTGGCTTGCCGTATCTAGTGTAAGTGTAATCTGTGTATTCGACCTATATTGATGTGTTCTAAATTCAATTTGATTGGTCGACATTTTCGACAAGGAGTTTAGCATTAGAATAAAAACTGTTTTGTGTTCTTTGCTGTCCTTAGTAAATTGGCGCTATTTTGAATACTGTAAGTTGTACGAACACAAAGTTTAGTGTTACTTTAATCTTTAATTTTGTGTTTGTTTAGTGTTGTTCTAATCGATTAAAAATGCATTCTAGTGATGAAGATGTGTTAACACCTGAATTTGTGAAAGAGAGGGCGGCCGATATAGTGGAAAGGTGGAAAGCTTGCTACCCAAAAAATCACGGCTGGTTTACATCAAAGCCAATTTAACTTTACTTTTTCTTCATTATATGTATATTTTCACTTAAATCTTTCTTTTTCTCGTAGTCATGGTATAAAGTATAGTATGCAACTCTTGAATAAAACGGATTTATATCGAGGGCCATGAATCGCTCGCGTCGCTCAGGATTCTAACACTTGAATCACTCGCTACGCTCGTGATTCAATCATCATGAATCACTCCCTACGGTCGTGATTCAGTCGTTAGAATCCTTCACTAGCTCGTGATTCATCTATGGCCCTCGCTTTAAATCCGTCCTTTATTCACTAATTGCTTAATTATACTATTTCATCCCTCAGTTTCATGCCTATTGAGACCTCTCCCCTATTTTTCCCCTGATTTTACTACACTTCTTAATGGCGGTTCACCTGCGAAGTTTCATTATGAAATGCCAATAGTCTCCGAGTAAAATGGCTGTGACATACGGGCGTTGTAAGGGTTCCATTTTTGCCATTTGGCTACGGAACCCTAAAAAATGCATAAGCATCGATGTTATTTATACGACGACCGACGTCAGAATAAAAAAACCACACACTACGTTTTACGCATTGATATTATGATTATCTATACCACAGATAATATAATACTATACGTATCTATACTAATATGATAAAGCTGAAGAGTTTGTTTGTTTGAACACGCTTATCTCTCTGGAACTACCCGTTGGATTTGAAAAAATCTTTTTGCATATGATAGCCAGATTCATAAAAAATAGTACGTATAGATAGGCTATTTAACATCACGCTACGACCCTTAGGAGCCGAGCGACGGGGGTGAAACCGCGGGGAACAGCTAGTGAGAAATACAATTTAATTAATATTTCTTTATTCATTTCATTTACATAGTTTTTATATTTTTAAATATTTCAATAAAAAAAACATTTAAAAATATAAAAAATAGTACCCCACCCGCATCGGGAACAGGGTCCAAGCTACCGGCGGCGGTCAGGGGTCCAGAGAGAGGAACCTCCTAACAATGCGAGCCGTGTCCAAGAGTACTACCCTCTGCACCAAGCCCTTCATCCAACTGCCCAACGAGAGCCTCCTTAGGTGTTGGTCGAGGCTCTTGGCTATTAGGCCATTGGCCGAAACGACTATCGGCACAATGATTGCCGAATCCATCCTCCACATGCTGACAATCTCGCGTGCCAAGTCAAGATACTTGATTTCCTTATCTTTTTCGGCTTTCACGAGATTGCCATCATGCGGGACCGTGATATCAACAATCATTGCGCGCCATTAATTATTATTATTTATTTTTTTTCTTTTTGTTGCACGGGACTTTACAAAGTCCCGGACCTTTCGAAGGCGTGCGTGGGGCCGAAGCCAACACGTAGAGGCCCTTTACAACAAATTTAAAATATATAAAATGTAATGGTGACACAGCTGGCGATTATCCCTGTACGCACTATATAAATGCACCCAAGGACAAACCCCAGCTGTGCAGAACTATTGCAAACATGTGGAGAAAAACTATTTGGGCTATTTGTGATGGGATGGTAGTGGATTGGTTTTGGGGAACTATGGGAACCTATGGCGCCTGCCGGAATAATGTATATTAACATGTAATAATGGCAGACGGAGACTTGCCAACTCACTAACTGGGCCCCCCGAAAATAGTTGCTCGATTCGCAACAAGGGGGGCAACAGAAACGCGAGCGGCTGAAGGGTGGAGAGGCTTTGCTGGACTTTAAACTCAGATCATTTGCTCCCTGGGGGTCCGGCATCACTGGCCCACTCAACACTTACGCTCAGCATCCACCCTTCGAGCAGTGGGGTTCTGCTCTATCGACTCCACTCTGGACGGCCAATTAAGGCAAGCCAGAGGCGGGAGACCTGTTCCTCGTCAGTGTTCACTCCAACCAGCCAATTAAGGCAAGCCGAAGGTGAGGAACGGTGACTTCTCCCTAGAGCACTCAGGTACCGCGGGGTCGCTACTCCCCGTCACCTCGCCTCAAGGTGCCCTGCATTATTATTATTATTGTCTTCTTGTATCGGCTTTTAAGATAGTATTTGCCTTGAGATTTGTATATGACGTAGGTATACAGAAACCGTAAGATGAATGTCGTCTAAAGAAAAACGAAACGCAGAAAGCCATCGTTATCGATGCTTAATTCGATTGCTATAAAATGAAATAAAACAAGTAAGTCGTGTAATTACGAGTATATTTCTATACTCCTCATACTTTATCTTGTCAAAACATGGTTCAAACATTTCTAGCAATCATAGTCATTACGCTTGACATCATTAAAACCTTGAAACGTATAATAATCAGGAAAAAGCGTCTTTATATTTATTGGATACGTTGTTTAGAAAGAAGTTATTAAGAAAGACGTACGAAATAAGGAAAATATACTTTTTTTCCTCATTACGAAATTATTATCTACATTTTGAGACAACGTAAATAAGTACCAAGGTTAGGCTCTACTGGGGCATGCAGTAATGGCTACATTAAGTTTCTCGTTTAAGTAGACAGACATTTTGATTTCATCACATTCAAACGATACCTATTTAGTACCTGTTTAAATATGACTGTGTCAACCTCAGATCATAGAAACATGGGAGATGTGCCAGGTGCTATTGAGCTTGATACTTTAGTTTGATCACTTTGATCGTGATAAAAAAGTACACGCTGGCGACGAACCGAACACGATCGATGATATAAATACAGTGTTTTAGTTTAGTGCTAGTGTTGAGTGACGATTAACAGTGTTAGATTGAGGGTGTGCGGAATTTTTAATGTGTGGGAGATCTTTTTATTCACAAGGAGCGCTTGTAATAATATAAGTGGCAACAGTTGTTCCCGTACTAATTTGCTATGATGGCATATCTCCTTGTTTCTATGATCTGAGGTGTCAACTAACAGAAATTATTTTACTCCACAGTCTAGATATTAATTTATTTTAAGATCGTTAATTTATACAAATTACATAACGGCATCATCACGCCTGTGTTCTCCGAAGGAATAGGCAGAAGTGTTGGCAGAAGTTATATTAAAAGCTCAGACTCGTATATAGCCATTAGCCAGGTATAAGTCCAGACTACAAATTGCTACAAAGAATATTCTTTTGGAAAAGCCCAATAAAAAATGTCGGACCTAGGAATAGAACCCCGGACCACACGCTCAGCAGTCGGCTTAAGGGCTCTTTCAATTTAGACGTTTGGTGCCGGACTAGACGTGCGATAGTCGTGCGGCAGCCGTGCGGGTGTCGTATTGACGCACGTTGGTTTTTTTTTTTTCAAACAGCCGGCCTACGGACAAAGTGACAGATTGTAGAAACATTTCTACGTTTTATGAATGAAACGGTAGAAATGTTTCTACAATCTGTCACTTTGTCTATTTCTATGTAGACAAAACCCGTTTCTATTGTGGTCATGCTAGGCCGGCAGTTACAGTTGACACGTCGAGAGCGCCGTCCGACTGTCATGCGGGCGTCGCACGACAACCGGATGGCGCTCTTGACGCGCGGCTACCGCGCGCCATCTTAACAGTCCGACACCAAACGTCTAATTAAAGAGCCCTAAAAATCCTTAAATATTTTAACGTTTACTTTGACATACATTTATATAGTTCATTATGTGCGTCTGTTTGGCAATGACAGTGGCAAAAGGCTGTTACAGTCTAGGTGAAACTCATAAGCATCGATGCTTGAAGGTTTCAGATTGACTCAAAACAAGGTGATTTTACCTACTTGAGTACAGTCGTCAACAATGACAGTAAAATTTAATTCTTTAACTACATATTATTTTATTTTTACTCGATTCTGCATCTTCAAAGTTAATTACGTGTTTTTCGGGTCACTTCCAAACAAGCCAACCAAGGATATGGCATTGCGCGGTAATTGCGATCTGATGACATCTCTTAAAATCTTCCACAATTTTTGACATTAATTTTTAAGGCTAAAAACTATAAGTGGGCATCTTTTTTTTTGATGGGCCTCTCGCAGTTGACTTCAAGATAAATAAGATTTCCTTGTATATTTAATTAAGGCTTGATTGGACAATCGATTGTAGGATTTATCAAAAAGGCCTTTACGTTTAATAAGTTTTATTCGTATTTTCATGATCACGCCGTTCTTTATAAAGTTTTTAGTATAAGGTTTTTAATTTAACGGATCAAGAAAGGATATCAACTGAATTGGTAGATAAGTCGTACGTAATCAGATAAAAAAATACATATCAATAATATATTAATTTGAAGTCTTTAAAAATTCATATTAATATAGATAGGTACGTTATTTTTCTTATCTTCTTTCATAACTAAGGCTGAGGAGTGAAACAAAGTTTTCTTTTACTAAAGACCTAAATGTGATTTTTACTACTACATAATTATATTTTATAGACTATAATCACTATTTTTGAATGTGATAATAAAAGATATTTAACAAGGATTAAAAGATACAAAATTCATATATTTATTGTGCTCATTCCCTTTTGCGGCAAAACACATGTAAAGGTGACTGATTACATTGTACCTGCGTGAATGATTACATTACTCAAGTTATGACAAAGTGACGTATACTTAGTAGGTATTGTTATAGCAGGCTGTTTTCTGCAACCCCACCATTGTTGGCGTAGGTACTTTACGTGCGGGTAGGTAATCGATCTATTCGATAGGAATAGAAATAGGAATTACTAAATAGGAATTACTGGTCTATTGTTTCTATGTCATACGTAGGTATCAATAAATAAAAGCCCATTTATATTTTTCAATTTTTAAAAGTAGGTAATTACAATTTACTGCGTCATTTAGACAGAAGAAGGATACCTTTAGATAATTTCCTTTGGGCACCCGCTTACTTAAAGTAAATTACAGAAAGCAAATGGTTGCCTAGTGACTTTCAATTATGCGTTTCAACAGCGGCTCGGTGTTTCTTTTTCCTCGAAATTTTTACCGCGCCCTACCTGACCTGAATTTTCCCATGCTAGTTCCCGTTTTTCACAGAATTGAATGATACAAAAAACTTTTAAAAAATCTATCCAAACAAACCAGGGACCCGCCCGGAAAAACAAGCATCTCTACGTTTAGATTACTGAAAAATAAAATTACGCATAAAGCTTTTGTACAAGCCTGTACCTATATGGTCATCTAATATGTAAAATTATGTTTACGGAACCGCTTAAGGGCAATTAGTGTGTACAAACTTACTGCAGTGGTCGGTAGAAGGATGCTTGTGAAGCACAAGTACCTAAGTTGATTGAGAACTTTCACGTGATTTCTCCCATGCTCCTCCCTAAGTTCCCTCCAATCGCAGTAGAAGCATATCGGGAAATATACCAAAGTGAAGAGCTGAAACAAAACATTACATTTTAATTAATTTCTTAGAAGTTAAACATTACCTTGTTTGTGAAATTCTGAGATTTTCTTATATCACAACATGTGCGGGTTGTGTTACACTGAAAACTTTGGTGAAAATGTTTCACCGTACATTGTAGGGATGAACGCAGAAAAATAATATTTTTTGTTGATTTGTACGCACGTCACGTAAACAATACCGGACGGGTTTTAATGGGATTTTAATCTGCGGGATCCTGAGGAATAGTGATGTGCCTGATACCAACCCCTGCTAGCGTTTGTCATGATGAAAAATACATGAGATTTCTTTATTTTAACTCTTTCTATTTTTCGTCAGTACTAACCACTGCCCCCATTGTTTGTAATAAAATTCAAACAGTGGCTGGAATAAAATATTTATTTATATAAAATGAAATGATTATTTAAATGAATATTTTACGTATCTGCTCTATACCACCGATATTCTGAAATTATTATGATTTCCGCAACTTTACGTCAATAATATAATTGCTCACTTTACTGCAATCAAAATACACGCGAATTCTGATGCCTGACACCATCAAGCATGAATTATGACGTCTGTATCAGTTTCAATTAGCAAAAAAATAATGTCACTTTAATGGTTTCGCATGTTTCGGAAAATTCAATGGATAATTACGGTAAATATCGGATAAGTAATGCCATGTAAATTGTTTTTTAACTTAACAATGGTAAAAACTGTTTTGCAATTTCAATGTTGTTTCATTACGACGCATGAAAAACTAGTTATTGTTTACACACAAGCAAATGATATAGAAGACGTGATGACCCTATTGAAATATTCACTCATGATCGTTCATCGTAGCGGTGTATAATATGGCTACACAGTAAACATTATATTATACTAATGGGGTACTCTCGGTTTAATACAAATAATTGTGGTACCTATAAATATGTGTGTGTTCATTTTTAATAGATATCGTATAATTTAACTACGTTCCTAGTTTGACAAAGTCACTGATGCAAGCTAAGAGACAAAGTAACGTTCTGTTTCAATCTGCATCCCGTATTTTAAAACTGTCCAGAGTGTCTAGTGTGAGTTACAAACCATCGCGTTACAAACGCGAAGCTCAGACTCAGCCGGCTTAGCATGACCACGATAGGAACGGGTTTTGTCTACAGAAGAATAGACATTTCTACCGTTTTATGCATATAATGAAGAGAAGAAATGTTTCTCTTCTTCAGTAGACAAAATTCTGATAAACCACAAGCACGGGTCGCTGCGTGCTCGGCCAGAAGAGATAACGAGTTGGATAGAAAGAACTTTGTCTTTTCTTTGGTAGAATAGAGATAGAATTGGTCATGCTAAGCCGGCAGGCAGGGAGTTCCACTCTTTGGCACTCTTTTCTCTTTGGTTAGTACGCAAAATGAACGTGTTCCCAAAACGTTTAGTGCGTATGGGTGGAATGTTCACCATGTATCTAGTGGTGACGCATCGCCGTTCGTTTCGTCGTCCGATGATATTAGGTCTTTACCTATGAAATTGCCGTTCTGCAGTACTGGCCATTTCAAATCAAAATAATTTTTGTTTGGCTAAGAATTCTAATTTCAAATTAATTTTATTTTAACAACATGGTTTTTTTTTTCCAAAAGTAGTCATTTGTTTATTGATTAGTGTTACATTTTCATCGCATTTCAATCTTTTTCGTCATCATGGATACGTTAAAAATTCGAGTAATTATGGAATACGAGTACCGTCGTGGCAGCAACGCGCACAAGCGGCACGCAACATCAACGACGTTTACGGAGCTAACACTACAAACCAACGCACCACCTGTTATTGGTTTGCTCGCTTCCGTTCTGGAAATTTCGACCTGAAAAATGAACCTCGCGGTCGTCCGAAGACTTTGGTTGACAATGACGAATTAAAGGTGATTGTGGAAGCTGATGATACACAATCTACGGCTGAATTAGCAGCAGCTTTCGACGTTAGCGTCAAAACAATATTGGTCCATTTGCGTCAAATTGGCAAGGTAAATAAGCTTGACAAATGGGTGCCCCACGAACTCAATGATCGCCAGCGCGATGTACGCGTCGAGACGTGCCTTGCACTGCTCAACAGACACACAAATGAAGGAATTTTGAACCACATTGTTACCTGCGAAGAGAAATGGATTCTGTTTGATAACCGCAAGCGCTCAGCAAGTTGGTTGGATCCTGCTTCAGCACCTAAACAATGCCCTAAACGAAAACTTACCCCTAGAAAAGTGATGGTCACTGTTTGGTGGTCTAGCGCCGGTGTGATTCATCACAGCTTCTTACCAAACGGGGTGAGCATTACTGCAGATGTGTACTGTGAAGAACTGAACACAATGATGAAGAAGCTGGCACATCTCCAACCAGCATTGGTCAATCGCTCGTCTCCACTGCTCCTGCACGACAACGCGCGACCTGATACTGCACAGCAGACGGTCTCCAAGTTGCAAGAACTGGGGTTGGAAGCTCTCCGTCATCCGCCCTACTCACCAGACCTTGCGCCTACAGACTACTACTTTTTCCAGAATTTGGATAACTTCTTGGCGGGAAAAAAATTCAATACCCGAGAGGCAGTACAAAATGCCTTTGAAGCTTTTGTTGCCTCCCGTCCAGCTGATTTCCTTAAGAAGGGCATCAATAAACTGCCACTGCATTGGCAAAGATGCATTGATTGCATGGGTGATTACTTCGATTAATACAAATAAAAAATACATGAAAAAAATTAGTTTAAATTTTTTCATACAAAACGGCAATTTCATAGGTAAAGACCTATTATATAGAACGATGGATTTCTCGAGACTGGCCGAACATCTACCCGTCTATTCTGTACCAACTCACCGCGTGATATCACCGTAAGAACTGCCAATTTGTTAGCGAACGTTCGAGGGAGAATGTCACGGTGAGATTCTCCCTCGAATGTTCAGAACATATTGGCAGTTCTTGCGGTGTACGCGGTGTGTCAGTACAGAATAAACACTGGTTCCTAGATGATTTTAGAATCATTAGGACCAGTTGTATGAATAGTCGGGTTCTCTTTAGTTCTTAGGCGCCACTTTCAACGCTTACATAGGCTAAGCAAATTATACCCTAAAGGTCAATTTGTTATTTACATAGGGACGGATCTTAAAGTGTACTGAGACAACTTGCTTATTTATACGCTTTGGTTCAGATGTTTTCAATCAACATTCGCCTTCCAATAACCGATATAATTTGCCAAGTCAACTTACTTGGCAACCGGATTGTATTGTGTATGTATAGTGAAGTGTTAAAGCAACTATTTTTCTACAACGAGAGAGAAATGAAGCTATACAGGACGCATAGTACCACCCCTTTCTCGCAAAGTTATAATGATGGCTTTCGGCTGTCGTTGCTAAAAACCAAGAAGCTTGTGGTATTTATAAGCTTTTTGCTTAAAACCAATGCTGTGACTCTGCTTAGTGCACGTGTCACAAAATTAAGGTGTTTTATCACCGGTGAGGCGAGGCAAGACTAGCAACTAAACTAGGCTCTGTAGAAAATTGTAATTTTTAATACTTTTGTATTTACTCGTCTCGCCTCGTCTCGCCGCCGCGTCGGTGGAAAAGTACTTTATGCTGAGCGATAGCCGTTTTGCGCGGGTGTGACGCATATTTTTCCAACAGTGTTTTTGTGTAGGTATCTTGGTTTTACCTAGGTACCTATTTAATTTTTGTGCGTCATGACATGAACTCATGTCCACGCAAATAAGTGCATTTCCTTTTTTAAACCTTCATAATATATGGCGACTGGATATACGACTAACATGTCACCTCGGTTTCTGAACACCTAATCAAGTTATTCTTACATATCAAATCAAGTAATTTTGATGGGGTTTGATTGGCTGTTATCCTGAGACTTGGCAATAGAGACTAGATTAAATTTTCAGAAACTGGAAGTAAATCATACACCTTCCATCGCCTTTCATAATGTCCAGGATAGTGTTCAATTTTGTATCAAGAACCCCCATAGTAATAATACGAGTATACATGAACATTGTATAACTTAAATATTCATTATAAGTATAACAAACCGAAACTTGCCCCACGGTCACTTGTCGTCCTGCTAATTCTACAAAGGAAAGAAGCCATTTTGTGCCGTAAGTTATTAAATTAAGCCCTGTTCTGACGTCATTTGCTGTAACGCTGGGGACTTCGAAGGCTTAAATCTCTAAAAACTTTGACAGAAGGAAAGTGGGGAGTTTTCAGATAGGGGAGGCTACTATAATCACTTTTGTTCTTGCAACTTTGCTGCACCATAAGTTTATTTAAAGTTAATAAGTTTATTTAAATTTGATAAATTAAGAATAACTCTCTCTCACAGGAGACCTGAGTCAAGACTTAAGAGTCCTAGCAGTAGAAACATTATAGACTGATTAAGTTATGTTTAAGAATAGTGTAATTTTAATTACTAGTTAACAGAACGTAATTATAATGGTAAGTACGAGTATAATGTACAGATTTTTAGGAAACTGGTAGCTGACTGTTATAGCTTCTTGAGAAAAAGCTACTATGATGATCTTGCTAACGCAATTATAGATAGAGAAAAACTTCTCTGTGTTAATTTTGTTTGCCATATCGCACACTTAAAAATGTATGGTTTTTATTTTTGCGCCTATTTCTCTTAATTATGTGTCCTATCAAATTAAAATTTCTGAGTTCTTTTTCCCTGAAAAAGCAACTATGTGTTAACTTGTGACACTCATCTATATTAACTAACAATTATTTATATAATAGGTAGGTATATACAGTTATGACGATTAAATTACGCAAGTAAACATTGCTCAAATCTTGGATTATTTCACAAAACAACAGCCTTAACAAGAAAGAATTGTTTGTGTATCTCATTACCGTCATGAGGTAACTATCAGGTGCTATGTTTCTTTAACTTAATCTGCGAAATGGCTTTTGAAAATGACGTGTCATATGCACACACGATGAGACACATGAAGTTCCATTGTTTATTGTTTACTTTAATTATAACGGTATTATGTAGGTACCTACATCATTCACAATAATAAAAAGGATAATTTTTTTTTTTGAGTATGGGAAATCATCAAATGACCCCTCCCGCTCTGGGCGGAGCGGAAGGGAGTGTCAGACTCTTACTGACTAAATCCCACCCGTGTTCCTTCCTTAGCCCTTTTGTCCGGGTCAGCGGTATCCCTTCCGGACAATCCCGCTTTCCCGGTAGGCTTGGGCCCTAGTGGGCCCCCTCTCTGATGCTGACATCTCTTTGAGGCGCGCGTGGAACACGTACGCGTCGTTCGGCACGGGCCTGGTCGTGATCAGACGGTGAGCTACCCATTACTCACCGCCCGCAGGCCCGCGCCTACGGTGGCCGGGAGTCGTCACGCGGCTCCCGACGCCCGGAGCGTCTACCGCGGCGGCTTGGACGGGAGAATCTCTCCCTCTCCCGTCCCGCCGCCTCCTTCACTAGCATGACTGCTTCGCAGAAGGAGGCGACTGCCTCCTACTCCCCCTCGCCCCGGACCATGGCTTAACAGGCTACTCTTGTCGAAATATAATTGTTGTGGCCAGTGTGGCCACTGACTGGGCTCTACACATTTGATATTTGGATGTTTAATGTTATTAAATATAAACTAATATTATAAAGCTGAAGAGTTTGTTTGTTTGTTTAAACGCGCTAATCTCTGGAACTAGCAGTCGGATTTGAAAAAATCTTGTTTGTATATGATAGAAGCCGAGCAACGGGGGTGAAACCGCGGGACACAGCTAGTGACGCATGAACGGCTGAACTGATTCGGATAAAACTTTGCAAAGAAATAGACCATTTCGATGGTCCCTATGTACCTACAACAGCCCCGGATCTAGAGGGAGGCTAGCCGGGGCCCGTGCCCCGGGCGGCAGATTCAGAGAGCAGCAAATTCAAGCTTGGTAGACGAATATACTGAGTATAGTGTATCTACCAAGTGGTCTACCAAGCGTAGTAATCGCAAAGATCAGCGTTAGACCGGTCGTTGTGGGGTCGGTTTGGGGGAGGCCTATATGTCCATCAGCATCAGTGGGCGTGCTATGGCTGAAATGATGATGATAAAGGTAAAAATATTGTCGGTCAGGGACGGCATTTTTCAGTTTTTGCCCCGCCTGGAAATAATTCAAGATCCGGGGCCGGACCTACAATCCTCTAAGTGGTAGATATGTAATTTGCATGTATGTGTGTGGCCTTCAGGCCACCCACAACTATCGTTTAGTTTAATAAAAATAAGGCTAAGTTGGCAAACTGGCAAACGTTAAATCCACACACGAATTTTTTTTTGTAAAACATTACCTATGTATGCGCAGTTGAAACTTTGAAGCGCTCTCCTGTAAAATTAGTAATTTGTAGTTAGGGACCGTCGATTTCTTGAACACACACAAGATTTGTTTTATTATACGAAGTAGTTTAATAGCATCCGAGTGACACCGCGGACCATAGCTAGACTAGTAACCATCGACACGATTAAAAAAGAGCATTCAGGTTATTATTTTCCACCTACAAGAAAGGCGAGATGAGAACATGAGAAAATCGTATGGCAACATTTTAATTCTCTCCCGAATTGTCATTTTTGCCATAGGTCCAATTTTATACTCGTCTCTCCTAGCCTCTCTTCGTCTCACCTCACCCCGGTGGAAAATCACCTTAATACTGCAAATAGAACATTGCTGCATAAAAATAATAATATCTACTTGATGTACCTAATCTATTATGGAAGGGGGCGGGGGTGGGGCTAAGACGCTACTATAAATAATTTCCGGTAATATTTAGCACAGTGTGAAAAATAAAAATAATTTTATGCTTCTCGGTGAAAAAAATATTTTATGAATGCTATTGGTCCACCGGGATAGCGGTTTGGTTATCTCTCACAATAAATTGGGATTGGAATAACTTTTATGTTGTACACGAATCTGATTCGTGTTTTTACGAAGGTTTGGGAACACAGTAATTTATATTATCAGCGCAGATCGAGTCAGTATGTCCTGTCCGCCATGGTACCTATATAAACATATTACGAGATATTCTGGACCCATACAAATGAGTATTTCAATACACAATAAGCAAATTTTTTCCGTGTCTAAATTGGGTTAAATTAACGTAGTATCCTTATTTAACATAATATTATATTTGATGGCATGCTTGTTGTAGTGGTTGAGCGATTGGCTGCTGCGCGGCGCGCGGCGTGTTGCGGGTTCGATTCCCGCATGAATATTTGTTCCGAGTCTGAGGCTCATATTACAGAAAGATACTCAAGCACAGATCTCGACTTGAGCATATATTTAAAGCCATTTGATTGGTTGAAACTAGTTTTAAGTAATGTTTAAGTTTGAGTTTGAGTTCGGTTCTGTAATACAACCCTGAGTGTTTGTGTAGGTATGTGAAGTTTGTATTTGTAAATGCACCTACGACACAGGAGAAATTCTACTGTGGGGATACATCTTGTAAGAAAAAAAATCTAAATTTTTTAAATGAAGTGAATTATGAAATTGAGTTGGTAATGTCAACAACTATTTCATTTTACATATTTATCATTCCGATAGTTCCTTTCCAATTTGTTTTGTGTTTCAACAGTTGAATATGGAGGAAGGTCAAGTATAGCAGTTACGCAAAGTTTGCAAAAATATTATCTCGAGTTTTTAAACCGCGAAGGCATGAAAAACCACCGGATAAGACTACAATTGAGAATAAAACAGTTAATAAACACACAATAGGACCGAATAAATATGGCTCGGTGACCTGCCAATGAGTTTGCGAACTTCAAAATTGGAAGTGATTTATTTTTGTATTTAATATGAACGACAGCTCCTTTGCGGGCGAGTGTTACCTAAGGATAACAATGTACATGCTTATTATTATAGTTTAATTTATGTAATGTAATGGCAATTAGATTTGTTTAGACAGGTAGTACTTTTCGGCAAGCACGCATTTAATTTCAAAAACACACGCATTCGCAAAAATAAAGATATAATATTAGAATACAAATTATCTCGTTATTTTACAATTATTTCTATCATCAAAAAATAATATATAACTCAATCAATAATATCGAGTAAATTTATTTATTCGATGTTTATTTTAAAATATTTTTTGCAAGTATAATAATTGCTTTATGTACCTACATTAAAATGATATATCAACTTACATTAAACCAGGCGGTGATCAGTTTAAACCTGATCTTCTGGTACATCTGGATATCCGGATCATCGTAGGCACCGAAGTCAATAGTCAGCAGCAAAGCAGCAACTCCCACCAAATGGAAATAGGACAACGCATAGAACCACAGTCTCACTTTCAACAATGTTCTACTCTCTTTCATGAACCCGGTACTCAAAATAGCTGAATCTAAACTTAACATTTTGTTGAAAAAATACACGAATCAATTTGGAACACGTAATTTTTTTTTACAAAAAAAAGTAAATGGCCGCCCGTTCTCGCGGGCGGTCAGTGCGCGCGTATTGGAACTTTAGACGATACCAATGTACTGCAGTAGTTATTGTATTTTAAGTCAAGTTTAATGGATGAGTCGTAGCTATAAATCGCTGTATATATGGAGTGTTTATAGGTACGCCGTAAACGCTTGTATTTTAGTGTCGCCAAAAAAATGGTAACCTTGAATATTTTGCAGTGTCAACCCCTCGTGATGTTATGTGACGTGTGGCGTTTTTTGTTGGTCTTTTAGTTGTTGTTTTTTTTTGTCGGTCATTATAAACAGGCGTAAGGTTGGATCCTTGTAATGTAAGCACAGGATTTGACTTCTGAGAGAGTTGCGAAGATATACATAAGATATAGTTCAGGAGTTAGCAAAACACGTATTAGTTTTTTAGATATTTTTTTATTTTAGAGTTTTTTTTTGTAGTGTAGTTTGAGTTTGTTTTTAGCGTATTTAGGTTTTTTAACCGACTTTTTTTACTATCACTTATAAAATCGCAGCCATTTTTTTCTCATAACACTATAATAATACCTACCCATAGGCATTTTGATATTTTATGTTGATAAATTCAACTTTGAGATACAGGTTACTTAAAAAAATAGTTGTTCACTTTTAACGAGCCTCGTCACTGCTATTACAATACTTTGATGTGCTATGCCAATATGATCCTAAATAAGAATAAAAAAAAATTCTATGCTTCAACCCGTAGAAGTTCACGGTCAAGTTCACCTTAAATGATCAACATTACTGCAATAAATGGCTTTGACTTACGAAAACAAGTTGCAACGTGGAAAAATTTACAGAAAGTCGATTTTAAGACGGTAAATTCAACCAACAATTTGTCGCAAGTTAACTTGTTTGTAAATGTCGACACGGCAAGTCAGTTGCGAAATTTAGCTTGCTCAAAAAACTTGCAAGTGCACACAGCGATTCCAAGATTGACTACTAACTGCAGTTATTATTAGCACCGATGTATATTACATGTATTTTTTATAGTGTGGAAATTCTCATGAATTACCTCCGCCCGGGAGAGGCAGGGGATTATGTTGGGCTCTTAGCGCTCATACGCACTGTGCGGTTACCCGCATAGCGGCTTGCCGTTCGGTTGACCGCAAGTAAAAAAATATAGGTATGTAAAACTTATTTCTATACGCACTGCGATGCGCCTCACTGCAAACCACTCCGGTCCCTCGTAGGGCTGTGGGTCTCAGACACTATGCGCATTGTGCGGTTACTTTACGGTTGCCGGCCGTTGAGTCATTGCGGGTACACGCATTGCGACATCTTTTGGCAGATATGATGAGGATACACCTCTCATCATCTCATCTCATATCATCTCATCTCCTGCCGGGCTAACATGCGCGCCACGACAAATTTTGTCGACTGTTTTGTCTCGCTCTTACTCGTGCGAATACAACAAAATTTTGTCGACGCTTTTATCGTGCATTTGTCTTGTATTCGCACGAGTAAGAGCGAGACAAAACAGTCGACAAATTTTGTCGCGCACGCACGCATGTTAGCCCGGCAGGAGATGAGATGATGAGAGGTGTATCCTCATCATATCTGCCAAAAGATGTCGCAATGCGTGTACAATGCATGTTAGTCCTGCTGGATTTTGCAACAATGCTTCATGATTATAATGATCCATTGACAGTTAAGTGTATTGTTGATCTAAGATAATGCAGTTGCCAGTCCTTACCTATGTAGATCGGATAATGATGGATAATAATGGGAAATTAATTTGGCACTATTGTATCTACATTAAGACCTTAGGTATCTTAGCATAAAAATTCTATTACAATAATTTGATGTGCTTAATCTATACTCAGTAGAAATAATTCAATATTTATTGAGCAAAGGGAATATGGTTTAGTTAAGGTCCGTGATTTTGATTCTTATGTGCCATTTTATTTGTTGAAAATGTGATAGATTTTGAACGTTTTGATCTTTTATCCAATATTTAGTAAGTAGGAAGGATACGGTACGCCAGGTCTGAAAGGGTTAAAAATCTTTGAAGACGATAATAATATGACTGTTAATAATATGTCTACATTATCATACCTATCTGTTACTCAAAAATCTTTGATTATCATAATTACCTATATTTGATAGTGTAATGCCCCGCATAGGCCGTAGTATCATGGTCAGTTAGGAGATGCCTAAGTGTCCAGCCACTAGGTACTAAGTTTGCTGTCCACTAGCATCAATATTCTAAGTTGTTTTTATTTTTTTATTCTATGATAGGCTTGCGCTTGACCGCCATCTCGCCTGATGTTAAGCGATAATGCGGTCTACGATGGAGCACGCTTTCCTAAAAGAAACCGATTTACTGATTTTGCTAAGCTCATTTTTCCCGAATTTCAGATTTAACTGAGAGATTTTTTTCTTTTATATTATTATGTAGGTAAACAAGAAATCAAATAAATTTAATGGATTTAAATTGCTGTCACATTAAAATAGATGACTTACAAATATTGCATGGAAATACTTAGTTGACACATAAATTGTCTCCATTACTTATTATAATATTTAAAGGAGATTTTCCTGTATTGATACAGAGGCGAAGATGGTTCTTCAAAATCTTGACTTGTTTAAGTATGTATTTATATAAAATTAGTTAAACTGTTAATTGTTTTTATTATTTACAATAGATGTACCTACCTACTTAGATAAAGTTTCGTGACTGACTGATTACAGACAACGAACAGCTTAAATTTATGAAGCTACATGGTACTGTACCATGAGAGGAGGGTCACCAAAATCTCCCAAACGATTTTCTGACGGTACAGTTGAGCTAACATCTACTTTTCTGACTTATAATAATCTATGCGTATCATTTTCAGGAAAAGTGTAACAAAGATATCTGATAACTTTTTACGACATACAAGAAGTATCTGTATTTATATTATGCTTTATAAGCTATGTAAGTTATAGTCTTTTAGAAGAAAACAAGCCAATCGAACACCGGGAAGTGGGTCTTTAACTTGTAAGATACCCACTCTTACCCACATACAACGCGACAGGTGAAACTAAATAAAAGCTTGTAAAATAAGAAGAAGACAAGATCCATAAAAAATACCGCTACAAGAGAATCACACTTTACGTATAAGGCGTAAAATGTACGATTAAATGTCATACATAATTTTAGCCTACAATGTCCCTACTGTTGAGATTCAGGAACCCGCGCTGTGAGAGAGAGAGGGCCGTTATAGTCCATGACGTGGGTCCAGTGAGGGTTGGTGGACATCATTATTTATATCTTCGATTTTTTTTGGTTTTAGGACATGTCAGTTTTCCCACGATGTTTTCCTTCACCGTTTTTAGAGTGTGGCGATAAAACAAATTGCACAAAGTGTAAATCTGCCAGGGTTGGAATCCATGGTCTACGACTTATATTTATAAGTCGGAGTCACTACTACTGGGCCACCACTATTTAATTTATTTTAGTTTAACCGTTTGACTACCGCAATTACAGACACAATAAAAAAAAATATTGTGTCTCGCGTGGATCTCGGCAGTCAACGGGTTAATTTATTTGAAACTGGTTGTGGTTGATGGGTCCAACCAGTTTCGAAAACTACAGTAAAAAAAAAAAAAAAACTCTGTGGTACGGCGAGCAATTCTTAAGATCGAGGCGAAACTTTTATTGATCCTACCTGATTAGTGTCAAGGCACACTCGATATTCAAAAGAAGACAGGTGAATTATACCATTATCATACCTAGCTTTGAGTCAGCGTTTCTCAATATAATAAATTTAATCTGGGTGAAGCGTTTTTCTTATTTAGGTATGTTTTGATCACACGATGGAAAGAGGTAGCTGATCTTTTGGAAGGCAGAGACAAAAGTCTACAATAAAAATAAATGTATACGAATCAGGGATTACCCGTAAATGCACATAAAAACACAGTCATAGTTCTATGAAATGATGATAATAAATGTTTGAACTAGTTAGATTTTCAAACATGTATGTCCCGTGTATGTTGATTTTAGATATTTGTTCTAAATCTATATTTGCCTTGTATGTATGTGAGCTAACGTCGAACTTCAGTGTAGGTATACTGTTTATTTATTTATTCGAAAATAGAATATATCCGTGGGCAATTCGGCACAACGTTCGACAGATTTGTATAAGGGTGTGTCCAGATTTGGCGAATGCGCCACGAATGCGCGGCTCGCGACCCGCTCGCGAGCTGCGCGCGTGCATTTCGAGTACGCACGTGCGCCCCGCGCGCTCACCGGCTCAGTTCGTTTCTGATTGCCGGAGATATACAGTGTGAAAGCGAACGGCAATGCGTGCGCGCAAGCTGCGCACGCGCTCTCTGTGTGCTCTCCTTGCGTGAGTTGCGCTAAAGAAGCGCCCCAAACAATTGCAGCAACTGCACGCGTGCAGCGCACTAGCAGCTCGCGAGCGGCATATTCGCCAGATGTGGACACACCCTAATATACAGTTATGGAAAGATAGTCTATAGGTTCACGGTCATTCATAAAATTGACCGTTTAAAAGAAATATACACTCCTAGATATGTTACCTTCAAAAACGATTAAACGGCTTAAATTACCATTATTTAATATAATCTATCTCAAGACCAACAATGTATGACATAGGTCAAAACACAGACATTCATAATACAGACTCTAGCCTTGCACCTAACCAGGTATTGGCAATATAAGCCAATAATCTGCGCTCTTATAGTCGAGTGTCATTACTGTGAATGGTTGGCACACAATGCACCTAGATTGCGTCGATAGTTCATATTGCAGCTGACAGGTGGCAGGAGTGAAGGCAATATAGAAGCTTATGTTATGCTTATAGGTTTATATAGATGTAAAATAAGGTGTCTAAAGGTGCGTATGAACGATCCAACTTGACACACGATCTGTAGAGCCGATCCGGCGAATTTCAACTGATTGGCACGTGTTCACGTGCCAATCAGTTGAAATTGGATCGGCACATGGGGCTCATATTAATGTGCCAATGTGTAGGGACTCGCCCAGATCAGCTCTATAGATCGGGTGTCAAGTTGGGTGGTTCGTGCGCACCTCATAGGCATACGACAAAAAGCTGGAAAAACTCAGTAGCATCCTCAGATCATACAAACAAGGAGATATGCCATCACAGCAAATTAGTACCGGAACAACTGATGCCACTTTACACGTACATTTTTCGACATAATTACGCGCATAATTAAGCGCTCCTTATGAATAAAAAGATCTCCCACGCATTAAACATTCCGTACACCCTCAATCTAACACTGTTAATCTGCACTCAACACTAGCACTAAACTAAAACACTGTATTTATACCATCGATCGTGTTCGATTCGTCGCCAGCGCGCACGTTTTTAATATGAGCAATTTGCTCAAAGTCAGGCATCAAGCTCGATAGCGCCTTGGCACATCTCCCGTGTTTCTATGATCTGAGGTAGCATCTTACTTGATTACTTACTTTATTCTAAAAAAAGAATTAAAAATAACTTTTCAATTAAAACAGTCTTTGGTATCCATCGTGAAATCAGCTATATGGCATCATAAATTGTAATATGATGATTTTTGATTCTGTTATTTATTATTGTGATGCCAGTTTTTCACCATTGTAGTACCTCCTTTACTGAATTTAACTTCAATAAAAACATGAAAAGACTTCCTTTCAAATGCTTTGCCGTTGACCTAGTTAACTAGTTATATTCATAAAATAGTTTTAAAGTACTCAGACTACTTATTAACTTAACACTTTTTATGAATACTAACGACGATGTAACGCTTAATTAAAATACTTCTCATAAACAATATGCACTTAGCTATCTCATTATGTAGTAAAAGAGATTCCGATTTAATTAAGCAATTTAATTAGTTATACCTACCTACACTATTTTACTCGCAAAACTGGTAATTATAATATTTATTTAGATTCTTATTTTAATCAGAGCAAAGCATTATTTAATACTTACTATGGCCTTGCATGGTTATGGTACGCAGTTTTATTGACATAGAGGATCGAGCGTTTTGGCGAAATTTGGAACGGCCAATATCCAGCAATGGCTGCGAGCTTCTTATCCATGTTTTTTATATTATTTAACGAGTACCTAGCATACAATTAATGTCGATTCTAGATCGAACTTTAAGTGCATGTATCGTTCTGAAGTCGGAAAAACACAATGTCGTTATTCTCTTCATGTAAACTTTACCTCCAATTTTAGGGGTAGAATAAAAAAATAATCCTCTATGTCAAGACAAGCAGTTCCGAACATTAAACATGTTACACTCAAGTGTTGTGCGGGCACAACACAAGCCTCACATTCACTTTGACGTTTGATTCGGTGAACAACAGACAAGTACCCGCGTGTGGGGCATGATTTTTGTTCGGAACTGCTTGTCTAGGGACATATAGGTCAATGTTAGTACACCTCTTTCTCCGTCTCAGAATGAGAATTGGACATTTTGACAATTGGACCAAAGTTACCCTAAGCGATTGATGTCATCTAGGTATGTTAATTAATGGAGAAGCTTTTGTTCAGCTGTGGGTTCCCAGTAATATGATAATGATACAGAAGAACGCCAATAAAGCTGTTAATATTAAATTATTCTACTCAAATTTTACAACCTTCTTGGAATTAATCTCAAAAGGCTCGAATGTTTATCAAGTCTTTAGCCAGAAATATTTTGGAAACACTGGTTTAAATTAACTGAAATTATTACCAACCGGTTTGCGCGTTCGACGGTAAATAAACAATGTCGCTTTGCCGAGATGAGATACAAAATATTGCAAAATATCAAGTTATTTCGCGAATGTTTCGCAAAATAATTAGTTCATTATAATGTTTTTGAAGGTGAACTTCGGAAGCCTTGTTATTCTACTTGTAAGAAACAAGATCAAGGGTTACAAGGTCAGGTGGACTTAACTCAGGCTGTAAAAAAACCATTTTGATGAATCAATATTTTTTTTGTCATAAGTCTTTGAACGCCGCGACGTGTCGGCCACCGGTGATCGACAAACAATACATTTTTTGTGGCGTGGCGTTCAAAGTGATAAAACAGTTATTTGTAGTATTCTATTGAAATTTCTAAATGGAAGGCTATTGGGCTATCCATCTGTGTATTTTGTACCGACTCGCCGCGTGATGTCACCGCGAGAACAGTCATCAAACCGAAGAAAAATAGCAACAATCAATTACTGACGCACTAATAATCACTACGGCTATAAATAAGGTTCTATAAATCATATACATGTCACGTAGTGTTGGCTTGACGTGGATTGATTGATTAATTGATTGAAGCTCCTTGTTAATGGTTCCCTAATGGTACGGATATGGTTGCACATGAATGGGATAAGGAGACGGACCATGTTTTGGTATGGAAAAGATGGTACCAATTTGGTCAAATTACGTTGTTGTGTACCGTAAAGTGAGCTGTTGATACAAATGTGTTGATATTGTTGTCAGGTTTTCTATTTATGTCCACGTGTGGCCTTTCTTTGCCCTTTTTGAGCTTAACAATGTCTTTAATTAATTGTGTTTTTTTGAATTTAGCATATCAAATGAGAGGTAATTTAATTACACACTTATTCTGACGCGGAAAAGTTATGCATTGTACAGAAATCATGAGTTAAGTATTAGAGCTCAGAACATGTCGCTTTGTGTGACATGTGTGATTTTAATCCTACTAATTTACTGAGTCGAGCCTGTTTTTTCTGTACTGTTTACAATTTGTTTGCGAATGTTCGAGGGAGAATCTCACCGCGATATTCTCCTTCCAACGTTCGCAAACAATAATGTTTTAGGTTTTCGCGATTATTACACATTATAATAAAACAAGTTTAAACGACCACGAACGCTGCAAAGTGTTCGAAACATCAGGAAAAATCTGTAATATACGCAATTTAATCCGTTTAAACTTGTTTTATTATAGTTCGCAAACAAATTGGCAGATTGCTGGTTTTGATTCTATACAACTTTTTGTGGTTTACCTATTTGATTCCAAAGGAAAAGAAGACATTGGTTAAATGAAATTAGCAGGCTTACCTGCCAACACTGTATTTTATCTGTAGGTTTTCAACCTTTTTATAGTATTTTACTGATATTTGTGGCTCAATCAATGGTTAATTTAAAAGTTCCACTCGAATAATTGGCGGTGGGACCTTATTTACTGTTAAAAGCTGACGTAAGAGCATTGAATAAGAGTTTTAATATTCATACACCCAATAAAATTGTTATTTCATAGTAGGTAAGTGTTGTTAAGTGGCAATTTTTTTTTATTTATTTATAAAACACGTTAATAACACCTTAACAGCTAACGCCAAAGCGATGTTATAACTAACTTAAGACTATAAAACATACAAATTAAAACGATGAAATTAATCATACACTATTTTCTATGAACTTTGTGCCATTTCTGTGGACTTCAGCAGGCTTTTTTTTTTTTTTTTTTTTTGAGGATGGGAAATCATCAAATGACCCCTCCCGCTCTGGGCGGAGCGGAAGGGAGTGTCAGACTCTTACTGACTAAAACCCACCCATGTTCCTTCGTTAGCCCTTTTGTCCGGGTCAGCGGTATCCCTTCCGGACAATCCCGCTTTCCCGGCAGGCTTGGGCCCTAATGGGCCCCCTCTCTGATGCTGACATCTCTTTGAGGCGCGCGTGGAACACGTACGCGCCGTTCGGCACGGGCCTGGTCCTGATCGGACGGTGAGCTACCCATTACTCACCGCCCGCAGGCCCGCGCCTACGGTGGCCGGGAGTCGTCACGCGGCTCCCGACGCCCGGAGCGTCTACCGCGGCGGCTTGGACGGGAGAATCTCTCCCTCTCCCGTCCCGCCGCCTCCTTCACTAGCATGACTGCTTCGCAGAAGGAGGCGACTGCCTCCCACTCCCCCTCGCCCCGGACCATGGCCTGAACCAGGGCCGGGCGCGAGAGGTCGCCGCCGCTGCCGATCGCCTCTACGAGGACACGGCGGTGCTCCGCCCATGCAGGGCAGACCCCCACCGTGTCCTCAGGGCGATCAACGCAGTGATGACACCCGGGCGTTTCCTCCCGCCCGATGATGTGCAGGTACCTCCCGAAACTTCCGTGTCCGGTGAGGACCTGCGTCAGGCGGTAGGTGAGGACGCCGTGACGTCTCCCTAGCCACTCCTCAAAGAGGGGTCTTACCGCCGCTATTGCGGCGTGCCCTGCGCTGGGTTGCGAAAGTCGTTCCTTCCATGCCACCATGAGATCGCGCCGGAGGTCCGTCCGCTCCGCCGCAGTTTGCCGCGGAAGCGGGGTTTCCCCCCGACGTAGTGCCTCCGCGCGCCACTCATACAGGCGCGCGAGGACCATCGCCTCCAGATCCCACGGTGGCAGTCCGGCAAGGAGGCTTGCCGCCTCGCCCGAGATCGTGCGGTAGCCCCGGATCAGCCTTACGGCTACCACCTTTTGGGGCGCGTTCAAATAGTGGGCGGCTCTCCGCCGCAGTGAACGCGCCCACACCGGGGCCCCATATGTGGCCATGGACCGCACGACCCCAGCGTAAAGCCTCCGGCAGGAGGCGTTTGGACCCCTCAGGTTAGGTAGGAGCCGCTTGAGAGCGGCCCCAGTCCGTTCCAGTTTGGGGGCCATTCTTCTTCATACTTCAGCAGGCTACAGTGAAATATATGTCTATATGCATAGAAATTAGATTAAGTAGTCGTATGGCTCGCGAGAGGGGGGCAAACTTGAGCAGATTTGTCCTAGACGAGTGCAGTGATAGTGTGGGCAGAAGATTTAAAAGTGAATAACACATAGGTATTTTCAACAAGATGATCAAAATTCAAATATGATTGTTATGGAAATAATTATAGGTACGCACCTAAATAAAAAAAAAAAATTAACTGTAGTGTTAATTAATTCATTTAAAAAATATTTCACTTAAACATGTGAAATCAAAACAAATTTTATGCGAACAACATAAATGGATATGTGGTTCACGGTAACTTAGGTCTAGTATGAAATTCATTAGGCAAGTATTAATAATTTAATTAAATTTCAGAGCAATAACAATGCAGACTTGGAGTAACGTGGCTTTGTTTCGGACGTTCACGGCAATATTGTTGATACTCCAGAATTCTAGATTTAATTAATTTAACTTAGTTTCTTGGAGTTGTTTGGCATATACTTATAAGTTACGTTATCTTTACTACTCGAGTTATAGCTTTGCATCTTCTAGTTCTTGCAATAATTACTGTATTAATGTTTTTTAAAGAGCAATCATGGTTCGAACACATCTCGTTCAAGCCGCATGAATCCTTTGGTCTGCGTCGATGTTCGAACAATTTCCGACTTTATAATACTTTTAATAAAATTTATTATTCAATGTTATAGGAAAATCTGCATAGGAAGAGTTCTGCACAACTAGGTACGCGCGCGCGCTGAGCTTTAGGGCTTTCATCGTGTCGTGGGCAATTATTAAATTTTATCAGATCAGTAGGTATGTTGCCACTAGGACATTTTTATTGCTATCATCAGTTCTTCCCGAATGCTGTGTCAAGGCATGCAGGATGACATGTAAGATTGGCCATGGTTTGTTAAAGACTTTCAATAGATATAGCGCTTCTCTAAACTTGAATAATTCAAGCCTTCATTCACCTGTTAAAGTTCCGTAAATTACGAGCATCGTGCATCATGTATTCGGTTTAAAACCGTTAATTTGGTAAATTGTCTATAATTTTTATAATGACGTAATTGAGTGGTATAATCTATTTTGCGGTCCATCTGATGACACTTGGTCACCGGCGCCTGTGGACATTAATTCAATATCAGCAGCATCATAGATACGTTACCATCTTAGAGACTAAGTTGAAATGTGCCTGTAAATACACCAGCAAACACCGTTCATTCTCAAACACAGCGATGCTGCTTAGCGGCATAAATTGGTGTGGAGGTAGTAGATACATCCCTGGACGAGTTATTTCACAAATAGCTCTACTACTACTTAGAATAGAAATAGGCATAGAAATCACGATGTTTTGACATGTCGCCACATCAGTAAATTGCACCCGTCTGAATCAGGGGCGGGTATTACTATTATAATAATCACTACACCCATGACAACAATACTATTAAAGGCTCGAGAAACTCCGCATAAAAGTTTAAACTCCACTTAAGGACTCGAGTACATAGTCAGCTAAATAAAATAGCAATGGCAGCAATAGTGCATCGCGCCAGGCAGTTGGCCGGTGACCTAACGAGTTCAATTACGCGCTGTACTGATGCCCGGGTTACACGGAGAAGTGAGTAAATGGAATTATAAGGCCGATATCGGATATTTGCACAGTACTACGTACATAATAATAGCGAGGCCAGTCGATAATTTAAGCTATTAAGATTAGACGATTGGGAGCTGTGTAGCATGTTACTTTTTTTCTTTTTGGGGAAATATAGCGGCTCAATTAGTGCACTTGTTAAGTGATAGGTTTCATCATTAAAGCTCGATTCCCCATGGACTAAATATTTTTCTGACCTACAGATAAGTAGTCGTTTGTCTATATTTGATGAAAACTCATGATTACTGCTGAGCAGCATTTTAAAAAAGAAACAGTTCTTCTAGGTTCTCTAAGGTATGTTCTAAAAAAAGACAAATATGTGTCCTGTGATGTACCTGATTGTCAAATTAATTCCTGAAATTCATTTGCACATTTATCAACAACTTTACACGTTTATTAACGCTGCGCCGTTGATAGTCGAAACCTTTTAAAGACAGCCTTTTCTCGCACTCATCACACTTAACAGGCGTGTTATTTCACAAACAAGTACGCATACCTGAACCTCCATTTGTTTACTTCTCCGTGCCATCAGTCGACGTGTTAAACGAGGCATACGATGGAACTTGAATGAGAATACACGAACTGACTGAATATTGACTTGACAAATGTAAATATTGCAAGTTCCACGGAATTCCACGTTAGTTCGGTTTTCTGATAATTGGAATGTGGGTGTGGGTGGGTATGGGTACTGTTCGTATTTACTGCACAAAATGAAAGCAATTTGCAAATAATTGCATTGAAATATACCCGGAGTTCATTGAACTGATTTAAATGTTAATTAATAACGTTTTTCCTGACAATATACAAAAAATTATATACTTTTACTTTAGTGTTTTGTTTGTACTAAGACTTGCGTACTGTGATAATTACAAACTTAAGAAGTGTGATAATTAGATTTTTGTATTGATTGGCATGGGCTAGTAGATAGGTAGGGTGTTTGAGGATTCAAGAAAATGATTAGGTACCTAGCAGACTATGCAAAATAGTAACTATACTGTTGCACACCTACCACGACTTACAGCAAGAAATCGCATCAGCGCTGTTGGTTTGTCACAATCAAACTCATTTCAGAATCTTTGCAAATAAATCTCAAGCCCTTAACAAAAACCGCATCTAAACCGGTCTAGCCGTCTCGAGGCATTTTTTTTTTTTTTGAAGGGCCTCTCGCCGTTGGCTTCTAACAGCCGTCACTGCTTAACCGGTCATCTGGTAAGGACTTACAAATGCCTCCAGCCAGGCTTAAAACTAAATAAAACTACAAACTAAGCGACCACACGCTAAGGGCACCCCCTACTGGGGTACGGACCTCGGCTTAGGGCGTCGCTGGGGGGAGGGCAATTAGAGGGAGGGACTACTAGCTGGATCGGTTCATTATTTTGGGACGAATTTAAATCTACAGGCTCAGCGCGGGCTGGCTCGAGCAATGGTCGGTTTGGGGTCTGAGTCATACTCGGCGGCGGACTCGGGTCATGATGGGATCTCGAGGCAAATACGCTAAAACTCATTTTAACGAGAAAAAATGTTTATTGCAGCGCCCCCTGGCGAGTCAACGCTAAAAAAGCTGTTTAAAAACCATCGCCGATCAATCGCAAATACTTTACAGAAAACTGTATCATAATCGGTTAAACCGTTTTAGAGATGATTGGAAAAATTTGTTTGTACACACAAACGAACGAAAAATATTTTAAAAGATGATTTTATCAATTTGTAACAACTTTACATTACATACCATGTGTTTTAATTTTTTTATCTGTATGAATAGGAGGTACCTACCTACCATCCTTTTTTTGTGAATTGGCCGCGAAAAAAATAAAAAGCACCAATGTTCCTAACATTTTGGTCATTGTCCTTTGAATGGTGATTAAAAACTTGTCCTGTATACTTGACCTTCCTCTCTCTCACATAAGAACAATAATATAAATAGCACGGTCGGTATTTCCCCAATTCTCAATCTTTACGCCAGCGGCCTTAGCCAGCACTGAGGAAGTGGCCTCCTTTCGTGTACAATCAAGGTCGATGACTGCCTCGATCCCGATTTTGACAACATCTAGCTGTTCATTGCAGCGATCCTATGAGCAAGAATATGCTTCTTCTGCTCTCGTGTAGGTTGGTACTAAGAAATGTATGTAATTATAGAAACAGCTTGTACTGTGGTACAACATAATGCCAGTTAGCAAGCGGCACATTTAAGGCCCCTCTTCCCGAAAAAGCGAGAAACTTAATTAACTTTATAGCAAGATTTTTCGTTGATTACTTATATCGTTCGCAAGTATAAGTAAGAAAAAAATTCATGTAAATTTTCAAGGTATGAGCAATGACAAGAGACAGAAAATAATCATAAAGTCACCCCTATTTTTAGCAGTTGTAACTGTGGTACCTTCAATTTACATTAAAACAATCTGAAAAATTAAATGCATCTGCAAAAAACAGGAGCAAAAACCAAATCCGCATTGATTTTTTTTTTTATTTTGGAGATATAACTTTTATTTAACTTTTAATAAATTAAATAATAACGCGTTTATTGTGAGACAGCGCTCCTTGTTAGGCGAGCTGTATTGCTCGGAACATATAGGTACACTCAAGGTATACTGCCCCAATCACTCAAGGCTGCTGACGTTTACCCGGCCCTTAAGTATCGCCACTCGTAGAGGCTATTTCAACGCACAGGAATATACTGGAGATGCTTTTCAATGTCCCATCCACTTCAAAGTGTAATCCCATCTTGCCCCATTGTCTGCAGTTAACTGAAAGGTTGCTATAGCAAGCGAAGCGCTGCCGAGTGACATGTCATTATTTATACACAATTTATTGTGATCGCTCATCCAGCTTGGTAGATACGAAGCATAGCGAAGATTGACGAGAAAATCCGTTCAAAGTAAGGTTCCGTGTATCGTGACGAATGATGAGGAAATCTGCAGAAATAATGTTTGATAGGAAGGTATAAACGTATTTCTTTTTGTAATTACTTGGTATAAGAAAGAGGGTAGACAGATTTGTCTGCTCCTAACAATTATTTTATTTTAAGTGTTCATCCACCCGCATTCTCCAGTTTACCCGCGATCATGGCCTGTGTCATGGCGCTTGCAACAGCGTCGAAATATCGGGAACTCAATCCAAACAAAAATCACGGAAGTTATCCCGTAAGTAAATTGTTGAGTGAAGTAAAAAACCGTGAAAGTTTAAAACAGTGTTTACTTGGTATAATAAAAACTGTTAACTTGGGATCCATTTATAAGATTAATATATATATACAGTTCTATTTACAAAAAAAAACCTTATAAGTAATAATAATAAATAAACTAAAGAGCATCAAAAGATTAATTAGATTAGAGATTTTGTTCTACAACTTTTCGTTTCTTATACAAGCAATTTTATATCGTGTGGAAATCTTTATCGATTCTCTCCGCCAGGGAGAGATAAAATGAAATAAAATTAAATGAAATGGTATGACGTGAAATTAATGAAATGATATTTACAAAATAAATATCCTATCATTTCATTCCACTATAGCCAGGGGTGCAGGATTCGTTCTTGCATTCACGCACTCATTGCGCTCTCGACTGAAAAAGTACAAAATAAATCATTATTTCAGAGTTCAGAATTATTCTTTGTATAAAGAATTACCGCTAGAATATGGTCACATACCGACATGCACGGGCACATCATGTAAGTACCTACTACAATAAGTAATACATGTTAACTTATTTGTTTCTAATAATAGTAAGCATTTACAACAATAAACAATAAACAAATATATAATCAGGGTTATAAAATATTAATTATTTGCAATAAAAGTTATTGCAATAGTCATGGACAAAAAGCTATAAAAATTCCTGCATTTTTCACAACACATCGGGTTTTCCATTTAAATATTTACGGATTGTTAAAATAATATTTTGTCGAAACACAGAACCGTAGTGTATAGTGGTAAAGCTAGTATTTACCGGGGCAGGAACAAACAGAATTGTAAATGTAGGTATTGATTTTACTGGGAATCATAACACATTATAAACATTATGGTTTGCCTACCAGTGGCGAAGGGTTAGGGGAGGCTGGTACAATAAAATAGGAACGAAATTATAAGTAATTCCGTTTGACTATGTCGTACCTATTTAAAAAAAATGTAAATACAGTATATAAACGATAGATAAGTATGTCATGAGTAACAGATTTTTGTTTTTTTTTTTTGCTATTTTATTGTATCGGCTTCCCCTTGCCCTTCACCACTGTGGTTTACGTTGAGCCAAGGAAGACTTTTTAACACTTGTTTTTAATAAAAATAACGCTTCACACCACAGAAATCTAAATACCTTTATTACCTATGTAATAAATTTATTAATTAGATTTGTGCTTCACATTAATATTATAAATCGATATTGTGTGTGTTTTTGTTACTCCTTCACGCTAAAACGGCTTGACGGTTTTGGGTCGAAAAGCACATAGAAATAGTTGTTTATTTTTCTAAATTAATTGATAAATGCATTATTGTTTTATGCAAGATTGTTATTCCTACATATTTTATTCACAATAATTATATACCTGAATCTATACGTCCTGTATAACCAACAATTATATCGAAAACCAGGCCACATATGAGGAAGGCGATGGAATCTTACAACTTATGTAGGTAATAGTATTACTTACTTGGTACATAAGTATCTTTCATGAATCCTTGCTCTTTCGTTGTTATTTTTATGCATCAACTTTTCCAAGACTGCACTTTCAGAAGGCGCACTTGCATACAATGTATGCGATCATAACAACATTTTTTATGGTACCTACCTCAGATCATAGAAACAAGGAGATATGCTATCATAGCAAATTAGTACGGGAACAACTGATGCCACTTTTAGTACATTTTTCGACACAATTACGCGCATAATTAAGCGCTCCTTGTGAATAAAAACATCTCCCACGCATTGAACATTCCGCACACCCTCAATCTAACACTGTTAATCGTCACTCAACACTAGCACTAAACTAAAACACTGTATTTATATCATCGATCGTGTTCGGTTCGTTGCCAGCGCGTACGTTTTTAACCGACTTCCAAAAAGGAGGAGGTTCTGCATTCGGTTGGTTTTTTTTTTTTTTTTAATGTATGTACACCGATTACTCTGTGATCTGTGAGCCGATTTACGTGATTTTTTTTCATATGGTAGAAGAAGCTCGCGAGGTGGTCCCATATAAATTGTATTAACTAAGGTTGAATAGTTTTGTAACCAGCTTCAATAAACGGAATTTTTCGTGTATATCGATGACATCATGACGATAATAAAAAAGTCATATTATGTAGGTACACGAATTCCTGGACGCAATCGATCTCGATATTATACATGCATAACATCACGCTAGTATTTTCCGCAAGGTTAGGCAGAGGTGTATAGTACACACAGATTTTTTATGTTCAAGTCTTATTTGATAGAAAGTTAGGGAAAGAGCCTATTGCTGAAAAAACATTGTTTTCGATTACTGAAAAGTACTTATCCATAAATATCTTAGAAGGTAAGTACCTATTTAAATTCGTGAAAGCAATCGATCTCGGTAAAAGTACATATACAAAATGTGTGTCAAAGGCAGTATAGTATTAAAATCGCTCTATCCATGATTTTATGGTACTTTTATATACGTAAGGTATTATTATTATAAAAAAAAACATGACATATATACAGGGTGTCCCAGAAATCAACGTCAAGCCGAAATCGAGCATTAGGCCAAGTCGTAACAGTTATCAGAAAAATATGAAAAAAAATCTTGGTCATGTACTTTTCAAATTATATGTATTCAAAAATAAATCTTAAAAACTGACACCCTGTGATGATCTTTCAAGTCCTGTGACTGCAAATATTAACTTTTCTTCAGTTTTTTTTCTGTGTTTGACAGAAGGGTTATTCATAGTTATACGGTAGAAAAAAAAATGACGAAAAGTTAATATTTGCAGTCACAGGACTTGAAAGATCATCACAGGGTGTCAATGTTTAATATTTATTTTTGAATACATATAATTTGAAAAGTACATGACCAAGATTTTTTTTCATATTTTTCTGATAACTGTTACGACTTGGCCTAATGCTCGATTTCGGCTTGACGTTGATTTCTGGGACACCCTGTATATGACTACACTAAAAAGTTAAAAATAAAAAACAGGTTTTAAAAAAACCGACTTCCAAAAACTACACTAAAAACTATGAAATAAAAAGTTTAAACTTCCATAATTAAAAATCTAAATGTATATTGAAGTCGGCGGGGCCTAGCATGAAAATAAGCAAAATTGCAGATGAACAAGGAATAAAAGGAAATCTTAATTTCCACGTGCACACACTGCGCACACCCTTCCTGTTTAAAGACTGAGAGGCAAAAACCTGAAAAAGCCCCGCCGGCTTCAATATACATTTAGATTTTTAATTATGGAAGTTTAAACTTTTTATTTCATAGTTTTTAGTGTAGTTTTTGGAAGTCGGTTTTTTTAAAACCTGTTTTTTAATTTGAGCAATTTGCTCAAGATCAGGCATCAAGCTCGGTAGCGTCTTGGCACATCTCCTTGTTTCTATGATCTGAGGTACCTACCTAAGTGGGTACATCATTCACCTAGCCTTTTCTCAGCTAAGTTAGATTCGTCTACCTACACATTTCAGCTGTACAATGCATCCACCAATGGGTAATTCCATGTAATATGTAACACCCGTTACACACATTATTTTACCAATGATCTTAAAAGAAAACATACCTATTATTTGAATGGTCATTAGAGGTATGTGTTTTGACCATTAACGTTTACACATAAACCTTCCGGAACAAATTATCTAAATGGTGGTGAAAACCGCATTAAAATCCACTGTGTAGTTTAGAAGAACTAAGCGGACAAACAGACAGACTCTACACGAAAAGTTATTGTGTTTGTACTACCTACATATAGAAATGGTAGGTACTAATACGAAAATGGAGCTCGAAGCGCTAGCGACAACGTTGTGACTGTAATTTTCATATTGCACCAAGTCAAAAGCACTCTATCGACTTATCACATCACCCAGTGTGTTAATTATGTAGCGATAGTTCAACACCGAGTTCAGGATGCGTTGAGGTTGTTTTCCTATTGTTGTAGCTAGTAGCGCATCGGTAATGTTTGCCTAAGTAAATATTAATAGGATTTCCACTACACCAGTCATTAATCTTCTTCCATTTTGCCGGCATGAGCTACATAATAATAGGAAGCTACATTGAAAAAAATGATTTCTCGGATTTACAAAATTAATTAAATAGCAAATAATAAATTAGCAAAGGTTGGCTGAATTACATGGAAACTACGACAAATATAACAAAACCTCGCTATTGAAGTTACAAAACTAAAGAGGTTGAAGTTGGTACCAGAGTTCTGATGTAAATCAACAAAGAGCATTGTACATTTTACCAAACAAATCCATTGAATATAATAATAATGGTATAATGGTACAAAATATAGGTGTAATCTACCAAATAAATTTGGTACAACACCAACTTAATATGTTTGGTAAAATCAATCAATTTTTGTGATAGGACCGAAATCAACCGCAATTTTGGTAACATTTACGCAGAATCTGTTGAATCCAACCTAACATTTTTTTCAGTGTAGAACCGCCATGAAAATTGAATTATTGAGATCTCTTCTTGTTATATGACGGGCGGTGCAGTGGTCCAGTCATAACGACTTACAAGTCGGTCGGTCAACTTACAGGTCGCGGGTTCGAACCTAGGAAAGCACGCACTTTACTTTATGCAATTTGTTTTATCAATTTAAACAACAAACAACTTTTTTTGTTTCTTTTCATAGGAGAGGAAACAGAACTTGTTGCTTGTATTTTATTGTAAGGCGCTTATGCTCAATAAAATTGATTATGTCCACGCTCGGTCAATAAACTAGGTACCTACTAGGTACCAACACAGTTTAAAAAGTCTCCTAGTAAATTCAACCATTTGATTCACTATTCCATGTTTTTAACATTTATTTTGATTGCTTATTCTTGTAAAAAAAAAACACAAAAGTACCTTATACAATTACCTAGATAAAGTCAATAGCGACACCTAGGGCTAATATATAAACTACTTGCTAGTAGTTTGCACTCACGTTTCATCATAGTAAGGGTAACAGTTAAGTCTTTAATTATTAAAAATACCTAGGTATTACATGTATAGATCGACAGTGTAGGTAGCGCTATAGCTTCTAAAGTTTCCACTTACATGGTTCAGTGACCAGCTAAGAGGCATTAAGTGAAATAAGTAAGAAGCCTCGTTAAGTGAGTAAACTTATCCTGCAGGATTAGCGTTACGGTTCGTTTCCATTCGCGTTTAACGGAACGTCTGGAGTAGGTCCTGGGTAACGGTTGGATGCAATTGGTTACAACTTTCCTAAATAAAAATCTTTTTTCATGTTTTTTATTATAGGAATGTGGGGGGAAACCGGATAGGGGGTAAAACCAGATAGTAGCTATTTCATTACTCCTCGTACTGCTGTTGCGTTCTAGCTAGCGGTGAAATACGCGCAAGCGCTTACTCAGTGCAGTCGCAAATGGCGGCGACGGTAAAATCTCGGTGCGTGAGTCTATAAATGAAAATTGTAAACAAAGGTAAGTCATCTAATATTTTGACTTTTTTAAAGTGTTATCATTAAGTTTAGCTATGTGCTATCATATACAGTTGTATTTTTTATGAAGTAATACATATTTAAGCTTTTAAAACGGTATTTGTTGTTGCTATGAGTGTAAACAGAATATCTGCTAGTATTACAATTTCAAACATGGCACCTGTGGGGTACAAGCGGACGGGGTGATTTCGACTATCCGGTGTCACCCCGTTTGATTTTAAATGTAGGTATTGCGGGCATTTGTTTTATTCCTTTGTCTAATAACTATTTTTTTTCTTTTTACACAGTGTTAGCGTCAAGTCAATACGTCACGAACATATGTGATGAGAATGTCAAATAGGCTGCAGTGGTCGGAGTCAGACATGCTTTTAGCCATAAATTCTATGCTGGAAGGCAGAATGGGATATCTTTTAGCGTCACACACATATAGTGTACCTATAGGTTGCATCGGTTGTTCAGAGCAAGAATTATGATTTTATGTATGCATAAACTGCGAATAATTTAACTATATAGTTTTATTTTTAGTATATGTATTCACCCCTTGAATAAAAAATGCGTATCCGGTTTGACCCATAGGTATGGGGTGAATTCGGATTTTTGATTTTTTATAAAAAAATATATATTTTGTAGTAACTAAGATTGATCTCAAACATTTGTATGCCAAAGTTATGCCTAAGATATACTTAAACATTTATGACATTGATTACCTCAATAAATAACATAGTTATTTATTTCTTGTGTCATTTTCCTAACTATCCGGTGTCCCCCCACCTTCCCCTACAACTATTTTCAAGAACACAACATCATTATAAATGAATGTTAAAATCGTTCTCCAATTGAAAAATTAACACCTTTGTTCTTCCACACCCTCTGTGTTACGTGGCATAAAATACTAGGAGCTTATTCCCCTGACTCCCACATTTTTAGGGTATTTTTAGGGTTTCAAAACTAGGAACTCTTATAGTTTCGTCACGTCCATCTCTCTGTCTGTCCATCTGTCACACACTTTTAATTTTTGGCTCACCTCGCAAGGTATTGGATAGGTCTATAAAAGTGACACAAAGGTTTCTAAGTGACTTTCATGTTGAGGTGAATATTTGGTGAGATATGAACTCTGAACGCCGCCAATAATATGTTAGAAACAAACAGACGGACATGACGACACTCTTACGCACTACGTGACCACAACCACAGCCAGTGGCAGCAGCGTCCAGGGCCAGGCTAAGTATCGTAACCCGCCAATACTCTGCATCACGAGTTTGGCTTAGAACTTGTTCCTAATATTTCTACGGAACCCTATAAAGGAGGAATGTAAGAGAATAGCTACTAGTATTTTAGGCCAGGCTACACAGAAAAAAGTGTCTTTCCTAGTTTGACTACGGAACCAAGTTTTGAGGTAAGGAACTGAGAATGTCAAACAGTCTTACGATTTCTGTCGGCATTCCAAAATATCCAGTTGACTTATGACAAATGGAACATTTGCTTCAAGTTTGATTAAATCAAAAAGTTTTCAGTGTCTCGACGCAGTGTTGCTTTAGAGTAAAATGTAGAAAGTGTCCAAAGTTATTTCGACAACTTTGATTTAAATTCAGGTTTAAGGAAGCTTTAGGCTTTAGCACAAAATAAATACACACAGAAGGCTGGTTCCATACAACAAACGATAACTTACAGTTGCACGCACACGTAGACGCGAGATCGCCGTATATACACTCGACGCCATTTACGGTCGACCACTTTTCACCTTTATGTTCTTAGTAATAAGGGCGAAAAGTGGTCGACCGTAAATGGCGTAGAGTCTACTTACATAGCGATCTCAAATTATCTCAAACGAAGTCTAGTACTCGCGAGTGCGCTTGCGCTCGATGTACGAAGGCTCGTGTCTATGTGTGTGTGCCTTTTCGCTAGTTGAATTGAGTCGGCCTTCTGTATCTATTTACTTTGTGACTTTAGTGTGGTATTAAGTTAAAATAATTAAAACTAAGATGTACGAGTACTTGTAGATGTGATAAAAATCTGTCTAAAAAACAGTCAGGGGTCGCAGTATGTTATTGCGGTATGAGAGAGATGAAGTTACACAGAACAGATAGCACCGTCTCCCTTTTTCTGTTCATAGAAGACAGCAGTTCCAATTTCTATTGGATTTTGTAAAAGACTTACATAAGTCTCACCATCTCATCTATAGATGAAAGGTTATACCTACCTACTAATCTATACTAATATTACAAAAGAGCAAAGTTTGTAAGTTTGTATGTATGTAGGAGATAATCTCCGGAACTACTGATCCGATTCTGAAAATTCTTTCACTACTAGGAAACTACATTATCCGTGAGTGCTATAGGATTTTTTTTTTATATCAGTTGGTCACGCGGACGAAGTCGCGGGCAAAAAGTGGGTTAAACTAAAGTGCGGACAAATCTATGTAGATATTCGTATATTCTATAGGTACATAACAAACGCTTATTTAAGTTAAAGAAGATAAATGGACATTTCTTTTCAGGCTTTCTGAGTTGAAGTTCGGAATTTTAATTTGCCTTTATTAAATTTGTACTTCGTCTATCAATTAACTTTAACGAATACCGGATGTAAAAAATGTTTAACGAATTTTAAATGATTTGAATTTTTTATTCTTTTTTTCAGATGTTACATGGTTAGTTTTTTTTCAGATTTTTTGATAACGCGATTGAAAAGTTATAGGGGGGACACATATTTAACAACTTTCGACACTCATATCTCACCAAATACTTATTCACCAAAATAAAAAAGAATGAAGATAAAAAATAAAAATTAATACTTTTGCTTCACTCCTTAATAATAATATGGTTCATAGAAGACATCTGCTTGCGAAGTTTTTATTTCATTATGCCTGTAGTTAGGTATTCATAGTATCAACCCAATTTCCTTGCACGGAAGCACAAAATTAGTGTACCTAACACTCAGCAATTAAATTAATTCTTTATTCATTTTTTCATACACATTGTTAACATTTTTAAATATTTCAAAATTATAAAATACAATACATTTAAAAATATAAAAAATTGTACTTCAAAGTCCACCGGCATCAAGAACGTCCAAGCCACTGGCGGTCAGGGTCCCAGAGAGAGGAACCGCCTAACAATACGAGCCGTGTCCAGAAGTACCTATCACTTTCTTAATCAAGCCCTTGATCCAACTGTCTATCGAGAGCCTCCTCAAGTGTAGGTCGAGGCTCCTATTGGCTATTAAGCCATTGGCCAGGACGATTATTGGCACAATTATTGCTGAGTCCACATCCATCCCACATGTTGAAAATCTCGTGTGCTAAGTCAAAATATTTAAGTTCTTTATCTTTCTCAGCTTTCACGCGGCTTTCAATGTGCGGCGCTCAGGCTCGAGCACATGCGAACCCCCTGTAGTACCGTACGGTACTTCCTATTCCACATGTTTGTACTTTAGAGCAAGTTACTGATGAATAATCCTGACTACCAGGTTGTCTATGCAAGTATTCGTCGTTAGCGAGATGAGAACAATCGGTAATAATGTGACGGATAGATTCCCCTGGACGGTGGCATACCCGACAAATGTCAAATTAAATGTTAATTTAATTTATTAATATCAGTGTAGGTATAGGTATAAATATTTAAAAAGAAATAGCTAGTAGTAAAAAAATACTCGTATATTACGCAGGAAAAAAGTTTATTTTCTTACAAATTCAATCAAGTCTAGAACGGGTAATTTCTTCTTGTGTTGATCCTGTAAACTCTGGCCCTGGAAACAGAATTTTTGAAACAAATTATTTTTTTTAGTACCTTCATTCAAAGTAGTACAAAATCAAAGCGCAAGTTCAGTAATGACAATGACTATTAAAAGTTTGGTTCAAACGATTTTTAAAACTGATGCTAATTATTATTGTAAATTTTCTTTTAAATTTTGTAAAATTTTTCAGGACTACAAACGGTGATACGTACCCTGATTTAGATAAGCGTGTGCCACCCATCGGCAATGGATTTCCTCTACACCTGTTGTGGTTTAACTGAGCTGTTGACGCGCATGGGTATCCCACTAGGTTAGTGTTGAACATTGACGCAGCAAATAGTTCAAAGGCTCGGTTATGGCTACAGGAGTGACTGAAGCAGCCCGGTTGATTGCTTCCACCGTTGGCGTAGAAGTCTATGTCTCCAAGGCCAGTGCCGATACCGTTGGCTAATGGACCTGAGCCATCTGTGTGGATCACCTCGACGTATTGAGCGTCGCCTCTCCTCAAGCGGTTGGAATTGCTGCCCCATTGACTTCCAGACGGATCCAATCCTAGAAAGCCAGAACATGAACGTAAATCAAGGTTTCAAGAAAGTGAGTTTGTGACATACGATTATTTGTTTTTTGCCCCTAGAATCTATTACACTAATAGATTCTAGGGGCAAAAAATAAATAATCGTATGTCACAAACTCACAACACACAACAGTGATAAAAGTCAGTTAGTACCTACTGTTACTTTTTCATAACATCTCAATCCACATAAATAATTCGATATACTGCTTTTCAGCATTCAGATTCAAATATTATTCGAAGTGGGCTGAAGCCAATTAGCACTTTGTGAACCCAACATACAAAAGACAGCCCCAAAAGCTCTTCACTACATTTATTGTTTATGCTATTGTATCTATGTGCGTATGTAGTTTAATTTATTAAAAATATATAAATATTACATGATCAGATTTAAAAATAAAATATGTATTATTTTGTTAGGTATGATTTATAAAACTGAAGTGCTTACCGATTTTGTCACTAACTGTTCTAAAAAATTATAAAGTGGAGTTGTGAACGGAAACCTTAATATTTTATTCAAATTTTGATAAACTAAAGCAAACTCTTACCAGTGATTCTTCCGACTCTCCCAGTCGTCTCACTCAGCTGTCTGCTAGCAATGCCAACAACATGAGCTCCCAGGCCAAAGCCAACCAAGTGCAGTTGATCCACATTCACCGCAGGTGCGCTGTCAGGTATGATCGGGCTTATGGTCGTGGTGGTTTTGATGGGTTTATACGTCTGTGTTCTATTAACTGCCGTCACTTCAATCTGGACTAACCATGTTATGAAAGTAGCTAAGTTTTTAGCCACTAATGGTACGCTTGCCACTGAGGCCGAATAACTGTAGCTAGCTTCTCTTTGCCAATCAACCACTATGACGTTTAGAGTTGGATTTTGAAACTTCAATATTGCTGAAAGAAATAACTTTAATATTAATAGTTGTTACAAATGTTCATTGTATAATAAATAGGCTGACTGTCTCGGTTTAGTGGTCGCAAACGCCACGCTGAGCGTGGGGTTCGAACCCCGGATCAGTTTGTGTCCGATAGATGGCAATTGGCTCGCCCCTGAAGGATTTCAGGAATATCGATATATTCCTGAAATCCTTCAGGGGCGAGCATATTTCTGAATGAATCCCGATGGATTCATTCAGAAATACACAGTAGTACAGACAGTCTTCAATAGCATACCTTATGGGCAGAGAGTGACAAATACATAACGGCGAGACAACAATATAGGTACCTGCATGTGACAAATGTCAGTTTATGACAGGTAACATTGATATTAACCTATTGCGTTTATTTTAAGTTCCACAACAGCCCTATCCCGTGGGTTCCTGTCCCCGAAAAGTGGGTACCACTTACAGACATCTGCATCACCAGGGGATTGGTAATGCCTTGGTAATGCATTGTCAAGAATTATTTCGTCTATGACCGAAATTATTGAAAAGCAAAACTGGCCAAATGTGATCACGCACAGTATAGATTCTAGATGTAGCATGGAGTATATTTCTATAGTTTAATTGTTAAATTAGTTGTGTTTCATCAAACACTGTTAAATTATGAAAAACAAAGTTATTATTGCGATTGGTAAACTATATTTTTTGTGATTTACTATACTGCTATATTGGCGGTTCACAGAAGATAGACGGACAAACATAACTAAACAAGCTGAAAAAGGATTAAAACCCTACCGTTTGATCGAAAAATCTATTAGAAAATTCGGCAAGGAATCCGAGTAAGCTGATGATTTAATTTAAACGAACTTACCTTCCTTGACAAGTGGGTTGAGTGAAGAGGACGCGCTTCCGCCATGCCCATGCACCAATACGATTGTATTCACATTTGTGTTATAATTAGAAGGCAATACGGTAGCTGCAGTGTTTATAGTCTCTGGGTTGTCAATGTTATTCCTTTGGAAAAAAAAAACATTTTGTAATCTCTAAATGACTTCCAATCTACATCTCCATCGATATTTGTAGTACCTACGCATAGATACAATTTTACGGGTGCAACTGATTTATTTGGTATAAAAACAGATAGGTACTCTAAACCAGGGGTCGGCAACCTTTTAGCAGGAAAAGGGCCATCTAGTGGCAAAATGAAGTAAAGGTGGGCCGCACTTTTTCATAAAAATTGTGGCGCACTCCTTCATGTGGAGTATCGTTGGATAGGTCTTTGACTGTTGTTCTTTGGTCTTTGAATGTTATTTAATATTATGGTTCCTAAACGACTTTTTATTTAAATGCATAGCCTACCTACCTAAACTAGAAGCTCCGAAAGTCGTTAACAATGAGTGTCCCCCCTTGTAATTTTCCAATAGCGTTATCAAAAATTCTGAAAAAAATCTAGCTTGTAAAATCCACTAACTACTTTCGATTAAAATTAGTTCGAACAAGATACGTCAATTACTTAATGAAATATTCACTATTTTTAGTTTGTTTGACAACCGCAAAAATAACTTTGTATTTCATAATAATATTATTAAATTATTTATACTATGTACAAGTAGGTATAAAAAATAAAATAAAAAAGAGCTCATAGGGCATCAAAAAATTCGTCCGCATCGCTGTCAGCGGGAAAAGTGCCCAAAAGACTGGCGGCATTGCCACGCTGGATGGCAATGCTAATTCTTTGGGCTAAAAAAAGGACAGCTCTCTGGTCCCGTGTGGAGTCGACCAACCGCTTGGCGATATCCCGAAATACTCGATGAGCACTCGGACCCCACGGCCCTAGTGTTTCAACCCCAAACGGCTCAAACAAATAGCTTCCAATAAGGTTGTTATATTTGCGGTGGGAAGACTCTTGCCCGGTTTTTAATATCATTTTTGGCGCTTACCTAATTATAATAATTTAGAAAGATAGTTAATAGATAGTTAATTATAATAATTTTGATAGATATACAGTCGCGGGCCGCAAGAAGCCACGCGGGCCGCGGGTTGCCAACCCCTGCTCTAGACTCTAGGGCAAAAAAAGCAGTAACGTACAAAGTAAGTAATTTTTACTTGCCTGATGCCGGTGGACTCCACCGGCATCAGGCAAGTAAAAATAGTAGTTAGGTAGGTACTCACCTACCTAACTACTATTTTTTGTTTTTAAATGTTATTTTATTTTTTTATAGAAATATTTAACAATGTAAAGTAGACTGGCAGACGCCCATAGAATGCGGGGCTTTAGATTGTGTAAGTCGTTACAGATATGAAATTAGTTTGGTGTGTACTAAACAGATCTCAGATCATAGAAGCAAGGAGATATGCCAATGCCATCACAGCAAATTAGTACGGGAACAACTGTCGCCACTTTTAGAACTGTTTTCGACACAATTACAAGCGCTCCTTGTGAATAAAAAGATTTCTCACACATTAAAAATTCCGCACACCCTCAATCTAACACTGTTAATTGTCACACTAACACTAAACTAAAACACTGTATTTATATCATCGATCGTGTTCGGTTCGTCGCCAGCGTGTATGACGTACATTTTAATTACAGTCAATGTGATGATATCAAAGCTTCAAGCTCAATAGTGCTTTTGCACATCTCCCTTGTTTCTATGAATTGGGAGACGCACACTGGCAATGTTTAGTTCGCGTTCAAAGTATGCCGAGGTTCCGGAACTGGGCGCACCTTCGCCTATTATAAGTAGAGTGGATTCAAAATACTTACGTTGTGTACAAGTAATATGTATTTGTCTGTTTATCTTGTCCGTAGCACCCTGGAAAATTAATAAAAATATTTAATTATTAAACTGTTATTAAGTTTGATGGATCTAAAAAACCGGACAAGTGCGAGTATGCCTCGCGCCCCAAGGGTTCCGAATTATGATCATAGATGGCGCTACTGCATACTTCCAATGGCGCCATCTATGGGCAGATGGCTCCACTTATGGTCCGGTGACTGACGGCGGACAACAAAATGATCCTTTAAGGGTTCCGTTTTTCGTTTTGAGGTACGGAACCCTAAAAAGGACAAAAAAGTCGATTGAGAACTTCACCCTTTTTGAAGTCAAAACTTACAAATGGGCAGGTAATAATGACCTATGCATCATTTTGCTCTCGCCATTTATAATACATATATAACTAGCACTTTACCCGCGACTTCATCCGCGTGACCCACAGACAATATGCAGTTTTTCGATATAAAAAGTAGCATATACCACTCAAGGATAATGTAACTTTCTATTATTAAAAAAAAAATCTGAATCGAATCTATAGTTTCGGAGATTATTCTCCACATAATAATTATGTATTCACAAAATTCACACTCGCTCTTTATAATTATATTATAGTAGATATGAATAAAACAAAACCAACTAACTCACCTACTGTTACAGCAGCCAAAATAATGGCTAACCTCAACATATTGCTTGTTCAACCGTTTCTTTACTATTCACAATTCGATAATTCGTTTGTTTTTATAAACAGCTGACCATTATAGTCAAATCAGATTACAGATAATATATGATAAACCAAAGTTCCTCTGACCACTAAATAGATAGGTGCAGAAGGCTGACTCCTAACAACGAGCGATAACAGGCGTACGCACACATTCACGTAACGGCGGTCGCCGTTTGAAAATTTGCCGTACCTTAGAAAAATAACTAACATAGAGGGAATGTACTCGTAAGAAAGGTACACATAGAAACACTGCTATATAGGTATATTCACCTTATTTTTCGGAACTTCCTATGATTTTCCCCTCCTGCTTCATAATACTCAAATGTCAATCTTTACCACAACCGGTTACCTTTCAACCCACGCTCTACCTAGGTTACCAATCAGTATAATTATGTAACTGCAGCCCCGGGAGGGCTAGCCGGGGCCCATGCCCCGGGCGGCAAATTCAGAGGGCGGCAAATTCAATCTTGGTAGACGAATACACTGAGTAGTGTACCTATTCTATTCGTCTACCAAGCGTAGAGTCGCAAAGAGCAGCGCTAGATCGGTCGTTGTGGCGTTCTTTCGGGAAGGCCTATGTCCATCAGCATCAGTGGCTTATGGCTGAAATTATGAAGATGATAAGAAAAATATTGTCGGGCGGGGGCGGCATTTTTTAGTTTTTGCCCCGCCTCGAAATATTTTAAGATTCGGGACTATGTAACTGAATAGAAAATTTATTACCAAGCTAAGTTACAATCGCAACACCACATTATTTTGACACTATAACATGACATTTCTATTTAATCGCATATTATTGGAAATGGACCTAACCTTTAGGTTTTAAGTAGTAACAGATGTATGACTGCCTCTTTCTATTACGCTAGATGTATCAGAATGTGTGAAGAGATTCGAGTATCGTAAAGATAGTTGTCAAATTTTAAGCGATCTCTATGTTAGTCAGTAGTCTGAGTGCTGTACGTAGATGCCATGATTGTGTGCGTGCGCCTATTATCGTTCGTTGTATCAGCCTTCTGTATTTTTCCATTTTGCGTTCTGAGTCAAAACGCAAAATAGAAAAGTACAGGAGTTTTGTGATAAAAACTATCTAATCATCAAAGGTCATTTAATTTTTTCCGAAAGATTTCGATTACTGATCGTTATAAAAATGGTTATAAGTAGATGAGTATCGGTATGTGATTGAATAAGTATTTTTGTTAATTGGAAACGATAACAGCGATATGATCTTATTTACCAATTATTGTACACAATGAGACTTTACGCTTCTGACATTATTAGCATTAATTTTATTGCATTGAAATTGAATTCTAAGTATTGATACTATCTTTTTATTTGACTGTATCCTTTTTATTTTAATGCGTATGTTCAATTAGTTTCTTGTATGTTTTTATAATAATTGTAATAATAATGTAATCTAGCCCTGACCACCGATAACTTGGACCCTGCTCCCGATACCGGTGGGGTACTATTTTTTTATCTTTTTAAATATATTTTTTTATGATTTTTGTAATGAAATATTTAAAAATAGGACTGAAATATTTAATATATAATCTATATTCTACACCATTAAAAAACAGGAAAAACAGTAGAGATGGGATACTGGAACTTAACCATGCTCAAAAAAACCGGGACCACACACAGTCTAGGGTTCCGTAGCAAGAAGTATTCTATATCTTGTGTTCCATTTTATATAAATAAATAATTATGGATATCTGCAGTAGTACCTAATTTATTAACAAAGATATTTCGAGGAAATTTTATCATTTGTAAGGTACTAGCAGTTGCTCGTGGTTTCACTCACCTCATAGAAGAACTACTTTATCAACTCATAAATATCATCCTTTATCCTTCCCCTGGGTTCAAACTAGCTCCATATATGGCATATTATATCATCTTCCTGCCTTCATTCCATTTTATTTGGGATCGCTTCATTTCTCTTTTTCCATATATCTCTATCATCCCTCATCTCACTTTTCACCCCCTTTCTGGCCATAACATCTTTCACAGAGTCCATCTATCGTTGCCTTGGTTTTGATCTAATTTCCATCCCTCCGCATCACAGGTCCAAGCCTGACAAGCCAAGACTCACGACATTTTCCTCATTTTTCCGTGTCACAGGCATGGGCCTGTCACACGGAAAAATGAGGAAAATGAGGAAAATGAGGAAATGAGGAAAATGTGTAGAAATCGTCTGTCTTGTCTGTATGGACCAAGACAGACGATTTCTACACAACTCAGTCACTGGTGCTACTTTCAGACTTCTTCTCACATTGAGTATGTGAGAAGAAGTCTTCGTTCTATAATTTATCTATTCGCGTAACACCTAAGATAACATCTTAGGTGTTACGCGCGTTCTCAACTCTCTGCATGCATCCTTTCATTCATTTCTATCGCTATTTCCATACGACCAAATTTCAATTAGATCGCTTTTAATCGTGATACTATATTAAAAACGCAGTTTTATGGCGCTACTTTAATACAGAATTATTTTATTTAGCGACCGTTTTTATTTCATTTATAAAATTTTCGTTGGTATCGACATAATTATTATTTACAATTTCGATAGGTATCAGTAATACCTAATCACGAATCTTCAATACATACTTATAGGCATGCACAACATTCTTAATTATATTAGACTAGCTTCCGTCCGCGGCTTCACCCATGTTTTTCGGGGTAAAAAGTAGCCTAAAGTTTTTGTGACTGACCCGTATTCATAGCTCGTGAGCATGACTGTAGTTGATGAACTAAACTGAGTTCTTTGGATAAGTTAGGTTACATTTGGCACAGGTTTTCAAGTACCTACTCACCCTTTAGGAACTACTACTTAATGCAATTAACACGTTAGCTGCGGCACCAATTTTTGCATACTTTCCGTTCCTGCGGCACGAGGTATAATCGGCCCGTACCGTGACCAGACGTTAGGGCGACACGCGGTCTATTAGACCCCACCTCCTTTTACAGACTAAAATCCATTTTCTGGCGCGAAATCAAAGATAAATGAGAATTTTGGTCCTTATTGATATAGACAGTGAATTGATGAACCCTAATCCACCGTCGCCCCGGGATCTGATGGCTAGTTTAGGAATTATTAGCAAAACAAAATATGGGATCTTATACACCTCGTAACGCACTATAATAGGGCAAATTTTCGCTGCGATTAGCGATGGGAAAAATAATATCGACGTTTTTAAACTGTCTTAACTACGCAACGACTTGACCGATTTTGATCAATAATTATATCTCATTAGATCGTTTTAAGGGCAAAACCTGGCAAAACAACACAAAGCTATCAAAGGATACATTTTTTTTTAAATAATCTAAATTGTGCTTGAAGGCGCCATAAAGAAAAAAAAAACCGGCCAAGTGCGAGTCGGACTCGCGCACGAAGCGTTCCATTCTATACCATTAAGAGGCACCTATTACAGACTTATTATTGGAAAATAATGGATTACGGTTTATGCATAAGGTTTATCTTTCTATTTGTATATGAAAATCTTAATGCGGTTCACAGAATAGAAAAAAAAGGCAACCAGAAGTAGAAAAGAAACTGTCCTATTTATTCTGCCTCGGGCTTTAAAAATACAATTATTTACATCGTTTAGACATGTTCGGCGCTGTAAAAGGACGTGCTCTCCAATCGACGTGATGCACAACACTGGTCGCGGGAAGCTCGCGTTGAGTGCGGTACGAGGTCAGGGGGGATATGGGACGTTTTAGCCTCGTTCCGCACTGCATTAAAATTATATTAATTCAGTGCGGCACGAGGCCTAAGACATCCGGTACCAAGGTAGGTACACCACCGAGTCCGGAACCATTAGTGATCTCAAATATATATTTATCTCTTTCCTACACTGGACCAAACCAAAGCTATGCCATTCGCACGACAGAGTAATTCACTTTTTTGCTTGCCGCACCACAGGGAAGTTGCATCAGGGGTGATTTAGGCCTCGCTTCGCACTTAACGTGTTAAAGGAAAATTTAGTCATAATAAAAAGATTTAAGATAGTAATAATATGATTTATTTCCTCACAAATTCAATCAATTTCTAGAACGGATAATTTCTCTTTGTGTTGATCCTGTAGACTCTGGACCTGGAAACAACATTTTTGAATCAAATTACCTATTTATTAAAGTAAATCTAAAGTAGTGCAAGTTTCATGCGTAAGTTCAGTAATGAACTAATGACCATTAAAAGTTTATATTTAAACGATTTTTATTACTGATACTAATATAAATTTTCTTTTGCATTTAATGAAATGTAGGTATAATTTTCCAGGACCACACACGGTGATACGTACCCTGATTTAGATAAGCGTGTGCCACCCATCGGCAATGGATTTCCTCTACACCTGTTGTGGTTTAACTGAGCTGTTGACGCGCATGGGTATCCCACTAGGTTAGTGTTGAACATTGACGCAGCAAACAGTTCAAAGGCCCGGTTATGGCTACAGGAGTGACTGAAGCAGCCCGGTTGGTTGCCTCCACCGTTGGCGTAGAAGTCTATGTCTCCAAGGCCAGTGCCGATACCGTTGGCTAAAGGGCCTGAGCCATCTGTGTGGAGCACCTCAACGTATAGAGCGTCGCCTCTCCGCAAGCGGTCGGAATTGCTGCCCCATTGACTTCCAGACGGATCCAATCCTAGAAAGTCAGAACATGAACGTAAATAAAGGTTTCAAGAAAGTAGGTACCTAATCTCAATTTATTTTTTCATGTGGTAATAGTGTAATACATTCTTATAGGGCAAAATAGATAATCGTGTATCGTGGGTACAGTTCTAAAGAAATTATTAGTTAAAAAAAAACTACGTTTTTAAAACGGACTAGAAAGTATAAAATAATTACTTAAGTTTTTTTTTTTAATACTCTTACCAGTGATTCTTCCGACTCTCCCGGTCGTCTCACTCAGTTGTCTACTAGCAATGCCAACAACATGAGCTCCCAGGCCAAAGCCAACTAAATGCAGTTGATCCACTTTTACCGCAGGTGTGGGCGCAGGTGTGGTCGAAGATGTGGTTGCAGGTGTGGTCACAGTTGTGGTCGGGCTTGTGGTCGTACTTGTCGTGGTCGGGCTTGTGGTCGTGCTCGTTGTGGTCGGACTTGTCGTCGTGCTCGTTGTGGTCGGGCTTATAGTGCTTGTTGTGGTCGGATTTGTCGTCGTGCTCGTTGTGGTCGGACTTGTGGTCGTACTCGTTGTGGTCGGGCTTATAGTGCTTGTTGAGGTCGGGCTTGTGGTAGTACTCGTTGTGGTCGAGCTTGTGGTCGTGCTCGTTAAGGTCGAGCTTATAGTGCTCGTTGTGGTCGGGCTTGTGCTGCTTGTTGTGGTCGGGCTTGTGGTCGTGCTCGTTGTGGTCGGGCTTGTGGTCGTGCTCGTTGTGGTCGGGCTGGTGGTGCTCGTTGTGGTCGGGCTTGTGCTGCTTGTTGTGGTCGGGCTTGTGGTCGTGCTCGTTGTGGTCGGGCTTGTGGTCGTGCTCGTTGTGGTCGGGCTGGAGGTGCTTGTTGTGGTCGGGCTTGTGGTCGTGCTCGTTGTGGTCGGGCTTGTGATGCTCGTTGTGGTCGTGCTTGTTGTGGTCGGGCTAGTGGTCGTGCTCGTTGTGGTTGGGCTTGTGGTTGTGCTCGTTGTGGTCGGGCTAGTGGTCGTGCTCGTTGTGGTCGGGCTTGTGGTTGTGCTCGTTGTGGTCGGGCTTGTGGTTGTGCTCGTTGTGGTCTGGCTTGTAGTCGTATTCGTACGGTTGTACGTCTGTGTTTGTGTATTACCTGTCGTCACCTCAAGCTCGACTAACCATGTTATGAAAGAGGCTAAGTTTTTAGCCACTAATGGTACACTTGCCACTGAGGCCGAATAACTGAAGCTAGCTTCTCTTTGCCAATCAACCACTATGACGTTTAGAGTTGGATTTTGAAACTTCAATATTGCTGAAAGAAATAACTTTATCAATCATAATTGTAACAAATACGTGGCAGTAAATATTACACATCGAACTTCAGGAGATAATCGGCTAGCTTTGGCTTTATAGAGAGTTGTATCTGTCACTCATACATATTCTGTGACGTTTTGCCGCTGACTATATCGGACTGTTAGGTTAGTGCTTCGTGCGACAGAGATGACGCTCTATAAAGCCGAATCTAGCCAATTATTATCTTTCAAAATCTCGATGCTTGTATAACCCGCGCTAAAAAATAAACGAATTATAAATGGCGGCACTAATCACACCCTCTCACTCGCACGTTATTCCTGACTTTACGGGTACAGCGTGCAAAAAAAATATAATTATAATACAGTGGAGTAATGATAATTACAAAATGCAACAGAATGATAATTGCCACAGAATTTGAAACCAGTTCCCTCCAACCGATTGAGCTGAAATTCGGAACACACAATATGTAACCTCAATGAGAATGTAATAATAAGGTACCATGGAGGTGGTCTCATGAATTTGTTTTGACAAGTACTGTAGACCTAGATGATGTCTAGGGTCTCATGATGGAGTTGGGAAGTGGTCATTATAAAAACTTGTTTTGAAAAAATATTTTCAACATAAAACTTATTATGTATAGTTTACCTTGTTAAATTATTTTGTATTTCATCAAAATATTATGAAAAACAAAGTTATTTTTGCGATTGGTAAACTGTTTTTGTGATTTTACTATACTGCTTTATGGCGGTTCACAGAAGACAGACAGACGGTCATAACAAAACAAGCTGAAAAAGGGTTAAAAAAAAATTGCGGTTCGGATCAAAAATCGATCAGAAAAGTCAGCAGGAAATCTGAGTGAGTTGATGATTTAATTTAAATGAACTTACCTTCCTTAACAAGTGGGTTGAGTGAAGAGGACGCGCTTCCGCCATGCCCATGTACCAATATGATTGTATTTACATTTGTATTATAACTAGAAGGCAATACGGTAGCAGCAGTGTTTATAGTCTCTGGGTTGTTAATGGTATTCCTTTGGAAAAAAAAACATTTTCACTTGTAGGTAATCACTAAAGGCTACCTACCACACAAGTGTGACAATATCGCATGCGTTATTGCGATATTAATTTTTTCTTAGTACATTTTGATACGATGTTACACGGCAGTATATTATGTAAGTTCACTTGGAAATAGGCAGGCAACGCGCGTCAGGTATCTACCTAACACCTCCAGAATCCTGCCTGAATTTCATTGATAATAATTACAATAATGAGTATGCTATTAAAGTTGTCTTAATACATTTTAGAGAGCTGTATAATCTGCGATATTGGTGGACAGCAGCGGTCGATTCGTTCGGCGCAGTAGATTCTTTCGGTGCGGACAAAAATGTACGTCCACCTTTACACTGACACATTGATGGTAGTTTTAACATCATAGTACGGACACTAGCAATAGGGCATTGATGCGTACCTTCGCCTATTTTGAGCATATTTAGAGTAGATTAAAAAAAATCAACAGACTCACTCTGTGTATAGGTAATATGTATTTGTATCTTGTCCATAGCAACCTGGAAAAGCAATAAACATATTTGATTAAGTATAATAATAAGCTGATTAACTCGTATAATTTTGATGGATCTAAAGTAGAGATGAAACGGATATCCGGTATCCGGCCTATCTGGCCTAATTTTATTATCCGGCCGGATACCGGATAGTATATCAATATCCGGCCGGATACCGGATTTTCAATAAATTACGAATATTTCATAAAATCGACTAATTCACATTACAAGATAGGTCTCAATACCGTTTATAATTGATTTAGCAATATAAATTAGTACTCGTAATTAATAAGAGGCAAATTATGGTGAGTAAACACAAGTTTTGCTGCATGAAGTATCTTCGTAAACAAGGCCAGCTTCAGGGAAAAGTCTTTCATAGCGAAAGACTTTTCCCTGAAGCTGGCCTTGTTGTACACTGTTGCAAGGTAAATTCAGGCAAACTTTGTCAAATTCGGGTACTGTGCCGCATTAACTGACCACCAAACTTATGAGTCGCGATTGCGATCGATTCGAACGGTCTTCAGATAATAGTCAATCTCACTTGCAATCGAGTTTTATTCTTCACCGTGAGTCTGACTATTAATATTTTCATTTGCCACCTCGTTAAAACAATCCCAAAGCGTGCTCCCAAAGTTTGGCGAGTCACTGATGATTCAGCGTTGTCTTCTCTACTTCTTTTAGCAAGTGTTGGAGATAAACTGCTACCGTTGCAAGATTCTTAGCAATTTTTTTTTTCCAATGAGATCTTCTGTCAAGCCCTTTCAACTTTAACAACCCCCAAATAGTTTGTCTTAAATCTTGTGTCTAAGAATGTTTCAATCAAGTAGTTTGGATCTTCACGAGGAGCTGAAACAACTTTCTAATACAGCTTTCAACGAGGCAAGTCAGGGGTTGCAACGCACTTGGTGACAATGCTTGGCCGGATATCCGGCTGTCCGGCTTATAGGGTGGCTGGATATCCGGTATCCGGTATCCGGCCAAACAGCTATCCGTTTCATCTCTAATCTAAAGGTGTGTATAAAAATAAACTTTTTGCTGTGTGAATAAAGAATAAATACATCGTCAATATGTATAGGTGAAGTCAAGTAAATACCGTTTATTGAAGCTAGTAAAAAAATCAATCAAAAATAACAAAATCATAGTGGCATTATTGCGCAAGCTTCGTTTACCGAAAGAAAAAAATACCTAATCATTAAAAACGGTTCTTACTCGGCGAACATACCTATGCACCAGAAAGTCCAATAGAAAACCTTCCCCTTTTTTGAAGTCGGTTAAAAATGGGTACCTACCTAGTTAATAATAACTTATATTTCATTTTACACTCGCCATTTATAAGATAATAATTAGTACTTAGTACTTTGCCCACGACTTCGTCCGCGTGGGGCGTGAGCGTCACCCACATAAACTGCATTTTTTCGCGATAAAATTTAAATTCGTGTCAATTTTTGAAAAATCTCATATATTTAATAAGAAAATTTGAATTTTTTAATTAGCTTATAGCATCAGAGATAATGTAGCTTTCTGTTAGTGACAAAAATGTCAGAATCGGATCAGTAGTTTCGAAGATTACCCTCCACATACACAAACTCACAAAATTTACAACTTTCTCTTTCTAATATTAGTATACAATATATGTACCTATAACAGAAGTGCGAAATAATACATTGACGTGTCATTGTACCCATGTACCTATATGAACAACTTTTACTATGGAACCAAAATCAGAAGCGCGAAAAAAAAATCAGCTGCACCACTCATTATGGTCGAGGAGGAATGAACTTTCCTATGGAACAATGATTTTTTTTTCGCGCCTTTCAAACTTGGTCCCATAGTAAAAATTGTTCGTATACATGGATACAATGACCCCTCAAAGTATTATTTCGGACTTAAGTTACACGTTGTAGATAAGAATAAAATAAAACCAACTAACTTACCTACTGCCGCAGCAGCCAATATAATGGCTAACGTCAACATATCGTTTGTTCAACCATTTTGTTACTGTTCACAATTTGAAAATTTATTTGTTTTTATAAACAGCGTTATTAAAGTCAAATCAGATTATAGATAGCATACGATAAAGTTACTTTTGACCAAAAAAAGATAGGTCTGAAGGTCGTTCCATACAATGAACGATAACAGGCACATGCGCACAGACGTGACAGAAGGGGTCTATGATTATAAATAAAACAATACGACTTTACTCCACGAACTATATAATAAGCCTGCCTCACATTGCCTGGCCTGTACCACAGTTATTATATTAAAGTTTGTTTACAATATGCTTAATCTCCTAACTATATATGGCTTGTGACTGTCACGGCCTTCCTGCCCAGGCCTCATGTTCTCAAAGCCCAACTCCTGTAATTGCCACCCATTATTAAGTATATTGAATTACCTGTAATAAGAAATATTTTAATGACTTAGCGGTAGATTTATTGATAGTCTTATTCTCGCCCTTGGTGATCGCAAACTTCAGCTGTAAGTTACGTAAACTAGTACGACAATCACTTCGTAGGTGTCCAATACGATTACAGCGATAGCAGCGCTCCTCCTCTGTTATAATCTTGGATTTCTTTGATGTAGACGGCAACTCGGTTTCAGTTTCAGTGTTTTTCTTCTGTGATATTGGGATATAACGGGTTAATTTCTCAAATAACCCGCCAACCGTTTCAGTGCTACTTGCAATCGATTTTGCATGGGGATCAGTGATACTTCCGGTTATCAGTTCCAATATTTCACTTTCACGAAATTGCAGTCTCAATTGCTTTAAAATTCTATGTTTCTTTGCTGCATACATAGAAACTGTTACAAATCTATCGCTTGTCGTGTTTGCTGCCGTGTGAAAATCCCGGTACAAATCGCGACATTTAGGAAAGGTAATCTGAAGATCTTCTTTCAACGCTGGCATTGTTCTTTTTTCTGGTATCCGTTCTTTATACAACTCTCGTGCTGGACCAGCTTAGAAAGGAACACATCTGGCGATGGTCTCGATGTCATCCCATTTATGGTTTAAGGCCAAGGCATCTACCTGTGCACTCCATTCACTTGATTCAATACTACCAATACTAGGGTCAAATGTAGGCAAAGCTATAGCCTTAGAAATGCTCTTATATAAACATAATAGAGAACTTATTAGGTATAGTTTTATATTACTAAAATAAAAGCGCGCCAAAATCTATTCAAATTAAAAGTATTTGCCCATCCCATGATTACCTTTTCTATGTAACCATCAAAGCTATTACTTATGCCGCTGTGGACCATCTAATGACTTACCTGTAGCTACCGACTGTGGTTGAAGCCCTGTAAAAGGGTCGCGACCCCCGAGCAATTTAGCCTTATGACGCCAAAAAGGGTATGTAAGTCGACCCAACAGTAATTGCACATAGATACATTAACGGAAACATTCTTGCTTCCATTGTTTCAGAATATGTCCCACGATTTTTGAGAGAAAATTGACGTTTATTATGCACTCTATTCTTGCTTTGTTTATTTATATAATATGTATAGCATAATACATAGGGCCGATTTTGAAATCAGAAGTCGGATAACTTTACCCAAGGAGTAAGTAATTTAACATTTTTGTTATAAGGGTTCCGTAGCAAAATGGTAAAAAAGGAACCCTTATGGTGCGACTTCGTCTGTCTGTCTGTCTGTATGTCTGTTACACCTGCTTATTTCAGCAACTACTAATGCTATCGACTTGAAATTTGGAACAGTTATAAAAAATGCTTGCCAAACTTTATTGAAAATGAAAAGAGTAAAAAGTTGTTTTTATTTTCATTGCAAAAGGGGCCGGAGTGGGGGTCCGAAGTTTCAAAGTGGGGTTACTAGGTCAAATGGCATATCATATGAAAAGGCTTGATCTGCACATTTCAAAATATATTTTCATTTTATTTTATGTCTCACAGTTTTCGACATATGATGAAAAATGTCTGAAAAAATACAATTCCCCACCCCTTATCTCCGAAGTTTGCGGAGCGAAAAATCTAAAATAATTAGAGTTGATAGGAATTGATCCAATCCGGAGATCCCTCATACACAAATACCCCCTTATAATAATATTATTAGTATAAATATATATGTATGAGTCCTGTACCTACACTATTTCTTGTAGACACGTAATATTAAAGTGAGGAACTATGTTTTGGATATCCCCCCGTTGTAGGTCAGTTCGGTCGGGATTGACGCATACACCAAGAAACTTGGCAGTATCTTCGCATGGCTCTTCCAAGTGGTATAAGTTATGAGGGCCACTCACTTGCTGACCCAAAATTACTTGGCAGACAGCGGGGTTGCTTGGAGACGGCACAGTTCATGCGTTCAGCGAATACAGATAAATAAGTGTATGGAACATTTATGACTCAACTAATTTCTGTGACATCTAATGTTATAGGAAGGTAAATCTTTCTGGAGTGAAGATATAAGTCACTCTTATTAAACTCGCTAGATAAGGCTTTATTCCATTATTATTAAAATTATTACTAGAAATTAGGTGCTCGTAACAACTACTGCAATCGAATCGTATTTAGGATTCAATTTCAGTGAATTATTTGATTTACAATTTGAAACCAAACACTGGGACTATACCTAAAAATTGGATGTTTTCACCCTTACCACAAAAAGTTAAACACGTGTTAAACGCGAATGCTACCAAAAATTATACACACTTGTTTTAGACAAGTCAGTGCTAAAACAAGTGCGTATTATTTTTGGTATCATTCGTGTTGAACATGTGTTTATCTAGTAGGTACGGCCCTTTTAAGTCATAATTGTCACAAACCATTTTGAAACTCTGATTTAAAATTAACGTTTTATTTTAATTGGTGCTATCATACTCCGTTTACCCACGGAATAAATAAAGCAATGTTTTTTTATACGTGAATAGAAAACTTTAACTCCTTTATAAGCATATTGCGCGCATGCAGGAGTGTAAGATTTGGCATATCTAGTCAAAGTTTATATGATAAAAGAATGCATAGGTACAGCATTTCTTTTTCACTATTGGTCAAATTTCGACCACAGACGATATCTACTAGCAATGATAATTTTACGATAAAGTTGTTTTCCTTAGATAGGCCTGACTATGTCGACCCTGGTCACAAAAAACGTTAATTTCTTTAGATAGTATCAATGATGTATTATTATTTATAAAAAAATAATTATGGTTACCTCTAGTAGTTTGTTCCTACTTTTACTACGGAACCCTAAAACGATATCATAGACCGTAAACAGTTATTTCAGGTATAAAAAACATCACCCTTACATCACCAAAGATAACACATTGTATATTTATATCCCAACCCTACGAAGATGAAAACCTAAGTTTAATATTTAAGTAGGTCTTTAAATTGTTACGAGACAGTAAGGGTTCATATAACGAACAGATTTCAAAGAAGCCTGTATTGTACCGAAGACTAACTTCAGTTTAAACTTTCATGTAGTTATTGAAGAAGGATACACTTTCAACATCATGACAATGACAATTTATACTAATATTATAAAGCTGAAGACTTTGTTTGTTGTGTATGTATGTAACCAATAACACTGTCAGATTTGGGGCTCTAGCTTAGGACCCAAGTTAAACAGTCACGTTTGCGAGCAGTACCTAAACCATCGCGACATTGTTAAAAAAAACATTTATTAAATCTTTACATAAACCGCATTGAAATCGGTCAATCCGTCTAAGAGCCACGATAACACAGACAGACACACCACAAACAGACAGACGTCAAATTAAAAACACGGCGAATTATTTAAATCTGCGATTAGGTCTGTGTGAAAGTCGCCAGCAGTTCTTTCGTAATGCAGTGACAGAGTGACAGAAACTCAACAAAAAGTTTTAGATTATGTATCGATAGTATAGGTGTATCAACACCATCACAGCTGAAAGACGAACTTATGATGATGTAGTCCTTCGTCATCACCGTTTCATTACTTAGTACTAGGGAAGAGTATCAAGAGTGGACCATGCTTCAAGCTGTTGTTAGGCTATAGGTACTTTTACGACACTATATAATAATGCAATTGCCGTTTTGTTTTTGTTACTAGTAATGTCAGGCATCGTCCTAATTGGCTAACGATCGTACGATTGTACGATGCGATTTCGTCGTGCGATGAAAATAAGTTCCTGCTTTTTCTGTGATCGCGCGATGATTTGCAAGCTTCAATTAGGACACTCTAAAACATGTGTGTGTTTAATTTCGTCGTGCGATGATATCGCATCTTTAGCTCATACGATCGTTAGCCAATTAGGACGACACCTCACGCAACTAATTTCATCGTGCAAATACGACGCGAAACAGTGTCGCGATAGCCTCTGAATGGCAACAGTGCATTGAAAAATAAAGCGTTAATTCTGATGGGGCCATGATGTCAGCGATACTGTAAGTTTCACGACACTAATTATTTTACGAAACTTATTTCACAGGTCTTGGAACTAGTTCCGTGAAATTAATTTTACGATGCATGCCATTAGCATTGTATTGTAAATCTGACGTTAGTATTCAAGCTGGGAAGGAGTAGGTATTTGTATTTTGAATCGATCAAAATAAACATCTATTTTATTTTATGAAAAAAACATGGAACACCTCCTTTTTTTGAAGTTGGTTGATTAAATATATGTCGCAGCCCGCAGGTTTTTCATAAAATTAGGTTTTAGATCAAAAACCTAGATTTTTGATGAAAAACCGGAAGATGACACATTTTAAACTCAATTTCATCATAAACCTGTAACAATCCAGATTTTTGATCAAAAACATTATAAACATATATAAAAACATATATTACAAAATTTTATGAAAAACCTGCGACATATAGACAATCAGAGCATGATAGTATACAAACGACGTTACTTAGAATGAAAATAATTATGAAGTCTTTCAAGTGTCATGGTCACTTATATCAAACTACCTACATATTTAAGTGATAACATTCTGTTTACATACTTACTAACTGTGACACCCAGGTTATGTCACTCCGTTTCCAATGATTAAATACATTTCAGACTAGTTTTATTATCATTCCTAATAGGGGGGAGGTCATTAGTTCGCGCATGCGTGTCAAAAGGTTGCGAGTTCGTTCCTGCCGGATGACCGCGGTACTCGGTAGTTCATCGTTTGGTACCGTCGCAGGCTGTCGCATCAAGTCTCTCTTCTACACTCCTCCGCGTAAAAGTTTCTTCTCATATAGAAAAGGAATAGGCGAAGTTCGGTAAAAGCAACATTGCTAAAGTTCTCTATGACGTGTATTGTGTAAGTTACGTTGAATACGACAACATGCGGTGGTGTTTGACTGCAGTTTTGTACGTCGGCTTAGTTTGTTCAGGTATGTTAACTTTTTGAGATTGTAGGTACGCAAGAAAGTTAAGATTAAGTTGTTTTAAGTTATACATTTCAAAAATAAATAATAAGATTTATTTTTAATGTACCAAAATATGTATCATTATGGTTTAATTAAATATATACTTATGTGTTTATTGTAAACATTAAACTTAAATTAAAACTTTTTTTTTATAAATTTTAATAAATGAATTCGCTTTGATATAATTAATTAGGCATTGACCTTTTAGATACACGATGACTTGTTTTTATTAGTGATGTGACGAAGTATATTATAGTGATAAGTACAAGAAGGCATCTATAGCTACTTACATAATACTAGCAGTATATTATGTAAGCAGGCTGATGGATATTAAATCCTTCCATTCATCCAAAAATATTATGTAAGTCAGGCTACTCCAACAAACACGTATCTGCAAAAGGAATCAATATGAAGGAATCTCGTTGTTCAATTATCGGCATCATTCCAGTCACGTAGGTATACGTCTGTAAAGGAAACCTTTTAGTGCATCCATCAATACAAAGGACCATGAATCAAAGAGTTATTTTCACATATATACTTCTGGTCTTTGATTTTATCTGCCCAAGTCTTGCGTAGGCCTCCTACATCAAAAAATTAAAAAGAAACCAGTAATAATAAGTCAGTTGAAATTGTGGATTGCGACCTTACTACAAGCCATGGCGTCAACGAATCATATCGGATGAATTAATTAGAGCTGGGTCTCTATATACCCACCATTTCAGAATTAACAAAGCATAATGTATGACCACTATAATTTACGAGTAAAACGATATACGTTACAGTAGTTGCAACAAAATATTTGTGAGCAAAACCGCGTGCGCTTCAGAGTGTCTAATTTCATTAAACTGAAACAGCGAAAACCTTTCCCTTAATTTTATTGATGTTGATAAATTGTTTTAATCTTTACAAAGCAAACCTCATCACAATGGCCTTCGAATATTTCAGAGAAAGAGCGAATAATACCCATGAGCGCATTTAATTGATAGGTCAGCCGGTGTGTCAATTATAGTTCGTTCAACTAATGAGGTTACGCACCAATAAAATTCATGGTGAATGACGTGACACGATGACTATAAATACTACATGCCTTTAAAATCTTTGTCATCATCATTGCGAATAAAATTGCCATTATCTTGTTTGTTTGTTCCTTACGTCCTACGTAAATCTCATAAATTTTATCTATGCTTAGTATAGTGGACTTTGGGTAAACCCGTAACCCCGTTATCGCTTTAGATTGCCCTCAATAAAGTCGGACAAAATGGGATTTTCAGTTAAGGATTTCTTTGGCTATAAACTGGAGTTGAAACTAAGCCTATTTACTTAAAGTTGTTTTGTACGGGAGTCAACTTGAATATCCGCTGAAATGGGATTCGATATATTTTTGCATTTTTTATTGTTAAGCAGCGTCATGTTTTAGAGTTCTGCCGGCCTAGCATGACCACGATAGAAACGGGTTTTGTCTACATAGAAATAGACAAAGTGACAGATTTCATTCATAAAACGTAGAAATGTTTCTACAATCTGTCACTTTGTCTATTTCTATGTAGACAAAACCCGTTTCTATCGTGGTCATGCTAGGCCGGCTGTAGAAAAAGAAATAGAAACCCTAGTTTTGTCATGTCCATGTGTCTATCTGTCAGCTCGTTCATCAGTTGCACTCTTGTGAAATCTATGGTTCTAAACCAATTTTCATGAAAATTCTCGGTGACTTCTCTGAACCGCCATAAAGCGTTGTTCAGACAGGCGCGGTCTGCGGTGGCGAATAGTTGTAATAACAGTTGTAACAACTGTCCGCCACCACAGACCGCGCCTATCTGGACGTCCCTTTAGGCATGTAGTGAAATCACGAAAAATATAAGCACTATAGGAGTGGTACTCCATACATGAAACTGTAGTATGAAAAAAGTTTTTCGTACAAGTCATCATTTCTCGTTGGATTCAGTGTTATAGATAAGTAGTTTATTTTTGCGGACAGTAAACTGAAATACTCCTTACTATACTTAGTAGTTCCATGTTGTGGAACCCTAAACTTTGCGTGGTTGGACACGCACTTGACCGTTTTTTTCTGAAAAAAATATAGGTATAAATTTAAGGGAAATCTTATGAAAATAAAATTATGGGAAACGTTTCATAAGTGCATATTATTTATGAATAAATCTTCAGCATTCGTTTTACCATTCCAATAGTGGCTACAGAAGTTTGAGCATACAGTTACGCCCCAAAGTTACGTAATTAGTGGTATTGACAGAGACCCGTAAGGTTAACCACGCCACTGTGGGTACAGCGGCAATTGACGACTAGTGGTGGGTATTACTATTATCGCCCACTATACCCCACAGTCACGATGTAATATATCTGTTAAACACTCGGGTTATTATTATAAACGCTGATTATACGTGGAAACACACTATTATTCTGAATTTGTAGGGGTGAAAATGCGCAATAACTAAATTGAAAATAACTGGAATAAATTTCATAGAGCTAATAAAGGGTATATTACTGGAAAGTTAAGTACCTACTAGCAAATCATTAATTTCCAAATCAAAGCCTTGGTTTTGATTCTCAGAAATAGCAATAACGTAAACGTACTATACGTATGTACATATAAGCTTTATAATGTATATTAATCCCATAGCTGAACGGTCGATACAGTTCCCACACACTACACCAATCAAATTATTACAAAGTTGAATGTTCCATATGTAATAAAAATCTGAAAAACGTAAAAGTTACATTCTTAATCCGATTTTGTTATGACTTTGAAAGGTAGAAAAATGCCACTCTTAATAGCACTTTTTGATTACACATATAATACCAGCGATAAACACGTTGGGAGCAACAAAATTTGTAATCAGGTCACCATAAAAGGACATAAAGCGCCCTTAGACTTCGATAAGGACATTTATCACATTATTTTATCACATTTTGGGCGGCTTCAAGGGAATTAACTTGAACATGATATTTCCCCATCAGTCGTAAAATGGGAGTGGTGTCGGCCAAGCCCTATAAAGATAATCTACCATTATTGCCTGGCCGGGTCAACGTAACTTTCAGCGTAGTCCACGTACCTACATTCCTGGTGTAATTGAAGCTTCCATAATCCCTTATTTGCATATCTACGATATTACAATGGAATACAACGTTTAATACAATTTCAAACAGAATTCATACCGGTTCCTTTCGAAATTTTGAATATCATAACACTAAACTTTCTATGCTTAAATATAAACGTTTGAATTTATGTCCTATTATCTTGACTCCTCCCCGTTCCTTTTATAAACCGTTAAATTTTACGACGGCTGTTTCAATATTTTTACACTTTTCCAACATTCGATGCACAGTAATCTATGGAACGGGTTGCAGTGCGCGTGCGGCGAACTACGGACAAATTGAATTCATTTCAGTAGCCACACTTCTAATTGATGACGTGTATTGGATGGCACATATGTTCACTGTCTCTTTGTTTCTGTGGGAATTACGAAACAACGGTTAACGATAGAAATGTACTGAACAACAGTAACATATCCAATTTGCTGTATCATACAATTTCCCGTAATATGATTGCTACTCTGCAGGAAATTCTATCTAATTATTACTTGGTAGTAACTATAAAGGTACTTTTTATGATTGAGTATACAACTTTTGCGGATAATACTTGCTCAGACATAGTCATTTATCTTTTCCCACAAGAAGTATAAAGGAGTCAACAATCAAATATATTTCTTTCACATTCTTTTGCTGGTTCGTTTCGTTCATCAATCATGGTCTGATTCATTCATTACATGTTACACTGCGATTTTGGATCAAAACTTTGTCGAGGAAAACGTTTCAAGTTTATATATTGAGGTGATTGTCTTGTTTAGCGTTCTGTAGGTACCTTGAAAAAAACATTACCAGTCTCAGTTGTCGTATTCCTACGATAGTGATGTGATGAAATTGTAGATGGCATTATAGGTCATCGGCAGCCGTAATTCGGTTTTGATGATCAATTTAATGGCAGTCGCTGTGTCTAAAATTCTGTCACTGATGAACTTGGTCACAGTGGAGCTACAAAATACGGAAAATATCAAAAGACTGCGCTGCTGCGTTTGTGTTATTGTCATCCATATATTATATGAGATAAGCTCTGGATAATTCAATGAGCCAGCTTATCGGGCTCAAGTGGATCTGTGGTATAAGTGGCTATTATGTACATTATTCGGGATTGGCTAAGGAGCGTCACAATAGCTTTGGTGTATCAACAAACAGACACTAATTAGGTGCATTGTATTGCTTAAGGCAAGCCCTTCAGTGGGATAAGGTATAGTTTTATCTAGTCGTTTCGTCATTGTCGATCGTTTGCAGCGGATATTTTCTATTTATAATAGTTATAAGGTAAATTATTTTACAAACCAGTAAATACTAGTTGTATTTTGTACCTATAAATTAATAGTTGCAGCCTTATTTCAATTGAATTTATCTTACTTATAATAAAGACTGTCAGAGTTAATAATTGTGAACATTATTTACTCAAAATCATTGCATCAAGCAAGATGGCGGTCAAACGCAAGCGTATTATTAAATAATAAATATTAATAAACTTCAAAATAGGTATGGGAACCGATTATTGCCACCTTATTTTGTAACTGCGTTCTAGTTTATTGCATTTCTTGGAACGAAATGCATGATAGGTAGGTACTACTTAATTTATTACAAAATATCATTCATACATCATACAAAATTTGATAAAAATAAAACCTATACATAAAAATGTAATTTATAATGTTATCTCATTATACCCTCGTTGATATTTTAAGGATCTAGCTCAAGAGTATTTATATTTATATTTTTTATATTATACAGTTAAGTAGCAATCCTGAAGTCTGTAATAATTATAAGCACATAATATTACCGAACTCTACAGCGTTCTATGAACTTGTTCGTTTACTAATGCCGTAAGTACTATAATTTTAAGGAAAATTGAAAGCTTGTTCACTTCCCGTAACATAATTTGTTATTATACCTACCAGAAATCTGGCGTAAGAGTGCTTCTTTATAATGAACTAGCAGATGCTAGTACTATCACTATATTATGAGGTAAGAATTACTACATGTTTCATTTGATTACAATTTTGATACAAAATATTTCAATTTTATCTGCAATTTTTGCAAGAGACTTTTGGTCAATTTAATATTAAATATATTTTCGATTGAATCTATTGAAAGTTTGACTAACGAAAAATACTTTGTCAATAGCTACAATTTAATAAACCTAAATCTTTTCATTCATAACAAGGTAGACCGATAGGCTATTAAAAACTGCCTACTAAGCCATTTCTTAACACAAAGGGAGGCCATGAATTTTCACAACAATAGGCCAAACGAAAATCTGCCCTTTTTACGTCAAAAGCAAAATTTATTTTGGTAGGCTGAAAACGGGGTTTCAAAACAAGTAACTTATATTTAACTAGCACCGCTCGCGGCTTTGTACGTGTGACCCGTAGGCAAGGTGAATTTTTTTGAGATAAAAAGGTATCTAAAGTAAACCTAAGTAGAACTCAAGGATAATGTAGTTTCTATTAGTGAAAGAATTTTCAGAATCGCCCCTGATAAGCCGGAAACCCCATATTCTGTTATGCATTAATAACATTATTAACCAAACTTTACCTCTTTAGGTATAATTTTAGTAGATATAGATATAGTAGGTTTACATGTAGTAGATAGTGTTAGGCTAGGTACCATCCGCCTACTCCGATAGCATCGAGAAACTTTATCCTTTACCAACTAAGTACTCTTTCTGTTCCAATTTGACTTGTGAAAAGCAAGAAACTGACAGTCATTCGCATCTGACAGTGGCGAAGGGTAAACTAAACATACCTACTTTTAGCCGACTTCAAAAAGATGATATTTTTGCTGATTATGAACTGATTTTAATGATTGTTTCTTCATTTGATTAGATAAAGCTTGGCCAGTAGTCTCATAATTTTTTTATTAACTTTGGTTGAACAGTTGTTTTAGCCAATTTCAATAAACGGTTGATGATTTATAATAGGTCTTTACCGATGAAATTGCCGTTTTGTATGAAAAAATTTAAACTAATTTTTTTCATGTATTTTTTATTTGTATTAATCGAAGTAATCACCCATGCAATCAATGCATCTTTGCCAATGCAGTGGCAGTTTATTGATGCCCTTCTTAAGGAAATCAGCTGGACGGGAGGCAACAAAAGCTTCAAAGGCATTTTGTACTGCCTCTCGGGTATTGAATTTTTTTCCCGCCAAGAAGTTATCCAAATTCTGGAAAAAGTAGTAGTCTGTAGGCGCAAGGTCTGGTGAGTAGGGCGGATGACGGAGAGCTTCCAACCCCAGTTCTTGCAACTTGGAGACCGTCTGCTGTGCAGTATCAGGTCGCGCGTTGTCGTGCAGGAGCAGTGGAGACGAGCGATTGACCAATGCTGGTTGGAGATGTGCCAGCTTCTTCATCATTGTGTTCAGTTCTTCACAGTACACATCTGCAGCTCACCCCGTTTGGTAAGAAGCTGTGATGAATCACACCGGCGCTAGACCACCAAACAGTGACCATCACTTTTCTAGGGGTAAGTTTTCGTTTAGGGCTTTGTTTAGGTGCTGAAGCAGGATCCAACCAACTTGCTGAGCGCTTGCGGTTATCAAACAGAATCCATTTCTCTTCGCAGGTAACAATGTGGTTCAAAATTCCTTCATTTGTGTGTCTGTTGAGCAGTGCAAGGCACGTCTCGACGCGTACTTCGCGCTGGCGATCATTGAGTTCGTGGGGCACCCATTTGTCAAGCTTTTTTACCTTGCCAATTAGACGCAAATGGACCAATATTGTTTTGACGCTAACGTCGAAAGCTGCTGCTAATTCAGCCGTAGATTGTGTATCATCAGCTTCCACAATCACCTTTAATTCGTCATTGTCAACCAAAGTCTTCGGACGACCGCGAGGTTCATTTTTCAGGTCGAAATTTCCAGAACGGAAGCGAGCAAACCAATAACAGGTGGTGCGTTGGTTTGTAGTGTTAGCTCCGTAAACGTCGTTGATGTTGCGTGCCGCTTGTGCGCGTTGCTGCCACGACGGTACTCGTATTCCATAATTACTCGAATTTTTAACGTATCCATGATGACGAAAAAGATTGAAATGCGATGAAAATGTAACACTAATCAATAAACAAATGACTACTTTTGGAAAAAAAAAAACATGTTTTTAAAATAAAATTAATTTGAAATTAGAATTCTTAGCCAAACAAAAATTATTTTGATTTGAAATGGCCAGTACTGCAGCCTAATATTAATCACAGCAAAAAGTGGTAAGTATGTAGTAGTAGTATGTAGTTCGGTTAGTGGTAATGAATTCACGTTATTTTTGTTATCGCGTGTGTTTGTCACTTAAAATAGTAAAATAAAAACTTTTAAAAAATAATGTTATAGCCGCACCTTCAAAAACATTACAATATTATTGTGTAAAACAGTTTCGGAAGTCGGTGCTGAATCAAACCAAATCAAAAATCAACGGCGTCGATTTCTGAAACTTTTCACACGTACCTACCTATTGCTCAGTACCCCGATCATTTGTTTTTTTGACGTGTAGTATCGTTAACCTAAGCATATTTTGAATTGAAAATACACGTTTGTTACACAATATTTATATAAATTAAATACTTAATTAATTTCTCTGTATTTTTTAAAATGTGCAAATTGTATAAAACTTTATCAAAATGTCCCAGGACTGCTGTATTTTAAATTCAAAGTATGCTTACGTTAACGAAACTATACGTCAAAAAAACTCATGATACTGATCTGTTTGAAGGCGGTTTTAACTTTTTTTTTATAGTCATACAGTTCAAAAATACCGATGCCCAATTTTTCATAGCCTATCAGATTCTCCAGTCAACCAAATATCGTTATCGCATTTTTATAAACCATTTTGTTTTATGTATTTTTTCTATATAAACATGTTAAAGCCACATTAAGCTCATAATAGGAGTATTAAAAAGAGATTTGTTCCAGTTGATACGGGTGTGACACGATAGATCAGTGGTTAGAGCGATGCCACGGTACGCCAGAGGTCGCGGCGGGTTCAAGTCCCGTTTGTGTCAGTTGTTTTTACCTATTTCATAACCATTTTGTTTTATTCAACCAACTAACAGAATCACCGTCAATACGATTGAGCCATATTAAAAATTGAAATTAGAATTTACTTGCCACCGATTTCTAGTGAGACTGCAAAACTACCTCCAACATACTTCGAAATAGACTAGCATAAGGAAGTCAGCAAGACTGTTCTGTTTTTTCTTTCACTACTCGCTTGAAAGGAAAAACTTAGTACAAATCGACAAGAACTTTCAAGATTAGCGTTAGTACGGACAAAAAGAAGTTGTAACACTTCCTACGAGTATGTAGTGATTACTTAGTCCAGTCAAACAACGGAGACTCAGTCTTCAACTGAAATAAAAGTTCATAAGTCGAATAAAGTATTAAGGGTTGGTTTTACGACTATTGTTTCGGAGTTAGGGATTATTTTACAGTTTTTGGCAGCGCTCCCCTGTTTCACGACACAAGAATTAATGGGGATTCTGCATTTGACAATTCCCACCATAACTTTGCGTTCTGCCTATATAGCTTTTGTGGGTTTTAAAATTATTTTAATTTACGCATTGAATTCGGATTTTTACGGCGTATTTTCTTTTACCTAGCTTTTTGAGGCCCATTGATTCCGTTTGATCAAAAGAATCTGGGTCATGTATTCATTAGAATGCTCAGGATATCCGTTAGTTTTTTCGACTAAAGTAGCGTTGTATCAGTTCGTCATTTATTTAAATACTACTTTGCCCGCGACTTCGTCTGCGTGATATTACGTAGCGCCATCTAGAATCCTAAAGCAATTTATTGTGACCGACGAAAGTTATTGTTCTTTTCCTCGGAAACAGTACTTATTTTTTGAATGTAAGGTGCTCTATGTCCTTTTCTGTACCCCTGACAACATCCCTATATGCAAAACTTCATGATGGTCGGTTCAGTTGTTGTAAGAAACAAACACATTTACTTTCGCATTTATAATATTAGTTAGGATTAGGACTAGCCGTGCCCGCGACTCCGTTTGTGTGTAAATCGGAAAACAAAATGTAGTACATACTTATTATCTTCATACAAACTTTACCACCTCGTTTCACGTTTAATTTTAGCTGGAATTTAAAAAAAAACTCATTTTACCGTTTGCACCTTTGAGGTGCTGTTTTTATAGGGACCTATATTAGATGGGACCATAGAGACTACAAGCTATTCAGATTTACAAATCTTCCCAATGTTAATTTTCATCAAATTGATCAAAAGCTCAGTATTTGTATTTGTTTTATCCGATCTGATTATTATTATTATATGAACATACACTGACCACTATATTTTGATTTTTAAAGAGTAGGTATCCATAAAGTTTTTTTTTAAATCAATTCCACATTAATATTTTCTTGTTTCACTAAAATATAAAAAAGTTTCGTCAGCACCAATATAATACATATAATATCAAGAAAAAAAATATACTCGCTAGGTGGCTACTGACATAAAATATCGCACGAAACGATAGCATACGGAATATGAATATCTAAGTAATCTAGGAATATAAAATATATTAGGTGCTTATTTCTTATTGCATATCGTAAAAATAGACCTCCGCTATACATATGAGTTAGGTTTAAACTCGCTTGCGGAAGATACGGTTATAATTTTTTATCAGTAATATCTGTTTCATATTCAAGATAAAAGTACGGCTAGAATTATTATACCGAGTTTAGATGAGGTCAGGACCGGATTTAGGGCAGGGCAGCAAGGGCTCTGGGGCCAAAACACAACATGAGTTTTTAACCGACTTCAAAAAAGGAGGTTCTGTATTCGTCCCGTATGTATGTATGTATGTATGTATTTATGTATGTGCGCGATTTTCTCAAAAACTACTGATTCGATTTGGATGGGGTTTTCACTAACGTAATCTACATACTTTCAGGAAGGTTTTAGTATATAATACATTATGTAATCATTCCTATGTACAAAGTTATAGGCATAAATGTACACACTCCGTAGAAGATTTACTGTTGAACGAATTCGTGAAAGTAATCTAACACGGGATAAATAACTAAAAAGGGAAAAATAAAAAACTTTTTTAACAAAAAATAACCGACTTCAAAAATCCACTACAAAGAAAATAATAATTTTGGTTTCGGAAGTCGGTGGAAAAAAAAAAGCAAACATAAACCAAAGCCACCGACTTCGGAAACCAAAATTATTATTTTCTTTGTAGTGGATTTTAGAAGTCGGTTATTTTTTGTTAAAAAAGTTTTTTTATTTTAAGAAAAAAAATCTATCTGGCAAAGAGAAAAAGTTCACATTCACACAAGGTACTTTCATAACAACATTTCTTTTGTATATTTCTAGTATTTGACGTTAACCATTCGTTTCATTCGTTTCGATAAAACTTTTTTTATTGAAATAAATTAATAAAGAACTGTGCATTTATTTTTTCATCTCATTCAAAAAAGTTCGGGGCCTCCACTTCTGTGTTACCCTAGCTAGGGCCTCCACAGTTATAAATCCGGCTCTGTATGAGGTTATCGCATTAAATAGTACAGTGACCAGTACAAATTGATAATTATATTTCTGTTAAAATAATGATAAAAACATAATGGCAATGTTTGGACTATCTTCGCCGGCCATGGGTATTTGACCTACGATTATTCGTCAGGTGATACCTAAGGAAATGTGCCAAAGCGCTATTGAGCTTGACGCTTTAATTTGATCACACTTATCATAACCCTTTCTTTTGGCTTTGCCGAAGTCCGGTAAAAATTAAACCTTACACGCTAGCGACGCTGACGGACCGATCGCAATCGATGATATAAATAGTGATTTAGTTAAGTGTTAGTGATGAACTGATGAGTGACAAATAAGTGTTAGGTTCATTGATAGATGTGTGCGGAATTTGTAATGTGTGGGAGATCTTTATATTCACAAGGAGCGTTTGTAATCGTGTCGCAAACTGTTCTAAAAGTGGCGACAGTGGTTCCCGTACTCATTTCTATGATAGCATATCTCCTTTTTTCTATGATCTGTTATTATAACATATTAATTTATATAACATATAATATCATATAACATAATTATTTTAATAATGCCATGTAGTTAGATGTACATGGTATCATTTAACAAGATAAACTAGGCGGCACTCTGTATAATGTTATCATAAAGACTAAAGATTTTCTTAGTAATAAGTTAAAAGGAAGAAAGCATTACATAATTTTGTTTTGTATACCTAATTATGTACAGACGCCTTCATAAATTGTTTGTAATAAGTATAAAAGCCTTAGCAATAAAAACCACTCAAAGAGTTTTGCGTCTATGTACACATAATAAATACAGGTTAAATATCTATACTGAAATGTAGGTGAACTAATTCACTTCTACGTATCGCTTTGAGGCATACAGATGTGTTTCTATATTATATAATATACACAAAAAGTATACATGATTTGGTAAATGGGTCCATTATGTATATTTTGTAGTTTTCCTAAAATATTTTCCGTATGTTTATCTATCTACCAAAACTATAAAAGTTACATGGCTCTATGGGCTTATAGTACACGTTTTACATGGATAAATGTACTGTATAGCCACATGACGTGGCATGGACGCAAAACAATGTGCTATAGTGTGAACGATGCTTTACGGTCACGGACCAGAATTTTGTTTCGTGTTTACGGCTATTGTACACACATTTCATCTGCATCAGAACTTTATGCACCAAAAACAGATCGCCTATTGATATAGGTAGGTGTATGCAATGATTTACATGACATGAGAATCAGCAAGAAGTCAAACACCGATTAATAGAGATCACCGATAAGACAGCGATTAAAAGACTGCAGTATCCCTATCATGAGTGTTTTGACGTATAGTATCGTTAACGTAAGCATATTTTGAATTGAAAATATACGTTTCTTACACAATGTTTATATAAATTAAATACTTAATTAATTTCTCGGTATTTTTATAAATGTGCAAATTGTATAACATTTTATCAAAATGTTCCAGAGCTGCTGTATTTTAAATTCAAAATATGCTTACATTAACGAAACTATACGTGAAAAAAACTCATGATAGGGGTACAGTTCTAACAGTAATCACATAAATCTTGTCGGTTCTAATTTAGTCAATATTAAAAAATATAATCATTCTTTACTACACTCGAACACTTACCCCCGTACATTAAAACGATGATTAAATAAAACAGCTCTTAAGTTAATTGTCATCTCTATTCATTTTTATACAAATGACAACGATAGTTGTATATTTAATCAGTCGTTAAAATTAAGAGGCGTTTATTAGTAAGGGGATTATAGTATCAAACACTATTACCCCCTTACATTAAAACGATGATTAAATAAAACAGCTCTTAAGTTAATTGTCATCTCTATTCATTGTTATACAAATGACAAGGATAGTTGTATATTTAATTAATGATTAAAATTAAGAGGTATTAATAAGTAAGGGGGTTAGTAACAATGTAAGAAACACATACAAACGCCTTTGTTTTAAAGTCTATACCTACCTATATTTTATTCAAAAAAACCAACTTTAAAAAGTGCTTTTTCGCAAAGTTTTTTCAACTCGTTAGTCTTTTTGTTCGTCGTGGACGTAAATAAATTGTAAATATAAACCCAATTGTGTCTAAGAGTAAATCCGGGAGTCTCGAACAGATATCCGACCTTTTTCTTGGAAAGAATTATCCGCGAAGAGTTATAGCTCTGTGTTTTGTTTATCTATAGCGTTTTATGGGGGAAATAAAATAAAAGTATTGACTATGAGACAACTAGTGCGTTTTTTGGAAAAGTTTTTAGTTATTATTGATATGATGTCATACAGCATAGCATACCTAAGCACAGTATTAAGACCCTATAGTGGTTCATCGTCCAGAACTCAAAATACCTATTATTTAGGTATTCCAACTTAATATAGTACACTTTTCATCGCTTCTTAATTAGAGCCGGGAAGACACGACGCAACTAACTTCTCCGCTAGCCAGCAAGCTTCAAAGTAGCTCAATATTTTCATGAACCATTATATAAATTGAATACCACCAAATAAATCTTTGCCATCAATTACCCAAAACTGTTCCTCAACCAGTGATTGAACAACCTGTGCGTTTCAAAGCTATTAACAAGTCACGTGTCTCTAACGATACTTTAATAAGTTAAGTCATCGCGAGTCCGCCTTCGCAGCTTACTAATGAAATTCCCGTCTTACTAACTTTATTACAATGGGTCAAGAGGTTAAATGGCCGATCTTCGGGCTATGCCGGGGCGAAACACTCTCGCTGCTATACCTATTCCTTTTAATTATTGCTTTTAGTAGCGTGTTTTTGATCTTTTTATTAGTGATAATGAAAAAGGTTGGGTCGGGATGAAGTTATTTGTTTTTGTACCCTCCCTGTAGCGGGGAGGGTCTGTTGTGAGTGTGCTGTTGATGACATTTTTTGGTAGAAAATATTAATTTTGTTATGAAAAACACGGTCGTGCTCTGTGGTGGACGAGTAGGTATGTTGACATACTGTTGAACACTTCATACAAACCACAACAAACAACAAAACTAGCCATGTGCCCGATAGGATTTCCAATATATGTATGTATAATATGACGAACCATCCGACTTTATTCGATATTTTTAACCCCTATTTAATTCGGGGTTGAATTTTTAAAATATATGGAACTTCTGTCCAAACAGATTGGGGTTATAAGCTGTGCGTTGTCTGTCAGTCAGTGTTAATAAATTTTAAAGTTGAATAGATGTGCCCGCCACTTCGGCTGCGTGGAAGTCGGAAAACATCACAATGTCATTATTTTCTTTTTTAGGGATGGAATAAAAAAAAAACCGGCAAAGTGCGAGTCGTACTCGCGCACCGAGGGTTCCGTATCAGTTTTGGACGTATAAAGTGAAAAAAACCGGACCACATAACAAACTTTGTTTTTGAAGCAATTTTGATGATTTTGAAAAAACTACTTACTAGATCTCGTTCAAATCAATTTCCGGTGGAAGTTTACATGGTAATGTACATCATATATTTTTTTTAGTTTTATCATTCTCTTATTTTAGAAGTTACAGGGGGGGGACACACATTTTACCACTTTGGAAGTGTCTCTCGCGCAAACTATTCAGTTTAGAAAAAAAAAATATTAGAAACCTCAATATCATTTTTGAAGACCTATCCATAGATATCCTACACGTATGGGATAGATGAAAAAAAAAATTTGAGTTTCAGTTCTAAGTATGGGGAACAGCAAAAATTTATTGTTTTTTTTTTATTTTTGTGTAAAAATCTTAATGCGGTTCACAGAATACATCTACTTACCAAGTTTAAATAGTATAGTTCTTATAGTTTCGGAAAAAAATGGCTGTGACAGACAGACAGACAGACATGACGAAACTATAAGGGTTCCTAGTTTTACTACGGAACCCTAAAAATCCCTCCTTAGTTCACTTTTCAAGGAATATTTCGTCCAAATTTTAAATGTCTAGCTCGCGCGCGCACGCAGTTATGGTTATAGGGTTTTGGTAAAGTGACGGTAAATAAAGTTGGGGTTCAGGGGCCGTATTTTGATGCGTTAGGTCCATCATTATTACAGGAAGCGAGAGACAAGCAACAAATAGCACCATATCTTTTTTGCAATAGAACAAATGATGGTTTTTAGACTTTGTAATACGGCCCTAGCTTTGTTTAGGGTGCATTTCCACTGAAGTGGAGCTGGGCGGAGTAAAGAATCTCCGAAATCTCCACTCCGCATCAGTGGAAACAGTATGATTGGCCATTACACGGTCCACTCCTCTCCACTCCACCCAGCTCCGCGTCAGTGGAAATGCACCCTTATTATTGATGGGTCATCATTTGCCTAGCTAGCCTATTCCCAAACTAGGTAGTGATCGGCTTTTATCTGACTACCCATAACGATTGTCTACTGTATATCTGTATGACAGCCGCAGCCGGGACCAACAATTTAATGTGCTGTTCGAGGCAAGAAGTACTCTCGATGCGATATAAAGAATGGCCACCCATCCATGGACTGACCGTAGCCAGCGCAGCTTAACCTCGCAGAAGCCCCTCTTTGGTTATTATTGATGAATACTTTAAGGATAATATCATATTTGTATAAAATGAAAGCTATTTAAAACTTCAGTGCAATTTCCAAATTAATTCGTTTAACATTTCTGGATCGCTTGAAAGAATTCAAAGTGGGAACGTTCCCACGCTGAAAACTATTTGAATTCAGAGCTCATATTTCACGAATTGCGTCAAATTCTGACGAAAATACCTTTAATTTATTGCTATTGATATTTTCTTACTTTTGACAATAGAATTATTTTATAACTATCTTGATCCTTCCATTCATTCGGCTTTCATGACAATCAGTTTTCGGCTCATATAATATTGGATTAAACCGGAAGTGCTAGCGACAAAATATCATTTGTGAAATTGGATGAAATGTAAAAACAACCATATTTAAAGTAGCGAGCAAAGAAAATCCACTTGACGAGGTGAATGAAAGTATCAAGACTTATACCAATTGCCTTGAAGAACATTTTTACTCCGTCACTAGAGAAAAGTTGTGTTTTCAACTTTTTAATTCCTTTATATAAAGTTAGTTGGGTAATCCCTCGACAATTTAACTTGGGAGTTCATTGCAAATTACAAGTCGCTGTAGATATAATGTATTACTAAGTAGGTACGCTATAGAATTAGTTCGAGTGCTGCTTGGGGTTAATAAACTGTAATTATGCCTTTGTGCTTCGTATGCAGATCCGTCGCAATAATTATGTATAGATAATTACAGTTACGATAATTATGTTTCACCAATAATTATACAGGGTTACAGGGAAAGTCGTACTGAATATTAAAGGAGGTTATTATTTAGGTCATTTCTGATGATTTTGATTCTGAAATAAAATGTCCGAAACTTAACCGTTTTGGAGATATTAAATTTTAAAGATTATTTTTAAAAATCCTTTATTTTTTGGCTTTTAGTCGTTTTCTTTGGGATTAGAGCTCCTAGAGTCGGTTTTTTTGATGTATCTAGTTAGAACATGAATTATAAAAATATTGCTAAAATTTTTGTCTTTTTTTTACGTATTTTAGCTACTTTTACCTCAAACTAAAAATGTTCCCTCTCCTAACTTAACTGTTATTTGGGCAATGTTTTGCCTATTTAATAGCAAGTGTTATACCTTTTTACTTATTTACCTAGAGACGTTTATACTTTTTTACCTAGAGACGTAGAACTTTATAAAATTATTTGCAGAATAAGTTCCATACAATTTTTTTTATTAAAAGCCTGTTAAAGTTAAGAACACTCTATTAGAAAATTCATAATGCTAACCGTTGTCGAGCAGTTTTTTTAGCTGTTAGTAGTAGGTTCAGTTTCTGTTGATCATTTTTATTAATGGACATGTCCTCTAACTAGATACATAAAAAAAACCGACTCTAGGAGCTCTAATCCCAAAGAAAACGACTAAAAGCCAAAAAATAAAGGATATTTAAAAATAATCTTTAAAATTTAATATCTCCATAACGGTTAAGTTTAGGACATTTTATTTCAGAATGAAATTCATCGGAAATGACCCGAATAATAACATCCTTTAATATTCAGTACGACTTTCCCTGTAACCCTGTATATGTATTTAAATTTCATTAATTATTTTAATTCAGTGTTAATAATTAAATAAATTAGAATAATTCGATCGTTAACAACTCAATTTAGATACAACAAATATCATGCGCAGTAATTATAACCGGGCAAGTGAGAGTCGGGATCGCGCAATAAAAGTTCTGTTCCGGTTATATGGCGACCCCCTTGGGTTTTGAATTTTTATCGTTATTTATTATTCACCATTCACACGTACCTATTGTGAAAATTTTAAATGACTAGCTATGATGGTTCATAAGATACAGCTCTGTGACAGACGGACAGAAGGCATAACATCACACTTCACACTAATATTATAAATGTGAAAGTTTGTATGTGTGTTGGTTACTCCTTCACGCTGAAACGGCGTGAAGTAGCTTGGGACCTGGAGAATAGGGTACTTTTTATCGCGAGCAACAGCAAGTAATAAAATAAAATACCTACAAAACGCAGAGGACTTTGTCCAAAACTCCAAACACCACAATATGAGTAAGGATTGAATCCAAGTAGTGTGCAAGAAGCGTCACGACAGTCATCCGACACTTGCAAGTATTTAGTAATTGACTCATACAATTAAGGGTTAGCGATGTTCTTGCAAGCTTGAATGCTATCAATTAACGCCATTTTATAAATGCATGAAAAAGGGTTTAAGTTCATACATGGGTTAAATTTTTTATCATTTATAATCTATCAGATTGTTATTCTATAAAATGTACGTAAATCTTTACCTATCGACAAAGATCATGAAATTATTTTTGTTAATTTTTCCACTTGAATGACTAGTAGGTATGGCAAAAATACATAATTAACTAATTAATTAAATTATCCAATGTTACAGTGAGATTATTTTTATTTGCACATGCACATGGCCATAAATTCAAAAAATACAGTTTTCTTTAATCGGATGTAAGTCCATTATTATGTAATTAATCTAATTACCCTCCACAGAAGCACCTATCCCACGTAACTCTTTGTAAGCCGGGACGGAATAAATTTTATTCTAATTATACCTCGGCTGTCACTGGCAATGATTAGATGATCAATTCTGTTACCTACCTAATTACTTTTGGATTGACGATGACGTAAAAAGCGAAATATTTGAATAAGTAATTTGATTTAGATTTTGCCGTATTTAAAAGGAAGTTTAGAAGGAACAGTTAGCTTGTGTTGTTTTTGTCACTGTTTAGAAGTACTTTGTTATACGATTATTTTTGTGATGCTTTGTCTCTACTTATCAGTGGCGAAGGGTCCCTACAATACGATTCCTACCGGCTTCCCTTTGAAAAATAGCACAGGCAGTATTGTCTACTTTTATTAATTAGCTTTTCGTGGCCAGTTAAGCATTTGTCCGGGTTACCTTTTACAAAAACTGACCCTTCGCTACTGCTACTTATATATCTTCACCCTCTCTAAAATAAAAGTTTGTTCAATAAAGTAAAAGCCATCTATTACAACAATCGCTTATAGTTTTTATGTAAAAAGGGCCTCTGAATCTGTAAACAGGCATTTGCTCAGGTCGTGGGAGGATTACAAAGAGTTTCGCGTCTCCGACAGCTGTTGCGCGGTCCGTGACGCCAGATGACACCACCATCGATAATAATAAAAACAGTATTACATGATGATTTACAATTTAACTTCATACGTAACATGCGTGTCTCCATTTTTTGTATAATAACGTTTCGAGCTAAGTTAGAATCGTTTGTGATATTTTGTTTGGAGGGAATTATTACAGATACCATAAAACTAACTCCTAATTACTGCTCCGAGATTGATAAACGTAACGTTATATAGCACGTGCTTTGGCTTAATATTTCCTGTCACTGTCGCACAACACTGTCAAACTACAAGTGCAAGATAGAGTCGGGAACATATAACGTTATCAATCTCGGAACTGTAGTGTATTAATTTTTGCTACAAATAAGATTCATAGTTTTGTATTGTACGAGATATTATAGGGCAGGGATGGCGAACCTATGGCACGCGTGCCAAAGTTGGCACGCGACAGAAAAAACTGGGCACGACAACAACAAAAGTCACATTAAGATAAATTTTTTTTTCAATAAAACAGGTCTTTAGTGCATATAAAATTATTGATTTTTAAGGATTTTATTGTGAGTCATTTTGTTTATATTTTCCTTACTTTTCTAATAAATGCCACGGTATAGCCATAACTTTTTTTTCTAGTAGTAATTATGGCACGCGATTGTAAAAAGTTTCGCCATCCCTGTTATAGAGTATTGACTTCTGTAAGTTTCTCTCGTGCCTCGGAAAGCACGTTAAGCAGTCGGTCCCGGTTGTCATAGGAATATCTTTGACAATCGTTACGGGTACCTAGTCAGAAGCCCTAAAAGTCTGACAGCTGGTCTAACATTCGAATGCCGGTATTACCCATTAATTGGGTTGTGGAGGTCAGATGGCAGTCGCTCCACGTAAAATATTGATATTCAGCCAAAACTAGTTAGACTGGATGCCGGCCCCAATATAATTTGGGAAAAGGCTAGGCAGATGATATTTTTTTTCGGGTGAATCACCCTGTAGATAGGTACCTACCCCCATTTTTCAAAAGTCTGTGAGTGATGGTCCTATAGAAAAGTCATTAATTTAAAAACAAAGAAATCTTTTGACAATGGCCTTTTTTCAATAACCGATAGGTAGGTATATCGGTTATTTTCCATAATAGAAATCGAATTTTGACATTACTTGTATAAAGCTTATGTCAAAAACCGATCTTTGATAGGGTTATTGAGACCGGCCATGAATACCTAATGCAAACAAAGTCTTGTATATTACAAAAAAATCAGAGTTTGGATAAAAATAAATCAAGCTATTTTCACAGTAAATCAATTATATAGGTACCTACTATTAAAATGTTTTCACATCGGAAACTAAATTCATAATAGAAAAACCGGCCAAGTGCGAGTCGTACTCGCGCACCGAGGGTTCCGTATCAGTTTTGGACGTATAAAGTGAAAAAGTCCGGACCGCATAACTAAGTTTGTTTGTGAAGGAATTTTGATGATTTTGAAAAAACTGTTCTAGTTAGGAACATCGTTTTATTTTTGGTGCCATATTTGGGTCAATTCCTATCAACTCTAATTATTTCAGATTTTTCGCCCCGCAAACTTCGGAGATAAGGGGGGGGGAATGGTATTTTTTTGGGCATTTTTCATCATATGTCGAAAACTGTGAGACATAAAATAAAATAAAAATATATTTTGAAATGTGCAAATCAAGCCCTTTCATATGATATGTCACTTGACCTAGTAACCCCACTTTAAAATTTCGGACCCCCACTCCGGCCCCTTTTGCAATGAAAATAAAAATATTTTTGGACTTTTTTCATTTGCAATAAAGTTAAATAAGCATTCTTTATAACTGTTCCAAATTTCAAGTCGATAGCATAAGTAGTTGCTGAAATAAGCAGGTGTGACAGACAGACAGACAGACAGACAGACAGACAGACAGACGAAGTCGCACCATAAGGGTTCCTTTTTACCATTTTGGTACGGAACCCTAAAAACGGCATTTGAGAAGCGAGTTCTCGGCATTTCACTTGTCTGACTGTCAAAGTGTTCTTACTGTTGATGAAAATTATTAATGCCAATGCAGGAGAACATGTCAAAACGATACACTTCAAGATGTGCTTCAAGCGTCATTCTATTTTGAATACGAGATATTTTATCGAAATGTTGTTCATTACGTATTCGAATAAATCAGCAGATGAATACTAGAATTACCAAAATATTCAATTCATTTTTCTACGAAACAATAATTTGATTTGCTTGATACCTTAGAATTAGAGCATTTCCACATTGTCTGATATTGATCCAATGTGTATTAAGATGAATTATTATACCTACTTGCATTTTTCTCTTTTTGAGGATAACGTGATGCCGACAAAAAATATTTTATACCTTTTTTTTATACCTTTATGAAAAAAACAACATAATATTATTGTTTCTTATTTTAACTATTTTAACTCTGCCTCTTAACTTTACCAATGAATAAATATACAACTATCCTTAACATTTGTATGACAATGAATAGAGGTGACAATTGACATAAGAGCTGTTTAATTTAATCATCGTCTTTAAGTAAGGGGATTTGTCTTACGGTTAATGTAATATTTTGTTGGCTTTTTAAAATCTCTATAGTTAACGTTCGTCAAAATGATGAGCATCTAATAAATATCTTCATCTCCCTTTTTAATGGTTTTACCTACACACTCGCTGATTCGTGCCAACTAAGTAACCGCTAGTCTACGTCGCGTGGTGGTCGCGTTTAGCCGGTAAGTACTTTTGTTTTTGAGATACCTACTGCATGCTCGTCATTTTGACGAATGGTTAGCTTATGCGTTACCTATAATTTGAATTGATTTTTGTTCTGGTTTTTTAGTTATATCATTGGTAGTGAAGAATTTGATACTTACGGCAAATTTAAAGCTTTTTGCTATATTGTACCAAAAGAAAAAGAAATTTCTAAAAACTAGTTCATAATTTAGTCATTGTAAGATTTAGTGCCTTAGTGATCTCGAAGAAATATGTGCCGTTAAAGATTTGTGATTTAGTACTTAAAAATTAAATAAATATTCATTTATGTAATAATTATCTTTAATTTATATCACATATTGCCCATAAATATAATAAACCTGATTAAAATAACATACCATTTTAATAAAAATCACGTTTAAAAAATGGTCGTCAAAAAGTCGAATGGTTAGCTTATCATAGAAGTTCAGGAACGTTAGCTAGCTAGGGTTAAATAAATAAATAAATAAAACAAATAATATTAGCCAATCAGCCTTAACAAATAAAAGTTATCTTTTTTTTTTTTTTTTTTTTTTTTTTTTTTTTTTTTTTTTTTTTTAAACGTTGCCTTACACTAGGATTTCTCCTGTGTCGTGGGTGCGTTTACAAACACAAATTTCACATACACAAACAGCCAGACCTATGTGCAATGCGGGAATCGAACCCGCGACACGTCGCGCAGCAGCCAATCTCTCAGCCACTGCGACAACCGTGCGGTCAATTTATTTTCCTTTAGTTTATTTTGACGACAAGTGTAATAGGTACCTTAGATGTTGGCGTTGGCTGGCCAACGTTTGCAAGCCTAAGTCTTAACCTAAAGCCTTCGAGACGTATACAGTCAAAGAGCTTTGTGGAAACATGATACTTTTAGATATAGGTATGTACAGAATTTCTGAATGCCTAGAGCTAGTATTATTGTAGGTTGGTCTGCGTTAGGTATACTTCGTCAGCAACTTAGTATTTAGTATATGGACAAATAAATAAATAGATTATTATGGTGACATCTGTTCAGCTGATGCCCACGACGTCGTTCTCCTAAAAACAAAGATCCCGTAAGACATAGGTACTCAGGGATTGAGTAAAAAAAACACATTTATTAAAGTATCGAATCTCTACACCCTTTTTATTAGACATAACATCTAAAAAGTAACTTTGTAATTCCCATCCAAAAGAACAATGGCCATTTTGGCCTCGAAAAACACATTAATTCTTATAGAGGTAATAATGTCAGCAAAATGTAGTACATTGTTAATGTAATTAATGGATGGCATCAGTTTATTTTTAAAAGTCGGGAAATAATAGGTAAACGTCTTCAAAATTATAACTTAAGGTGGAAACAAAACGCAGGATAAAATATTTATTTATTTATTTATGAACGCATCCACATTTATTTACGTCCTTAGAGACGTCCATACTTTTTCTAAAATCTAAATCGATTTTATTTCTGAATATAAATTAAATCCCAGGCTGTATTCAACTGGATAAAATCATGATAATTATTTAACCCAAGGTTTAATATACCTACCTACTTAAATTAGACCTCAATGTGAAAAACCCCTCAGTCCAAAATGCTACAGCTTAATAAATATACCGCATAACCACAAAAAACATTATACGTAATTTCTCGATTCTCCGTGCTTTAAAAAATATATTGAATGCTTCGGCATTCAATATATTTTTTAAAGCACGGAGAATCGTAGTTATATACAAATAGGCAAATGAAATGACAAATGTTTTATCGTTATAACTTTTATAAGATTTTCCGAGTCCAAGCATGTTAGGAAAGTGGCCATTGTTCTTTCATCTATTATTTTTATATAATATTAGCTGTTCCCCGCGGTTTAATCCCCTTTGCTTGGCTCCTAAGGGTTGTAGCGTTATGTAAATCTGGCTCATCATCTTCCTGCCCTTATCCCATTTTACTTGGGGTCGGCGCAACACGTTTTTTTCTTCCATTCTCCCCTATCAGACGTCACAGTATCATTTACTCCTTTTTCTTTCATATCATTCCTTAGACAATCCATCCATCTTTTCTTTGGCCTTCCTCTTCCTCTCCATCCATCAGCCTTCATACTCATAACTCTCTTAGTCACATGAGTCTCATCCCTCCTCATCACATGTCCATACCAAGACAGACGATTCCCTTTCATTTTTTCTGTAACAGGCGCCACTTTCAAACTTCCCCTTATAAACTCATTCCTTACTTTATCCATTCTTGTCACTCCACACATCCATCTCAACATCCTCATCTCCGCTACATGCAATCGTTTCTCATCCATCTTTTTCACAGCCCAACATTCCGATCCATACAATACGACAGGTCTAATCACGGATTTGTATATTTTCCCCTTTAATTTGAGGGGCATCCGTGGGTCACAAGTTGTTCCGGTGACCTGTCGCCATTTCATCCATCCCGAGTTGATCCGGTGTGTTATGTCCCGGTCTACATCGCCATCTCCTTGGACAAGCGACCCGAGGTACCGAAAGTCGGAACAGGCTGGTATGGGCGTTCCGGCAAGAGTAATGGGCACAGGACTGGAGAGACCGCCAAAATCGCAAAACAAATATTCTGTTTTGGTTCTGCTCAATTTCAAGCCAACATTCTCCAGTCTTTGCCACCACACCTCCAATCTGCTCTGGATCTCTAGGCCGCTCTCGGCAATCAGCACAATGTCGTCGGCAAACAGCATACACCAGGGGGCCTCCTCCTGGATGTCCGATGTCAGAGCATCCATTATCATCAGGAAGAGGTACGGGCTGAGAGCCGACCCCTGGTGCAAGCCAACCGCCACATTGAAACTACCGGTAGTGCCCGCTGTGGACCGGACTTGTGTACTGCATCTACTATACATTGCACGGATCAACTGCACATACTTCCCAGGCACACTTTTCTCCTTAAGGGCCCACCACAGAACCTCACGGGGCACCCGGTCGTATGCCTTTTCGAGGTCGACGAACACCATGTGCAAGTTCTTATGCGCACCTCTGTACTTCTCGCACAGTTGGCGGATAGCGAAGATAGCATCCGTCGTACCCCGACCAGGCATAAAACCGAATTGGTTCTGTGAAATTTCGCTCTCCTCTCTCAGTCTCCTTTCAATAACTTTCTCCCAAACCTTCATACTGTGTGATATTAGCTTTATTCCTCTATAATTATTGCATTCCAGCACATCACCTTTATTTTTAAAAATGGGCACTAGCGAACTATTGCACCATTCGTCAGGTATGGCTTCTTCCAGCAACAGCTTATTGAAGAATAAAGCTAACCACGTCCAACCATCCATCCGCAATATTTTCCACACTTCAACAGGTATTCCGTCCGGTCCTAATGCCTTACCATTCTTCATTCCACTTACTGCACTCCTCACTTCATCCACACTTATTATTCTCACTAATCCCTTATTTACAGGTTTATTTTCAAGCACACCACTCCAGTCATTCTCCTCATTCATCAATCTTTCAAAGTAACCCTTCCACCTATTCTTTATTTTCTCATCTTCCGACAGAATCATTCCAGCATCGTCTTTTACGCACTTTACCTGACAAACATCCCTCGCCTTTCTCTCCCTAGCTCTAGCAAGCCGGTATAGTTGTTTTTGGCCTGCTGGAGTATCCAAGGTGTCATAGAACTTTACTTGGGCATTTGCTTTCGCTATAGCCACAGTTCTTTTGGCTTTTTTCTTTAGAGCATCATACTCACTCTTTTTTTCAGCTTTCAAACTAGCACGCTCATTACTAATGCTCTGCCATTCCTTAAATTTCTTCTTTTTTTCCCTCAATACATTCTGAATCTCTGTCGACCACCACCATGTATCCCTGTCTATCGTACCCCTTCCTTTCGTCTCTCCCAAAATATCTTTTGCTGCGCTCCTAATACACCGAGCCATCTCATTCCAACATTCATTTACGCTTTGGTCGTTCATATCACCCATCTCAATCATTTTATTTACCACTCGTTCTCTTAATTCTCCTGCACAATCATTCTTCTCTAGCATATGCCATTTTATTTTAGGAGGGGGACGCTCTTTATGTTTTGGAAGCCTTATTTGTAAGACTACTTCCATAACCAGGAGTCGATGTTGTGAGACCAAATCTTCTCCCGGTAGCACTTTGCAGTCTTTGACGTGCTTTATGTTGTTGCGTCTAACAAGGAAGTAGTCTATTTGTGTATTATGTGCTCCACTCTTATATGTTACTAGGTGTCCATCGGCTTTTTGGAACCAGGTGTTAGCTACTGCTAGATCAAATGCAGTAGCTGATTGCAACATAGTTTCCCCCTCATTGTTTAGATTCCCAAAACCCCATCCCCCGTGTACTCTGTCATAACTTCCTTTCGTTCTTCCCACATGCCCATTAAAATCACCTCCAATAATTAATTCCTCATGCACCGGGATGGTCATTAAAACTGTATCAAAATCCTCCCAAAACTTCTCTTTCACTCTTTCCTCACAACCTACCTGTGGAGCATACACACTTATCACGTTCAGTACAACATTCCCTAACATAACTTTCACAACTATCAATCTATCATTAATTCTTTTTACATCCATCACACTTTCTTTCAAATTACTATCTAACACTATTCCCACGCCATTCCTTTTTCCATCACTTCCACAGTAGAAGAACTTGTATCCCTCCCCAATTTCCCTGGCTTTCGTACCCTTCCATTTAGTTTCTTGCAAGCACGCCACATTTATTCTTCTTCTTTTCAATACATCTGCTAACTCTCTGGATCTTCCAGTCATTGTCCCAACATTCCAACTAGCATACCTCAATCTCTCTTCCCGAGCTCGCTTCTTACGTCGCACCCGCCCGGGTTGGTGCGACAACCCTTGTCCATTTCCCGCAGGGGCCGGGTGCTGCTCCTGCGCGTCTCCTGCGGGGTACGCCCTAGCACTATCGCGCATATCATTTTCTCCAAACATGTTGCAAAAGGATTTGGCTTTGATTTTATAGCCGGCCGCCTGCCTGACACTAACCCTCTTTGGGAATGCGTTTGTTGGTGGTTTACCCGCCACCATTCGGGTGACCCAAGGTGCTTGATAGCATGCACTGGGTCTTAAGGTCCATTAGTCGCCTTTTACGACACCCATTGGAAGATATGGGGTGGTGCTATTCTTTATGTCCGGACACCACACGGACCAGATGTAAATCTGGCTATCATGCAAAAATATTTTTTCGAATCCGACTGGTAGTTCCAGAGATTGACGCGTTTAAACAAATAAACTCTATAGCTTTCAAATATTAATATAGATATAATGTCTCCAAAATATTTTAAAATATGTAGGTATTAAGTACCTATAGGAAGCCTAGACTTCCAACGGTTTAGACAAAAACATTTATAAAATTGTTCTTTGTTGATATTTTTTCGATTATCTCGAGAACGTGATATTCTTCCAACTTAATTGAGTTTTCGTTATTATGTTCATCGTTAAGATTAAAAAATAATATTGCCTTTCGCGAATAGCTTGATACTTCAATTTCATTGGGCCCTTCCGTGTTATTCATTATTTTAAATTGTAGCACGATAAATTCAATTTGGTATTCGAGCTCTTAATACAATCTTGCTATTTTTTTTTTCTTTTAGAAACAGTACGTATTCACACACCGTGACATTTATATCATTGTTTTACTAGAAGAAACGTTGCTCGTGGTCTATTACCATTTATATAGCATTAAATAAATAAAAGTCAAAGAGGTAAAAAAAAGTTAGTAAGCGCGGTTGCAAGTCATTAGCTAATGAATTACTTGCATTTCGGCCCGCATTGGCCAGATGTCCTTGTTTTGATAGTCACGTGGACTCCTCTTATCTCTTTTGAATGCCGTATCTTGCGGTAAATGAACAATAAATGTTACGATTAATTTTTGAGCATCAGAAGACTTATTTGAGAACGGATAGTGTAGTTTTTTTATAAATATAATATTTTAATACTTACTATAGAATGGTATATATACCATTAGACCAGTACCAGTAGACCATATCTGAACAAAGTTTGTTCTAAGAAAACAAGAATGTCACGGTGTACGATTTGAATGTCACGGTCACACCTTGGTTCTTCTGTGCTATTGTGTCGGATGAGCTATTCAATATAGATCATGCCGTGGTAAAAAGTACCCATCCAGCTGATTGGTAGTGGGTTAGACTGCCCAGGATGCACCGATTAAGATTTTACATAAGTGAATAATGGCAAATAGGTATCCAATAGCTGTTTTTAAACAGCTATAAGTCATGGGTAATCTTGGTCACTGAACTTTGAATGTAACTAATTTGACCTATTGTGTGCCCGGACAATGATACAAAATAAATGTTAGTCTTTTTAAAAACAATGATGATTGTCTACCGTTGTTTAAGAGATCACAGTTACTTTGTCTTTACACTATTCAATTTTAATTTTAGTCCACTCCTATTTGCGTGGATTTGTAAACAGTCTAAATAAATATTGCTTAGATACAGTTTAATAAGATATTCGGGTGACATCACTCTTTATGTGAAATTAGCTCCGTCCGCGTGGAAGTCGGAAAATAACACAATGCCATAATAATGTCTTAGGCTTTCGCAATCGCTACACATTACCTATAACAAAACAAGTTTAAACGGATTAAATCGCGTTTTATTTTCTTTGATTTTTACCAATGTCGTTATTTTCTTCGTACATACATACTTTGCCCGCACGACTACCGCACGGCAGCAGTTCGACACTAAACATCTAAATTGAAATAGCCCTAAACTTTCGTGATCACAAAAAAAACAATAATGAGGTATCATGATGCCATCCATTATCAAACTGTTAGTGGTCATAAAAAATCTATCAGTCTTCCATTTCAAAATTAATGCTCTCTCTCCCCTATTCGACGTTTCCCTCACGGATCTCATTATAACTCACGCAATGTAGTTTGCTAAACAAAAGTGTCATGGCAGCATGTGGTTACTTCCAATATTAGTTTCAGCTAGTTTTATGACTAAGTATTTAGCTACTGAAAGTTATTATGGTATCAATCTAAATTTTATAGGTATTACAGGTAGATATTTATTAAATTAATACCTTCATAGAATATTTTTATTTATGAACTATGAATGATTTTTATTACACATAAATAATAAAGATAAATATAATATAAATCATAATTATGCTGATATTTTACCCTACAGACGCTGTATAATTAGATATCCCTAATGAATTAATTAACTTAGAAAAGGGGTACTCAATTAATGCAAGCTACTGTATACGTTATAGGAAAACCACGTACCTAGATTTAAGAACATACCTAGACCCATAATACAATTTATGTTCTACTAGCTGTTGTCCGTGACTTCATTAGCGCAAAAATGGATGAAAAGTAGCGTAGGTTATGCTTCTCCAAGTCCCAGGCTACCTTTTTGTCAAATTCCATCCAAATCCGTCCAGCAGTTTCAGCGTGAAAGAGTAACAAATACACACACACAAACCCACACTCACAAAATCTTTCGCGTAACTTATAAAAATAATATTAGTGTGACTGCTAACTATAATATGTATTTATTTTCAGTTGTATATCATATCGGCATCGTGGTCAGTATACAAATTGATCTCGCTAAAGTAATTATAATCATCTAACGACCGCCTACGGCGCTCTGGGGAAATGACACGCTTGTCATTTGTTTCGAGACTAATATGAATTAGGCTTTGAGTAGGTATCTAGCCTATGGAGGGGACAAGCGGCGAATTGCCGAATAATATTTTCTACCGGGTTTTGCGGGGGGCAAGCTGAACACTTATAGCACACTAAGAAAAATTGACAATCACACACAGATACATGCTTGCAGATTTGGCTACAAATCACATTCGAATTATTTCGTTTATCAAACAATCCATAAGACGCGTTGATCTATAAACAGAATTCGGCGGAAATGTACGCAATTCGGCTATAAATCAAGTTAGAAACACATTTTCTTTTTTCCGTTTGTGGGCAAAGTGCTCTGTGGAAAGCCAACACAATATGATTCAATAAACTTTTTGGGCAACTTTACGATATCACGATACATTTACATTATTGACGCAATTTGTTCGCTTATATAATTTGTACAAATTGACTGTAAACGTTAAGAATAATTATTAAACTATAGGTACCGTACCTTATAGCTAGCAAGGATTTTTATTTTATTGGCTTGGCACCGACTGCAAAAAGTGTTGAATTTAATTAAAAAAGGTATTTATGTGCTAGTAATTAATGAATATTGTATTTATGTTAAAAAAAGATTCCGACGAATTGAATTGAATACATACTAATTTGAAATGCAAATTATTTGCCTAAAATACCTACAAATCTCCGCGCTCAATTTCATATTCTCAGAAGTTTTCTTATTTTTATTTTTAGAGGAAAATAAAAGGTCATGTAACTTTCAAGAAGCTTCTGAAACTTAGGTAAAACTTAGGTAACAATAAATAATATGAAGGCAAAAATAGAAAAACATGTTATAAGTAATTTATTTGTTTGTTTACGAAACCGTCTTGTGATGGTTTATTTGTGGAAGGTTCACATTTATTATGTGAGTAGGTACATAACTAATTTTAGTGAATATATTTTAATGTAATAGATGTAGGTACATACCTACAAAGAAAGAAAATATTGCTAGCTTGTTCTTCAAATGTCATCGACCTCGTCTTCGTGAGATTTCCATAAGTCACAAAGGATTAGAAGTATTATAAAAATAAAAATAACAAGACCGTAATATTACGAAAAAAATCTTTGTTCATATCTTTTCGTAATCATAAAATAGGTTATAATATTAATTTAATAAAAGCTCACTTGTCTATCTTATTGCAAAACTCATTCGTCTAGATAACAATCTCAGTATCAAATATAGAGAGAATACAATGTCCAAGCTCCAATCAACCCTTGCGTTGCCGCGTTGCTTCTGATGCGAAGCTGTTCACAATTCAAGCACCTACCTACGTACGTTTAAAGCACTTTGCATACCAAGCCACATTTAGTGCAGCGTAATAACCGAGTCTTACAACAATTAATTTAATTAATCTGATTGCTTTGCGGAGTAACGTAGCTCGTCACGCTTCTATTATTTCACTTGTATTTTGGTTTTGGGGAGCTGGATTTCAATTTTCTTCATTGTTTTCTTAGAGTTGTTAAACGTAAAACATACTTACCTACAGTAGGTACTAATAGCGTAGAAAAGCGGTTAAGCCACACGAAATCGGAGAAGTCAGCACCGCTAGAGACTTGTATCTCTTTGCGTGAAAGGTAAAATACAAATAACAGAATGAGTTTGTGGAAAATCTTAGGTATTTTTAATTTATCTTCGTGAACATTATTTTATTATTTTTCTTTATCTCGTTTCACTGTTTATTTTTAGGGTTCCGTACCAAAATGGTAAAAAAGGAACCCTTATGGTGCGACTTCGTCTGTCTGTCTGTCTGTCACACCTGCTTATTTCAGCAACTACTAATGCTATCGACTTGAAATTTGGAACAGTTATAAAAAATGCTTGCCAAACTTTATTGAAAATGAAAAAAGTCAAAAATTATTTTATTTTCATTGCAAAAGGGGCCGCAGTGGGGGTCCGAAATTTCAAAGTGGGGTTACTAGGTCAAGTGACATATTATATGAAAGGGCTTGATCTGCACATTCCAAAATATATTTTCATTTTATTTTACGTCTCACAGTTTTCGACATATGATGAAAAATGTCTGAAAAAATACCATTCCCCCCCTTATCTCCGAAGTTTGCGGAGCGAAAAATCTGAAATAATTAGAGTTGATAGGAATTGACCCAAATATTGCACCAAAAATAAAACGATGTTCCTAACTAGTGCAGTTTTTTTCAAAATCATAAAAATTCCTTCACAAACAAACTTAGTTATGCGGTCCGGTTTTTTTCACTTTATAGGTACGTCCAAAACCGATACGGAACCCTCGGTGCGCGAGTACGACTCGCACTTGGCCGGTTTTTTTTTGTATTGTTTTATCTTTTTTTACAGGGTCCATAAAATGACGTGTAAGAAAGAGTTGAAGCTATGCAAGATAAATATCTGTATCACCATCCCTTTTTCACAATGGAATAATGGCATTTCATTGCACGGCTCCTATATACTTATATCTTTACCAATATTAAAAGATATACACGCGTTAAATGCGAATACTACCAAAAATAATACACACCTTGTTTTAGACAAGTTAGTGCTAAAACAAGGGCGTAATATTTTTGGTAGCATTCGTGTTTAACGCGTGTCTATCTTTTTGTGGTACGGCTCATAAAGTAAAGGTAATTTCCAGAACCACTGATCCAATTCTGAAAATTCTTTCGCTAATAGGAAGCTACATTATCTTTCAGTGAGCTACTTTTTTACCCCGAAAAATGCACAGTTCCTGTGGGTCGCGCGGTCGAAGTCACGGGCAAAGTGCTATCATAATATCAGGCAATGTAAGGGCAAAATTAATTAAGCCAATATAACATTAAAGTATAATATTACAGAATGCAATATTCAGAGGGCGTTTCCCACTGTGTTAGGATTCAAAGAAGCTCTTGCAACGGACGTGTAATACGTGCGTATGTACCACGCATCTGCTGAACGCGATTGAATGGCACAGAGGGCGGTATTAGGCACAGTCGGCATATGAAATGCAACACAGTGACACTTTGACACAAGCGGTGTTATGTGAGATTACCTACACTGACAAGCATGGCAGTCTTTAGACTGCTTTTTGGGTTGAATAACTACATTTGTAGAAACAACAACATAAAGGTCATTTTATAATTGTATAGAGCAACATTTTTCCCCTCTTTATGGCGTCAGATAAATACAATAGCTTTATACGAACGTCCAAAATTTTATTTCACCACCATGAAATAGCCAGCAATCTTTAACTTGATCTTACTAAAATAGTTTCACTGCTTTAAATTAATACGAGCTGCCAAAATTATCATGTCTTATAACGATACAAGAAAAGAGAATGGATAGAAGAAACACTTAAATATGTGATTGGTGGTAAACCTGAGTATTCAATATGACGTGTTAATAACTAAGAGACACTAATGACGAAATGAATAAAAAAACGTAAAAACTGAAAGAATCCCATTTTTACGGGCCGCAAAGTCTGAGCCCACTTTTATCAAATAGAAAAGCTTTGACTAAATGCAAACTTCAGCTGTGGCGAAGAGAGCGCTCTTAAAACTCGAAAGTTTATATTACAACTTAACCTTCCCGACCTGTATAAAGGTTTCTAAACTTATCCAATAAGACCCTACAACTTGCTACCCTCGCTTTATACTTTCCTAGTTTTATTTAAGAAATGGTTAGAAAATAGACGGTAAGGCTTTTAGGACCATCAGCTATCCAATGGAAACTATCAATTTTTATGTGAAATTTTTTATTAGGTTTTAGTAACGTTGCAAGATATGGGGCAGTCTAGTCGTTAAGTTTAGTCGATATGAAAGCATAGACGACTTTCTTTTTATTGCTTATAAAATGTGTTTATTTTGTTATAGTCTGCATTATATTTCCACTTTTAGTTGATGTAGGTATAGAGTTCCGTTTTCATTATAACCGAGCCAATGGAATGTGAAATGGAGTGTGTTCTGAAATGAAATATTTAATGCTCACCTACGTAAATGTTTTAAAATCGGCTATAATTTATTGCCCGCGCTTTTGACCATAGTCAACGCCATTTTTGCGAGTATTTTTATTAATGTATGATTAATGGTCAAGTCCACGGTTTAAACATCCAGAAAAAAGATTTTTCATAGTGTAACAGTTTTTTTTGGTTATTAGGGAATTGGCCAGCTGCACTTACTTGCCTACAGGCTATATCAGAGCTCTATGCTCAACAGTGCTCTCTGATAAGTTTAATTGTTAATTAAAAACATATAAAAATATTTAGCCGGAAAATATTATGATTATGAATAGTACGATACCTGCTAAAAAAATAAAACATAATTTACCAGAATAAAGAGGAACACGTTTGCGTCCTAAAAAAATATACCGCAACCCCGTACAATCCCGCGAGTACGACTCGCACTTGGCCGGTTTTTTTTTCATTATATTCTAATTGGCGAAAATGAAACTTACATACTGCATCACAAAATACAACTACCTACAATATGATTCGGTTACGAGAGTCTCACTAATTAGAGTGCTCTTGGATTTTTATTTGCTGATTGGTTCTAATTCTAATTAATGCCTTAATTGACGAATCTAAACATGGTGGCAGGATGCCGAATTTAAACGACCGCGGTCGGTCGTTTGTTGTTGCGAAAATTAGATGGCTTAGGGCTCTTTCAATTTTGACGATTAGTGTCGGATTTCTGTCGTGCGGTAGTCGTGCGGCAATCGTGCGGGCGTCGCACAACACAGGACGGGCAACTGTATTTCTAAATTGTATTGGCGGTACGCAGTACAGTTTAGAAATTGAAAGAGCCCATAGGGTAGGTAGGTACAATTCCGACGTTTTCTATGACATTGTATGAAGGTACGATTCCGAGCGCGGCGATAGTCGCCTCCAGTACCTAAATTTGTTCTGTGCTGCTGCTGCCTGCCTCCAGTACATTAATTTGTTTTCTGGGTGCTAATTTAGTCCATAAAATGAAAATATGTAGTGCCGGTACAGCCAAAACGGCAGTGATGTTATTAAAAAAAATACCTATGACTTTCCGAAAAAAATGCTTAAGGCAAGAAAAACGTCATGAGGAACGTCTGACACAGTTTACTTTTTTATCTGCAATAGCGTCTGTGTTTTGGCCTGCGATTGCTTGCGAATATAATTATAGGTACTCCTCGAAAAAATAAGAACTCTTGCCAAGTTCGTGAACAAGTCCTACGGGATGCGTAGCAGATCATCTGGGCTTGTATCGATCCTCGGGCTGACGTTGACGTCACGGGCGACGCCGAGTCGCGACGCAGCGTCGCCGACGCACCCCGCCAGATAGGGGTTGAATCCTTCGACCTCAATCCAGCACATTTACTGTAGCAGAAAGCTGTTGTTTGTAAAGGTAATAATCCTGAAACTACACATTTTATGTGCTTTTACAAAAGTTTTTTCGTTTTACAATGTTGTTTCAGTAATATTATGCGTTATAATTAAGCATAGGTACGAACAAACGCGTTCAAATTCCAGAGCTTTAAAGCTATTCGAGGCAGAGAGAGAGGGAGATGAGTGGAAGTATGGAGTTTGCCCTAATTTCAACAATATTGGCGTAGGTAACAGTTTATTTTACACAGAATATTAATCAAAACTTCCATTGTTTTCCTAAATAGAAATAACCACTAGGGGATAGGTACGAATCGTTTGTAATTATTAGCCCGTTGCAAATATATTTATTGCGATTAATTACATAGATAATGGGGATGGAGTTAATGCGATCATTGATCACGTAATAAGGTCCGTACATATTCCATGGTTATCCAATGGCTCGGAAAACTAACTATGTCTTTATATCTAACTAATATCCATTACAAACCAGGCAGAAAACAAACGATAAACTTGAAGCAACAAGAATCTTTTTTATTGTTCGAAATAACCTTACAGAAAGGTTTTAAGTTCCAATTGACGGACGCATCTCAAAAGTTGGAATCTTTTGTCGACAGTACCGTTATAAATAACGCCAAATTGTGAGGTAAGGATAGCAAATCAAACTGTCAAACTGTCTCGCGAGCATCGCGACTGTCGGACCTTGAATATACGAACTATCCCTGATTCTTTGCTCCAGTGACCTCGGGAGACTTTCACTGTGACGTCACGGGTTTGGCGCCGAAGTGTCGCGACCGGGAGACGCCAGACCAACACCTACAAAATGTTCGATCGCGAATACTTTTGAAGTTTCACAATTTGACTTAATTTACTTCAATCTGGGAATGCTATGGGTATCTGAGAAATTTCTTAAGTTAATAATAGGTATATTCTTTATATATAAAATATACTTTAGTGGTGAAAAGATGCATTTCCAATGTTTTCACCCTATACCGAAAGGATCCATTGCTGCTCTTACAATGCTCTTAAAACCTATCGACGGGCACCAGGGTTCTTCTGTCTGCTAGAAACAACCAAGTGTGATTAACAATATCTAATTACCTACTACACGATATCCCAAAAAAAGGAGTGCTCTGTTTTCAGGGTTCATATAAGTACGTAAGGTATTGGTGTTTCTTCCACCATAACTTCTAAACGCGAACCAATTTAGATGTGTTTTTATTATCCCGAGTAACATAGGCTAGTCACATTTTAAAAATAGTAATATACTTAGTCGCTATATAGTAATAATAACATATAATAGTTATCTAGATGCTACATGCAACGTCTATTGAGCCGAAATAGGATAATAATACGTGGCGTGTTAGCGTCTTTGGTCAAAATAACGTTTTAGCACTAAAAGGTATGGAAATAAAAATAGAAACACGCCTGCCATATCTATCTAAAAGTGAACTAAAACTTTAAATATAAGTTGTGTTAGTTAGTGTTGAATGAAAACAAGGCGCTGAAGAAATTCTTTACTTTGTAATTAATGCGCCATTATGCCCAAAAATGGAAATGAGATAACCAAATTTTAATCGCAGTCGGGGGACCTATAAGAAAATTATCCACTGAACTGTCCCCAGACTGCGATGAAAATTTGGTTATCTCTTTTTCTTTTTTCCTTCCTAATTATTTATATAAAGGCCAGCACATACACGTTTCTTAATATCAAAGATAAGTATCTAATATCACAAGTTATTTTGTAATTAGTCGACCCTTACAGAAAAAAGTATGTAGGTACTTTTAACCTATTATTATCGAAGCATAGTCTCGGGCAAATGTTTAATATAAATATGATTCTAATTGAATTGTTACGAGTAGTAAAGGGCTACCATAAATGCTGAAACGCCGACCCACATTTAGGATAGAAAAAAAATTTTTAATCAAAATCTTTTACAAAGTGAAAAATCAACGATGATCTATCGAAAAAACGACATCCTAATTTTCTTAGGTTTAGGTATTCTACGTTCTCAGTGCAACTTCTTTTTTTGCCTGTTCATATATATTTTTGGAGTCTGAATTTTTAAATTAACCCTTTTTCACCCTTTTCGTTTTTTGTGCGACCTACTGCGAATTGTGATGAGGTCATGAAAACAACCATTCCACATGAGCATTGTTGTCTCAGATTGCAAAGAAAGATTGGCACATTTTGAAAAAAAAAAATTCTTCCTTCGTGTATGCAATTTTGTAAGTCTTAACTACCAAACCGGGACATCTGACTTATTGACCGGGACTCCGGGACTCAAGACTGGGACATGTCCCGGTGTACCGGGACGTATGGCAGCCCTAGAGTTGTAATAAGAGATCTTTTAATCCAATTTATGCTAGAGGACTAAGGGCCAAGTTCACCGACAAGATAACAGTCCGTTAAATTGAAAACGGTTGTTTAAAATATATTTTACTATACAAAAAGTCATGTTAAACGGCTGTTTTCAATTTATCGGACTGTTATCTTGTCGGTGAACTTAGGCTTCAGGGCCGTAAGATCAATCGTAGCTTAACCACGGAAGAGAGTTTAAACTACGATTGATCTTAGGGCCTAGATAGGTATATGTATATACGATATAAAAACATGTTCACAAGGAGACTAACAGTTTTTTTCGTTGGGTTAACGATGTTAATTGGGGGTTAATGCGTTCTTTTTAGAAATCTCCTGAGACTAAACTTAATAGTACGATTTCCCTCTACTATATCAACAAGCACTGAGTCACTCTATGCTTCTTAGACTGTGCCCTGCCTATATACGAGTATTAAAATCCAAAAATTAAATGAACTAAAAAAGAGAGAAAACCAATACCAATTTTAAACGGAGTAAGCACCAGTTGTATTATTACAGCTACGACATCAAATAATGGAGCTCAAATGACAATTTATTTTTTTGACAGGACGACTTGAAACAGATCCTTGTTATAATTCAGAATAATTTCGTTGACGGTACATTTTTGAAATTCATCTGTTTTCATTGACACATCACCCGTAAATGGAGCAAAAGCTCACATCATAGAAACAAGGAGATATGCCATCATAGCAAATTAGTACGGGAACAACTGTCGCCACTTTTAGTACATTTTTCAACACAATTACAAGCGCCCCTCGTGAATATAAAGATCTCCCACGCATTAAACATTGCACACACCCTCAATCTAACACTGTTAATCGTCACTCAACACTAGCACTAAACTAAAACACTGTATTTATATCATCGATCGTGTTCGGTTCGTCGCCAGCGTGTACATTTTATATACGGTCAATGTGACCGTATCAAAGCGTCAATTTTAGTAGCGCCTTGGCACATCTCCCTTGTTTCTATGATCTGAGAGCAAAAGGGATGTTAGACTAACATGTACCGTCTGCACATACGATGTTATTATCTGTAGAGTGTAATATACGACTTGCAGTATATTACAACTAACGATGCATTTTCATAATAGAGCTATGAAGAGGGTATTTCGAGGAATTCTTGAGTAAGACACGAGATGATACTTACTTCAGAAGTAATAGACAAAGAGTCTGTGTTATATCATGAAGCTTGAAGAACAAGTCTATTTTATTAACTGCGAAATGTATTATTATGTGCCATATACGGAGTAACTGCAATATTGTATACGTAATGAAATGCATATTTATTCAGCAACTCAGTTTGAAAGTCGAGCGGCAAATTGACGCCTGATTGTCTGGCCCCACCCCAACATAATAATAGAAAATGGTTTCCATAATAATTGTTAGAGACGAAAATAAACCTATTGTCTCAATAACTGATAGTTGTTAGTTTAAACATTAACCATTAAAACACAATAATGGCTTTCTAAATAGTCCATTAGGGTCTGTCCTGGGATCATGCAGCTATAATCACAGCATTTGACAGGCGTCCTTATAGGCACAGCACAGTTCGGAGCAGATTAAATAAGCGCAATATCATTAAATGATGCATAGGAGGTCCATGCTTGTAATATACTCGCAAGTAATGAATCCAGGTCATTCACAAAAGTCTTATTATACCTATCCGAATTAAATAAAAACTGTTTCACACAGATAGTGTTTTTAATTTATTTTTTAATTTATGAATAACTGAACTACTTACAAAAATGTTTTCCTACAAACTAAGCTAGCATTCATAGTTTTAGAATTTAGACCATTGCTCGAGAGTGTAATTTCATCCATTGCATTTTACTGCCGAGTAGTGAATCGATGAATTAAACAAATCTGTCAATTTTTGTCATATTAAAGCATGTATTTAGTATAAATATAAAGCCGATATAATAACGCAATCAGTTTAGGCAAACACTACGTGGTGTTTAATCACTATAAATTTATCTGAAAGCGTGTTTTAATTACGTCATATGTTGACAACGGCGCGTTGCGACGACGCGCGACGCAGCGGTATGCAAATGTTATGTAAATTGCTCTAATATGCATTCAGTTAATGACTCACTTTTATGCAATAGTGGCGATTTATATCGAGTACTAAAGTGTAATTGTTTACGCGGTAATCTAGTTTATGTGCTCAACAATGTACGGCTGTAACTGCTTCACGATTAGGTATATCTGTAAGAAGTTTATACAGGGTGGCAGGTTAGACAGTGGAAATATTTTAAGGGGTCATTGTACTCATCATTATGAACAACTTTTACTATGGGAACAACCCTGATTTCGCGAAAAAAAAACAGCTGTTCCATACATTTTGTTGAGTTATGTGGACATAAATGTATGGAACAGCTGATTTCAGGGTTGGTCCCATAATAAAAGTTGTTCATAATGATGAGTACAATGACCCTTAAAATATTTCCACTGTCTAACCTGCCACCCTGTATAGGCATCTGTCTATTTCAGCTTCTTTTAAACTACTCGTATGTGTACGGTGTGTGCTAAACAGTCAAGTATTTACCCTCGCTTGTCGAAGCGTATCATAAGTTTAAAAGTTATACAGATAACTTACGCAATATTTTCGAATATTGCCTGCGTAGTGCAATGATGATAATTTTTGCCCGTGTGCTAAACCCTTGACTAACTACTAACTAATAACCTTGATAACTGTACCATTAATTACTTTTCATGATCTCTGTCTTATGAATGGAAAGCTTTAATGAATTTTTTTATAAACCTTGAACATTAGGTAATATTTATACTAGTTAACGGCTCGATAAACTCGATAGACAGTTTTACTGACAGATTATATTATGGGGGCTTTGTGGCTTTGTGCCTAGTGGCATATGAATAATTTACGGCTCCTAAAATTATGTTATATAAATATTTTATAACTCGATATATTTTTATTATATTGAAGCCTGGCTAGATTGAACAGTTAATAATTTATTAACTCAAATATACAGTTTTTCTTTATTTTCGAACCCAAAAATGTTATTGGATCGTGAATTTGTGATGAGTGGGTTTGTCAGTATGAAATAAGATTAGCATATTAAAATTAAAAGTATAAAATAGTATATTATGCAATTAGTGAATAAAGGACGGATTTAAAGCGAGGGCCATAGATGAATCACGAGCTAGTGAAGGATTCTAACGATTGAATCACGACCGTAGGGAGTGATTCATGATGATTGAATCACGAGCGTAGCGAGTGATTCAAGTGTTAGAATCCTGAGCGACGCGAGCGATTCATGGCCCTCGATATAAATCCGTTTTATTCAAGAGTTGCGTACTATACTTTATACCATGACTACGAGAAAAAGAAAGATTTAAGTGAAAATATACATATAATGAAGAAAAAGTAAAGTTAAATTGGCTTTGATGTAAACCAGCCGTGATTTTTTGGGTAGCAAGCTTTCCACCTTTCCACTATATCGGCCGCCCTCTCTTTCACAAACTCAGGTGTTAACACATCTTCATCACTAGAATGCATTTTTAATCGATTAGAACAACACTAAACAAACACAAAATTAAAGATTAAAGTGACACTAAACTTTGTGTTCGTACAACTTACAGTATTCAAAATAGCGCAAATTTACTAAGGACAGTAAAGAACACAAAACAGTTTTTATTCTAATGCTAAACTCCTTGTCGAAAATGTCGACCAATCAAATTGAATTTAGAACACATCTATATAGGTCGAATACACAGATTACACTTACACTAGATACGGCAAGCCACGACCAAGCGTGCCCTGCATGTTCGACTGTTCGTACTAAAAAAAAGTCTGTTAGCTCAGTGACGCTTAGTGATTGAAACAATTCTGTTTACTCTGAGCACATCACTAAATGGCTGGGGTGAAGTTATCGTAGGTATAAAAAAGATGACACGTTTGATTTTCATACAATCTAATAACGTGCCGCATCTAGCATAGGTTCTTTAAATCTGTGGTCGAATACATTGGTGTGTTCCATTTTCAAACATCAAAACAGTGAGTAAAAGTGCTTTTTATTCACTGTTTTCAGTGAATAAAATAAGCTTTTTAGAGGGGGAATGGTATAAAATATGTTGTACCTTGTGGATTCTTTCACAACTTAGGCCGGGTCCCTCTGCAGGTATTGTAATACCATAGGATGGAAAAAGTGCAATAAATTTGCTATATATAAACGTCCTTGCATACCATAAAATAATATACTGCCATCCACGACCCGTTTGTCAAAACTATGGCGATCAAAGCTAGGTATACCTACTTTCCTGTCATTAACTTTTAAGTATACGATTTATTTTTTACCACGATCGATGGTGGCAAATAGGCGTACAGCCCACCTGACGGTAAGCGGTTACCGTAGACAGTGAAACGCTTGCAACACCGAGTGTCACCCGCGCGTTACCGACCCTTCAAAATGAGATTTCGCTGTGCTGCTTAGGGGACATGTAGGTTCCTCGCTGCCAACACAGCGCACCTTCAGGAGCTTTGGCGACCTTACTTACACCGGAACACAACACTTCCAAGGAGTAGCGTTATTTGGCTGTAGTATTCTGTAAGGTAGATGTAGGTACTTCCGCAGTCGAGTTGCTCCATCTCGGTCTATCGGTAGGTAACCCGCTATGCTCTACATACCTCTTTTAAACTCTTACCTCCATATTATACCTGAACGATGATTAAATTAAACAGCTATTATGTCATCTCTATTCATATAACAAGGATAGTTGTATATTGAATCAGTGGTTAAACTAAGAGGCGTTTATAAGTAAGAGGGTTAACTATTTAAGAATGTTCATGCCGTGATAAAAAAGGGCCAGTCAGCAACGTAGCTAGGCTGACTGCCGACGGTGCGCCGGATATACATTTAAGAGGAAATGCGGGCGGCGGCGTTTAGTCCGCACAAACGAATTCCTCTGTTTTATCTCTGGATAATGGCACTAGAGCAAATATTTTTATGCCATACAATTTATATCTAGTGCTGCCGTGTTCGTGTTTTTCTTTCCATAGACAAATTAATATATAAGAACTAGGAGCCTTCTAAAATTACTGAAATTGCCTAGTTGTACCGCCGTTATCAGATATCAACGAATAGAAAAATAAAAGAAAACATACAGCCAAAGCCTTAATTTATCTAATACTTAGTTGGAAAAGAAAAAGTTAAATGGGTTCAATTTTGGAGGAGGAAACAGAGGAATACGAAATGATGGTTTCATCTGTTTTACATAGGTTCATTCAGAGCGAGCTGCAGTTGTCTCTTTCGTGCTCTACTCGGTCGTTCGGGCACAGTGCGACAACAACAGATTTTTGTCAAAATCTATTCTTCAAATGTCTTGCCGACTGTTTTTCCTCACTCCTACGGATTTTAGGATGGCAAACTAGTAAGTACCACCTGATTATAAGTGGTTACCGCTGCCTATGTACATCTGCAATTTCATACACATCGCTGGTGTGTTGTCCACCCTAGAGACAAAGTTGAACTGCCTCATATCCTTATAATTACCGCGGCACCCTTCAAACTGTAACTAAGTTATGCTGCTTAGCGGCAAACTGTAGTGAGGTATGGTTAAAGTACCAACTTCACAAAGACCTACTACTACTTTTGAAAGCAAGTCACTGCTTGTAACATTGTCTGTCTCACCCTTTATTTAGTATAGGCACAGTAAATTTCGTTATCTATGACAGCGAACGTGACAGGTCGATACGTTACGATGCGATGCGGCAAACTGTAAACCGATGACATCCATTTGTTACACAGCGGACAAGCTCATGACGGGTTACAAATAACTTGGTGTCATGTATTTAGACATTTTTTCTGTACAGTGTATCGTGGCTTTATGTCAAACGGGCATCATTATGTCGATGACTAAAGGAGGAAGAAGAGAGAAGTTAAACGGTTATAATTTTCGATAACAATACTTTTTAGTTGCTATATTTATATTTTAACAAGCAACAATATTATTTTATACGTAGGTACCTAATTAAATTATTTTTTTGTTTGAATGTATAATATTGACTCTAAAAATAAAGATCAACAAATAATATCATATTAAATTCAAATTCAAATTCAAAAGTCATTTATTCAAAGTGGGCTAAAGCCAATTAGCACTTTTTGAACGTCAATATACATTAGACAGCCCCCAAAAACGCCCACCCTTCACCGCTTCCTAGTGTTTTAGCTGCGAAGAAGAAACGGCGCAACAAACTCCGCAGCAACACGATTCTGTCTTTCAGTTACTTTTGTTTTAAAAAATTATATAAATTTACGAAAAAATTATTACCTGAGCTTTTAAAACAAAATATATAAACTATAAATACTTAAAAGTAAAATAATAATGTAACCTAACACACACCCATATACCTAATCAAAGAAAATAAAGAAAATAAAGTAAAAAACAATAAAAAATATGCAGTCGCAAAAGATGCTTTAAAGTTTAGGCGTTATTAATATTCTAGTTACTAATCGGTAATAAAGGCTGTGTGTCCGGTTACAAGTGCCTTTTATAGACAAATAAATTTTATTTGACAGTCAAGAGTCATGCTTGATAAACTAGAACCAGGGGCTAGTTATTTCAACAATGTATATTAAATTAAATTACTGGGCTCAGTCAACAGAACGACCAGTCACCACAAGCAGCACCCGTTCACGAGTATGACGCAGAGGCCAGCCATCACCTCCCTCGCCATTTTAGAGGGAAGGGGGTGACCCGACCAATGACGCCACCGCAAGCAATGACGTCAAAGGGAGCATGACGAACCTGCTGACAAGAGGAAAGAATATCAAAAATTAAAAATAACTAATGAAAGAAACCTGTCCGAGGTCACTAGTTAACTGCATCACACTGTTACTTGAACTCTTCGTAAAAAAGAGAAAAAAAAAATAAAAAAATATACAGAACAATACAATATTATGTCAACATTTAACATTGTAGAATATAGGTACTGAATGTCAAGATGTAAAATATAATTAATTCAAACATTGATTCAGAGTCATCTTGTGCCTAACACAGCGACCAACAAGATCTATCGTCTAATTAATAGATCTATCACAGAAAAGGTACAAGCCCTTTAAAAAAAACCGGCCAAGTGCGAGTCGTACTCGCGCACCGAGGGTTCCGTATCAGTTTTGGACGTATAAAGTGAAAAAAACCGGACCGCAAAACTAAGTTTGTTTGTGAAAGAATTTTGATGATTTTGAAAAAACTGTACTAGTTAGGAACATCGTTTTATTTTTGGTGCCATATTTGGGTCAATTCCTATCAACTCTAATTATTTCAGATTTTTCACTCCGCAAACTTCGGAGATAAGGGGGGGGGGGGAATGGTATTTTTTCAGACATTTTTCATCATAATGTCGAAAACTGTGAGACATAAAATTAAATAAAAATATATTTTGAAATGTGCAGATCAAGCCCTTTCATATGATATGTCATTTGACCTAGTAACCCCACTTTGAAGTTTTGGACCCCCACTCCGGCCCCTTTTGCAATGAAAATAAAAATACTTTTTTGATTTTTTCATTTGCAATAAAGTTGGACAAGCATTTTTAATAACTGTTCCAAATTTCAAGTCGATAGCATTAGTAGTTGCTGAAATAAGCAGGTGTGACAGACAGACAGACAGACGAAGTCGCACCATAAGTGTTCCTTTTTTACCATTTTGGTACGGAACCCTAAAAACATTACCATAAAAATAATTTTAAAGTCAGCACAAGACGATGACATTATCATCCTGTCCTTAACCCATTTTTTTTGGTGTCGACGTAGCATGTCTTTTTCTTCTATAGCGTCATCTCTATCACCCGTCATCTCATTCTTGACTCCCTTTCTGTCCATATCGTCTTTCACACAGTCCGCAACCAAACTTTTCTCACGACATTTTCCTTATTTGTCCTCATCACATACGACGATAACTTATCAGTCACCCGCGCTACTTTCATACTTCCTCTCACATACTCATTTCATATTCTATCCATTCACGTAACATCACATATCCCTCTCAACATTCTCATCTCGGCTGCATGCAATTGCCTTTTGTTTATCCCTTTTATGGCCCAACACTCAACAGTTAAAGTTTATTTCAATTAGACCACTTACAGGCACTTTTGAATTGTCAAGGAATCAGAGAAGAGATGCCTGTTCCAAAGCGTAAATTCCTGTGAAAAGAACGGACAATAAACTCAATGGTTACTCTTAATAAAAGAAAAATACATTAGGTATTTCCCCGGATGAGCGCCTTTACAAACCACTACTGTACCTGAAAGTTAATAATAATAAGGATAATGAACTAAACACATAACTTTAATTTTATCGTTATCGGAATCGTAATCAATTATTTCGGGCAATAATTAATTGTAATCGTTATCGCTAAGTAATAATCCTTTCTTTATTACATATCTATGCTAATATCATGCTCATGTGATAATAATCAATGCTGGTTTGGTGATTTTAGACCATACTTATATCCCCACAATGTTTTCCACAACGGTAGGTTAGTGATATCCAAGATTAACTTAGGAAGTAAATAAATGTATAAACACATCATAGAATTAAGACACAACACAGAATTAAGACACATTGGTGCTTGCCAGGTCGAACATGCAACTTAGCGTGCTTGAGGTGTGAGTTCGTTAAAGTCCGCTCCATTCACGACTTTTATGTGGACGCTATTTCTGGCTTATCTAGGGCCGAAATTAGTGGCATTCCAATACAACGCCAATCTCGGCGACAATGCATCCAATGTATTTTGAATAGCAAACGATACATCTTACACGTTAATAATCATCTGAAGCCTGAAGCGTAAATTCAGCCGAAGAATTTCGGCAACGTAATTTCGGTAGGTTTGTCGCTACATAATTTAGACGTAACGGATCAAAGAATGCAGATAGCTACCACTTCCTCAAACTATGATCTGTGTCATGCAAAAAATATAATCTAAGGTCATGTTGCTATCATTCAATCTAAATAACATAATGTAGGTCATTGGTAACTATCATGATTACAATCAAAGTGATCGAACATCAACTAATTTCATTGTTATCAATTGTTATTCTGCTTACACTAGTAGAATCGATTAGAACACTCATATATTCAATACCTCTAGTAATATCCTGATTATTGGGAAGATTGATACAAATTATCAAAAAGTAAGCGAGTGGGGAAGTGTAAAAGTAAGCGTCGCTGGAATGTCGTTCGTTACACGCTAGCGTGAAGAAGTCGTAGGTTTAATGTGTCGAAATACCGACAATTAACAAAATCAAGTGAGGCAGATGAAAATACCGTTGCTCGGCAAAGACGATGCTTTATCACCGCCAGTCTACCCGTGACCACAGCCTTCGAAACGTCTAGAATAAAGTACCCTGCCTTTTTATACATCTAATCCCGTAGTAGACACGGTCGTAGTACTAAGTATTAGCCTATTAAGTATCTATTCTGTGCCTTTTCTGTACAGGGTAATTTGACTGGTAATTTGACCTATTCCTTGCCTAGTGCCCAGTGTGCTTAAATAGTGCATTCCTTGAAAGGGGTTATAATATATAGTGCCCAGGGTGGAGTGAAATTCTCACAATTAGCAGTTTTTGGTTGAGAGGAGTAAAATTTACAAAAAAATATAAAAATGCTTAACTCGGAAATCACTCAGTGTCGACCCCAAGTTTACGGGTCCAAATTTGTTGCAAATAAGCTCTAGTATATACATAAAAATACAAATTCAATGAGTACCTATAACCCCTTTCAAGGAATAGGTGGAATTACCAGCTATCCTGTATATACCTACCTATATTATTATTAGACGATATCGGTATTCACTTTGACAACGTTTGCGTAGACAATTTCAAGCTCTGTTTCATACCGATTCGTTGGTGTGCTAAATGGGTGAGCATATGACATTGCTGAGCATAATACCTACTAACGTAGGTACCTAAGTACTACGAAACACATCGTGTACTTTATAATTATCTTTTATCTTTTTTATTATGCGACCTACGTTTTTGCTAAATATGGCATTTCTTATTCTATAAATAATAAAAAAAAATAACATTTTGGCAAGCTCATCATAGCCCACACCTGTCAGCCCACATTCACACCTTATGTAATTTGTAACCTACATTTCTTACAAAAATCTGTGCCATTACGAAATCGCAGCCATCCAATCTGCACGTTAAAACGAAAAACCCGATATTTTGGACGGCATGCATCCATCCGTCGTTAATCTCGTCTGTGACTAGAACATTACCAGATAGACTGTATCAGGGAGACGTCAAAGCTACGTACGTCACCCACTGGATGCAAATGTGCCAAACGTTCGTGAAATCAGGGAGGTGATGCGGTGAATCCGAGTGCGGACTTTGATTCCGACTCCTTAATTGAAATAGTTACAATTGGTTCCGTTTTGGTTTTGAGTTGAAGGATTGCAGGTTTCGTACGCTTTGTGATATGAATACGAATTGCAATTAATTGTTTGTTTCAGTGCAAAATTGTGTAGTTTGGTACGGGTTTCTAAAGTTACGAGTGAATTGTATATCTAGTATTTACCGCAAAATTCTTAAATTAGAGAAGTTCAGCCAAATAGGAAACACGTGAAATTATTTTGGTTCAACTTTTATCGTATCCCTCAAAATAATGATGTAAAGCGGGAATACAATATTCAATATCATAAAGTATTACATAAAGTAAACAGTTATTATATCGCTAAAATCCGGTCATAAAGATAAATCTGAATAAAAATAAAGATTTTGTGACCGTTTTGATACAAAACGTTGGACCTCGTACCTTAATGGCGCCCTACCTTCTATAAGTCCATTAGATACACAATAAAAAGGGCAAATATTGCCAACCTTTTTCGGGTCTCCATTATTTCAAACGCGCGTATTCATTGAATGTCAAAGATCGCATCGCAGTCAGCCCCGCGGTCAGTGGTACGTCGCTCGGATATTCCGAGCGCGCCACTGCCGTTACGTTTCAGAACGATATTCGACAGCATTACAGTCGGGACGTGCTGATGCATGTAGCCAACGAGTAATCCGACGAGCATAGCACCCATCGCACCCACATTAACGCTTCGATTCCTAACGTTTACTTCTGTTCCAATAACATTAACGAGATGCAGACAATAACGTGCAAATGCGTTTTGAAGTGCTTTTTACTTAACGTTATTGCGATCGAAACCTGTTGAAAAACATTATTGTTTCAAATACCTTTGCATGTGAACCGTGCAAAAGTTGCGTGGGCTCTATAGATAAACAATTCTCTTTATTCGAATTGTTGTAAAAATATGTCAGTTCCGTTCAATCTACATGTTCCGATTTCAATGTTAGTAGGTACCTATTTGTTTCCTCGAACGATATTCTCTTATTGCCGATGGATATACGTATATTGTACTAGAAAAACCAATTCCGCTTTACAAAGGCGGCCAATTTATGACCCGGCACACGCGAATTCCGTGGGGAACAAATTGTACCTCAACTCAGCGACACCATCCCTAAATTTCAAATTAATTTCAAGATACGAAAATGATGGTCGAAGCTCATATCAATGGCAAATTATTTTCGCAAAAATTGTGTTTCATTGTATGGATGTCAAATATAAATCTCAAAATTTATTTTCCCTTAGACGCCTTCTGTTCAGTCGATATCTACGTCAGTGTCAGGTCAGGCCAATCGTTTCGGATTGAGTCGGGTCGAATCACAACGCAACGTGAGTCGTTCCCTACACTATTAGGAGTTTTATTAGCTGTCAATTCGTATTTATTTTTTCGTAAATCTCGATGCGTATTCGAACCACCGATACCATTAATTGAGTTTCACTGTCGACAGCCCTATTCGTTTAATCAGTATCGACCCTTAAAAGGTGAAACCAAAACGTCAAAATTAATCTGATTCAAGCAGATTATTGAGGCTTAAATATTTTGAATCTGAATCAAAATATTGATATAACAGAGATTCTAAGTCCATTGGGATCAATGTCTAAAATGTTTATACAACAAATAATTAATTGGAATAATTTCAAAGTTTACAAATTTGTTTTGAATTTATGAATTAAAGTTTGCTAAGTGTTCCAATAAGTGTTCTGCTCTTAAATGTATTGCATCATGGTTAAATTAAGCCTCAAATACATATTCCACATTCAGGATTTGGCTTAGCATACACTTACTTCGGTTTGCACTACGCAGTATTGAAGTGAAGCCTACTAAGTACGTTCAACTTCAGTTGTTTCTACTCTACGGTCTAAGTTAATCAGTAGCAGATAATTTACATAATGTAGGTACACATGTGTTGCCAAATATGGATCGAACTTTAATAAAATAAACATTAACTATTAAAAAATATCACGACTATAATTTATTAATTTCTATATTTTCAGTTTTCTTGTGTTAATTGGTCCATTAAGCACAGAATAAATAAAAGTAAGATTATTATAGGTTATTTATTATAACAGCGAATCTAGTTAGCAAAGCCAGATACAATTGATTTTCTTTGACGACAAAATATACCATTCCGACCTCGCCGACGAGGCCCGTCGCGACGTCCCCATCATGACCCGAGTCCGCCGCCGAGTATGACTCAGTCCCCTAACCGACCCTTGCTCGAGCCAGCCCGCGCGGAGCCTGTAGATTTAAATATGTCCCTAAACCATATTAATCCGTTCCAGCTAGTAGCCCCTCCCTCTAGTTGTCCTCCCCCCAGCGACGCCGAGGTCCGTACCCCAGTAGGGGGTGCCCTTAGCGTGTGTTCGCTTAGTTTGTAGTTTACCTTAGTTTTATGCCTGGCTGGAGGCATTTGTAAGTCCTCACCAGAAGTCCGCGTTAAGCAGTGACGGCTGTTAGAAGCCAACTGAGAGAAGCACTGTCAATAAAAAAAAACACAAAATATAAACGATTATTAATTTCTCACTCAATTCTCTGGTAATTTTTAGGGTTCCGCACCTCAAAAAAAAACGGAACCCTTGTAGGATCACTTTGTCGTTCGTCCGTCCGAGGCAAGATCCATAATTAACGGATGAAGGCATCTGCTCTGATGGCACCACTAGAAGAAGTACCGATGTAATAGTGGCATCTTGCTCATAGATGGCCCTATTTCTAGTGGGATATCTTATTTTATTTAATAATAGCTTCCGCCCGTGGCTTAGCCCGCGTTTTTAGGGATAAAAAGTGGCCTATGTGCTATTCCAGACTATAGTCTACCTCTGTGCCAAATATCCAGATCCGTTCAGCCGTTCTGGCGTGATTGTGTAACAAACATCCATCTATCCATCCAAACTTTCGTATTTATAATATTACTAGCTTCCGCCCTCGGCTTTGCCCGCGTTTTTCGGGATAAAAGGTAGCCTATGTGTTATTCCAGACTATAATCTATCTGTGTGCCAAATTTCATCCAAATCCGTCCAGCTGTTTCAGCGTGAAGAAGTAACAAACATACACACACACAAACACACAGACACACGCACAAACTTTCGCATTTATAATATTAGTGTGATAGTATAGTATATAAATAGGTATCTACATACCTAAATAATTAAGTATTTACGGAACCCTCATGGCGCGAGTCCTATTTGTAGGTACTTATCCGGTTTTTATTTAAATTATATTTTGTGATTCTCTTTGTAACCTTATGTCAATAATAATAGATATCAGAATCCGATAACTCTCAACGTAATCTTAGATTTATATCCTAATGAAATCCGTTAGCAGACGGTAGCCTAGTAACGGAAAGCCGATAGGCTTTTACCGACCTAGGAGAAAGGACGGAATTGGAATCATACAATTGTCGGCCACCCACCTACGGGACCCAGCCGGCGATAAAGCTGAAATTTAATTAATAATGAAGGATTTAATAAGGTTTCATCTACGCGCAATTTGAATTATTGTTGGGAACAGAATTTAAATTATTCAAGTTTCTCTTTCATTTAATTCGACATTCCAATGAGATACAGTATTTAATAACTGATTAAACAATAATAAACCTGAAAATAAAAAATATTATAATTGGATCGAATCATTAAGAGAGCTTTGTCATCTGTTAGTCTGATGTAGTTGGTGGCAATTATTTGTGACAAATCTTAGATTTTATGCCACCAACTGCATCAGACTGCTTGAAAAGTGCTCTTGTTTTGAACTTGTTAGTTGTTTTTTTGGCAGTCGGGTTTTTTAAATTTTAAATTTACTATTTTTATTTTTCACTTTTTAGTTTTTAATGTATTTATATATGTTTTTGTAATCGTCTTTTTGAGCCCTTCATTTTGATACCCCACATGATAGGTTTTGAGGAAAACAAACTTTTTGAAGACGCCAATAATCGGCCTTTTTAATATTTTATAATTTTGATATAGCCAGTGTCACTCTCACAATTAAGACGAATCTAACGACACCTCTCAAGCTAAAATCCATTAAGCCGTTTAGGCTACAGAGCGTGCCAAAGAAATATACATACGGCCAGTGTCACTCTCACAATTAAGACGAATCTAACGACACCTCTCAAGCTAAAATCCATTAAGCCGTTTAGGCTACAGAGCATGCCAAAGAAATATATACATACATACAAACATACATACATACACTCGAAAAACATAACCCTCCTTCTGGCGCAGTCGGGTAAAAATGAGGTTCTATGCGAGTGAGACCGGTGACAAAATGTAATAGCCCTCTTAAAATAACTTGCTGTTGGTAGTTAGTATAGGTTTTGTTAGTATCCTTGGGAACCAGTTTTAGGTACTAGAGTATTATGTCCTTCCCCAGGGCTTAAGAGCTTGTACGCGGCACGGCATTACATACAAACATTCAAGTCCAAAATCCTGGAAATTAATTAACCGATAGAATTCATGAATAATGGGCATGAACATTTGGTCTAAAAAGCTAGTTTGGGATATTTTTGAAATGTCTAATTAAAAAAAGATAAATGTCATTCCGTAACAGACGGAGCTGCTTTCACATATTTTATAATATTAGTTTGGATATTGTATCACGTAAAATTTAATTACGTTGCAAATGCGGAATCGAAATATAAATAAAGTGCAAACATTCTTGGAAAAACATAAAAACAATAAATATTTCTAATCGATTTAGAAATTCCCCAAACACTACTGCAGACTGGTAGCTAGACATGTCCTTTTACAAGGGTTTTTCCTTGGACCACCCAAAACGGGACACCCTGTATACATAGTTCGTCCAACAAAATACATCTACTGTGCGAGCAAAAGATATACCTATTAGTTCATCTATCGAAACACCTGATTCAGGTGTGGAACAATAGAAAAATCAATTGTGTCTCATCATTAATGACGGTCAAAGGGATATGTAAGAAAAAAACTTTAAAAATACACAAACAGGGTAAGTCTAAGTACCTACACGGTGCCTTTATCAGCCGTAGGTATGTACAAAATTAAAAACGCGGTTTCAAAAAATAATCTTTCATTTTATCCATGAGATACCTGCAGAAATAAACGTCCAATGTTAACTATTTTTGAAGGTAGGTACATCATAAATAGGTAAGTACATGAAATTGACAGGGAAAACAAATTATGTATTATAATGATTAAGTTGTTTTTGGGGCATGTGGGCAGGTAAAAAGGGTTTTACCTTTTTTCCTGCCAATATTTAAGGTTTTCCTTGCGAATACTCTACATTGTTTAAAGCATTGTTTTTTACTTTATAAAATCATGTAAGCCAAACTTTTGAAAAAGGAACGTCGTATAAACGCAGGGAAATAAAATCTTTCCTCTTTAAATTAAGTCTAAAATACCGAACCCTAAAAATCGATAGATGAAGTGATATCTAATTTGTCAAAATAATTAATTGCATCATTACAAGACAAGACAAGTAAAAAGTAAAACATATTTTATAAACTTCTTATTATTATTTATATTTTATTTTTATTTTGTTTTATTATTTCAACTTTACTGTACCTACAGCGCTGCAGCGCGGGCGCCATAGGTTCCCTGTTATGTAGTGCATTGTATTTTGAAATAAATAAATAATTACATCGTGAACTAACATAAATCGAATAGACATTATTATCATCGATATTCTTACCTTCTATTATTATTAATTGCAACTCTCATCTTTCCACAGAGAAAAGAGCTTAGCATACATATAAGAATGAGGAAATAATATTTCCTTGAATTTAATTAATAAATATGGCATGGATCCTCGTTCTTTCATTAGTGTAATCGGATCTGACAGCAGCTGTCTACAGCATCGATAAAAAGCGTCGTTTTTAATTAAACTTCACCAACGGAACCCATACATAAAACATATTGTACCTATTTGCTGTAGATTTCTTGGGGTCGAATGCGCGGTTGGCTACCGTATTTAATTAGTACCTATCCTTTTTCTATTTCAGAAAATTATCTAAATATTTAGGGTCCTTGGTAAGTAAAAGGTCCAAATTAATTATTTTTAACCTCATATAACATCTTCACTTCAAGTCTGGCTATTATTAAAATTTTCTTAATTTAATTTTTTTAGCAAGATAAATACCTACAAATATTATCAGTACTAGGCAATAAATATTAGTTTCGGGTAATATTAGGCTGCGTAGAGCATCTCTTCTGTCACTTATAAATCTGTCTTCAGACTACGCTATACTATATAGCATATAGCACAAAAATATCGCGCACCATATCACATTGTTATGGTCACGTTCACACTATGCTATACTATATAATATATTATTGGGTTTGTATGGTGCGCTATGCTATATAGTATAGCATAGTCTGAAGACAGCTTTATAGGTATGAGTGACAGAAAAGATGGTGGTTATAGGGGATATGACACCCCAAAAAATGTGAATTGAATAATTTCGCTTGTGCGAAATTATTCAATTCACATTTTTTCAAGATCACGTGTAAACAAGTTGTATGTTAAAAAACATTTTTCAATACAAGCTTTTATAATGACCGTTTCCCAACCCCATCATGAGACTCTGGACATCATCTAGAACCAGAGTACTCGTGAAGACAAATCAAACAAGCCCAAATTCGATGGGGTTGCGTCGTTTCGTTTCAGAGTTCTTATGGCTACCTTCCGGCTCCATCATCAGACCAGCTCTTTGACATAATTTATTGCATTGTCATGCAAATTACATATGCGTACAAAATTTCAGGTCAATCGAACACCGGAAAGTGGGTCAAATTTAACTTGTAAGTTTTGATAACCCACAGACAACGCGACAGGTACAGCTTGTAAAAACATCAAATCGAACATGGCAACGTCCGTCGTACGGTACTGCTTATCCTCAAACTGAAACTCAAATTCATAAAGAGATTATTTATATTTATAAACCCAAATTGATATTACGTAGGGTCGACAAAATATACATAATAATTATAAGTATATAGAATTACTGCTATGTTCAATAAGAAATAGTACCCACATAATTTATCATTGCTATTCAATGGAAAATCTACGAGTAATAAAGGAGCAAACGTTGGAAACTAATTTTAATTTTCATCAATCATAATTATCTTAATCTTTATAGTTAGTAGTTAGTAGTTTCCAATACACGAACAAAACAACATTTAACGAAGTCTAAACGAACGTTTAAATAAATGGTTCTTATTTCTAGCTAGTTAAATTAACGTACTTTCACACTTCACAGCTTAGTTGTTCAGTGGAAATAAATCGTACGGATTACGTCATAATCTGGTTAATTATAACTATTTTAATTAATTAAACTTTAAATTGGTTAAATCCGTTTTAAGGGCTTTCACGTCATCCCTTTTCACTAATATTATGATTCATGTTTGATCATTGGCTTCCTATTAGATCAGTGTCCTGCTACTGACTTGATCATGATAAACGACAAAGAGAATGTTTCTGTTCTGATGAACAGAAACATTCTCTATAGCGTAGTCTGAAATGAGCTTTATGCTAAGGTGATCCTTAGCATAAAGCTCATTTCAGACTACGCTATACTATATAGCATTATAGCATATAGCTCATAGCACGACAATATCGCGCACCATACATTGTTTATGGACACGTTCACACTGTGCTATACTATATAGTATGGCTTTGTATGGCGCGCTATACTATATAGTATAGCGTAGTCTGAAGACAGGTTACTCACCTATCAGGCGATGGTTACCTACGCATAGACAAAAAAATGCGGCTATAATATTACGTACATAATTATGAGGCAAAATAAAAACGGCCAAGTGCGAGTCGGACTCGAGCACTAAGAGTTCCGTTCCGATTGAATGACTCCCCTCAGGTTTTGACTTTTTATTGTTATTATTATTTGCGTTAAACAGTCGGTCCCGGTTGTCATAGGAATATTTTTGACAATCGTTACAGTCAGGAGCCCGAAAGTTTGACAAGTCTAACATTCAAATACCGTTAATACCCAATGGGTTGTGGAGGTCAGAGATGACAGTCGCTCCACGTAAAATATTGATATTCAGCCGCAAGTCGAGTACCTAGTTAGACTGGAAACCGACCCTAATGTAGTTTAGGAAACGGCTAGGCGGATGATGGAATGGTTGGATTGATCTTACACGTACAGTACGAAACGCGCATAGTTATTGTTAAAATGTCGTACAAAGTTGCATCCTTTTCAGTGTATCGGTTTATTATAGATAAAATATTGAATGCATCTGAACTATAGCTATAAATCTCGTACAGTATTCCACGGTACCTACTATATAACAAAAAGCTCAATTTTATTATATACTATAATGTTACTACAGAGCTTTGTCCTCAATTTAGTGGTGCACGTAATCCTGGCAACAAAGAACCAAAACTGACATAAAAAGATTCAGAATCTATATCTAATCTATCAATATGTATAGAAATATATAGCACATAATTTTAATAACCTCATCATAGATACAAAATATTTTCAAATACAGAGCATTTCCGAGTACCTAATCTCAATTATTAAATAAAAAGGCCCAAGCTTAATTGGATACGAAGCTAACTTATACATGGAACCCTTCAATTAAAATATGGCGATGTATATCATATCATAATGTACAACATTTTAAATCAAAATATACAACTTTAGTACATATTATTTATAGTCAAATTAACATAGTACATGTTTATTTTGATGTAGGTTTGACGGTACACTGTTTAGATCAGACGGTTTAATAAACCCATGTCAGCATAATAATACACAATTTATTTATGTTTTCTTGATAGCTGCTCGAGTAACTTCAACCTAAAATGGGTTGCTTAAAATGGGTGGGGCTTAAGGCCCCTCTCCTCGAAAAAGAGTAAAACTTAACTAACTTTGTAGCAAGACTTTATGAATAATAATTGGATCACTGTTATCTGAGGAATAAACGAATAATAATAATAGAACTACCTACAAATAATAAAAAAATATACATACATTTTCGAGGTTTGAACAATTTATTATATGTGATTGGATTCTTTTTTTTTTATTAATTACAAGAACGATATGAAAAATCATAAACGTACCCCTATTTTTACCAGCTGTAATCATGTTACTCCTTCAATTTTCATCAAAACAATTTGAAAAATTCCAACCACTCAAGGCCGTGGACCTGTACCAGGGCCTTAAAGCCCCATTACATGATTATAACCGATGAAATTATACACAGGTTTATTGGTAAAGCACTAACAACCATGCAGGATTGTATTACTAACATCATAAACAACAACTTTTGTTTAATAAAACTTAATACATTTACCAAAATAGACTTGAGGTAAGTATCTACGCTACGAGTTTCCGCGCTTTTTACGCAAAAACCTAATCTTAATTTTATTTTTGTATGAAAGTATAATCTGATAGATGTAAATTATTAAGTCATAAAACAAATTTTGTTGTTTATGATGTTAGGAGGTTGTCAGTGTTTTACCCTGTACCCTGTATATATTTACCATTGTTTACGTCTCTGGAAATAGACCTTAATTGAATGCGTCATACCCTCACAAAGTAACTCGAGAAGTAGGTGTGTAAACGTCTTCTTGATTTATTATGTATTAACAATTTATTTTATTATTATTTTGAAATGCTAGCCAGATTAGGAAAAATAAATCTGCTTTCCACAAATATTTATTTCTACAATGGATAAAACTTTTTACGATGTAAATAAATTTTATTTAAAGAATGTCACAGAGACGGCGTTTCATGAAATTAAATATAACAGTAATACTTTCCTAGAAAGTAGTTCATAAAGACTTTTTTTTAATACTTAGAAAACCTCTTTCTGTTACGAGTTAGGTTTTTTGTAAGACACCATAGTTCACGAAAAGAGGACAACATCATTTAAATATTAACAATCTTTTTATTTTGAATATTATTGAGTACCTACCTCATACCTACCTAGCTTTTTATACTCGCGACTTTTACACGATTGTTGGCGTGTTAATTATCTCTACGATAAATTAACATAAACATTATAACGCAATATAAAACTTTTGTGAGCACCACGATGCGTCAAGAAGTACGTTCTCAAGCAATAACCCGTAACGGCGACACCAGGTGGCGCTCTCTGCGCTGCATAATGTGCTTTTTTCCGACTTTTACCATACAACCAGGGCAGTTTCCAACGCAATATTTCAAAGATTTATTACGCTGGCAACCCCGTTCGTAGATTTGTTTAATTGTTTTAAGTGGCCTTTTTAAACGCTCGGAATTTAACGGCTGCGAAGTGTAGGGTTACTTCGGTTGAGTTTTTAGGACTTATGAACGTAATCAATTTTAGTCTGGGCCTGAGTAGTTGAAATATTTGGTTGATTATTTTTATCTCCAGAACAGGATTATTTACTTTTTAAGAGCATCGGCTCTTTTTAGGGTTCCGTACCAAAATAGTAAAAAAGGAACCCTTATGGTGCGACTTCGTCTGTCTGTCTGTCTGTCTGTCACACCTGCTTATTTCAGCAACTACTTATGCTATCGACTTGAAATTTGGAACAGTTATAAAGAATGCTTGTTCAACTTTATTGCAAATGAAAAAAGTCCAAAAATATTTTTATTTTCATTGCAAAAGGGGCCGGAGTGGGGGTCCGAAATTTTAAAGTGGGGTTACTAGGTCAAGTGACATATCATATGAAAAGGCTTAATCTGCTCATTTTAAAATATATTTTCATTTAATTTTATGTCTCACAGTTTTCGACATATGATGTAAAATGTCTGAAAAAATACCGTCCCCCCCCCCCCCTTATCTCCGAAGTTTGCGGAGTGAAAAATCTAAAATAATTAGAGTTGATAGGAATTGACCCAAATATTGCACCAAAAATAAAACGATGTTCCTAACTAGTACAGTTTTTTCAAAATCATCAAAATTCTTTCACAAACAAACATAGTTTTGCGGTCCGGTTTTTTTCACTTTATACGTCCAAAACTGATACGGAACCCTCGGTGCGCGAGTACTCGCACTTGGCCGGTTTTTTTTTATTAGTCCAATTTATCGCTATGGAGTAACAGAAATTATTCAAATGACAGGTGCGACAGTGTTTTCTAACATCCTCTAACTGTAAATTGTAATAAACTAAACTGTTTCATTCACAGTTGATGGCTGCCAGGATATTATACAAGGTGTAATTTTATAGTAGTCAGTCGAAAACATTATGAACAACTTTTACTATGACCAACAACCATGATATCGCAAAAAAAAATCAGCTGTTCCATACATTTATGACATAACTCAACAAAATGTATAAAACGCTGATTTTTGTTCGCGATTTCAGGGTTGGTCCCAAAGTAAAAGTTGTTCATAATGATGAGTTCAACGACCTCTTTACCTGTATAACGGTCGTCGTGAATAATTATTACACCGAGGTGTGGCAAATCCGCTAAAAGCCACGAGACTATAATTATTTTTGCAGGCAATTTCATTTTAATAAATTAATTAATCATAAGACACATAACATTAATTTTCCGTTCACAAAAACCTGTTGCAATTTTGGCCAAAATACAATTTTTATTGAAAATAAGTGGCTGGTAAATTTCAGTATGTTCTTTCAATTACTAGATATGCCACAGAATCAATAAAGAATCTGTTAAATGGTACTTTATTTTTATATATATTTAGCCGTTTGAAATTCCTCGATAAAACAATTTACTGGCCGTCAAACAATGTTTGTTTCAGGACTAACTTTGTAGACAGATAACTAAAGACTTGAAACAGAAATCCGTTGAATAACAGATAATATTAAATTCCAAATGTACTTATTATCGATACCGTAACATTCCTTTACCGAGCTACCGTCTAATAATACTAGTTTGAAAATTGAAATAAAGGCAATAGGGAGGCAACAGAGCCAATAAAATACGGAATATAAATTCACGCTACAAATGGCACTGGCTGGTAAAATTATGAGTTATAGGTATCTGCGGACAAAACGAACTAAAGGAGAGAGAAAAATTCCCCATTTGGTCAACTAACTGAATTATCGGTAAACAGAGTATGTCGGTGGCGAATTTTTATTTTAAACTTTATTTATATGGGAATAGGTGGGTAGATGTTTTGATAAATAAAAACATGAATAGATTTTTCAACGGAGTACTGGAAATAAAAACATATAAAATGTAACTTGCTTTAGCTCTGGGGAATTGGACTGAACTAGAAATGACCGGAAAACGCACACTGTTGCTGTAGGCACCGGTTTTTTACTAGAATTTTGATATTTTTGTGACACGCCACACACGTCCTTCGTTTCGATTTTGACAAAATATATTGCAGAGACCAAAAAAAAAAACATTTTTTTTAATGTGTGCCCTGTTTAAGATATTACCTTATTGTCGAATTGTAGATCATTCTGCATCAAAACACAAGTCAGAGCATCGCGTCTGTCTCTTTAGGTCGGCCCATGAATGTTAAAAACCTACTAAATAACATTACTGCAGTGCCGTACCCAGTTTACCGTAAAAAGAAAATGACGGTAACAAAGAAAATTGCTCCAATTTCCTATCTGTTGTTAATTTTACAGCGGATTTGCGGAGTTGCAATGTCTTACATTTTAATAAATGTCCGCCGCACCTGGGATCCGATCTTTTTTTATTAAAATGCAAATTTTTGTTTTATATGTAGGTACGTTTTTGTAAACACCTTTACGGAACTAATTAATAAAGTTTATTGGTATGTAGTGTTTCCATTTTCACATTTTCTGTCATTTTAATACGGAAATGACTTGATGCCGTGTTGAAAAAAACAACAAAAGACAATTAGCCAGATTGAAACGGAGCTATCAGTACGCTCCGGACGCACTGCAAGATCGTCACTTGTCAAGGTTACAATGTCTTTAGATTAGTTATAAATAATTAGATTATTATTTGAAATAATTGGCGCTATCTAAGCCATTCATGTCATTTTAAACAACATTTACATGATAAAATATATAGGTATTGAGTAATGGTGTTTTAAAAATAATTGCGACACTTTCAATGTATTTTTATCGAAGGAATAATCACATAGGTATATGGAAAAGCATACCTAATTGTCTTATTTGTAACTAGCTGTGCCCGCGACTCTGTCCGCATGGAAGTCAAAAGACAACATAATGTCGTTATTATAACATTCAGCTTTATGCACAACGATGTTACAGGGGGGTCGAAAATGTCCTAAATGGTTACTAGAAAAGTATGGTATGGTATGGTATCTTTGGTTTTTTGTTTTGCTCGACTTGGCGGGGGCACTGCCGTACCTCCAGATATTAAAACAATTTGCATATTTTGTCCCTGATCACGTGTTAAGTTCCCGAAGCACGTACCTACCTAAAGAAAAATACGTATTTTTATTGAACATTAATAATTTCCACTTCTTTATGATATGCATGTGTTTTCACTTTCTTATTCCTTTGTAACTTCTGTTACGTGTATGAGGAAAAATAGCATTTCCTATAATTTATGTAACAAAGTGTTCAAGTTCTCTCTCAGTGATATATGACCGTCCTAAATATTAGGATAAACATATTTTATACGCCATATGCTTTTGTTTTGGCTTATTTGCACTTACAAAACGTTTGAAAAAAATAATCAAATTTTTGTCTAACCTAAAGTCTACATGCCAAAAATAGGCAGACGTGAGTCACAGAAGTTTATGACAAGCACCTTATATGTACGAGATTGTATTTGGACTGAACATTGGTGACAGTATCTTGCAAGCACCACACCACATACACGCACCACCACACACAAGCAAGTAAGCGTAGATCATTGTCCATCTATATTCAACAAAAATATAGTCACTTAGGGTATGAAATACTTTTGTATCTAATAATTGATTATTATTAGCTGGAAAATATCTAGTGCTAAGCTAACGGTTGCAGTCTTGGAGTACGAATATCTAGCAAAATAAATCTATAGGCTATAAAACACTACCTACCAGGCTATGACAACATAAATTATATTAAAATACGTTATTATTTCACTTAGATATAGCACAGAAATCTCGATGTTTTGACATGTCGCCACATCAGCTGATTCCTATTGCTACCATACGAAGCAGGGACGGGTCAATAATTATGTTACATTTAAAATACATTAGTATTATGAAATGCAAACTAATATCAATAATATTATACCAAACACTATTTACTGTGAAACGTATTTCTAATAGATATGCAGCAGTAATTCATATTGCATGTGCAATGTTTACAGAAGGCAAACGCTCCTATGACTGGGTGTTGTGGCAAGCACTTCCCATCTCCGGCAGTGCACTACGATAAACGGATTTGATTGATTGATTTCAGGATTCATACAATCCATCAAATGGAATGTATTCCCCTCAAATAATACATTGAATGTCCATAAATGGATTAATGCATACAAACAAAAGGTGCAATTGTTCGTAGTGATTTTTATTTTAAAATAATCTGATTCGGTTTCGTCAGAAAGATAGAAAGATAAATGGACTCAACATATTGCCTCTTTGCATGGTTCTATATTTTGTCAGAACCGTCCTTTTAAGGTCATAAAATAGTACAGGATTTTAGCGGGACTTAAAGAGAAGCGCTTAATTTTAAAAGCCAAAGTAAGTAAAGCCAGTAATATTTAGGCCCGTATTACAAAACGATGCTCGAGCACCGATCTCTGCTTGAGCATAGATGTCAACCAATCAAATGGCTTTAAATTGTGACGGAGTCATCCTCTTTCATCATTTAGTGCTGGCAATCTTTCATTACTGGCCACTTCATCTACTCCATTCTTCCAGATTTGAACTGCAAATTTCAAAATTAGAACATCTCATATTTTTATGCATTTATTTCGTCATTCTTGGTCTGGTCTCCAACGACATCACTTGTGACCGCTGAACCGCTGTACTGTTATTATTTATTACCTACTACCTATTTATCATGTGTGCAAAGCTATAAGCAAATAATCTCTTTTTGTAACAGTTATTTTTATGCCTATGTGTAACGTTATAAAGTGCAAAAATACAACCTACGTCTCGCAATATACCTCTCCAAACATCCTGCAGTGTTTTATTTAAAATATCAAGATTTGTGTCTGTGGAGGCTCCCTCTCATAGCTAGCCAAGGCTGAGAGGTCAGAGGGAGGGAGGCACTCCGCGACAAAATCTATGCTCAAGCAGAGAACTGTGCTCGAGCATCGTTCTATAATACGGGCCTAAGACTCATTGCTCAGTAAATGTAGCATTTGTTGCAATTCTCTGTACTTAGCGACTAGTTTCAAAAGAAAAAAAGGTCAAGCACAGCCAAGCGTCCAGGTTCTATATTGACTGTTACAACTTCGAGATAAAAACATGATTTATATCCTTTCTCAAATCAGCAGAACATACTTGATTTTCATGTGACCATTTTTCATTGAAAATTTAAGACATTCATGATATTTGTTAGTTTGCACAGTAGGACTTATTAAGCAGTTTTATTTAAGCATTTTTATAAGGTACCTACTAACTCAATAAATCTGCTCAAGAGCAAACATCAAAAGTTTTTTATAATGAGCAAAAACTAGAAAAAAATATGAAAATCTTAAACATAAAATTCTTAGGCCGATTTGCAGAAGCTAACTAATATTATAGAAGAAAAAGATTACACAAAAGTTCCTCCGATAAAAACTATCTTCAATACGCAAACTATTAAAGATAATGGTGGTATTTCCGCTACGGGAGCACTTAAGTGATTTCTTTAAGAAATCGTTCAAGAAGCAAAAGTCCATAGTAGCCAATTACCAACAGGTGGACCTTCAGGTTCTTTCCTTATTGCATAATAAGACCCTTATCGTGTTTATGGTGCCTAAAAACCCCGTAAAAAGCGATTCCTGTAATGATGTAATACTTGAGAAACGTCCTTTACATCCACAAGTACATAACTTTGCAACCTCGAGGCAAAGCTGGCGAAAACTTTTATTTGACTTCTGCCGAAATCCGTTTAGTATTTATACCCTAAAGTTAAAGTTTGTGTTGCATATTTTTTTATTTTGTAACATGTTTCTGATTCAAGCATTTGGTTTCATATGGTTTTTGAGTGCACTAAATAGTAGTTTGGTTATGAGTTTATAACTCAAATAGGTACATTTTGGATGGATAATGGATGAAATATATTAGAATTTAAAAAATAAACTATTAGGTAGGTACTAATAAATTAATGATTTTAACGACGAAAAAGACATGACTATTAAAATAAGACCAAAAACCGGACAAGTGCGAGTATGCCCCGCGCCTTAAGGGTTCCGAAATATGATCATAGATGGCGCTACTGCATACTTCCAATGGCGCCATCTATGAGCAGATGGCTCCACTTATGGTCCGGTGACTGACGGCGAACCACAAAGTGATCCTATAAGGGTTCCGTTTTTCCTTTTGAGGTACGGAACCCTAAAAATGTGATAATGGTTGCGTTAAATATCAAACTGTTTTGATTAGGCAGAGAGGTAACTTTGTACTTGATAAAGGACACAGAATAAGTATAAAACTACAGCTGAAGCCGCAAGGCAGAGCTAATAACAGATGGTATAACTTTTTGGTACCTAACAACTTTTTTTGAGATGACATGCAGTGGTACGTCAACGCTACCGTAGTACAAGCGTTAATACACGGTGGCAGGTTAGACAGTAGAAATATTTTTAAGGGGTCATTGTACCCATCATTATGAACAAATTTTAATATGGGACCAACACTGAAAGCGCGAAAAAAAAATCAGCTGTTCCATACATTTATGTTCACAAAACTCAACAAAATAAATGGAACAGCAGATTTTTTTTTCGCGATTTCAGGGTTGGTCCCATAGTAAAAGTTGTTCGTAATGATGAGTACATGACCCCTTACAATATTTCCACTGTTTAACCTGCCACCCTGTATATAATATCCAGTTAACAGGAATACCTACTAGGACTGTGCACACATTATTAGTAATGCCCGACTATTTTAGCATATCTAAATACCAGACAGCCTAACTTCGCCTAACATATCGAACGTAATAATATTGTGATATGATAATGTAACAATTATTATAACAAAAATGTGGTTGTAATCTATGTCCATCATAATTTTAGGTACTTACTGTAAGTACTTACAGGAACTTTAGGTATTAACCTAAAGTTCAGATTTTTGTTTTATTTATACGGGACGGCACGTAAAGGCGACGTTGACGAGACCGTACCTCACACCTGCCGAAATTACGCTTCGTAATAAAATTGCTATTTCAAATACATTGTATGCATTGTCGCGAAAATCACGACCGACCGAAATTCGGCGTTACGCCAGAATGCGACGTAATTTCCGCCATAAGTGTCATAGTAACTTATAATATTATTTCAGTCGTAATTACGCCCCGTTAGTTTGTCTTATTGTTTCATAACCCATATTCTTGTCCAATCATACCATAAAAAGGTATAAAAATATTAATTCATGGCATCAGAATATGAACGTGAAAATCAAATGTTTTGTATCGAAGTGTCGTTGACATATCGTCCCATCCCGTATAAATAGACTTTAAGTCCGGGTCAACCGCAACAAGCGTAACGTAGCGGATAAACTTCATGAGTTTTTTTTCTCGGATATGCTTGTGTGAACAGTGATGAAAACCGCACTAGAACATAAGGGTACATTATTCAATAACGTAATCTTGGTAACAGTTAACCGATAGACGGTATAACAAACGTTATAAATATGAACAAACCTATTTGTAATCTTTTAGTGAACTGAGAAACTGAGAAACAATAAATACTACAATTTTGTAACTAACAACCTCATGAATTACTTTCTAGTTCCATAAAAAAAAATCCCAGGCACTCTCAGCTTCAATTCAAATCAAAAGACAAAATTAATGTCTTATTAATCGATTCCGTCCCATAACTAAAATAGTCTCGATCAAAAGTATTTTTGTACTTTGTTTATTATACAGAAGAATATCCATATTTCTTACTGAGGCGTGGACTTCGACTCTTATATCCGGATAATATACGGCACAAGTGTACAAAACATACGGATGCTAACTCCGGGATGTAGAGCCGGGTATTTGTGCATGTGATTTGAATATGTAATGTTGTTCACAATATAAAATCCTATTGGAGAACACTGAGATGCTATATTATTGAATTCTCGTATTTTATTTGAAAACTTATGTTGAGTCAAGTGGGTGAGCAACATCTTTTGCAACATAAAGGTGCGGTGAAACGGGCTAGTGACAATTTCTTGCTGCAATTATATAGCCCGGAGTTGAGATCTATATCATGCAACTCAGTAGAACAATTGCCGCAATTTTACAGTATAGCCCGGCGATATTGCCATGAAATTAAATGATGGTACATCACAATAACTGCTGTACGATATAAATCCCAACTCATGGCTATACAATTGCTATACAACAGCAAGACATTGTCAAAAAACTAGCCCTCTTGAAAGCACCTTAAGATAGTGAATGATTATGTTTGTAAAACATTTTCAGTGATTTGGAAGAAGGCCCATTTTCACAAGTTTACATTTTGAAATATGTACGTTAGAATAGTTTTCATTTTAAATGCCTAAACCTTTAGCATGGATTATTCCACAGCTACATCACAATGACGGCACGGTGGCGGTATCGTGTGAAAGCTTGTATATTAATGCCTACATTACTGAACCGTCACGGCACCGTTTATACAGAAACCATGTGAAAAGGGCATTAGTGTAATAGTTATCTGTCACGCCAAACCAAATAAACTATTTGTTCCAAAACATAAATCTACAAACGTAAATTATTAAATTTTACGACGTCATAGGAGGATTGAACATGAACTCGTATTATTAAATCGAACGGCTACAGCAGGTGTGCTTCCAATATTACGCTGTTCGTCTATGATTTAAAATACACAGTGAATATTCGACGTACTACACTTGATCGTCGTATTTTGCCGAAAAGCTCGAGTGCTATCGTAAATTCGATTCATAATAATTTTTTGTTAGAGTTTTTTCATTATATTAAAATTGCTTAAAGTTTGGATGTTAAACTGATTAATGGTTGAAGATAATGTCTTTTTATCGTAATTTTATAGTTTAAATGGAATTAATGTTTTAACTACGGATACTTGGATGATTGCTTTATTAAACTAAACTAATATCATGGATTCTCCCGAAAATAGTATAAAATACTTAATTATGAATTTTCAGTGGGTAGGTACCTAACGGAATAATAAAACTCAGTTACAAAAAATCATAATACTTACCTATATTATTTAAAAGATCAGTTTTCTATGTTTTTTTATTAAAATAGAGCATACAAAACTTTCGTTTTATTCTAACTACTTTTATACAATTTTCATGGAAAACTGGATCCTGTTACGGTGGCAGCCAAGCCGGTTATAAGTTATTTTTCAAGAAAAATCATTGTTGTTATCCGTTAATAGCGTAAGCGTCTTTCCGAGTTTCGATACTCTAATTGGGACCCCACGATACAGGGAACCAAGGTAAATTCGCAGAGGAAACCCAGAGTACTTAATTTGCAATATACCTTATAGTTTTAATCCCTAATATTGACCTCAATTAGTGTTTTATGTATAATTTGTACCGGTACCGTACCTACTGTAAAAAAACTTTTTTCATTTTCATCACACTTTTTTGCTGCTTAAGAGGAAATGTGAACGGAAAGACTTGGAAATTAGGTATTTGAAGAAACTATCGCTGTCGCTCTGCGCATCCCCGTTCTCAAATTCGTGCGATAAGGACAACTTCAGATCCAACTGAATAGCTTAGTCATGATTCGAGGTTTGGCTCTCTACTGTTTCCTCCTCCAATATTGGACCAATATAAAATTACTAAATAAACTGAATAAGAAGAATATATACTGTGCCTCTATGTTTTTATTTTTGCATTAATTGTTGACAAATTTGTACACTAGACCTCTGTTGACAGCTGTCTAAATAGATAATTTCGAGCATTTTCTAAGCGTTCTATAGTGCTTAAAAAGATAAGGTATTATCAAAAAGTAAAATTTAGGGTCATAGAAGAGGATGATATTTATTTTACTGTAAAAAAATCATTGCTATAAGGTCATAAACCAAAAAGAAAACAGGCGAGAACGTTTATGTAGAGAAAAGACCACCCGCATTTCCTCTTAATACTTTACGCTAGGTCTCTTCTAATGGCTCTCATAAAATATAATACCTACAGTACACACTTTGTGAGATACTATATAATACTATAATATATACATATAACTTTTCCGCCCGCGTTTTCCGGGATAAAAAGTAGCCTATGTGTTATTCCAGGTCTCAAGCTACCTCTGCCAAATTTCATCAAAATCCGTCCAGCCGTTTCAGCGTGAAGAAGTAACAAACATACACACACACACACAAACTTTCGCATTTATAATATTATAGTGTGATAATATAGTGGGATATTCACAAAGAGAGCTGCTTATAACTAAATTGGCTAATTCAGAAGCAGTCTCGTACCGAGAAATAACTTAACGACTGCGTTTTGCAAATTCAAATTAGTTTCACTCTATACAATGTAAATATTATTCTTAGTTTGTTTTTTAAGCTAAATTGTAAAACAAGAATTAAGATAGAAATCCTGATAGAGAAGCGAAAAGATGAAAATATCTTAGTTCTTCATAATAATAATGAAAGTACCGTTTTAACACTTAAATGTAGTAGAATAGTAAATAAACATCGTCTTCGGAACTAACCAGGAAAATGTTTCTTACAATTTTATTTACCTACTGCACAGAGCGACTGCTCCCTTATGCTCGAAAAAAAAAATACTAAGTACCGTATAAAATGTCGGAAAATCTTGCTATACCATATTTAATATAGTATGTAATACTAGTGACAGGCCCCTGCTTTACATGGATACAATCTACTGATATGGTGACATCAAAACATCAACATTTCTGTGCTATATCTAAACTGAATATTAACTTATTAATTATTATACACAGAAAGCTTTCGGAATAAATACGTTCTAAATGGTGGTGAAATCCGTATTAAAATCCATTGTGCAGTTTAAAAAAACTAAGCAGACAAACAAACAGATTAGGACAAAAGCTACTTTGTTAATAGCAGGAAATGTATATAAATAAACAGTCTTTGCTTCCAGCAGGGACTCCAGTACCTATAATAATAATATATATAATATAATACCTTGCGTTGAACGGCTGTAAGGAATATAATTGCTAGACTGATGGTTAAACTTTATCATCCAATTTGCACGAGTCTTGACCCTTTATCCAATTTGTAGTTCGTGTATTTCACTATCATGTAAATTGACACCTACAAACAGTTAATTTTAACTTGATTAATTTTAATATTTCCTTCAAGCCTCATACGTGTCAGGCCAGCCTTTAGTTCTCACGTTGCGTCATTACATGGTATTGATCAAAAGTATGAATTGCCTGGATATAATGGATCGAAATAAGCGAATTTCTGACAATAAAATAGATGTGAAAACCTTTTTAACAGTATGATCTGCTATCGTAAATGTTTGTAGTGTATGTTATTCTCATCAACGCTATTAAAACAGGTTCGCAAAGCGTCCCGGGGACGACGATAAAAATTTATTTTGTGCTGAAAATTCGTTGCTCAGTTATAGACCTATTATACCTACTTTAATATTACTGACATTATAAGATAATGTATCTACCCGTTCACTTAAGTCGATATAGTATACCTGGTCAAACATGTCTTGGAATTATTTGAAATTGAACGTAATTTTGATCAAATTAGAAATGATCTTTATGTACCTATATTAATTTATAATACATGTGGTTATCGTTTACTTTTTTTATTAGTTGGTTTAATAAAAAAAAGTTTTCATTGCAGCTGTCTGAAGATTGATCGCTCCACGCAAAGTTCTTCGCAACTGCATATAGTTTATCTATATCTTTACTTATAATAAGAATGTAAATTCCACGTGTCTGTACATTGCATATATTTGCATAAAAATAATATGGGGGACTAAGAATAAGTAATATAGTAAATTTCTATCATTTTTAGAATTAATGTCTGTCTGTTTGTCTGTCGGTTTGTCTGTCTGTTTGTCTGTGTGTTTGAACACGCATCAAATCAATACTACTGAATTGATTATGAGAAAGTAGAAAGAAATGTATAGGCAGTATCTTGAGGTAACATATAGTTTTTATTTCATTAAAATCGGTCCATTCTATCAAAAGTTATTACAAAAAATCTATCAGTCAGGAGTAACTTTGCTAACATGTATTATGCCGGGTCCACATAATGTATTTGTTCAATCCAATCACCGTATCTGTATCGCCGACGCGTATCATGCGAGTGGTGAACTGGTGATACGTAATCATGACACACGGCGGTCTTGATACACGGTTCGATACGATACGCGATACGGTCCGTTCCATCTCGAGTCGGTTTTTGTCCGATCGGGAAAAATAATGCATATTATTATGTGGACTCGGCATCACTTGGTCAGTGGCACTAAAGAGTATTGTGTTGTTGTTTGGCAGCAGAGACCTGTCATTAATCTAATAAATGCAATTAATCAAACTTCATATTTATGTCAATGTAATTACAGGGCTTTATTTAAAAATAATCAAAGTATCAGCGCTGTTTAAAAACTGTCCCACTGCTGGGCACTGGGCACGGGCCTCCTCTCAGAATGAGAGGGGATAGACCATTGTCCAACACGCTGGCCAAGTGCGGGTTGGCAGACTTCACACACCTTCAAGAACTTTATGCAGAACTTTCAGGCATGCACTGTCCCACTGCTGGGCACTGGGCACGAGCCTCCTCTCAGAATGAGAGGGGATAGACCATAGTCCACCACGCTGGCCAAGTGCGGGTTGGTAGACTTCACACACCTTCAAGAACTTTATGCAGAACTTTCAGGCATGCAGGCTTCCTCACGATGTTTTCTAAAGCAAGTGATAGTTAATTCTAATACGCACATGACTTTGAAACGTCAGCGGTGCGTGCCCCAGGATCGAACTCGCATCTTCGCCGTGGGAGGCGCATGGTTATACCACAAGGCTATCACTGCATTTTTCATTAAAATACCTCTTATCCTTAGGAGTGATGGTTTATACACAAGTAATTGATTTCAAATCAAGAAATAGTAACATGTATTAGGGCTTCGTCACATCACCACGTTGCGGCGCCGGCACCGTGATTTTCAGTGCGCCACCGCACCGTTTTATGGCGTAATTTTACGACTTCCACGCGGACGGAGTCGCGGGCACAGCTAGTAAATAATAAATATGTACTAAGACATAACTAGATTCTTTATAGGTATAGGTATCTATCTTTTTCATATAATGAAAAGGTCTGGCAAGCGCCCTTTGTCACCTGCCAAACGTTAAACTAAAACATAATTTGTCCTCCTGCAAAAAGATTCCAATTATACCGTGTTAAATACGGTTGCAAAGTCAAAAGCGGGCAATTATGAGTAATGTTCGCGCGCCCCGCCCCGCCTGCGACTAAGTGCAGCGACGGCTGGTGGCATCGAATGCGAAGCCATACAAAACGTAATGCAGAGCCGTACAATTCACTATAAATACACTGGAATAGGCGCATTTGTCAATATTTTGAAAAATAGGAGAAGAAATTGTAGGTCCAGATTTTGGTGCCAGACAATTAATTATAGTACCTAAGCGACAAAGGCTCCTGCAGATACGACAATGGTACCTACTAGCGGAGAAAGGTTAACATTTATAGGTACTTATTAATGTATTAGATGGAGGTGTTGATAGATATAAATAGCGCGGTCCCTCAATATAGTTCGATGTAGAAAACCATAGTTTAGTATACGCGCCTGATGTCGGAGTAATGCACAAGCGCGTATTCTAAATCTATGGATTTCATTTTCTACATCGTACCAATCGTTATCGGAGCCAAAACTGTCAAGCGAAGAACTGTCATAATAATGAGTTAGTAGAACACCCACTGGAAATTAAATTTAAAAAAATACAGAAGCCCGCATCACAATCATAATAGCAGATTCATATTCTCGACTCTCAAGCAAACAGCAGTTGTTTCACAGCATCAGTGTTCAAGCCTTAGGGTACTAGCTAAGATACAGTCGTATTTATGTAAAAATATGTATTTTTAGCCAAAAAATAAACACAAAGGTCTTGGGATTTAGGCTCAACAGTGTAAAGGGAATACAAAGCGTGCCATCACTTTTGTTTTGTGCTCTTGGCTAAAAAGGATCAAAGAGACGAAATTTCAACTATCATGGTCAAAATATTGTTGTTATTAAAAAGGGTGGTAGGTACAGTAACTAGTAACTGGCAGATCCCAGGAGTGTTGGCAGAAAGGAACCGAGAACCAGAAAGAGAAATTAAAGTAAGTTTTTCAGGTAAAGGAGTACCTTTTGATGGATATTTACCAGTTCTTCTAGGACATTTTTCTTCTTCTATTTATTCTTCATTTTTGTTTCTATTCAGAATATTACCATTATTAACTATTCAGACATTCGCGTTGCCGACCCTATAAAGTGATAATTTGCTATGCTGACACCTTAAATTAGGTTGCTGTCAACAAAGCATAATTATTATCCTCATGAGCTTTTTCAATATCTAAATTAATTATCTAATCAATCTTGTATCAATAAGGCGGGTTTTCTTCTCACGCTGACCGTCGGTGCTGATAAGTGAATCGGATGTGTTACTATGAAGCGTTTTTGACTTACGCTGACCGGTCAGCGCTGACCGAATCAGTTGTATCAGTTGAGTTAGTTGACCGACTAGCTACGCGCTGACGGTCAGCGCCGACGGTCAGCATGAGAAGAAAACCCGCCTAAAGAAAGATGTGAGAGTTGACATGACAAAAATGATTGTCATGTTTAGAAAGGAAATCCGATAGTCATCGAGTTATATTCACCCCTTGCCACTGCTATTTATTTTATATCTTCAACTGTGACACAATTATGGGATCCTCGTTATACATTAATATATAATATACAAAGCTAGGTGCAAACAGGAAATATACCAGTGAATTTCACGCCTTATTATTCTCATTGTTCATAATCAACGGTATGATTTAAACAAAACCAATTTGTTGAATAATTTTGTTATGAAGCAGATAAATACAAAATGATATTAAATTTACAGTTTTGCGATCGGAAATTAATTTTTATTATGAAGTTATTTTATATATATTTCGCACGTAAAATTTTAATTAAAACCACGATAAATAAATCCTGATAAATTCTAGGTCATATTATTTTTTTGGTTAGTGTTATTATATGTATTTCATTTCATAATTCTGGGTCTATCGTAGTATTTTTTTGGTTAGAGTTGGATGACTTTTAACAGGTCTTTTCATCCTGGACTCATCTTTTTCATTATATTGTGACATGCTGACGCTCGTCTAATGCTTCTACAGGAGGTGGCTGTACCTGTGACTCTCACACATATAAAACAATTTACATAGGGGTTATACGGGGTCACTTGGTTGCAAATGATCTCTCCTACATCCCCTTAATTGATTGCCAACCATATTACCACTACCCTTATACTCGAAAATGGTTGAAATTTGCATAGGGGTCATAAGGGGTCATTTCTTTGCAGATTAACTCGCCTACATCCCCTTAAAGGATTGCCGACATTAATACCAGTAATCTTGTTTATTAGGTATATTATGTAGTAGTGTAGTACACCCACATTTCACCAATTATATTAAAGCCCCATGGCCCCCATGTATCTAATAGTGGGCGAGCCTATTGAAACCGGGCATAAATCCAGACTCCAGGCTGCTACTGGGAATTTCTTAATAAACAGTTTGCCGGACCCGGGAATCGCACCCAGACACCCTCAGCATTCACGCTTGCGACCACTAAACCGTCGAAGTAATCTCACACTTATGCCTAACAGACAAACTACTATTATACCTATTATCAAAACAGTACGTCTACCCATCCGTACACGGCCAAAACTCAAAATACATATACAGGGTGGCAGGTTAGACAGTGGAAATATTTAAAGGGGTCATTGTACTCATCATTATGAACAACATTTACTATGTGACCGACCCAGAAATCGCGAAGAAAAAAAATCTGCTGGTCCATACATTTATGTTCACATAACTCAACAAAATGTATGGAACAGCTGATTTTTTTTTCGCGATGTCAGTTTTGGTCCCATTGTAAAAGTTGTGCATGACGATGACTAGGTACACTCGACGTCATTGACGGTCGACCACTTTTCACCCTTATGTTCTTAGTAATAAGGGTGAAAAGTGGTCGACCGTCAATGACGTCGAGTGTACATACATTTTGCCACTGTCTAACCTGCCACCCTGACATACTACAATAATCGAAATAACGTTAGTAAATTATAATGTTCAGTATCTTCAAACTTAAGTGCTTTGCTATCAACGCTTAAAAAGCGCTAAACAAAGGCATTTTCAATTTATCCATAATCCCATCTTCATTATTAAACTTAAAGCAATAAATACCCTTTTGAGAAAACCGCCACCAAAATATTAAAATGTTGTATTAAAATCTTTTCACGAAGCTCAAGGTGCTAAATAAAACACAAAAGTTATTAAAACTTTCTTAGGAATCTGTTGAAAGTTTAAAAGTAACACGACGACATTTAATAATTTCATGAAACGCATTTGTGTTATTGAAATTAAGATTTAAAATTAACGATAACGCTCCTGCTCTACCTACTTTACTTTTAATGTCAAAGCCTGTGTCTAAATGTGCGCGAATTAAGGCGTTACAAAATAACGCGTTAAACATAAACAAGTGGTTATATTATTGTAGTTGGTAGAGTTATCGGCTAATTATTAACATCTATAGTAATGTCGTTAGTAAAGGACACGGCAGACGCCCATAGAACGCTGGGCCTCAGATTGTGTATGTCGGTACAGATATGAAATTAGTTTGGTGTGATCGAGTATTTCAATAGTATTTAAATTCATTTTTTATTTGTTTTTGTACGTAATTGGGTTAAAGAGAAATCTTCGTATTTGTGACAGTAAGGTTAAGTATGGTGTGAATGATGCAATGAAGTACAGCCCGACTAATGAGTTCTCAATTCAAAGGTTTTAGTTGCTGTCGACATGATACTCTATGGAGGCACGCGCCAGGGCGCATGCACCCGTTTTTGTTTTATTATTTTTTTCAAAATGTCAACGCCATAATCATTTTATTTCGTATTTGTTTCCATTTTTTGTTTCAATTCTTAATCTCTAAGATAAAATAGGCAAAGAACAATTAAAATATATCTTTATTTTTGGTTAAGCTTTTATTAGTGTACCAGATCAAGCCCAAAACTGCCGACGTCCTTTACGCGTTAAAGTGTAAGCCACTTCTGCTTAGTGATATATGCGAGGAACATACGAAATTAATGTGCAAAACAAGGCACAAAACAAGCGAGTCTTTCAAAGTCGCCACAACAAGTAGAATAGATATCAAATCGATATCGGATAAATTATTCTGTAAAATTGAATGGTTGAATCAGCATTATTGAAGGCTTATTTCTTCCTTACTTTGAGCCTTAATTGCTCCGCCGGCAAACCTATTTCCTTTAATAAAAAACGATTCTGTTTCTCGAAGACTGTATTTCGTTTCAATAATCACAATAATTCCTTTGAAACTTTTGCGGGCAGCTGTTACAAGCCTAATCTCGGCTAATAACGATTGGGAAGCGATTATACACGGCTATATCTAAATAATGAGGCCGATAAAAAAGTATGCCCTAATCAAAATGTTTTTAAAATGCGATTTTCTTGGGAAAGTTCTACCGAAATAGCTTTATCTACTATCTGTTTTACGTTTATACATTTTAGGAAACATAAAGTAACGGCAGAATAGGTATTTAAACGAGGTGTAGACCTTGTTTAGATATTGTGTGTACAGCCAGCAACAAAATTTGCTTAACACTTAAGTTTTTTAAATCAAAAACGGACACAATAATACAAGATAAGCAAAATGAGTGAAAAAAAAAATAAACTGACTGCGCAATAACTTTTGACACTACCTAACTACATTCTGTGTACCTACTTCTACCACAATGCAGATGACAAAGGACACATCATAATATTTTACTTAGACATACTCTCTAAAAACATTACTCTCTTTCCGGGGCAGTCGGGTAAAAAAGATCGAAACAAATATAGCATTAAAATAACACAAAGTCTTGACTATAACATTAAATACTGAAAAGGTAGGTACCTATAGATTAATTTTATGTCAACTTAGGTTGTATTAATCAACCTCTGTTGCTAAACGTATTTTTCTTATTTCAGATCAGTTATTCTTTCTTTTCTTTATTTCAGGTATGCTGAGTTTTAAGATGGCTTCGGTATACAAACATGAAGTTTTGAAGGTAGGTTACGGAGCCCAGACAGGAGACAATAATGGTGACTGGATGAATACAACTTGATCTGACTATAAAATAAATGGTAAATAACGCAAATAAAAGTGGATATATTTCGGTATACTGATGATTATAATACGTCATGTGCTTTAAAATACAAAAATTTGGATTTCCGATTTAAAATTCCTGTGTCGTGAATAAAAATAATAATATTTTTTATAAATAAATTATTTATTCAGATACATAACTAAGATCCAGAGAATTGGTTAGTGTATTTCATATTTAATATTTTTCATAATATTTATCAGTTTCTTTTCAATAAATTATATCCTAAATACTGTGGAAAATCTTGGCGCTGGAGTAAGAAATATTATGAAGTTAAAACTCATGTAAAAAAAACATTTTTCAAAATCACTACATTATTACCCGCTTTCACTGTACCTTACCGTACCTACTGTACCATAACTATGTCCTTTTGCTCGGATAGTTGTGCTCGGCGCTTGATGACGTCTGACGTTAAGGGAATTACCCCTCAGTGCAATCATGCGATCATAATCTTATCTATCACACAGAATCAGTACTCAAGGGTCCAATCAAGTGATAATTACAGTTCCCGATAAATTATTGCCTACCACAAAATTTAACACTATAGATTATCTGTTAACCTAATTTTAGTTAACATAATAATAGTCATAAATATCTCGACTTGGCGCACGAGGTTGTTGACATGTGGAGTGTTGACTCGGCTATCATTGTGCCGATTGTCGTATCGACCAATGGCCTTATGGCCAAGAGCCTCGACCAACATCTTATGAGGCTCTCGTTAGGCGGCTGGATCAAGGGCCTGATACAAAAGGCAGTTCTCCTTGAAACGGCGCGCATTGTGAGGAGGTTCCTGTCTCTGGAGCCCTAACCGCCGGTAGCTTGGACCCTGCTCCCCATACAAGTGGATCCCTATTTTTTATATTTTTAAATGTTTTTTAATTATTATTTTTTTTTAATTAGAGAAATATTAGGTCGGGGAAAAAGTTTCTTCGCATTTTTTAAGAAAATTCAAAACATTTTTTAATAAAGTTTATTTACATTTAACTAAAGTATGTAGGTACCATTTTGTTCGATAACTTTTTGCCATCTTGTAGGTAGGGACATAATCCCATTGCTATAGAAATTTTGGGACTTCTGGTCAAAATACCGCGACAAGTGGTTTTGGCAGTCCTCTCGTGATGTTAACCTGACACTGCCTAAAGAATTCTGAAGAGACCGAAACAGGTGGAAATCTGAAGGTGCAAGGTCAGGACTATACGGCGGATGCATTAACACCTCCCAGCCAAACTCTCTTAATTTTTGTTGGGTGGCTAAAGATGTGTGAGGTCTAGCGTTATCATGATGAAAAACCACACCCCTTCTGTTAATTCCGGCCGCCTTTGAACACGACCTTTTTCGCACGTTCTTGTCATACGTGATCCACTTTTCATCACCAGTTATCAGCTTCTTCAAAAATGGTTCGGTTTCATTATGTCGTAATAAAGAATCACAAATGAGTACACGGTTCAGTGAGCTCGTAAGGTACCCAAATGTCGAGCTTTTTTGTGTACCCAGTTTTTTTTAAATGCGCCAAAACTGTTTTGTGGTCAATTTCCAGTTCTTCAGCTACGTCGTAACTACTGGTATGCCGATCTTGCTCCACTTTTTCAAAAATGGCATCCATTTTATCCGTAATAGGGCGACCAGAGCGACATGCATCTTTGACATCAAAATTTCCGGATTGAAAACGCTTAAACCAAATTTGTGCTACTCTCACAGACACTACACTAGGTCCATAAACATCGCAAATTTTTTTCGCGGCTTGCTTTGCATTTTTACCTTTTTTGTAGTAAAATTTTAAAATGTATCGAATTTCTTCATTAGATTCACTCATCTTGACGGTACGAAAAACAAATGAAAATCACACATTTTCCTAATTTGAATTTGGAATTATGTTCTTTAAAATTTAAACTTTCAATGATACCAAAACCAGCCAGATACAAATAGTATAGCCAAAGAGATTTTATTACAAGTTCATACATGCTATAATGCGAAAAGACTTTTTCCCCAACCTATTATTTAAAAATGTAAAATATATGTTTATAAAATGAATAAATGGAATGTCATAATACAAATTATTGATCACCAAAACTGTGTAAGTACAGCGTATTCACAACTTAAAAACGTACAATTTCTAAAACCAAAGTGATATCTATCACCACCTACCACAATTTAAGTTAAACAATAATACTTATCTAAATTGAGGACCTTCTCCATCAAATCTGTTAAAGTCAGTTCAAAAGACATTTTCCGTTTATATATACATTATAAATTTCAATTTACGAGCTACCGCACTCAGTATTTAAGAGCTATTCAATAATATACATAAACATATTTATGTTAAAAGGCATTATAAGTTAATAGGTACTACAGGGTACTACACTAGTGAAGCCGTAAAAAGTTTACTCGCAGAGGTAAAGGGTTTCCAGCGAGATCCAGCAATCTATAACTTCATAATATTATTAAACATCTAAATAATTTATCCATCCAGCTCCTTTCACATCGAGATCCATTCACTAATGGGTGGTTTATTTGTAGAAGAACCACTTTTCTAGTATATTGCTGCCTATCCGGGGACCACAAGGTCCACAAGTGAATTTCAACTTGTAGTACCGATATCAAGCAAAGAAAAGTCGCTTACCTAGGCCACGTACTTAGAAACGACCTATATGTCCTCCTCAAGACCATCATGATGGGCAAAATCGCTGGGAAACGTAAAGTCGGAAGGAGCAAAATGTCATGGCTCAGAAACATAAGAGAATGGACCGGCATCAAAACTGTAGAACAACTATTCAGACTAGCCATGGACAAGAAAAAGTTTAAAGAGCTGACTGCCAACCTTCAATGATGGAGAGGCACTAGAAGAAGAAGAAGTACCGATATTTTGTATCAACAGTCTCCAGTATGAAGTGGCCGCTTGTAACAACAAACTGCGACTGCCATTCTTTTGGCCATTCATGGCGATCATAGCATCGTCCATTCTCCATTGCATTGCAGTGATGCTGTCAGCGATACTAAACATGTATGAATGTAACGTAGACAATCAGTTTATAGTTTCGCTCGATAATTGACTTTACCAATCTATGAAATATACTATATTTATAGTGGCATTGTAACACCTAGAGAGCATTTCACATACCTAAGAAGTCCCTTTGACTGAATTTCAATATCTTAAAACGTTTTTAACGATGTTGAAAGATCGTCGATTTTTCATTACCAATTCTCGTTCACCGCTTTTTGGTTTCCTGGGCATTATTTTAACACATAAATCTACAAAAGACATAACACGTTAAGACCTAAACACAGACAATGGAGCCAACGTAGAGTCGAAGAGACTTTTTACGTGAAACTCTCTATGGTCTCTATAGCTTAAGGTGTATCACTGACACTAAATTTTCAATAGCACCAAATAACATTTCATAAACCTACATGGGAAAATACTTGCAATGAAAACCATTTGTGCTCACCTTCTGTATCTCATCGTTAATCCCAAATGTAGTCTCATTATATTCGTAGTGTTGCTGTCTGTCTGTCACCGTCACTCACTATCTAACGTGCATGGCTCCGTGAAGATAAGCACGTTACCTGTCAGCTGAACGCTCCCAATATAGTAACGTTACTTTAACGTCGGATGGCAAGGATTTCGCTTGTCATACCGGTTTCTTGAGTGAAAACTGTTTTGAAGTCTTGCTGAGTTCAGCTATAATTGAAGCTATCTGCTATTGTTAAAAATTTACTTAATATCGTAGGTAAATCGACCTCACAGTAAAAACGGACACTGCGTCGGCGTCGTCGAATTAGTCCCTGTTATTATATGCTCAAAAATAGGATGGAAAGCATGTCGACTAGCATGTACAGAACGAGCTAAAAAACTGGCATGCTTATTTTTAGTATAATATGCAAAAAGTATAAAATGAGAAAGAAATAAAGAAAACAAGTTTGTTTTCTTTATTTTATTCTTGAGCATGTATTATTATCAGAAGCTATTTTGCATCTGACTACACAATACAAATGCATCATTAAGCCACAGATTTTCCGTAAAACAAACTCAAACAGAATAAGATGAAATAAGAAATTATTCAATGTCAAGGTACCTTTTAGATATTGAGAATTTCTAAAAGTGATTTATTATTTACCAAGAAAACACTCCGTTGTAGTTATCATAAGCGCAAATATTTGTATCAGTCTCAGCTTTTCTGGAATTATTTTTTGCTCCCAGTTCTTCCCTATTACTACTATGTTTCTTTTCCTCGGTTGTGTTAATGTCGGAAATTTCAAAATATCCAAAGAATTTATTAGGTGAAGAAAATTAATTTAAACTTATTATAAATTAATGATAACTATAATCTTGCAGTTGATGATCATGAGGAGAAGGATTTGCGAGTTCTTTCATAATAACGATAATAATAATTCCCCCTGTATCCGAAATTATCATAATAACACGAATATTTATATCAACATTGAGTTTCTATGAAGTAGGTATGATTTAAAATTTACTTACTCTTCACTGGCGTTGCTAAAGCTGAGAACACTTTCATATGAATTGGTATTCTGAGAAAATATCATACAACCTTTTAAAAGGATTACATTCAAGAATATAATATTTACATATCCGAAGAAACATCTCAAGCATTTTATAAATGTTTTCTAGCAAACTTGCTTCTGAGAGCATTTTAAATCATAGTTGGCAGTTATTGGCCAGGTTTGAGAACTAGTTCTAGGCAAAAATAAAATGAAGTGGCCGGACTTGCTCGCTTTCGGCAACTGTGAAAGAAAGTTAGGAAAATGTTATAATTCAATCAAAGTATTTTGCATTGGTAAGAGTTTTTCCGAAGACTGATTCCTTTTAAGGTTCTTTTGTAATCTTAATTAACAGGAACTTCTCATTCATAAAAATCTATGTGCTGGCTGAGTATAAAAATTAAACGAGTATTTCTTTCACATACATTTGGCATAATCATGCTACAGTTAAATGATTTTTTTAATGTCATTACGGTACCTAGATAAAAAAATGGTTAACCAAAAACTTTAACATTATTTTGAATTGAAAATTAGTGGTATTACATATCCTGGAATTCACAAAATTATCCGAGCTATAATTAAATATTTGTTTTCCTAGTGTATGGTAACATAATTATACTTTGAGAAAATTTCGGGGATTTCCACTAAATTCAGAGTAAGAAAAATAGGTTGATTGTAATTTTTCACTTTTCAGTATTAGATACCTACCTCAATGCTACGCACACAAAGCCGAATTTACTCATTACAAATTTTGGCGAAGTAATTTCGGTGAATATTTCAGTACCTACCCTATTCATTTTTCGTATTCTTCTCATCATACATCTCGGCATCATTATACCTACTTAGGCAAAATGTAACTTTTTGTGACACCTTTTATTAACTGTCTAGACCTACACATAGTTTACGTGAAATAAATGCATTTTTCAATTTGGTTCTCGGCTTGTTTCCTTGCTTCATTCCCTGACAGATCAGTCAAAGCTCGCATCTCTGAATAGTATAAACAAAGTCGCTTTTCGTATCAGTGTGTTTGTCCGCTTAGTTCTTTTACACTACACAATGGATCTCAATGAGGTTTTTACCATCATTCAGAGAGTTTATTCCGGAAGGTTTGTTGTTAATACGTTAATTTAACTTATACAGGGTGGCAGGTTAGACAGTGGACATATTTTAAGGGGTCATTGTACTCATCATTATGAACAACTTTTACTATAGGACCAATCCTGACATCGCGAAAAAAAAATCAGCTGTTCCATACATTTTTATTCAACATCTTAACAAAATTTATGGAACAGCTGATTTTTTTTTTCGCGATTTCAGGGTTGGTCCTATATAGTAAAAGTTGTTCATAATGATGAGTACAATGACCCCTTTAAATATTTCCACTATCTAACCTGCCACCCTGTATATACACCCTTGCGAAGTAGTGTCGGGTCGCCAATTATGTATAAATGTAGGTATACCACCATCTTATTCCACTTATAACACACTATGCGAGGACTACCGTGTCATTTTAATTCAATTAAAACTACTTAAGTGGAAGACGATGCTCAAATTAGTGTAGCAGGCTTTTAGAAAGCAACATTGCCGGAAGACGTTTAAGTTTCTACTCTTCCCTTAATAAAGCATGTTAAAAGCTTTTTAGTGCAGTAAGTTATTAACTATTATTAGCCGTTACTATCTAATTTTGGAATATTTTATTATGTAAGATTAATATTTTGCTTTTTATTTTAAAACTAGACTTTTGCCCGCGACTTCGTCCGCGTGGACTACAATGACTTAGTTTAAATGACCTCCGTAATGTAGAGTGGCTAGTAGGTACTACCAAGAGGTCAAGCTGTATCTCTGGTTTATCCCACCGGAATTAGATAAAACGTGGCTTAGATTTTAAGTTGGACCCCAAGCTATCGAACTGTGAATACCACATCAAAATCCGTTCAGTACTTTTTGCGTGATGCGCGTACAAACGGACAAACAGACAAAAATTCAAAAAAAAGTATTTTCGGGCATGGTTACGTTTCAGTACCCTATGCCGACTATTTCTTCTGGAATATCTTCAATGTACAGACACGGCTATTTTACAATTTTATAATAGTATAGAAATCTGATCAAATGGGAAAGAACTGATTATCTTACGTTGTATTTTTGCAGTTTACAGTAAACTAGCTGATCAGGATAATAATAATTGTGTCAGTTTGGAGAAATCTTTATAGTAATAATATTAATATTAAGGTGACTCTGTGATGTAGTATATCTACTTACATTCTACATACCTACCTAAATAGTGTTTTGTTTCAAAAATATTTTATTTTAACCCGCGTAATAATATGCGATATCACTGACTTGTGGTAAGAGTAAAACCTGAACTTCTGGTGTAAGCAAGTGTGGACACCAAGTTTAGAGGTTTCTTCTCCATTTCGGGAGATTATAATAGTATTATAAATTATTATTGGTAACCCTTTTCAAACAAAGAAGCCAAAGAGAAACCTCAGTTGGAAATTTAATGTTTATGAAAGGTACTAATTTTATTATTAGGCTCTATTTATTAAACACCAAGGGTGTTTTGTAACTTATGATTAATGATTTTAATAATTCAGGAGCTTATGAATGGGTAAACAGTTCGTTCTTATTTGGGTCGGTAACCAATCTTTACACAAAGCGTTTTGTTTTTGTCAAATTTAATAAAAAAATAGTAACTTTTTACTTTAAAAGAAAATAAAGGTAGTTATTACTTACATTGTAATTATGAAAAATACAATAGAATGATGTAAGTAATCTAATAACTCACAAAGTTTAATTTTCGATTTTATATAGGTACCTATTCTTTAATTGCATTACCAAGTATATCAATAGTTACTTAGAAATGAATATCAATTTTAATTATTTTTAGAAAACTTGTAGATTCCTACAAGATTCTTCCCCCTTTGTACCTATATTGTGTTCCAAAAGAATCCAAATCTCACGTTCAACTGTACACACCACTATCAATATAATCTTATGTGGACATGAATCATATTTCGTTGGATTTTTGCGACAAATCTAATGTTTATCCAACACACTTGTTTATGATTCACCCTGCTCTACATGTTCCGATTTAATTCTACGAGATTCTACGTTAAACTACGGTATACTTTATAGATTACAACGAGAATTTACAAAACTTCACTGGTTCATAGATAGGATTATGGTGAGCATGGGAGAATTATTTAATGTTGCCTACGTGGTTATTTGGTTGAGGGTGAATTTTTTTATGACGTAAGTACTTTTTAATATCTGTTGCGTTTTAGATGTAATCTTTCAAAAGCATTAGGTACATTCACATACACCAAAATCATAATATATTTACCGAAGGTAATGTTTAAAGTAACAAAGATATATATTTTCTTATTGAATCTTCTTTCAAGTCAGTAAAACGTTAAACCCGGTCTACGGACAGTTTCACAATGCTATCGCGATCTTCAACAATAGCCTAAAGATTAATCGATTTATCGAAAGTATCGATAGGCACTTATTTTATCGATAAAATACAGCACTATTGTCATTGAAAGAATTCGATAATGATCAGGGTATTAGGGCTCGCGTGGATGGTGTAATAAACTGTTTTGTATAGGGTGTACTTTATGGGGTATTTAACTCTTCAATGGGAATTGGCGGCACGGTTGTCGCTGTGTGCTGGTGCGCGACGTGTCGCGAGTTCGATTCCCGAACGAAGCAAATGTTCGTTGTAGCTGTTTGTATTTTTATAATCATATATTTGCAGAGGTTAACGTACTTTCCCCCCTGGCCATGAGACATCGTGCAAACTAGGTTATCTTCATTGCTCTAGCAGACTGCTGCCATAAGCAGGGCTTTATGAACTGTTTTAAACATTTTATCGACCAGGAATTTGTCTTCGAAACCAATCTTACGCTACTATAGCAATATTTTGCAAAAAAATCACAAGAAGTTGTAAGAAAACTGGTTTCTTGTAGGTACTCAACACAAACTGGACGTAGCCCAACAATGCAGTTTATTATAAATAGCCTCATCCAGCGGATTGGGAATTCTTAGCAACATTGTCTCGAAAAATGTTGGACAATATCAAGCAATGTCTACATATCTGAGTGAATTTTAAAGCTGAAGTTTTTCGGAATGAAGTTCCTTAATGCGGCTTGCGGTAAAAGTTAACTCCTAGATATTGTCATGCGATGACACGATGACGATTTTATACCTATAAACTTTATAAAGCTAAGCTAGCTGTCACGGTTTTTATCAGGGAAGTCAGATAAAATATCGGTTTAAAAGGCCTGCTTGCGCGTGCGCTGTTGTGTTTCGTGCGGGAATCGAACCTGTAACACGTTGCGCAGTAGAAGAAGTAGTAAGGCTTTTTATGAAAGAGCTTTTCCGGGGAAGTACAACCACCATACCTATATCTGCCGCTAAGCAGCATTGCTGTGTTCCGATTTGAATGGTATGGATTATGGTGTAATTACAGGCGATGGTCGTGTAATTACATGTTTGGGGAATGGAGGAACAAGGTGGAATATCCCTCCATTGAAAAGGGAGGATCCTCCTACCAGACCGGGTGTTATGGTCTGGCGGGCCACTGCCCCGACAGTTGATGTCTGGTTTCTGTATAATAATATATGCTAATTGCTATGAAAACTCTGCTTGCGGGATGTAGGCATGCGACGTTAACCGTCATGTAGAGACACTTGCAATGTTGTCACTGTTAGCTGTCTAGCTATGTCGGTAGTCTTCGCTGTTGTCGGCAGATATCGCTACACATGAAACATTTTCTACTTTGTCTCTAGGGTGGACGACGCATTGCGATGGTTCTGGTATTGCATTATGTCTATAGGCGGTGGTGACCACTTACCATTAGGTGGACCGCCTATTTGCTTGCCGCACAATAATATAAAAAAAATCTATTACACATCCTCTACTCCAATCGTGCCGTCGAAATCTTTCATATGGCAATCTCAATAAGTTGACTCATAGTAATCTTCACCTAGGTATCTCTGAGAAAAATAATTGATTAACATTAATAAAACACAAAGTGAGACATTTTTTCCAGTTGTTTTTCTAAACGAAAATAAATAAAACTGCATTTAAAATGCACATATTTTTAATTAAATAAATGCTATGCTAGAAATAAAGTAGAGCATACTACTCGTAAGTATAATTTATAAAGATTCGCGCACACAGTGGTCTAAAAACATATGTTTTTGACTCTAGTTTGAAAGCACTAAAATTGGTGGGCAGCTTTGACAAAAACGCTGCCCAGACCGTATTAACAAAGTATCCATTTGCTGTAATTTCAAATTTAAAAAATCACAACAAAAGCAAAACAGCAGTGAGTTTTTAAAGGTCAGAAACTATTTGAGCATAATAATATCTAAAAATATAATTAGCATGATCTACCACAAAACTTTGAATTTGCATTGCATTTTGCATGAAATACAAGAAAAAAATTCTTTCGTCATGTTTCTTTGTACCTAATATTTTCAAGCCACTATCTTCTCCTTCGCCACTTAATAAGTGTAGGTCGAAATGTCATATCCCTTGCCCATGACCTTGTCATCGATCCAGTCTCTTTGAACGGATATATCCAAATATACCGCAGAAACGCCGTCGTCCTCGTCGTCCTCGGGTTCGACACCCCAGGCGACAATACCCCTTTCAACGTAACGGTCTTTTTCGTTCTCAATAGGACAAGATAGGGGTGCACAGCCACCGCCCTGACAGGTTTCCTCATCAGGTTCTCCACCAGCGCACATAAAGGAGGAATGCAATTGGGACAACTCTCCCAGCCAAGTTGTGCGGAGATATGCCTGACATTTATCGAGGCTTAATACGGGCATCTCGACCTTTAGTAGAACCTTAGAGTACCGTCCATCTTTGCCGATCTTTTCTCTGCCCCAGCCTGTAGCGAAGCAACGGGTGCTCTTTTCCTGAGGAATACGCGCGGGTGGTAAACAGGCCACACCAACATTAGGCACCAGGCCCACGGGCTTAGCGAGGAAAAGAAGTGCGATATTGTAGAATTCTTTTTCTTTGTTATAGTCTTCATGAATCTTTATTGATGCTACATCTCTGTCTTGGTACGGATAGAGCTCTTTGGTGGTTTCAGTGTCCCATTCTCCTGCTGCCCTAATCTTCATGGTTTCGGCACCGTCAACATAGTGGGCATTAGTCAACACCACGCTCGGGTGAATTAAAGAGCCTGCTCCGGTGTGAACGTCAATTGTAGGACCCTCTGGTTCACTATCGTTAATTAACTTGATCCTGATAAGAGCGACCACCCAAGGGAACTCTCCGAACTTCGTCGTTCCGACAGTTTCACTGTTGCTTCGCAGGCCGACGCCATCAGGGTTAGCCCAGCCGCATCCTTCGCGACGTGCAGCCATGTGTGGAGAGCTGGAGGTCTGGTTTAGCGATGAATCCACGTCTACATTGCTCTGGCAGTAAACTGCTGCCACAAGCAGGAGGGTAGGCAGCGTTCTTAACATTTTATCGTCCAGGAATCGTATTTGAAACCAAACGTATCACTATTATAATGTAATATTTTGCAAAACAATCACAAGAAGTTTTAAGGAAACCGGTTTTCGGATAATGTACCGCGGTGGTCGGTTCACGGCACAAACTGGATGCAGCTCAGTGATGCTATTTATTATGAAGTGCAGCCGCCATTTTAATAGCCTTATACAGGATGTCCCGTTATGAGTGGTCCAAGGGGCAACCCTGAAAGAGGAACATGTCTAACTATCAATCTGCATCATTAGTTTGGGAGATTTCTAAATCGATTAGAAACTATTACGGTTTTTATGTTTTCCCAGAATTTTTGCACATCATTTACATTTCGATTCCGCACAGTCAAACTGCTTAATGAATGAAGCTGAATTTTTGCACAGATATACTTTAATAATGTAGCTACGTGATACAATAACAGTATTAGAAAAAACATTGAGGCAAATCTTATTTTTTTAAATGTTTATTTACAAATCTAAATACCGAATAAAAATGTTCAACTTTCTGACACACGCTGTGAATAAAAAATGTACTACAGTGTACGTGCACATGATCTTAAAAATTAGTCTAGAGTGTGATAAGTATTGTGTAAAAAAATTTCTACCTTATAGGGAACATTAAATATTTTCATTTATTTCAGACAAACACAAAAATCAAGAAAAATTATAAAGAAATACTTTGGTTGATTTTACTGTAATTTATTAGATTATTATGAAAAAACAATAAAAAGCAGTTTGACTGTGCGGAATCGAAATGTAAATAAGATGCAAAAAATCTGGGAAAACATAAAAACCGTAATAATTTCTAATCGATTTAGAAATCTCCCAAACTAATGATGCAGATTGATAGTTAGACATGTCCCTCTTTCAGGGTTGCTCCTTGGACCACTCATAACGGGACACCCTGTACATTTAAGGGCACTACAGAAGCTAAACGCTAGTTTTATAATGTCTTAAAGTATTATAATCCACTGCAATAAATAAAATTAGAAGTTTATATGATATTCAGGATATATGCTGGTTAAAACAGGAATATTTTCTTGTTTCATGCCTTTCAGTTCGATTTTTGTCGTAGTCAGTGAGTTGATAACAGTGTGAGGGTGGGCGGAATTTTTAATGTGTGGGAGATCTTTTTATTCACAAGGAGCGCTTGTGAATTGTGTTGAAAAATGTACTAAAAGTGGCAACAGTTGTTCCCGTACTAATTTGCTGTGATGGCATCTCTCCTTGTTTCTACGATCTGAGGACGTAACCATACTAACCATGGATTGGATTGGATTTGAATTTTTGTCTGTTTGCGCACAAACAGACAAAAATCCAAAATATATTTTTTTCACGCAAAAACTATAACAACGGGTTTTAATGTGATTTTCACAGTTTGGTAGCTTGGGGTCCAACTTAAAATCTATGCTACATTTCATCTAATTCGGTGGAGTGAACCAGAGATACAGCTTGACCTCTTCGTAATACTAGCCACCCTACACCAAGGTCATTTAAATTGATCAATAAGTATATTAGGTATAGTTCGCGCGGACGGAGTCGCGGGCAAAAGTCTAGTGTATAATATAATAATATCAACGGTTTACCAAGTTCTCAAGAAACTTTTCCATTTTAGATAATTATAGAAACCTGTGGTAATGAACCCACATTATAGATTCCGTTTTGTTTGCCGTGTTTACCTGCAAAATAAACTAGCAAACATTGTTTTCAATACGGGCGCAATGAAATCCACTTTCAGGTCACGTATAAAGGCCTGTTGATTTGGGGTATTATGTGTCTCTTTATAGGTAGGTATATCTTATAAATATATTTATTATGTTCACGTTCGTCATTTGAGATGAGTCGAGCGTGAAGTTCGCGAGACAAATACGGAAATAGATTTCTGTTTTTTACCTCTTAGCTGTTAAGAAGCCTACTTATAGCCTTAGTTGGGCGTTTTTCTATTGGAACGGCGCAGCATGGCGATCAGCCAGCAGCCCGGAGAACAAAAATGTATCAAAATATCAAAATAATAAGGTGTTAAAGTATGAAGTTGCAATTTTAATGTAGCTGGCCTATACATTAAAACGGCAACTTGATACTTTAACATCTATTAAATGACACGTCTGTCCACTGGCCCGCGACGGTGATGATACATTTTTGCTTCTCCCTGGTGATACCTACATTTTTGCTTCCCCCCAAAAATACATTTTTGCTTCTCCAGCCTGCCGGGCAATCACCGTGCCATGGAAAAACGCTCAATAGAACAATACTTATATACCCTTTTCATTTTGATTAGTAATTTAAATGCCTTTCAAGCTTTTTTGCATAGCGTTAAAACGAGATCGAAATTACAAATACCTAGTTCTGTGTAATCGAACAACCAACTTTGAGTTATGCTCTAAAATGCGTATGATTGTTTTTGTTGGTAATAAATCAGTCGTCATAAAATTAAAAGTAGGTATATGACTAGCTGTTGTTCGCGACTTCGATTACATACAAACTTCAACGCCTTTTTTGACTTATTATAAAAGATTTTCGAAAAAGATTTTCTTAGTAGATACCTATACCTACTTATCCACTCTAGAACATTCTTTGGCAACGCAGTTATCTTCAAAACACGTTTCTATCTTTAGTAGCGTTTTCTGCCAATTCCATGAAGCGTTTTCTGTCAAAATATAGGTGGGTATGCCCGCATCATAATTTATTATTATTTAACTATGCAGTTTAGATTTCCCGGTAAAGTTGTAATTTCGTTTTGAATAGCGATAAAAATAAGCTAAAGTAAATGAAAACTTAGTCACTTAAGAGAACACGACGTAATACATTGTACTAGTGGTTGAAACTGAAATAGAACTCCCAGTTGGTAGAGTTTTTCATTCAATTACCTATATGGTTGTGAGCGGTTGTACTCGGAAATGTTTAAATACTGCTGTGTGTCGCATTTGTTGACATCCAACTTATATACCGGTATAAATAGATTTTACTTCTCAGTCGATTTGATTGATTAATTGCGCTTGCTTGATTGATATACTTATTGCAATCCACAAATGAATATACCTACCTAGCCTCCTTATTACCACCACAACTATAATTTTTCCGCCTTCCATCCTACCTTCTTCAGATCATCGGCTCATCTGTCAAGGGTGTCTTAGGTACTCCTCGTTTGCATAGTAGGTAATAAATTGATTACAGGACTATAGTATGTTCTATTAGCCTTAAAAAAGCTTATTTTTTAGAGTTCCGCACCTCAAAAAGGAAAAACAAAACTTTTATTACTTGGTAGCCTTCTGTTATGAACTTATGACCCTTTTTCTCAGGAATTGATAGAGGTAACAAGTTAAAATATTAGTAGTACAAGTTAAAAATAAGTTGAAAAAATACTAAGGTCATTACGGTTGAGGTGTAAAAAAATCATGCTTCTAAGTCAACGCTAAATCAAAAGATACGTAGGTACAGCCCTTTATGACACAAGTTTGAGTAATTGGTTATTAGCGCTAAGTATATACACATAGCCATTGCCTCGTTATAAGTTTGACAAGCTGCTTGACCAATGCGTACTAGGCGCTGCGCTGACCTAAAGTTATACCGTATTATATTCCTCGGTACCTACGTGAGTTTACAACAAGCTACATAATTAAGTTTGTACGGAACCCACAGAATGCGAGTCCTACTCACACTTGTCCAATTCTTTCCACATCACAAACATTACTAACAAAATGCTTTTTACGCGAATATATTAAAGTTTTATTCTAAATCGTTTAGCCTTCTCTCTTATGACGTATTTACCTTCATATGTCGCAGCCGTGCCTCCATTATTTCATCCTAGACAGGCGACCTAAACCTTTTCTTTATTGTCTCCCTTCCTTTTTTTCGCAGACCGAACAAGATTTTCACTTAAATCACAGAGTTGTCCCGATAAACGAATATTTATGTAAATGCACAGTTTCCCGGCGACCGCATAAAATTGTACGATATTCCGCACGATCTCTGCACAATTTCTCATTGCAGAGTCGTTTATGTCAGAAAAAGGCGGCCGGGGTTCGATTCCCGTTGGGCGATCTGTTTTGTCTCGTTAACGCTTTGGGATATAGCTTGTTGGGACTTGTTTGATGAAACAAATTACGAGTATTTGAGGAGGAAAAAGAGCACAAAATTACTTTGCACTTGTCCTCGTAGTTACTTGCGACTCTGATATTGTGAGGATTTTGTAAGGTTGTATAATAATGTGAATGACAGAAAGATTAGACGTTAATCTTATACGACAACTAGTCTTTGCCCGCGTTTTCACTTGTATCCTTAAGAAAATGCATTATATAACCGGAAGGTTCAAGCTGTCTTCTTATCAAATTTCATCAAAATCTGTTCGGTGGTTTAACCGAAAAAACGTAAGGAACAGACAGAAAGACAAAGTTATTTTCGCATTTATAATGTTAGTTAGGAATATAGAATTTGAGAATATAACCTTAGCTAACCACATGGAAATCTATAAAGGTATTCAACAACACACATAAAAATGCATTGCGAGTTTAGCATGAATAATTTTGACGTGGCGTATGGTAACCGTAAAGGTGCCTGCAAACGATCCAATTTGACGCCCGATCTGGACCCCAATTCTGCTATTGCAATTGTGTATGAATGGTGTCATAATGACACCATAACGGTCAAAACCTAAGCGCTCATTGGCTTAGAGTAAGACTATCTGTTTCGTCATTGGTCAAAACGATGTCATTGAGAGACCATTCTGACACGATTACGACAATTGCATTAGCAGACTTGGGCCCCTGTAGTCAATCCGGGTGAGTCTCACCAGAGTCAGATCGGCAGTCGGCACACGAATAGGATAAGGCCGCGGCCGCACCGGTAAGGCGATTGCGGCGCGACGGCGATTTCGTGAAAACAAACTCGTATAAACATAATGACGGTGGTCGCACTGCTGCAGTGCGGCCATCCACATTATGTTTATATGAGTTTGCGGCCTAAAAGTTGAGTATGGTAAATGGTAACGTGCCTAATATGTCGAGACTCCCTCGGGCGGGTTCTACGAATCCGACGACAAATTAAATCGTTTATTTTTATAAAATTTTAATTGGTCATATTTATACGTTTGCTAAATAATATTTTTATAAATTGTCTAGTAGAACTTTTGTATTGTAGATTAAAAATTCACCTATGTTTACGATACGCAACGTCAGATTGATTCATTCTACCATTGACCTATATGTCTAGACAAGCAGTTCCGAACATTAAACATGTCACACTCAAGTGTTGTGCGGGCACAACACAAGCCTCACATTCACTTTGACGTTTGATGCGGTGAGCAACAGACAAGTACCCGCGTGTGGGGCATGATTTTTGTTCGGAACTGCTTGTCTAGGGACATATAGGTCAATGCGTTCTACAAATAAAATTCAAAGCAAGCGAAAAATACCTAAAATACACTGGCAACTCACCTTTACGTAAAACATTTTTGCGAAGTGCAATATTTCACACGTTAAGTAGCTGGATGCTGTGGAAGAAAACCAAGTTATTTTAAAGAGACTAGCCATTAAGCCAGCTATCCAAAAACGCTTAGCTTTAAAGTATGGTAGAGAATTTTGCTAAACGGAATAGGTAATATAGGTATAAACTGGGTTTATTAATTACCTTTGACGGACTACATAAACATGACGTTGGTATAAAAGGTTATGATGATTCAATCTCATTTTAATAACATGTTCAGATTGTATAGTTATTAGCTGTTTTGCTTTAAATATGATGCGTTATTTAGCAGTATGTGTAACGATAAAAATAATGGATAGTATGTCTGGCTTTATTAAATATAACTGATTATCTTGTCTGAACAAACCTGTGTGTTTATCTTTAAGAGAAATTAAATAGATTTTCTTATCATTAGGTATTCCCTTTTCAGCCTCGTTCTTTTAGGCTCGATTCCCAGGTCTACCAATATGCCAAGTTGAATTAAAACGATTGATCTAAATTAACTGTCAAAAGTCGCACCTGCTATAGTTTGTAAAATATAGCTTCACCTCTGTGACAGATGTCAAATACAAACAAATAATGTCAAAATGAACTAAAAATGTACGTATTTGATATCTGTCACAGAGATCAAACTATATTTTACGAACTATAACATAACAGCTTCTTGCTTACGCCACCTTTTGAAGATCTCAAGATATGGAGTGAAAAGGAGATATGGAAATGGAGGATGCATAGTTAGTTAGTTATTAATAATTAATAATTATTATCACAATGCATTCGCCGCGCAATTCACGACTCTTTTCAAGCGGTGAATCAAATGTAAATAAGTTCACAAACCCAAAGTTAATTTTGGGTTATTATAAGTTCAAGCCAATTAATTGTTCGAACCAACTTGCAGACTACCGTGTAAACCTACCGATAATGGGTTGTTAACAAGCTGATAACTTGCGATTAACAAGCTGGCTACAACTTGAACTGGATTATCGACTAGGCTTCTAATCTCAGCTCAGCTTAGACCGAATCTACGTTCTATATAGTAATTGGAGTAGAAATTACTATAGGTCAAACATTATTACAGGATCTATTCACAACGTAGTTGTAAGTAGGTATAATCTATAAGCTGGCGACCGCACTCGTATCTTAGGGGAACTATTTTAAGCATCCAGATAAAAAGTATCCTATATTAACCTACGCTTCAATCTGTATCCATACTAAATTCCATTAGAATCGGATTGGATCGAGTCTTCTCGTGAACACGGTCAATGCAACTTGATCGAAACGTCGAGGTTAGTCAAGATACTGATAATTTTATGTGTGTGCGCGAAAAGTCCCGATATAATTAAAAAACACGGTTTAGTCGTTTAAGCGAAATAACGTAACAGACAGATACATAAATAATGTTAAGTTTGGATTATACCTAAGGATAAAAGTTTTTGAAACCACTTACAATAAGTATAAGCACAAAATAAGTTAGTACTAAGGTGAAGTCAAAGCTTCAGAACAGTATTTGTATGAGGATAGCTACGTATTAAGTATATGGAGGAAGTAGGAGACGTGCAGAGGTTAAAAGTTTTCATTCCCGGTTCGCTGTTGACTCGGCTACGAAGATCGCGATGTGAAGAGATCGTAACTTTTGACGCATCGCTCATGTTTACTTTGAAAACAAATCTAGCGTAGTTAGGTTTGTGTTGTCAGTTGCTATCTTCGTTTGAGAAACTGCTGTAACCATTGATTATCATGGCCGCCAAAGTCAATCAAGTTTACCGTCAAATTTACATGTGTCTTGATTCTTGGTCTAGTAAACTTGACCATGTTTTACTACTTACATGACATGTAAATGTGTGAAGGTGAAAACCGTATGAAAATCTGTTCGGTTTTTGAGTTTATAAGTAGACAGACGCGCCGAGTCTGGGTGCTACGTTTTTGAATCCAAAAGCGAAATGGCAGAAACCGTCATCGCTGCCATCACTGCCGCGTGACGATTTAGTTGACCCTACCGCAAGCCGCTTTAAGGAACTCCGTTCCAAAAACATCGACTGCAAATCGGATTAAACCTCAGATCTCATGCAAATTAGGAAGACGCTAGAGTTGAACGTGTAGCTGCCAGGAATCGGACGGTAAAGAGATTGTCCACTTATTGAACCGATTCATTCAATTGCATGCGTTTCATGCACACTCCAACTTGAAGGTACCAGTCAGTTGAATATTATCATCTAGTCTGTGGTTTTCATAGTACTATACGAAAAATATTTCGTTCATAAAAATGATAAACAGCCTCGACTAAGTCCAGTAAACCCCGCATCAAAAACTGCTTGCGGTTAAGAAAGCTCAGTATGAACGTCAAATATCTCCAAATGAGATTGGAGGGGAATCTCTTTATTTCACCACGAAACCGTGGTAGTACTTACTAACGAAATTCAATTACTGACGACAAAGAGTAAAAATATTCTTTTGCGAGAGGGAATAAAATAAAATGGTGTCTAACTACGGGTAGGTATTCAATAGCGGATACGGCTGTCCGAGTCGTGACTCGTGACGGGAATGTAGAACATTTTTCCGATACGCGCATGAAAGTGAGTGCAATGGAATTTAATCTGGAATGAGGGGATCATCCCGTTTATTTGGCTATTGTTAGTATGTTTTATGCATATCGAACGAGCTCACAAAAATTGGTTAGTATTCATTCACACGAATGTGAGGGCTTTTTTATTATTTTTTGTTTTCATTAGTTCTGCTTGTTTTGATGAATATTTAATAAATAAAAATCTGAGCTACCTTTTTCAAAGCACGTTGCGGATTTCAATAGATTTTTTAAAAGGATTTTAAACTAAATGGGTAATAGTAAAAAAGGGGTAGTATTTAATCTTACAACTGTAAATCCACATTTTTCTATCAAAGTATTCGCAATTGCTAACAAAAATACTGAATTGCACACTAAATTTGCTGTTTGTTGTTTGATGTTTAAAGCTAAACTATTTTACTGAACTACTATCTGTTAACTTATAGTAAATCTAATTATCCTTTTAGTGCAACGAAACATTTAATCTGTTTTTTTGGAATAAGTCACCTATTAAATTTGAAAGAACATGAGTTATTCTAAATAAAACAACAGTTAATCAGTCATGTTTATTAAATTATTGTTCTCAAAAAATCAAATAAGTGTTATCATCATAATCACTAATTAAGGCACAACGGTAAGACTACTCAGACTTTTTCAACAAATTAATTAAAATATTAAAAAATATATATTTTTATTGTACGATTAGGGCAGGTCTTGCTTTTGATGGACGTCCGCGTTTTCGTTTTATCCCAATAGGTATGTTTTTAGCTTCTGCAGGTGGTGTGACATTTATATTATCAGAAGCTATTGAGGAGAGACAAAATAAAAGACTTTATTTTTTGATTTACAAGAGGAGGGAGGTGGTCGACGGAGCCCCGCTACGCGGGGCTCCTATTTCTGTCTGCAAGGTTAAAAGTAACCTAACACGAAGGGGTTGACGGGGGCTTCGTTCGCTCGCTTTGCTCGCTCACTGAAGCCCCCGTCAACCCCTTCGAACCTAAATTGTCCGTGTCGGGGTGTCCAAATTCCCGAGCTCGCTTCGCTCGCTCTTGGACCTTAGTTATCATAAAATATAATAGCTAGCGTAAACTGAATGCTATCGGCGAAAGATTCGTTCGTTTACACTTAAACTCGAGCAAGTTATATTTATCTAATGAACGAAAACAATAACGTATGCACGCGACCATGCGCCGTGTACGACTGCGGAATAACATCACTCGCTCTCTCTCACACTCGTGCCGCCGTGCTTGTGAAGGAGCGAGCGCGATGCGACTAGCGCGAGCGTTGAGTGAGTGCAGTCAAAAGCGCGCCAAATAAGTTTTCAACAAAACAGTTGTACAAAGAAAAATATAGTTGGGTTAAAGGGATTTTAGTTCAACAAGTAGCAAATTAGTGTAGTCATTAGATAACCTATAACATGCATTCTTTGTTATGCAATTTAAGATAATGATTTTAGTAATTCGGTGGTAATATTGGATAATTTAGTGTGCAAATCAGTATTTCTGTTATATGGCGAGTAATTTTGTTTTAGAATGCTTATATCTGTGGTTTTAGCAAGTTTTTCGTAGTGATATTAGATAAATAAAGTCGCTAACTTTGATATATTTTAGACATTTTCTTATACGACACATTTAGATATACAATTATTTAATTTGATAAAGAGTCATTTATTTGATATGCTGGTACATTATTAGTGGATAATTGTTGTTTGCTTAAATTTTAAATAGAGGTACAATTAAAAATTCCCCGTAAAAAAGTACCAGTAGTTGCTCAGTTGGTTTTTGAAGCGGTAACTCGCCTACTTCATAACCAGACTCAAAAGATCTAAAATGAAAGATTTAATTCAGACAGTTCTTAAATAATCGCATTAAAAATGTAAACTTGCTGCTCTGCTTATCTTGCTATCCTTGAGCGGTAATTAGATACTTGTGAAGGTTCAAAAGGTACACGTCTCAAAGTTCTGGAGAAAGCAACTAATTAGTGGGCTTTCATGCTAGTTTGTCGCTTCTAAAAGAGTACTGAGTATCCTTGATAAAACAGTGATATTAATGCAGAAAACCGGAGTGCTGTAAGCTTCGAACATTACCCAGATAATTACCGTGTCCACAGTTTACAAAGAACTGGTCTTACGGCCATTAAGTAGAGCACTTCAATGCCTTCATTTTTTATATATAAAGATTCTAGACCAACATGGTGTGACTAACACTGCACTTCAGTATGAATAACGGGATTTTGTTTCAAGTCGAAAACAGCAAAAAATCTTCTTTACGATTTAAGAAAGTTCTGCATTTACCTGTAAGTAGTCGGAACACTTTATTTTATTGGATTTACCTGTAAATAGTCTGAACACCTTATTAGATTTCAAACGCTATAATATTTTCGGCGTTTTTAAAACGGCTTAGTCTTCCGAGAGAACTTGTTTAATTCAGATACAAAGACCACAGTTATCGAATAACCTACCACCTTACTTTTAAACGACAATTAAATTAAACAGCTCTTATGTCAATAAAATTGTCATCTCTATTCATTGTCACAGAAATTACTATAAATTATAATTATATTTAATCATGACGCATTTATAAGTAAGGAGGCTGAAGTTTAAGATAACTAAAATTTCAAAAGCTGAAAAGCTTGCAAAGTCATAGGTTTTTAGTGTTGACATATCTCAACCAACATACACACATCAAAAGTGTCTAGGGATCAAGCATTTTTATGCGGATTTCTTGAGATTGAGATGTGGCTTTGTAATAAATTTATGATTTTATAAATTTATATGGATCCTTTTTGGTGCATTTCATAATTTGAATCAGGAACTCTCAATCAAATTCGAGTAAAAGATGAAAATAAGCTGTCAATATTTTCCCTATAAAAACATACAACGCATTGAAGACATTATTAGTGCTACTGTTTCCCTACTACTGATTAAAACCAACGTTATTATGGAGCGGCGACGTCATTTAAGCAGGGAAGAAATGCTCAGAGCCGTGGGAATGATAGAAGCTGGTTCCCGGCAACGTACTGTAGCTTTAGCTCTGAATACAAGTCAGAGTGTTATCAGTCGACTTTGGACACGTTACCGAAGCACTGGTACCGTGGCTGAGCGCCATGGAGGACGGTATCGCTGCACCACACGGAGACAAGACCGATACATTCAAATCTTAACTCGAAGAGCTCCAACAATAACCGCCATGATGTTAGCCGTGAGGCTTCATCACTCTTCAGGGAACTTAATTAGCGACCAAACAGTCAGAAACCGCTTGCATGAAGTGAACCTTCATTCCCGAAGACCGCTACGGGTACCACCTATAGCAATGCACAATCGTAGGATTCGATATCAATGGGCTCTTGAACACAGAAATTGGGCAGAAGAACAATGGCGTTTCGTGTGCTTTTCTGATGAGTCTCGTTTTGGTATGAGACCGGATACAAGACGTATACGACACTGGAGAACCCCTGGACGCCAACAGCGATTAAAATCCTGCCAGGAAGTCCATCCTTATAGTGGTGGAACCATCATGGTATGGGCGGGTATTTGGATCGGCGGAAGAACTGAGTTGATTTGGATCAGAGGCAACCTCAACGCTCAAATTTATGCTGAGACGATTGTATCAGACGTCATCGTTCCTCTACAAGTGCAAATCGGTCCCTTATTTCAGTTAATGCATGATAATGCACGACCGCACACCGCAAGAGTTGTAAGACAGACTCTCGCCGCAGCTAACATCAATGTCCTGCCCTGGCCTGCTCAGTCGCCAGACTTGAACCCGATTGAGCATGCATGGGATATGCTACAGAGAAGAGCTCTGCCGAATATGGAGGGTATCCAGTCGCAAGAAGACCTTTTTTTGTTGTTGCAACGAACATGGGCGGCCATTCCACAGCGTGATTTGGATGAACTCATTTTGAGTATGCCAAACCGATGTTCTTGTGTTGTTAGTGTTCGCGGTAGAAACACGGATTATTAATTGTTTAAGTTACCCAATAAAATTTTAAAGAAAACTGTTATTTCAGTCTTTTTTTCGAACTTTAATGTTAGTGGTTCAAATGTCAAAAATCCCTTTATTAGGAAAATGGCAAATTTCTTTATTAATGCAAAGGTGACTTGGTTTATCGTTACTGTGACAAACGAAAACACTTTATTTGATGAATCCTTAAAGAAAATTTTAATTAATATCAATCAGGAGAAAAGTTATTGCAAAAATATATGTTGATCCCTAGATACTTTTGATGTGTGTATTAACTTGGTTCACGCCGCTAAGAATAAGACGACGAAAATATTAAAGAGACAGTCTTCCTTAGAAACTTTTAAAAGAAATTGCGTCAAGAAAATGCTAGTTCATATAACATTACAACTCACCTGTATCCCCGTATGATAGGCAGTGGTGCAGTGGCGACGGATGAGAGGAAGCTGGTAGGTACCTACAATAATAATTATTTGTTTTTTTTTACAGTTTTTTTTCTTTTTTATTTATCTATCCTACTAATATTAAAAACGCAAATGTTTACAAGGATGTATGGATGTTTGTTACTTTTTCACGCAAAAAGTACTAAACAGGTTTTGATGTAATTTTACAGTAGGTAATATAGGTAAGCTATAACTTATAATTATAAGTGAAGATATTCTGTAAAAAACAGTAAAAAACAATAACTTAAAATTTTTGACAGTTTTTCTACACAAAATCAGCAAACGTCAATTTTATTCTTTGATTAAAAGATATTATCCGACGATGGAAAAATCAGTCCTAAATAAAATTTAAAAAAAGTCAAGGAATAAAAGCGTGATGCTATTCTCACATGCAATAATAAATAGTATAATCTTAAAGAACAAGCCACCTTATTAATAGCAAAATAAACGAGCTAAGTGTCCATCATTGCCCGCAAGGCGACATTGAATAATTCTTGGTTCCTAGCAATCAATCAGAGGATTACAGACTACGCAGACTGTAATGCCAACGTTATTAATAAAATTCCTGGATTAGTTGCTAATTCACGATCAGAGGATTAATGTGTCAAAGTAGAGTGAAATGTTTAGTTTGTTTTAGGTTAAAGGTGAGCTGTATATCTAGTCTGTTTCGGTGTTGTAAATAAAAAGAACGGCAATTTTAATTTGTGTTGTATTTCGAAAATAACGTTTTTATATGTATTTTTTAAATGTTTTTATATAAAAATGGCATGTTTTCTGATATTATAATAAAAAATATTATTCTTTAACTTTTATTTATTTAAAGTCGGGAAGATATTTGCCTAATTAAAGGTGATGAAACCGATGAAACGTAAAACATTGTTGAGAATTACAGAATTTACTTCTAAATAATGTCTTCTTCTAATGACTCCATCCTCATAACTTCTTTGTTTTATTATTTTTAAAATCCAAGCAAAACTAGAGTAGTTCCTAATATTGTAAATACTACTCAGTGGAAAGTAGCTGACCTATTTATAATATTGTACCTACTTAAAAGGTATACATATATAAATAAATAAAGTAGAAAATCGGGTCGAGCAGACGGTTCAGCAAAATGGGAGTGCTTTTATTTATTTATTTATTTATTTATTTATGTACACACAAACACTTATAAATTTAAAAATGTAGACAGATAGTTGAGCACAAAGGTACAGCTTATTTCATATGAAATTTCTTCCAGCAGACCTGCGACAGGAGATTTGGATGAGAAACGTAGGCACAGTGTGTAAATAGAATAAAATAAACTAAAATTCAACTACAATAACTACTTAAGTATATTAAACTATATATATATATACATACATAATACATATACCTATATACATACATACATACACTTCATACGTATATATAAATCAATATTATAAATGTATAGATAATCACAGTTAAGAGGAGAGGTAATGTTCTTTGACGCGTTTTTTAAATAAAGATATAGTTCTAGAGTCTCGTATGTCAGGCGGAAGTAAGTTCCATAATCGTACTGCATGGACAGAAAAGGAATAAGAATAGAAATCAGTTTTATGAGAAGGAAATTTAAGAAGAGTTTTAAGATGAGATCTGCATGGAGTATTGGAAGGACGAGAATAAGCAAAACGGTCACGCAGGTAGTCAGGATAGGTAGGGTTATGAAGGATATTGAAAAGGAGACATAATATCCGAGTGTTCCTGCGAAGCCGAATTGGAAGCCACTTAAGCTCTTTGCGCAAGTGAGAAACGTGGTCGTACTTTCTCAGACCATAAACAAAACGAATGCCTAAGTTTTGTAGACGCTCAAGCTTATTTAGAAGCTCCTCCGTGGCATCCAAATAGCAAGCATCAGCGTAATCAATAATCGGCTGAATGAGAGATTGAGCAAGAGAGATTTTAGTTTTAAAGGGCAAGAAACTCTGAAGGCATTTTAGCGTATGAAAAGAAAAGTGCACTTTTCTACTAACCTCGTTCACTTGGGCACGCCACGAAAGATTACCATCAATTAATATACCCAGATCCTTAGCCGTGTCGGTATAGGCGATGGATGAGCCGTTTAGTGTTAGAGGCATCAGACATGAAAGGTCAAGAGCATTACGAACATATCTGCTACCTATGATCATGGCTTGTGACTTGGTCAGGTTTATCTGCAGGCCATAAGACCTTGCCCACTTACTGATGTTGTCCAAGTCACAATTCATGGCACTAATAGCAGAGTCCGCATCAGCCAGGGAGAAATGTCGATAAAGCTGCAAATCGTCTGCATAAAGATGGAAATTAGAAGAAATTACTTTAGTAACAGTGTTAATGAAGATAGAGAAAAGAAGAGGAGAGAGAACGCCACCCTGAGGCACACCGGCAGTGAGATCACACCAATCAGAATAGGTTTCTTCAAGGCGGACACACTGAGAGCGACCCCGAAGATAAGAATCAAACCAGGCTACACAAGAGGGAGAGAAATTGATAGATTGGAGGATCCCTAGTAGGATATCAAAATCCACTGAGTTAAAAGCACAACTAAAGTCAAGCAGTACTAACACAGTTAGGGACCTATTCTCCATAGCCCAGCGTATGTCATCAGTCACCTTTAACAATGCAGTCACAGTACTGTTACCAGCACGAAAGCCAGACTGGAAGGGGCAAATTAGACTGTTGGATGATAAAAACCTGGAAATTTGACCATGAACAATGTGTTCGAGGACTTTGGAAAGAAATGGTAGGATGGAAATGGGTCTGTAGTGGGATAAAGAAGATGGATTACTTATTTTTGGAAGAGGAATAATGTGCGCCTGTTTCCAGGCTAAGGGGAAAGTGCCAGAGAATAAAGAATAATTCACAATATGAGTAAGAATGGGAAGAAGTAGTGGAAGGATAGGGATTATCATTCTCGAACACAAATTGTCATGGCCAGCAGCTGATGAAGAAATAGAAAGAATGGATTTTTTGACGTCATCTTCAGAGACAGGATTCAAATTAAATAGAGGGCAATTCGGTAACGGTAAGTTAGAGAGCTCAGTCAAAGTGGAAGTTTTAACGCTAGGGTCAAGAGAGACAGGTAGAAGAGAGAAATGCCTGTTGAGAGCGCACAGGTCAACATCTTTACAGGCACTAGTTGGGGATTTGCCGATACCGACTGACTTTAGGAATTTCCAGACATCGGAGGAGTTACGATTGACGATAGAATCATGGAAATAGCGTCTCTTGGCATCTTGACACAGACAATTGCAGCGATTACGCACAGCTTTGTAACTAGCGAGGTTATGATCAGAAGGTCTACGCCTGTATCTACTCTTTGCCTTATCCTTCTGAGCTATTAAATTCAAAATGTCTGAAGACATCCACGGTGCAGGATTGTGTTTAATTTTAATGCGTCTACGCGGAGCATGCTGATCATATAAACCTAAAAGTTTACTATTAAAATAGTTCACCTTTTCATCGATACTGGCGCTCTCGATGACCTGAGTCCAATCGATATTGCCAGTATCACGCTTCAACGCCTCCAGGTCCATGCCCTTATAACTACGAAGAAAGCAAAAGTGAGGTTTGCGTTTAGGAGGACGGATACGATAAGAAAGATAGATGAGATCGTGATATGAAAAAGTAGCAGTGAGTTGTCCAAACTCAGCAACATTGTGAGGTGAAGAAACGATTATAAGATCAAGTAACGAAGGCGTGCAGTTTGGAGAATTATGGGTTGCAGAAAGAGGTAGGATTTGAAGATTAAGAGAAGACAAGAGAGAAACGAGTTTAAGCGAGCGAGAATCGTTTTTGATTAAGCAGGTATTAAAATCACCCATTAAAATTACATGCTCGTACATAGGGCAAAGATTATTAAGTGTGCATTCTAAGGAGTCAAAATAGTTAATGTGAAGATTGGGGGAGTAAAACACTGCAAGTAAAACTTTAGAATGGTTCAAAGTGATTTCTAGAAATAAAAATTCAGCCGATTCTGAATACTGAGAAGGAGATGTACTGATAATTTTGAATGGTATGTCAGCGCGTAGATAAATGGCAACACCACCACCACCCTTGCCAGTCCTGTCATTTCTGATCAGAACGAAGCCAGGAAGTGCATAGTGAGTAGAAAGGAGAGAAGGTTTAAGAAAGGTCTCAGATATCAGTAGCGCGTCAAGGTGAACACTGCTAAATGATGCTAAAAGATCCGTATAGTGACCAGGAACACTCTGGGCATTTATGTGGGCAATATGCAGATTATTGGGGTAGTTAGAAAAAAGTGTGGTGATATTATCATGCAAAGTATGAAGCGGAGTGGAGTCACTGTCCGCACTAGCAAAACTGCTTGTCAACGAAGAACAAGAGAAAAAACTGTCATTTAAATCAGCTGGATCATCCATAAATATGTAAATATATATATATATTAAAATAAAATAAATACAATATTATTGGGAATCTAACTAAATTTGAACTAAAAAAAAGAGACAATATTACACGAACTTTATAATAATTATCAAGTAATTACAAAAATCAACAAAAATAAGTATGACACGTAAACATGGTAAGCAAGAGATGTTGTCGGTAGAACGCGCGCCGGTCAAAAGAGGGCGGCGCACTCGCAGCAACGACTTTTATGTCCTCTGCGTCAGATGACGTCAGCTTTGGTAGTGGTGGTGGAGAGGATTCTGCTAACACGGCCTCTCCTGACATGGCGGCGTCCTCGCAGCCTTCTTGAGAAGAACCCCGTCGTGGCGGCGTCCTTAATCTTCAGCGGCGCGGCGCCAGCAGCCAGCAGCGCAGTGGCCAGCAGCGAAGCGGCCAGCAGCGCAGTGCAGCAGCATAGCAACATGAAACATGTATTGGAATAGTTAGAAGTTTTATTCGCTTTCAAGGAAAGCAATAGCTGAAACAACAACAGTTAATTATTTTACTCGCATCTGAAACAGAGAAATTAAACACTTATTGCTAGTCAGACTGTTCAATTGTAATTACAACATCAGCTATCACAGCTACTACGGGTTGTCGTTCACATCAATGCCTTCGCTCAATTGACAGGCCTTACATGATCGTCAAGTCCCAAGCCTATGACCGCAGCCTTCCCGGCCTTACAGGGTAACCACTCAGACACGACACCCAGCTGTACCTCAGCCCTTGTACAGGTCTATTCCAGGTCACCCCGATGCCATTTCGCACAGGCCTTACACGGGTCTCTTCCCAGTCAACCAAATACCAAAAGGTAGGTACAGCTCCACAACAGATAAACACCATAGCACATGGTTCTACACCTACAGTCTGACGCACAATGCAAATATTACAACACACAAATAGAAATACAACACAAAAGTAAGAACAGTGACATGAGTAAATTCGATGTATTCTTATGCTCAAAGATAACGGTTATGACTCCGCGAGTCCACTTGCCATTTCAGAATAACATCTGCTCGGCCGTACCTGACCGAACTTGTAGTTATAGAAATGCACATTTGCACATTTACACATTCAAAACGGAATCAAGTACCGCCACGCAACTACGTGCGTGCTTCATCTCGGACAGAGCTCAACACAAAACGAGTTATGAGGAATAATGGTTTGGTCTCACCGGGTTTATCAATTCAATTGCGCAAATGAGGCGCTCCAAGACGCCTTCCGTACACTGAAACGGTGAGCCACGTCGAGACACGTTGTACAGGGTAGCAGCGGCAGGCAACTGACGATGGCGCCCGCGTTTGCCACTCTGTTCCAGGACGATCACGCCATTCCGACTCAAAATCGCTTCCATTGTTGCACTCGAGCGATCTAAATCTGGAAAAAATGTGGCGTGCGCTCTCTCCGACTATTTGTTTTGGACGGTATTTTGACTTACTTTTACCGCTTACGAACTTACAACAGAAATCAAAACAATTTTACGGAAATAATAAAACTGTGGGTAGATGTGAATCATAACAAATGTACAAAAATAGAGTGGGCGAATGGGATAGAACCCAAGAGTTGAGTTCCATCCCACTTCTGATATTGGGAATCTAACTAAATTTGAACTAAAAAAAAGAGACAATATTACACGAACTTTATAATAATTATCAAGTAATTACAAAAATCAACAAAAATAAGTATGACACGTAAACATGGTAAGCAAGAGATGTTGTCGGTAGAACGCGCGCCGGTCAAAAGAGGGCGGCGCACTCGCAGCAACGACTTTTATGTCCTCTGCGTCAGATGACGTCAGCTTTGGTAGTGGTGGTGGAGAGGATTCTGCTAACAATATAATAAATAAAATATTATGTACTTATCTAATAGTTGTACGGTTGTATGCTATTAAAATACAACCACCCCTTCTCACTGGTGTATTGGAAGAAATTTAACAATATCCTAAATACATATTAAATTGAATTTATCTTAAAAACGATCCAATTTATCAAACAATATTAACTTATACATAACACATTTAAATCATTTTAAGATTTACATACATAGTGCATAGTGATAAAAAATGTTCCGTTATGCACGAATACAAGCATAGGTCTTGAAACGGAACGCAACTGCCAAATCAAACGTCAAAACAAATGACACAGACATCCTGTATTAACTATGCAGACATCATTATGACAGTTCAGAGTTCAGTGTCAACAAAGAATTGAGGTTATTAAATAATATAATGTACCGACATTAAAAGAAAAAATATTAGTGTTAAATATAAAATATGTCAGTCAGGCAGAAAATAATAGAAAAAACATGTACCGACACAGTATTAATTAAAAGCGATCGCACAACCCGGCCAATTTAAGAAGAACTGGGAAAATTATCGCTTCGGAAATCACAACAACTTTCGTCCGCGCGCTTTCCTTTGGGCTTTCTTAGCTGTTTCTTCAGTCGTACACGCACCCGAGAAGTCTGTTCTTCAGACTGAAGAGTGTCGCCAGAATCGGAAGAAATCGTAGGGAAACGCGAAACCAGTGCTTGAAGCTCAGCCGGAGTTTCAATTTTGTGACGTTTATTATCATGCGTGATGACCACTATCTTGCCTTCCACCGACCAACAGTTCTTCATTCCGAAATGCTTGCGTGCTGTAGTGAATGTTTGGTGTCTTACATGGGTCAGGAATTCGGAGATGGTGATGCCTGTACCCTTAAGCGCCTTTTTGTTATCCCAGATCAAGGATCTGTGCTCGAATATCAAAAATTACGCGTCCGAGTTATCCACATTAGGGATAATCGCAGGGGTCAACCTAACCGCAGTGCAATGGGAAGGCCTCGCCCTGGGGGAACCGCCTTCATGATCACGGTATCCCCTACGCCAGGTAAGTATTTATTTTTTATCAAAAATTACGCGTCCGAGTTATCCACATTAGGGATAATCGCAGGGGTCAACCTAACCGCAGTGCAATGGGAAGGCCTCGCCCTGGGGGAACCGCCTTCATGATCACGGTATCCCCTACGCCAGGTAAGCTTTTATTTTTGTCTGAAAAATATTATTTGAACCAAGTTGTTGATGCTAAAATATTGTAGCCTTCGTAGTAGGTACTTGCACTAGAAAATGTATAGTAGGTACAGTGAAGTTGGATTACAATAATTAATCATGTTGGAAACACAATACCGTCCGCATTGCTGATTGATTAATATTAAGGACCTACTTTGACGAACCTCTTTTCAATTGATAGATTTAGAACGATAAATGTTATAGAAACTCATGGACTAACGTAGATTACGTGCCTTTATATTTCCGACTCAATAAGCCAAAAATGTTTCCACATAAAAAGCATTGAAACGGAACCAACTACAATAAAATAAATACTCGTTTAATATCAATAAACTGTACCAGAAACTCTGTAAGCCAAACCTGATAACTAGAAACTTAATTTAACTAGCTGTAATAAAGTTGAGTATATTTCTGAAAGTTATCATATTAATTTCACGAGCGATTAGTTATTAAAGCTGGCTTTATTCCGTGGGACCTGGCTACAGGTGGGGCAATAAATTATTCGCCGACTCCCTTTACCCTTCCCGTTAATGGGGAAACACACATTCAGTATGTATATTTTTTTATTTTTCAAATAAAATCATACTTACGACAGAGAGATTCCGGTCCCTTTACCCGGTTCTGCCCACGGCTTTGTTTCCGTGGAACATAATCTACTTTTTGTGAAAATATAATTTTCTCTCCTTCCGACAAAAATGTAGTTTTATATTTGTAGAGAAACGGGATTTAAGAGATAATAAAACTAAATCGTAAATCTTTTGACGTAATACTTTTTGTGACCGTTTGGGGCCGTTGAATAAATTTGGTTTGATGCTCATAATATGCTCCAATATCAATTTATGTGATCGATTGTCTCACTCAAAAACCTGCAGACTCGTATAACGGGTTTAATATAAGAAGTAGGTGGTAAGTAATAAAGTGTCCTCACGTGACTTCGGACAATTTTGTCCTTAGTCCTGAGTCCTTATTTAAACCCAAACTTCAAGTCTATATTTATTAGTTCGTCCGTTTAATTGCTTTGGTCGCTATCGGGAAGTTGGGTCCGATTCGTATCCTAATTAATTGCCCTGTTTACCCATAAAATACACCAGTAACGACACCTTTTCCCCACTAATCAAATGAAGAGTACCAAAGTTAAAGGCCTTTTCTTTATTTCGTATAAAAATGTTATTGGTATCTCCAGTAAACAGGCTGGGTATGAATAGATGAATAAATCGAAGTTGCCCTCCGCAAGTAAATGAGTTTCCACATCCTTCGTCTTATCGCGAAGAGACACAAATGAAGGTCATATGGGTGCCACTATTATCTTGAAAGTTCGAATAGAATCCGCGTTTCAACGAAATAGAGGCTTAGAACTTAAGTCCCTAGGAGTGTATGTTAACTATTTCGTGTGTAACTACCGCCCTGCCCGCAGCCTTATTGTTTTAGTTCCGTACAGTTTGTTGATCAAGGAAAGAACTTCTGCCCAACCTTCACCTTCTACCTACATTATTTTGAGTACCTACCTACCTAATACCCCAAGCAATAAAAATACACATTTATTAACAAAGCATTTACAAGTAAATTGGATAGGCATTCGGCAAATGCGCATTTTTGGGATGTCCGATTCCATTTCAAATTCGATTTTTTTTTTGTACCAATTAACATCCTGTATCGAGATAAATCGAATGACGCGTCATTTGGCCGAATTGGTTTTGTAGCTAGCGCGAGAATTCCCAAATATATCCGTATGGGATAAACATTATACTTTCATGTTATGTCATGTACCTACAGGAAAAGCGTAACCTTTTGGTTTCGCGAAGCCAAATAAATACAATTTATTGTGTAGGTATTTATTTGCTCCGGAAATTGTTTTTTGCAAACAATACAAACCTTATAAAAAAGCAAAATGTAAGAAGGAATTACGCAGGTTTAAATCAAACCATTAGCCTGAATCCTGAACCTATTAAAATTAAATATTCTTTTACGATGTTAATGAAAAATTTTGCTTTATTTTTGAAATACAATTTAATATTGCTTTAACAAATTAATATAAAAGTTAAAATATGAAAAGGTTTACCGTTCCAAAACATTCGCTATATTGCTGTAAACTGCTGCAGTGCTGAAATACTGGTTGCAGAGAAATATGAGTAACAAAAAACGTAATTAAAATAATAGTGACGCGCCGCGTATTTATTATCACCACAATGATAATAAATCCCATCAAAGAAATTTGCATACTTAATGAAAAAAACACCGAGTCCTAATTGCGATAACTGCGGAGTTGTCGAAGACGTGCAACATCTTTTGATGGAGTGTGTCCGAAACGAGAGTTATAGAAGGTTAGTTTTTAATAATATTTCATTAAATATAGGATTATGTAATAGTATATTAGCACTTCCTTTGTCAGATAAAGCTAGATGTTTATATAAGTTAATTGAAGAAAGTTTAAAAATGTGAATGAATGTAGTTGTAATGTTAAGTGATTTGTTTTCTACAGGGTGACATAGTCGCTCAGCGACAAAACCCTTTCAATAAAGAGGAAAAAAAAAAAATGATAATAAATACCCATAACGCAAGTTTGATCTTAGCTTGGGTGTCAGTGGTCCAAACCCAGCGCCTACGTACAATTTGTAAGTCTACAGTGTGTGAACTACATAGTGATTAAGATATACCGTACCTACATAATTGTAAACTGGAATAAATAAATGTATTAATATTACTATAATGCAGTGATTTTGCATTAACCTCTCAGGTTAAAGTAAGGCTTCCATATCTCCAATCTTCAGTACATAGAGCGTTAGTTTTAATTACCTACTATTGGTTATTCGGCTCATAATCGGCCTATAATGTTCCCATTGCTGGGACACAGGCCTCCTCTCTGTGAGAGAGAGTGGGCCGTAGTCCACCACGCGGGCCCAGTGCGGGTTGGTGGACGTCACATGTCTTCGAATTTTTGGTTCTAGGACATGCCGGTTTCCTCACGATGGTTTCCTTCACCGTTAAAGCAAGTGATTAATTTCTAATACGCATATGACTTCGAAAAGTCAGCGGTGCGTGCCTCGGGATCGAACTCGAACCATTCGCCGTGGGAGGCACATGGTTAGACCACTAGGCTATCACTGCTGTTATCGGCTCAAAAACGATTTATTCCTCGTTCGTCCTAACGTTTTGTCCTACATTCCAAAAAAATCTTAGTTTGTCCCATATTAAAATCCTGCTTCGTCCCAAATTACAAGTAGGTTCTTAAAAAGGTACGGTAAACAAAAACAAAAAATCCGTAAACTACCCTACGATACCTACCCTACGATAAAACATGAAACAATTTTTCTAGTTTTGGATAGAGTACCTACTGGCAAAGCATATTGATAGTAGTCTCGCGCAAAATGATAGTTATGAGCGGAATGGTAAAAGTACTACGAGAACAAAACCATGTCATGTAGAAGACGGGAGTGCAAAATGTCGTAGTATATTTTTAGTCCCGCGCAGAATGATGAGATTATAAGATTGATATAAGTACTAGGAGAACAGAACCATGCAGAATATGCGAAGAAGCGCGTGCGAAATGTTGTAGAATATTTTAAATTAATTGTAATTATATTATTAGTCCTACTTATTCTACTAATATTAGTCTAGAACCAGCCAGCCATTAGAACTTCTTTTTACCTCATATATTCATAAATAATACGAAACTTTAAAATAAATATACCTATAGGTACAATTAACAATTTGCAATACTTTGTGATTGTTAAAACAATATCTCAAACGTGCTATAAAGCCAAATCCAGCTCTACATAAAATTTCTTTCTTAAATCTGCATTCCCAGTACATCAAGACATTGCATTCATAGTAAGTAGGTACTTACTACAACATTTGGCGCTCCCTGTATCTTCTGCATGGTTCTGTTCTCCTAGTACTTTAGTCTATTCCGGAGACGACAGAGAGGAGCGATATGTAGGTGATTGATGCTAAATATTTAATAATACGTAAGCCTTTTTTGCTGATTGTGCAAAAAACTAAGACAAAAATAAATATGGGCCGTAGAAGGAATATAAAATAGGACGAAGCGGGAATAAAACAATTAAATTATTAAAAAATATAATATGTTTTGGGACGAAGGAAGCATATTGTTTGGGACGAACCAGGATTTTTTTATGTGGGACGAAACTCAGTGGGACAAACGAAGAATAAATCTTAAAAACACTATAAATCTTACTAATTATGTGTAACGTGTGAGATTGGCTGTAGGTACATAAGTCACAATGACTACAATCACAATTATTTCTCCACTAAATACTAGAGACGTGTCTAGAATATTTAACAAGTGCACACAGTGGTAGGAAGTCACTGCATAAGTACATACATACATAATATATACATGTGGACACTCAGTTGACCCATTTGAAAGTGGGTTAAACAATCCTCGACCTTAACAAAAAGGTTAAATAAAACACGAAAATCAAACAGTTACTTTGTGGCATTTTTTTTTTTTTTTTTTTTTTTTTTTGTTTTTAAATTAATGGAAGTAATCAATCTCGGTAAAAGTACATACCAAATGTGTGTCAAAGGCAGTATTAATATACTGCCTTTGACACACATTTGGTATGTACTTTGTCTATATACTTTGTCGCTCTATGCATGATTTTATGGTACTTTTATATATGTAAGGTATTATTATAAAAAAAAACATGACATGTTACACTACACTAAAAAATAAAAAATAAAAAACAGGTTTTAATAAAACCGACTTCCAAAAACTACACTAAAAACTATGAAATAAAAAGTTTAAACTTCCATAATTAAAAATCTAAATGTATATTGAAGTCGGCGGGGCCTAGCATGAAAATAAGCAAAATTGCAGATTAACAAGGAATAAAAGGAAATCTTAATTTCCACGTGCACACACTGCGCACACCCTTCCTGTTTAAAGACTGAGAGGCAAAAACCTGAAGAGGCCCCGCCGGCTTCAATATACATTTAGATTTTTAATTAAGTGAGTTTAAACTTTTTATTTCATAGTTTTTAGTGTAGTTTTTGGAAGTCGGTTTTTTTAAAACCTGTTTTTTTTTTGTATTTAGTTAATTATTTTAAAGCAGTTTTTGATATTGACTTTCACAATTCAATCAAGAGTAGATATTTTAATTTATTCTACGTAACTCTGTTTTTCGAGGAGGAAGCAATTGTTTCACTGAAAGGTAGTTTTAACCTGTAATGCACTACTATACAAATGCGCGAATCAAATGCCTGTTCAATCAAATTAGAGTTAAAATTCCTATTAAAAGTCGATACCGATGTTTATTTCAGCTTTTCCGAATGTTGGTCACCGCATTACCATAGCGTCATTATTGTCCAAATACTATCAACCAAGTTTAGAGGTTGATGATCGGTTGAAAGCGGATCGATCAACAATCAGTGACGAATTACGCAGTATGAATCGTCGTCGAATATAAACAGTGAAGAAACCCATCATCGTAATTTGAGCTGTCGCTGCTCCGTGCATGAGTCACGGCCGTCACGGGCTAACAGCATTATGCTGAGCGATGGCCGTTTTGCGCGGATGTGATGCATAATTTCCAGTTGTTTTTTGTGTCTTGGTTTCACTTAATTTTTGTGCGTCAGTCGACGAAAATAAATGCATTTTCTTTTTTTCTAAGTATATAATAAAACATTAGACAAAACTGGCCATCCAAAGCATGAATATACATATATGTCTATACAAATATCTTCAAGTAAGGTTTCAATCTCATTATTATTGACCGTCAAAGGTTTATCAAATCATTAAAACTATCATGTTGAAACTGTTAGCAGCACACACGTTATGTCTATAATGTACTATGTTCGTCTAATTTTAAACAAAATATTTTACTTGAACAATTTACCAAATGCATCGTTTCAATCCATATTCATGTGTATGAAAATTGAATGTGCATCTTGTGTGTTCAGTCGAGATGTTTATAGTAGGAAATATTGTATCGATAGCAATACCATTACATCAGTATCAATATTGTGACTTCTAAGCACATAAAAGCATACTCGTTAATATTCAATAAGCCAACGAACTCAATAGCTGCTTTCAAAAGATTTGTTCTTGCTTCTTGTTTTTATGTCGCTTTTGAATTAATAAATACGAGGTAATGTTATGTATCTAAAAAGCGAAAAGAGTGGTTGCTATATCTCCAAAGCACCAAGTAGCAATTTTTTTTTATAAGCGTAATAGCGTTTTTCTGTAAGGTAAGCGCTGATGCGGTCGATGTGCCCGCTTGCCAAGAAGTAACCTATTTACACTAGACTTGAAGACTCCTAGGTTATAGCTATCGGGAAACACTGACTCAGACGTATAGACAATGAACGTGTTCCCAAAACGTTTTATGCGTATGAGTGGAATATCGACTCTGAAGGTACACATTCGCAATCGGAAATACAACACTAATCGTAATAGGTATGAATAATTATTTTGAGGGTGTAGTTTAGCTTGTACCTAAATATTATATAACACGCGGCGGCAAAATCACGTTTTTATGCAATACATATTTAAAAAAAAATGTTTCTTGTCTCGTCACGTCGCTAGTAAGAGCCATAAATACAAACTTTTTAAAAAAGCTATTGCTTTTGATGCTACCAAAAACAAATAATTATTTACCAAAGTCGCAACCCAATTGCATAAACAAAAATGTTCATACTATATAGTGCGGAGCGGTCCCCGAATCTAACTTTTTCATGCAAGGCTTATATTTCAAAACTCATTACTTTCTTTGCTTTGCCGCATGTGTTCGGATTTTAGGATGCACGAATGATATCACTTTGGGGTCTTCTTTTAGCCTGTTTTGGATGGACGCACGCACAAAATTGCAACATAAAAACCTTTTTTCTAATTTGTTGTGAAAATAGGTTTTTTTTTTATTAATTACAGTGTTTATGAAAAAATAATTACTGAGTAGGTAGTACTAATATTATAATAAATGCCGCACTTCATAACCATTGTTGAATTCATAATTAATTCTAAGAGTAAACTAATTATAACATTAATAACAGTTTCCATTAAACAATGCACGTACGAATTGAATGCGAACGTGTTAGCGACATATGAGTCCCATTTAGAACTCAGTGACGTCACACCACCTATTTATTCCACACACCATGTTTGAAGGCCGTATGTTCACCCGAACGCCTTCATGTCAGACTGATATTTGCGTGACCAACTCATTAATTTAAGATAACCACTATAACCCAAAAACTGCCGCAGTGATGTTAGTTTGGCCTAGTAACTTCAGACCTGATATTTAACTAACTTCACCCCTATATATTCTCCGAGGGGTTCGGCAGAGGTATATAAATAGTACACCCAGATTTCACTATTTATGTTTAAGTCCGAGGACTATAGGACGAGCCAATTACTAACTGGACATACATTGAAACTCCAGGGTGATACTGAGAAAAACCTAAAAACACTTCGCCCGACCCGGGTAACGAACCCAAGCCCTGCGTTCAGCAGTCGCACTTGCGACCACTAGACCAATGAGGTAATCAAATATTCTACCTAATATTTATCAGGAAAATATTTTAACACCGCTATTGTTCGATTTTAGGCGAACCATTTAAAGGTATCTTTATGAAATCTTTTGAAATTGAGCTCGCGGAAATAGAAGATTAAATAACATTTCGAATGTCTTAACATTGTGTGTATAGTCTCACTGGAGCAAAAGATGTCAGGGAAACATTAAAAGAAAACTCAGTTCACAGAAAAGTAGGGCTTCTCTTTATCCCCAATAGATATGGATTCGCGTGAAGTGTGTCGTAAAGAAATTATACCTCTTTGTTACATAGTCACACCTTTGCAGAAACGGTACATTGAAATAATCGTTAGAATCACGATAATAGGGTGAGAAAACAAATTAAAAAGAGTATGCGTAGATGGTTCGGTCATGTTGAGAGGATGAATGAAAGGCGACCAATAAAAGGATATATAAAGCGGTTGTTATTGAAAACTCCGGGAGAGGGGCCATAGAAGGACATACATTGATCTTACTGGTGATGTTGTTCAAAAGGTCAGGTGCGTAGTACTCACAACTGATGTGCGTGTATAAACAGTGGGCCGATCACGAGATAACAGATAACGTTATGTTTAAAGTCAGGACAGAAATAGGTACGTAACAATTACTTAACTTTGCTAAACAAGTCGATATACAATGGGGTATACACAATTTCTTGTCCGTTCGTCTCCTTAGGAGTCTATGTTTTGAAACGGGCAATAAGCTTCAACTTACGGACAAACAGACTGACCATCTATTGCTTGGCAATTCAAAAGTTCCTGTTAATGGTCTAATTAAGTTTTGAGTTGACTTGGTGTTAAGCTTAGATATAAGGGGACGTATTCTAGGAAAATCTCAATTTAGAATAAAATTAGATATCTTACACGGACAATAAGAAATCTGTCGGCTTTAAATCGAAGAAAACAGTATTAAACTGTCAGTAAGCTATGGTTTCTCTAAATAAGAGTCCAAACAACCCCTAAGTATCACCACGTCCTATAATATGCTATAGTTGCCAGGAGTAAGGTCCAAAATCGCTTAAAGCAATTCAGGGTCAAAGCTCAAGTTTCGTGCCGGGTATTGTATCTAATCTTATACCTCCTATATAGGTAAGATGCACGGGAGGGCAATGTGAAAAGAAAAATTTGTACTCTTTTTTTAAGTCCATTGCACGCATGCTAGTTAAAGTTTGTATGGAGAAGGAGTGCGGAGCGTAATTTTTTTTGTTATCAAAATTACGGTTTAATTTCGGGAACTCAAGCTGCAAAAAGAAAGCACGAAATCAAAGGCCTGTTTCAAAAATTACGACCTTACTCATTTTAGACATACTAATAAAAGTAAACAAAACCTCTAAAGTAAGAGACTCTCTCAGAAACAGCCCAAAATACTGAAGCACCTAACACAAAATCCTCTTATAATAAAATATTTGTATGATAACATTACTAATTTGGTAGTACTACACGGGTATAATACCTACGCACCCGAAACGCGGTGCGTGCAAATTTCCTGTCTAGTATAATGGTTTCTACCTTAATTCATGACCTCGGGGTGCTACAAACCGCAAGCGTGTGACTTAATGAATATTGCGTTGCCTATGAAAGCCTTTTAAAGACATTTTGTCATGGTTACCGTGAGCTGTCGTGTGATCACGTAAAATAAAATAAATGAGTAGACGACCTCACAGTTGATGGATATTTTTTTCGGTAAACATTTTGCGAGTATAATTTTATGTGCGAGATTCAAATAATTTTATCGTTTGGGATAGACAATCTTTGGGTAAATAAAGAAGAAAGGAAATGGTTCATTACAAATTGTTCATTAACTAAGAAACAGCGCTGGATGCAGGATGCAACTAGGGGCATTCGGGGCTAGTGTCAAGGGTAGCAAATTTTCACAATTCGAGGGGACGAAAAAAAATTTTCTTCGTGTAATCAAAAATGACTTGTTATTTTTCAAAAAAAGAATTATTAAAAAAAGAAATATTACAAAAATTTTACTCGTACATTCGAAAAATTTAAAACAATAATACCTAATAAAAAATAAACATTAAATTAATCATAATCAAAAATTTTATATCGAAACTTTATACATTTTATGCAAAATTTCGATAATGGGACGGCATTATATTTTTACAGTGCCCAGGGGCGGTGCTAAGGTTAAATTCGGCACTATTAAGAAGCATCAAATTAGGACCTACCTAATTTGATGCTTCTTAATAGTGCCGAATTTACCTACTCAAAATATTCTAAGCAACTACGATATCTCTGAATCATCTCATCTTTGTGGGTCGAAGGACGTCCACTACTTGACATAGGCCTCCTCAAGCATCGCCACAACGACCGGACATGCGCTGCCCGCATCCAACGGATTCTCGCGACCTTCAGTAGGTCATCAGTCCTCCTTGTAGGGGGTCTACCCACGTGTAAGTGAGGTATTAAGCTCCGTATCCACTATGATCGCGAACCCTGTAGCGCTTCGCGATCGCTCCTAGTGGATACGTTCTCACGCTCTTAGCGTGTAGCTCCTCGCACTCTAACTAGGCTGATCCAATCACTGTTGTGTTGGTTCTTTCGCGAACACACAAAGTAGCGCAGTGTGGTTTAGTGTGAGCTACTGTCTCCATTTGAGCGAATACAGGATTGCGGAGCGCTACTGGCGCGCTACTGAGCATAGTGAATACCTACCTACGCATCTTAAATAAGGAGTTCAAGGAACCTGAGGATGACATCTAAAAAATAGCCCAAGTAACATTAAAATAATACTTAAATATTAAGTTAACGACAATTTAAAGAACCCTATAACCAAACTAGACTAGGTATCTATGTCACGTCAACTCATGTCAAAACCAACCAAGCCAAAACACGAGAAGAAATTACGCTCAACTTTTAGACCAATATTAATAAATTATTCTCAGTTAAGAGTTCTCTCGCTAAGTGTCGTTATATTAGGTATCTCGATGTTTTTAAGTAGGCACCTACGAAATTTATAAAAACGTTTTATAGACTGACAACTCAGTAATTTTTAGATTAGAGCAATTTATTAATACCCGTAGGTACCTATTTATATGTTACTGCTCTAATTACTTATGATTGTATTAAACACGTTATTTCGTGATTTATTTTCCATAAAATTATTGCTCTGCAATACGCGACAGTAAAAATTACTCATCGAGCCTTAGAAAGATAATCGGATTGCTTCGGCTTTAAACAGCGTCATCTCTATCGTACGAAGCACTAAAGTCCGATATTTATATAATATAAACAAGTTAGCGACAAAACATTACTTATGTATGCACAAAACGTTACATAGGCACATGATTAAATACCGAGCAGAATGAAAGAGAAATTTAAGTTTAAAATTCTTACCTATTTTCATAGGGCTGTCAATCGGTTATTGTAAATATAAAATCTGGGTAGGTACCAACATTAATTGTTAAAAATGAAAAAAAAAGAGACCCCATCGACCCCTTCGACCCCTATGACCCCTACGACCCCTTTGACCCCTACGACCCCTTTCACCCCTACGACCCCTTTGACCCCTTCGAACCCTACGACTCTTTTGACCCCTACGGCCCCTTCGACCCCTACGACTCCTTTGACCCCTGCGACCCCTTCGTCCCCTACGACCCCATTGACCCCTTCAACCCCTTCGACCCCTTCAACCCCTACGACTCCTTCACCCCTACGATCCATTCGACCTCTACGACCCCTTCGACCCCTTCAACCCCTACGACCCCTACGACCTCTTCGGCCCCTTCGACCCCTTCAACCACTTAGCCCCCTTAGCCCCTTACAAAAACACCAAGACAGGGTAGTCATTATTCATAATGACCGGGAAAAGTGATTAATTATGCAGTTATACTCACATAGCCCAATTGATACGGGCATTATTAATACAGACCGGTCATTATTAATAGTGACCGGATTTATCAAATTGCCCGTAACATACACACACAGTATACAACAGTTTGGCATCTTTAAAAACATTATAAAATAAAACGTCCGCGTCGTACCGCTCGCTGCCGCTATCACACCTTAATTTTGTCCGCTTACTGAGCCAGCTCAAACCGGTTTGTACCCGAGCGGGCGCCGGTGCACTCCCCGCGTGCCTTGTCAGTGACAGGTCACGCACACATAGCTGTGCGTGTACCTACGCACGGCGTTAGTATGAAGCTTTCATTCTGCTCGGTTATTTATTCATGTGACAGGTATGAGTGACGGATATTACGCTCTAAGGCCCGTATTCCAGAACGATACTCGAGCACCGATCTCTGCTTGACCATAGATTTAAAGCCATTTGATTGGTTGAATCTATGCTTAAGCAGAGATCGGTGCTCAAGTATCGTTCTGTAATACGGGCCAAAAAGCTGAAGCTAGCCGATTATCTTTTTCTCAAACTCGATAAATGTAATATTTTCTACCGGGTAGGTACTGTTTGTAGTAGATATTTAGGTATATTTCGCTTCCATTTCTCTTACGAAGAAAGCACTTAGCTTTAAACAATATTAATGCTTGGTCAGCTGAAAGTGCTACAAGACAAATATCTACACCAATATACTAGACTAGATTTAAGATTGCAGAAATACACAGTATAATTCTGGACAAAGGCGTCGACAAACAACTATTTCTGTTCTAATTAGGTAGTTGCACAGAAAAGCTGCTAGAACCGCTTTTCATTCCAGATTAGGAAAGCAGTTTGTGTAATACCCTTCTTATTTTTAATTCATAAACATCTTACAACAATGAAGGCTAAAATTTTGTATTCTCACTGAATCAAGTTTTAACGAAAAAGGGAGCCATAATCTTATATTACCTTTGTTTTAAAAAATAAAAGGCGTACTTTTTACTTAATTACGTGTTCACAAAGTGATTTTCAATGAGAATAGGGACTTTAAGACTTCTGTTCTGTAAGCTTTTAATATTTGATCATTAGTTTAACATCAAGTCTTGATGAATTTGTAATGTTACTTCCAAAACTTTGACGAGGCAGCGTTGTGTCATTGTTTTCTTGATAAACATTAAGAAATTCTGATTGTATCCTAGCAAGGATTTCAAAAACTTTCTAGTAACAATTTCTACTAAAGCCTTAATGAATTTGTTTCAGTATCACGATCTATTTATTTCACGATACGTTTGTACGTATTTTATTGCGACACGGATTAAAGGATTTCTGAATATTACCAACCGTTACTATGTCTGGGGGAGATTCATTGGGATATTATCTACTTAGGGGTTTACGTATGTCTTTTTGCGACTAAACGTTGGTAATTAAAATAAATGAATCGTATTTAAAAGTCGTTTTAGAAAGGACAGAGTGCTTTTAGCGAATGTTTTAACGTATTAGATACTTTTTACTCGTGTGGTTTTTGTACGATTTTCTTTTTTCAAATGGTTTGTGTAAAAGGTTCAAGTAGCCGTCGTAGATAGTTAGTGCATTAGTTATCACTAACGTGCAGCACGTGACCCCATGTCCGGCATACGTGGTTCAATGGTCTGGACAGTTTGTGAGTATTACGTCCTAACTCATGAAGACAGTTCCTTATTTGTTATTTTTATGTCAGACAGGCTCTTCCGTAATGTTATTTATTTTGCTTAGATTCCTACAAACTTAAGAGCCAGTAAATACCGTCTTCGACTAAAACCTCTTTACTATTAATGAGATTTCGCTTGTTGACTTCAAGCACTTACCTGGAATGCAAATAAACAGGTATTAGGGGGATATTACACTGAACTATAAATCTAATAGTAAGTATTATACATCTAGGAGTCTATGACGATAAGATAATACGACGAAAGATATACGAAAATGTATTATATCCGCCTTCAAAGATTTTTAAAATCCTTTTCATAAAAGATATGATCCTCTATAATATTATCTTAGATATAATATTATCTTAGATATTTCATAGTGTACTATCCCGTATAGTAGGTATATGATCAATCTTTCCTGTGTTCATCCAACTATTTAGGTATTGCTTAGGTATACATATATCTGATAACAATATATCATTACAGTGGTCCCCATATAATGACAGGTCTTTCATTATTGTTACTCAATAATTGAGGAACGACCACGTGCCGGGCAATGTTTGTATCTGAGAGTACCTACATCATCAATTCCCACCACGTTGCCATTCGTAGATATCTTTCGTAATTAATGCTATTTCAGTGCCAAATTCAATAACAAAGGCTTGGCAACTCGGCGACAAGCACAAAAAAATAAGGTTAAGTAAATTTATCATCACAAACATTTGTGTGTATTTGACTTTAATTGTCTGTGAGCATGAAGGGACCCTATGAATAATTTAGTACATAGTTGTTGGTACAATAGTAAGTTATCTGTTTATACACGATAATTTGCTGCTTATAGCAGGTCAACAAAATATAGGTCACAAGGCTTCCAGTACAGGCTAATAAATTTGCAACGAATTTTCATGGACTATTTCTTGGCGAGACATAACGTCGCCACTGTGACCTCAGACTTGGCTTCCATTCAGTATTCGCATTGATATAGTACTTATCCAGCAAACTTAAAATCTGGGAAAATGGGATCTGTGTTACGATTATGTAGGTAGATACCTTTGTTGACAGAATTCATCTGGACTGGTTCATTGTACATGTACAGTTACAGACAAAAGAGTTCGTGGATTTCAGAAATAGGGACATTTTTTGGGTTCCGTACCTCAAAAGGAAAAACGGAACCCTTATAGGATCACTTTGCTGTCCGCCGTCAGTCACCGGACCATAAGTGGAGCCGCTCGGAGCGCATCTGCTCATAGATGGCGCCATTGTAAGTATGCAGTAGCGCCATAGCATGCATAGCATAATCGGCCTATAATGTTCCCACTGCTGGGACACAGTCCTCCTCTTTGTGAGAGGGAGTGGGCCGTAGTCCACCACGCGGGCCCAGTGCGGGTTGGTGGACGTCACATGTCTTCGAATTTTTAGTTCTAGGACATGCCGGTTTCCTCACGATGTTTTCCTTCACCGTTAAAGCAAGTGATAATTAATTTCTAATACGCACATGACTTCGAAAAGTCAGCGGTGCGTGCCTCGGTATCGAACTCGAACCATTCGCCGTGGGAGGCACATGGTTAAACCACTAGGCTATCACTGCTTTTTTAGTAGCGCCATCTATGATCATATTTTGGAACCCTTAGGGCGCGAGGCATACTCGCACTTGTCCGGTTTTTTAAAACAGCTTGTCTTTAGTATTAATATTATTATTAAATCGGCATTGTCAGTATTATGTGACAAACAACGTGGTCCAATTCAAAGCAGCTCGAATGCAAACGATTCCTAGTTAATGTATTGGTCTGTGTCGTAGACTAGTCTATTAGTTCAAGCCAAACTAGCTGAACTTGAGTTCTTGGCTAATTATACATAGCGAACGGTTCATTAAATGTTGCTTTACATAGATAGAGTTAAGTCCCAGAAATGGGAGCAAAAAATTTAGATTGTACTGTGTGTAGTTTTGCTGTTTTGTCCCTACTAGTGTCATTTGTTTTGCTGCCAAGAGTTTTTTTTCTGACTAATAGACAGCCTGTAGTTTAAGTACAAGAAAAATAACAGTATTTTATCAAACTATAAACTACAACTTACTATTGAAGCATGAGTTAATTTAATAATGTAAACGGTCGTAAATAGAGTCGCTACTATATCGGTATTCTATTTTTTCGCTCCTCATAACGATCCTGAAAAGAATTAATAAATAATGAGACAATCAACTTGTTTGTCGAGACTAATCTCATTAATTTATAGACATGACCATGACAAAAATATACAGGTTGTTTCAATCCTTTTGCCAAGTCTTACGACATCCAAGGATTATCTTGGGTGACCCATTTTGTCCAAATTCAGGGCTGCAACAAAAGAAAGACTAAACAACATAAATTGCTGGTACAGTACCTAAGCTTATTGCCAACTAGTTTTAGTTTTAATGCTTTGCTTAACTTAAACTACGTGTGTTAGGTAACACGAACCCGTATCGGCGATATATACCTAAAACAATTTGTTAGCAAGCAATAAAGCCAGCACATTGGTCTAAAAGCGGGGCTTTGTAAACAGCCTGGCTTTGATTTATGATCGACGAAATCGGGTTTATGAGTTATTTTTGGAATAAGTATCTTTATTAATAAAAATATAGTAAACAGTTTTATGCGTTATTGGCTGGCGTTATACCTATATATGTCGTAATCTTGTAGATTTGGGTTGTTTCCTATTGCTCGTATTCTCTTTTGATGATGTTTTTAGGGTTCCGTACCAAAATGGTAAAAAAGGAACCCTTATGGTGCGACTTCGTCTATCTGTCTGTCACACCTGGCTATTTCAGCAACTACTAATGCTATCGACTTGAAATTTGGAACAGTTATAAAAAATGCTTGCTTAACTTTATTGCAAATGAAAAAAGTCAAAAAATATTTTTATTTTCATTGCAAAAGCGGCCGGAGTGGGGGTCCGAAATTTTAAAGTTGGGTTACCAGGTCAAATGACATATCATATGAAAGGGCTTGATCTGCACATTTCAAAATATATTTTTATTTAATATTATGTTTCACAGTTTTCGACATATGATAAAAAATGACAGAAAAAATACCATTCCCCCCCCCTTATCTCCGAAGTTTGCGGAGCGAAAAATCTGAAATAATTAGAGCTGATAGGAATTGATCCAAATATTACACCAAAAATAAAACAATGTTCCTAACTAGTGCAGTTTTTTCAAAATCATCAAAATTCTTTCACAAACAAACTTGTTATGCGGTCCGGTTTTTTTCACTTTATACGTCCAAAACTGATACGGAACCCTCGGTGCGCGAGTACGACCCGCACTTGGCCGGTTTTTTTGAATTCATGGCATTTTTTTCGTTTATTACAATTAGTTATAAAAGTCGCGATAGGAATTCGTTCGAATCCAGAAATATTGATAATGTAAGAATTTATTAATTAAATCGATACTTATTTAAAAAAAAAATCAGACACTAACTACCTACTACTTATTATAAAAATGACTTATTATACGCGCCAGTATTTACAAGCTAAAGATAATACAAATAGTAAAAATAAAACAAATACTAAAATAAAAATAAAAACAAAACACTTAGGCATCAAAATATTCGTCCGCAATATTCGTTCGTAGCTGTTCATAAATTTTATAGTAAAATTACAGAGAGAATACATTTATGACATGATAGAAGGTTTTTATTACTTATTTGATTTCGTGACATTAAATACCAACGATCTACTGTCAAAATGGTGGCACTCCTACAACAGAATTCATTGACCTTTTTAGTGAGGAACTTAGATATGGCGGCGGATATGTCTACCTTTTTAGTACCTACCAACGGAACAACGGAACTTGATAAGGTGCTTGTGTACCTATATGATATCTTGATATTGGTACTATAAATCTGAAGGCGTAAATAAATATTTGGAGGTGGAAACGATGAATGATGAGGGTCCGTGAGGCATTTTATTTTCGGCAGTGTCAGCTGACTTGATGGGTGCTCATATTAATCTAAGTATATCACCAAGCCACATAAATTCGTTTTATAAAAACTGTGATCGGGGAAGCTTTCTGCACGTTTCCTTTATGCGATACTAAAACTTTCATGAAGTCTTTAGGTGAAGAACTAAAAGATAAATCATGAGTAAACTGCGAAGCCAAGGTCTTGTGGAAAATGCAATGTTTCTTCCGTTTACGACGAAAAATAAAAGACATACTATAAATAAGATATAGTACGAGGAAATGAAAATGAAAATTACCATCTAAATTTTGTCGGACCCGCTACCGTCCAAGAGCGTTGATAAATTCCTAAGATATACGGTTTCAAGTATTATTTTTAGCGTAAATACCGCCGTAGACCACGTGGCGTGGGTATTGATATATTACTTTCAGGAACTAATTAAAACATTTCGAGTATGCCACTCATCCGTAACGGACGGTGCGCGGAAAGACCCAAAATAATTTGGATTCGGATTAAAACAATGTGCGGTGCGTTTCGGTTAGGACCAACTTACGGGTAAGCTCACAGGTAAGCTGACAGAAAGAACCACAGGTGTTTACATCCTATTCCTCGGTACTCGTTGAAACTTTTGACCAGTCTTTGTTCCCTTTTTTGATTATTTAACCATTTCTATGGATTTATTGCCTTTTGTGTAACACAATGTCCTTTTAGTACGTAGCGTACTTATAAAAAAATATTTTTCAATAATCGTAAGTAGCATAATTAGCCCATAATGTTGCCACTGCTGGGGTACAGGCTTCCTCTCTGTGAGAGAGAGTGCAGGGCCGTAGTTCACCACGCGGGCACACTGCGGGTTGGTGGACGTCAAATAATGTCTTGAATTTTTGGTTCTAGGACATGCCGGTTTTCTCACGACGTTTTTCATCACCGTTTTTAGAGCAGTGGTGGATTAAACTTATTGTACAAAGTTGCGCCTGTCGGGGTTATAATATGACCCACGAGATACTAATTGTAAGTCGGAGCCACTATGGCCACCACTATACAATAATTCAGTATTTGTTTTAAATTATTTTCTTGTGTTAGCACGTGCTCTAAAACCATACATACCTCATGAGGTGGTTATAGATTTGACCAATCAACAAGGTCAGTATCGGAGCCAATTACAAATTAACTATCTAAAATACACTCGCAAGTAATAAATCCGGTTTAAAAACAAAAAAATAATATCTAGAAGAAGAAAGAATGAAATATATTTAGCACAAAAATAAAGACGTCACGTCTGCGCAATTCAGCCGTCGCTCAACATAAGCATATTATTGCTGTGACACATGCTTAGAGCTAAGCCACAACGCTGGTTTTCAGAGGCAGCTCCGAAACTATGAGTATTAAGCTTGATGTTGAGAATTTTTTGGTAGAAATTATTACATCATCTAAACAAAACACAATTTAGTAGAAAACCCAAATGATACCTAATGATGTTGCCAGAATTATGATTCGAAAATCCCATGTGTCAGGTAATTTGTAGGTTATTATAGAACTTTATGCTCTATAAAATATATTGTACCTAAAGCAGACCAGCGGGAATATGCGACAATTTAAACATTTCAACGTGTCTCCTGAGGTGGCGAGCAGTTACTTTATTATTTGTAGCCTCGAGAACTCACGTTTCGGTTATAGTGACCCTAATATAAAATACAGAAATCACAATGTTTGAACTAATTTAAATTTTTCTTGTAGATAAAAGACCGTAAGTTTGATATAACATCAAGTATTTGATAGTCATCACATTTAATAGAAATTAAACGACTTTCAATTCGTAAAACGACTAAAATGTGACCAACATTGTTTGATACATACCTATCTATTAAGTTATAACGAAATTGCTGCTTAACATTTTTGTAACAAAAACAAATAATTGCCTCCAAAATTAGTAATTTACCTTCTAAATTGTTAGATATTAAAAGGTAATTTAAGAGAATTATACTCCGTTATTTTAAAGTCAGTACCTAATTTAGCAGTTTCTCGGAATTTAGGTTAGGTCCTCCTGTTTGTTTAATACATAATCGGCGTAACAAAGTCGAAAGGTATAGGGCTGCTACCTTAAATTTTTTAAATGTTAAGCTCTTCATTGTTTACCTAGCATTTTTGTTGAGAAGAACAAAACGAACTTGGTACCAGGTACTACCTAAAGACTTTTTTTATTCAATAAGCCACCGAGAGGAAGCCAGGCGTATTCAAACAATAGAATTATAATTTTACCTACTATACGTTGCTTGGTAGATCGCCATCCCTATATTCCAATAGGTAGGTACCTACTTTGTCTGGCGTTTTAAGTTTCCACAACATTCCTGAATAAGGCGACTAGCTTCAACGAGGTTCTCATAATACCTGCATAAGGGCGTTATCACGCTGGCAATTTGCTAACTTGTTTTCAGCGAAGCGATTAATGGTCGTGTTAGCAGCGAGTTCGCCGCCGTGAGCACGTAGCGAGCACGCCGCCAATGCACAACGAGCGCAACAGCCCCCACGGTTCGAAGTGCGGATTGAACGGCGCGTGTTCGTTGCGTATACGCGGCGAATATGTTGCGCACACAAAAAATACTCGTTAGTTATATACACGCGTACACGTTGATTGATCGCCTCGCTTGGAACACGTTCACAAATCGCTAGTGTGATAGTGATCTAACACTTTGATCTAATTAGACAACCCTGCACAATTCTGGCGTTCACGTGAACTATCCAGCACGAATTCTGACCACGTCTGTTAATCAAGTGGGTATTTTAGGGATGGGCTTGTGCATACTTAATGAAATAATTTGCATAATCTTCGTTTGTTACCCGGGATTGGTTAGCGGACCGCTGCAGTACACTTCGTTATACGAAAACAATGTTTAATTGTTGTTTTATCTTTTTTATCTCATTCGTTTCGTGTGCTGTCGCGAAATAACTGGAAATTGGGATCTTAATTTAGTTTTATTTGGGAGGTATAGTCGCCATTGTTAGGACAGCGCTTATTTGGTTCCGAGATAATTAATAGTACAATCAACAAAAGAAACAAGTATGCAAGCAACTATACCTAAGTAATTTTAAGTCCACGTTGTACGTGAGCCGTCATCAAGGCTTTGACATCGATCGTCTGAGGTTGTAAAATTATATGTGGGTATTTTAGTAGGTTTTTGATGGAGATTATTTAATTAAAAAGCCAAGTAAAGAGATATGTGTGGGTTGTATATTTATTTCATTTTACAAGTGGTGGGTGTCTTATAAAAAAGTTATTTTTCGTACGAAATTACAATAAAAATTGCCTGCGTAGGACAAATGTCTTTAGTTCTTGTACCACTTCCCATGACTATTTTAAACTATATTAAAATTGATATTCTCCTGTATCTTATTGTAAGTACATAAACTTTTATATGGCCATACCTACACCCACTAAGCCTGATAAGACTGGTCAGTATACCAGCTCGGATGTTACGACTAATCATATAAGTTGATCCGAGATTTAACTGCACAGCTGCTGAGGATGCGCTGTGTTAACAGCGGGGGACCTGCTTGTCCCCTAAGCTTTCGGCATAGCGAATCCCTCAGATCATAGAAACAAGGGAGATGTGCCAAGGCGCTACTAAAATTGACGCTTTGATACGGTCACATTGACCGTATACATATAAAATGTACACGCTGGCGAAGAACCGAACACGATCGATGATATAAATACAGTGTTTTAGTTTAGTGCTAGTGTTGAGTGACGATTAACAGTGTTAGATTGAGGGTGTGTGGAATGTTTAATGCGTGGGAGATCTTTATATTCACGAGGGGCGCTTGTAATTGTGTTGAAAAATGTACTAAAAGTGGCGACAGTTGTTCCCGTACTAATTTGCTATGATGGCATATCTCTTTATTTCTATGATCTGTGGCGAATCCTCATTTAAAAGGTTCCGCAATACGCATGTGATACTCGGTGTTGCAAGCGTTTTATAGGCTACTACAATAGTAGTAGCCTATAAAACGCTTGATATTTTTTTCGTTTTTTTTTTTTTATATATTTTTCTTCATATATGACGATGGTGCCAATGGGCACCATCGTCATATGAAGAAAAATATCAAATTCAATAAACTCTTTTAATTTGTATCAACACGTTGATCAGTGAGTAAAAACCAGACACGATTCTTCTTATAAAAGAAATGTGATTGGCTGTATTAATCGATTGAAGAAAGCTTTGCAAAGAATTTGCTGCTTGTGCAAATTTTCAACTGGATTCCGCTTATGACAAGGATGTCAATCAGTCTTATAAAAAGGTTGGGGTGCGTCTGTGTGGGTGTTAGATACTAAATAAGCCTGCCGATATTAAAAACGAATTCCATGACAGACAGACGATGAAACAGTAAACATAAAGTTTGTTAGATATCCTTTATTCATGTATTACCACAATTTTTTAATAAAAAAAACCACTGGTATCGGAACAAGGGCCATGTTCCGGTGAGGCGGTAAGGGGCCCAGAAAGAGGTATCTTGTAACAATTCGAGCTGAGTTTAAGAGTAGGTACTGTGGGGGGTAGAGGTTACTGGGAACGTAAACTCGCGTATATGAGCATAATTCGTGTATTTAAAAGGAATTTACAAGCATTGAAAAAAAACCTAACTAGTCTAGCTGAAAGCCATGACCCGACTCTCTTGTTATTATTCTATGTCACAGCCTATTCTAAAATATTTGGCTTGCTCATAATTATTATCGTAAAACTAACCGGCCTACTTTAATTTCATTTTAAAACCTCTACAGTAGGTACCTACTGCTTTCTACAATGATTGATATTATAATTATTATGTCCATTTAATAGTTTCAGACGTTCATCTGAGAAAGGATATTTCAAAACCTGAGCGGGTTACCAGGGTATTGAGTTTATATATGGGAGGTTTCAGGCAATAACTAAAGTTTCGATTGTCATAAATTTCAATACCGAACATTACACCTAACTGCACGAAGGTACACAAAACATAAACAGGTATAAATCCATTTGCAGTCACATTGCTGCTCGCAACGGGTGCAATATCAAACACAGAGGCTGACGCAGCAATGAATGTCGTACGTAAATTACACATGCCGTCAGATATGTGGCACTGGGACGCTGGTCAAACTAAGTAATGGCTTTTAAGCGCAATGCCCGTACATTTAACGGACATTGGTCAAGCTAATTAATTAGAATTTCTATTAAGCACGAAAGCATGCAGGTTGTGTCTATGAATGCACTTCTTTAAGCGAGTAAATATCAGCCAATGATCTACACAGGCATGCTACAAAAGTTGCTAAAGAAAAAAAAACTAGTATTGCTCACCACAAATGGTCGGTCCAATTGTCTGTTTCTTGCTTGTTTTATAAAATACTAGTTGTGCCAGGCCATGCGTTGCAATGCCCTTTTTTTTCAGAAATCTTCCGGCGCACATACTGTACAAAATTTCCAGTTAGTTGGACAAACGATGCGCGATCGTATAGGTAATGAACAAAGAAACATTTTCATAAAAGATAGGTACACGAACACATTTTGATAGTAGATAATCAAGCGGCAGCGAATTCATGCAATTCCCGTGCAGAAAATACTGAAATATATTCTGTCTATTTTTACAAAAAGTTACAAAGGGTGGACAATTTATTGTGCCCATAGTGTACCTAGTGGATAACTATTTTTTTACGTCCACTTTATACAAAAATATATGCATATCCACACCTTACACAACTAACCAGTGAACGCGGTTTAATCTAATCTTAGTTTAATAAATAAAATATTTGCTAAACAACAAGTTTTACTAAATTGTCTACAACACCACACATTAGTGCATAAACAACGGGCTTGTTCCAAACTATTCGCAGCCACTGAACAACGAATAGTTTTGAGTTTCCTACTAAAAAGTAAAAACAATTTCTAAATGGATTTTGCGTTCGTTCGTTTTCGTTCGGTGAGGGGGCAGGGGGTAAGGTAACAGCTGTAGGTACATAGCTGTTACTTATAGCTGTTACTTTTTAGCCCGATGTTCCCACGTAATCGAAACTTACGCGGGTGAAACCGTGGGGCGCTGCTAGTATTATATAAAACAAAATATTCTACTAGGAATATACAAAAGCGCCATCTGTAAGCAAGATGCCGCTATTACATACTTCTTCTAGTGGCGCCATCTATGAGCAGATGCCTCGGACGGACGGACGACGAAGTGATCTTGTAAGGGTTCCGTTTTTCCTTTTGAAGTACGGAACCTTAAAAATAGACCATATTAACGTAAAAAATATTTGACCGATGAACCAAAATTACACAACTTCGAATATTAACACACACACATCAACAACCCAAACTAGCCTTCGCCGGAGAATTGAATATTTCATTCACAAAATAAAATACAACGAAGCAACGTTGATTATGCCGCCGCATTGTGATGGTATAAATATTAATACCTTCCATTCTATAGTGTAGTATACCTACTTAAGTATATTATCAGATAACTTGCATCATCCTACAAGTGGTGGAGTGCAGGAGCCTGATTAATGGCACAAGTTTAAGAAGTATGCAACTGCAATGTAAAACGGCTTGATTTATACGTATCTGACTTTGGACACTTCTTTGTTTGAACGATCACGTTAAATATGTGTCCTCATAAGAATTTTCGTGCTACTATAGTACTTATGATAATAGGATGTTAGATTTCGGTTTAAAGAACTTTATTTCTCATTAAGACAATATTGTCACTTACATGAGAACAATAAATAAAATCAGTAGTACATAACATTATTCCAGTGCGGGTAGAAGAATAAAATGGTTTTGTTAGTTGCCAACAACTTTGAAGCGAATTTACTGCATTCTTGCGATAAGGCGGTAAGATTTACGATACAGTGTCTGCATTCAGTAAATACGGAACCCTAAAAAAGCCCTTCTGGAAGTTGTGTAGATAAAAAAATGTGTTGCGATCAATTAATTTATCAAAGGTTTAATTATCAAGTAAATGCGTCAAAAGAATTCAGAATTAATATAATTGACTTTTGTATGCTTTTACGAGACTTTAAAATTGGCTCCGTAAAATATTCCAGTGGCTTGAAAAATGCTGTTCACAATTGCTAGTGAACCCTGCATTTTTTAATGAATTTATGTAACGGTATGTCCAGCAATTATGTATAGGTATATTTCGAAATTCACCAATGATTTAGTAAGACCGTTGTTTCATAAAAGGGAAAGTTGGGAAGAATTTACCAAAGTAACGTTATAAATATGAAAATATGTTATTTCTATCTGTCTGTTTACCTTTTTTAAACAGATGAAATGATTCTAACGGTACTTGGTATTTAGAACCTTGTTTGAATCCTCGGGAAGGACATAGGATATTTTTTAATCGAGAACCTACTTACAATAGTTCTTCAGGGATAGGATATCAACCGTAGGCAACTATCAGTTCCAAATAAAAGTAAATCAAACAAAAATTCCAATAAATTAGAATCTGTGGCTTTCAATCTGTTTTTATTGTTGACCCCAAGCCCGCAATAAGCTTTATTTACTCAAGAGTCTATTTTGGGGTCGTTTGCTCCAATTAAGACAATTTCATGGTCTCCAGGAGATGTTAGAAGCTTACGCATAAAATGAAACGAGTTTGAAGTATATTAAGGTCTTAATTATCATGTTTATTTTTTTATGAGTATAAAATTGATTTGTTGAAAGAGAATGAAAAAAAACTGGACAAGTGCGAGTATGCCTCGCGCCCTAAGGGTTCCGAAATATGATCATAGATGGCGCTACTGGATACTTCCAATGGCGCCATCTATGAGCAGATGGCGCCACTTATGGTCCGGTGACTGACGGCGGACAACAAAGTGATCCTATAAGGGTTCCGTTTTTCCTTTTGAGGTACGGAACCCTAAAAAAGCAACTTATGAGTTTGACATGCGATTTTTTTAGGAAATAGATACGAAATCTTTTGTATTAGAACGTGCCAAAACGTGGATTCTCTGTGTTTTCTGTAGAACTCAGACTAATTCTGAGTTCTACAGACAATACAGAGCGTGGTTTAGTTATTATGAGTTCCTCACCTTCCAAAAGATATCCAGAAATATTTCCGAGGATTTACGACTATTTGGTAAGGTGAGCGTCCTTCACCTTGGTCTTTATTGAATTTTCTTTATGTAAACTCGACCGTCATATTTTTAGCGAATCACCGGACCATTCAACGCTTTCTGTTTGAGTTACAACATACTGTGGTAATGCAATTTATTTTCAATTTTACTTAATATTGTAATGGCAATGTTAAAAAACTTTTGCATCTTAAACATAATACAAGTTTGGGACAACATAGAACCACACTAAATATAATTATATAAAAAGAATAAAGATAATAAAACAAGCAAAAAGTTACTCGTAGTTGCTATCTACAATCAATACCCATGGGCTAATTGATTAATTCCCACTGAAATCGTAAGGGAAAACAAGCCATTAAACTCTTGGGCAATATATTACATTGACACCATCGTATTTAGTGCATTTTATATACGTAGGTGTGTAACTCGGCGGCTAATTTATAGCAAAAGATAGAGCCACTTAAGCCATTTTAAATAAATTACCTTCAAATAATAGTACTGGTCCATTATTATACGTCTGTATACGGTGTACCAACTAAAATTAAAAGCATTTATTAACAACTCACTGTACTCGGCATTCGTTGCAATGCCTCTTGTTTTGCCCCTTTTATACCCCTTTTTAGGGTTCCGTACCAAAATGGTAAAAAAGGAACCCTTATGGCGCGACTTCATCTGTCTGTCTGTCTGTCTGTCTGTCACACCTGCTTATTTCAGCAACTACTAATGCTATCGACTTGAAATTTGGAACAGTTATAAAGAAGGCTTGCCCAACTTTATTGCAAATGAAAAAAGTCAAAAAATATTTTTATTTTCATTGCAAACGGGGCCGGAGTGGCGGTCCGAAATTTTAAAGTGGGGTTACTAGGTCAAGTGGCATATCATATGAAAGGGCTTGATCTGCACATTTCAAAATATATTTTAATTTTATTTTATGTCTCACAGTTCGACGTTATGATGAAAAATGTCTGAAAAAATACCTTTCCCCCCTTATCTCCGAAGTTTGCGGAGCGAAAAATCTGAAATAATTAGAGCTGATAGAAATTGACCCAAATATTGCACCAAAAATAAAACGAAGTTCCTAACTAGTACAGTTTTTTCAAAATCATCAAAATTCTTTACTTAGTTATGCGGTCCGGTTTTTTTCACTTTATACGTCCAAAAATGATACGGAACCCTCGGTGCGCGAGTACGACTCGCACTTGGCCGGTTTTTTTTCTCTATGACAGCAAAAAGGTGAGCCCCGAGTTTGGAAGTTTTTGTTAAGTGGGTCGTGGTCGAGTCAACTTTGGGAACTGAACTTGAACAACTTTGTATTAGATAGATTAGGAATTAGTTACATTTTTATCGTTTCCTAAAATGTATTTTTTTATTTTTTTGGTTTCTAATTTTCTATAAATGATTAAGTAGACAAATAGATATATTGTTAACTCTTCGAATCAAAATTTTTATCCATAGATAGGTACTCAACTTTTATGTTTGTTATTTTAACTTCTTACAATTAGGCTTACAATAGTCTCCCATTACGCTTTATCTACCGCTGTACTTTTAAAACCTACATCAAGTAATTTTAGAGAATCTCAACCGTGACAGACTGACATACGCCTAGGCTTGCCAGATGGTCTCCAAAGGAGGACATGTTCTTATTTTCTATAATTTGTCCTCCCATCCTCCTTTACTTACTGCAGGCCTTCCTTTTTATCGGTAATGAATGCGCAATCAAGCAAAGATAAAAACAGACTCAATGTGAACTCAGTAAAATTGTTGATTCTTACACAATATAATTTTAAAAAGTATTTTTATACTTATTTGTCAAAAACCCAAGAACTTCTTTCGAAGTTCAACTCAAACGCAAATATTTTATTTTATTATTTATTAAAATAAAGCAAATTGAAAAAAACTCATTGTCCGTTGTTCCCTTTTTTTTTAGAAAATCCTCCCGTTTGACCTATCAGCCCTCCTTTATCAAATTATCTGGCAACCCTACAGACGCCAGAGTGATTCCATAAATTCCCAATATAATTCTCTTCGCCAACTTTGAAACACTAAAAATAGATAACTAATATAGGCAGAATATCGTCGCAAATCCGGATCTATATAGAAAATCTTGATTTCACTTCGTCTTACAATGGGCTTTGTAATTATGCTAATGGGCTTAAGTTTGGGCAAGTAGCCGGTCTACAAAGCCGCTGAGAACCTTCATCTTGGGTTGACATGGCAACAGGGAGTGAGGAATCACTGAAGTAGTTCCCATAGTTCTAATAGCAGCCCAACGGCTTTGTCAATACTGATCAAACTTTTACTTTTTTGAACTCGAAACTTAGCACTTGTAACGTGGACCCACTCAGTCACATTATTAATGTGATAGAGTGGGTCCACAGAAATAAAAGAGATGTTCTAGCAACCTTTTAAAAATACTGTGCATTAATTTTATTGGACTTTAGTGCCCGCTATTGCTCGCGACTTCATTAGTTGTTTCTTCAACCACCGTTGAACCACCGTCCACACCTGGCGACCGTCGTCCACTGTCGTGGACGATTATATCATCTAAGGTGAGATGTTTATTATTCGAATTTTCATCTGTATAAGTACCTCTAATGCTTATATCTAATGTTAGTCTTCAAGCAATGCGTTATCTACTCTGTCAGTCGCGGAACGGTTTCTTATTATGCCTATAAATTGATCTTTCACTTAAATGTTTTGAAATTTATTATGCAATTCAATCGGTCATTCCTCAGTTTGGTCCCAGTTTAAGGAGTTCTGTAGAAGTCTATAAGTAAACGAAATCAAACCGCATATATAAGATCGCTGACGTTCGGAACCCTGTTCAAGTGGTCACGTTTGGTTTACAGCGGATAACGAAGGCAAATATTCTGAAGCAAAATGCAAAGCGTCGTCTTAGCTTTTACGAGCAGTCGAGCAGTCTTTTAGAACTAGTCACGAACTAAGAACTTTTTTGAGTAGAAAATTACCGACTTTTCTGCTCAATAAAGTTCTTTTTTTTTCGTATCTTTATTTATCAACGTTTCACAATATTCATATAACTAAACAAAGCCCCACAAAAGTTCTTAGTTCCTTCTTAATCTCAACATGGATACTATTCCCTAATTTGCTTTTTGAAATCGTTCTCGACCACGGTGAGAACTCACTATCATGCATAAATCGTTCCATTTTATTTTATAAACTATCAACATATAATATGCCTATCTAAGCTTGTGGCTACATAGAAATGAGTTTGCATAATATCTTAGTAATTAAATAATAATTTGTATGTTTTATGTTGTATATTGAACTCCAGATATTCTATAGGTACTATATTTAATTAAACCTCCACTGTATCTACTTGGTCGACTCAATTCAGACTTCTCGGGACAATTCAGGAGTTTCAACATATAAAGACAAAATCCTTAGAAAGACGTAGAAGGTTTGCTCTATAGACAAAATAAATGGAATGACTTTCATAGACACTGGACGAAATAAAAACATTTATGCAACACGTTTGATTTCCGGCAACACAAACTTGTTCTGTTTTATATCTAATCTGCCATAGCTGTTCGCTAACTTTTTTAGCTAATATTTTCATGTGGAAACCTCTACATGAGAAAATGTCGCTAAAATGTTAGTCTCAGACGATTGATAAACAACTAGAATAAAATAAAAAAATCCTTATTTCCATTTTATGACACTCAAGCGGCGTTCTCACGTCTTCGTCAACTTGAAATTCGTTTGCGAATTGAATAATATTTTGTATCATGAAAAGATCAACTTTTTAATGCAATTAAGTTTCGATTTTACTTGATCAACTAAAACTTGACCTACAGACTTGCCTCGTGAGAACGCCGCTTTACGAGCAGTCTTCATCTTCATTGCTCTCACCGGTGCAAAAGAAACGTCGGGGAATTTAAAATAGGCATTGACCTCCGCTTTTTTTTTCAGATTAACGAGATGCTTTTACAATGGTATGATTCCTAGAAGTTGTCAAATATCCAATAGTATTTTAGTTTTATCATAATAAAAAAACCGGCCAAGTGCGAGTCAGACTCGCGCACGAAGCGTTCCGTACCATTATTTATACAACATTAGACACTATATTTTATAACCATTATTAAGAGCGAGAAAATCACGTTTGTTGTATGGAAGCCCCCCTTAAATATTTATTTTATTCTGTGTTAGTATTTGTTGTTATAGCGGCAACAGAAATACATCATCTGTGAAAAAATTCAAAATTTCAACTATCTAGCTATCACGGTTCAGAAGATACAGCCTGGAGACACAAAGACAGACAGACAGACGGACAGCGAAGTCTCAGTAATAGGGTTCCGTTTTTACCCTTTGGGTACGGAACCCTAAAAAACTACACACTTACATACCTATTATTTCTGCAAAGGGAAATTAAATGCTGTATCGCGTGAATTTGCATGTTGTATGGAGTGATTCTTCTCAATATTCTGTGAACTGAGCGAATGTAGACCAAAGAGGATGTAGACAGAGAGTCATAAACGTTGGTACGTTGCGAACGACCGCTATTTTGTGTAGTGCACTCATACATTTTAATGGAAAAACTTTATTTATTAAAATCCTTCATTCAAATAGTGCTGCGAGGAACAATGGGGCTCTATAGTCCGTAACTGCCATGATTTTATGGGATTGTTTACATGAATAGATTATTTTGTGCTATGAATTAAGTGCATTACAGCGTATTTTTTGAGGAAAATTTAAATATGTGGCGTGAACTGGCGTGTTAAAAGCGTGTTTTCAGTTCTAAGCTTATCAAGACACAATGAGTTGAAATCTATTCTGCGTGATAGTATGTAGTTCCTTGTGATTATGGTAATGTCCTTTCACGACCGTTTACGTAAATGCTGCGGTGTTTATGATACGATCTTGTTTTAATTGGTTTGAGATGTAAAAACACATGCCTACCTACACAAAATAACCATAACAGTCAATAATATTTTTGAATCGCTTCTGTCCGCGCCAATACGCTCAGATGAACTTTGTCTGGTTTTCAAATATCCAATTCGCAAAGTGCATAAGCTTAGTCACAGTTATTATAGGCTTAGGGCCGTATGATTATCGTAGCTTAAACTACGGAAGATAGTTTAAGCTACGATTGATCTTACGGCCCTTAAGTGTACGTGTAAAGGCGGTTAGGCACCTAGCGCTTCTCTGCACTAATCTAGCATAAACATAATAACCTTAATTAGCCTATAATGTTCCTCTGCTTGGCGACACAGGTCTCTCTGTGAGAAGGAGTGGGTCGTATTGAAATACGCAGGCCCAGTGTGATGGACGTCACACATCTATGAATTTCTTGGTTCTAGGACATGGTTGTGATGAAACTAATTGCACAAAGTGTGCGCCTGTCCCCGGATCGAACTCATAACTTACGACTTTTGTGACGACTAAGTGGGGGCTGCTCCCACTGAATTAATTAAACTAGCGCGCTGCAATTATAATGCAGTGATAGCCTAGTGGTTTAACCATGTGCCTTCCATGGCGAATGGTTCGAGTTCGATCCCGAGGCACGCACCGCTGACTTTTCGAAGTCATCTGCATATTAGAAATTAATTATCATTTGCTTTAACGGTGAAGGAAAACATCGTGAGGAAACCGGCATGTCCTAGAACCAAAAATTCGAAAACACCTGACGTCCACCAACCCGCACTGGGCCCGCGTGGTGGACTACGGCCCACTCCCTCTCACAGAGAAGGCCTGTGTCCCAGTAGTGGGAACATTATAGGCCGATTATGCTAATGCTATGCTTATGCTACAAATTGGATCATGTAATGCGAGCATTAAACGTACTTAAATCTTTATACCCTGTGTTTCCAAAATATCTAGACAGTCTGTAGGTGCTGCTTGTAAATGCAAATGTCAACAATTTAGCCTGTTGCAGTATTAAATTCAGTTCTCTATTTCACCTCCTCCGTCCGCAGTCTGTTCTGTCTCTCTGGTCGCTTATTGTGACATGTGGGCTTTAGGCATGCTTATATAATTAACGTGATTATGAAAGTCGGTAAACCCGCCGCAGGTGAAAGGCTTTCTTTTGAACGTATATTGTTTTTTTTTACGGCATGTTATAATAAAATGTAAGTTAGGATGTAAATGACAGACAAAATTTGCTTAAAGTATACCTAAGAAGTAAAGCATTGTCAACATCAAAACTAAAATATGATGATAAAATAATTGTTATTTTGTACATATTTGATAATTAACATATCATTAACATATGTATCATGATAGAGGAATTAGACATTAAAGCCAATGATAATTTTATTAGTAAATAAAGAACAGTGAATATATTTTTTATTAACTTTTTTTTTTTTTTTTTTTTTTTTTCCCACGATTATCATACAAGTTTTTATTTTATTTATAATACTTACTTTATATATTTTTTATATTTTTTTATATATAAAAAATCACATCGTTTTTAAATATAATTTTATTTCAGAATACTTAAGCAGTCATAGAGTTTTCCTGTTGATTGTACTCGTATACAATATGAAGGAACTTTGGTTTCGTTTTAATGAAAACCTCACGAGACATTTCAAGCTTAAACCTGACTGCCAGATTATACTTTGGGAAATGTACATTTTCCAAGATAAACATTTACTTCTTTTATCCAGATAGCGAGAAAATGTAATATTATCTTCATACTCGCAGTTTTTGCGTTGGACATAATAAATGCGAAGACAAAACATTTCCTTGTTTTCTTCGTAATAAAAATAAAAATAGAGAGCTGAATCTGTGTCTTCACATCTAGGACGGGCCTACAATGGTGATTTAATTAACCTAGTTCCAAGAATACAACTTTATCTGATGTTGGTGCAATCCATGTTTTTCTAATGATTGTGTGTTACTTATGAATCTAATCCTGCAGAGGAGGTATTTAAGATGATACAATAAAAATTATCCGAGTCCTGTCCTAAAACAATCAATACGGTACCGAATTGGACCACAAAAATATTATCAGAAATAGAAATATTATAGAAATAGGGACCAACGTAAAACATAAATTATAGATATACATGATAATCTCAAACATACCATAATACATTAATAAAAGCAAGCACAAGTACTTGCAGCAACAAGCTCCGATTATTTAATTACGTGACACAAGGCGCGCTGGTATTTCGTGGGGGAAGTCAACACTGAGGCTGCAGCCAGAACTCATTAGTGACAGAGGCAAAGGTCATGGGCGGGAACCGACATGTTTGATCGATAAACTGACCCACTTCTATGAATTAGAGTTTCAACTGCAGTTGGGTTAGGTAAATAGTGGCTGTGTAAGTAAGTAAGCAAGTAAGCATACATTATTAACCTCGTTGGATAAGTGAAAATTAAGCTAGGAGCACCCAAGTTTTATTTGTTTGGGAATTCATGTTTAATACGTAGATTAGCTGAACATTCTCGCACATTATCCCGCTTACTAATAAACGATGATTAAACGTTGTTTAACTTAAATAGCTTAAGTCAGTTGACATCTTTATTCATTGGCATAGAAGTGACAAGGATAGTTGTATATTTAATCAGTGGTTAAATATGACATTTTTTATTAGTAAAGGGGTAAAAGTCTTGCCATGGCCCATTATAAACTATTACAAAATAGGAACATATCATATCAGATTTTTCAAGAAAAAGCCGCAAGCTAAGAGAGAGACAAAGTTTTCACTTGAAGTAGAGACCTCGCGTGCTTTTACAACAGAAATCATCTGCCAATAGATTGGAAAGCTGATTGTACAAAAGAAAATAATAATAGTTGATAATTGGATCAAGGGCTTGATAAAGAAAACGGTACTTCTGGATACGACCCGTATTATTAGGAGGTTCCTCTCTCACCGGTAGCTTGGGCTCTGTTTCCTATACCGGTGGAGTACTATTTTTTTACATTTTTAAATGTTTTTATATAGATTTAAAAATGTAAAAGATATGTAAATAAAACTAATATGGAATAGTTTTGCAGCGCATGGAGTTTATTGTCCACCTAACCACTACTTGATAGCATAAACTGGTATACCTAGGACTCTCTAATACATTTTAGTATAGAAAAAGTAAGTTACGAATCGATAACACAATGTAAGCTCATCCAGCATGTTAAAACACCCACCCACGTTCCAATTGTAGATACATAATGGAGAATCTTCTTTGAGTCGTACTTGAACTGTATTTTGCGGTTGAAAACATGTTATTCTACTTCATTAAAGTTGATTAAATGTTTTCAATTACCTTTTCATGGTCCTCGGGAGACTAAAGGCACCTATGTACCTAAATAAATTAATAACAATGTTATGTGAACAAGTTCCCTGAGGGTGCTTAGCCAATCAACTGTCAATCATTTCGACTGGCTCACCATCATTACGTCATCAATAATTCAAGCCAGAGTGAATTCCCAGTACGCCTGTAGTTCAATCTCCACTACAATGTACGTCTACGTGTTACTGACTTACCTACTGATAAATATTGCTTGTACGTTGAAACATCACTATTACTTGATATCTGACGCTTTTTTAGGATTCTGTATCCAAATGGCAAAAATGGAACCGTTATAATTTCGTCCCATCCATCTGTCCATGTGTCATGTGCCCTTTTACTCGGAGACTATTGGCACTTCATGGATGAAACTTCGAAAATAGATAAATCATCTGTGAACCGTCATCAAAGAGTGTAGGTACCTACCTAATAATATTACAAGAAAAAAAAAATTGGTGGGACACTCAATACATGAAACTGAGGGATGAAAAAAATATTTTCGCCAACCCCTTCATGTGAGATATCGTCGGACAGGTCTTTAAAAAAAATCCACTACAAAGAAAATAATAATTTTAGTTACGGAAGTCGGTGGCTTTGGTTTTTGTTTGCTTTTTTTGCCACCGACTTCCGAAACCAAAATTATTATTTTCTTTGTAGTGGATTTTTGAAGTCGGTTATTTTTTGTTAAAAAAGTTTTTTATTTTTCCCTTTTTAGTTCTTTATCCCGTGTTAGATTACTTTCACGAATTCGTTCAACAGTAAATCTTCTACGGAGTGTGTACATTTATGCCTATAACTTTGTACATAGGAATGATTACATAATGTATTATATACTAAAACCTTCCTGAAAGTATGTAGATTACGTTAGTGAAAACCCCATCCAAATCAAATAAGTAGTTTTTGAGAAAATCGCGCACATACAAACATACATACATACATACTTACATACATACATACACACTTACATACATACATACATACATACATACGGGACGAATACAGAACCTCCTTTTTTGAAGTCGGTTAAAAATTGGGTTGAATAAGATATCTTCTGCTGTTTTCGAGATACATAATTATATTTTCGATTTTGAGTTAACCAACCGTAAAAATAACTTTGTAGATCTATAATAATATGAGATACAAACTTTTATTTACAGTAAAAAAACTGAAATAGGTACTTCTTGTTAGGTACTGAACCCTAAACTATGCGTGGTCCGACCCGCATTCGGCCGGTTGTTAAATTAGTGAGTTAGTCGCAAGGACAGGTGGTATTTATAAAATATTTATAAACGTAGACGTCAAGCATTTTTTTGAATAAGTGGGTTAAATCTGCTTCAATAATGCTTGCTGAAACGAACTAACTAATGACGGTTCTATTCACACAGCAAAATTTTTACGAAGCCCGGAAAAGTAGTTGAATGGAAAAGTCTAAGTACCATTTAATGAGACACGTGTCATCCTGAAATAATAATTATAATTTTACTCGTACAAATACCAGTGCCTTATACAAATTGATCAAAGCAAATACGAATGGTAATTATTAGTAACAGACTCCTTGAGCTGGAAGAAAGGTTATGTTCCGACAACGTATCTTTCGAACGTGGGAGTCATACACAGATATTTAATGATACCAAGTCACAAGGCAAAACCTACTGGGAAAGTAGAAAATAAGATACTGTGAAGAAAGAAGATGAAAAGTTCCAATTACTTATTTTTTTACAAGGTCTTCATGGGAAAATTACATAATATGCAGATAATAGGAAACTTATTTAAGTTATTGGGTATAGGTACCTTGTCTTTCTAACATTGATTTTTAAGACGACTTTAATACAACAGTAGAAAATAAAATACCTATATGGTAACAAAGAATTCCCAAAGGTCCTATAAACAGATTTCAATATCGAGCAACTTTGTCACCAAACACAAGCAAAGCAAAAATGTTACTTCAAATCAAAAATCGACGAGGAAAGTCAACTAACAGCGTCATTGTGCCCCCCGATCGTACGTTCAAGTTATTGAATGAAAATAAAAAGCAGACACCTAAATTGAAAGGCGCTCTTCGTAGCAAATGGCGAAGTAATCAGTGCGATGCCAAAGTTGCGGATGTTAAATAGGACAACAACTTTACAATAAAGTGCACTGAACACGATGGGCTCTAAAAATAAACTTCGGAAGTTGAGCAAAGCTAATTTCTGTCCGCGATATTGTACCGTGTTGTTAGTTTCTCGTACGTGGGCAAAATAATACTGATATAGAATGATGGTGTGTAGGCTGCATTCATGAATATTTATGATAGGTATATTATAGCTCAATATTTTTGGGGCAATATCACTGATACGAAATGAAAGAATATTCGCAAAATTTTGTTTCTAATTGGATAAATTAGGTAAGTAATATGATTAAGTTGGCATACCCCTTCAAAAAAGAAAATGAAATCATCAAGTAGGACCACTGAATTCAGGTCACGTAATATACTGTCATTTTAAATTCAAATTTTGCATTTAAAACGGCATACTTACCACGATGAAAATGACCAATAGAAAATTTTGTTACGAATGTTCTATGATGATGTTTAAAAGAGTTCTACATTTTATAGCTCATAGACCAGCGGGTAATCCTCTTCCTGGTGAGACGAAGTGAACCCCGCAGGAGGCCCATGAAATGCCGGCAGGATATCGTAAAAGCTAACCAAAGTGCTAATAAACTCGCCGTGAAGGCCAGCGACAAGATTGCGCGAAATTGAGAAGACTTAGCGGTAAAGAGGACATGGCGATAACATAAGGCTAGGAAGAAGATAAATAATTATGTTTGGTACAATATGTTTATATCGCCGTTGAGGTCAAGAGGTCGCTTAAGGGACATAAGTCTGAAGCATTTTGCGGGTAAAATATGACAACAGATTTTCAAAAACAGACAAGTTTGAAAATGAAAATGTGATGGATGGAAAAGAGTTAAATATACCACTTTTTAAATATAGTATAAACGCAATATCCCAAGATATCTTATTCTTAGATTGTATTAATAAGTTTCCTAATAAACCCTAACTTTATTGTGGCAAGTCGTAATTGAGACGAATTCAAAAAGTTTTTGTAGTCTCTGCGGGCGCTGCTTTATTTACTTTTCTTGTAATGAAGCAATTTAGGGATATAATAGAAAGCTCCGATGTTTTTCGGGTACGAAAAGAACGATGATAAGTTTCTCTCAGAACTTACGTAGTGATTACGTTGCTTCATGATGTATAAACTCTTGTTTTTATAAACCAAATTATACAATTTAGTTATCTATTTTTTTAGGAATAATATTTTTATAACGCAAAACAATTCTGCTGGAATGGATATGTTATCCATTCTTATTTTATTCTACGAAGTATTAGACCTTCTTTTTCTTCCAGAAGAACTAAAAAGTCACCATGTACCTAAGTATATTCTGGGCAAAATCAAATTAAGAATCATAGCCCTGGAATACTGGATTTTCAGTTTAGTAGAAATATGAATCCAGCTCGCTAAAACCAATATTACTTATGCAAATACCGACACTCTTTAGACGTAAGCTTAGCACAACAAAACGCTTGAACAGAGAAAATGTTCTTTTTATTCCATTACGAGACTGAAAAAGGCGTGATACGATTACAGAAAGATACAGACATACATACAGAATTTAGAGAGGCAAACTGGTTACATAATGCCTCTTTAATAACTGTAATGGATTCAGGAGATACAGGCGTTTGTGGAGGCTTTTGATAAATAGCCGATGAGTTGCGTATTTCTTGAGGGTCGCTCATCATGTTTATAAACTTTGTATTTATGTTTAGTGCGGAATATTGAATAATGATTGTTGTTGATTTTGCGGTTTCGTTTTAAGTGTTGATTGAAACTTAATTTTGTATGAATTTGGAGTTCGAAATACATCAAGAATTTGGAGAATTAAATTTTAACTGATGCAACAGAGCGAAAATATCTCTAATGAACATAGAAGCTGTGAACCAAATACACAATACAAATTAACTAGGTAATTTAAGATTATTAACAAAGTAACTATTGTGTAGCGACACAAAAAAATATCGGGCAAGACAAAAATGAAGATTCCGATCTAACCCAATAAGTTTAAGTAAGTGAGTCAGAAAATAAATAAATTCGCTCTATCAATACAGTACCACTTATATCTAGAACTAGAACTAAAGTAATAAGAAAAGAAATAAAAAAACTACAAGTATATTACGAAAAGACATTACGATCACAAAAAGGCGGAGAATAAGGTAATAAAGGATATAAATAAAGATAACATTGAGGTACTTAACGTTTTCTGATGTCTATTGGTAGATATTGGTTATAACGTTGGCTGTACCGCGTACGTAATACCAAATACAGGCTGAATGGTTAAGCGATGGACGTATTGAAGAACGGTATTCATTATTTGAGCAATTCACTGCGGGACCAACCTTGAAATCGGAAAAAGAAATTACCTGTTTCATACAAAATTACATCTCTACAAAATGTATGGAACAGTTGAATACGTTATCGCGAATTCAGCTATGATTACGAAGTTAATCGAAAATTAAATACCCTCCTATAAAACGTCTCTCGTTTAACCAGTAACCCTACATTCTAGGTGTGTTCAAGTGTTTAACTAGAAGAACAAGAAGCTGAAGTCGCTGATCAAAGTGAAAGTTTAAATTTTCAACTCGCTGTCAAACTTGAGGAAACCATTACATTAAGGCTCAAAGGGCTGTCTATTAAAGGCCAAGCAAAGGATAGTGTTGTATGATTTACAGGAAGAAATAAAGAGTTAATTAAATACTTTAAGAAGATTTTAATTTCCTAAAGGATAGTTTGCATTTGAAGTACCTACCTATTTTCATTTTAAAAATCACTTCACTGAATAGTGTATTAGTCCAAAATTTGTCTTTTGTAATCTGTATCTTTAGGATTGAACAAATTGAGCAAAAATTTAAGCTAAAGTTTAAAATTAAGTTCTAGAAGTTTTATTACTTGTTAATTCCTTCATGCCTGGAAATAACGCTCAGATCTATCATCCTACGCAGAGAGAAAAGTTTTGGACGATTGTAGGCGAGAGATTTTATGCGGTCTGTTATGCAGGATAAGACTGTCTCGTTGGTCTAGTGCGGCTACGGAACGTGGGGATCTGGGTTCGATCCCCATGTTGGGCAATGTCGTTGGGTTTTTTCCTTGGGAAATCCTCAATAACAGCTTGTAGTTTGGATTTACACCCGGTTGATGAAAAGGGCTCGCCTTCGATAGAACATAAACATACCTGGTGAAATATATGTACTATACCTACGTCTCTGACTAACCTTTCAGGAAATACAAGCGTAGTATTATCTTATTTGGGAGGGTTACGTGTGCGCATCAATTACTGGCGATGTAGAGAAGTTCCAGAATGCAGTCATTCTTTAAAATTCTACTTGCACCGCTTTGCTTCGAAGGCTTCGTTTAATTCTTGTTTCCTAGAGTGTGCTAGCTGTTTAAGCGTAAGCTAGCTCTTCCACTTTAGAAGCTAGTTTACATAATAATAGAATTGTCTGCTGCTCTATTCGGTGTAAACATACAAATTTAAACAAGCTGTTTTAGTTCGCAGAGAACGTGAGTTTGTGAAGTAATGGTTAACTTTACACTTTAAGGTAAAAGTAGAAAAATAATATGTATATTTCTAAATCTCTAAGTATATTTAATAACAGTACAAAATAGCTATAAAATAATGATACAAAATATTTGCAGTTGCCTGGAATCGAATTCTTTATCACAATATTAAATCTTCCCTATTTCTGTTTGCAGCTTCGGATAATCTTATTTCTTTTTCCCTGTGAACAATCTTGCCTTCGTTTTCCGGATTTTCCGTTTTAATCTTCTTACATATAAAACAGAACCGTGACTGACAGACAGACAACGCACAGCCTAAACTAGTGGACCTAGAGATTTAAAAATTGGAGGACATATCCCTTTAGTATATCCTTTATTGCACTAAGGATTTTTTTAAAATTTCTTAAAATTATTATAATTTGAGCAACATTGTTGATAGCAACTTCAAATGTTGCCAAAAACAGTGTTAATTTCAACCTCATTATTTTGTCCACTGAACACGTTGTGTTGCCAGCAGCATGTTTCTTACAACACAAAAACACGTTGCTGCAACAATAATATCACTCAACATTTTTTCCAAACAAAACACTTAATAATTATAATTACTAGTACGATGAAAGCATTTTTCAGCTAAAATAGCAGCACAAGAATTGAATGCTCAAACTACTTCTGCGATTAACTATTACTCAGGTCGCTAACGATACTGCGGTGAGGCCATGAAATAAGCGTCTTAGTGGTAATTAAAATCTACTATAACCCGCTTGAAAAGTTTCTTCGAGTAGTAGTGAGTTATTAATGATACTACGTTTTAATTTAATCTGATTTTAAGCGGCTTCGCTTTATTTAAATATGTATTTGGAAATGTACTATATTTATTTAGGAATACTATATTCTTATTTATACCTACGACCTGCCTTTATTTTATTTATTTGAATACTACACAACAATTCTAAATTATTAAATGACGGATATAATCAAAATTAATTATAAAGACAGCGACCTTTCAGAAACTTTCCAAAAACATTTAAACGTTATTGAAAAGTTGGTGGCACATCCCTATTAAAAGCATTTAACGCCTGTCAAGCATTTATTCTGTGGTCGTTCTTACTTGTCTCGACTGTACTTTAAACAGAACATTTTATTAAATGAAGAAGTAAATAAAAAGAAATACTAAATTGAAGGTTATTTTAAAATATTTCATCAACATTTAGTATTCATGGGTTTTAATAATTAATTGAACGGTTTTAATGAGTTAATTTGATCATGTTTACATTTTACAGTAGGTACGTAATGCTCAGACTTCAAATAATGATATTACTGTACTTACATAATTTATTAAAAAGATTAATTGAAAACTACAATAATAATTTATGTGGAATATTCCACATTAATTATTATTTGTGGATATCTGTGCTCAGTCCGTACGTAGTTACGTACCATCGACATTTGAATTAATTCTGGTTCCGTGCACAGAACTGATTGCTTAGCTTAAACGACGGAACTAATTTAGACGTGTAGTTTATTGCCAACGCTAAAACTAGGTGATAAACATATAAATAGGACTTCACAAACCAGCTTTCAGATTAATAAAATTACCAGAATGGCTGAGCTGATATACATAAGTCAATAATAAGCTCTGTAGAGACATCGTTCCACATATTTAGGTACCAGTCAAAGTAGCCGAGTCTATACATGCGTAGACAGGTTCTGAAGATTCTTTCTATTTCAGATTTCATGCTCCTTAAAATGGTAATGGCAATGGCTCAGCTTATTAACTACTAATTCTGTCTTAAACATTTTTTGCCAATAATATAGCCAGAGATGTTGGTGAAAACAGTCACAAAAGGGCTAAAAGCAAACGACCCAAAAATAGACGGCGAATCGTTATTGACTGCTACCTATAAAGATTGTCTTCAGACGACAGAAAATGGGTATAAGAACATGAAAGGAATACTATAGACTAATATTTATAAATAGTATAAAACAAAAAAGTGTCTATCTGTTTGTCCGCTTAGTTCTTCTAAATTACACAATAGATTTAGATAATTTATTCGATAAAATTTTGCCACATGAGTAGATTGCACCCGTGCGAAGCAGAGGCGGGTCGCTAATTATGTTGAATAAAAACTTTTTTACTAAAAAAATACTGACTTCAAAAAGCCACTACAAAGAAAATAATAATTTTGGTTTAGCAAGTCAGTGGCTTTGGTTTTTGTTTGCTTTTTTGCCACCGACTTGCGAAACCAAAATTATTGTTTACTTTATAGTGGCTTTTTGAGGTCGGTAATTTTTTTCATACATACGGATTAAGGATCGAATACAGAAACTCCTTTTTTGAAGTTGTTAAAAATAAATCTAAAATCCGCTTGATTTAAATTTACCGCGAACTTTAATACTATCGACGTAACACGTACCGATAAAATAGGTATGATCGCTCATTTAAGAGCCCCAATCAATATCTTTATACCACCACACTTAATTAACAGGCTGTCCCGTAACATGCCACTCCCATCCGTGTAATGGTTAAGGGAACATCAATTTGTGGATAATCTACGCTAACTGCCTGAAGATCAATAAGTAATTAAGGTAGACATTACTTGTAAAGGGAACTTGCTACATATATTTACATCTGTCTCTTATCTGAATAGAGTTCCGCAAATCCGGATTTAATAGATTAATCATGTCGCAGCACTCTAAAAGGATGATTGTGTCTATTTTGTGTGTGCATGAAAGAAAATTATTTTGGGACAGAATTTAATTTCAGATTTTAGAATTAGAATCTTTTTGGTCTGGTTTTGTATACAAAACATTAAAAAACTAATTTAGATACCTACTTATAGGTATAAGTATCGGCGTGGATCTTGATCACAGCGCATTTACCTACCCAATAGACAGTTGACAATACGTAATAGAAAATAGTCCAATAGATGACGAGCATCGACTGACGAACCAAACGCGTGCAGCCTCAGCGCCCCCCGTCTTCTTCATTCCGCCAAAGAGACCGAAAAACCAGCTAATACGCGGGTGACGTTTGTGATCATATTTCACGCCGCTACCTATACTAGATTACCGTTTCTTTATCACCCATAGGACCGTCTGGGCCTTAGTAATTTGATCAAAATGTTTATTTACAAAATATATTTGATAGTCTCAAATCCACTTAATCTTAGTTTTGAACTTTTGATTGCTTTGCCATTGATGAAAGTGATTTTAAATTACAAAATGAAGGTTCAGAATAATTCCTTGAAATGGTTAGAAATTGCTCTGCTAGTAATTATTTTTGATATGAAGGAAGATAAGAGTACCTTTTCAATATTGTGTTTGATATTCTCAAGTCGAGGTTTCACGTCATCTGTTCGAGCAATAAAAGACCTACTGAGACATTGAAGGGTGCAATGCGGGTCACCTACTTCTAAAATGTATTATGATGATTAATACTTTTTGACTAAAACTTATTTTATATTTTTATTAGAAGTATAAGCGTTACGTAAAAAACTCAATTTAAATTAATAAACAATTTCACTAGGTAATAAACGGATGCCTGCTTTTACGGATAAATAAAAAAAAATTTCAACTAACTATTACTATATTCAGCCTTAATCCAGTTAAAATTGGATTACGTTTGCCTGTTTCAAATAAAAGTTTTCATATTTATGAGTTTTGTTGAATTCATACACACGTGCAAATCAAAAACCATTTCGAATTGCAAAGTCAAACAATATCAAAGTTTGTGGACAATGCGCACTTTTATATTCAACTAATATATTTCTATATTTTCGCCGGATATGAAAGAATTCAATCGATTAATTGGCTATCGGCGCAGCTCTAAAATTGTACGTATAATCGTTCAACCGTGTATCGAATGAGAATGCTAATCGATTCTGATTGGCAGTAGACGACAATTTATAACGATCGTTAAGAGCGACGAGAGAGTAGTTAGTGGAAAAATTGGTAGCCTGTGTAGGAATATCTTGAATATAAGCCGTAATGATGAAGTACCGTATCTATTGATCGTATCCATTCAGCGCTCAGTAACTCACAGCGACACCAAATGGCATGTAAAGAGCCCATATATCTTGTTCCTTATTGATATACTAGGATCACAAGTCCATTACCCTATATATACCTATTTTAGATTTTAGAGTGATTGAACAATTTGCACATTAGTTGACGACGAACGTCCGTTGCGAATAGTTCAGCGAAAAAAGTTGGATTCGTGTAGTTTTTGTGTTTGTTCAATATCGTTTAAGCATTTTTCATTCGTCGACGGTTTTATTTGAAATGAGATGAGACGTTTGAAAAGATAGGGTTAATCAGTGGATACGGTTACTGTTTAACTGTTTAACGGTAATCCTATATCTATATGAAATTAATAGGTATCAGATAGGTGCTCAACTACACTATTCAATCCTAAAGGATTATTATATCCTATTTGATGCAAAAATAATAAATGTATTATAGTTATTCCGTTTATTCATTGTATATATATACATATGATTTACATTTTTAAATCTTTTATTATAAAAGATATAAAAAACAAAACATTTAAAAATAAAAAAATAGTGCTCCACCGGCATCGGGAACAGGGTCCAAGCCACCGGCGGTCAGGGCCCTATAGTTATTATTATTAAAAGGTAAAAGAAAATGAATAGTACAAAATCAAGTTAAAGCATAGGTATATGTATAACTTATTGAATTTAAATTAGATAATTCGTAATACAATTCTGTTTAAAGCACATCAGTCTACTATATCAAATAAAATTCGAATTGAATTTGTACGTTTTATATCTGCCAATAAAAGTTAATCGGAACTTATCGGTAGGTAGTAACACCGGCCATTAGAGACTAAACGTGCTGAACACTACAGAAAATATTAAATGACCAGATAACATTATTCGCTTTGTGTGTGCTACTAATCTACTATGTATACAGATTGTACGTACAGTCAACAGCAAAAATGTTGATGACTTTTTCCGATACTTGAAATAAAAAAATCTAAATTTATATAAATAATTACGGTTTTGAAAATAAACACGATCATCATTTACTTTTGATGTTGACTAGGTACCGTATATATTTTTTTATAGAACCTTTTTTCAACCGCATAATGCTGATACCCTATCACATCACAAGTATGTCGGTTAGAGGCTGATATAGAAACCAGTCTACTCCATACGCGGTTTATTTAGTGGCTTGTATCCACGATAACAAACGTATAATTTGCTATCGCTTGGCAGACCGGTGTAATGGCCTATTCACTTGGAACTGTGATACACAGTCGATTTGTATCAATCAATATTACAATGGGATATCGCGTCGCTTGAATAGGCCGCATTGAATTGTTTATAGCGTGATAGGGTTAAATTGCTGCAGATCTTAATGTGTAGGTACATAAAATTGATGTAGAATGCATTTGCGGATAATGCGGGTTCAGATAAATGAGCGGGTCATGTCCTGACCTGTTACCGACCTCTTGGATGTTTATTTTCCCATCATAAATGTGATGGATGTAGAGATTATGCCTGATAAATAGGTCAATATAAACCTAATGGCCTAAATAGTGAACTTTATGCTTAGGTACCTTACATATCTTTGCATGTACCTAGATACACACATCAAAAGTGTCTAGGGATCAAGCATTTTTATGCGGATTTCTTGAGATTGAGATGTGGCTTTGTAATAAATTTATGATTTTATAAATTTATATGGATCCTTTTTGGTGCATTTCATAATTTGAATCAGGAACTCTCAATCAAATTCGAGTAAAAGATGAAAATAAGCTGTCAATATTTTCCCTATAAAAACATACAACGCATTGAAGACATTATTAGTGCTACTGTTTCCCTACTACTGATTAAAACCAACGTTATTATGGAGCGGCGACGTCATTTAAGCAGGGAAGAAATGCTCAGAGCCGTGGGAATGATAGAAGCTGGTTCCCGGCAACGTACTGTAGCTTTAGCTCTGAATACAAGTCAGAGTGTTATCAGTCGACTTTGGACACGTTACCGAAGCACTGGTACCGTGGCTGAGCGCCATGGAGGACGGTATCGCTGCACCACACGGAGACAAGACCGATACATTCAAATCTTAACTCGAAGAGCTCCAACAATAACCGCCATGATGTTAGCCGTGAGGCTTCATCACTCTTCAGGGAACTTAATTAGCGACCAAACAGTCAGAAACCGCTTGCATGAAGTGAACCTTCATTCCCGAAGACCGCTACGGGTACCACCTATAGCAATGCACAATCGTAGGATTCGATATCAATGGGCTCTTGAACACAGAAATTGGGCAGAAGAACAATGGCGTTTCGTGTGCTTTTCTGATGAGTCTCGTTTTGGTATGAGACCGGATACAAGACGTATACGACACTGGAGAACCCCTGGACGCCAACAGCGATTAAAATCCTGCCAGGAAGTCCATCCTTATAGTGGTGGAACCATCATGGTATGGGCGGGTATTTGGATCGGCGGAAGAACTGAGTTGATTTGGATCAGAGGCAACCTCAACGCTCAAATTTATGCTGAGACGATTGTATCAGACGTCATCGTTCCTCTACAAGTGCAAATCGGTCCCTTATTTCAGTTAATGCATGATAATGCACGACCGCACACCGCAAGAGTTGTAAGACAGACTCTCGCCGCAGCTAACATCAATGTCCTGCCCTGGCCTGCTCAGTCGCCAGACTTGAACCCGATTGAGCATGCATGGGATATGCTACAGAGAAGAGCTCTGCCGAATATGGAGGGTATCCAGTCGCAAGAAGACCTTTTTTTGTTGTTGCAACGAACATGGGCGGCCATTCCACAGCGTGATTTGGATGAACTCATTTTGAGTATGCCAAACCGATGTTCTTGTGTTGTTAGTGTTCGCGGTAGAAACACGGATTATTAATTGTTTAAGTTACCCAATAAAATTTTAAAGAAAACTGTTATTTCAGTCTTTTTTTCGAACTTTAATGTTAGTGGTTCAAATGTCAAAAATCCCTTTATTAGGAAAATGGCAAATTTCTTTATTAATGCAAAGGTGACTTGGTTTATCGTTACTGTGACAAACGAAAACACTTTATTTGATGAATCCTTAAAGAAAATTTTAATTAATATCAATCAGGAGAAAAGTTATTGCAAAAATATATGTTGATCCCTAGATACTTTTGATGTGTGTATAAAAATATGATTCTTAAAAATCGAATAAATAGTAACTTGTTGGGTTCTGGTCTTTAAAAACTCATCATTGACCGATCACAATCATGATCATACTTTATCATTGGGTTGCCAGGCCCTAAAATAAAAAAAAACCAGACTTGGCGCTATATCAGGCCGGATATCTTGCCCTAAAAACCGGACATATATTTTTCAATAGCCAAGCATAAATTTTTTAAAGCCGCAAATACCTACGTTTTTATAACTGGGTTTTAATAAAAAATACTCGGTTACTTATTTTAATTTTATAAGTACAATCACAGTTTTGTTACAAAATTAACCAGCAGTGAATATATTATAAATTGCTTCGCTCGCTCTACGGGCCCTACGTCCGACTGCTTTACACTGACAAAAGCCGGACAGACCGGACAAGTAAATATTTGGCCGGACAAGACGGTAAAGTAAAAAGCCAAACATTATGTCCGGCTTAACCCGGACGCTTAGCAACCCAATTTGCGCAACCATTTGAAAATAGCCTGAGAAAAACTGCAAAACTGCCTGATTTTGTTATTATAATTATCTATTAATCTTTGTAGGTACCTATGTACCCTTTAGAAGATGTTTGAATCCGTGAGGGGTACCCAATTAATCTAGCGGTGTGTACATTTACTAAAAATGTTTTATCAGCGATCATTTCACAAATAATCTATGCATACAATTTTCAACTCCATTCGGGCATTGAATAGCCAATAGTCATATCGATTGACTACCACCGCAGATCCAGTACACACAAAGTTTCATCCCGACTCGAGCATTGTTCCCCGGTAACTGGGTTACCTGTCCCCTGCCACGGCGAATGGGGACGCAGAACAAACAATCTCCCCGCCTCAACCATACGCCGTTATAAGGAAGTGTATGAATCGCCTATGAATTATTTATTATATATAATATTTATCTGACACGTGTAATGGTATCTAATAGATTCGTGTAAACAGATTGGTGTAAACAGGTACCGGGTCAGTGGTATTATTGTATATTTTACGCAAGAACGTACGCCAGATTGCCAATCATGAGGTCCCAGGCTTAGAGAGTTGAATTTAGAACTTTTTTTTTAATTTAGAGGCATGCGGCAGCATTGCGGGTGTCGCACGACAGTCGGACGGCTCTCTTGATGTGTCAACTGTATGGAAAAAAACTCAGATCATAGAAGGAGATATGCCATCATAGCAAATTAGTACCGGAACAACTGATGCCACTTTTAATACATTTTTCGACACAATTACGCGCATAATTAAGCGCTCCTTGTGAATAAAAAGATCTCCCACGCATTAAACATTCCGCACACCCTCAATCTAACACTGTTAATCGTCACTCAACACTACCACTAAACTAAAACACTGTATTTATACCATCGATCGTGTTCGGTTCGTCGCCAGCGCGTACGTTTTTAATATGAGCAATTTGCTCAAGTTCAGGCATCAAGCTCGATAGCGCCTTGGCACATCTCCCTTGTTTCTATGATCTGAGGAAAAAAACAATCGGCGGTGCGCAGTGCGACACCCGCACTGCTGCCACACGACTACCGCACTACAGCAGTCCAACATCAATTGTCTAAATTGAAAGAGCCCTACTATGTGTAATTTACCGATATATTTATTATGTTACTAGCTGCCGCCCGCGGCTTCGCCCGCGTTTTTGAGATAAAAAGTAGCCTATGTGTTATTCTGATGTATAAACTATATTACTGTAAAGTTTCATCAAAATCCGTTCAGTAGTTTTTGCGTGAAAGAGTAACAAACATCCATACATACATCCTCACAAACTTTCGCATTTATAATATTAGTAGGATAAGAGCTACAAAAGTGCCAAAAAGCAGCCGTACTTCCGACCACTAGACCAACGAGGCAGTAGTAGATGATATATTTTTTTCATTTAAGTTTTTTAATTTTGGTTTTTATTAGGTACTAGCTTCCGCCCACGGCTTCGCCCGCGTTTTTCGGGATAAAAGTTAGCCTATGTGTTATTCCAGACTATAATCTATCTGTGTGCCTTTCATCCAAATCCGTCCAGCCGTTTCAGCGTGAAGAAGTAACAAAGATACACACAAACACACACACACGCACGAAATTTCGCATTTATAATATTAGTAGGATTCCTTGCTTCCTTCAAAACAATATTATTATCAAACCTATTGTACCATAACCAAATTCCAAACACGCTATAAACACGACTAACACTCACACAAAAATGGCCTTCCCCTACACGAAATCCTGTTTCCGCACCTGAGGGAGCCGGTGTTGACTGTCGCAATTCTACCTTAACTCAAGCCACGTGTCATCCAAGGAAAACATAGGACCATGGATGGACTTATTTCTAAATATAATGATGTAGATAAAACGTATGATAAACTGACAACGCCGTTTGCCCCTTTTCGTTCCCTTGGGGCTGAAATGGGTTCATATCTTTGAAGGTAAGCACCTTCCCCGATACGCATGCATTTCCCTATTTACTTTGAAATAGGATTTTACGATATTTGAAAAATATATCAAGATTCGTACATTTTACAAGTTGTTTTGCAATTCGTGAAAGGAAATAAAACTCCAAACATGATGTTAAAGAATACCTACCTTAAAATTATTACTTTAAGTGCACTCAAGTTAATGTAATATTATATTGATATAAATCTCAGATCACAGTTTTTCAGATTTCTATGATATAAATAGTTTTAAACGTATCAAATAGGTACCCAAATAGTCAATAATTATGACCTAAAGTTTATACACACTGTTTAAATTTTATAACATTAGACCAGACATTTCTAATTAAACATTTCCCAACCCTAATTATACACATAAAATGTAAGTACCTACAACATGCTAAAAGAATACATGCACGACATCAGAGTAAACAATTTAAAAAAAGTTATTAACGTAAAAGCCTTTTGACTGGGTCCAGTTATGACGATATTGGGCCACAAGGTCGGTCAACGTCAATATCCAAGTGGCAAAGACACGCCCTGTCAGGGTTTATAGCTAAACAAAAGAGTCGCACGAAATTATTATGTTTGACAGGGGAAAAGGGTCAGAAAATCGGTAATAATGTGTCGTGATTGGCTGGCGAAGGGTCCAATTTTTGACACGTGGACTAGCGATCCGTTAATGCTTATCGGCAGAGATGTAGGTACTACGTCGTCGTATACGGTAATCTATGCTTATCACTCAGTTGCCCACAATATTTTTAATAGAGGGTTCAATAGACTGTTGTTTTGTCGTCAAATTACCATTTCAGTAAGGAAAATATATATATTAATTTATAAAACTGATACAAATGCACAGCAAATTAAAAGTTTTGTCTTTAACGTTGATACCCTAATGTCACCAACATAATCGTTACGACTGAAAATGTATACTGTTACAACCACAGAGCAAACAAAAAACTAGTACCTAAGTACTACGAAAGGTAATTTGGCGCTATCTTATTTATGTAATTACTCTAGTATTGCAAACATTTGACCGCCGTTACGGACCGTCATTTGTAACATGCCATGACTAACTAAGTTTCCGCATCAAATGCCCCTACACACGAGCCAGAGTTGCGGAAATCGAGCAGCAGCAGGCGTTTGGGTACGCGGCCATAAAAACAGCTCGCAAAAATAAAATAAAAACAACCCCCCAGTCCGTTTTTATTCCTATAAATATGGACATCGGAAACCAAGTAATAAAGTGTGTAAAGCCACAAAAATAGCACTTGCGAGTCGATAAATTGTCGTCTGGACACAACCGGAGTTACTTGGATGCTATTTTGCTTACGGCTGCAAATAATATCGTATAACGTAATGGTCGTAGATATGTTATGTTCAGGGAAGATTTGTATCATTTGTCGCATACAATGTGTTTGGTATTTAATTTTAGAACAGTTTGGCTATACTAGACTCGGTAGAAGTGGCGTACCGAAACTTGGAGGTGGCCTAACAAAAGGCTATACAGAACTTATGGAAAAATGAATGTATTTTTAAAATAACTAATAAAACCTTCCGAAGTATAAAGCGCACATTCAAAGTAACTCGTCCGTTTCATAGCCGAAAATTAATAGCATGCACAACCATACCATCTACAGCTTATGATTTAATACCAACTACATCCGCAAAATACCAAAATGGTTAGCAAACAACGTTTTAATTGAAAACTGGAAATATAATAGACGTCTCAGATTAAATTGTTGTGGTGACTAAAAGCTTCAGTGTGGACAGCAAAGCTGAAGTTTGCATTAATATTCGAACTATATATTGAATTAATTTTAATTCATTAGGGTTTAAATATGCATAGATACATTAATGGTGGATTAACTTTGCACGATTACGCAGGATTACGCGCTATTCCCAGAACCTTAGAATCGCACTCTACCTGTATTACGACAGTTTTAAAATAATCTGAAAGAATTAAAATTTATGTTCCCTTATTCAATAATATTTTCTCGTAAAGTTTAACACTACATTTCACAAAGAAACTTCATGACATTGCCGAAACTTTACGATGAAGTTTCGATTTAAAGCCTTCGGCGTTCTATATTTGTAGTAGAATGTCGAGTGACAAACTCGAACATTTTCGAATAAGTGAACTATTGAGATTGTTTTATAAAGAATTTTATATTGTAAAATGAACCTGATACTGTAAAATATAAAATTCTTTAGAATTTCATACCCTTTAAGAATATAATGCAATGAAAACGAGTTTCCTCTTACTGATTAAAACGCAGGTGTCACATTAATGCAAAGTCCACTTGGCACCATTTTTCCCAACTTGGATAATATTTTATGCGAATATTAAATCCCGACATAACATCAACGTCAGCATGGCTAACCTGATTCTTGGTATAAAATGTAACCTTTTTAAACTTGGTTGCTTCAGACCGCTCCTATTTACTGTGATTTGCAAACGTAGAAGAATAATTTAAATTAAATGGGAAGATAAAACTCGCGTTTTAACTCTGGTTTCATGCAAAATATGTACGACATTAACGAAGAGAAAATGAGGCAAAAAACCAGTGTTGAACATAAAACTAACTCGGCCAAATGTCATGTTGTTTGAACTACACGCAGATATTTTGCTTTTGTTATAGTTAGTGCAGACAAAAAGATCTCAAAACTTTTGCGTCCTTTAGTTTTTCAACTTCCTGTTTCTAGGAGACACGACTTTTCTGCTAAGAAAGGAAACACTTCTTTACTTAAATAACTTAAGTAACTTTTAAGTTAAGAAAACTGCTCTGAATTTTAATATTTTTTTATGTTTTCCATTTTCGGTGCCGGACGACTTACACATTTTGTGGGTAAAAAGTTTATTCCTTAAGTAAAATATCCTAATAAAGTTTTAAGTAGACATTTTTTTTTAAACGGAGATGAAGCGATATATTTTCGCTGGCTTCAAGCCATAGAGGGGCATTCGCAGTAGGTACCCTAACTTTTCAGGAGATATTAATAACTGTTTTACCTAATTTACTATCATTCTTCCAAAATCTAGTTTACCTTATATTAGGATCAATTTAGAGGCTAAGAGGTCTCGCTAATACCGGAATTGAATATGATTAAAAAAGAAAATTCGCGTTTTCGTTTATCTTTATGGCTTGAAGCTCGCAAAATATTTTGAAAAGTGATAAAGAGAAAATAAAATTAAGATGTGTTGCGAAACAATCAAAACTAACTAAAGAAAGAAAACAAATAAAATTAAATAAAGTCTATACAGATTTAGGAAGCATTGGAATATACTTATAAAGAAAACTTAAAATATTTGTCATATATCTATGTATATTGTGAACAAAACTGGCGTTTATGTAAATGTTCAGAGCCTCGATACTTAGTTAGCATCTACTTGGCACAGAAAAACTTGTTTGTTAACGTTAACAAGTAGCGACAGTAAGAGAAGTTGATAAAATAGACTGTACAATGCCTATTGTGGAAAATAGATCCCCTTGTCTGAACTTATGTTGTGAAACAAACACTTTTCTTTCTGCTTGAATGTTCATACCTACGTCCGTAAACTTGTTTGTAAAGAAAGATTTGATATTTATTTTGTCAATCAGCAAAGTATGGTTGCTAAAGCTACTATGTTAGGTACTTAAAAAAAAGTTTTTGGCTCACTAATATTTTACAATAAAGTGAATCTACCTACCTAATTAAATGCTTTCTTAAACCCAAAAAAAATAATGATTTTTTTTTAACAGGCAATTTATTATATCTACCTATTTTTTTGCTTGTTGTATAAAAAAAATACTTTATTGTTTACACTCTAGGTACACGTTCCTAATCTTTTGTGGCATAATGTTAAAAATATTTTTGCCTCTTTTTTAAACACGTGTATCGAGCAGATAAACAATCTTATCTTCATAAAAAAAAATTGTAAATTTTTCAACTCTTTTATTTCAGGAGACTTTGAACAGGATAATCCTATACAAACGATTTAAAAATGGACGTTTCCTTAAAAGGATTTACTGTTTTTCTTGCTGTTTCTAAGATTATGAGTAATGTAATTTTCATAATTTATTTTCAAAGGAGAAATCCGAAAAAGTGTATTATCTGGCTCTAATTCACATCATTCCTTTTTTTGCGGTTTTTATTTCGGTTCGGTTTCGGTATCAATCACCGGTTGGTTTGACCCCACGTGTGTTGGACACCAATCAAAACCAGAGCGGAATAACCTGTCCAGTTCAGAAGCACGTGAATAGACTACATTGCCACGTCACTGTTTTCTTTATTTCACTTTTATTCAGCACTAAAGGCTAAACTTAATTGGATTTGAAACGGAATGACTTTGAGTCTAACTAGAGAATTAGTCTCAGAACTTGTACCCTTCTAAAACTTTACTAATTAGGGTTAACTTTTATTGATACCCGGTATCAAAGCCGATCATCGGGCATCATCCTTTAAACCCTTCGCTAACGGAAAAAATGCGAACGTCACAAATGCGCAAAACGCCGACCCTTGTCATTGAATTGTCAAAGATATCCAAACACCCGGTTTGCGTTTTTTTAGAAAAAAAGGAAAAAACATAATTCAGGTCGCGCTTCACTGCTATCCCAGGAGTGTCTTGTTATTTTTGCATACAAGTACATATGCAGGTAGTAAGTGAAGAGCCGTCAGACCGCGGTGCTAACAAGCACTAGTGCAGAATTCTAAAACATCAATTGTGCAGTAAAATGTGAGCAGTATTTTCCGCATAAAAACGGATATTACATTGGATCCTTTTCCCTTTGTCCGTGTTTCCATGGTTTGTTCTGACTATAAGCTTTGTGTTGTTTTTCTATCTTCAAAACGTTTAGCCATTCGTAGATTTTAGGGTTGAATTTTGTAAAACACAGAAATCTTACCTATTAACATTTATTGTAAGTCACATTGACGTAAATAGATACAAAAATATAAAATAATTATACATACTATTGTAAAGTGAAAATTAACTTTATCTGCAAATTTTTAAAAAAATATGTTTGTATGTGTATTTTTTTATATTAAAAGTACTAATGTTATTTTAGAGATAAAATCTCAAACTAAGTAGGTATTTAAAAATATTAAAAATCATAAATTTACCATGCGCAAAAGGCTCTCAAAATTATTCACAGTCTGCGAACTTTAGCTATAATGTGCCAATCGACCTTAAACCGTTCCTAGAACCAACAGCTAGTGTTTACTTAACCTGTACCCGTTGGTGGTTTTATGGAACAGGCACCAAAGTTCACACAGACTTATCGAGGTCAGGAACCTCATTGAAACGCGCCTCGCTCAAACATTTGTGTATTACGATATTGTGCGAACTTAAACCAATACATACACGTAGAACTGTTCCATTTTCCTCTACCTTATTGTCTTACTTTTCGTGCGTATAAAGGTGTGTTTCTATAACATGAACGGTAGCTATGATTGGATTACACACACGTTTGCGTAGGCCTTCCTACGTGCTAGAATTATGAGAAAATACGGGTGGCGTTTAGTTTATACAAACGTATTCTTCTGTTTTATCCCTGGGCCCCAATTCTGCTATTACAATTGTGTAAAAATGGTGTCATAATGACACCATAACGGTCAAATCCTAAGCGGTCATTGGCTTAGAGTAAGACTATCTCTTTCGTAATTGGTCAAAACGATGTCATTGAGAGACCATTCTGACCATTCTGATTCATAATCTGACCATTCGGACAGATTATAACAATTGCATTAGCAGACTTGGGGCCCTGAATGATAGCACTAGAGAAAATATTTTTAAACCATACAATCTATATCTGCTACTGCCACTTTTGTATAGTTTGTCTGTTTTCAAAAATTAATTACCTATTATGAAAATTAGCAGCCTTCTAAAATTACTCAAATTGCCCAGTTGTACCACTGTTAATACAGACATCCAGCAAACTAAGACGAGTATAAAAATTAAAAAAATGGCAAGAGCGTGTTGCATCACGCACAGTCTAGAGTTCCGTAGCAAAAAGTATTTCAGTCTTCCGACCGCAAATATAAGTTTGTGCAAAGTTACTTTTGCGGTTGTCACACCAAAACTGAATACAGTGAATATTTTGAATATTTCAAAAAGTAATTTACTTTATTTCTTTATCATTTTTTTACGGTGAATCAAGCTTTATAGAACATTAGGTACCTACCTACCATTCTTATAAAGCCGTTAACGACCTGCCGAAAGCTGTAGTTATTTAAATTAAGTATCGCTCGTAAATACAGGTTGAGTTTTTAAACTGGGATCACTTTAGTAAGTTTGAACCAATCGTTAGAGATGGGAAAATACGATGTGATGAAACTATCAAGATTAGCATTTAGAATTTACTTTAAAAAAAGATTTTTTTTTTAATGTTACCATAGTGTTCCCAGTCCAAAAACTCATCCTTTGTACGCCGTAGGTATTGTATAAGTGCCTATACAGATATGTACGTATGTAAAGCTTGGAATTTAAAATTCAAACTCCAATAAAACGCGTTTATGCCTCGTTTCGAGATAACTCGTTCAGAATAAAAAAGGGAGTGATGTGATGCGTTCAAGCGATAAAAATAAAACTCATCATATCCGGGTGGTAGAATCTCATTAAATCGGTATTGTATAAATATAAATAGAATATAATAAGTAGGTAAATAGCAGTGGCGAAGGGTGAGGGGAAACTGGTACAATAACATAGGAATAAAATCTATATACTTATAATAAATCTGTAGAGAGGTCAATTCTGTACATGAAATATATTTTCAAAATAACTATCAGGGGGTGATTAGTGATCGATACTGATGCCAAAAATGCAATCAGTAAAATTGTTGTCTGTCTGTCTGTCTGTCTGTATGTTCCTTAAAGAAACAAAACTACTGTCTGAATTTTCTTTAACTAAACAAAACTACTGGACGGATTTTAACGAAACTTGGTACAATTATTCTTCATACTCCTGGGCAGGTTATAGTATACTTTTCATCACGCTACAATCAATAGTAGCAGAGCAGTGAAGGGAAATGTTGGGAACGGGAGAAGTTACTCCATTTTTTAAGCTTCCGTCGCGTGTGCAGCCTTAATGGTTAAAGCTACATAGAAATCATGTATGACGGAAATGTTCTACATAAAATTATCTAAAAAATATCCCACAACAGCATATGTCTATCTTTTATGGTTGACTCACAATAACACGTGTAACTCCCGATAGCTTAGCAGTTCGGAGCTTTCTGATTGTATTACACACAATAAGGAGTTACACGCTGATGAAGTCGCGGGCACAGTTATTAATAATAATATTCTGCGGTTCCTTATTGCGATATTTTTCAACAGTATTGTGGATTGACATAATTATATTTCCCTACTAAAATACGAAAGTTAATCTGTCTGTTACATCAAAACCATTGAACCGTGAGGAAGGACATACGCTATTTTTTTACGAAAAACGACGGAAACGCGGACGAAGTCGCGGGCAAAAGCTAGTAATAAATAATTTCGTTTTACTCCTGTCATACCTACCTATTGTTTATTCACCGTATTTATTTATTCATTTTGAATGGGCATATAGGTATAACAAAACTAAAACGGAAGTATTTCTAATATTGCTACTATTTTATTGTACCGGCTTCCCCCTTCGTATGGTAAATAGCTTGTAAATAGCATATAACTTAATAAAGTAAAGTAAAATCCTTCATCATTATACAGAACAAGTTAAAATTAAACTCAGTCATTAAAAAAAAATACTGTGCATCACTAGCAGTAATTTGGGCTATATTTCTATATTATATTCGGATCTTTTCCCAGTGCTACTAATTCTTATTATGCAATGCATATTAATTCAGTAGGTACCAGAACTACTGTTACTACTACCTGTGCAATTGCAATTTCATACCTAATTTTATTTTAGCGCTTATAGAGCTTGGCCTTTCAAAGTCCTACTAACTTGAAGGAATTTATAATTTTATGAAACTGCTTCTGAAAGTCCCTTGAGCTTTTCTGTTCTATGTAAGTACTGAAAATCTGACAGCAGCATAATGGATCTTCAATCTTTTACGTTCTTGTTAGCTATAGATATTTATAAAAATATTTTAAGTCCTTAATAAATATTGAATTTTCCAAACAGTGGCACAGTATAAAATAATGTTGAAAAGGAAAAAGAAATATAATCATCCAAATCATTCTGAACAAATTATAATCTATCTCTAGTGCTGTTACAATGTCTATACGTTTGTAGATGATAAAACTATAACGGTGATTAGGTAGGTACCTATACTATTCTCCGTCTTCATCGTACAGGTGACATTAGGGTCTCGTTTGCCTTAGTTGGCATGTCTAGGGTTGAACATTAGGCAAGCACTACGAATTATTCACTTACGGTGTTTACGCTTTTTTTTTTCAAAAATTTAACCTACGTGTTGCTATTTAAACGCCATTTTAAATATTGCATTATGATTAAAAACTTTTTAAATTACAAAGAATAAATTTATTAAAGTAAGTCGAGCTTTTGGGCTTGTATGAAGGTATCGCCACTATCTGCCTGCCAAAGTTTGTAGTATTTAAACTGTAAAATTAGTATAAATACAAATTAATTACTTACCTTCCTTTAAGTTAACGTAGACTGCTTATAGGTTCAATCTTATGTCAATATTGTCTTACAATTAAGATTAAACTTTAACCCGTTCTCCTTCAGATCGTTTCAATGTTTACATCTATTAACAGATCCGTTTCTATCGTTAATAGTTCGTATTTGTTTAGCCTACGTAGAAAGTTTATTAATTAATTTGTTTTGTTTACTAAAATGGCTAGGTTTAAAGCTTGTTTATGTTTAAAGCGGATTTAATTTAGTATGTAGGTCATCATCTGCCTAGCCTTTTTCCCAAATTATATTGGGGTCGGCATCCAGTCTAACTAGTTTTTGGCTGAATATCAATATTTTACGTGGAGCGACTGCCATCTGACCTCCACAACCCAATTAATGGGTAATACCGGTATTCGAATGTTAGACCAGCTGTCAGACTTTAGGGCTTCTGACTACCCGTAACGATTGTCAAAGATATTCCTATGACAACCGGGACCGACTGCTTAACGTGCTCTCCGAGGCACGGAGGGGTCTCGATGTGTAAAGAACGGTCACCCATCCAAGGACTGACCGCGGCAAGCGCAGCTTAACCTCGCAGATCGATCGATCAGCGCGGCTGTTATTTAGCCACGAGCCCCTCTTAATTTAGTATGTAGGTACCTAATTAAATTAATACCATTTTTCCTCGTTTTAATGATTAAGCGCTGTACCTACATTTCTGGTTTAACGATATTCTCAAATGACCTGTTCGATATTAGTTGTATAAACGGACGTTTAAAATTTAAATGTTCGCGTAGCTCGAACTATTATCACATTACTTAATTGTGTAAAATGTTAAAACGTAAGATTAAAAGGATTTAAATTACACACGAATATTTTTAACTCTCATTTCTTCTTTTACTTTCTTCGTTACAAAGCACAGTAGAAACCTATTGGGTATAACAAATATAGGGGAAAGTCGGTTATATCGTACCAGTTTTCAGTTAGCTTTGGATATTTCGTTTGTAAAGAGACTTACAAATATGAGTGAGTGTGCATATCAAAGTTTAGTATGTTGGATATCTTGAACAGAGAAATCAATTTCTTAGGATTCCATTTCCATAGCTAAATTGTAGTTTTCCCGAAGGTCTGCCATTGGTACGATTTAGCCGTTAAGATGCTTAAATTGTACCACAGGGTATTTAAATTGTACTGGTGATTAAAAACAAGCAAACTTGTAATCATATTATTTATTTTTGGAATGATTGCACAAGTATAAGTAGGACCAATTAGCTATTTCAAACAATGTTAGGAATATGAAATGAGAAAACAACAATAAATTCTAGAAAACAATCATAATAATCCGTCAACGATTTGAACCGGTATTTGTGATTGTAGATTATTATTTTTTGGCGTATTTGAACTAGTAGGTATACAAGCTTATCATGTGTTGCTCATAATTCAAGGATGTATTTAATGCTAATTTATCTTCAATCTCTTCAGAAGGTCTTTCTTTATCAATAGTAGCGTCAATCTTGTTTTATTTTCTAACATACTGTAGGTTAGTTTTGAGATCAATTAGGTCTCTAATATTTTGTCTAAACTTTTTTTTTCCGTAGGCACTTCCTAAGTCTTCCTTTTTACCGGCTATGACCGTCGCCTGTAATAGAAAACTCATTTTTGAAGTTGTGAACTTTTCAGACGCTTAAATCGTACCGGTACAATTAAGCAAACTGGTACAAATTAAACAACCAAATATTTTTAGTAAAAAAAAATAAGTAATAAATATAACCATAAAATTTAGATACGTTGCAAAAATAATCAAAAAACTAGTTCAGTTTTGTAGCTAAAAGCCGTGGATTGCGTAATTATAACTTACCTTATTCACGAGTTATGTCCTTAGAACGCAACACAAAAATTTACATCGAGTTCGACAAAAATCATTATTTTTTACTCACATGTACAATTTCGAACAGACGCCATTACAATTTGGGGGACAGTTAGAGGCGCCACTAGAGCATAGTTTAGTGTTGCCAGTGTAGAAAAATATGATTATTTTGTAGGAAATCTAGAAGTGGTACGATTAAAATGGCAGTACGATATAGCCAACTCTCCCCTACTTACTTAAAAGAAAACAAAATAAAAATCACCGAGTCTTAACAAAATACAATAACAAAGTTGAACAAAGAATGGCCTGCTATCTTTTACCTATTTAAAATTAGTTCAGAGCTAGCTTCATTTGAACTTAACTATATGATGAAATAATAAAGTGAATTCACCCCGTACATTCTGACAGATATGTAGGTACGAGTGGGTACACAAAATGCTTACCTGAACACTTTTTAATTCTTACATTCCGGTTAAGTTATACACTTAGATCTATCTCTAGGTATTGTAAAAGTTTGTATGGAATGAGGGCTGTTATCTTGTTAAGTCACTTTTCGTGGAGACTTCAAACTTTGCTTTCAATTTTACTAGTTTTGAGTTAGTTCTTAGACTCCCAAGAGTCTGTCTTCTGCCTATACTAGGTACCTACACGAAGTTAATATCTTATCTACCTCTATATTTTTGTCTCTAAGTATATTTTTTTCCTTGGGGATACCAATCCTTTTTCAAGTTTATCCAGTTGTCAGCCAAAACTACCTATTATCGTAGCTGTGAAGATATTTTGAAATGTACAGACGCCTGTAATAATTAGATACCCCTCAACCATACAAGTCTCTTCAATAGCAAAGGGGGTAACCAACTATGCAGGCATCTGTACACGCATAAGACTACAGCAGTCGCAACGATAAAAAAATGATCACCTTCAAATGTGACAAAACTGTGAAAAAGCGTGGCTTCTTACAGACCAATCAATGTGCATTATAGGTTACAAGCATTTTAGTAATATGTAAAAATAATGGATTATTTACAAAGATATTACCTACCTTCATTAAAAAGTGCCGATGTCAAGGGAATTCTCCCGAATGTGACAAAATGTGCTTGCTCATCTGCACACCCCTTTTCTAAAGGACGCTGACGGGAGTATTCCCAAATGTCATCAATGTGTGAGGAGTCAATACGACTCAAAACAATCATGTTTTGAATACGACACAACATACATACACATTATACGTACATTTTTGATGTATAGTATCTATTTTTAATGATGTCGGCACTGACAATGTAAAAGTGATCCCTTTTCTTTTACAAAAAAGTTTTTAGGAAAGCTTGAAATGTATTTGTCGTTTAAAATTTCAACCTTCCCATTTTTGTAAGTCTATTAATCTTTACCAGTGACATCTAAAATTCAAGGATATTGTTAAGTTGTCTAATTAAAAGTATAAAAATAGATTAATCTTGAATTATAGTGAAACTAGCCTGACAGCAGTGATAGCCTAAAACTAGCGAATGGTTCAAGTTCGATCCCGAGGCACGCACTGCTGACTTTTCGAAGTCATGTGCGTATTAGAAATTAATTATCACTTGCTTTAACGGTGAAGGAAAACATCGTGAGGAAACCGGCATGTCCTAGAACCAAAAATTCGAAGACATGTGACGTCCACCAACCCTATGCTATAGTGAAACTGACTAAAGCTTGACAAAAATAGCCCATCTTGCTACATTTGTGGCTACGTAATTCTATGCTCATTGTAAGGATAACACAATAGTGAAACAGCTAATCTAGAAACGCATATAAATTGTTAACAAAACGTATTTTATGAATGGCACTAAAATAAAAACGTAATTCAAGAAATAGCCTTGAATGCTGTTAGATAAGATAAATGAATCACAGCAGACATTAATTTCAATTGCCCAACACTATCGCATAGAACGACATTCTGGTTATTTGCCAAACGGGAATGGCCTTGCCAAATATCGTATGATCGTATCAATTGTAACGTTAGGAAAAGAGTCGAGCTACTGACGATGGTAACGCATTTAAATATTTTAACGAGTTTCTGGTTCTGTACCAATTTATTTTTTTTGAACACGGAAAAAATCTTCTTTTAGATCTACAAAGACACAGGGAAGAAATGCTCTTTGAAGACAAAAATATCGATGGAATAAAACTTTTCCTTCCTTGAAACGTATACCTATAATGTTACATAATCCTACCGAACCTTTGTACCTACATTGCTTTGAGTGCAAACAGAGTTTATTAACCACGGTACCCTTTTAAATATGCATGTATAAATGCTCTTCATAAAAAATGTGAATATTGCAAAAATACTTTTTATCGGTAGGTAGGTACATCACTTCACATTTATATGAAGAATTTCTGTCTAGGGAAATGAATACTTGAAATTAATATCGTCGTTTTTAATAAAATGTACGAATGTATCGCCAAGTAAAGAGTTCACGTACCTCGTAAATAATAGAACGAAGCCCCTCGTAATGAGGACAAGTGTGCTGAATGCTAAAATAGCTTCTTTTGTTCTTTCTAAGCGACTCCCCCGCGAGGAGTTTGATTGTCGCAAACACTATAACTCAGATCTTTGAGCTATTTGAAAAGAAAATTAAAGCGTATATAAGTGAGTAAAGCTGCGCTTGTTGTGATGATTCAATGGATGGATGATCAATGTGACCATTCTTAAACATCGAGACCCCTCCGTGCCTGTGAAAGTACGTTAAATTGTTGACCCCGGTTGTCATACGAATATCTATGACAAGAATCGTTACAGGCCGTCTGGAACACGAAAGTCTGACGTCCGGTCTAACTTTAGTACGTTATAGGTAACTTGTTTATTTGTATAAGGCCATTTCTTGACATGTTATTCTTATTAATTATGTAATTGTGTTATATGTAATTATGTAGTTCTTGACATTTCTTATATTATCTATTATTTACTTGTAACTTATATGGAAAATTATTAGTATTGTATTCCTATATTATTGTAATCCTGTATTCGACACAAATGTATTTTTGTTCAGAATAAATAAATAAATAAATAAATACTAACGGGTGCAGTTGTACGGGTACAACCTCAGATCATAGAAACAAGGGAGATGTGCCAAGGCGCTATTTAATTGAGCTTGATGCTTTAAGTTGCTCACATTGGGCGTAGTACAAAAGTACACGTTGGCGACGAACCGAACACGATCGATGATATAAATACAGTGTTTTAGTTTAGTGCTAGTATTGAGTGACGATTAACAGTGTTAGATTGAGGGTGTGCGGAATTTTTAATGTGCGGATCTTTATATTAACGAGGGGCGCTTGTAATTGTGTTGAAAAATGTTCTAAAAGTGGCGACAGTTGTTCCCGTACTAATTTGCTATGATGGCATATCTCCTTGTTTCTATGATCTGAGGGTACAACCCAGTAGTTGGATTTTGCAGGTCAAATGGCAGTTACTTCACGTAAAAACGTGATATTCAGCCAAATCTAGTAACCACAGTACAGAACAGTATAATTATCTAGTTATATTGTAACCCATACCCATATAGGTTCGAAGAGGGGGCCCACTAGGGCCCACGCCTGCCAGGAAAGCGGGATTGTCCGAAAGGGGTACCGCTGACCCGGAACATAAAGGGCTAAGGAAGGAACACGGGTGGGTTTTAGTCAGTAAGAGTCTGACACTCCCTTCCGCTCCACCCAGAGCGGGAGGGGTCATTTGATGATTTCCCATCCTCAAAAAAAAAAAAATACCCTTATAGGTATGTACAGTTATATAAATAACCCAACCTAGTAGCGAAAAGGCAAAGCGGATGAGGTAAAGGAAAGTCTAGTGAGGTATAAGGCTGATTTTAATTAACCAGACTTTATTGGTAAAACCTACCACTTCAGTATTTTACTTAATATTAAAGCGTAGTGTTCACAACAAAGCTTAACAAACTTACATACATTAGAAAATTTTACGGGTAAAATTACCTCCATTTTAGCAAGCTTAAATGAGCAGTATGTTTTTACGAAAAATACTATTGGTACCTTATATAACCCGCTTTGGGTATTATAGGATTTCAAAAACAAGTACCTAGTTTTATAATAATTATTAAGTAGGTAATTATGGAAGCTAATTAGTTTCCTTTCGTGCTTTAGACTAGATTATGCTCTTTTACTCCTTTATTTAATAAAGAAGAAAGTGTCTGAAAATAACAATTTCAAATCGTGAGTTGGCTTTTACTAAAGTTTAATTTAACGAAGTGGATGACACAATGAAAAGTTTGTGGTCTCAGAGATTGTTATTAAAGTAACAGTAGGTACTTAGGTAATATGTAAAATAATTTTTACGTACCTACTGGCCTGCTCTATTGCAAATAATTATTAACATCAGATAATCGTTTTAAACTAAATGCTCTCTACAGCAGATATTTTTATTTAGGTGTCATAAAATGCTTAGTGATCTTGAAAAAAATAAATTCAAAAATTAACTGAGTGTACAGTCAATCGTCTTCAATTTAGGCATTTAAAACTTAGCGGCCTTCTACAGGCGGGCGTTGCAAATGAAGTACATAGATTTTTAATTCCTGAACTTCAATAACTATTATTTTATTTTATGTAATTTGAATTTGAAAGTCAGTAGTATTTTAGTTAATTTTTTTATTCATCCACCTAAGCGCCTGACAGTATACACGTAGAGTTGCGCTTATTTTATTTCAAATCTCTGTACATTTCTGATGAATTACATTAAAAATTCAAGTTGAACCAAAATTACATTCGCAAAGATATCGCTGAACAGAAAAAATATAGAAAATCATACACAGAAAGTCAACTTTAGAATATTTTGTGAAAAATTGTTGTAACAAAATTTTAATTGCAATATAACATTATTTTAATCGCAATAAGTTTCCTTATCAAGACCACTGACAAAAAACAAAGTAATTTAGTGCTAAATTAAAGTGGCTCGTGTATGTGTGTCGTCACGCCCGAACGTTCACGTCTCATATTAGCGTCATTCATAATGACACTGCTAACATTAATGCATTCACATGATCCCGTTCTTCCAATTACGTTATAACGAGGGGTGTATTCTTGCATGAACAAAATGCAAGAGCATGCCGAATAGATTGAAAGTGTCGACCCGCGACGGTGTTAATAGCGAAACTATAGCATAAGTAGTATATTATCATTAACTATTTTTATACAGGTAATTGACCACCTACCTTAAAATATTTAGTACGTACAAGTTAATTAGCTTTGTCTTATTAACATGCTGCAATTTAGTAGCCCATATAGCTATAATAATGTACACCATCAAAACTACGTTTAGACGATACTAGTTATTACTTCCACTTATTGCATTAAGCAGGCAATTAAATTGCTTTATGTAAGTATGACATAATAATATGTATTTATATTTGTATAAGTATTTTCATAGTATTTACATATTATGCTTAATTACTTTTTTAATGTTTTAATTTAAAAGTTAGAAGAATAAGAAGTTCACTTTAATTTATTCATTCTTTTTTATTCATCTCTCCTTTCGCAAGTCTTTTAGCAGAAATTCCTATCTAAAATAAGCAGTGCCTTTGTTCTCAAAATGTCTTTTTAATTCATAAAATATTAAATAAATAATATAAATAAAGGCCGCCCATTGTATGTTTTTAATTAAAAATGTTCTTTAATACTGTAGTATTTGGTGTACAATAAAGTATAAAATAAATAAATAAAGATAAAAAGCACACAATTAATAAAGTGTAACTCAAATGGTAAAAGAGAACATTTCAGCTTTATGAAAACTTTAGGGTTGTCGGTGGCTATATTGATTGGCTCTTGTCACGCCTGGCATGAGCTATCGGTCCGTAGTGGACATATCGGGCGTCAAGCAACCCTGAAATGACTGACACTCGATATTACGAAGATATCGATGGCTTGTATCGATGTGTATGTGCCTAGCATGTAGGTATATTTATGTATAGAGAGTATATCTCGGCATGAGTAAGCCTGAACAAAGCGATTCTATTCCATTTCAAATACCCTGAATATCATGAATACCTACATACCTACCAGTGCCAATGGATGGGGGGAAGCCGGTACAATAAAATAGTAATAAAATGATAAATCTGTAATTCTATTTGACTGTCATAACTATCGTTTATTCACTGTTTTAGACGAATACGTATGACTATAAGTAAAACGAAATCCATATTATTAAAAGAATTTATAAAATATATTACGAGTTCGTCCAGCCGTTCTATCTGACCGATTTGCGTGATTTTTTATTTAAATGAAAGATACTAATGCACAAATTCATCATCAAGCGTTGGAAATCACCAAACTTTCATCCTTCTCAAGTTATACTAAAACGCGATTTCCTCCTAGATATCTCCGGTTCTAATTAAGGTACGCGGTTGGTTTTGGTCTAAGCTCAGATCATAGAAACAAGGGAGATGTGCCAAAGCGCTACTAAAATTGACGCTTTGATACGGTCACATTGACCGTATATAAAATGTACACGCTGGCGACAAACCGAACACGATCGATGATATAAATACAGTGTTTTAGTTTAGTGCTAGTGTTGAGTGACGATTAACAGTGTTAGATTGAGGGTGTGTGGAATGTTTAATGCGTGGGAGATCTTTATATTCACGAGGGGCGCTTGTAATTGTGTTGAAAAATGAACTAAAAGTGGCGACAGTTGTTCCCGTACTAATTTGCTATGATGTCCTTGTTTCCATGATCTGAGGGTCTAAGATTACTCACTGAAACAAGCTCTTTCATTTGAGCCTTTGCTCACTTAAATTGGTTGAGTTGGAGGGGGGCTAGGTGTGTACAAATACAAACAACTTGATGCGTTATTTTTGAATTATACGTAGGTATTATCAACACGTTGCGGAGCAGCACGGGTCTCTCGTTATTTATAATTTTGTAACTAAATAGTTACAAAATTGAGCCGTGAGAAGAAGCTGGCATAATAAAATTATTATGCCAGCTTCTTCTCACGGCTAGATCATAATAAAGTTTGAATACTTAAGTGTAAGGCATTTTGTACTACGAATACAATATTAGTACATTAGATCAATTCAATACTGGACTGACACTTCATTGTTGCTCTAGTCGCAAGCGCGCTTGCTGAGCGTAAGGCCTGAGTTCAATCGCCGGGTCAGCCAAAGTGTCAGGTATTGGATTTTCCATTAGAAAAATTGCGATAATAGCCATCTCAGAGTCTGGATTTATGCCCAGTTAATGGCAAATAAGCTCGTCCGTAACCAGTAAAATGGGGGTGTGCCCACTATACACCTATGCCTTACCCCTCGCATAATAAAAACGTGATGTAATGTTTTGTTACATCTATTCAAATCTCATCAAAACGAACAGTAATCATGAATTTACTCACCACATAATCCGCATAAGAATGCCTAGGAAATCATGAAAAACATCGTATAAACGAAAACACAGAATCCTTTCAGAGAATAAATGTAGCAATAATAACTCTTTGTTTGGCTGAAGACGAAGGCTGAGAGATTGAATCTCAGTTATTTGGATTTGTTAAGGCTGGGTGATCCGTCAAAAACTGAAGAGGTTACTGTAATATTTGTTGTTATCTACACTAGAGAGAGTATTAATTTATTTAACTGAGTAAAGTTTAAATAAGTCAATAGAAGTCGCAAAGGCGCATGACCTTGTCGCCGCTTTCGAGCAAATTATGTAAGGCAGGTGATATAATATAAATGGCCACCACTTCATTGAGAGCGCGCGTTTAAAAATGTGACGTACCTATGTGAACGGAATTAAGTTTAATTTATATTTCATTGGATTATTTGATATTAACTGCGAACCGGCGACACGCGTCTGGGAGTAGGTAAAATGTAGTAGATAACATTTCTATTGACTTTTAGATTTTTGTGATCATACCTAATCTTTGCCAAAATCAAGTTTTCTGATGTCTTTCACATATTTCAACTTGATTATAATTACAGCAATGTTGCCTGTAATCCCCGTAAGCTTAGGCAGAGGTACACCCACATTTCACCAGTATGTTTAAGTCCCATGTAATGAGAGCGAGCCTATTGCCATTAACCAGCTACAAATCCAGCATCCAGCACTTTCTTATGGAAGAACCTAATAGCACTTTGCTCAAACTGGAGATCAAAACCAGGACGCTGAGCTCAACAATCGCACTGGCGACCACTACACCAATGAGGCAGTAATTACATACTACACTACTACTAGTTTCTATGTATTTCTATGAAATACCTTCCGTAGCTAGCCACACGTCGTCTGCTGCTGCTGTCTGTATCGGCTTCGAAACTCACCTTTAATTGATCAAATCAGTCAGTTGATTACAATATGACGTGAATAAAATTAATGTTGATTCAGTAGAGAACAAGTCCTTTCATCTGAAATTAGTTTTTTCTCAGAGCTGCATAATTTTGTAAGAAAAAGTGCAGCTGGCGCTGTGATTCCTTTTTTATCCTGATTTTCATAACTTCGCTTACATCTACGCAATACAAAGCAAAATCCCCTCCGGTCGCGTGCTCTCATAAAAATGGAATGCCAAGCTCATCTTCTCGAATCTCTGGACCTTCCACGTACACAATGGATCACGTTCACACTCCAGCAATAACTCATCCTCTAATAAACATTCACAGCCACGCGTGACAGATTTACCTACATTCACCAACATTGTGCCCTGAAGTAGCTTGCCAAAGATTTGAACAAACCTTGGAACAAACGACTTACACCAGACAAAAGGACGTACCCGAAATTTGAAAGCCAATAGATAAAAGCCGTAAATCTTGACACATAGATAAATTTTCCTTTTATATTTGTGTCCCTTCTTTTACTTAGGATCTACGCATAGTGCTTTAGGAACAAGTTTGAAATTATATATGTAACTTTTTTATAGAGAGAAAACAGGTACAAGTAGTTATGTTACATTATAAGGTGGGTGTGTGTGTATGTATTGGCATAGTTCATACTGTAGGTACTGAGCTGTTATTTTAAGTGTCTCATTGATTTAAACAACTAAATGACAAGGTTACTGATGATGTTAATAAAGTGGACTAATTCTTAGTAGGTAACCTATGATTACAATCAAGACAACGTAATTCTAACCAATCTAGTCATGTTACATCAAATCCAAAACGGGCCAAAATTCATAATAAGTGGTATGACTAGGTAATTAGTTTCTAATAAACGAATTATTACTAAGGGCAGTAATTGTTAATTACTAAGGGTTGTTCGCTCAACAACAAAAGGAAATCAGCATTGTTAGCAACAACTGTATTTCAAACAAAGGAACACAATGTTAAAGTTCAGTGTTTGACTACACTACAACCACAGTATGTGCAAAAGGTATACTTGACATTAATATCAAATATAATTAGTTTGGAACTGTCGTCACATAAAACTATTTTCTGCGGAGCCCGGTTGTCTGCCCTTCGGACAAAATCAACCAAGTGGCAACCTGGCAAGTTGACAGTTAGTAAGTGAGTAAATTACTCGCTAGTTTTGGAAGATCCAACCTGAGTGTTGTCGGAGCTACAAAGTTCTATTTGATCAATTTATACTGCAAATTGCTGACGGCGCGGCGGTGTTAGTGTATTGGATTTAGTAACATTCACGACGAAACAATATTTAGAATCCGGAAGATTTCTAAAACTTTTTAACTTTGCTCTCAACTACATACACACATCAAAAGTATCTAGGGATCAACATATATTTTTGCAATAACTTTTCTCCTGATTGATATTAATTAAAATTTTCTTTAAGGATTCATCAAATAAAGTGTTTTCGTTTGTCACAGTAACGATAAACCAAGTCACCTTTGCATTAATAAAGAAATTTGCCATTTTCCTAATAAAGGGATTTTTGACATTTGAACCACTAACATTAAAGTTCGAAAAAAAGACTGAAATAACAGTTTTCTTTAAAATTTTATTGGGTAACTTAAACAATTAATAATCCGTGTTTCTACCGCGAACACTAACAACACAAGAACATCGGTTTGGCATACTCAAAATGAGTTCATCCAAATCACGCTGTGGAATGGCCGCCCATGTTCGTTGCAACAACAAAAAAAGGTCTTCTTGCGACTGGATACCCTCCATATTCGGCAGAGCTCTTCTCTGTAGCATATCCCATGCATGCTCAATCGGGTTCAAGTCTGGCGACTGAGCAGGCCAGGGCAGGACATTGATGTTAGCTGCGGCGAGAGTCTGTCTTACAACTCTTGCGGTGTGCGGTCGTGCATTATCATGCATTAACTGAAATAAGGGACCGATTTGCACTTGTAGAGGAACGATGACGTCTGATACAATCGTCTCAGCATAAATTTGAGCGTTGAGGTTGCCTCTGATCCAAATCAACTCAGTTCTTCCGCCGATCCAAATACCCGCCCATACCATGATGGTTCCACCACTATAAGGATGGACTTCCTGGCAGGATTTTAATCGCTGTTGGCGTCCAGGGGTTCTCCAGTGTCGTATACGTCTTGTATCCGGTCTCATACCAAAACGAGACTCATCAGAAAAGCACACGAAACGCCATTGTTCTTCTGCCCAATTTCTGTGTTCAAGAGCCCATTGATATCGAATCCTACGATTGTGCATTGCTATAGGTGGTACCCGTAGCGGTCTTCGGGAATGAAGGTTCACTTCATGCAAGCGGTTTCTGACTGTTTGGTCGCTAATTAAGTTCCCTGAAGAGTGATGAAGCCTCACGGCTAACATCATGGCGGTTATTGTTGGAGCTCTTCGAGTTAAGATTTGAATGTATCGGTCTTGTCTCCGTGTGGTGCAGCGATACCGTCCTCCATGGCGCTCAGCCACGGTACCAGTGCTTCGGTAACGTGTCCAAAGTCGACTGATAACACTCTGACTTGTATTCAGAGCTAAAGCTACAGTACGTTGCCGGGAACCAGCTTCTATCATTCCCACGGCTCTGAGCATTTCTTCCCTGCTTAAATGACGTCGCCGCTCCATAATAACGTTGGTTTTAATCAGTAGTAGGGAAACAGTAGCACTAATAATGTCTTCAATGCGTTGTATGTTTTTATAGGGAAAATATTGACAGCTTATTTTCATCTTTTACTCGAATTTGATTGAGAGTTCCTGATTCAAATTATGAAATGCACCAAAAAGGATCCATATAAATTTATAAAATCATAAATTTATTACAAAGCCACATCTCAATCTCAAGAAATCCGCATAAAAATGCTTGATCCCTAGACACTTTTGATGTGTGTAGTTTAACAGATTCTGCCCATTGTAATGTAAACCGGGCCCTTCCCGCCTTATGCCTAGAGGCTCCGCGCAAAGTTGACTCTGCTCGGGCAGCGTCTCTGCAGGCCCTGTGGATTTCAATCGTAATATAATAATTGTAATATTAATTATTAGGCCTCCATTTTTAACTGACTTAAAAAAAGGTGGCCTCTCAATTCAGTCGGTCGTTGTGGCAATGTCTACATACGAACGAACGTTTGGGTTTTTAATTCAAACTAAATCCATGACACCGACTTCTGAAACTGTTTCAGACAAAGCAGTCGCGCTTATGGCACGGACGGTGAGCGACGCAGGCCACGGGATAGACGTGTCTTGTACCGTTTCATAGTGAAACGCGGCTCGTAAGCCTACGATTGTGTGGCTTACGAGCCGCGCTGGCCGCTTGCGCCCATGGTCAGCGCGACTATGAAATCAGCCTGAGCGACTTTCAGCAAAGCTTTGAGCAATTTGATTTTCGTTTTTTCTAATATCATCACCAATGATCCTCGTTTCTCTCATGGATAAAATTACTTAGCTTTTGAGTTTACCTAATAAGATCGTATATAAAGCGTACACCGTGAGTACCACTTTCGGCTGAGCGGTAGTAATCATACGGAATATTTTATGATGACTAATTGGCTAATAGGACGTTATTCACTGGTGTTTGCCTGTGCGCTTGAATATAAATTTGCTTCAGTACCACAACCAATTTGGAGTAAATGAGCCCAAAATTTTACACTCGAAACAGTGAGATGTAACAAATTATTTTCGTACGCCTGTTACATATTTTTGTACCGAAATATTTTAATTCAAGAGGAGTTCTTTCATCCCAAAAGTTTTTTGATAAATAAACTTTGGTTTTCGCAGAAAATTTTATTTATTCTAACAGAACGAATTAGTATTCAGGCGTCCCTCTGGGCAACCTGCTCTTTAACTAACGTTGTTCATCAATCAAAAGTAATGTATGTTTTACCAGAGTGCTTCACGGTATTCATAATGTACTCCCACTAACTAGCTCGCAACTCACATTGTCACAGCAGCGAACGTGAGATAAGCCACTCACTTTCTGAAAATTAATCATAAATTTTCACGTGTACGCATTTATAACCCACAGCATACGAGTCAAGAGTCGCAGTAGCACAATGATTGAGAATTATTGAAAAGTCTGTATGAGGTTACGTATTTTGGGGATTATCCTACTGTTTCCGAATACGCTGTAACTCAGCCGCTGAGCTGAAGCCCAATAAGACGACGTTAATAAATCATTTTGACAGGTATTACTTCGCACCTTGAGCGTTGGCGTAATTACATCAGACCTGCTTCAATATTCAAAATAAACAGATCGCGTAATGAAGATGATTCGAGCGGCAGTACACGGGAACTATTTAGTTTAAATTGAGCTCAAGCTAAGTTTAGTAAGGGTCTTATCGTCTTTTAGTACCGATACCGATAGTTTCAAAGGGTTTTTGGCCAATAAATGTTATTGTTTGGGCTAGTAATTTATCGAGTTTAGTATTTTTGGTGATTACTATGATTTACATAATACTAGCTACATAAATTATTGGTGTACTTAAGGGCCTTTTACAAGGCATGAGTTAGTATAAAACAACATAATTTAATGTACAGTCTGGGAATAATTTGAATGAGCTAAATTACTGGTTTATTTGACTACTATTATAACAATTTCAATGTGAAATCAAATAAAAATGCGACTGCTAAAAAATCTTAGGGCCACGCATTCACGTATAGACATAGTAGGTACGTATGAGATAGAATATTTACGAGTATCAGATACAACTATTTTTGTATCCATAACAAGTACATAATTAGGTATTGTATCATACATTTACCCGTTTCGCGATTTTTATACCTACTTGTTCCTGATACAATAATTGTTGTATTTAATACTATGTTTATGTACAAATGTTAATACGTGGCTTTATTCTCAGATGAAAAAATTTAAAAGCAATGAGTACATAAATATAAGTAAAGGGTCTTTTACATACATTCACCTGAGATGGATGGAACTTAATACAGTCGGTAAGCTTTTCTGTAAACCCCAGTGATGGAGACCGACCGAATATCAATTTTTGAAGCTTCATTGCTCACTTCAAATGAAAGGTTCTTGAATGTTAGAAGGTATCTCGATTATGTACTACGGGCTTTTTAAAAGTGCCCTACATAATGAGTTCTGTGAAGTACCTAAGCAGACGTCTTAAGTGAACATGAGAATCAATATTATGGGATAATTATAATAGAGACATAATGTGCCTATGGGTATGGTTTTTCCGTCAGGAAATTAATTGTAATATTTTAAACTTTATTCGTTTCATCATCTCCTAGCTGTAGTCTACAAAGTACAGTACTACAAAGTTTTCGTATACAATGTATAGCATCCATACGCCTGATATTTCTGGCCAATTTTCATTCGACGTCTGATAGACGTGTTTTGTTCAAACCCATTTTAGCTTGGCTGTTTTCGACTATATCGATGATGTCAGTGAAGTCTGGGTAGGTACCAATGGCGAAAGGTGAGGGGAAGCCGATACAATAAAATACTGCCGCACTGGGTCCGCGTGGTGGACTACGGCCCACTCCCTCTCACAGAGAGGAAGCCTGTGTCCCAGCAGTGGGAACATTATAGGCCGATTATGCTATGCTTATGCTACTTTGTCATACCCATCGCTTATTTACTGTATTTACATTTTTTGAAAAGGTGAATAGGATATGACAAGTAAAACGGAATTATTTATAATTTTGTTACTATTTTATTGTACCAGCTTCCTTTCACCCTTTACTTTATCTTAACTTCTTCTTAAATTACTAAGGTTATAAAAATTTTTCTTTGCTCATATATCATAGGTACCTATATGAGAGAAAAGTATGAAAGGAATATTTTGTGACTTTTACCTAACCCTTGCTATATTTTAACATAATGCTAATGCTTATACTATGACAATTATACCTATCGGTATCTGATTTTTCATAATATTCCTTCCGAGAATATTTTTCATAATATTACCAACAACTTTTTCAGCAACATTTGCTAAACAAACATTACTATAAAAATAGAACAAAGTACATACAAAGTATATCAGCAGATTTTCCCAATTTCGTTAAAAGAACCACAGTCATTTGTTTACATTGCTCTCCCGAAACGAGTAGAAACAAATTTCAGTGCGTTGTCGAGCGTTTAACATTCTTCATGGAGCCTAATTTACAACGGCGGAATACAAAACAAATTCGTTTTCTTTTATTTTTATAAGGACGCGAATGTGAACGTTATTAAAGAGAGTGAAATCATGTGTAAACATTTCGGGAACTCCTCTAATTTTTCCCTTCCTTTTAAATGTACATTTTATTCAAAGGATATTTTAATCTCATAAATGTAGCTTTGTAAATACCCTGATGATGAGGTAATGTTCGTTATAATAATGATAAAATTTAAAGCTATTGATGTTTAATTAGGCTTCACAACTAAGCCCGTTGTCTGTATAAGTCTTTACATTTTGCTCATCCGCTTTTGTAAAGCTCTGATTAACGGCCACCATTTACAGAGACTACATTCATGTCAGAGTCAAATGAATGAGTCCAAACGCTTAATTAAACTTTTTCACAAGAGTCTTTAAATAATCTAGTAAAGAATAAATAAAACAAATTGCTTTAAAACATTTTTGTCCTTAATTCTTGCAAAAAAGACATGACACCGCATACTTTACAAGGAACTATTCATTCGGAGCTGCTTAGTAGGAATTTTCATACGGAGTTCAAGCTTGTCACGTTTTCGTGTAAGACATAACAGTGATGACGTCACATAAGAACTTTCGTAATACAAAGATTCCATTTCGTCACATTTGGGCATGGTCCTGTAGCGTCCATGTAACTTGCTAATGGACGCCACACGGCATTAAGATGAAGTTGTGGAGTTTATGCCACGCCTGCGTCCAACTTCGACCACTTCTCATGTCCTTAATGTTTTCCTGCGGACATTAAACTTTTGTTGACAACCCCTGACTTACCTACTTATCTTGCTTAAACGTTGAACGGTGACAAGGAAAATATTGAAGTTTTTAATTTTAGTAAAGGGTCATGAGAGAAAGTTTTAATTTATTCTCTCTTAAAGAAGCAGAAGCTTACTAAAGACTAAAATGAACGTACAGAAACCAAAATATTTAATTAGCAATCAGCAAATAGAGTATCGGATAAAATAACGACAACGCTGGTATCTATAGGGTATCTATATCTTTTTTAAGTTTTCTCAACTCTGCTATAAATCAATTTAACAATTGTTTTAGCAAAAAATTACATACTTTCTCTTTCTAATTATTGCTCATAACAAACAAATGTGAACATTAATCATAACAATACTGATCATTAAGGAGCAATGGCTTTCTCAGTCTCTAATTATTTTCGTGTTATATTTTTTAAAAAACCTCCCAAGTTATTGTTGGTCGTTACTCATCTTAGTAATAAGTGTCAAAATGATTTATTTCTTGCTCACTTATTGGGGAGCAGCTTTCCATTTTCTTATTTTCATCTGTTTTCGGGTGTTAGTTTTTCTGTGGTTTTATTTTTAAAACCGATTAGTTATTCTGAACAAGAAAGTCAATATTCTAATTCCGTTGAAAATAATTGATGAAGAATATTTTTGAAAGAAGATTAAAATTGTTTACATATACGGGATGTAAGGTCAAACGGACAAGATACGGTCAAATGTAAGGAAATTGCAATTGCCGTGAAATTACGAAAAAAATTTACTTCCATACAAAAATATCAATATCACTTATTCACTTGACAAAATGTCTGGATCAGCTGATTTTTTTGCCGTGATTTTAAGTTTAGTCCCGTAGGTACCAACCAGTATCGAATTCTGAATACCCTCCAATACATCCCTCGTTTAGGTTTACACCCTGTATAAAAATATACTGGATATAGCCCCAAGCAACGATCAGTTTGCGCTTCTCGCATTTATCCGATTCTCGCGACTTTCATGTACCTACCTATCAGCAGTGGACGTCTTTTAGTGATTATCGATGGTGATGATAAATGTGCTGCCGGAGTGGGTGTTCTCCGATAATTACAGGCGTGCTTTATCGTAGACTGCATCATCGCTTAACATCAGGCGAGATGGCGGTCAAACGCAAGCCTATTATTTAATAAAAAATAAAACAGATTTTTTTCATCCATCCAAACTGTCGCATTTATATAGTAGTAAGATTTATTTTTTAATGTATCATAATGTGGTTATATATCGTAAAGTATCGTATGTGTATGTCCTTAGACTGCAAAGTAGTAGGCATTGAGCTGGAGTCTTGCAGTAGTCTCCGATAGGTGTCACCAAAGCTTCTAAGAGGCGAATTAAGGAGATTTAAAATTTCAACTGATGCGGGTATGACACAGCAGCTCAATAGTTAAAACAATGCCACGGCACGGTAGAGACCGCGAGTTCAAGTCCCACCCGTGTCAATTGTTTCCAAATCTCTCATAATTTAATATCATTAATAACAATAGAATAAGCTTCACATAATTTTGACTTGCTTCAAATTCACAATAATAAACATAAAACCTATATTAAGTTATAATTACTTATATTTAATTAACCTGCAAAATTAATGATAATTATAATTTAGACATTATCTCACTTGATAATTACGCTTCAAAGCGCTTCGAACCCACAGGCGTATATAACTAATTGTAATTTGAAATTGTAATTATATGTAAGTATGTTAGTTATCAGTTAATTCAATGAGAAATCAAAGCTGTCATTGCATTTGACATTCAATTAACACCATGATTTCAGGACAGATCCAGTGTACATAATACGCTCAAGTCTATTACCCAAGTAATCCCTATCTACTATGAATCTACATATTTATTTTGTTAATAAGTTTGTACTCGTTAAATCATCTCCTGTTAAATTATAGCATTCCTCATTGAAAAACACCATTAATTAACGTCCTCAATGTCACTGTGAATAGGAAAACCATCATGCACTTTCCCATTAACAGTCTGAGATTTATTTCCCATTGCTTCTGTTCGACCTCGGCTTATTGAAAGATTTTCCTTGAATTGGGGGAAGTAGAATGTTTCATTTATTATTTTGATGGTTTTTCTGTCAAAGCAAATTATGCAATTAATATTCGTATTCATTGGTTTATATTCGTTATTTTTTCTCGAAAATGCGTGGAGGTATCATGTTGAAATTAATACCAAATATTCAGCTCTACGGTCACTTAAATCTGTAAAGAAATCAAACAACGCAATAACAAAAATCGGCCATACCTATATGGCGCATATTTTAATTCAAAACCTAAAGGATACTTCCCGTTGATCTAGAATCATGAAATTTGGCAAGAAGCAAGTCCTCACAGCACAAGAAAATTGTTAAGTTGTCATTATAAACTTACATTTTTTACGAAACCTTCAACGTGAGTCCTACTCCCACTTGTCTAGTTTTTTTTTCTATGGTAAGTACGTGGATAATTTCTGTCCCAAAAATATCGTAACGCATATAATAATATGATAGCTGTGAGAGGAAAGGTAATTAACGGCCTGTTAAAGGCGTGTGTACTCATAGAGACGTATGTACCCACAACCTGTCACGCGTCCCACGAAATACACGTCGGCAGGTATAACTTCCATTAAGGAAATGTAATATTTTGACATCTTCCTTATTTAACGTGGTAGCGTAATGTATGCTTCTCTTCAACCGACATGGGATTAATTTATTCATAAAATACACATGATATTCATTATAATATGTAATGTATTTAGTTTTACTACCTACCTGAAAATCCTAGAAGTGAATTAATTAAGTTATGTGTATTACTTGACGTAGGCATATTTAAAGAAAAACAGTGACATTTTAAGTGAATTATTCCTAGTACATTTTCATCTATAGCGATTAAATTCGTTAGCGCATAGTAACTGCTCCGTCTGAGCGCTTTAAGAGCTTATCCGTTCTCCGCTGGCGAGCTGTAAAGACCATCTGCTGCCAACATTTATCAAACAAAAAACTACTCTTTTAATTGTAAATTACGCTTGTAATTGCAGTGAAATGATCGTCCACTTAGTGCTTAGCACGCTTACAGTCGCTTTAAATTCAAGAGGGATTTCGCTGCAGATAAGAAATAAGATACCTAATGTTGAATGTTCATTTGTTTTCCTAGCAATAAACGCGTGAGTGATACTTCTTAAATTTGTAACACACACAATGTACAGACGTATACGCTAATTAGTTACCCCCTTTTCGAGGGTGTTTCTTAATTAATGCGCGGCAGGTACTCTAGTTGTGTTGGTATTCCTACTCAGCGATGTTCCAAAAACACAACGAAAACTTACGCCCAAGTCTATATCTATATAATTTACATAAACCTATACCTATATTTTCAGTGACTAAGCTGCCTCGTAGTGATGGTTATTTTTCGGTCAACCCCTAACAATAAAACATTCCCAATTTTATAATAAGTATGTTTAAACATGATATGATGGCTAAATTAGCTCATATTAGACAATACCCTAGGCTAGGTCTCTGGGTATTATACACATAAATTAGATAGGCCAGGTCATCGTCCTACGGTCAGGCGCTCCTACATGCGTCCACGCCCTTAGTAACACAACCAATTACTTAATACATTACCTTCGAAACGAATACATAATAAATGTACATATATAGGTATTACATTACGAGGGTTTTGGCACAAAAACTGGAGTGTAGGTGTAGGTAGGTAGTGGTGTGAAAATAACTAATAAATACGTATAAGTAGGTATGATGTTAAGTGATTCTGTCTTTGCTACCGAAGATGCTGGATTTAATAGAGTATTTTTTTAGAAAAATATTACTAAATGTTATATAATTTTACAATAATCTAGCTTGGAACTAAAGTGGTCTAAGTAATATTTTTGATGTAATCCATCCATGAGTATTTTTGAACTTCGACCACTTTTGCACGGACACATTTTTTATTTCTATGTGTCTTTTAATATTGTATCATAGACCACTTTAATTCCAGGCTAACTTTAGTTCCTATTATTTGTAGCTAACAGCAATACGCTAATAGCAGTAGGCGTTCCTAGAACTTGGTACACTGACAAGACAAAGTTTTGCGTGACCGGAATTTGTGGTCACAACATGTTTTGTTGTACATACTACATAGTTCCACGTCCACATCAATATTAAGCACTTCGTTTAACTATGCAAAAAATAACTCGTATAATATCCATGGATGACCGAACCCTGCTCTTTGATTTTCTGAATATTACTCGCTATTCAGACCATAATAATATGTTCTTTTACGCACAACGAACAAAGGGTGGCCAGTACCCCTATCATGAGTTTTTTTGACGTATAGTTTCGTTAACGTAAGCATATTTTGAATTTAAAATACAGCAGTCCTGGAACATTTTGATTAAATTTTACACAATTTGCACATTTTAAAAAATACAGAGAAATTAATTATGTATTTAATTTATATAAATATTGTGTAACAAACGTGTATTTTCAATTCAAAATATGCTTACGTTAACGATACTACACGTCAAAAAAACTCATGATCGGGGTACAGATGTTAGTGAAGCATTATGTGCCTCAAACCGTAGAACTGAAACCGTAAAAAGGCTTAACTTAACAATTCGCCTGTCGGAACGTAGATTTACATTTTTTTTATTGTGTCTATAATCGCGACATGCTAGCAGTTAAGCCCTAGTTTAACTTTAGTTTAATCTAAAACAAATTGACAATATGATCGAACTGAAAATGAAACTGAAATCTTGGCCACTAGGCCAAAGTAGCATGTTTTTAGGGTTCCGTACATTAAAAGGAAAAACAGAACCCTTATAGGATCACTTTGTTGTCCGTCTGTCCGTATGTCAAGACCCTTAATGGCTGGAGACATCTGCTGATAGACGGCACTACTAGAAGTATGTAATAGTGACATCTTGCTCATATATGGCACTATTGCATATTTCGAAACCCTCAGGTCTAACGTCGTACTCGCACTTGTCCGGATTTTTTTATTACATGAATGTAGTAAAAACAAAAATATAATAATATTTTATTTTTATTTTTTCAGTGTGGTCTGATGAAGAGCTTCCCGAGCCAACTCTCCGCATCATGGCCAGGTCGACGGTCTACAACGTCGGGGAAACAAAAGCCATCTTTTGTAAAGGAGAACACCTAGTAGACGTAAGGACTTTTGTTTAATAATTATTAATAGCAAGTTATAGGGTTTACCTACTGCGCAAACTGTGATAGTTTGCGCAGTTCAGTGTATAATAGTTCTTACAGTGGTTCATCACCCATAATACATTATTTTGTCATTTTTGAAATCAAATTTGAAATCTTTTCAAATTTCGAATGAAGCGGGCAAGACGCGGTAGCTCAGTTGGCAGAGCGGTGGCACGGTACGGCATAGGTCGCAGGTTCACAGCCTGCTCGCGTCAGTTGATTTTTGAAATCTCTTATACTTATGTATATTTAATAACAATAAATAACTTATTTTTCTCAATGTATGCCAAAACATGCTTCCGTAACATTTGCAAAAACTCCTATTAAATGGTACCTTTAACTCACATTCGACCATATTGCATGCACCACGACGATATGCCGTAACCACATAACAGATAGACCGTCGGTTTGATCTGCATATATCATACCATACCGTATTCATTCCAGCCTATTCAATGGTTCTCCCCCTCGGGCAAGTTAGTCGAGGAGCGATCTTCCAAGAATGGCAGGGTGTACGTGGAACACAAGGCTGAAGACAACGGAGTCCTGGTACCCCTCATCATCCATCGCATCAAGATCGATGATGGAGGCAACTGGACCTGCAAAGCTGGGAACCTTAGCGAAACTAAGGAATTTATAGTCGGAGGTAAGGATGCATAATAAACAGGACTGATCAATGAATGTATTTCTAAATACTTAAAACATATTGTCTTGACCTGATATTTTTAGTATATAGGTACAAGGACTATCACCTGACGACCACGATTTGTTTTTTTCGTAGATATCATAAATTACGGTTTAAATGTAGGTACGAGTACATAAGTCAGCGACACGGGTCGTTAACCACTGTTACTTTTACATAGCATCTATGTAGATGCCGTGTTTCAAATAATTTTATGTTAATTTTCACACAAAATTATTTGAAATATTGTTTTTCAGTATTTCATGTAAATAATCAAGAGTTTGTATTATTTTAATATTTCAACAGTTGATTTTAATAATATTATGAACAGTTATGATTTAAAAAACTGTAGTGCTTACCGACTGTAGCTGTTGTACAACATAATAATTTAAGCAAGAACTTAAGCATAAGCATAGCATAATCGGCCTATAATGTTCCCACTGCTGGGACACAGGCCTCCTCTCTGTGAGAGGGAGTGGGCCATAGTCCACCACGCGGGCCCAGTGCGGGTTGGTGGACGTCACATGTCTTCGAATTTTTGGTTCTAGGACATGCCGGTTTCCTCACGATGTTTTTCCATCACCGTTAAAGCAAGTGATAATTAATTTCTAATACGCACATGACTTCGAAAAGTCAGCGGTGCGTGCCTCGGAATCGAACTCGAACCATTCGCCGTGGGAGGCACATGGTTAAACCACTAGGCTATCACTGCTGCAAGCAAGAACTTGCGAACGTGTAATTGGTGAAACAAATACAAAAAAAAGCCTGAATTCAGCAAAAAATGTCCTAGAGGCAAATAAACAGACATAAATATGTAAAACATAATCAAGCAAATGAGCCAGTGTATTTTGCATGTTCCTAAAATATTGAATTATTTAATTTTCAGAAAAGGTGAACATCGCTGACAGGAATGTGACCCTGGAGGGCGAAGAGGGCAAGTCTGTGAGGTTGACTTGCGAAGCCAAGGGATACCCCGCCCCTGTCGTTGTTTGGTATAAGGACAAACAGCAGATTAGGGGTGAGTAACTTGAAAAAGGGTACCTATAATACAGGGTGTCCCACGACTATGCCACATGGAGGGAAAGTACTTTAAATATTTGAGATAGGAAGTTTTGCTTCATGGAAACTTCACTTTTTTTTAAATTAAGTAATACTGCATTCAAAGATTTTTAAAAAGTTGCTTGCTTCATCTGGGAATCGAACCGACCAAATGTGAAAAAATTAACATCCTGTATTTTTATGATGCTGATCAAAAGGTTTCATTGTAAGCATTAATTCCTTCTAAGTAACATGGTATCCTAAATTAAAGGAACACCGTTAAATTATAACTTTTTTCATATTCGCCTACTGTCTAGCTCACAGCAAAGATGCATCCAAATGGAATTTTATTGCATTTATCATGGACTATTAAGGAAAACAGTGTAAAAAAGTACTTATTATTAAATAATTAAAGCTATCTATGAAAATCGACACGAAAAGTTATTCTAATCAATTCTTTTCCTAAACTTAAAAACCATGTTGTTGCAGAAAGAAATTTTAATTTTAATGGAGGCATTAACCATACAATTTCTACCGTTAAAGTCTCCTTTAAAACTTAATGATCTTTTCTGCAACTCAGCGTATGTTTAGAAGGCATTAATTCTTATAATGAACCCTTTCAATCGGCATCATAAAAATACAGATTTTTTCACATTTGGTCAGTTCGATACCCAAATGAAGCAAGCAACTTTTAAAAAATCTTTGAATGCAGTATTACCTAATTAATTTTAAAAATAAAGTGAAGTCTCCATGAATCAAAACTTTCTATCTATAATATTAATTTAAAGTACTTTCCATCCATGTGGCATATCCATGGGACAACCTGTATAGTACCATGATATTAGGTACTAGCCATCACAATGTCATACAGCTCCATCCACAAAAAATACTATTTGTTTATTATGATTGTTTATTAACTTTGAACTTTCATGTCTGGAAAGGTATTTATGACATATTACGGAGAAGTTTGACATAAAGTAGTTAATTACATAAAGTAGTTAAGAGATTTTCAAAAATATCTAACACAGGCGGGGTTTGAACCCGCGACCTCTGCGTCACCGTGGCAAACCGCGTGGCAAGTCGCGGGTTCAAGCCCCGCCTGTGTCAGTTGTTTTTGAAAATCTCTTTATATTTAATAACATTAGAGAAGCCTTACATGGTTGTATAAAAGTCGCAAAAATAGATTTTTTTATAGTAAATAGGTACTTCAGTAACTACAAATTTTCTATTTTAGTCCGTTGTCTTATTTATTTCAGATAAGGATGAGCCCAGGAAGTACTCAATCAAGCCAGACAACACTCTAGAGATTAAGAAACTGAACCACGTTGACGTTGGCCTTTATGTGTGCAAAGTGAGGCAGAAGGCTCTGTCCCACTACACTGAAAAGACTGTCCATCTTACTGTACAACGTAAGTTTACAGCTAATAAAGCTCTAACATGATAGCTAGTTAGTGTAAATCCTCACATATACATATATATATAAGCACACTAATACCGAGGCAATGGCCTTAATTTAACTAAAATCTGTTACCATTCTTTGTTGTTAGCTGTAAGTTTTCCTAATAAAATAAAATAAAATAAAATAATTTACTAACACAGAACAGCACCTACGTGCTAAAAACAAACATGCTTATTTTGAGTGTGATGTGCGCAAACTAAACTGCTAGAAATGAACATGTTATTACCTCATTGCTCATTTGTGCTCATTTTTAGCATGCTATTAATTTATGAGCCTGTGTAACAAAGGCTTTAAAAATATTGATAAATAAAATAATAACTTGGTACCCTGAATGAAAATATTCGTTCAGTTGCGAATATTAATTTACGATTTTATTTTGTAAATTTCGTACGCAATCCGCATGAATCAGATATTACGGTTACAGAAAAGTTTTAAATGTCCAATATTATGAACTGAAATTCTTGTTTCAGATAAACCCATTTTGATCAACAGTGAGACTCAAATGATTTACACAAACCAAAAATACAAGACTGAAGAAGTGTACGCTATTTTAAATGATACGTAAGTATTAATATAATGTCTGCTAAATTAAACTAGTTCCTATAAAAAAAAAACCGGTCAAGTACGAGTCGTACTCGCGCACCGAGGGTTCCGTATCATATTTGGACGTATTAAGTGAAAAAATCCGGACCGCATAACTAAGTTTGTTTGTGAAGGAATTTTGATGATTTTGAAAAAACTGTACTGGTTAGGAACATCGTTTTATTTTTGATGCCATATTTGGGTCAATTCCTATCAACCTTAATTATTTCAGATTTTTCGCCCCGCAAACTTCGGAGATAAGGGGGGGGAATGGTATTTTTTTTTCATATGTCGAAAACTGTGGGACATAAAATAAAATGAAAATATATTTTGAAATGTGCAGATCAAGCCCTTTCATATGATATATCACTTGACCTAGTAACCCCACTTTAAAATTTTGGACCCCCACTCCGGCCCCTTTTGCAATGAAAATATAAATATTTTTGGATTTTTTTCATTTGCAATAAAGTTGAATAAGCATTTTTTTAAACTGTTCCAAATTTCAAGTCGATAGCATAAGTAGTTGCTGAAATAAGCAGGTGTGACAGACAGACAGACGAAGTCGCACCATAAGGGTTCCTTTTTTACCATTTTGGTACGGAACCCTAAAAACTGATCATTTTACTAAAAACAATCGTAACATTTGGTAGTGGTAATCGTAACATGGAGTGAAGTCAATTTGCAAAATGTTGTGTCAACTTCAGGACATTTCCATAATAATTTATATATTTCGTCTACTCTCAACTGTAAAAATATACCTAATTACCTACCTTTTGAAATAATTAATATTTTTTCCATTTTCAGCAAAAACGTGACTTGCAGCGCCATTGCTAACCCACCACCTACCTATAGATGGTTTAGGAGAGTTAACGGATTCGATAGCGACCCAATCACGGATCCAGACACGGTAAGCAAACATAGCACCAAGCTCTCTTAATTTCATTACTCTACCAATGTTAAATCTAAAATCCCTTACTGAGTTGTCCTTTTTAAGGTAATCACGTCTGAAGATGGGACCAACTCCGTTCTTGTTCTGAGAATTCGGGACGAGAGTAACTATGGTGAATACAGATGCTCTGCTAACAATACCAAGGGCTCTGAGTCCATCATCTTCCACGTCAACCCTGGCTCCAAGCCTGAGCCCCCGGATGCCGTAAGTATTAGTTTAAAATAATATGTTGCAGCATTTTAGCTCATTAAAAATATCACAAATAGGCCTCTTCAGTATCATAGCAGTCTTCTCAGTTTCTACTAATTATCCTAGACCTAACCAGTTGGTCGCTAAAGTCGCTACCATAAACACAAACAGACATTTCATTTTTTGTGTTTCATGTTAAGATTGTCCACGGATTAAAAGATAGAGGTCTCTTTTCTGTGAAATTGTCACAAAACACTTTTGTAAGCGATCCGGTTTTTTATTATTACCGACCTAGTACTTTTAAGTTACCTACACATAATTTACCTATACCTAATAGGTACCTACTTATTTAAATGTTTGTTGCAGGTGGAGCTAGCTGTTGCTAACGCCACCGAGCTGATTTTCAACGTGACTTGTTCATCTTGTATCTTCGCTACCGGTGATGAGGTTTCACCAGACCCGAAAAACTTGACAGTTATTGGTAAATATAGTATATTGTATATAGTAGCTTGTTAGCAAAATCAGTGATACTAAGGGCCTTTCGATTTTACTGGTATCGACGACGCCGACGCCCGCACGTCTGACTCACGACAATCGAACGGCTCTTTCGACGTGTCAACTGTATGGAAAAAAAAAACTGAGGGTGCGCAGTGCGACACCCACACAGCTGCCGCACGACTACCGCACGGCTGCCGCACGACTACCGTACGGCAGCAGTCCGACAACAAACGTCTAAATTGCAAGAGCCCTAAAAGTCAAAAATTTAAAGAAAGAGCATTTTCTCCATTGCTAAATGTTCCATATTTTAGACATTGTCAAATATCGTATCTATGTCCGTATAACTACAAAGTTAAAGGCATCGGTTGGAGTCTGTTTAGTCTCCGATAAATGTCACCAACGGTCATAAGAGGCGTTTTCAAAGAGATTGAAAATTTCAACTGATGCGGGCGGGACACTATAGCTCTGTGATTAGAGCAACGCCACGGTACGGCAGACGTCGTGGGTTCAAATCTCGCCCGTGTCAGACGTTTTTATTAAATCTCTTATTATACGATTATTTAATAACAATTGACATTTACGTTTCTACGATTCTTTACGTTTCAGGATATATTTTCCAACTCGCTCCAGCTAAAGAGGGCTACCCAGTGGACTGGGATGGAGCACCTGAGTTCCGTGTTGACATCGAAGAAGCTAACAGTAAGACGTGTTCTATAATCTTCTAGTCTAGACTTTCATACACTTCGTTGAATAGCAGTAATATTTACTAAAATACGTTATACCTCTTTCAAAAGATAATATGCAGTGGTGTCCCCGCTTGTTTCTTGGCCTCATCTTGGTGGGAGCACTGCCTTGCCTTTAGATCTTAATAATATAAAAATATAATACAAATAATCCATTATATAAAGCCTCCTCAATACTTTAAAAGTCCGATGATATATCTGTCTAGGTACAGCGCCTTTCTGATCTCACTAAGGGATTTCATCTGTTCATCGGGATAAAGAAATACCGGGAGAAAAGAATACTAAATTCATTTTAAAGCATAAAACTTATACAGGGTGGCAGGTTAGACAGTGGAAATATTTTAAGGGGTCATTAAAAAAAAATCAGCTGTTCCATACATTTATGTTCACATAACTATCAACAAAATGTATGGAACAGCTGATTTTTTTTTCGCGATTTCCGTGTTGGTCCCATAGTAAAAGTTGTTCATAATGATGAGTACAATAACCGCTTAAAATATTTCCACTGTCTAACCTGCCACCCTGTATAACGCTTTCTTTTTCCAGACACCCTCTTCGCAGTGGGACCTCTAACAAACGGTACGGTGTACCACGTCCGTGTGCGCACGCGCAATGCTGCGGGCAACTCCGAGTGGATGGAGACAGCTGATGCAAGAACAACGGACGATGCGATCAGGCTCACCGCTACCTTCGTCCTCATCACCGCCGCCATCTTTGTGCATCTTTTTTAAAAAAAAAGCTTTTGATTGACGTGGGGATATTTTTTTTTGAGGTAGGTATATGTATAAAGAGGTTTGTGGTGATTCTGCCGGTTATTAAGGTTTTTAGTTACGGATGAGCCGACAATATATTGACGAAGTTGTGTTTTAAAGTCTTAGTTTAGTGCGGATAATTCAGTGTTATTTTACTTTTAACTGTTAAAAAATATATTTAATATGTGTTAATAAATAAAATAAACTGATTGAATGAATATCGTTTGACTTCAGATTAGTTGTGAGAAATAATTTTGTCGAATGTTATGTGACATGTCAGTAATTTTATTGATTAAAAATAACGTTAAATTCCTTAGCAATTGTTGCCAAATATTAAGCCAAATTGATAAATTATTTTTTTTAGTGCTAACTGTAAGACACATTCTATCCCCATGACATTCCAAAGTAAATGTAGATAGATAATATTTAATTTAAACAAAATAATTGTCTATTATTGAAGTTTTAAATATTAAGTGTTCAATTCTCTTACAGCCTGAGGTTATACTTTTGTTAATTAGGTAACATGTATTTATTATCTGGATAAAAAAAATGTACGTGAGTGGTAGTAACAACACTAGGGAAAGTGGTTCTTGCTTATTTTTATTTGCAAGTAATAATGCGCATAACAGTACATGTATATTATATTGCTGTGATTTGCTTAAGTACGTGTTAAATAAGACTTCTAATTAACTATAAATTTACCAAAAATTACATCAGTCAAAGACAACGTGCTGCCTAACTAAAGTGTTAGAGAAAACGTCAAACGTTTTCTAATTAAAGCATAATAATATGTAGGTACCTACTTGTGAAACATTTATTTTCTGGTGTTTTTTTTATTCAATTTAAGCTGCGATACAGATACAGATAACTGTGTTATTTTTTAATGTTAAGACTACACTTTTGAATCTAAGGCAGCCATTACACGCTCAATCCAGATCACGATCCAACACGGTCCAAGCAAGGTGGTCATAATTATAAAGGTCATAATTGTCCGCACCTTGCCTGGATCGTGATCTGGATTGAGCGTGTAATGGCTGCCTAAGTTCTCGACCAAATGCAGCAAGAGCACGCATTTTCACAGTTTGGTTTTCAATAAAATGTAAATACAAACATTTAGCTCTGCATAAAATAACGTAGTGTTTAAGTTATTGCGTATATTATGTAAAAGGGTTAAAAGTGTGCTTTTGGAGCTAAGAATATTTTTTACATCTGGATAAACTAAAAAACAATCTTTATTAACATTTCAACCTACTTATGTCACGTAGTACACTTGAATAAGTGATGTCCACAGTTTTAGGAAGTATTTAATAGGTTTCTAACGCCTATAGAGGTTGCCAATGCTTGCTACTATCTATTTACTAATAGATAGTACTATTTACTAGTAGACTATCTATTTACTAATAGAAGATCGTAGTGATATGATAGTAGAACGGAATTAGGAATAGAGGCTCAATTAAATTATCTGCATTTCGTGTGCGAGTGAGACCCAAATAACAAAAACAAAAGCGAAGCAGCAATGTCTCATTTAATTCGAACATTCATTAAAGGTACAATAATTTGCGACACTGACCGACTCCCCCCCCCCGCCCCCCACCCCAAAAATTAACCAATTTTAAATTGATTATTTCGTGTCAAGTTTATTATCGTTTAAACTACGAGCATTTCCCAAAAGGGCCATCATCTAAGTACACCTTGCCCTTATGTATGTTTCCTTACCTGCCCCACCTAATCAAAATCCTGGCTATACCCTTACCTGCGGTTGGTTGCTGTCGCCAGTGTGGAAACCACCATAAAAAAGTTGTGGATCTATCTATCTGTTAGCTCCAAAAGTACACGCATAGGTATGTGTAGTTGGAACTGATACATGCACTATGTACGAGTAGATAGTAACTGTTAAGTACCTATATTTTAAGTTAACGTCGTTGTTAGAATAAGTTTAATTTTAAATGTTGAAAACGAATCCTTAACTTATAAACTATGACAATATTTATGCAGGTACTACTTTATTCAAAATTAATTGTCGATTTTTTTATTTTACATTCCAACTAACATCATAACCAATATCGGTCAATTTTTATTGCTTAAGTCACAGTTCTACCATGTTCTTGCAGGAAGACTGATTATTCTATTGTATATTTGTTTCCCTTTGTATCGCTTCTTTAGGTAAAACTTAGATAGGATTACCTTAAAATGAGCTGGAAATGATCGATTTAAATCGTCAATCTTTGAGATTGTGCAAAAAATGTCATGATTGAAAATTACATATTAAAGACAGTCGCTATCGATATTTCCATTGCTCCTAACTCGTTAAGAATTATGTACCATTGAATATTACTTGCAAAGTTAGCTTAAGAAGCTTGGTATCACAAAAATTAAGGCTTGTATGAGCCTCATACAAAACGTGCTGCATATTCACTGTCATGAAGATTGAACAATCGTAGCGTTTACATAAAATTTATAAGTAGTTGAACAAAATCATTGTTTTATAAGATGTTTATTGCCGTTTGTAACTAATGTACACGACTCTGGTAATTTCTACTGTGTACATACATAATATTGTCGGCTAATGAGTTTCATATACACTAATTGTTATGTTAATTACACTGGTGTTTCTGCCTCTAATAAAATGGTTTATAAACATTTGTTTGATTTATTAATTTATCTCAAACTAGTTGTGCCCGTGACTCGCCGTCCGCGCGGAAGTCGGAAACAATACAATGTCAATATTTTTTTCATTCAAACCTTTTTACTCTTACTTAGTGCACCTCTAGGGCAGGTAGGCCCTCAAAAAATATATCTTTCAAACAAATCTCTAGGTCTAGGTCCACCGGTTCAGGCTGTGCGTTATTTGTCAGTCAGTCATTGTACTGTTTTATAGGATAATAGGAAAATATGAAATACTCTTTTAATTATTCATATTTATTTGCAATGAAAAATACGTTTTCGTGAAATATTGGACATTAAAACAGAATGATCAAACACACTGTACCAAATACATAACAACGAAATATGCTGAATATTATTGTTTAAAAAAGGATTTACAAAATAGCGCAAAAATACTTGAGGTTCCTACTACAATAAAATCTCAAAATAAAATAAAAACGGACACTAATCAATACAAATAATTCACTTAAAATAAAATAATCTACTTTACCATTCTCAAAGCAAACATGCAAACAAAAGACACGACAAATATGCCACCAGCAAAGAATATGCCGTAGAAAGTGGTCTCGTTCATGTTCTCTTCATTACTAGCTACTTCAGACTCGGCTTCAGGGTCTTCCGTGGCGGTCTCCTCATCCTCAGTTATGGTGGAAACCATGATGGGGTCCGACCAAGGCGACTCTCCGACTTCATTTGTGGCTCTGAGCCGAATCCAATACGCTGTATCTTCTTTTAATTCCTCCAAAAAAATCATAAGGCCTGAAAGAAAGAAGCACATACATTCTTAGTAATGTGCACATAAACGAACAATTAAAAACCATACAAAAGTTTGTAGGCTAGTTTCTAGAAAGTAAAAATGGCCTAAGGACATCATCACCGAACTTCGTAAAGCCGTAGTTGTTAACAAAATGTGTTTTTCACTATGATCTGAGGTTGAAACGCAACGTTTCGGCGTTGAGTGCGTTTTGGGCATCGATATAGATCGATCGAAGTTATGGCAATCCAACCTATAGCTTTTTAGGGCGTCCACGTAAGCACGGAGCGTAAGGATTTCTTGCTTTGTGTTACCGACACAATTATTTATTACACCATCTCTTTACAAACTGGAAATCTTACGAACATTCGCCGATTGAGTCTGACGGACCTTCACTTGGTAACAATATTTAATTTATTTCAAGTGCATTTATTGTACTTGACACTAAGTCATATTTATTTTAGTGATAGTGAAAATTATGCCCTTACCTCCAACTTCTGGATTGATAGCTTCAACTCCATCTAACTTCATTTCAGACTGCTTACTTTTCTTCCACGCGATTTCTCTCGGTGGAAATATTTTCCTGTCAACATTTTGTTCTATCTGCTGTATTTCAAGTGCTGAAATTAAAATGATAATGAAAAAGACTTAGTAGCCCTTTATTTGCAAATAATATCTATAATACCTATAATTTTAGAAGAGTTGTCAAGCTTGTATCAACACTATCATAAAAAATGCTTCTAAATAAATGTGATCATGAGTTATATATAGGCAAAATAGATTGATAAAAAAGGCATTGTCCGAAGATACCTAAAAAAAATTAAATCGATAAGCACGAAAAGAAAAGAAAGAGAGGATTTTTTATAAAACTTTAGAAAAACAATCTTACCATCAACTGCAAATTGTAAATCATCATACCACGTTACATTCAAACATACTGAATTTGAAGTGGCGTTAAATAAGTTTACCTGAAAATGAAGTTATTTGTTAGAAGGATGTCGATCGTTTAATCTTACAATAACACAAAATAGCAAAATTGTAATAATAAGTCGAACAGAGTGTATAATACAAAGAGCAACTTATTCAATCGCCTACATTAACTATCTGAGCAAACCATTAACTCGATACAATTGGCTAAGAACATCTGCATCGTTCCTCGAAAATTCGACTCGCCCCACATTGACCTAATATGTCCCAAGCAGTTCCGAACAAAAATCATGCCCCACACGCGGGTACTTGTCTGTTGCTTACCGCATCAAACGTCAAAATGAATGTGAGGCTTCTGTCGTGCATGCACAGCACTTGAGTGTGACATGTTTAATGTTCGGAACTGCTTGTCTAGACATATAGGTGAATGTCGCCCCACGAATTTATTTTAGTCTGATTAATGCCCTATATATTAATGAAGAATGTGGTATGATGACGGTACCTGGTACCTACCTACCTAATTATTTTTTAGCTTTTAGCACATTAAACCGTTTAACTTGTTTTTTTTTTAACTAAAAACAAAAGAAAGGGTTTGTCTAGTAGAATACAGTAGTAGGTACTGTATTTCACTAGTCAAGGCCTTTCATGACATTGAGGGGGTTGAAAACAAAAATATAATCGCCATTTTGTGGCGGCGGCTGCCTTGAATTTACAATGATATTGAATACACTTAGTTGTATTGCCATCAGGAGGGGGTAAAATTCCAATTACTAGATTTGACCTACACAAGACACAAACAAGGCAAGCTAAATAAAACCGTTTAATAAAAACAGCAAAGGAAAACATTTTGAGGAAACCGACATGTCCTAAAACCAGAAATTCGAAGACAATATGTGACGTCCGCCAACCCGCACTGAGCACGCGTGGTGGACTACGCCCCAGCAGCACCAGCAGTAGGAAAATTATAGGCTAAATATGAATATGGTAGAGTGCCAACTCACTTCACTAGGCCTTTTCGGTTTATCCATCTTCATTAAAGTGAAATATTTTTCAGAAACGCCATGTTCGTTGCTTGCTTGACACTTGTATCTTTGCCAGAACGTGCTCTGATTGGCCACCACAGTCAGCACCGCCTTAGAGCCGTCATCGCTCAGTTTTATCTGTTTCTTATCGAACTCGTACAAAATATCGTCTCTTAAGTCTTTGAACCACCTATATGTGGGCGGTGGGTAGGCGTCTGCGGAACATACTATGTCGACTCTGAAAACATACGGGGAAGGAAGACAATGAAAAAACTAGACAACTGTGACTAAGACTGGTGCTCTGAAAGTTCCGTACAAAATGTATTTTTGAAAAGGCAAAAAAAAACGTATGTGAGCTACAAATTAACGATTTATGATTTTTGTCTTTTACTTGTCCTAAGAGACCTTGCTTTTTATAAAATTTAATATTTCTCGGTCAACGGAAAGTAACCCTCGGTCAACGGTTTTGATTTATTTGCGAGTTTCAAAATATGCGGCAAAATGGCCGTATTTTTTATTGTATTGACTTAGAAGCTTAATTTTTTTAAAGCTCCAAGGGACCGCAGTCCTAAGTATGTTTTAATTTACTCGCTTTGATTTCGTAATCTTTCTACATAATTATTGAACAGGCCAGCGAAGCGAGCGAAGTTCTCCGAGTCTACTGGAACAATCCGGATAACTTGTATGTATGTATGTATAAATGTTTGTTCGACGATAACTCGAGTATCGTTAATCGAAACGTCGTCGTGAAATTCGGTAGGCGAATGAAACAAAAATATTTTTTAATTTTGAACTTACTTGGTGTAAATTAAAATCTACGAAATTACTTTGTAATTCTTTGTCAGGGTTTGTAGGTACTTGATCTTGACTTGAGTATTACCTACCTACTAGTCATTCGCCCTGAAATGTGAACTCACAATAACTCACTCGCACCCTGGTGGATGTGAGTATAGAGAGCGATAGTGTGCAAACGAGAGATGAATAGAGGCGACGCCATTTTCAATTTAAGTAAGGAGTGATAGCCTAGTTGTTTAACCATGTGCCTCCCACGGCGAATGGTTCGAGTTCGATCCCGAGGCACGCACCGCTGACTTTTCGAAGTCATGTGCGTATTAGAAATTAATTATCACTTGCTTTAATGGTGAAGGAAAACATCGTGAGGAACCGGCATGTCCTAGAACCAAAAATTCGAAGACATGTGACGTCCACCAACCCGCACTGGGCCCGCGTGGTGGACTACAGCCCACTCCCTCTCACAGAGGAGACCTGTGTCCCAGCAGTGGGAACATTATAGGCCGATTATGCTTATGCTTATACATTTTCAATCCCGTTCTTTATTTGCACCGGTAGTACTTATATATCTATGTGGTTCAAGTGCGTCTAAATACTCACTCTTGGTTAGTCTTGCCAAAAACCAATTTAGTTTTGTTGCCATTCTCAAATATAGGAGGATCTGAAAAAGAACAGGCGTGATTACATAAAAAAAAATTACACAAATTATATCTAGAATTCAGATATAATTTTGTGCCGAATAATTTTACACACAATTAGTCGTCCTACAACACAACTAGGTACTTACTCGTTTTAACATATAAAATATGCAGATTGTTCTATACTTGCTGTATGGCGTTATAAATAAATATTCATGACATTGTAAAGGACATGAAAATTTTAGACAGGTTCAATTCAAGTTTTTTGAAGGTTTTTTTTAGTCTATAAATACATGTTCTTGTCTAGAACTCACGGTCGAACCTGTTGTCAAGAGTTAATACGATCTATGGCAGAGCACAGTTACTTTGCTTATACCTACTATTAGACCATCACATTGTGAAACCAGATATATGAGATTCATTACTTTAGCTAAACGCCTGAGAATTGATTTTGTGGTGGTGAACCGTTTAGTACAAGCAGAAAATAGTGAGATTATGGTCGTGTTAGCAACACTGCAAAGCGCAGCGACGAAACAGGCTCACAACACAGTTGCGTTGGCAACACTGTCTCTTCCGACTTCCGCCTGATGGCGAACAACTACTTTTTTTTTGCTCATATTTGAAACTGATTAATTCTACTAATAATATTGTAATGTTGAATAAATACAACTCTCACAGTGAAATAGGAGTTTTATTTTTTACGAGTAGGTACTTCTAAAAAGAAAAAAAAAGAAAATCGGATATAAGTATTAAAAAAATGTCCTTCTCCTTAAGCTACTTACAATTGACATTCAAAGTGATGTTAAGAATGCTGGTGAAGCTACAGTCATCAGCTTGAAGACTTTCTTGGACGCTCAAACAGGAGTAGATACCGCTATCCTCTGGCTCCAGCGATGTGATCGTTGCCAGACCTTCGAACCCTTGGATGTTGTACTTCGTCATTACCTTGTATTTTCCAGAATCGTCATCTGATAAATTGAAATATAAAATTACTCGTTATCGCACTTGACAGACACAATTGATTTCAACCTGAATGAGGCGGATTTTTCAAATGCGACAGATGAAGGGTTATGGCTTTAGAAATTACTATTCCCTGGCATGCGTCGTTCTCACGAAAGTTATAAATAGTATCATGAAAATACTAAAAAAATATCAACTGTTCATAATTTCGTACTCCATAGTTCCAACTTACTCTAAAAACACTATACCTTTTGGGCTCCGCCGCAGTCGGGTAGAAAAAGTCTATGGGTATTATTTACATTCGTTTTTGTCTAACTTATTGCAAAAATTGAGTGTACAGTCAATAACAAAATTTATATGTAAGTATTTATGCGCATAAATTATTCGTTTGTAAAAAATCTTTTTAAGGTTCCGTACCGAAAAGGTAAAAAAGGAACTCTTAAAATGCAACTACCTACGTCCGTCCGTCTGTCACAGCGAGATATTTCAGCAACTACTAATGCTATCAATTTAGGAATGGTTTTAAATATTCCTAACCCAACCATAATGCAAATGAAAAAAATGTTTTTTTTTTGCGAATGGGCTGAAATTGGGCAATTTCAAAGTTACTATTGGCTACTTGTTCATGTCCAAGTGACATATCGTATGAAAGGGCTTCATTTGCATATTCCAAAACTGATTTTTATTTTTTTATGCCTCGTAGTTTTAAACTTTAAATAATAAATGAGAAAAAAGTATTATCGCGCTTATCATCTACGACTTTTATCAACTGTAATAATTACAGTTGATAAAAGTTTACCTACATATTATAGGAAAAATAGAACAATGTTTCTAACTAGCAGTTTTTTAGAAATCATAAAAATTTCGTCACAAACAAACTCAGTTATGCGGTTTGGTTTTTAAAATTGCTAAATAACTTTTTATACGTCCAAGGAATGTACTGAACCCTGATACGTGAATTCGTCTCACACTTAGACAGACTTTTATGTAGAGACTGTGGCACAGACACGTAAATTTCCTAAACAAGCCCCTAAAAGCTATATTTTTTTTTTATGTTTGATTTAATTATTCTGTTTTTAATTGTCAGCCACTGCTACTTGATAAAAGTTTTAATAACAGCTATTATTTTTTAAGACTTCCTGGAAACTCGTTTTTAAGTAAGTAGGAATAACAAGTTTCACAAAATGAAGTAGGTCTATTTAGAAAAAGCGCGAGTTACACGAAATATAAGAAGAGGTTCTTCTATTCTGTTGTCGCACGTGTTTTTAATAAAAATATGATTTTATAAACGTATATTTTTGTGAATTTTAAACATGTCAAAGCCATGTTATGCTTCTCTTAAGTTATTAATGATGATTTTATAGTTAGATCTTGTACAATGTTAAAATAAGTACAGTAAATTATAGTAAAATTGTCTTTTGTTTTTCTTTTTTAATGACATTATTATTATGTTAAAATTGTAAAGCCGTGTTAGCCATGCGTTAGACATAAAAAAAAACTCTTAATTATGTTTGTTCGTGACGAAGCATTAATTTTAAGGCATTGTTTTAACCATGGGCAATATATTTTGAATGCACTTATTTACAAAACCATGTATACCTTAGGATCAAAACAATTCTATAGTAAAAACTGTACATAAATTTTACCGTGAAGTAGGTATCATGGAAATATTTTTTGCACTTTATTTTGTGGTGAAGCACGTTTTTTGTAATAATTTTTGTAAACAACATGAGTACAGAGCAAAGGTAAATAAACTTTATTCAAGGTTAAATTAAGGACACCCTTAAAGTCCTTTACTGTATGCCATAAAACACAATTACATACTTTATATCAAAACAGACATCATTAGGTATTTTGTCTTTTATTTTTTACAGAGATTATGATTATGATGTATGGAAAATATGCAGAAGCATTTAAATACATTAATTATGTTTTTAGCGAAAAGTCTGTGTATTTGCCGTGGTATTTTTTTATAATAGGTCTTTACCTATGAAATTGCCGTTTTGTATGAAAAAATTTAAACGATTTTTTTTCATGTATTTTTTATTTGTATTAATCGAAGTAATCACCCATGCAATCAATGCATCTTTGCCAATGCAGTGGCAGTTTATGGATGCCCTTCTTAAAGAAATCAGCTGGACGGGAGGCAACAAAAGCTTCAAAAGCATTTTGTACTGCCTCTCAGATATTGAATTTTTTTCCCGCCAAGAAGTTATTCAAATTCTGGAAAAAGTAGTAGTCTGTAGGCGCAAGGTCTGGTGAGTAGGGCGGATGACGGAGAGCTTCCAACCCCAGTTCTTGCAACTTGGAGACCGTCTGCTGTGCAGTATCAGGTCGTGCGTTGTCGTGCAGGAGCAGCGGAGACGAGCGATTGACCAATGCTGGTTGGAGATGTGCCAGCTTCTTCATAATTGTGTTCAGTTCTTCACAGTACACATCTGCAGTAATGCTCACCCCGTTTGGTAAGAAGCTGTGATGAATCACACCGGCGCTAGACCACCAAACAGTGACCATCACTTTTCTAGGGGTAAGTTTTCGTTTAGGGCATTGTTTAGGTGCTGAACCAGGATCCAACCAACTTGCTGAGCGCTTGCGGTTATCAAACAGAATCCATTTCTCATCGCAGGTAACAATGCGGTTCAAAATTTCTTCATTTGTGTGTCTGTTGAGCAGTGCAAGGCACGTCTCGACGCGTACTTCGCGCTGGCGATCATTGAGTTCGTGGGGCAACCATTTGTCAAGCTTTTTAACCTTGCCAATTTGACGCAAATGGACCAATATTGTTTTGACGCTAACGTCGAAAGCTGCTGCTAATTCAGCCGTAGATTGTGTATCATCAGCTTCCACAATCGCCTTTAATTCGTCATTGTGGACCAAAGTCTTCGGACGACCGCGAGGTTCATTTTTCAGGTCGAAATTTCCAGAACGGAAGCGAGCAAACCAATAACAGGTGGTGCGTTGGTTTGTAGTGTTAGCTACGTAAGCGTCGTTGATGTTGCGTGCCGCTTGTGCCGCGTTGCTGCTACGACGGTACTCGTATTCCATAATTACTCGAATTTTTAACGTATCCATGATGACGAAAAAGATTGAAATGCGATGAAAATGTAACACTAATCAATAAACAAATGACTACTTTTGGAAAAAAAAATCCATGTTTTTAAAATAAAATTAATTTGAAATTAGAATTCTTAGCCAAACAAAAATTATTTTGATTTGAAATGGCCAGTACTGCAGAACGGCAATTTCATAGGTAAAGACCTAATATCTAAATCAGGAAACCAATCATTATTCTGGAACGGCCGTAGGCCACATTAATTGAGCCCTAACTAGCACACAAACTTATCACAATATTCGGCATATTGATAGCTAGCTAAATTGCTCGGCATAGTGCGACAAGCTGGTACATCAAAAAGCCTGCCAGATAACAATAATTATTTAATTAGAGATAATTATTTAATTGATTCGGAAAAAAACAGCATGTCCCACATCCATACGTCCTCCAAAAACTAAAAAAATACTATACCACTTAAAGTTAGACCATTCCTGTGCCACGAGATCTTTGGTTCGGGGTCCCCCTTAGCTTGACAAGATAATGTAATGGTGCGGCCCAAGTCTGCGACCACCTCAACTGGGCTCTCTGAGAAGTCTGTCGGTTCTGTGGACAATTAATAAAGTTATATGGAACTCCTGGAAGTGGATAGGCACTTGTGAATCATTTCTTAAGCTAATCAAGTGGTTTTTCGTGTGAATCTCGAGAATAATGGTAATTAATATCTTTTCTTCCTTGGGTTTGGACTATCATACTGCAAGATCTGCAGTCTCATTAACATAAAAACCGTACTATTTTTTTTTAACTTCATTCAGTTATTAGCTATAGGTAATTAGACGAATTAATGAAACTGGAAGTACTTACGTACTACTTTTATGCAAATAAGTAAGTAATAAATAATTTCCATTGTTTATATTTCTGTATGGTCATTATCCTTACATTATAATAATAATAAATGATTTATTTCGGGTATCAAATATATCATAAATACCTTAAAGACTAACATACATACTTATATCAACATATTGTGTTAGTAAATAGGGCTTAGGACTACGTTAGTAGCACTTCACTTCGCACTCAATGTCTTTGTGCTCTCCGGTGGCATTATACATATAAATATATATATTTAGTATAATCTCAAAGTTGGGAGAGGACGTTAAGTTGGGAGTTAATGGCTGTGCGACATAGTTTTGCAACTAGTGTAGCTGTTATCGAACACTTTTTTTTTTGTTGCCCCACACTAGGATTTCTCCTGTGTCGTGGGTGCGTTTACAAACACAAATTTCACATACACAAACAGCCAGACCAGTGTGCAATGCGGGAATCGAACCCGCGACACGTCGCGCAGCAGCCAATCTCTCAGCCACTGCGACAACCGTGCGGACTTCTTTCTTTGTAAACCTGTTTTAGTTCCAATAAATATGGGTCATATTCAAATTATTTGTAAGTAACTGAGAAGAAACAGCCATGAAAAATGTTAGAAAAAATAACAGAAAGGAATTCATTTCTGTTATTTTTTCATAAAAATATCATGGCTGTTTCTCAGTTACTTACAAAAATTTTGAATATGATTCATATATTTGTTTTGAAAACTGTTTATTATCTATTCAATATTAAGAAGTGCTCTTCCGCCATCGCCATTTTCTGTGATTTAGGTAGGTAGGTAGGTACACTACTTAACTATCGATAGGTACTTAAGTTTTTCTTTACAACATCGCACCTCAATTTACATAAGTACGTTTAGGTTAATTGCGTAGAACAACAATATTTAAATGTGTTTTTAGATTGTACAATCAGCTTAGTTATAATAACCAATGTTTAATAAGGTTTACTAAATATTTAGCTAGACTATAACTCCATGACGGACCTGCATGTGTGCAATCTTTATACACAATATTCACACACCTTAAATGAGTAAGATCCGGTGAATATCTGTTCATACCTACCTAACCTATGGATATTAACTACTACTATATTAACTATCATCATCATGATGATGATGATGATATGGATATTACCTAAAATCCGTCTAAATATTACCTAAATTTCCACTTAGGTATTATGTAGAAAGACAGATTATATTTAACCTGTTTCACCTGTCTCTCAGTAAAATATCCTGAACATAATGCCATTATACGGGCAGAAAATCCAGCAATTGAGAATTTTCTAATGGAACATAATTTTGCTCACATTTTCTAATGCCTAGTGTACGTACTCAGGTTATTTAAATTGTCTACCGCATGATCCTGTTCTAAGCCCCATAACAACTAGTACCTATATACACATCAACATTTATCATATTGCGACGTCATACCTATATGTTTCGCGTATGTGCACTGAATCGAATTTATGTTACCGTTCGTGTTCGACGAAAGCTTTGAGCACGAATATCAGCATGAACTTTGAAGTGGTTGGTAATAGTTATTGAAGTTATTTCGTGGTGTTAAAAATAACTGACATATTTGCATTACACAACAGAGTGTTGAACGAGTGTCCTATTGCGCGCAATCATAAGTACAGCTACTTAAATAAAATTGTGTTTTGTTTATTCATCATTTTGTAAATGTTTGATAGTAGTTGGAATGTAAAAAAAACGGATAGGAAATATTATACAGATTACGAAATAATAACAGTTTTTTGAAGTTTATTTTTAGAATTGCGAAGAAATTGAGTTTAAACTTTAAACGCAAGAGGTCTCTCGCAACGCAAACTAACAGCGGGGAAAACATTTTAAAGGCCAGCCTTATATCTCCAGGCCTATAAACAGCACTGATGTTTCAATAAGATGAGCGCTGCCTAGATCTGCTATCACTAACCGGTTTACCCAAAGTTGAGGATACAAGCATAAACTCTGTTTCACAAAAGGCCAGTTGAATTTTCCCAGAAATAAACATTCATGAACTAAAATCCTAACTAACACTCGTATTGTGTAAATAAGTTTGTTTGTTTGTTACCTTTTCACGCCTAAACCACTGAACCGATCATAATGAAATTTTGCATATACCTACGTTGTTAGGAGGGGTACAGAAAAGGCCATAGGGTACCTTTCATCCAGGAAAAAGTGCTGTTCCTGAGCGAAAGAACAATGATTTTCGACGCTCACAACTGCTTTAGGACGCTAGATGGCACATTTATGTCACGTGAAGTCGCGGGTAAAGTGCAAGTAAAAGATAAATGGAACTCACCAATGACACACAGAGACACATTCTTCATCAGATCTCCAGACTTGCACTGGTACACTCCAGTGTCTCGCACCGTAGCTCTAGTGATGGTTAACACCAATGCTGGAGCACGTCCTCTCATGGACTGCACAAAATGCTCCTGAGAGAAGATCCGGCTGCCTGGGATGCGCTTCACTACGTAACCGTTAGGATCTACCCATTCCACCTGGAATTAAATGGATTAAGATGCTGTTGATATTTGAGAAGGGGTAGCCCCAAAGAGTACTTAATATACAGTATATAGAGTATGCAAGACTTTAAGAGCGAGAACATACGTCCGGAATGTCCCTGCGGAATCACAAATCTGAATAAGTAATTTTACGTCAAATTGAACGATATCGTTCATAAATTGATCGTGATTCATAATTGAATCGTTCAATTTATGAACGATTCCAGACGCAATCGTTCAATTTATGAACGATATCGTTAAATTTGACGTAAAATACCTTATTCTGTTTCTTAATTCCGGAAAGGCATTAAGAAACAGACAACATCCGGTTGTCTGTTCTCGCCCTAAGACTGCCCTTTGTACGCTTTTAACCAGATGCTGCGATTATCAAACTTCCATAGCAGAACAGTTCAGCAGTTACGAGCTAATTATACAGGGTGTCCCAGAAATCAACGTCAAGCCGAAATCGAGCATTAGGCCAAGTCGTAACAGTTATCAGAAAAATATGAAAAAAAATCTTGGTCATGTACTTTTCAAATTATATGTATTCAAAAATAAATCTTAAAAACTGACACCCTGTGATGATCTTTCAAGTCCTGTGACTGCAAATATTAACTTTTCGTCATTTTTTTTTCTACCGTATAACTATGAATAACCCTTCTGTCAAACACAGAAAAAAAACTGAAGAAAAGATAATATTTGCAGTCACAGGACTTGAAAGATCATCACAGGGTGTCAGTTTTTAAGATTTATTTTTGAATACATATAATTTGAAAAGTACATGACCAAGATTTTTTTTCATATTTTTCTGATAACTGGTACGACTTGGCCTAATGCTCGATTTCGGCTTGACGTTGATTTCTGGGACACCCTGTATATTATGTAAAGAAAAAAATAAATTATATTCATTACATAGTTTTATGAAACGTTCAAAGAAACGCTTTATTAAAATGCTCAAATGCATGACCTTTGTAAAACTAACCTTTTGATTCCTATTGGACGCCTTACAACTGATAGTTTTGTGACCCCCTACTTTCAGAAATTCGTCGTCGCCATAAGTGACAGGTTCCACGATCAAATTGTTTTCCACAGGTTTTAGCCCGTACACTAATAAAATAAAATACAAAAAATATATTCAAATAAAACTTATTACTTTATAAAATGTTAAATACTATATATTTTTTTTAATGTGTATGAGCTCTTTTGGAATAAAATGTTTATAATTTTTAATAATATTCAAAAATAATGTTAAAAATTCTATAATTTATTAAGAGTATAAGAAAAGGTTGCAGAAAAGGTCATTAAGTTTTAAAGAAGACTTTAAAGATAGAAAATTTTATGGTTAATGTCTCCGTTAAAATTTAATCATCTTTCTGCAACCGACCGTTAACCTTACCTATGTAATTTTTATATTACAAAGTTAACTAAACATAACAAAAATCTATAATTAAGGGTTTAATATGGGGTTAAATATAATGACCACCATAAAATGCTTTGATACCCTTAGTTCTTTTACCAAAATTTTACTTAACACCAGTAAAATAAAGTCTAAAATTACAATAGTACTAGCTATTTTAGTCACGACTGCACTTCAAATTGTATTCGAACACCAAATGTAGTAAATGATCACCAACTCTTAGCGAGCAAATTAATGCGCTATTTCTGCCTAAATAAACCACTATAATGGACATAAAATGTAGGCTTATTACCAAACTAGCTTCCGCCCGCGGCCTTGCCCGCGTTTTTCGGGATAAAAGGTAGCCTATGTGTTATTCCAGACTATAATCTAATGATGGAATGGATGAAATGGGGTTGGCAATTTGGCATAATTAAAAAAACATTTCATGTTTCATTTGAGTAACAAACCTAACTAGGGTCCAAGAGCGAGCGAAGCGAGCTCGGGAACTTGGACACCCCGACACGGACAATTTAGGTTCGAAGGGGTTGTTCGTGTTAGGTTACTTTTAACCTTGCAGACGGAAATAGGAGCCCCGCGTAGCGGGGCTCGGTCGACCACCTCCCTCCCCCTTGTAAGTCCAAAAAAGTTATATTTTTTTTTTACATTGACACTGTAATTAAAAGTCAGTCTAAGGTAGATAATTCAAATTAAAACACGGCAACATTAATCTGCCGCTACGGTAGTTTGCAATTATTTTCGTCTGGTATCACTGCTACTCCATGGCTAAGCCGGTTTCCAACGGCGTTATTTTTGGGAACCGCCGCCGGCTGCGGAGGCGCTCCCTTTACTTTAATCGGATAACGAGATGTTATTTTTTTGCATGTCATTTTAAATTAAAATATGGTTGATAATTTGGTGTTCATTAACTATTTTTGGGTTACTCATGATTTACTTGGAGTCATTTTACTTAAATAGGATAGCAAAGTGTTAAAACTTTGGTTATAATTTTACATTAAAATGCGAGTTTCATTTTGGTGATCATTTACTTCTTTTGTCTGCTATTTGTTACTATATCTGGTGGTAAGTTAAACATAAGCCGTTTAATATTGATGATGTGGCCGTCTTTTTGTGAAAAATGATCAACCATTAATACATTTATCAATGCAAATTAAAGTTTCCTAAACAATTCTTAAAAATAATAGGTAGGTAGGTACCTACATGCGCAACTGCAAGTATTATTTTTAAAACTTGTAAAATCTATGTTAAAAGTAATTCCGGACCGGAAATCCCTAAATATTTTCACTAATTATTATCATCACACCAAACTATGTTCTTAATTACATCTAAGTAGTTTGTACGGAAAGATATTGTTAAGTGTTTCAGCAATGCTCACAAAACTTACATAAATATGCATGGGCTACGATGATCAAATCAAGGACGTATTTAACGTGATTTAATACAGTTTTGATTTAAGTATAGGTAATTGTTTGTAAAACTTAAACAATAGACTTAATTAAGCATTTCATTTCATTATATTATACTAAATTATTCTAGACCTTCTTAGGTTAATTTATACATTATAAAAATAGTCTAGTTTCGATTAGGTCGTACTCGTTTGTATGACTTTAATCAAAGTCCAAGCTTTAGCTACTTCTTTCAGCTTATTATAATTGACTTATTTATTAACAACGTGAATTATACAATACCTGTCCTGTAGAACATGTACACAAAAACGACCACATAAAATAACCACTTCATTCCCAACGATTTCGAATTATGAATTCAAAAAACAAACGTCAAAAGACACATTAATTTATTTTTAACTAACGGACACTACACGTAAGTCCTGTTTTTTTGTCGTGATGGCAGTGGCGCGACCTGTATGAAAGTGCGGCGCTCATGAAGTAGCATACGCACCAATTAATTAATAGGAACAATTAATTTATTTTAATTACCATCATTGTGTACAATGTCATCAGTGAGGAAGTCACACTTACTGTAGATACCAGGGAAAATTGAAAAGGTCACAATACTGTGTCAAATTTTAAATTGGTACATCATACATATTCACCGGAGTACCTATTACATGATTGTGAACATAGTCTGTTATTAATAGGCCCGCATGACCTGACGCTTTTAAAGGTGGATACAAACATTGCGAGGCATGCGCCACATTGCGAGGCATGCGCCGCGCACGCCTCGCAACGCACGCCTCGATATACCTACCTACATTTACGTCACCATGAATATTGAACGTCAGCACGAATGCAAATAAAAACAGCTGTTCCTTACAAAAATGCACTACAACACGATCAAAATGAACAGCTGATTTTTATTTTCATATTTCAGTGTCGGTCCCATAATAAAAGTTGATCATATTCATGAGTACTTTCACTTCCTAATATATGCGTAGTGGATTAAAACTTACCCTGTATAAAAAAGAACTCGTAAAAAATTGTATAAAGATAGTAAGTAGTAAAACAATTATTATTATGGAGTAACTAACTGTTGTCGGTGACTTAGTCTGCATGAAAATTGATGAAAAGTATCCTATGTGCTTTTACAGGTCTGAGGCTACCTCTTTGTCAAATTTCATCCAAATCCGTCCAGCCGTTGCGGCGTGAAGGAACAACCGACACACACACGCACCCCCAAACTTTCGCATTTACAATATTAGTGTGTTTTGTAGTTGGCAATATAAAATAATTATTTACATACAATCTGAAATATTTGATTGCAGTTTAAAATTATTTTGAACTTTGTACAACGTGTGTCCGGATGCAAAGCTTTATCAATTGAAGGCAAATCATATACCTACCTAAGTAAATAAGCATGTACTGGCCGATAAGGGAAAAAATATTAGATCATTACAAATTAATAATATTAGTAGGATAATTTTAATATAAACAATGACGTCATTTGTATTAGTGTAGTATTTAGTTCCCTACTAGTAGTAAGTACTTTAGTTCCCTATGTGCCATTGATGTTCTAACTAAAAGTAGTCAATATGTGTCAGCATGTTAATTTATAAAATTAGGTAAATACCTATATAAAATTAAGCTGAATTTTTAGTTGTCATTGTGGCTTACTATGGTTACACAAAAATACCCTGGCCAATATTAAGAGATCTAAGTACCTAGCTAATGGATGTATGTAAATGGGAGCTGTTGTGTCCAAATTAGCATCATATATTTTTTTTACCACTATTGGACTTTCAACTCTGACGGATAGAAAAAAAAATCAATTGCATCACATAATAATACATAACATTATTTTTATATACAGGGTGTAAAGTCAAACGAAAGGCATATTGAAGGATGATATTCAGTATTCGATACAATCCTACAATAAAATACAGGAAAATCAACTATCAACTACAACAATATTAAAATCACTCGACAAAATAATTACATAATATGGAACAGAAGATTTTTTTTCCAAAACATATACTTTTTCGTCCATTACTTAAACAGCATCTACGGGGTCGATGCTGCGATGGTAGGTACATCGAAAACCACATGTGTACATTGGACTAGAACAATCTATGCGCTCGCGCAGGTTAATAACTCGGTGTCATCATAAATATGACACACTTTAGCAATGCGTGGTTAACATTTCACTTTAATATTAAATACAGAACCAATTAAAACTGTATTACGAAATAAATTGATCAATTATCTATGTTATTTCTTTGCAGCTATCATATAACTGCAAGCCTTACGTATCGATTAGGTAGTTTAGGCCTTTCTCTATTTTACATAGGTACTTATTTGCTGAAAAAATATGGCTTTGTAATAGGTAGGTATAACAAATCTTTTGCATATTTTCTTTATTTCGAATTTACACCACCATACAAACATTCACCTTCTACATAGTTGAGTTAATACTCTTTGTTGTTGCCTATACAATATTTAACTAACATTCAAGTTTAAAAAAATGCAATTAAAAATTGCAAATATTATTTTATCTACTAACTTTCTAATAGGTAAATTTTATGTTATTAATAAAAATAAGTGCCTATGTTTAATCACAATAGTATATTATGCAATTAGTGAATAAAAGACGGATTTAAAGCGAGGGCCAGAGCTAGTGAAGGATTCTAACGATTGAATCACGACCGTAGGGAGTGATTCATGATGATTGAATCACGAGCGTAGCGAGTGATTCAAGTGTTAAAATCCTGAGCGACGCGAGCGATTCATGGCCCTCGATATAAATCCGTTTTATTCAAGAGTTGCATACTATACTTTATACCATGACTACGAGAAAAAGAAAGATTTAAGTGAAAATATACATGTAATGAAGAAAAAGTAAAGTTAAATTGGCTTTGATGTAAACCAGCCGTGATTTTTTGGGTAGCAAGCTTTCCACCTTTCCACTATATCGGCCGCCCTCTCTTTCACAAACTCAGGTGTTAACACATCTTCATCACTAGAATGCATTTTTAATCGATTAGAACAACACTAAACAAACACAAAATTAAAGATTAAAGTAACACTAAACTTTGTGCTCGTACAACTTACAGTATTCAAAATAGCGCCAATTTACTAAGGACAGCAAAGAACACAAAACAGTTTTTATTCTAATGCTAAACTCCTTGTCGAAAATGTCGACCAATCAAATTGAATTTAGAACACATCAATATAGGTCGAATACACAGATTACACTTACACTAGATACGGCAAGCCACGACCAAGCGTGCCCTGCATGTTCGACTGTTCGTACTAAAAAAAGTCTGTTAGCTCAGTGACGCTTAGTGATTGAAACAATTCTGTTTACTCTGAGCACATCACTAAATGGCTGGGGTGAAGTTATCGTAGTTATAAAAAGATGACACGTTCGGTTTTCATACAATCTAATAACGTGCCGCATCTAGCATAGGTTCTTTAAATCTGTGGTCGAATACATTGGTGTGTTCCATTTTCAAACATCAAAACAGTGAGTAAAAGTGCTTTTTATTCACTGTTTTCAGTGAATAAAATAAGCTTTTTAGAGGGGGAATGGTATAAAAAAAATAAGTGATGACATTTTAAAGACAATGACATCATTATTTAGCCGTGAGCCAAATAATAATAGAAAAAACAGGAATGATAAACTAGAATCTTCCCCTAATTTTAATATGATACGTCCATATTAAAAACAAATGATTCATGTTGTCATCATTAAACACGCAATTTTTACAGAATGATTAGTGTTCGCAATGATCTTCGACATGACACAACAATGATAAATGGTGTCAGTACAACCCAACTAAGTACCAAATCTTGGCAGAGAAATTGTATTGATATAATAATAATGGCTTGTCGTGAAATATAGAGTTTCAACTGATGCAGGACACAACAAGACAAACACGGTAGCTTAGTGGTTAGAGCAATGCTACGGTACAGCAGAAGTCACGAGTCCAAATCCCGCCCGTGTCATAGTATATGTATGTATATTTAATAACATAAAATAATAAAATAAAATAAATAAGACAAGCGTAACATGGCTTTGACGTGTTTAAAAATCACAAAAACTTGTCCACAACGAGTGACGTCATGTCGTTAATACATGTATATTTATTTTACTTATAAATAGACGGGTCCGTGTCATGAGAAACACTTGTTTTTTTTTTCTATTTTAAGTCTGGGGAAAAAAGTATAAAAGTTACTCAGTAAATTGCTTCTTGGAACCTGACCTAACAGGTTCCAAAAAGCTATTTACATAAAATCACATTTTCATTTTTATTCTAAAGTAGACAAAATTTAATAAAAATGTTTTTCTAAATCACTGATATCATCCAAAATGTCGATTTACTAATTCATAATCAGTATTAGCACCGCGTTTCAAGGTTAGTGTGATGTGACGCGGTCAGGACTGACGCGAGTTCAAACCTCCCCAAAACAATATTGATGTTATTTTTAAAACAGGGCCAAGGACCGGAAATGCTAAACATCGTCAGAAAACAAACCCGGATTCTGAAGGTTTGTTCAGATTGGCCAGAACAATTTTCCTCCAATAGATTGATTTAAAAAAGGTCTATTTCTAAATTTTGTCACAAATAATGTAACAGGGCCCCTGACGGCAAACAGTAGTATTACCCACTTCGACGTACCTTCTCGAACTTAATTCCGTGATAATTCGTTATTTACATAATAGGTAGGTATATACAGTTGAATGTACAAAAAGAAAAATAAACTTATCTTAATTATATAATTCTAAAACAAACTAAATAGCATAAAAAAATCCTCCACATCGCTTATCGCACCTTGTCTAACTTACGTTATCTGACGATTTAATTAAAAAAATGCCCATTAGAAAAATATAACATTACAATTGACGGTACCTACCTAAGTTAGGTTCAACAAAAATTCAATTCTTTGCATAAAGTCAGGGGTAGCAGGCACTGGGCGTTGCTCTATATGAGACATTTACACGAATTGTATCAATCTTGAAACGTAGAGCTTTTACAGAACATGTTCGGCTAAGTTCCACAGCCTTTATATTATGTATTATCTTGATTATGTATGTATCATCCATGGTCTCCTTCACGGTTCGTGCGGTTGATGAAAGTATAAGCGAAGATAATGACCGTTCCGTCTATAAGAGCTTTGATGGGTAAAAGGTATACATCAATCAAGAGCTCTTGTAAGCAACACGGATTCATACATAGGTATGGAAGAGATATAGAGGGATCGTTTTGAATTTGAAAAGTTTTTTTTTTCGTTTTAATATGTATGTAGGTTTGTGAGATGTCATTTTTACTTATTTGTCCTAAATACATATTGTACGAGTAAACAACAGAAACGAATCCCTTTTTCTTATTTTTCTAATACCGTACACAATTTTCCTGTTGCCTATCGTAACTTTTTATTTGATCCAAATGTGAGACACGTTTTTGTTTCAGGCTATTCAAATATCGAACTTTATACATAGAGACAAACAAGATTCCCCAAACTGTCGCACTTCCCTCTAATGAGCTATCTCCTGAATTATGTATGTGTACTTGACCTATACGGTTACGCCCTCAGATCATAGAAACAAGGAGATATGCCATCATAGCAAATTAGTACCGGAACAACTGATGCCACTTTTAGTACATTTTTCGACACAATTACGGGCATAATTAAGCGCTCCTTGTGAATAAAAAGATCTCCCACGCATTGAACATTCCGCACACCCTCAATCTAACACTGTTAATCGTCACTCAACACTAGCACTAAACTAAAACACTGTATTTATACCATCAATCGTGTTCGGTTCGTCGCCAGCGCGTACGTTTTTAATATGAGCAATTTGCTCAAGATCAGGCATCAAGCTCGATAGCGCCTTGGCACATCTCCTTGTTTCTATGATCTGAGGTTACGCCCTTTGCGGTTACGTCACTTTTATGAATATCGGACATTCACATGACAAACACACACTAGACACGTACTATAACTGTAATATTCCACAAACTGAACATTAGTATTTCGGACACATTTTCTTGTCAATTTCTTCCGTCAACATTGAAGTTACTATTTAAAACACGCCGGTTGAGTCATCAAGCCTTTTGTATGCTATTGAGTGGCAAATCAGGCGGTAAGTGGTCACCACCATCTTATGGACGTTCCCAATAATCGATCTATCGGCTATTTCCCCTACCTACTACAGATACATGTTTGACATAAGCTTTATGGAAGTAATGTCAAAATCTATCGCTGATAGATCGAACGGCCGAAAGAGTATCTGGAATACCAGCGGCATCACAGGTGCGTATTCCACCCCAGACACAAAGTTTGAATGTCTCTTTTATTTGTAACTACACCGAAACTCATAATCTTCAAACCGGAACACAGCAATTTCTCTGGACGAGCTTTTACTTATAGAGTTTTAATTCGATTATAAAAATGATATTTGTTTTTTCAAACTTTTTATTTTCTAACTCATAGCGTTCCAATGTAAATCCTAGCGTTTACTTCATATTACATTTTGAAGGTCTGTGATAATTGGAATAATACCAACATGTGGCAATAAGCCTCGGTGTTCGTGTTATTCGATATTAACGATAATTGAATCAGTTCCCATTGTCTTGATATAAGGGGTGCCTTATCATAAGCTGACAAGAACTGAAATTCGTTGAAACTGTAGATGTAAACAGATAGGATTTGATGGTTTTAAGCATTATATTATCATAATTATGTTTTTTTTTATCCGCATCATTTACAGACACTGGCAGTCTTAGATCTAGAAAATATTTGGGGGCGGGGGCTTAGAGCTACCAGATATTATTTTGAGGGGCTAAGAGTTGGAAATCAAAAAAACATTGATCTAAAATCTACCAGTAGGTAGGTACTTAAGATTTTGCTATAGTGTCCTGCCCATAGATATGTAGAACAAAGTATGTTTTTTTTCCATTCTAGTTCGTCACGGGTGTGCTGTACCTAAATTAATGACATCCGATTAGAACTTCCACGGTGACAATATTTTATTTCATAATAAAATTGAGGCGTAACGACGTAATAGTCCATGATTAACCACGTGGACTTGACCTTTAACTCTTTGGTTCTGTATAACTGAACATTCCACGGCGTATCGGAAGTGGAGTGTCGGTCGGATAATGTAACAATGTCAGTTTAGGGTGACCATCGAGGATAATTTATGTAAGTCATCATTATTATTTATATGTATACTTGTACATATGTGTATTAAATTCTCCACTTTCTTTTAATACATATATGAACCATATCTTTATTTTTACTGAAGTTATTAATACTTCGCGACCTTTTTTACCCGACTGCGGCGAAGCCTAAAAGCAGGATAATGTTTTTAACCTGTATGATAGTATGTATGTACCTATATATTCCCGTTTCTGTGTTTCCTCCTGGAGACTAAACGAGCGAATGGATTTTAACAAAATGAGGTATCATTAGATTCTTATCTAAGATCTGGCCACGATAGATTAAAGCCTAAAAAGTGAAAAACAAAAATAATTATTTCGTCCTGATGTTAATAAAAATACTAAAAAGAAAAATAAAACAAGACAAAGCAGTGGGACCCACTGTTTCCGGGTAATACCCATTTAAAGGTCCAGACTGCAATCTCTTGTTTTATTTTTCTTTTTTGTGTTTTTAACATCAGTTAAAACGTAAGGCAACCCGCGGTCGGGTTTTCACCTTATATGTTTTTTTTTTTCGTCTACATTATTATATACCTACCTATTTAAATCTGGTCTTATCCGAGAAATAAAAATACCATGGCAACCCTTTCCGATAATATTATGATTAACCGTAATAACAAACAGCGATAAATTCTCAGTGTCACTAAACTGTTTGTCACAAAACAGAATATTATGTAATAGTACGGAGTTACTGACGTACAGAAAAATAACTGCGCAAAGACAATTAAATAAATAGCGAGTCTTGTTACGACGCAATATAGTGCAATTCAGCTCGCATAGCCACGATCCGCTCCTCTCCACTCTGCCCAGTTCCGCGTCAGTGGAAACGCACCCAAAGTGTGGAGAGCGCCAGGCCAGCAGGGCTAAAAAGGCCACTTCAGATGAATCATATTAGGATCAGAATATGATTCAGATTTGAAATCGTAAAATCGTCACTTTGTGGCAATTCATCATATGATTCACGCACAATTCATAATCATCAATTCATCTATTTGACAGTTTCCTATGGAGAATCGTAAAATGGCCCACAAAATAGGAATTGCTAAAGTGTCAAATAGCAGAATCATAAAAAGTTACTCGGGACTAACATCTCACAATTCATATCGTAGATATTTAAAAAAAAATACCTACTAATGGCAGATTTAGGGCTAATGAAAACTTTTTCGTGTATGCACGTGTTATGGAGAGCATTTCGTATCGTCGGCGAAGTGTAGCTCTTCGGAATATGGAACTAGCTTTTGAAATGTTGGGCTACGCTACGAGTTTCTTGGATTATTTAAATAGACTAAGTAGAGGGTGTGTGTCGCGACCTCATACAGGAGCGAGCCTTATAACCACCTTCGCCACCCACCCGTCGTGATGGAATAAGGATAATCTCCAAGGTAAGTGAAAGGGATAATAACAATATTATTGTGAACAGGGAAGTGGGTACCCACATAGGTAACAGATACTCTGTAATTTATCTACAGTGTAGGTACACCTAGATGTTCTTTCATAAAGCCCATGTCAATTTAATTCCTAGTGAATGTAAACAAGCCGTCATGATAATGTTCTAAGTTTCATAGATCATTAGGTACTATTTACTTCTTTACTTTTCTTTAAATTAATTGAAAAATTTGTAGATACAAGCGCAGCTATTAATAGATACTACAGCCCAGACTTTAATCTTTGTAACTAAAATAACACTAGGTTAAATTCCTAATACTTTATTACTATTACTAATAGTTTGTCTATCGACAACAATAGAACATCAATTGGGTCTCACTATGTATGTTTAGGTAAATGAAACAGTTTTTGGGTCACAGTAAACTATATGCATTTATTTTTTATTGAAAATACTCACATAGGTACATAACAGAAATATTATACCTACTTTTACTTGATTTATTTTTAAGTGTGTGAACTCTGACTTAAATATTATAAGTAGGTATTGATGCTAGCCACAGTGGGGCAAATCATGACTCATTTATTTGGAGACATCCGCTCAAGTCCCACCTCGAACAAGTTCAATCTGAAAATTAAAGAGTGTGGTTTTCATGTTAGTAGTTCAGTAGGTACCTACAAATTATCATAATAAAATGAAGAATTTGGTCTGACAAAACATAATTTCAATTAGTCTGATTAAACAATGGACATCAATGACGTACCTAATTAATTATTCAATTTCATTTTAGTAAAACTGTTATACCGGATAGGTAAATAAAGATAATTATTATAATTCAAGGAAACGTTAATAGATCTACTTCTGATTAGCATATCAGTTTACATATCCCGCGTAATAGTTAACGTAAGAATGAACCCAAAGTTTATCGTTTTTAGGGTTCCGTAGCCAAAAGGCAAAAAATAAACCCTTATAATTAATCCAGTCCGTCTGTCTGTACGTCCAACCGTAGGTATGTCACAGCCATTTTGCTCGGAGACTATTGGCACATTATAGATGAAACTCGTTGTCCCGGACTGCCTCCCTCCCTCTCTATCCTCTCAAGCCACGGCTAGCTATGAGGGAGTCTCCGGACACAATATCTTGATAGAAATAAAACACTTGGATGGTTGGGAGTGGTATTATTTCGACGTATTCAGTATATTTGCACTTTAAAACTGTTACACAGAAGTTACAACGGTTACAAGTTATGAAACAGTCGATTTGCTTATAAAATTGAATACTTGCTATAGATAATAGGCAGTAGGTACATCGGTTCAGCGGTGTTCTAATTTAAAAAAAAAAAATAAAAATAATAAATAATAAAAAAAAAATTAAAGTTCAAATCTGGAAGGATGGAGTGGATGAAGTGGCCAGTAATGGAAGATTGCCAGCACTAAATAATGAAAGAAGGATGACTCCGTCACATGTTAATCGTGAATTTCGGGTGTTAAATCGGGAAATCAGGAAATCGGGGAATTAAATAAAGGAGTGTAATAAAATTACGAAAAAAAAGTAGCGGGGCACTTCATACATGAAACTGAAGGAAAATATAAAATATTTCCCTTCATGTGGAATATCGTTGGATAGGTCTTTGAAAATAACATTCCTAGTGACTTTTTATTTCGGAGAATATTTCGTGAAATTTGCTCTTCTAAACTCGTAAAAAGTGTCTCCCTCTAAGTTTTCAACAAAGGGTTGGAAAAATCAGAAAAAGAAATTAAGGGATTTAAACTTAAACACATCCAACGAAAATTGGTTTGATTATGATTATGTTGAGGATGTTTGTGGAGTTTTAAAGATTATATCAGATTTTAGGTTTTCAGTTAATAAAACGCAAAAACAACTTTGTATTGCATAAGAATATTACAAACTAGCTTCCGCCCGCGGCTTCGCCCACGTTTTTGGGATAAAAAGTAGCCTATGTGTTATTCTGATGAGGTATAAGTTATAATACTGTAAAGTTTCATGAAAATCCGTTCAGTAGTTTTTGCGTGAAAGAGTAACAAACATCTATACATACATAGGTACATCCATCATCCATCCTCACAAACTTTCACATTTATAATATTAGTAAGATTTATATTGCACAAAATACTCGTTGCTACAGTGTGCGTGGTTAATAACTTTACATCGTTTTCTACGAACAATATCTCTTAATTGCTTTTAATAATATAAGTGACCATATTTCGTAACCGCCCGATAACATATTCGTAATTTTTCCAGGAAACTTCCATTTTTATTTGATTGAATAACATCAACTGATCTGTTGGTCAAACTGGTCTAGTCGATTGCTGAGCGTGGGGACCTGAGTTCAATCCCCGGGTCGGGAAAAAAGAAATTTACAGCAACTGCCCGGAGTCCGGATTTAAGGACTTCGTTTAACTCGCAAGAGTAAACTGCATACTTGTATTCGCTCAGTCCTTTCTGCCCGACTATTTGTTACCAACAAATAGTCGGGCAGAAAGGACTGAGCGAGCGGAATGAGTAAAAAGTGGTTGAAAGAGGCCGTCATGGCAAGGTCTCGCCGACTAGTTTGAAACTCTTTGTTGATGGAAATGTAAACCTATTTCATTTTAAAGGAGTCCGTTCCGCCATTTCCCACCATTTCCCACTCATTATCCTTTCGCGGTGGGAACCGGGCTTTATGCCCGGATAATTGCAATAGGCTCGCCCCCTATTACATAGGTAGGTCTTTTATGGGATCCCCGAAACGATTGAAATAAATTAATTATTGATCGTTTACTTTATGCAATTGAAGCGATTTTCAATATTTTACACGTACCTACCTAATTACGTAAACATTGATCAATCTCAATTGTCGTTTCGGGGACCTTTAACAGAAAATAGCTGGAAAAATATGGGTGCCTATCTAAGTATACTGGAAAAAATATGTTTAAACTACGAAGTGAAATAAAACAATATATATAATATTTATTGTTACCTACCTAATAACCTTAACTCATCGCTTCCTGCGACATACGGAAGCAACAGAGAGTTAAAAAATAACTCATTATTATGCGCTAGATCATTTTATCAGTAACACTTGAAATCGGGTATAGTTCAATGTCATACCATGACAAAACAATAGATGAACACGTAGGTAGGTACTTATTTTGACTAAAACAGATATTTTTATTTTTATTTACGTTACTAAGGTACCTACCTACTGATGGTAAGCATAGACGACGCCGACGTCAAAAACGCATTTTTTAACATAAAATCCTTACCTGTGTATAGTTTTGTGCCATCATGGTGAAAATGTTATAAAATACCTAGTGATGTTGTAAATTTACCATCCAGGGCCTAATGGCCTGTGTTCTAGAATCTTGATCTCCACTCAAATCTGATTTGACCGATTTGATTCTGATCCAAGTCTTTGAATGGAGCTCTTGCACCACCAATTCTTACTGAATAAATGAATAAAACACGCAACAAGTTCTTGTTTAATATAGTTTACCGAGGTCCTTGACCCATGATACGTTTTTATCTTTTTTACAAATTGTTTATTAAAGTTTCTAAAAAATTATAAAACAGTTATTCTAAAAGTCACGATTAATGAAACATTCTTGCTATTAAAAAAATGTTCGGTAATATCTTTTTATTTCGATAGCACACGTTTAATAAATTTCGATATCTTATTTCTGACATAAGGATTGTGAAGCTATCTTAGAATGCTTAATTGCTTATATTTAACTGTTTATTTTTCGATTTTTAGTTTTTAATTTAATCGTTCTATCAGAATCAGCAATATAGTTCACCACCTTTTATATATTTTTTCCTATCTTTTATAATAATATGCTCTTATGGTGGAGATCCAAATCAATACCTTGCTCACTCTATCAGTCATAAACATAAATCAGTAATTGAATAATAAGTTGATATTGAGACATCGCCTTAAAAGACGTTTATGACCTACATTTTTTATGCAATCGTATCTTAAAATAAACAAGACAGAATAACAGATTCATGGTGTATAAGAAAGTTGCTTTAAGAATTTTATGTATCTATAGAGGGCGTTTTTAGGTATCGATTTTCATCAATTAGTAGCAACTTTATGCACCCCTACTGTTTGTTGACCTTTGATCCATTTTTGCAATGTAAACCCTACATCAATATTTTTTCAGAAATCCTAAATTAAATGCAGTTTTAATACGCATAAAAACCCTGATGGTTTTCTAACGTCAAATCTTCCTATCTCTAACGGTTGGCAGAGTTGCCATCGTGAATGATCGCTGTTCAGAAACTGACCCTGTATATCCTTAATTAATATACCTAATAGCAAATATATAGGAAAATATTATGAGGAAACCTAAGCTGAACAAGTGAGCCAGCATTGCTGTGACGACCAAAGCTCGTTTTTAGAAGTCTGTAGTCAAACAAGGAACCCTTGTAGTTTCATCATGTCCGACTGTCGGTCAGACTCTTGTATAATCCACAGTTTTTACAACAATGTGTATGAAATTTCGCAGATAAAGGCTATCTGTATTTTTTTTTATTATGATCGTTTAAATAAATTATGACGTCATTAATTTGCGTAACTTGTCGATGGCCGGTTTGTATCGACGCTGTTAACTTTTAACTTTAATGCAGTAATGTGCTGGTGAGGAAATTTTTCTGATCATTATACATATTTGATATTCATGCCTTGCAAAACGATGTCGTGAACAATAGTATCGAATAATGGTTTATTGATGTAGCAAAATATTAAAGAATATCTTCCTTATACGAGTTTCCTCAAATCCAAAGGAATTTGCGAAACCTAAAGTACTGTAGACTTAAGGAAATTAAGTAGATGAAGTCTTGCGGAAACTAAGAGATAGTCTAAGTGTTTTCCTGTATCCATGGCGAGGCAATAAATTAATCTAAAATGGCGTAATCCATATGATTGAAAAACCCATACATCAATAAAGAAGTCAATCCTCGCTACAAGTTATGCATACAACCACAAGTAAACTGTAAGCGCGACCATTTTATCATGGCTGCCACGACCGTCATTTACATGATTATTAGTTTTCTCAGAGAAATAATTAAGTATACACAATTAATGCATGTCTGAATTATTTATGTAAGTTATTGCAGTAATTTACCTGTCAACTTCAATCTTTTTAAACTAAATTCTTGAACGTATCGCATACCTTTATGACGGACTAGCTTCCGCCAGCGGCTTCGCCCGCATTTTTCGGGATAAAAAGTGGCCTATGTGTTATTCCAGGTCTCAGGCTACCTCTTTGCCAAATTTCATCCAAATCCGTCCAGCCGTTTCAGCGTGAAGAAGTAACAAACATACACACACACACACAAACTTTCGCATTTATAATATTAGTGGGATTAGAATTGATCTTAATAAAATTTACTGATAAATACATGACGTATTTTTAACCGACTTCAAAAAAGGAGGTTCTGTATTCGTCCCGTATGTATGTATGTATGTATGTTTGTATGTGCGCGATTTTCTCAAAAACTACTCATTCGATTTGGATGGGGTTTTCACTAACGTAATCTACATACTTTCAGGAAGGTTTAAGTATATAATACATTATGTAATCATTCCTATGTACAAAGTTATATGCATAAATGTACAAACTCCGTAGAATATTTACTGTTGAACGAATTCGTGAAAGTAATCTAACACGGGATAAAGTACTAAAAAGGGAAAAATAAAAAACTTTTTTAACAAAAAATAACCGACTTCAAAAATCCACTACAAAGAAAATAATAATTTTGGTTTCGGAAGTCGGTGGCAAAAAAAAGCAAACAAAAACCAAAGCCACCGACTTCCGAAACCAAAATTATTATTTTCTTTGTAGTGGATTTTTGAAGTCGGTTATTTTTTGTTAAAAAAGTTTTTTTTAAGGAAGATTTCTGGCTGAACGTGTTATGTACCGACGATTCCGTGGACGATTACGCGACACGACGCAGTCATCACTTCGTGTACAGTAGTTTATAAGTCATATTTTAATATGCATTAGTTTATAAGCCTTTTTTGTATTTGTGTATTTTAAATAAAAGAATAAAAAAAAGAAAATGAAATAAAAGAAAGAAGCAATGGTAGGTCGCGGTATTTTGTGAAAACTCGTTGAAAGATTGGCGGTACCTATACAAGAGAACACATCAGTGCGGGGATACAAAGTAAGTTTTAGTTATTACAGAACAGCCCGAATAATAAGACATTTCATAATTAACAGAAATAATATAATGAAAAAAATCGCCTTGGGTTTTACGTTAAAACTAAACAGCGTGTCGCTACGATGGCGAAATTAATTTAACACACGTAAACTTAAGGCTTAGTGGTCAGTAATCATAAAAATAATAATAAAGTGAAATATCTATCTAGTTCGTTAATTGAACATTTTAATTTTTTAACCAAACTAATTAGCTAATTAATGAAGTAACTAAATTGGTATAAAGTGCTGTTTCGTTTTAATTTTCATTGATGCATTTTATGATCAGAGGACTCCGGCCAATGATCTGCGCTACAAATTTTTAGACAGGTTGCTCCAAAATATTTCTTTTTTATTTTAGATAATTCAATAAATAAAAAACTTTAATAAAATTTAAACCAATACTTATCTCCAAAACCTGAAATCAAGAAACCGAATTTGTGTGTTAATTTAATTTCGCCATTAAATTGCTGTAGGTACAGATAACACTAGCTCTTTAAATAAAACTAGAAAAGAGGTTACAAAAATATTAATAAACTTTTGCCGTTTTGTTTGCGACTTTCACAATTCTTAGTTTTAAAATCTACAACATAATAATTGTTTGCAATATATGATAAACATAGGTATTAGTACATAACTAAGTAGTTTTATCATAAATGCCCTATGTCCCGGACGCGTGATAGTCTATTTTTTCTTAGTGATAGTGCATAATGTTTACACCAATCGATATACATAGTAGGTACGGTACGTACAACAAAATAGATAAGTATATACAGGCAGCTAACTTCAACTTCTTTCTAACTCATATTGTACCTACGTGTACTAAGTAGTCAAGTCTTTGCCCTCACTTACTGAGTGAATTCTAAGTTTAAAAAGTTATTACTCACGCATTAACAAAGAATATTGCCTTCATAGTGCAAAGATGACATTTTTTGGCTATATAGGTACAGTACTTAATTTATTTGTGGACTGTACTGTATCGATATTTATATTATACATAATATATCGTATGATGTCATATTTATGCATTCATTTTTATTTTTAGTCACATAAAAAAATACTAAATTGTTATCTCCGCTGTAAGTTTTTTATCTTACACATTTTTATTACCTAATACAGAACTTTATTTATTTTCCATTCGATTCTTTATTTTTAGGGTTCCGTACTCGATTTTGTGAAACAGAACATTCATCGAATCACTTTGGTGACTTCAGTCATTTTTTCCGTCATGCCCAAATACTCAAACGCCAGTTAGGTACATCCTAATAAAGTTGAATGCCTATTAAATTTTAAATTAGTTGTTGCGATTGGTTGTACAAATTAGTTTAATAACAAATCATATTGGATAATTTAAATAAGCTTTTAGCTTTTAGTATAATTATTTTCATTTCATGAGACATGCAATACCTACCTACACGCTTTATATATTGATACACTTATTGCACAATATACACATAGTTCATAGTCTGATAGACTAACACTGAGTTGCAGAAAAGGCCATTAAGTTTTAAAGGGGACTTTAACAAAGGAAATTGTATGGTTAATGCCTCCATTAAAATTTAATTTTCTTTCTGCAACTGACCGTAAGTTAGACTATTCTAAACAGGACAATGACTCTGCTAGAGTGCTGCAAGAGTAGATAACACCTTATATTTCCAACATTTTAATAAATACTATTCTTGTATGCATTTTAATAAAATTATAAATCTAAATAAAAACTGTGTAGGCAGGTACTATATAATTATAAAAATATTCAGCGTTTGCGTTAAAATTATACATAGGTAGGTTACTATTATTTTATTTTCTACCACTTAATTTCCATATTTTGTTTTATATCATTTATAATTTTACGTTTTAACATAAAGATCAATGCCCCACTGGATCAATGTGTCAACTGCGTAATATTTATATCTTCAGATACACATACACATACGATGCGTGCTCTAAAACCCTGAGAATGAGATCTCATCGTCTCTCCCATAGTTTTTACATAGACTTATGATTGTGAAATGAATCACAATAAATTTTTCAAACCTCCTGTTTGTAAATTAAGTTTTGTTTACATTCTATTGGTTGTAAATGTTGAATTGGAATGTAATGGATGATTTTATACGAAAATAAGAATATATAATATCTTGGCGTCAAAACTTTTTTTTTATTTAGGTATTTCATAAAAAAAATATAAGGCCTCACATTATTACCTATTCACATGTTTGCAATAAAGAACTGAAACATTTTCTACAATTTTGTTTCAACAGTCTAGGTAAAATTATTTTGAGTATCTTAAACAGTTAATATCGCTAGGAACAATCTATGAATTACCAACTTAGTACTTGTTTGACCGCGTATATCCTAACCACCTCGCAGCCGTGACGTCAAACCGGACAGGTTATAAAGACAAGGCAGTAATAAAACAATAATATAAATAAAACGCATTCCCAGACTTCGAACTTTTGGTAGCGTTTATTAATTATAGGTAATTTAATTGCGGGAGTGACTTTTTTAATTTCCTTTATAATAATAAATTTATGTAGATCTGACACTAAAATTATACTTTTTACGTTAGTTTATTAGAAAAACGACGATTAGGTATTACATATTATAGTAAATCTCTAACTGCTAAATTAGGTAAGTCTGTTCCATAGTTCCCATACGGCCATATCGCTAGTTATCTCCAAAATCTCCTATTTCTTCAAATAGCGATGATAGGTAGGTACTTATTAAGCAATCTTGACCCCGCAAGAGAAAATACCGTAACATAACAACCTCTATACGATACACAATCAATGAAAGTGAGTGTGCGGCTTGAATGTAGGCATTCATTGTATGGAATCTTGAATCCATACGTAATGGCGTATCGTATAAGCAGTCTGTCACGTCAGTCGTGGTTTGAAACGTACGCGACGCGGTCGTATAGTCGCTGTACGTCCAAATTTATATCGCGACGTGTATAATATCGCGGAGTTCGTTGACAGAAATATTTGTATCACTTGGATGACATAAAACTAGTGTGTGGACAAGTTATAACGTAAGAAATACATTTTTTTTTTTAATTATAGGTTTCTTTACTAATTATTTATTTGAAGACAAGTTACATTTTGGGTGAGTCATTGGAGAGTATTGTAGAAAGGTGCGTCTGGTTGTGCTATTCTTAACACTTAAAAGGCGGTGCAGTGCTGTAAATATTTACTTTCATTTTATGCGTACGGTTAGATAAACTTAACCGACATTCAATGCAAAATACTATAGAAGACAAACGTCAAACAATGCGCAATGGGTAACATAAATATTCGATTATAAACATTCAAGAGTCACCATCTACCCTCCGCATATTTTTACTTACGATTAGTAAAAATAGAACAGTCGCTACCAGTGAGTGTTTCAACTTTCTCCACTATTCACTTTTTCAATTCACAAAAAATGACCAAAATGGATATCTAGCGTTTTTCAAAAAATATTTAACTTTCACGTAAACCAGCCGCTTCCGCGGTAATTTTAGAGCGCGCCGGTTTTTCTAATCTTTATGATAGTTGATTATACTTGACCTAATTGTTGAAGACATGACAAAACACTTTTACAACTGAAAATTATCATAATTATCGTTATTATTTATAACTCAACAATATTTCCACTGTGATTACAAAAGTATGACATTCCGCGGCAATATAATTAATTAATGAAATAAAACATTTGGTTCAATTAATTTATGAAATAAAACATCGTACCGACCTAAGGCACATAAATTATTTAAAAGGCCTTCCTAACATTGAACTACCAACAGTCATTTAAGAAATTTACATTATAATACACGGACAGATATGGACTTCTCTCTGGCTACCGTGCAGTCAACATTACATTATTTCTAATCGCGCATTTTATTGGAATTTCGCTGAAAAAGTTACTGATGTTACGATTTTTAGCAGTAATATTAATTTAAAGTGTGTGTTAAGTGTTTTTTAAAAGTGACTGTCACTATATTGTGCGAAAATCATAGAATTGAACTAAATAATCCATATTCATCGGAAAAAAATATACCGACAACGAGTGACTATTCCGGTGATTCACAGTTACGCGTAAGCGACGCGCGCTGCACGGCGGTTACGACGTTCTTACCGTGCTCTCATCAGTGCAAGCTACGATTGTCAAGCTACCAAGTAATTATTTTGACATTATTTTTTTGTTGTTGGTTTGGAATAAATATTCATAACTTACCATGCCACTTAGGCGTACGCCACCTAATACGCCTTCAAAGGAAGAAACGGATTGTACCAGTATCTGTTTTCGAGCGACAACCCAGTCAGGATCTACTCCAAATCTAACCACTGTCGATAATGAAAACAATATCACCACTCGGCCTAAACGTAAACGGGAAGATGACTCAATTTGCATGGAAGAGATTCGTTTATTATTGTCTACAGCTGCTGCGCAGTCCGAATCTAAGTTTGCGGCCTTACAGATATCGATATCTGCAATAATTGCTCAAAATGATGAAATTAAAAAGAACATTACATTCGTATCTAAACAATATGACGATATGTTGGTTAAAATAGAGCAACTGGAATCAGAACGTAAAGCCGACCGCTGCCTTATTCAACGCCTAGAGGAAACAGTAGAAAATCTAGAACGACAGGTTTGTTCCACGAAAGTTGAGATAAAAAATTTACCAAAAAAACAAAACGAAAGCAAAGATGACTTGTGTGAGCTCGTGAGGGCGACAGCGAATGCCCTTAACACGCCGATCCAAAATCAGGATATCAAAGATGTTTTTCGCGTCAACAAGAAAGACGACTCATCAGCATCACTACTAGTTGTAGATTTTTATAGCGTTTCTACAAAGGCCAATATAATAAAGGGAGCAAGGCAATTCAATATTAAAAATAAAGAAAATAAATTGAATACGTCGCACCTAAAACTCGAAGGTTCAGCAAAACCAGTCTACGTGTCCGAAAAGTTAACCCCAAAAGCTCAGCGCCTATACTATCATGCACGCATCTTTGCTAAAGATAACGGCTACAAGTACTGTTGGACAGCGTTTGGAAAAATATTTCTTCGACAGATTGAGGGTCAAAAGCAAATTCCTATTAATAGCGAAGCGGACCTAAACAATCTTCGCCCAAACAAGTGACTAGCATCATTTTATTATAATTGCGTGCTCTTTGTAAACCTCGCTTTCCTAATATTTTTTATGTGCATGTTAAAATCATTCAATGTTTTTTCTATAAACAATACCTTACTCTTATCACTTCACGCCATATCACTCATACAAACACTACACCCAAACTACTCACAATCAAGTAAATACAAACACACACTCATACATCTAATAAGTCATAATTCTACTCGTCATTCCTTTGGTCACAGTTCATCCTTACATGCTTTTAAACGTTACCTTATCAACAAACATAATTGCAACAATTTGATAATATTTTATTTCCATTCCCAGTGATTAATACATCCGATATTATTTCTACAGAACTTGACAATATTAGTGTAGCCTCGGCATACAATTGTGATATCGAAACATGCAACCTGCTCATAGGAAACTGTCCCACATCCCTGAGCATATTCTCACAAAATATACGCAGTATTTACAAAAATTTAGACAGTCTATTGGTTCAGTTATCTAGACTGTCTTTTGAACCTGATTTAATCATTTTAACTGAATGCTGGTTAAATGACCATAAACCTGTTCCTAATATTGATAATTATAACTGTTACATGTCTCAAAAATGCCTTAATCAAAATGACGGGATTGTTATTTACGTTAAAAAAAACATAAAATGCAAAATAGCTGAACCAGAACCAATAGGAGCAAATTTCCTTACAGTTGAACTAGATCCGGATATATTTATATTGGCTACATATAGATCACCATCGATTCGCTGCATAGACAGCTTTTTAAATAAAATCGAAAATATTATTCGTCCAATAAACTCAACCAAAAATGTTATCCTTGTCGGTGACATTAATATTGATATTAAAAACAATAACACCGATAGAAATAGTGCATCTTATTTAAACTTATCAGCAGAATTAGGTATGCTACCAGGTCATATATATCCGACTAGGCTGAACAATTGTCTAGATCACATAATATTAAAAACCGTCTTCTCCGCGTCCGTGTTTGTCGTAGACTCCACGATAACAGACCACGCTGCAGTGATACTTCATATGAAACCTACTCAGTGCAAGTTTAATAATGTAAATACTTCGAAGAGAATCGATTTTCAGGGGTGTATTAGGTACCTTGAGACGGTTGACTTTTCCTATATCACTTGCGCAACTGATGCTAATGAGGCTGCTAGGGTTTTTGTTGAACAACTTTCTACTGCTATAAGGCTGAACTCAAAAACTTGCCATATCCCCAACAAAAAGAGAACACTAAAGCCCTGGATTACCCCCGGGCTTTTGCGTTGCATTAGAAACAGGGACAAACTCCACAAGAAACTTAAAAATAATCCAGACAATGTTACCCTTGAAGTAATTTATAAGCGATATCGGAACTTTTGTAATTCCTTGTTGCGAAAACTTAAGAGACAATATGAAAAATCCTTACTGCTTAACGCTAAAACTAACAAAGACTCTTGGAATGCCATAAAAACTATTATAAATTACAAGAAGCCCAAGACGACCTCCGTGGACTTGTTGCACTCTATCGATGATGTGAAAAAAGACTTAGATCTTATTAACAAATACTTCTCAAACATCGGCAAACAGCTAGCGGATGCAGTGGCTGCTTCTAGTGATACCAGTTCTGCATCAGACAACTTCGAAATTCCTCGTCTTCTTAATTCTATAGTGATGCTTCCACCGGATGAGGCAGAGCTGGAATCGCTAATAATGGGCCTTAAAAACAACTGTGCCACTGGCTGGGACTCAATACCAGTGCAAATGCTTAAATTATCTAAACATGTTATAATTCCTCCTTTAGTTAAACTTTTTGAACTATGTTTGGCGCAAGGAGTTTTTCCGAAAGTTTTTAAGAGGGCACTTATCACCCCTGTTCACAAGGGGGGGACTCGAGACGAAGTTTCAAATTACAGACCAATTTCAGTACTTACGTCACTTTCCAAAATTCTAGAAAAACTATTGAACAATCGACTCATGCTTTTTCTCGAAAAAAAAAATATTTTATCAAACTCACAATTTGGTTTTAGGTCGGGGAAAAGTACTGAAGATGCCGTTAGTAAATTAACGGATTACGTAACCACACAGGTTGACTCAAAACAAAAATGCTTAGGTGTATTCCTCGACCTAGCTAAAGCATTTGATACCGTCTCGATTCCTGCTCTTGTGAACAAATTAGAACGCATTGGTATTCGGGGAAATGCGCTCATGATCTTGACTGATTTTCTAAATGACCGCACACAACAGGTTAAAATCGGTAATCATGTGAGTGCGGATGCCGCGGTGGTTTATGGAGTTCCGCAGGGTAGTATTCTTGGCCCAAGTCTCTTTTTAGTCTATATTAATGATCTATGTGATCAACCCCTTCATAATGGAAAAATTTTTACTTATGCCGATGACACGGCCCTGGTTTTCCATGGTGACTCTTGGGACGAAGCCAAACGTACTGCGGAGGTGGGACTCCACCGAATCAGTCGATGGCTTGGCACAAACCTACTTACTCTGAATCTTTCAAAAACCACGTATTTACAGTTTTCAGTTGCCAAAATTACACCAGCCAATATTGATCTTACAGTACACTCATGTAACAACCCATCTAACCCAGTCTGCTCATGTCTTTCAATAACAAAGTCCACCTACGTTAAATACCTCGGTATTATTGTGGATGAAAGATTGAGTTGGCGTCCACATATAGACATGATAACAGCCCGTACTAGGAAGCTTATATGGATTTTCAAGCATTTGAGGCATGCTGTAGATTTTCAACTCCTTCGCACAGTATACTACGCGTTAGCTCAGTCCGTTCTTGGTTACTGTGCTGTGGTTTGGGGAGGTGCTTGTAAAACTTTTACGATACGACTAGAAAGAGCACAACGGTCCTTATTAAAAGTTATGACATGTAGGCCATACAGATTCCCAACAAAATTGTTATACGAAGCATGTCAAGTACTTACAGTAAGACAGCTGTATATACTACAACTTCTCACTAAGCAACATAAAACTACATCCTACAATTCTGCAGAATTAAAAAAAAAGCGTACTGTTAGGGATGTCTGCCTACCCGTCACATGTCATACATCATCTGCTAGGCGGCAACAGGGCTTCATGTCTATCTACCTATATAATAAAGTAAATAAATTAAATAACTTTCATCACCTATGTCATCGTGAAGCTAAAACTACTCTGAAAAATTGGCTCCTAGGTTTAGACTATGACCAAACTGAAACTTTGCTACATTAATGTAGTTAAATATTACTATATGAACAGGAACGGGATATTCATACACCATACACACCTCACCACCATCACTCACAAACACTATCACAAGCACAACACTTATACATTCACCCACACACCCACACTCCACTCCACAAACATACGCCATCTGCACTTATTTACATATAAGTTTTATTGTGATGATACAATGGGAGAAGACACTGACTCCTGTAACACAGGTCTTTGAACCTAGATCAGGAGGCAGGGACTTCATAGGTTTTGTGTACTTTTTGTGTGAATAAATAAATATTATTCTTATTCTTATTCTTATTCTAATACATAGTGGAAACTTGCAAAGGCTGTAATGAGTGGGCAATGTCAACATTGCGTAGATACTCGTAAACTAGGCTAAATGTTGACATTATTTGACTTACCTTAGCTAACGCAATAAACACCTAAGAAATGTCGACATAGTACCTAGTACATTACAATCATCATCTTACGATTTACATACCTACATAGTACATACATAATGTTAATCAACCCGCTTCACTCAACCCTCTTCATTATGAGAGGGAGTGGGCCCTAGTAGTCCGACACGTGGGCCCCTAATGATACTATTTGTTATGATGAAATTATTAATTGATAAAACAATAAACTCTCTTTATAATTGTATTGTAATATTTGACAAAATGTACATAAACAAAAAAAAAATAATTCGTGAAAATGTCGCCAAAAAAACTTAAATTAATATTAAAAATAGTATTATTTTCTAAGTATTTAAGCAATTTTACACATGGTTACTTTTTTCACATCACAGTAAGCAGTACTTACTAAAAACCTGTCATTAAAAATAATAAACATTCAAATAATAATGTACCTATTAAAAAATACCTATTCGATTACGATTAAAACTTTAGTTCATAGTCCGATTAATCAACTACAACAGCACGAAACGAAACAGTGCCGCTTATCATTTGTTTTAACTAATTAAACTGATAATAATATCAGCTCTCATAGTAGCATAATATTCAGAATAACAGTTGATTAGATGATCTTGTAATGCTTGTTATAATTTTACAAGCTATTAAAAGGTCATCTTAGATAATTATAGGCAAACTGTTAGGTACTTACTCTAAACTATGTTATGTCAGTACCTAAACTAAGATTACAAGAGGTAGTGTTACTTCATTAAATCAGTAGAAGTAGATTGATATTTTTTGTAGAATTTTCACCATTGCATCCAGAAAAAAATACCTTTAAAAAATGAAAGATTTGCTTTGGTCTTCCCTTTAATCAAAAGCATTTTTCGTTGTATTACGTTGACTATAGAATAAAAATGTGACAACGCTTGGTAGAGAAATTAGAAGACTTTTAATTGAGCCAAATATTTTCTGTGAAGGCGGCGGTTATTATAGTTTCATAGGTCATTATAGTTTCATTATTACAACGCATTGTCAACGTCAATTCGGAGAATGACCGTGTTGAAATAATGTTATGTATACTAGCAGAACTAAATTGTTTAGTATTTAAAAAAATCCTTTCACGCATCGTCTTTCTGAACTGTTGTTTTCATTGATTAATGATATTACGCCGTCATAATTTAGTAAGATTTTTATCTTTAAGTAGGTGCTTAACCTCTATATTCTGCGACTATATATTTTACTAATCACGGAACAGAAAAATATGTTCCATGGAACTATTAAACCAATCTTTTACTTAAATTCTAACAAATTGTTTTATTCAATCCACCAAAAATATAAAAAACACCCGCTATAAGGAACTTCGTTCCAAAAATTATTCTGTAAACCAACTGAGAATTTCCTGACCTTTTTTATTGTAGGAAGGAATGCCATACAATGCTGCTGGCATTTCGGTAACATGACAATAATATCTTGATATTACTATACTAACTCTTATAATTTAATAAGTGACGTCTCTTATCTGAGCGCCTTTTTCTCTAAAGTAATTAATTATTATAACTGCTACTTAACTTATGTATGTCTGTGATCTTTCATAAATATAGGCAATTACATTTACATGATTGTTATTTGTTTTAACATTTTACGATGCAATTGAACAGCCGTTTTATTTTATAGTAAATTGAATAGGTACAATACATAATCGAATTGAGTAAGTAATTGTTGTTTTATGTAAAAATATCTGTTATCGTTCCTCAATAACATGTTATGTCACTTTTTTTATCTTTTCCTATAATTGTTTGTTACGTGTTAGGTCGTCATTATTTAGTTTCAAAATACCTGTCATATTTATGAAATTCTAATAGGGAAATAAGAAAATGAGAAAATATTGCCTTTTTCCATAAAAGTAGTAGTTCTATGATTGTCAACGTATAGGTAAATAGAGGAAAACTGATCAATCTGTTATTCGTAGGTCATTGTGTAGCATCCTAACGTTACATCATATTCAAACACTGCTGCACTACTGCACTGCTGCAAATTACTAAACTACAAAACTGATGCAACTAGGCTTTTTAACAATGTTCTTGCTAATTTATTATTTTTTGATCACTGAAAGACAAAAGGAATCGGTATAGTAGGGTCATTGTCAGTTCTTTAAATTAATGTTATGTTAAAAATAAATCATTTTTATTACCTACTCCTAGTTAGGCCTAACTGATTTATAAATACGGTAGTAGTATACACCAATTCTTTATGAAAACAAATATTTTAATTAAGAATAATTATTTTATAGAATTACAATTTAATATGGGTATTATGCCTAGCATTATTAGATAATATAAATCCAATTACTAATGCATTAAGTATATTGATCTTCATAATCTGGCGCACGTTGTAGTGTTGACCTCAACCTTCAATGAGTCGGCAGGGCCGCATATAAATCAATAGAGTAAATTGCGATAGTGCGGTCGATATGACCACACTGTAGGAAAGTTCGAGCGCGGAAACTAATGTAGCATTTTGGGGTTACACATTTTACACTATTTTTGCTTGGAGTACCTACATTTATAGCTGTTTTATTTGAAAGGTTTTATTTCATTACAGTATTTGAGGTAGGTAATGTTTTTCCCCTTTGAGTTCTTTTTTCCTATAGGGAATTAGATATTGTGGTTTACTAACAAATAATTTTCCTATTTTGATTTTCATTAATATTTTTTGTGTTTGTAATTTATTAACTAGGTAGGTACCCATTACTAACGTTACCGTGTTGTACTTGTTACTAGTACATACCAAGGTATTAATTATTTTGGCTTTATCTTATATAAGATAGAGTTTAACTAGGTATTGAATGTTTGTCAAATAAAACCTAATCATTATGATGATCGAGGTTTAGTCTAGTTTCATTGGCTATTTAATCAATTAGAACGTGTTTTGTGAAATTTTAGAACACAGTCATCATCTAATTATTTTTCTAAGGGATGTATTACAGAACCAAACTCGAAGACTCAAGCATTACTTGAAACTAGTTTCAACCAATCAAATGCCTTTAAATCTATGCTTGAGGCGAGATCTGTACTTGAGTATCGTTCTGTAATACCTACGACCCCTTTTGCTGTAGGTAATTCGGTTAGGTTAAAAATAGAAATTATGTAATTCTGATTTATTTTCTTTTATTCTGTAAGACATTAAAACTGTGATATATTTTTTTAACACTATGTTCCTAAAACATAAACTATTCAACGTCTCATTAACACTCAATTTATATGAATGACACTCAATAAAGTGCTGTCAATTGTACATTGTATATCCCGAGTGTGATAAATTATTTAATATTGTCACCCCGCATGGAGTGTTGACATAATAATTTATGCAGCTGATATACCTAGACGCATTACAATACAATGGACCGATTTGTGTGCATATTTTATTTATGAACTGTTAATTATATTACTTATTTATAATATTACTGCTAATTTACTGGTATAAATCACAAATTCACAACGTTAATATTATGATTGTACCTACTGTTCTTGAAAAACTGTGTATTTTTTAATCAAATATCTCTCTCAAACAAATATAGTATCTTTAGTGGTTTTAATTTCCTGAAACAAGTTTTATAAAACCAATTACATTTAATTCTGTCATCTTATATAAAGATTTACTAATATCTTCGTTGTAAACTGATATAAAACGATTCATATTCCTTTAAATATTACTGTACCATTATTTTAGCATCATCCCACTCAACATTAGACGATAATGCAATCGGTAGTGAATATTGTAATAAAACGCACACATACGGCCTATTAGTACCAAATGCAGTCAAACACCATCGGTAAACCATATGGCACCAATATCCAAACAAACATCAATATTGTTTCGTAGAACATAAGGTTGAAAATATTTCGTGATGTACCTATAATCAAACCGTGTAATGTTATTGATTGAAAGTGTAGTTCGTTGATATAAGCAATTCAATTTTATTGTCAGTAAACATTTATCGCTTCGTAGAAACATTTCAGTTTTGGCTCAACTGCAGTAACTCGTCTGTTGTAACAAGTATTTATCTGAAAATTTAAATCAAACTTTTACATAACATATAATAGTAGATAAATTAATTTCCTTTCATGATATTTTTCTTTTTCTTTATTATTATATTATATTTTATTTAGTTAATATACCTCATTATATCATGAATAATTCAAAATCTGTACTTATAACTTTAAAATTTGATATAGTAGTTTAACTATAATAAGTAGGTAGTAATAATGCTAAGAACCTAAGCTTCACCTACACTTCGACGAGATTATCTATCTAGCTTTCTAACTTTTAACTTTGTCTAGCTGTTTATTGCTATGGTTTGCATATTTTTAGCTTCAAATTTAATTAAATTTTTGGCAGTTTTTATATCACTGTACCTATACAAATTCTTCCTCCATTAGACATAAATATGACAAGGCAAATAAATAGTTTAAAACGCACAGTAATATTTGATTACTTACATAAAATACTGCTTTAAATTATACGAAATAAATAAGTTTATTTTCTAATCTTTTTACTTTATCAAATTTTTTGAACATGTTATTGTTTATGCTATGTTAAGCCTATCTTATCGTGTTATTTTAATTAATAACCTAGGCCCATTATGTAACAAAATGCATGAGTATTTGTTACAGATAAAATACATTATTAAAGACTAACAAATGCATGAAAAAACAAAGCAGTCGGAGCGGTGCGCAAAATGGAATACCTCGTATCTTTCCAATGTAGATGGCAGTGGCGTCCCTACAGGGCAAGCCCGTGGGTATTACGCGTAATTTTTCATGATTGTAAGTGTTTTTTATTGTACGCTACTCACTTACATTCATGAAAAATTTTGAAATATACCCTCGGGCTTGCCCTGTAGGCACGCCACTGGTAGATAGGTACCTATTTGCTTCTTGATGAATCGTTTATTAGCAATTAACTTCGGTCAAACGTTGATTGTTACAATAAAGCTAAACTGTATCCACACTGATAACATCAAATGTCAGGCTGACATACTTTCTGCGATATTTAAGTAGGTAACCTACAACAGGATTATTTTTGTAATCTATGCAAATAAAATTATATGCCCTCCAAACCGACAAACCTGGAGGAAATATTCCTTGAGTACGGTACCCAGTTAAAGGGGGATTTTTTGAAATTCCGTCCCTGAAAAAGTGGTAAAGTTTATGTGAAGAAACATATTTTTTTAAAGTAACGATGATGCCACTTTGTAAACACAATATTCTTCAAAATAAATAAAATATTTAATTATCTCAAGTTCCATTATTATTGAAAATTCATCACCTAATAAAGCGAAGCCGCGGGGGTGGAAGCTAGTGTGTCATTTATTATTATCAACTGCGTGCTAACATGACGTCACTTCTGAATTGTACAGATGTTTCAGTCTCGGCTTACACATGTTGTGTTTGTGATAATATATTGTTGATGCCTACTATTTTAACTATACTATCATACAATGGAAGTGGCGCGTTGTCATTAGTTCCTTGACCTTAGTTCAAATACAATAATAATGAGGGTTTTTTATAAAGTCTGGTTTGATTTTAATGGTTTTTATGCTATTTTGTAATTTAAAATAATAATTGTTAATGTCTACCAAGTCATAAAAAGGTAAAGTAACAAGTTTATCAATATCAGCTTTGCAGAAAAACATATTATTTTGGTATGGGATATTTTTTTTTTAAAAGTACCTCCTTACCTACTGTAATAAACTGACATCAAATTCGCTTAAAATTTTATGAACAAATCGATTTAAACTAGTTTACACAGTAAACAATTAAACATTTTAAATTAAACTGTTATCAAATCCGATGACTAAATAACGTTGATAACATTAATTTGATTCCTAATAACCTAGAACACTGCGCATGGGCACGATATGAAGGATAAAGGATAAAGAAGGGTGAACATAATAAGTAGGTATTTAAAAAGCTTCAATAATAATAAGGTCAAAAGAAGGCTATAAAACGTATCTTATTATTAGGGAAACAATATTAGAAGTATATTAGAATTAGCTATCAAATATATTTGAAAACGGGATCAATCTAAATAAATTATTAATAAATCTAAACATTGATTTTTAAAGTATATGCATAATAATATAAAATTACATGCCCTGTACTACTAGGGACATCAGCAAAAGTATAGTAAGTAATTTATGAATTAAAACTTGATTATACTTTTTTTTATAGGCTATTTGCCTCATTTTGGGAAATGGTTTATATTAATCTTCATTATATTATAAGCACACTACATTGATATTTCAGGGAGATCTACTGTATTTATCAATAAAAATCAGTGATAAAGTATAAATTTCCAAAACCGCTCCAAAAACGCTGTTTCTGACGGAAGTGACGTAACACGCTAGTAAACGAGCTTTGTCAACAAGACAGACGGTGCAGCTGAAATTAATTTCATCAATTATTTTGTATTGGCTATAATGGCGTATAAATGGTGTGTAGTTCCACAATGTACAAATACGTCTTTAAGCAGTCCGTCATGATTCATGACACAAAAGAATTTATAGGTAATGTTTCTGAGTTTTTATCAACATAACCTAAAATGAGATTTCACAAAACTTCTGAATGACTATACAAAATATTTGTAAATAAATATGTAGTAGGTAGGTACTTACACTGCTGTTTTTACATTTTTAAGTTTCGCAGCATAATAATCAGCGTTATTCTTAAAGAAAAGTGCAACCATAAATGCGTCTATCTTAGGTAGGTTGTATCAGCTTGCACAAAATTTTACTCCATTTTGAGATTCGATATGAATATTTATGCTACTAGATAGAAGATTTCTATGAAAACAGCTTCAGAATTTCTGAATCAGAAATAGCTCTAAGATCAAATATAGCACCCAGAAAACATAAAACGCAAACTGCAACCTGTCAAAGCCGTGCTTACTCCAGTGTTGCGCCAAGTTAGATTTTCATTTTACCCCAATGCCTGATTAATTTTACTCTAAAATCATAACTATTTATACAAAAATACCTGGCTAAACTTTTCGTTTTAGATATACAATAAAACAAATTCTTTCTTAATCAATGGTCATGTTTCACAATAAAAATATGCTGAATTTGTTTTTTTAACTCAAATTCAATTCAAATACTTTTAGGTACCTACATGTATTGCTTACCAAAAAGCCCATAAACTTTAGTAATCATAACAACAATACGAAATCTAACCCTAAAATTTTGGAATTGACTAAATTGGCAGCCGGCGCTGACTTTGGAAAAAAAAGCGGGAAAGGGAGTTGGCAGTTTGGCATAATTAAAAAAACATTTCATGTTTTATTTGAGTAACATACCTAATTAGGGTCCAAGAGCGAGCGAAGCGAGCTCGGGAACTTGGACACCCCGACACGGACAGGTTAGGTTCGAAGGGGTTGACGGGGGCTTCAGTGAGCGAGCGAACGAAGCCCCCGTCAACCCCTTCGTGTTAGGTTACTTTTAACCTTGCAGATAGAAATAGGAGCTCCGCGTACCGGGGCTCCGTCGACCACCTCCATCCCCCTTGTAAAAGTTGTATTTTGTTCTACATTGGCACTGTAATTTAAAAGTCAGTCTAAGGTATTTAATTCAACTTAAAAGACGGCAACATTAATCTGCTGCTACGGTAGTTTGCAATTATTTTCGTCTGGTATCACTGCTACTCCAAGGCTACTCCGGTTCCTAACGGCATTATTTTTGGGAGCCTAGTCGACGCCGACTGCGGAGGCGCTTCCTAAAATTTTACCCTCAAATTTACCCTAAAGAATTCATTACCCTAAAAATAAGTTGGCAACACTGGCTTACTAGCGTGTGACTTCACCAGAGTGCAACAGGCCGTTCTTGTCACAGCTAAAATAACAAAAAATATTACATTTTATTTTCGTGTTATTTGCAAAAAATATACATATTTTAGTTGAAAATCAAGTGAAATAAGTTTATTTACGCTATGAACTGATAGGATGACCACAATCTGTAGCATATTTTCAATGTTGGCAAGAACCCTATTGCGAATAAGCAGTATTCAGAGGCTAATATTAGGTATTAAAAAAAAATAGAGAATAATGATTCGTTTACAATATTTGATATTTTTATTTGAAAATTCTAATAAGGTCATCGACATATAATAAATAAATGCTCTCAGATTATCAATAAGATAAAATACCAGAGTTTTCCGTATTAGACAATTAATCAATTTATCAATAATCATTAAAATCATTAACGTGGGTTATACTATGTATATAAAATATTATAATTAATACATTGTAGGTAAGTATAACTTGTCTCGCTACTGTTACGCATTTCGTAACCCATAACCCATTAATTATTTAGAGGTAACTGACACCCAAGAATTTATAGCAAAAAATGTTTAGGCATGCTGGTTATCTACGTAAACTTTTGTTAAGAATAAATTACTGTTAACTTCAAACAATGGGGAATATTTGACAAAAAATGGGTTATTTTCGGTTGAGGGTTAATTTATTGGTTAGTAAAGACAATAACTCCATTATTCTGTCAAAAACTTGAAATGGTCATTGACGAGACAAATGACCTGAAAAAAATTGACAATCGATGCGAAAAGTGTGAAAATACTTGTAACCTTCTATTTACAGCTACATACGGTTGAACACGATTTAACACCAAACTAGATGTCAATCCAAACAACTCCAACTTGAATGAATTCTTTAATATTTATGTACCTAGTTCTTTGTAACTGTACTTATTTTGTCATTGTCTTTTTTCCACAGATACGCGCCAATGGATAATTCCCAATTCGAATTCCAACTTGGAACGACTACCTAGTCAGAGCTCCCCTACGAAACAAAGTCCAGAGTGCAAGCGAGACGGAAACATTTAGAAAGTGACAACAATACCCGTGACCCGTGATTCGGTGAAAGTGTTCCCGCGGTTCTATTAGTGGTGAAGCGAAGATGACGCCTGGTGCGGAAGAATTGACTATTTTGGGGGGCAACAACAATGTGGTGCCCCTCTTGCCACGGACCACCGTGGAATTGGAGTTCAGGAACATCACTTGCGATGTGAACATCTTCATAGCGAACAAACTGCGCTTCGGTAAGTCTTTGACCATTCTACCTTACTACCTGAAGTTGGGTTCGTTTGAGGAATTTTTTTTTACGCGGCCAATGACGTCACGTGATGTCACGTAAAGTGACGTAACGTTTGTTATCAGTTTACTTTGAGCTATGACCCTCCCGTTTACGTGTTTATATGTAACACATATGAAAATGCGAGCGAAATCTCAATATGTACATAATAATTATCGTTAAATTAACGCTGTACTAAATACAGTTCAATTAAACTTCGTAAACCAACATCTAAGGGTGATGTCCGTTATGTAAAATGTTTGATTGATTTAGATTTAATTTTATGCAAATATAATTATTGCTCGAGGATTTTGAACTGTTTATAATGATAAAATCGCACATGTCCCTTCTTATACTTTGCTCAATAAAATCTTAAGCGACTATTTATTTATAATATGTAGGTAGGTATATTAACTTAATTCAATAATAATAAATCCCGAACTTGAGCTACCTATACTCCTGTAGCGATATTACGTCAACTAACAAACCGGTAAACCACCTAACACGTGTTTACATACCTTACTACTTGTAGGTCATTATTGCCAATAGATTTAAATATATAGATACCTATGTAGGTACTATTAAGACAATGATGTCAAGGGACACGTTTGTTATAATAAGTGTTAAATGAGATATGTGTAAACTAGGCAATTCTTACAACTTTTTAACTCGAGTCAGTTGTAAATTGTAAAACTTGGCTTTTGTACTCTGTTTACAAATTTCATTAGCGTTATACTTATTATTAGTTTTTTTTGCTTCCTATTGAGTTGGCGGGTTTGAAGGCCTGTCTAATAGGTATTTTGCGTACCTATAACCCTTTGAACTTATACAAATAGTGATGTCAATTTATGACATCAGCCCGAATAAAATTTTATCTAAAATTTGGCTGCTAACAAAATGTGCTAAAAACAATTCAAGATTGTTGGAATCCATTCTGAGTAGAAAACTGATACAAAACTCAAATCAAACGCATCTTACGTGTGTACCTACTGTTTCTATCAAAAGACGTCATTATATCGAACAAAAGATTCCACTTTTTTTTTTTATTTAAACAATGCTAGATTTATACGTGCCTAGATCCTGTAAACGAGTATTATAATCATCTGCTAGTTAACATAATAATAATGGAGATTAAAAATACTTAATAGCTGATTTAATTGAATGTTATACATATACACGCTGAAATTTTAGTGGTTGTTTTCCGACAGCAGAACGATTTGCCATCAGTAGTACTACCGAAACATAGAGTTCAATTTAAAAAATATTATGTTTTTTTTTTTCAAATAATCAAAAAAAATATTCATAGACTCGAAAGTGTGAAATACAATAGTAACTCACTAGATCTAACGTAGGTATAGTTATCTAGTCAAACCGACACGCGCCGCGCGCCCCGATTCCGCGAATCAAAGCGGCGGTGCCGACAAAAGCGGCGACCGATTCATAAATGTGCAGAGCAAAATCAGCTCTCGCACATAATGATACGGCATAAAACAGACTGATCGCCCGTTGCAACCGCACCGCACCCCCCCGACCCGCACTCCACGCCGACCGTTGGCCGCGACGCTGACCGGCCGACTGGCCGTCAGTTGTACCGCGAACGCGAATCTCGTAACATGCGTAGTGAACTAGTGAATTATCGTTGCAAAAATGGATCGACATTACATTATTATTCCAATTTAGAGTAGGGTCATTGCGCTGGATAGCGGCCGATTAGCGGAGTGTCCAACTTTACGTTAATATATTAGTATGAAATATTCATAGAAAATTTATTGAACGTATTTGTATGGATACCAGATATTATGAAGATTGAATTAAGAAGTAAAAAAATGACATACATAGCTGTAAATTAATTTTAGAGGTGTTTAATCGCAAAACATGGTGAAATGCTGGTTTACGGACATTTTTTTGGTTTACGGCCACATTGTATCTAGTTTACGTCCACATGGTTTATTATGGTAAATTACTTTTAAAATGATAATAAAATAACATAGCACTGTAAATTACGTTGCTTTTTAATATAAAAACAAAATCTAAGTCGTCTTTCGTTTTTAATCACATCTACATTAATTTTATTAACTTATTTTATATTTTTGTACATTTCTTAATCACAGTAAAAAAGACTTTAAAAAATTCAAAAAACGGTCAAGTGCAAGTCGGATTTGCGCACGAAGTGTTTCCGTACCATTATCTATACAACATTAGACACCATATTATAAGTATTATAATCTTTATTAAGATCGAGAAAAAAACGGCAAAAAAATCACGTTTGTTGTATGGGAGCCCCCCTTAGATATTTTTATTTATTCTGTTTTTAGTATTTGTTGTCATAGCGGCAACAGAAATACATCATCTGTAAAATTTTCAACTGTCTAGCTATCACGGTTCATGAGATACAGCTCATGGTGACAGACAGACGGACAGCGGAGTTTTAGTAATAGAGTTCCGTTTTTACCCTTTGGGTACAAAACCCTAAAAATATTATTAAATATTAAGATAAGCATAACATGGCTTTAACATGTTTAAAATTCGCAAAATATACCCTAAATATAGTAGGTAGGTACTCCATTAGCATAGGGAACAGGGTCCAAGCTACCAGTGGTCAGGGATCTAGAGAGAGGATTCTCCTAACAATGTAAGCCGTGTAATTAGGAAAGCTTTCTGGATAAAGACCTTGATCCGAGAGCCTTCTCAGGTGTTGGTCGAGTCTCTTGGCTATTAGATCATTGGCCGAAACGACTATAGGCACAATTATTGCTGAGTGCACTTTCCACGTGCGGAGAACCTAGTGTGCTAAGATACTCGATTTATTTATCTTTTTCGGCCTTTACGAGATGTCCATCATGCGGGACTGCAATTTCAATTTTTATCTATTATTTTGCGACATTCTAACCAATCTATTAAAATTAGCAATAATAGTCCGATCAGTGATGAATTGATGATACAGCGATCCCAGTACAATGTGATATGACCATTTTCGATGACTGGGTCGGGCACATACTTGTATTTCAGAGCAAGTTGCTGGTAGATAATCCTGGCCACCAAGTTTTGTCTATGCCAAGTACTCAACGTTAGCAAGACGAAAACAACCAGAAATTATATTCGGATTGATTCAGCGGGACAGTGGCATGCCCGACACCCCGACAGATATGTATTTTCGGTAGTTGCTCGTCATCATAACTTCGTCTATAATTGCTTTAAAAAAAACCATCGGTTTCTCCAAAGAGTTCGCCGAAACGCAGCCAGAATATTGACGCCAAGAAGTCTGCATCAGACCTATAAAGGGCCCAATAAAAGTGTCCATGTAGCTCTATGAGATTGGTTTTATTGGCACTATAGGCTTGCTCTAGTTCTCTTTACCTAATGGGAGTGGCGTGAGTCCATTTGTCACTTTGTTCACTGCAACTACATCTTGGTGCATCCCTACTTCGGCTTTGAGGAAATATTCCCTAAGATCGCACACCTCACGGTTTGTGAAGAGTTTTGGTATTTAAAAAGCCTCGACCTCGACACTTCGTGGTCTTCGTTCTCGACACACTTAGGTGGTGCTGGATTCATCCAATATGCAATCGGAAATAAACGAACCTTCCAATTCAGGTCGTCTAATTCTGGCTGAATCCATCTAAATATGCCGAAAGAAAACATCAAGACCCAACCAATGTCGGCACATACCTTGTTGCCACCTGACAAAAGACTGTTAATACGGTGAACGAAACCCCTCAAAGTCAAAAGTCAAAGTCAGCCTCATTAATTCTCAACGCTTCCGACATATGGTACCCAAGTATTTCTAGGTTTCAGTTGCGGAGCGAGATCTAAGGTATATGGAATCCATGAGTTGGGATCCCAGGGATTCCATCTCCGCTCGCTTAAACCATGGATGACTGCACATTAATTTGTTGTTCTCGGTGTTGTTGCACTGGATTGTTGTTCTCGGAATGCCAATAATGCCATATTTTCTGTTTCCCTTGTTGTCTAGTATCCTCCTACTCTAATCCTTTAAACGCCAACTGAAAGATATTATATTAATAAATAAAAATATGCTTGTGAATAATTATCAATTTTGTTCTTTTTACCCGACTGCGGTGAAGCTCAAAAGGAGGGTAATGTTTTTCACCTTTAGGTATGTTAATTAGGAACTTTGGAGGACATCTATAAAAGAAACATTAAAAATATAATACTTATCAACTTCAGTGGTCGAAAACTGAGACATCATAGTGCCATATTCTATTGGCGCCCATTGAATTCCCATACATTTTGTATGGCCGGAAAAAACACGATTTATTTATATTTAGGCGGACGTAAACTACCAGCGATGTAACAGCATATAAAAGAAATATATTTAAAAGAATTTCGATCCTAACCCATATTAATAAGATACTAAAAAAAATTAAAGATGTTATTATTTTTTATGTCTATTTGCGTCCACCAGGCCGTAAACTAACATTTTTAAAGAATTACTATTCTAGTTCGCGGCCACTAAATATCTAACAAGTTTTTGAATATGATTGAAAAAGACTTATCAAAATGCATTGTAATAATGCATTACTAGCAATTAAAACAAAAAAAACATGTCACAGATAAATAAAACCAGAAATACTTACCTTGCAAGCAATACGTGCTCACTATTTTTTCGCTAGTTTTGCCAACGCATGTGCACCGGCGGTGCTAACGGTGAATTGAACGAGGATTTGTGCATATTTGGGTAATACTACGTAACTAATTTTACTAGGTCAGAATGGAACAGCTATCCTTTTCTTCCTAGAGCCGTATTTCAAGTGGAACTGAAGGATAGAACTCTTATTTTCTTAATATTTGTGCAGCACATCCTCGAAATGTCCGCCTATGGACGCTGGACGGGAAACCGACGCACCTACCCTACGTCGCTATGGTGCAAATGTACGCTAGGGCTAATTATGACTCCCATGCTGCCGTGTTTACGCGGAGCCGCAACAACTTGGAGTCGCTCAATCTTCGCGGTGATCTGAACCCCCAAGTCCCGTAGGCCCGGACGATCGTAGCGGCGACACAGTGCTACTCGATCATGGGGAGTTACAGTGCATGTACCCGTCTGCCCGAGTTCGGCGAGGAAATCCACAAGTAGGTACTTCAAACGGGATCCTCGTCGAAGTACCTACCTATGTGTATGGCTGTGGTGGCTGGGTTTAACGTAAGTCAATACTACGTTTGGAAAGTGCTCAACAATGAAAGACTGCTTAAGTACCTATCATTTTCGTAAACTTAATCAAATAAAACGTGCTCGATTGTGTTGTTGTGTATGGAACGCAGTGGCTTGCAATTTGAAAAATTACTCCGTTACCGGGCCTAAGCGTAAGTACCTACTTGTACCTTTGTATTAAATACCGAACATTTAAAAGTAGGTAAGTAATTAAAATCATTGTAAATAAGTTTATTCCATTTTTTTGAATACCTACGGCTTAAATACTGTAATAGGTATCTAATTCAGAAAATATCGTTTTCTAAGATAGGTGCCTACCTACCTAGTAATCTTGTTTTTTTAGTTTCGTGTTCACGTGTTCAGTAATTTGTCTATCAATAACTCAGGAATAGTTATCAGCTGATTGATAAACACGGAGGGCAATGACCGCGCGGGCGCGCCCCGCTCGGCCGCGGCCGCTCGCGTCGTCGCCGCGCTTGCGTAGCTATCGTGAGGTACCTACTATTGGTTTGAGATTTTGTTTTTCACATCATTCTCATCACACCATTCTGCCATTTTTTGATTCTAATTTTTCTTTTATATATCAATCGAATGTACTGCCAAGACAAAATCATTTCGCTACGGTAGAACAACCACTTAAATTTCACCGTGTATACGCGGTTGTTCTACTTATTTTCCTTACGTAACTAAAACTAATGTGATGGCATTAAAACCTACACTTGAACATCTTTAATATAAAATAATGTATTTTACAATCTATTCGAAACTCATAGGTATTTTTTAGTTCTAAAAATGTTAGCTACATAGGCATTGTTTAAACCAACATTTAAAACAAAGGTGGGTTGTTTACATTAGAGAAAATGAATCGAATAACAGCAGGATGTAGCACAATTTATACACCAATTTAATTCAATCACACTGCAACCGGAATCAAAGGATTAGGATTTCTAATAGAAACATAATATTTACTAATTACGATAACCTATTTGTACCTCGCAACAAAATATTAGCACTTCTTTGCCCTCTGCTCTAAATCTTAGTAAGTAAAGTACCTACCATAGACTAAACTAGTAGGTAATAGAATAAAAATAATATGATTTTTGGAACATTTTTTAAACTACGTAGATGGCTCCCACAAAAAACTGCCGAAACATACCTACTCATGGTCTCTTTTAAAGTCCAGCCATTATGGTTAAACTATGGGAGTCATGTACCAACCCACACTGATCTCGCGAGGTGGACAATGGGGTAGGTACTCCCTCTCACAGAGAGGAGGCCTTAGCCTCAATAGTGGGAATATTATAGGCTGATTATAGGTATATGACAATGTCTAGCACGGATTTTTAAAGAAAGCGTCATAGCCATTTGAGTTGGCCTATCCTGGTAGACAACCTGTTGTGACCAGTCTCATGACGCTAACAGCTGATGTGCAGGACATTTGCGTAGGCCACAAATAAAGTACCTACTCGAAACCCCACATAGTGAGGTATATAACTTGTGTATGTTTTACTTAAATCTGAGTAGTATACAGGGTGTCCCAGGGCTATGCCACATGGAGGGAAAGTACTTTAAATATTGGAGATAGGAAGTTTTGCTTCATAGAAACTTCACTTTATTTTTAAAATTAAGTAATACTGCATTCAAAAAAAAATTTAAAGTTGCTTGCTTGAACTGGGAATCGAACCGACCAAATGTTAAAAAATTAACATCCTGTATTTTTATAATGCCAATTGAAAGAGTTAATTATAAGCTTTAATTCCTTCTAAGAAACATAGAATCTTAAATAAAAATAACATGGTGAAATTTTACATTTAAATTTAGGAAAAGAATTAATTTGAAAATTTCGTGTCGATTTTCATAGATAACTTTGATTATTTAGTAATGAGTACAATGTCATTTTTTATGGAAAACAGATACCTATTGTCAAAAATACTAGTTCTAATACTTCCAATAGGTTGGTAAATACCGAACACCACCCAAAATAGATAACATATCAAACGTCCGAGACACAAAGTCAACACAGGCTAATAAATAATTTATATTTGATTTTCTTATTAGGTTTAAGTGAACAATTCTTCTTGTATGTCATATGGGTAATTTATTTCTCGGAAACAGTTGCTCTAAGTGGGCAATTCTTTTAGATGTATAAGTATACATATTATACATAATATCTAATATATTATGTACATAATTATGGTTTCTCGGAAACGGATCTAACGATTTGGATGAAGTTTTGTAATTAGATATTGTTTTACATTCCAAGTTTACCTAGCAAGATGTTATACCTGAGAAAATCCCTAAAGAAGCTCGGTTGCCCAGATACTATTACAAAATTTACAAATAAGAGACGGACAGATGGTAAACAAATGTTAAATTCAATTATATCGGGTGTAAAAAGACCCAGAAGAAAGGTTAAAGTCTCATTTTTTTTACGTTTTTCACGAAAACGGCAGCGACGGGGTTCGGGGGCCGGGGCACGCCTATACTCCACCTCCCCCGTCCCGTACAAATCAACACACCCATAGGCACAGTCGGTAGCGCGTAATTACAAAAAACAGCTGTTTTTTTATAACTAAAAATAAAAGTCGTTTCTCAGCATTAATTTTTGCTCAATGTTACTTAGTTACACGTACAAAATGCGTAGGTGTAGGCTTGGTGATGTGTCTTTTTACACTTACACCCTGTTTAATGGTTCACCATTAAACAGGGTGTAAGTGTAACTTAACTTAACTTATAACTTATAACTGGGAGTTCACTCCCATCACAAATTAAACTACATAGTTATAAGTTAAGTATCTAAATAGTTAATAAATATTAAGTGGATAGTTAAAAATTGTATCACTGCTGCAGGCTTTCAACGTCAAATTGTCTTTTGTTACCAAATTATCTCAAAAGTCAAATCTAAAGTTCTAATTGATTTTTCACTCTGTCCGCGTGAAAATCGGAAAACATTTCAAGAAAAATCTCTTGCAAGATCGATAAAACAAAAGTGCAACGAACATAAAGAAAATAATCCTCGCAATAATAAAACAGGAAATTAACATTCTAACCCCGGTAAACATACTTACGTAATGAGTTAATGACCTACGTCAAAACTATAACAATGAAAGCAGGTTATTGACATGGCCGTGCTTAAACCTTTTTGGACACGTTGACGTAGATAATAATATAGTAACTGTAGCGAGTCGCACTTTTACGGGTCAATGCATCATTAAGCCTGACGTACATGCCTGTCGAAAGTGCATCCGCATTCTTCAGTTTCAGGCACGATCAGGCTTAAAAGTTTGTACACAAAACTGCAATGATCTGCAATCTCGCACGATGCCGACGCATCGCAAGAACCTGCGAATTGATTCACGTTTCGCATTTTTGCGATGTTACGTTTTTTTTTTTATCTTATTATCAATAACAGCAGTGTGACACTCTTTTTAAACGACTTAAAAAAGGAGGAAGTTCAGTATTCTAGACTAAAACCACGCAGAAGGTCCTCGCTGTCTATGACCGAGAGCGGGATTCACTCACGCATTACTATTTAACACCTTCGTAATCAATTGTAACTAAGTTTTTTTTTTATCAAAACTTGTCGCGGAGTGCCTCCCCCCCTCTGTCCTCTCAAGCCTCGGCTAGCTGTCTGAGGGAGTCTCCGGACACAATCTTGATAAATAAAACAACAGCAGGATTGGGAGTGGTATTATTGTGACGAAAATGGTTTATTTGCACTTTAGAACACTGTTACAAATAGTATAAAAATAACTGTTATAAAAGACGTTTACTTATAACTTTGCACACTTGTTATAGATAAGTGAAATTGTAATTGTAATTTGTAGGTAAAAAATAACAGAACAGTGGTTCAGCGGCCCCTGACCGATGTCTATGTCTGGTCTGCATAAAAATATGAGAACCCTGTGAGAAAGTTCACCAATATTATACCATTTTAGAAACCTTAGAAAACAATAAACTTTTTTTTTTAGTTTGTACGCCAAGTGTCAGACATTTCATTTTTTTTGAGCAATAATCCTTGGAAAGTAGGGGTAGCTTTTAAAAAAAATCATAACATGATCTGTAGAAAGCTTTTTTTCCAAAGTTATGGGTATTTTTGGAACAGATTGTTTTTCAAAAGATACATAAGTTCATTAGCTATTAGAAAAGTATCAATTGAGTGCCCAGGGTGCAGTGATTTTTTTACAATTGGTTTTGTTCGAGAGGAGGAAAATTTTTAAAAAAACTTAATAAGTGCAATAACTCGGAAACCCCCAATTTCGACCCCTAGTTCACGGGTCCGAATTTGTTGTAAATAAGCTCTAGTATAAACCTTTTCAAGGAATAGGTCGAATTACCTGGCACCCTGTAGGTATATCGTAAAATGATTGCAATTACAATGTATCCTATCAGTTATATTCCGCACGTGCAAGATGTATTGGCAGAGCTGGCTTCCGCTTGCTTACGTAACATAAACGGAAGTACTTTGTGTCTGTTTATACGTCAGAGTAGACGCAGTCTCTGTTTTATCGTGTTTGATTCTCACGAAGACTTGAAAAGTATTCAAACTTTCGTGATATGCGGAAATGATTGGCTTAGCAAATGGACTTTAAAATATTTAAAGGACAAAACATAATAATTTTAATACTATCACAACCTTGATAACTCGATAATGTAACTTTTACTTTAATAATAAAATATCATTTTAAATATTTAGAATATGATAGCAGATGCCGTGTGAAAACTAAATGATAGCCAAACGAACTATGACCTTAAAAAATTGTTGCTGTTATAAATGTATATTTTTTGTGAATTTGAAACATGTCAAAGCCATGTTATGCTTCTATTAAGTTATTAAATATATAAGTGATTCTCAAAAATCATATGACCCGAGCGGGATTTGATATTTAATAACTTAATAGAAGCATAACATGGCTTTGACATGTTTCAAATTCACAAAAAATATACATTTATAATGTATAGATGGTGATATCGCATCGATGTCCGATAACTGCAAAGTAATTGGCATTGAGTTGGAAATACTGCAAAAGTTTTCCGATAGATGTCGCCAAACGCTCCTAAGAAGCGTATTACAAAGGGGTCTCAAATTTCAGGTGAGTCGGGCGGGACCCGGTAGCTCAGTTGGTTCAGAGCACTAGCCACGGTTCGGCAGAGGTCGCGGGTTCAAATCCCGCTCGGGTCATATGATTTTTGAGAATCACTTATATATTTAATAACTTAAATTGTTGCTGATTAGGAAACTCTTAAATCTCACGCAACATCGGTGATTGTCGATGTTCGGTAAGAGGCGAGCATCTTAATCGTTTTAGTTAAGCAACGACAACCTAACAACCGAATCTAATGGAAGGACAACATGAATCAAAGAAACTCTTGCACAATATCATATAAGTACTAGCTGTGTCCGCGACTCCGTGGAATTCAGTAAACAATACCACGTCGTTATTTTCTTCAAATAATATTTTTCACCCCTTTAGAGGTGGAATTGAGAAAATCCCTCCGTAGTGCATATCTAGGGTATTCAAGAAATAGTAAGTAGTAGTAGGTTCACCGGCTTATGGTGTGCGTCGTGTGTGAGTGTTAAAATATGTTATATCATTAGGTAAATGAAACAGCTTGAGATGAATTTATTGACTCATAGCAACAAAAACATAACAGATAAACTCGTCACAGCTGGAATGTAGATCCACGTGAGAAACAATGTAACTTTTATTGTGTCTAGATTTGCGGCATAAGGAAGGTTAATGATTTAATTGTGTAAGTAAGGACATCTGGTTTATCTAGATAATAAATAGATACCTGTGCCTCAGATTTCAATGTTGCTACAATAAACGTCGTAAATGTCTTTCTAAACACCAAGTTTTGATACACGAACTAATACTATAATGTAGACAGTAGGTATACTCTATAACGGTGTATACGAACTAATATAGGTACTATAACTGTCTAGGTTATAGTACCTATATTAGTTCGGTACCTACTATATAGGTACTATAACCTAGACAGTAGGTATACTCTATAACAATAGAGTATACCTACTGTCTAGGTTATAGTACCTTATTAGTTCGTATACACCGTTATATATATACAGCTTTCTCTAAGGAGCATATTTTCCAAATTGAATATTATATTCACTAAAATATCTTCAGTAAGTACCCCTATAGTCTATGCCTTGCTGTCAGTACTGTTTTGTAGATATAACTCTCGCTCTTTACTACCGTTTGTAGGTCATTCGACTACACCTGTACTACATAATACATGCAATATTTATATAAATTCTTTGCAAGGCACGTATTTCACTCCTTCCGGTTTTATCTAAGCGTCTATGATGTGCTAACTGATACTGGTATTCTCGCGAGAACTTTCTTTGAAACTCGTTTTATCATTAGTCAAACTTACATAAGCCATGTCATTAGTTGACTATGCTAGAACGTTGTTCTACACAACATACCGTTATGACGGCGCGGGCGCATTACATAACTATCTATATAAAAACGAACTATCATCGAATAGTTGAACCCTATCAAAATACCAGCGGGTGACATATATTTTTTTCACAACACTGCTGAGGTAAGAGCCTTTTTTGGTATCGAACTGTATACGAGTTTAACTTTTTTATTTGTTTTATACTTACAATTTTTTTGTTTTTAATTTTCTGTGCGAATCCCAATAAACACTTTTTTCTATCCTTCTTTCTGAATATTATATCGATTAGTCAATAATATCTATGATTAGCGTGATATCGATATTGTGTTCAACTACAAGGTCGGTTATAAAAATATTGCTACAATTAGATTAATAACAATAGTAGAAGCTAGTGTTAATAGCCTTGATTTAAATGACTGGTCATAGAATAAAAAGGTATTGATCTTGGAATTATACCTAGCTAGTATTATTGTAGCATGTAGCACAGAAAATTTTATGCATTTTTTTTTACCATTCCTGCATGGCTCCTAGGTACCTACATTGATTTTTAAAAATCGAATGAAACTGTTTTAATTTTCATCCAAATCCCGGAAACTCCTTTTAGTATTTTTCGCTATTTCTTATAATTAGGTATGTAATTTTGGATTGGGCCATCCACACATACTTGAAAAAATCCCTCTGTATACCTACAATAGTAAGTAATCTATTAGTTATCATCACCTCTTTCAGTGGACTTTGGCTTCCATTTTCCTGTACCTAGGTTATGATTTCGTAAGTGCTTAGTAAAGATAAAAATAACATGTTTTAGTAATGCAATACAAAACAAATTGCTGCCTAGTTTTACTTTTTCTAACGAAAGGCTTTATGTAGTTCCAAAAATGTGTCTTAGAATGAGTCAGTCATTGTATTTGATACCTAGGAATTAAATACTGTGGTGTTATTAAATAGTGTACTCACTTCTATTTTGAAGTTTGCTTCAATTTCATGATTATCTTTTGTTCATTGTTATGAAAATCTTTTGGACCTATTCCGACCTTACAGCAGACTAGCTTTCAACTTTGACGACACTAACAAAAGACGATTTCAATTAGTTGTACCGAATTCTAATTATGTGGTAAGGTAATGGGCACGATTCATGAAGGTTCTCTTGCAAAATAATTATATACCAACATGCTGACTCCACTAATTACTGCAACGCCTAAAGTAAATAAATGACTTATATACTGAATACAGTGTATACTGTATGTGGGTCACGTCAAATCTATTCTAAAGATTACGACAGATACGCTCCGAAGTCAATCTTCAACATTTTAAAGTTTCATGATAAAATGGCTTATTTTTATAAATGCAAATAGTGCGTATTGGTTAATAAACACCAAATAATGTGTAAATACCTATTACATATGTTATATATTAAACGCTTAATCGCATTCGCAATATTCATTTGTAGGTCAAAAAAATAACATAACTATGACGACATTCAATAAACATCAAACTGGTTCGATTACAGTTTTTTAAGAACTGGTAGAAACTTTATTTTTAATACAAAGATTGATATCGTTCAATGACCCGTCTGACCTAAAATCACGAATTCATATTTTGTTTACAAACATTTTTTGCGATTCCTGTCGGCTACCGAATTAATGACTAATCTCCGTCAATTATGGTGTGTTTCTACTTTTCCTTATCTCAAAAAAACCTCGAGCAAAGTCAAAAGTAATTATAAATTATAATTACCGTCAACTGCAAAAAAAACAGCTTAAATTTAATTAAAACGAATTGAAATTACTTATCATTGAACATTACAAATATAAGTTTTATAGACAAGGCACTTTTTGTGGACCAGTTTAAAAAAATCCTACTAAACTGCGCATGTGCTACACACACTACATACAAAAAAATTGCACGTAAGTAATTTCATTTCTATTTCACTGATTTCGCCATTGCCCCACTTTCGAAAAAAACGTGAAAGATGTAATCTAAACAAAAAAAAACGTACGTAGTCGGCAAATCAGCGGTATAGGTAGGTACCTACATTGCACAGTCAGCGGAGTATAAAATATATTAGTTACCTAACAGTCTTACTTTTACATCTATGTTGACAAAAAAAAATCGATAAACTGCTTTTCAGTATTTTATGTAATAAATAGTTTGTGTATGTTCCATTTATTCCGATGTTTTGTTATATCAATATCGTGTTCAGTTGTGATTAAAAAAATACTGAAGTGTTATCCAAATTTTATCGCTGACAGTACAAAACCACAATAATTGTTACGCTCCTGTATTCTTTGCACTGTTTCATAACAGTGCAAACGTAACCAAAACATGTACCTAAAACATGCAAATTTATACAGATCAACGCAGGTTTTTGTTATACATAATTTTATTATAGTTCCGTTTATTAGATATAGAATATAATGATATAAACCAGTATTACTTATATTATTTTCAACATTTCAAGTTATAGGTGACAACTCTCCAGTGATGACTCTTGTAGGTACCTACCTATTCTAGAGGGCTATAGATAGCGGTGATGAGTTACAATCATTTGGGCCTCGAATTTGTTCGCTACTGAACCTAAAAAATCAGCCACGTGAAAATCTATTACTCTTAACTCCAAACTGCCTGCCACCTTGTTTTATGTGCTACTATAGGAGCTTGAGAAACACGATTGAGAAAAATCCTATTAGTTGTGTTTAGTCATAAACATTAATAATTATTTAATTGTATTGTGTATATTATGGTTAAACAAACTGATAAGCATATTGCTTTATAATTGGGGAAAACTGTAATGGCATTTGTCATTAGTGTAGAAATTTACATTCAATTTGGAAATGAAGATGCCAATCTTCTTCTATCTTCTCTTCCATACATATAAAACCGTACGGTGACTGACTGACAAGCACAGCCTAAACAGGTGGACTTGGATATTTTAAATTTGGGGGAAACATTCCTTGAGTACCCTAAAGGTACACTAAGGAGGGATTTTTTCAAATCCATCCCTAAAGGTATGAAAAAGGGGGGTTACATTTGTATGAAGAAAATAACGACGTTGTGTTGTTTTCCGACTTCTAATCGAACGGAATTGTGGGCACAGACAGCTAATGTATTAATAATCTTTATTATATCTCAGTTGTAGAATGTCCACGCATGTCAATTGATTTGGACTAGAAATTAGATGACTACAAATAGGTCAAAATAATTATTTAGCAGCATCCGGGCACAGATAGCTAATTTATTAATAATCTTTATATAATCTGAGTTTACCACGCATGTCAATTGATTTTGACTATAAATTAGATGACTACAAGTTGGGCAAAATAATTCTTCAGCAGCATCATCAATGGAAACAAACTTTTTACGACAAACTTATGAATGAACACGTTTGTTCAAGAGTTATCAACTTATCATTTAAAGTACCTAGTTGTAGAGATATAGGTAGTATGTAGGAATGGCTATGTTTACAAATCACTTCCTCATTCACATTATGATGAGATACCCATATGCGCAAACGCACGTAGACACTGCCTGCCAATCGATTTTTGCACATTATAAATTATTTAACAGGACATCTCGTATTGTTGAACGGTAATTTATCGACAGCCAAGATTTTTTATTGTTTCATGCAAAAATGACTATCAGCATACAAAATATCTAGTTTCAAGATTTTAAATAATAGCTAATATGTGTGCCAAATAATTTATTTGTTATTGCTTAGTTAATTTGAATTTATGCTCACGCAGCAAAGACATAAAAGACCAGACTTACTGTTTAATAGGCTGTAGAATAATAAAAAGATTTATAGAAAAATTTCGCCGTTACAATAAAACTAGGTTATTATTCCTTATTGAAAAATATAATAGGTACTTACCGTACCTAAGTACCTACCTAATTATTTTTTATTACAAAAAATATTATTTTTCTTTTTGCAAACCCGTTGTGTAGTAATGCGAGTTCGTCCTCTTAAAATGTTGAACTTATAAAAATAGTCACCGATTTTATACAAGAATAATAGGTAATTATTTTTTATTACAAAAAATATTAGGTAGGTATTTTAAATATTATTTTTCTTATTGCAAACCCTAAACCGTTTTGTAGTAATGCGAATTCGTCCTCTTATAATTTCGTATAGAAATTCTCACCGATTTTATTATCAAGATAGACTTGACCATTTACCTTCAAAACACATAACTTGCTTTTCCCCAACCTTCTAGAACAACAGGTTACTGTAATTAAAGACAGGGTTAACCTTATTCATACTTTTGTAACATAGCTCGATGTATGTTCATCGGTGCATGAGGTCCGTTTATAATAGATTCTATACCTACTGTCGATGATAATAACTTCACCTCCTGACCTAAATATGTAAATACTCATCGCATTTCCATTCAATTCATATCCTTGTATATGTAAGTTTCTTTTTTATACTGTTCGGAAAATGAAATATAAAAAAGGGTCGATTTTTACGTAGATAGTGAATTATAAGAAGTAAAATAAATTAAGCCATGGGAGAGTCTCAATATGAACTAAAATTTATTGTAGTTCACCATTCTATGATAAATATAATGGAAATATTTCCATGTATTTCATTATAATTATTTTGACTCTCGTGCGGAAAATCAACCGCCTTTCTTTCTTACTCCGCTTTTACTGTGAATTGATTCTGATTGAGTTATGAGAGTGTCATAAGTATGCTAGACCGTAATGTAAGGACGCGGCTAGCATTAAATTGGTGACCCCTTTCCTAAGATATTTAAACGTTTAAGAGGTACCCAATTAGTACAAGTATCTACAGGATGTTGATTTAGTCACGAATCGGAAATAGGTCTCTTAAGGAAAGTTATTCAGTATGACGGGTAGAATCATTCAAATAATGGATGCAGGTGCTTATAATCCTGCAGTCCTGGTACACCTACGGTAATTAGTCACGCCTTAATAAAGACGTTCAAAAATAGCACATTAATTTACTTCGTAGAGTTATCGTCTAATGTTTAATGTCAATATTAATGTTTTTGTTAAACCAACTCCGTTAAATTAAAGTGTTAACCATGTCTGCTTAGTTATATTAATAGTGTGTTAATATGCGCGCTAAAACGCAGGTGGAGCAAAAGCATTACACTAATAAAGGAAATACATTATTCTGTTTGTTTGTCTATCTTTAACGATATTCACAAGGCTACCGACAATTGTAACACAATACCGAACTGTATCCTCTAATAACGAAAGGTTATAAGTAGAGGAACATGATACTTAAAATATGTTACCGACGGTTACAAACAGTGGAAGAGGAAGGGAAACCGTGCAATTTTATTCAGGATTTATGTTAATATGTTACAGAATATTGACGTTGAAATGCAAAATTATCAATTGAAACAACGGAAATACATGATTATGGTTCGTAAAATATAGCTTGATCTCTGTGACAGATGTCAAATACGTTTCATTTTGACATTATTTATTTGTATTTGACATCTGTCACAGAGATCAAGCTATATTTTATGAACTATAGTGAAATAGTGCAAATGTCAAAATTAATCTATGACAAGATATGGAAAACATAAAATTGTAATAAGTTAACTTTTGATTTTATAATCAATAGGTAATAATATCTTCAAACGGTGCTTGCATAAATTGCTGATGATAAAAAGAAAAAAAATTGGCAAAATTTTGATTTTGCCACTAAAACGATTCTAAAACACAACGTTATTGAATTCGCTTTTTACAAACCCTTTAAATATAATATAAAATCAAATATAATAAAATAATGAGTTCTCTATTTCAATAAGTATTACATACTAAGTATGGCTAAAATACTTACAATTATCTAAAATAATTTTAGCTAAAATACTTACTTTAAAGATCGAAAAACTTAAAAATTATTATCGATGCCTCTTTTAGCACAGTAGGTACCTAAATTTTGAAAGGATATTGTTATACTCGTATTTTGTTTAGGTAGGTATGTTTAAGTTTAGTTGTATACGGTAGCTACTTTTAAGCATCTAACTATTAAAAAATCTATTAACTCGTTATGTCCCGATTTGTCTAATCTAGATTTTTTTTAATAACGATATTTTGCATTCTCGTATTTCCTGCTTTCAATTATCATGAACACGCGTGTAACTTGGTAATTAGCCAAATTATAGATCAATGTTAGCGCTAGCGGAGGTTGGTCAGTAATTAGCACGTAAAATGATGAATAAGTAGGTACTTAAATGGCAAATTGGCACGAGATCGGCGACGACAATGTTTTGTATTCAGTTATTTTGTTACGCTGATCTATTGGAATATAACGACCTTTTTATTATTATTATTTCGTTATTTCATTTCATTTTAACTTCAGTTAAAAACTTGATGAATGCACTATCTCTTCTTCTTTTAAATTCTTTCAAAATAGGCATTCATCAAGTTTTTTGTAACCGATGTACAACCTACCTATTCAAAAGTGGTGGCAAATATATTGAAAGTAAACTAACGAAATACTTATATCGTGTTTTTTTATACATTTTTAAAACCCTTATTTCTTAGCTACATAATAAAGGGTACCTACCTCCAGTGGCATAGCTAGAGGGCAACCCCGAGGGTCTTTATGTAAATTTTTCATGAGTTAATGTTCAATAGCGTTCAATAAAAAACACTTACATTCATGAAAATACCCTTGGGCTTGCCCTCTAGGCACGCCACTGCTACCTCTGTGCAAAATTTCAGCTTTCTAGGTCTACTAAGGGTTTGGACAAAGCGTTGATGAGTCAATCAGTGAGTCAAGACTTTTTTTTTTACCCGACTACCGCAAAGCCACAAGGAAGGGTTATGATTTTATATGTAGCTGTATTGATTATAATTATATCTACACATATTATTTGCTTAGATAGTTAAATACATTACTGTATAGGTACATTCTTTAGTTTAAGTTATATTATTCCAGACAGTTGCTTCAAATTCTAAATTCTATTGTATAAACATTAGGTGCGATTGCAAATTATAAAACACCTTAGCATATGAAATAATTATTTTCATAAAATAAGAAGAAAATAAAATATACTATGTGTATGTGGTTACATGAGAATGGCGTATAGTAAGCAGATAATTGAAGCGCTGTTTTAATTAGAGTAGGTACCTATCAATATCAATTGTACCAATCAAAAATTAAAATGTTTTTTTCCACTGTCTTACGTTGCGTCTAACTGACTGTAAAAGAATTATGAACCTGTCGCGTAATTGTTTAGGATTTAAATATAGTTGTCAATTCGACTGACCGCAGCTGCCTACGTCGACTTTAATGCCAACCAATAATTTAATTACACAATCAATTAGTGCATGTTTTGCCAACAATCAGTTTATTATTATTGTAATAATTAACATAATTAAAAACAGTCTAGAATATACACAATATACACATTATCAGTTCGTAATACCTGCACGAGTAAAAATTAAACAATATAAAGTTATATTTCGATTTTTTAAATAAAATATGAGATTTTACATACTAAATAATCCTACTAATATTATAAATGTGAAAGTTTGTGAGGATGGATGTATGTATGGATGTTTGTTACTCTTTCACGCAAAAACTACTGAACGGATTTTGATGAAACTTTACAGTAATATAGCTTTTACACCAGAATAACACATGGCTACTTTTAATCCCAAAAACGCGGGCGAAGCCGCGGGCAGAAGCTAGTAATTACAATAAAATAATAAAACGTTTATTTTACATAATATTAAATAACGTTAAACAATAAAGTTAGTAAATGGCTTTTGAATATTTAAATGAGGGATTTTGTTTCGTCAAATAGTGGTGTGCTCAATAGAAAGATTTAAGTGTTTTTTACCACTTAATTCATTGTTTTCGGGACTCACGAATAGGATGTTCAATTATTATCTATCAATCAATAAAGTTAAGGCGAAGGTAAATGGTAACAGCCAGTTTTAAATCTCTTATTTCGCCGTCAAATAATGCAGGTTACTTGTGCAATTTTTTTATGTTAAACTAGAACATATATACATCATTATAATAAAACAAGTTTAAACGGATTAATCGCGTATATTACAGAGTTTTCCTGACGTTCAACCTGATGTAACATCTAGCGAAGATACTCTCACAACTTCGTGGAAAGTCTAACACATATGTGAAGGATTCTTATCATTTCGTCAGCCAAATAAAAGACCTAACACTGGCTGAAGATGAGGTGATGGTTAGTTTCGATGTACAGTCCTTATTCACTAACTTACCGGTTAAGGACTGCTTGGAAGTCGTAAAAAAGCGGTTAAGTGATCAAGACATGCCTTTACAATATGCAGAGTTGCTAGAACATTGCCTCACCAGCGGCTACCTATTGTGGGACAATGAGTTCTATCTTCAAATCGACGGTGTAGCCATGGGTTCACCAGTTTCCCCTGTGGTGGCCGACATCTTCATGGAGGAATTTGAAAGAGGAGCACTCCTATCGGCCCCGGTTATACCAAAGATTTTTAAAAGATACGTTGATGACACTTTCACTGCCCTGCCTCACAATAGGGTCCCTGCATTCTTAGATCATCTAAATTCCATACACAGTAAAATTCAGTTCACTATGGAATTAGAAAATAACAAGTCCTTAGCCTTCCTTGATATACGACTTATTCATAATCCCGATCATTCTGTTAGTCATACAGTATACAGAAAGCCTACCCATACAGATAGGTACCTTAACGGTGAATCTCACCACCATCCTAGTCAGTTAGCTACTGTGGCTAAATCTTTGTTACAGAGAGCACATGGCATCTGCGACGCCAACCATCTGGCAGGGGAACTTCATCATGTGAAGCAAGTTCTGAAACAGAACAATTTACGTGCTCCACATCCCCGTCGCAAAAGCCGCCCGAAGCCCATCTCAGTTGATCGTCGACCTGCTGTTCTACCCTTTATAAGAGGGGTCACTGACAAAATTAGTCATATCTTGAAGCGTGCTTCTATAAAAACCTACTTCAAGCCACATAGAAAGATTAGCCAATTTCTTAGACCTGTGAAGTGTCATATTCCTTTACAAGATGCAGGGGTCTACAAGATTGACTGTGATTGTGGGCTATCATACATAGGGCAAACAAAGCGCAGTATAGCCACTAGAGTTAAAGAACACATAGCTGACGTCAAAAACGTGCGCTCTACAAAGTCTGCAGTGTGTGAGCATGCCCTAGGCAAACCCAACCATTTCCTACGTTTTGATCAACCTCAAATCCTCGCAAAGGAGAACCGATATGTACCTAGAATGCTTCGCGAGGCTATTGAAATTAAAAAACATCCTAATTTCAATAGAGAGGATGGTTGGCAATTACCACCTGTTTGGAATCCAGTTCTTAAAATAATCAAGTCCCAAACTTCACACCGGACTACAAAACATCGAGACACCGTGAGCGATTATTGTGTGCATCGAAACGAGTACGATTCGAATAATATCGATTGAATCGATTGTGCGGGTAGATCGAGAATAATTTTTCTATAAATTAGCTGTCATGACGCCTACCACCTCAGTCGTCCTGCGACCACGAACGCTGCAAAGTGTTCGAAACGTCAGGAAAACTCTGTAATATACGCGATTAATCCGTTTAAACTTGTTTTATTATAATGTGTAATAATCGCGAAAACCTAAGACATTATTATATATACATCAATCGTACCTGTGAATATTTAACTATTGTAGTAAAATACTTAATGAAATAAATTCATGAATTCGTGTCTACCCAAAACATAAAAACGTAATTACTTTCAAATCGCTTAAGATATTTTCATGATTTGTTTTGTGTGAAAAGACTATGTTACTACCTATAATATTGCCTGTTACTTTTTTTTTATTTTATATTTTAGATACTAAAAAGTAATAATACGTCTAATTCTGCACAGCGCGCTCCTTGATAGGCGAGTCGTATTGCTCGGTGGATGTATGTCGCGTTGCTTGAGCTCAGCGCAGAACACTCAAGCTATACCGCCCAAATCACTCAAGGCCGTTGGCGTATACCGGGGCCTTAATAATGGAACATCATGTTCGTCAATATTGGTACCTACATCTTTATTAATTTCAATCTTTGACGCGAAGTGCTAATACTTACTAGCTTCCTTCCTTATCGATCTGATTAGCCATTTTAACCTAAGGAAATAATGCAGAAAACAATTATTTACCTACATCAGGTGTCAACTCAACTGTCTATTGAGTTGAAAGTATTTAAAAAATATACTTCTCATAATTACATAGTTTTTACTTTGCTTTATCTTCTTCCTGTTAATTAATTTATAATAACTTCCGTTTGGCAAATAGCAATATAAATAATTATACAAACCGCATTGATACTAGAATTTTCCAAGACTCATGTCATTAGAGGTCTAAAAAGTTCTAGAATTATGTCCACAGAATTCTTCATCGGTTGTCTTTCGCGATTGGATTAAATAGGTAATATGATTTATATTGAATAAACAAATATCAGTAGGCAGGTATCTACCTAATATCTTTACGTTGAAAGTCAAAGGGTTACAACCGTTACAAGTGTTACAACACTCTTACCATAAATAATAGAATTATCTATTTATATGCATTACAACAGAAAACAGGTATTTTACCTATACCTATTTACTAGAATTTGTAAAAATTTTCAATAGGGTAGACCGAGGCGAAACGGATCACAGGGCGAATCGGATCAAAATAAGAAATAAATTAAAATTAAAAATACCGCGCTTTACTGAACGCAGACACAGTGACATGTCACTGCTTCCCTTCTCCCCGCGTCAGTTTCCCTTCGTGGATTTTTGATACCACTCGTACTTTAGTACCGGTGACGCTCGCGGGCCATTCAGATGTGACACTACGTCAGTTTTTGCGCCAATTGTAAGGTACGTAATGACGATAACTTGTATTTTTGGTAAAAAAAATGTGGAATTGGGAATGTTTTTGTGTAATGTTATTCAGTAGGGATCAAATTTTGATAAACCTTATGTTTTAACTGTAAATTATAAACGGTATTTTGACTAAAGTAATTTTTATGAATCCATTGATATGGGGCGAATCGGATCAAGTCATTCAGGGCGAATCGGATCAGTCTTTAAATGACTTTTTATTCGTTTATAATCAATGTTTCTTTGTTTTAGATGGTTCGAAAATGTAAGAAAAATACTGACCAAGGTCAGTGGTCTCAAGAAAATATGAAAAAAGCTGCAGAAAAAGTTCTGACTAAAAATTTGCTCTACGTGCGGCTGCCTAGACCTACAATGTTTCTTATACAAGCTTACAAAGAAGAACAATTTTCTCCAGGGGTGTTATCAAGCATCGAGATGGTCAACAAACAATGGATGTCAACACTGAAAAAAAAATTGCTGATAGATAAAAAACACTGAGAAGAAAAAATCTGAAGATAAAGAAAAAGGGAAAGATAAAGAGAATATCAACATTAAAAAGAAGAATAAAGCTACACCTGGAATTAAAGTTCAGTTGTGTCAAGAGACTGGCTTTGCATTTATTGCTCTGAAAAATTTGTTCACCCGTCAACAGAGGACTGGATCCAATGCAATTCCTGTGAATAATGGTGTCATGAAAACTGCGCTGACAGAAACGGTGCGAAAGGACCGTACACTTGTGATTTATGTGCTCAGAACTGAGTGTAGTGATGACTGATGGTTAATCTAGTTTTAAGTATGATTATAAACACATTTATGTGAGATTTTTATATATTAAAGACTAATGAATGTTAGATCCGATTCACCCCAAATTTTGGGGCGAATGGGATATTTGCCATAGTTCCGTTTTTTTTTAAAATAAAAATGAAAACGTTAGTGTTAAATAATGTTAAGCATGTTAAATGATACTAAAAAAAGTACTGATTAAAGCAAAATTATTAAATACTGTGATTCTTTGATAAAAGTAGTTCTTTTTTTACTTCAAAGTCAAATTGATCCGATTCGCCTCGGTCTACCCTATATTATATTATTATTTGAATAGCCCTAAATTATTACCTACCTATATGTCGTTTTGAATAGGACCACATACTTGAATAATGAATACCTACATATATGCTTAACCTATCTATATGCTTAACTTATCTGCTACACGTTATTTGAGCAGGTGTCTCAGCGTTTTTTTCAAAAAAAATACCTAACCCGAGGGCCACGAAAACGACGCTCCAAGCGAATTCGCCTTGTGCGTCCAAGCGTCTAAAACAAATGTAGGGAAATTCGCTGACGCTTGCAGTGTTTACTTCGTGGCCTTGTAGAACATTAGACGTATACATTTCTTTTTAACGCTCGACGCTGACGCTTGCAGCGCAAGGCGAATTCGCTTGGAGCGTCGATTTCGTGGCCGAGCCATTACAGTGTTATCTCAGACGTCAGCGGGATTATACAAAATAGAGGTTTTTAGTAATAAACTGACACAAAACATAATTCTTCGAATTGGACTGGGCAAAAGGAAACAAATTAACTTATTTTTAAACATGGTAATTTATTTAATGTAGATAGGTATGGATGAAACTCTAAGATGAAAATTTAGAAAAAAAAATATCCCTTCATGGTCTTTGCGATTTTTTCTCTAGCTAGATTATGGATTCGGCAGTGTTAGCCTGGTGGTTTAACCATGTGCCTCCCACGGCGAATGGTTCGAGTTCGATCCCGAGGCAGGCACCGCTGACTTTTCGAAGTCATGTGCGTATTAGAAATAAATTATCACTTGCTTTAACGGTGAAGGAAAACATCGCGAGGAAACCGTGTCCTAGAACCAAAAATGCGAAAAACTTGTGACGTCCACCAACACGCAACAGCGCCTGCGTGGTGGACTACGGCCCAGTCCCTCTCACAGAGGAGGCCTGTGTCCCAGTAGTGGGAACATTATAGACCGATTTTGCTTTATGCTATGGCTCCAGTAAGACATCTACTTATAGATTTAGAAAACTTACCTACCCCTCTTCTTGAAATCATCTAGTATCTCGTATCGGTATCTCGTGTCACAGATATAAAAAGTTATTCATATTTTTGCTAGCTATTAACAATAGTGCTTATGAAATTTCACAGTTCTTCAACATGATTGGGTAAATCCCTAGTATTCGGGGATTATTCCCACTACTAAAATAACTACAAATAATTTAAAATGTCATCATTTATATTAAGTTCCGGATGTGAATATTATCACAATGAATCATACAAAAGCATTGTTTCAATATTAGCATTATAAACATACCTAAGTAGGTATATGGACGAAAGGATGACGAATGTCCTGTCCAACAAAACATTGATAAATCTGTTGTTTGTGTTTTTTTTCCTTAGTAAACCATGCTTTTATGGTGCAAATTAGGTGTTGAATAACTAATTTTATTTTAATTATGATTATGATATGTACCTCCAGTTTGATAAATAGTTTCTTTTGTTGGTAAGTATTGATCAAATAAAGGAGTATCTGCAGTCTGTAATAGATTACTCAATTATTTATTTATACTATTATATACATATGTTTGTAGCTTGGAAGTCATTGTAGAATTGGGCTATAAAGCAAAATAAAAATAAATTGGATTTTATTTTTAATTTTTAAATAAACGTGTCTATAAACGTCAATCACAACGTTTCAACATACATTATCTAATTCCTAACAGATTGAGACACTTTTTACAAAACAGTCCAATTCTATTCACTACATAGCCAATCCCAAAAACACGAAATAAAAAAAAAACTCTGATCGACTGTTCCATATAACACAGCATGTAACAAAACCTCTGTTCAATCCCAAAGAGGGTCATTAAGCTCATTATTAAGAATATTTCGTGGGTTAAGAACAAGAGTAGCGTAAGGGCAAAATAACAACTTCACAGGAGGACCGAAAAACAACTCCAATTTGCCTACCGTTATCTTGTAGCTCTTTTATGGCAAAATCTATAGTAGTTATATATCTGATTTTTACTGATAATAAAGCTTTATTTATCGGCTACAGAATAGTGTAACTTTTTGGTCAGTCAAAAAACGGTTTCATTTTAATAAAGTTTATTTTTCAAAAAATGGTTAAAAAAATCCCATCCTTACGTTTTTTTGGCAGGGAGAAAAATGACGGAAGCGCACGAAACAAGGTCACATAAGCAGTAACGGTCCTTTACGTTTATTTGGCACGCAACAAACTAAGGCTACATAACCAAACTGACAAGATACGTTATTTGTTCGGTGTCCCATTCGCTCTGTAAATCGAGTTACGATCGTTGTGCTCGTAACTTTTTTGACAAAATAATGTCAAGATTATTAAGTAGAAACACTTCATTTTGGCAATAAAGAAATATATTTTTTTTTTATATTTTATTGTTGTACTAAGGAATTTGCACACTACATCGCTCCAGTTTTTCGGCACATAAAAATATGGGGATTAAAAAAGCGAATGGTGAACAAAATTTTTTTTTGTATTTTTGCCCTTACGCTACTCTTGTTCTTAACCCACGATTTACTATGGGATCAACCCTAAAATAGCGAAAAAATAATTACTGTTTCATCAATGACGTTGTTTCATAGGTACCTACATTTGTCACATAGGTAAGTAAATCTATAAAATGTATGGAACAGCAGTCTTTTTTTGCGATTTCCGGGTTGTATCATACAAAATATTGTTCATAATGATGAGTATGGCCCCCTTTGGGATCGAACAGTGTTTTATAAAAGTTGCTTTGCAGTCAGCGAAAAACCACTCGTGTGGCCATAATTTTTTATAAATACAAATTAAAACTACTGTACGTGACCGTAACGAGACATGCATACTAACTACTAACCAGTGACTAATGTCGTTGTTTTGTCTATTTTTCTTTCCGTTTGGTCTACTACCCGAGATAATAAGGTACAATGAACTTGCTATCACTACGGTACATAAAAAAAGTAATTCGTGAAACTCCAGCAATGTTAATTGTTATACTTTATCTTCTTTTTGAACTGATTGCTTCTAGTTAGAGAGGGGGGTGATATTGTAGATATATTTGTATAATTAAATTACTGTATTTCTTACATTACTTTTCTTTCCTTGCAGAAAACAAGAAAATTTTAAAGAATGTGTCGGGAAGCTTCAAGCCAGGACAACTGACGGCCATCATGGGCCCTTCTGGAGCCGGCAAAACTACTCTTCTCAACATTCTGGCTGGTTATTCGTAAGTGTTACCGCTTACCATACCGTTAAAAACTTCTGTTTTCTCATATTTCACTATTGTACATGGTATCAGTAGGTACCTATAATCTGCACAAGATAAAAAAAACATAATATATCTTGAATCGACTTTGCCTCAGTGCAAGTGCCGTAATATTAAATCGTGCTATGTATATTATATCCAATTCAAATGCAAAAACTAGTCAACTATGACAAAGTAAAAAGACTTTTTTTAATTTTCTTTTTTATTGTATTGGCTTCTCTTCACCCTATAGCCACTGAATGTACCTATAGCTATACTGGATTGGATTGGTTCAATCGTTGGTATATATGTGCAATATTTTGGGTTATGAAACATTCCGACTTCTTATTATGACACTTAGTTAAAGCTGGTGTCAAGGCTTGAATGATAAACACATCAACTTTATAAATATAATAAGCCGGTACTCTATTGCTAAATTCCCATATGTGTGTGGTAATCTTGAATAAATATAACTCATTATAAGCATCGAAAAAAACAATAAATGTATGTAGTTGTATACATCTTTTTACACGTAACTGTCTGAAGAACATAGTTGCCGCTTACTATTCTGTCATCGTTGGCCATTTTTGTCACATTATCACTTCCGTGCCTTCAAAAACATTATACATATGGGTACTCTTGCCATGAGAATACCTTGATACAGTCATGAGTATTTACAAGTACACAGATTTACTATCGCAACTATATTAACTTTGGGAGATTAAATAAAGTAGAATTGCATACAACTTGCAACTTGTATGCAAGTAACTTGCATAATGGAATCGCGCCTTTATGGAGGAAGTGGGCCGTATTCTACCTTGCGGGCCAAGTGCCAGGTGGCGATTGTTGTAATAGTACATACTTGCATGCCGGTTTCCTAGTGATATCTTTCTTCACCTTTCTTTCGACCCTACAGACTACGACTTGTAACTGTAACTCAGGGCCGTTACCACCATGGCAGGCCACCAATGCACCATTTATGTAGTTTATTATTGACCAATTGCATGGAATAATTTAATATGCAACTAATACAACATGAGACTCGACGAATCTGACTTTCAGTAGGTACCATTCCATAACTCCGTATAATGCAAGATAGGTACCTACCTATCTTTCGTTATTAAAGTAACTAAATAACAGAGTAGATAAATAAACCCATATAATTCGTCCATTAGTAGCATCTGCACATAAAATAGACTACTTTAGGCGTCATACGCATTGCCAGGCCTCCGTCACTCCATGTACTTGCGCGCCATAAGTGCCTACCGCCCAGCCGAGCGGTCTCGGTCCGCCGGCGGATCAAATTCAGTGCGGTTTTCGCAAGCGAAGCGCGCGCACGCCGTTCAATTTTAATAGTGCTGTTCGTTCGTACGCAATTGTTACGTTCGTAATTTCTTCTTTGATGTCGGTGCTTTTTCGATTCGTAATTACCAGCTGTTAGCACTAACATAAAAAAAAAAAAAACAAATTATTTCTTACGGCTTAGTGCTTTATTTGAAGTCGGTTCTCTTTTTTTAAGGCTTTTTTTTTCATTTCTAGTGAACATCTCCGAAGATCATCATCAAACTAAGAAGTATTATACTTATTTTAAAACGTTCTCCTAAATGTAACAAATCCTTTTCTGAAAACCGCATCGATATCGGTTTAGCCAAACGCGAGATTATCGCGCACAAACATACATACCTACAAACCATACAAGTCAAACTTCTCAGTTTGGCCTGTATGTCTGATCACCTCCTTTTTTTTAAGTTGGTTAAATATTTTATAAATGATAAAATTTTTAACTCATAAAAGTCACATAAAAGTCAGAACATATTCACAGTTCTCAATAACATAGATAAAAAGTTATGTTAATTTAATTTTATCGAAGAGGCAGCCCTGCGATTACTGTGGAATCGCGCGGTGCGAAGCAATCACTGCTGTACGCTTGAGCATTTAGGCGCATTTTAGCATACAGTGGTTGTTGACGCGAGGGAGTAGGCAATTATCGTAATAGGTATTGGAAATTTTCTACTGAGTGAAGTATCTGTTACGTAGTAACTATTCAGTAATCTGTGGCATTGCCTCGTACTCGTGCCACGTGACGGGACGCGAGATCGCGGCACAGATGGTCGCGGTTCTTAGCGTTGTATGCAAATAGCTCAGTTTCTATAGACGCGCCAGGTGACGAGGTGCGGGACTGCATTTTTAGTATGTGCGACCATGCATGTTTTCTAAACAAACTGGGCTACTTGCATACAACGCTAAAAACCGTGGCTCCGCACCCTATCGCATAGCTCAGGGCAATGTGTAAGATGCTTTATAGAAACATTTGATTTCATAAACTAGTTCATAAAGTATAACTACAGATTTTATTAAATAGGAACCGAGTATTAACTGTCTAAGTACTTAGCTGGAAACCTAAACATTAGTCATCCTACATAAAATATGGCCGTTTATGTATTTGTATGACGTATGACTACACCATGCGGCACGATTTTCATTTACGTATATAATTATATACTGCTGTATTTATTTTTAACTTTGGTGACCCATTGTTGAATATGGACCGATTCTGTTTGTTTCACGCTTCTGTAATGTTAATGTTTTGCTTTACGAATATAAATTATAGGTAATTTTTCAGATGAATAGATATTCGAGGCTTGGTGATCCACTTTTGTCTAATCTATAAGTACGGTAATAAAATCGTAGAAGTCAAAAAGTCTTTACCTATATGGGAAATTATAATTCCTGAAAACCGGCTATGGGATACTAGAAAAAATCAAAACAAAAGTAAAAAAAAAATGTATCTGCCTAACTTTTTGTCACCTCATCATTTGTGTAAACAGGTGAATGGATTTTAATGAAACTTTTACCGTTGTAAAGCTACTAACCTAACTTAAAATTGAGGTAGGTAGGTAGGTACATTAATTTATCTCGATTTATCAAATAAATCCCGAGATAGAACTTAACATCCCACTTGTATGCGGCCCCATACAAAACTTTCATAGGTACCTAATTGGTTGTTTTTTTCAAAAGTATGTCATTTAAAATGTTTTTTTTTGTTGGCTGGTGATGATGTGACGTGAAGATTGGTCAAGATTTAAGGGTAACAGAGATTAGGTAAAGGTGCAGATTGGTGATGTGTGATGGTGTTCGTTTTTCCGACGATAACGCGGGCGCGGGTACAGCTGATGTTATGAAAATAGTCAGATAAATACCTAAATAGAGTATTGAGAATATTAAAATAAAGTCATAAGTTATTACGGCACTTGGTCAAAACAGTCACTACAGTCCACTGAATTATATTTGTATATTTGGTATTAATTTTATAAAGTAATTTTAAATTAGCAGTCAAGTCCACTTACCAGGAAATTAGCATGCGTCACTGTGTTTACTGTAATTCACATAATAATTTTAATATTCGTTTACTTAAATACATTTAAATGTACTCATAAAACACGTGAACACTTGAATAATTGGGTACAACAACCGAATTATTGTCTGGTCAAACATCAGCTGTTGTTTTTTTTTATAGTAGGTACGCGCAATCTAAGTTTACCAGCCTGATACCAGGCTCTCCAGAGGTTTGCACAATATGGTATAAAATACGCAGAAACAGGTACTGCAACGCCATTTGCACGAATTTAAACTTGGATTGTGCGTAGGTACCTACCTTTATTGTCATAGTCATCAAAACATGATTACATTTCTTTTTAACCGACTTCAAAAAAAGGAAGAAGTTCTCAATTCGTCGGAAGTTTTTTTTTTACTTTTGTTTTTTTCTTTGGAACAACATAGTGAAACTGACTAGTGAAACTGTTTCTGAAATTTTTGTTTTTTAATCAGCCTAAATAGTAAAATCATTTTTCTTATACCACTGCACCTGCTGGCTGAGGTGTAAAATCAAAAAGAAAGAAAACTTGCTGACTAAAATCAACGCAAACATTTTGATCCAAACTAGAGGTCGCATGTTATAATTATGTTTTGTAAGAATATTTCACTTTGCAAAAGAACCGCATGAAAATCAGAAAATTATGCACAAACATAAACATTATGCGTTTGAGATTCCTCTACTACTCCGTCGTGTGTAATAAAATGATAATAAAATAAACAAAAATAATAACACAAAGTCCTGCGGTTTTATTGTTGTCTTGTTACTAATGATTAATGTATTTAATAATGTAATGTGATTAATAATACTAGGTAGGTATGACAAAAAGATTACTACATGGGTACTACATTTGTCTTGTCTTTATTGTGCAAGCTTACCACTTGTTTTGCAACATATTCATAGGTAGTCATTATTAATTTATTTTATACCCACTTCACTGTGATAATGATTATTGACGCTTAGGTAATAATTTAGTAAGTTAATCTTAGGCCCGTATTCCAGAACGATACTCGAGCACCGATTTCTCCTTGAGCATAGATTGAACTAGTTTCAACCAATCAAATGGCTTTAAATGTATGCTCAAGCAGAGATCGGTGCTCGAGTATCGTTCTGGAATACGGGCCTTAGAATCTTTATGGCCTTGTAGTTTTGTTTAAAACTATTACGATACAGGACAATATTTTTCAACTAGGCGATTATGCCTTTGCGATTTGAATGCACTAATATTTGAGGTTTTAATTAACAATGCATTAGATCTATAATCATATTTAAATCTCATAAGTATTTAATATACCTAATCTTAATAACGCAACGAAGACCAATCATTGATCTGTGAATACCTAATGCATTATTTTAGAATCCGCCTTTTTACACTTTACAGTTTGATTCAAATTCGGTTGATATTTCTTGTTTAAGCTAAAAATAATATAAAAAAATAGGTGCAAACAGACATGTTTTTCGTCCAAACCTTTTGTACTTTATCTTCATCGTTATTTTCTTATTCTCAGAACCCGTGGCGCAAAAGGCGAGATATCCGTCAACGGTATATGCGCGTGCGCTTCAAAGTCAGCGGGCCGCGGCGGTGCGCGCTACATCCGCCAGCACGATGACCTGCGCGCGCACCTTACTGTATATGAAGCCATGTCTCTTGCCGCTGCCCTTAAACTGGCCGACTTCACGCCGAGTGAAAGGAAGGAAAAGGTACAACGTGTGAATATTCTATTGAGATGTTGACTATGGCACTTCTCTAGATGCGTCCTATGAAAAAAAAATCTGCATCTATATAACGTCACAGACATTTTTTTATTTTTATTTGGTAATAGGCTTGCGTTTGACCAGACATTTTAAAACGATGGGTTTTTTCAGGTCCACGAGGTCCTTGCCCTATTAGGCCTGAGCAGCACATCAATGACCCTCTGCCGTGACCTCTCGGGAGGTCAGAGGAGACGTCTTGCCGTAGCGTTAGAACTTCTCTCCGACCCTTCGCTTATGTTCCTGGACGAGCCTACCACGTAAGCAATTACATAAAATTATATTTTTCACAAATAGAGATAGGTTAGGTATTAAATAATATAAGAGATTTCAAAAACCAACTCACGCGGACGGGGTTTGAACCCGAGACCTTTGCCGAACTGTGACACTGCTCTTAACCATAGAGCTACCGCGTCCCATCTGTATCAGTTGAAATTTGAAATCTCTTTGAATACGCCTCTTACGAGCGTTGGTGACATCTATCAGAAACTATACAAGGTCGCGGATCAGATTTTTGTTCCATAACGAACGTAATTTTAATCAAATACGAAACGATTGAATCATATCAGTGTAACCTGTTAATCATACTCATGGTCAATTATTGCCCGTTCCAAACTCAAATTGGATACTAAAATAAATACTACTTTCTCAGTCTCAATCACTGCGTTGGTAGAGATTAAAATAGCGAATACTAGCGATACCCTGTCTTTGATTTTCGTGCGTCAATACAACATCCTAGGTCTACGTGCCAACTGACGCCAACGATGAGATTCACCGATTAGATATGCGGTTTGTTTTGTCAAACAATGGTGTATTGTCACAAAAATCTGCCACGGACGGGACGACGCAAAATTTCCATGGTTTTTACTTGCCATAAGGAAATCCTTAATAGCATGTGTGATAGGCTTGACATTGGAGTTTATGTCCCATCCTTCCATCTGTAATGTAAACAAGAAGTTTAGTGCTTGACGTAGGTAATCATTACCTACCAAAGTATCTAATTAAAAATAGGTATTATAATTGCTAGTGCACCACAATATTCAACATGCGTGACAACTGTGACAAGTATTCTTATTTCTACGAACAATGCAATTATAATTAATGATGCTGTGAAATATATAAGAGATTTTCAAAAACAACTGTCACAGGCGGGGTTTTGTCCCGCGACAGTCCTACGTGTCCAAACCCCGCCTGTGTCAGTTGTTTTTGAAAATCTCTATAACATTAAATAAGTATAACATGGCTATAACATATTTAAAATTCGCAAAAAATATACATTATTAATGCTGTGTCATAATAATTATTATTTATCTCTTTTCTACAGCGGCTTAGATTCTTCAGCATCAACGTCTCTGATAGCTCTCCTGAACAACCTCGCCAGGGGAGGCAGGACACTCATTGCGACCATCCACCAGCCTTCAGCCCTCATCTTCGAGAAGATCGACTCGGTATACTGCTTGCAAGAGGGAAGAACCCTGTACAATGGACCCAGAGTCAGTCTCGTGCCGGCTTTAGCCAGCGCGGGACTGCGGTGTCCACCTTATCATAACCCGGCCGATTTCTGTGAGTATATAAATTACTAGTATATTAACTAGCTGTTGCCCGCGACTTCGTTTGTGTGAAAATAAATGAAAAGTAGCCTATGTGCTATTCCAGACTATACAGGGTGGCAGGTTAGACAGTGGAAATATTTTAAGGGGTCATTGTATTCATCATTATGAACAACTTTTACTATGGGGCCAAACCTGAAATCGCGAAAAAAAATCAGCGGTTCCATACATTTTGTTGAGTTATGTGAACATAAATGTATGTAACAGCTGATTTTTTTTTTGCGATTTCAGGGTTGACCCCATAGTAAAAGTTGTTCATAATGATGAGTACAATGACCCCTTAAAATATTTCCACTGTCTAACCTGCCACCCTGCTCTGTGCCAAATTTCATCCAGATCCGTTCAGCCGTTCTGGTGTAATTGAGTAACATACATCCATCCATCCATCTATCCATCCATCCAAACTTTTGCATTTTTAATATTATTATACTATAGATTAATTCAACCTTATTATTTCATGTCCACTGACTATGCTAAATACATGGATATAAGTGACACATTAGGTTCCTAGTAGGTACCTACGGTTATCTGTACATCGGTGTACACGTATCGAATATTTAAATAGGTACCCATAAGGTCTGCAGCCATGTACAATTACACGTATACATCTACCACTCGTTGTATATACGTATAATAGTCCATCTTACCATTTAAGATTGCCGAAAACTATTGTAACTAATTTACGAGCAATTTATATATAAATTATTAGATTGCTTGAGTATAATTTTAATTAAATGTCTCTTCTACCAAATATTGTGGCTGGTGTAAAGCAATTTGAACTTTACAGCCTATAACAATAGCGAAGGGTGAGGGGAAGCCGGTACAATAAAATAGTCATGAAATTATAAATAATTTCGTTTTACTTATGTCATACCTAATCGCCTATTCAGAATATTTAATAGAGTGAATAAACGATACAATATTATGATTTTCAGTCTAAAGTCCGCCGCTGAATATGAAATTCTCCATAGATATCGCTTAAGTCGGCTATAAGAGAATATGACCGGTCACATTTAGCAACGTGATTAGTGATCACACTAATAATATTGTTATCAGCGTAAATAAAGATGCTGCAACCCGGCCTATTGACATCATGCCTTAGTTGTCACAGCAAAAACCTGTACTAAAATGAACACGAAACAATAAATAAGTACATATTTACATTTTTAATAATATTGTGAAGATTTTGACATTGTTTTCTACGTGTTATTAGTGTGTACGGACATTAACCGCTGATAGGGATATTGAATATAATGTCATCCGTAATTTAATGATAAAAAACCACCACCAAACCGGCCAAGTGCGAGTCGTACTCGCGCACCGAGGGTTCCGTATCATATTTGGACGTATAAAGTGAAAAAATCCGGACCGCATAACAAAGTTTGTTTGTGAAGGAATTTTGATGATTTTGAAAAAACTGTACTAGTTAGGAACATCGTTTTATTTTTGGTGCCATATTTGGGTCAATTCCTATCAACTTGAATTATTTTAGATTTTTCGCCCCGCAAACTTCGGAGATAAGGGGGGGGGAATGGTATTTTTTTGGACATTTTTTATCATATATATTTTGGTAATGTGCAGGTCAAGCCCTTTCATATGATATGTCACTTGACCTAGTAACCCCACTTTCAAATTTCGGACCCCCACTCCGGCCCCTTTTGCAATAAAAATAAAAATATTTTTTGACTTTTTTTATTTGCAATAAAGTTGAACAAGCATTCTTTATAACTGTTCCAAATTTCAAGTCGATAGCATAAGTAGTTGCTGAAATAAGCAGGTGTGACAGACAGACAGACAGACAGACAGACGAAGTCGCACCATAAGGGTTCCTTTTTTACCATTTTGGTACGGAACCCTAAAAACTACAAAGCATACAAAATGAAACATTACATTTAGAAAAGGATGTATGTACTTGCCTTTTTACCCGACTTCGGCAAAGCCAAAAGGAAGGGTAATGATTTTTTAAAATTGAAATTTGTAAAAAAAAGTTTATATTTTTTTTTTGCTAAAAACCATCTTTGAAACCTGGGTTTACCTCCTAAAATATTTGCCATTATTAATTTAAGACTATAAATACATTTAAAAATATCACAGGCTAATTTATACGTGACCTCTAAATAGATTTAGAATAACTAGGTAGGTAAGGTAGAAGTACGTATTCCCGGTAGAGTACCGGTAACCGGTAAATAGTCAGTTTTTTTATTTTTATACCTTTCTACCAACCATAATTTAAAGTTTTTGAATGGCAATACATTCTTGGTTATATTTTGTTCAATTGTATTGGAAACACAGACCAATAAACGTTATGGCGCCGAAGCTGTACACATCAAAAGTGTAAGGATCCAAAAATATTATAAAAAGTCAAAGTTCTCTTAGTGAACAACAACACCACCACGTAGTGTTGGTTAGCTTGCCATGCTGCTGCGTAAAACGTTAGGGTAAGAGTGTTATTTTACTAAAATATTTAAGTGAATTATCTAGCGATATAACCTATAAATTTAAGTGAATTTAATTGAAAAGTAAATATATTTGCATATCACATCTATTGGTACTCACAAATCCCTACTTGACCTAGTACCCGGCAAAATCATAAATATTTTTACCGGATATTGGTACACTCATCAACCCAGTAATACTCCTTGTACCGAAATCCGTTAATGTATACTTATTGCCTTGAAATAAATCTCATTTTTCTTTGAAACTGTTACTGGGACATAGGTACATGAACGTTGCATCTAACCTTGTTTGTTTTGTAAATTTGTGGATTTGATTAGTTTTTAACCAAATTCAAAAAGGAGGCCCTGTTGTTTCGGTAGTCATTGACTGCCTTTGATGCTTTTGTGCCATCGACTTCCAATGCTGATACTGGGAGTTTCTGGCCATAAGGCCATTAATAAAGCATCATAAGTCAAAATGTCTATAGTATTTGGTTTTTGGTTGGTCGCGGTTGTAATCTTCAGGTAATAGGTACTTGTATTATGGGAGTATTTGGCGGTGTCTTCATATTTTCGGATGTGTTGCTTTTACTTTGTGCGTAGTCAGGAGTTGTCATTAGCTATTATTGATGTCGCTTGGATTTCCTTTGGAAGTATCGGAGATGTCTTACCTGGAGGTTTATATGAACGGATTATTTGCTTGAAAATGACATTTGAGTCATAGTTGACAGAACTGGTGTCTTTGTCTGCACTAATTCAACAGACGAGTCCGTGAGGAGAACGATGGCTGTGTCATGGTGTCAGTCTCAAACAGACTTGACGTTGTTTCTGTATTAGGAAGAGACACTGCTGATGCCATTCCAGTGTTTGATTTAATTATTTTTTTATGTATTCGATAGGGTTCGAGGCTATTGTCCGGATCACTTGACCTGTTAAATGGAATCTTTTTGGAGTTTCTTTCATTGGAGTTCAGAAAAGGGCACTGGCAGACGCCCATAGAACGCTGGGCCTCAGATTGTGTAAGTCGGTACAGATATGAAATTAGTTTGGTGTGATCGAGTATTTCAAGAGTATTTAAATTCATTTTTTATTTGTTTTTGTACGTAATTGGGTTAAAGAGAAATATTCTTATTTCTGACAGTGAGGTTAAGTATGGTGTGAATGATCCAGTGACGTACAGCCCGACTAATGAGTTCTCAATTCAAAGGTTTTAGTTGCTGTCACTATGATATTCTGTGGAAGCACGCGCCAGCCAGCATGCACCCGTTTTTGTTTTAGTGGTTTTTTCAAAATGTCAATGGCATAATCATTTTATTTCTTATTTATTTCGATTTTTGATTCCAATTCTTAATCTTTAAGATAAATTAGGCAAAGAACAATTAAAATATATTTTTATTTTTGGTTAAGCTTTTATTACTGTACCATATCAAGCCTAAAACTGCCGACGTCCTTTGAGTCCAAGATGTCAATAAGTCCTATGAAGTTACCAATATTGCCGAATGATGGAGATTCGTTGATATTAGACGTTTCTTGAGCAGATAATTGTGTTAAACTCGTAGAACCATTAGGTATTGAATCTGTCTGAAGATAAAAGTGGAAATCCTAAATAATGGAAATCCTAAATAAATTGTGGAAATCCTAAATAATGAGCCTTCACCGACTTTGGTCAAGAAGAAAAATCTGGTCCTGGAAAAGAAACACAAAACAGACCCTATTTAACAGGTCAAGTGATCCGGACAACAGCCTCGAACCCTATATATATCACTTCTTGCAAAATAATTAAATCAAACACTGGAATGGCATCAGCAGTGTTTCTTCCTAATACAGAAACAACGTCAAGTCTGTTTGAGACTGACACTATGACACAGCCATCGTTTTCTTCTTACACGAACTCGACTGTTGAATTATTGCAGGCAAAGACACCAATTCTGTCAACTATGACTCAAGCGTTATTTTCCAGCAAAGAATCCGTTCATATAACACCTCCTGGTAAAATATCTCCAATACTTCCAAATAAAATCGAAGCGACATCGCTAATAGCTGATGACACAACTCCTGATTACGCACAAAGCAAAAGCAACACATCCGAAAATATGAAGACACCGCCACATACTACCATAATAGAAACATGAACAACCTATTTTTATAGTATTATTACCTTTAATTTGTCTAAAATACATTTTTATTAAAAATAATGTGTTTTCTTTGGATAGGTATAACCTACGTATGTACAATTATATTTTTACTAGCCTTTGTTTTAAAACACAGAAATAAATAAATAGGTAGGTACTTTGAACTTTATTGTCAAGCAATAGAGTTCAAATTCGCGGTAAAAATTAACGGATTCCGGGACAATATAACGTTTACTAGTACAAATCTACCGGGTACTGGTACAATTGGCCGTTTTTTACATTTTTTTGTGATATTGTGTATTAATAATTATATGATTAAAAAAACAATTACCACACAAAAACTAGAATAAATGAACTATCTAGTCATGCAAATTTCTTTTTTGTAAGTTAACTAGCTTTTGCATAGCAGACCTGCAAAGTCAGCGAAGTTCAAAACTTCACGGATACTGGGCCGTTTACCTTACCTAGTCTTTGTTACAAACCTGACGATTACGAGAATAAAACTTCAAGGTATAATTTTCATTGTAATGCTTAATTGCCCGCAGCACGATCCGACACCACATTTATAACATAATTACATCTTTAATCATTTTAATATTTAACTGTCACTTTTATTAACCTTTTGTTTATTTAATAATCCGTGAGAGGTTTAACATCAACCTAAGTTTTATGTAACCTCTAATAGAAAGTACCTAGTGGGTGTCTCACCTACTTTTCCTGTTTTGTTCGAACAGAATTCGTCCTATACGCTTGCTTATTTTCTCCACGACCTAAGGTGGCCCTACTCTATAAATATTCCTTACTTAATATCAATACACACATAAGAATTAGCTTTTGAATTCAATTTGATCTTTGTAAAGCGTATATTTTTAGATAAACTGCCATGAGCGTTTCTTATGTTTTATTATACACTCTATGATGTGTCTGTGTAGAAGATACACAATAATATTATGTAAGTAATCCTACTCTTTCAGATCTTTATTCATAATCTAATCTGTTTCTAATGTTTTAAATGTTTTAATACATTTATTTTGTGATTCAGATAAGATAACATATTTATTCACTTTCACACATAATTAGGCACCTAGGTACATAAGTCATTAACTCCCGATATAGGTCGTCCCCGTGTTTCAGGAGTTAGTTCCTTCTCCAAACTTGTAAGGGTTTGTTGAAATGACAATAAAGGCTCTCTTAGACTAGGTCGACTGCCACCTTCGTTTACCGCATGCCATGTTGCTGAGGCTGCAAATTGTAGTCGTCAAACGACTAAATGCTTACTCTGGGTCGGTTGCCGCATTCGCCGGGTAAACGAAGTCGACCTGTCGACTAGTGTAAGAGAGCCATAATAATCATCATCCGCCTGATTACTGTTAAAATGTGTGTAGGCCACCCTCCTATACAATAGGGATGTTGAATATATTTTTTTTATTGTGAATCTGTAAACTATTTGAAAAAAGATAATTAACACCAAAAAAACCGATGAAACATCTACAAAATTGGCAAAGTTATAAGCGTTTTAAATGATTTGCTAGACACGGACGGCATGCATGATAAGTGACGTAACACCACCTATGTCCGCTTCGCGTGACAAAGACGGAGCGATACTCCCTCCAAAAACTTTAAAAGCGTCTATGTTTTCCATTTAGTGATAATTTTTTTTTTTTTTTTACTTTTTTGTTATTCCTATTCCTTCTTTGGAATAAAATAATTTATTTGTACTTTTTTAATAGTAGTCCACTACCGTATTATGTAATCTTACTCTTTAAAACGCATATTATTTTTACGACGGCTATGATAATAGACCAGGAAGTATATAAATACATCATCTTTTTATGTACCATCACGTTCTTTCACCGTAATGACTAATGACATAATCAATCCTTTATCGATACTGCATCGATACCTACTTGGCGTCAACAAAATCTGCATTTTTAATAAGCTTAAGCTAAGCACATGATGAATTAATTATCATTGATTATTAGGAATCGAAGTACATAGATTGCCATACTTATTATGCAGACGATTCTTGTAGAGCACACTAATAGTACATAATTATACTTAAATCATAGATAAAGAAAGCATCTCATCACTAGACCCCGCGAGGTCACAAGTAAGCACAAGTTCGTTCGTGCATGGAGTACTGCTCGCATCTTTGGGATGGCTCAGCCAAGTACCAGCTTGAGGCGTTGGAGTCCATTGAGAAGCGTGCCAAGAAGCTCATCAACAACGACTCGCTTGTTCAGACCAAGCTCTTAAGTCTTGAGTATCGGCGCAAAGTTGCTAGCCTATCGGTTTTTTATCGGATAAATTTCGGAGAGTGTGCTTCAGATCTGCATGATCTAATTCCATCCTGCCCTTTTTTCTATCGGACGGCCAGAAGCACGAAAAAGCGCCATCGGTTCATGGTTGATATACCAAAAACCCGAACGAAGCGCTTTGATTCCACTTTCATTGTGAAAACCGCCAAACAGTGGAATGCGCTGCCCGAGTGGGTGTTCCCCGATAGGTGTCTTCAAGTCACGAGTGAATCGGTTTCTTCTAGGCAAGCGTGCTCCATCGTAGACCGCATCATCGCTTAAGGCGCTATGGGTTCACAAAACGCTAGAATGAGCTCTAGAATTTTTCATTTTTTTATAAGATTTCTTACAGTTTCCACCCAGAAAAAAATATATGGTATACTTAAGCATATTAGCTAGTGAAATCATTAATTCAATACACGATATGAATAACTTCACTCGATAGAAAAAAATTCCAAAGATACCTCTCGAAGATACTTTTTCATTACGAATATTTCATTTTTTAGACTTATTTCTTACGTTTTAATTTTTGAAAATTTTTTAACATATTATTTAATAATTGAGTTAGTGAATTCATTAATAAAATTGTATAAAAATTAAAACGGCAATTTTAGATAATTTTTTATACCCAAAAAACGTTCCTAAGAACGTGCGCACGACTGCTTCAGTCCGGTCTCAGACCTCACCGGAGTAGGACGTGTGCCAAATTTTTCGCCGCTCACGAAATGATTATTTTCAATAATTCTTTGTGAAAATGACTAACAAACGTAATAATATCATTAATATAATATTTTTTATACAATTAAGGTTAGGTTTTAGCACATATTTGGGCAAATAGCGCTATTGACCACCTATTGACTGATAAACGTAGGTACGCTCACATCCTAACAGTGTTGCCAATTACAATTTCAAAATTCCGCTAAGCAGGTTGGTATTTTCCGTCAAAAATTCGTCATGATTAAATATTTTTCCGTCAGTAAAATCCGTCAAACAAAAGATACAATAGATTTTAGATAATAAATAAATAATATAGATAAATAAATTATGATTATAATAATAAAATTCGAAATCCTATTCAAACTTATACGTCTCAAATAATAAAGAATATGCTTGCTTACACTCTTGTATTATAAATAAATAATTCGTAGATAAATGTTTAAATCAGACGTTATCCGGGAAGTCCCGAAGCATAGACGTTTGAATGCCACCAATATGAAGAAAATTATATTAATATTAATAAAATATTAAAATTAATAATTCATATAATTTTCTTCTTTGATTAGGATTTCGCATTTTATTATTATAATCGTAATTTATTAAAAAAAAGCTCGTGGCTAAATGACGGCCGCGCTAATCGATCGATCTGCGAGGTTAAGCTGCGCTTGCCGCGGTCAGTCCTTGGATGGGTGACCGTTGTTTACACATCGAGACCCCTCCGTGCCTCGGAGAGCACGCGTTTCTTATATAACCTAATTACTTTACCTCACATAGAGCCGTGTTTTTGAATCCTAATTCACTTTCGTTTTCACTACGTGTGAGCCCTTCTAATCTACTTTATTTAAATATCCAACCATAAATTACACATCATAATTTGCGGAAAATCCTACCTATCCAATGGTACAACTCCCATGGACCTACCTAGTCACATAAAAAAGTTTCTAGAACAAAAACTGTCTAAATTTCTAACTTAGCAAAGTTACAATATCCAATTGCCTATAACATAGCCTATTTCTTATCGGATCTGCAATATTCTTGTTAGATACATGTTTCTAGACTACCACACGTCTAGTAAGACACAATTTATCATCCTAACTTACACACAGAAATATCGCATTTTCAAACACATATCGATCTATATTATAGGCACAATATCCATGAAATTCAGAGTCTTTACACAACATTATGTCCTAGCCTTCCTACCGAACCTAAATACATGACTAGATTCTATATAACACATTACAACAATCCTACAAATGCAATTTTATGTACATAACACTTATTCTCAAATTATAGCTTTCCTATCGTCGAGAGGTATAACTGCTTATGTACATCTTATGTAAACAACATTCCTACACTATAAAACCACGATGTACACAAAACCTCGATTATGGTTACAAAGGTATTCACGATTTTACATAAAAAACATGAAATCTTATTCCTACACAATAGGCTATTTGACTCATTTTGGGAAATGGTTTATATTAAATGTTCATTATATTATAAGCACACTACATTGATATTTCAAGGAGATCTACTGTATTTATCAATAAAAATCAGTGATTAAGTATAAATTTCCAAAACCGCTCCAAAAACGCTGTTTCTAACAGAAGTGACGTAACACGCTAGTAAACGAGCTTTGTCAAAAGACAGATGATGCAGCTGAAATTAATTTCATAAATAATTCATTTTTATCGGCTATAGTGGCGTATAAATGGTGTGTAGTTCCACAATGTACAAATACGTCTTTAAGCAGTCCATCATGATTCATGACACAAAAGAATTTATAGGTAATGTTTCTGAGTTTTTATCAACATAACCTAAAATGAGATTTCACAAAACTTCTGAATGATTATATAAAAGATTTGTAAATAAATATGTGGTAGGTAGGTACTTACACAGCTGTTTTTACATTTTTAAGTTCCGCAGCATAATAATCAGCGTTATTCTTAAAGAAAAGTAGAACCATAAATGCGTCTATCTTAGGTAGGTTGCTGTTATCAGCTTGCACAAAATTTTACTCCATTTTGTGATTCGATATAAATATTTATGCCACTAGATGACTAGGTATATAGAAGATTTCTATGAAAACAGCTTCAGAAATAGCTCAAAGATCGATTAAAGCACCCAAAAATATAAAACGCAAACTACATCTGTCAAAGCCGTGCTTATGCTCAAAGACTACATATATACATACATATATACTTATGCTTACATTGCTTACTCCAGTGTTGCCAAGCTAGATTTTCATTTTACCCCAATGCCTGATTAATTTTACTCTAAAATCATAACTATTTATACAAAAATACCTGGGACCTGGATAAAGTTTTGGTTTTAGATATACAATAAAACAAGTTCTTTCTTAATCAATGGTCATGTTTCACAATAAAAATATGCTGAATTTGTTTGTTTAACTCAAATTCAATTCAAATACTTAGGTACCTACATGTATTGCTTACCAAAAAGCCCATAAATTTTAGTAATCATAACAACAATACGAAATCTAACCTTAAAATTTTGGAAGTGACTCCGCGACCGCCGCCGTGACCTGAATTTGCAGCCGGCACTGGTTGCTAAATTGGCAGCCGGCGCTGACTTTGGAAAAAAGCGGGAAAAGGGGTTGGCAATTTGGCATAATTAAAAAAACATTTCATGTTTCATTTGAGTAACATACCTAATTAGGGTCCAAGAGCCGGCGCCGATCAAAAGGGGTCATTGTACTTGTCGGTTTTAATATCGTGTTTTATGTTATTTTGAGTTATTATTTCCTTAATTTTAGTATTGATTAATGTTTACAATTTGTTTCCTATTGGATTTGTATTATTTTCTTATTAGAATAGGCTTCTTGACAACATTGAAAATATGCTATAGATTGTGGTCATCCTATCAGTTCATAGCGTAAATAAACTTATTTCACTTGATTTTCAACTAAAATATGTATATATTTGCAAATTACACGAAAATAAAATGCAATATTTTTTGTTATTTTATCTGTGACAAGAACGGCCAGTTGCACTCTGGTGACGTCACACGCTAGTAAGCCAGTGTTGCCAACTTATTTTTAGGGTAAAGAATTCTTTAGAGTAAAGGACGTCGGCAGTTTTAGGCTTGATATGGTACAGTAATAAAAGCTTAACCAAAAATAAAAATATATTTTAATTGTTCTTTGCCTAATTTATCTTAGAAATTAAGAATTGGAATCAAAAATCGAAATAAATAAGAAATAAAATGATTATGCCATTGACATTTTGAAAAAACCACTAAAACAAAAACGGGTGCATGCTGGCTGGCGCGTGCTTCCACAGAATATCATAGTGACAGCAACTAAAACCTTTGAATTGAGAACTCATTAGTCGGGCTGTACTTCACTGGATCATTCACACCATACTTAACCTCACTGTCAGAAATAAGAATATTTCTCTTTAACCCAATTACGTACAAAAACAAATAAAAAATGAATTTAAATACTCTTGAAATACTTGATCACACCAAACTAATTTCATATCTGTACCGACTTACACAATCTGAGGCCCAGCGTTCTATGGGCGTCTGCCAGTGCCCTTTGAGGGTAAAATTTTAGGGAGCGTCTCCGCAGCCGGCGCCGACTAGGCTCCCAAAAATAATGCCGTTAGGAACCGGAGTAGCCTTGGAGTAGCAGTGATACCAGACGAAAATAATTGCAAACTACCGTAGCAGCAGATTAATGTTGCCGTGTTTTAGGTTGAATTAAATACCTTAGACTGACTTTTAAATTACAGTGTCAATGTAAAACAAAATACAACTTTTTTGGACTTACAAGGGGGATGGAGGTGGTTGATGGAGCCCCGGTACGCGGAGCTCCTATTTCTATCTGCAAGGTTAAGAGTAACCTAACACGAAGGGGTTGACGGGGCTTCGTTCGCTCGGTTTGCTCGCTCACTGAAGCCCCCGTCAACCCCTTCGAACCTAACCTGTCCGTGTCGGGGTGTCCAAGTTCCCTCGCTTTGCTCGCTCTTGGACCCTAATTAGGTATGTTACTCAAATGAAACATGAAATGTTTTTTTTAATTATGCCAAATTGCCATCCCCCTTTCCCGCTTTTTTCCAAAGTCAGCGCCGGCTGCCAATTTAGCAACCGGTGGCGGCTGCAAATTCAGGTCACGGCGGCGGTCGCGGAGTCACTTCCAAAATTTTAAGGTTAGATTTCGTATTGTTGTTATGATTACTAAAATTTATGGGCTTTTTGGTAAGCAATACATGTAGGTACCTAAGTATTTGAATTGAATTTGAGTTAAACAAACAAATTCAGCATATTTTTATTGTGAAACATGACCATTGATTAAGAAAGAACTTGTTTTATTGTATATCTAAAACCAAAACTTTATCCAGGTCCCAGGTATTTTTGTATAAATAGTTATGATTTTAGAGTAAAATTAATCAGGCATTGGGGTAAAATGAAAATCTAGCTTGGCAACACTGGAGTAAGCAATGTAAGCATAAGTATATATGTATGTATATATGTAGTCTTTGAGCATAAGCACGGCTTTGACAGATGTAGTTTGCGTTTTATATTTTTGGGTGCTTTAATCGATCTTTGAGCTATTTCTGAAGCTGTTTTCATAGAAATCTTCTATATACCTAGTCATCTAGTGGCATAAATATTTATATCGAATCACAAAATGGAGTAAAATTTTGTGCAAGCTGATAACAGCAACCTACCTAAGATAGACGCATTTATGGTTCTACTTTTCTTTAAGAATAACGCTGATTATTATGCTGCGGAACTTAAAAATGTAAAAACAGCTGTGTAAGTACCTACCTACCACATATTTATTTACAAATCTTTTATATAATCATTCAGAAGTTTTGTGAAATCTCATTTTAGGTTATGTTGATAAAAACTCAGAAACATTACCTATAAATTCTTTTGTGTCATGAATCATGATGGACTGCTTAAAGACGTATTTGTACATTGTGGAACTACACACCATTTATACGCCACTATAGCCGATAAAAATGAATTATTGATGAAATTAATTTCAGCTGCACCATCTGTCTTTTGACAAAGCTCGTTTACTAGCGTGTTACGTCACTTCTGTCAGAAACAGCGTTTTTGGAGCGGTTTTGGAAATTTATACTTAATCACTGATTTTTATTGATAAATACAGTAGATCTCCTTGAAATATCAATGTAGTGTGCTTATAATATAATGAAGATTTAATATAAACCATTTCCCAAAATGAGTCAAATAGCCTATTGTGTAGGAATAAGATTTCATGTTTTTTATGTAAAGTCGTGAATACCTTTGTAACCATAATCGAGGTTTTGTGTACATCGTGGTTTTATAGTGTAGGAATGTTGTTTACATAAGATGTACATAAGCAGTTATACCTCTCGACGATAGGAAAGCTATAATTTGAGAATAAGTGTTATGTACATAAAATTGCATTTGTAGGATTGTTGTAATGGGTTATATAGAATCTAGTCATGTATTTAGGTTCGGTAGGAAGGCTAGGACATAATGTTGTGTAAAGACTCTGAATTTCATGGATATTGTGCCTATAATATAGATCGATATGTGTTTGAAAATGCGATATTTCTGTGTGTAAGTTAGGATGATAAATTGTGTCTTACTAGACGTGTGGTAGTCTAGAAACATGTATCTAACAAGAATATTGCAGATCCGATAAGAAATAGGCTATGTCATAGGCAATTGGATATTGTAACTTTGCTAAGTTAGAAATTTAGACAGTTTTTGTTCTAGAATTTTTTTTAATTATTTATTTTATAACGCTACCTATTCCGATTTCTAAAAAGATTCCGATTTCTGGTTATTTGGAAAAACTAGGTAGGTATTACCTACCTAGTTTTTCCAAATAACCACCACAAAAAATAAATTGACTTAATTCGCTAAACTAACTTGTACCAAAAGTAGGTACCTAATAAAGTTTGACAACTAGGTACTTTAATTACACTATGTGCGCGCCAATTTCCACTAAAAGTAATAGCGTCGCGCTCAGCCCGCCGCAAGAGATCTCGTCAACGCGCCACCCCGTAGCCCGCGGGCGCGCGCGCCGCATCGTGTTCTTCACCCCCGCACGTAAAATATTTCGCTGGACCTATAGCGCCTTAACATCAGGCGAGATGGCGGTCAAACGCAAGCCTATTTACAAATAAAAAAAATAAAAAATAAAAAAAAGGTCAAAGATCCTCGAAAGCCTTTCTTTATTTTTGATGGTGTCATGCGTTGGAACATCAATTTCAAAATGTTCGAAAAAATACTGTAGATAACCAAGAGTCAATCCGGGTGAGTCTCAACAGATTGGTACTTGAATAGGTAAGTAGTGCCAGATTGCCCGGATTGGCTCTACAGATCGCCTCATCGGTCGTTCGTATGCACCCTAAGCTCGTAGAGTCCCCAGTAATGCGACATCGCATCACAAAAACTTTGGGCATTTTATAAACATACGCTTCACCGATTTTTACGTTGTGACGTCGCATCGCTTTAATGTGTATCGACCTTAAAGAGCCTATTAAGCTTAAGTCATACTTATAAATTTGCTCTTTCTTTTCCAGTAATGGAAGTTGCATCAGGAGAGTACGACGTGGACTTGGTGAAAAGTGCGCAGACTATGGCCCAGTTCAAGCCAGAACCCGTTGGCAACGGCAGTTGGGAAAGTCACATTCCTACTATACCAGCGTTGCCGAGCCCTTTAGGTACGTATACTACGTCATCTCGAATTCAAACTAGTTTAAGGGTAATTATGATGTTCGTATAAAAAAACACGTTGAAAGCCTACATGACATTTTATAGTTTGATTTATGTAGATAATTGGTATAAGCCGTGTAAATCAAATAAATAAATAAATGACACGTCATTCTATATGTTGAAGTTTTGAAAGTTACCTTTCGTTGGAAAAAAAGCAATGATTAATCTCAAATTCTCAAGGCATTTCACATGTTTTTTTATTATTTAAAAACATGAAATAGGTACCTATTTATAGGTACATCTAATAAAAACACCATAACGATGATCATAGTTTTATTAGATTTTATGCAATATTGTTTGTTGTATTAATATTTTATTTAATATTGTTATTAGTTATATGTAAGAAGTTAACTATAATAAGGCATAACATTAATTTATAGTAAGGCAAAAAAAAAATGATAATATTTACATATTAACATAGTAGTATTACTTTGTTTTTAATGGTGTCAAAATGTTTGTCACCGTCGCGTCGTATCCATCGGTGAATTAATCAGTCGATTTATTGATAAATTGCATATAAAGTTCAGTTAAACGCATTTATCGTTTGAAATTAGGTCAGATGTTATCTAAAATTGGGTCAAAATGTACCAATGATAATAATAATCTGTCAGATTCACTTATCATTGTAATAAATCAGTAATTTAATAACGTATCCACAATACAGACTAAACATTCAAACTACGATGCTAGAGTTCATTATAAACTGATGCAATAACTCAAATTAACTTTGTTTACAGATATAAGTACAGACTTGAAACCCAAACATGCGCTCCTCAGCCCTAAGCTTAAACATCCGAAACTATCGAAGAATATTTACAGACAATCTGGACTACTGCGACAAACTTGGATCCTTCTTTATAGGAACTACTTAATGACGACAAGGAACTATGTGAGTACATTATCATAACTGTTATTAAACCGACAATTTCAATTATTTTTTTACTGAATGGGGACAATTTGTCCCCATTCAGTAAAAAAAATTATTTAATTATTGAAGACAACAACTACCCACAAATGACATTTTAGACTGGCCCATTTCAGTCTGTAGTTTTTGATGTTGCTAGAATTTTTTTATCCTACTCCATCTTGGCGATTTCTTGACTTGTTATCAAGAAAGAGGATAGATACTTTATGGCCACTCGTCGCCATTTTGTTTCTTGTTTGTTTTCAAAGTTGCGGCGAATGATATAAACTGGTACACGGGTACAGCTAAACAAACCAAATATGTCCAAAAATATTGAGCCCTAAAGTGTCAGGTGCCGAGATAGCTGAAGGTAAAGATCTATATTTTAAAGAGCTGTAATTATAAGAACAATCATACGACATTGATCAACTTTTATTTGGTAACTTCGTCTGTAGGTGCAACAACAATAGATCGCATTGAAAAGCACAGACAACCTTGTCAACTTGCAAAAATGTTGCCAAACATGTGTAGTTCACGAGTTGCGCGTCAATTGTTTTCTGGCAATTCATGAAAAAAAAAAAACAAAATCTATTTTTCTTATTTTCAGTCTTTATTCATGTACCGCGTTGCGGCACACGTGGTCATCGCTCTAATCTTCGGTTACCTGTATCTGGGGGTGGGCAGCGAAGCAGGGTCTGTCCTAGGAAACTACGTCTACTTGTATGGGTCGATGCTGCTTGTTGTCTACACTGGGAAGATGTCCGTCACATTATCATGTAAGTAGAACTTGTTCCTATTATTATAAATGCAAAAGTATCTCCGTCTACCTGTCTGCTACGTTTTCAAAGTTAAACCGCTGAACAGATTTCGATGAAATTTGGTATGGTGATAGCTTGAACAATCGGAAAGGATAAGGCAACAAGAACACAATTACTAGTTCTATTAGATCCACAAGTTGAGTAGCTTGTAGCAGGTAAAGAACTAATTCATGTTAACATTTGCCGTATCAAAGAATAGGCAATCCCTCTCCTCCAAAAGTTTTCATAGAAAAGGACAAAGGTATTACCTACATAAATACAAATAGACAATATTGTTTGCTTGTGTTTCGTTACAATTTTCCACTGGAAAGTCCTAAACTAATTACACTAATTGAATTGAGCAATTTTCTCCGCGCCTTCATGGTGAATTTAAAACAATATCACACTGCTATCAGCAACAAGTTATCACAAAAGTTACGCGGTTTTCCGTGGCATGTTGGATGATTACCATATCCTACTAATATTATAAATGCGAAAGTTTGTGACGATGAATGTGTGGATGGATGTTTGTTACTCTTTCACTCAAAAACTACTGAACGGATTTTGATGAAACCTTACAGTAATATAGCTTATATACAGAATAAAATTAAAACCAGTGCGGATATTTTAGGAGGTGAAAGTACTCATGAATATAATCAACTTTTATTATGGGACCGACACTGAAATATGAAAAAAAAAAACAGCTGTTCATTTTGATCGTGTTGTAGTGCATTTTTGTAGGGAACAGCGGTTTTTTTTTTCATATTTCAATGTCGGTCCCATAATAAAAGTTGATCATATTCATGAGTAATTTAGTAGTACATCAGAATAACTCAAAGGCTACTTTTTATCCCAAAAACGTGGACGAAGCCGCGGGCAGAAGCTAGACATTAATATTAGTCACGAGACCTTGGAATTAGTAATATTTTTCATAACCTTAATATAATTTTTCATAAGTGTGAAATCCATAATAAAGTTGATTTTAGGCATTAGGTAAGCTGTAGCCCTTTAATCTGATCTATTTTTTTTACGCAAATCATTATTTGACGTATTTGCAAGAACGCACTTAAAAAAACACTGATTATAGTCACGTTTTTACTAATGAAGTTATAATCCGTTTTCTTGTTGCGATAAATAATCACGCATGAATTCACGTGGGAAAATGTGAATTTTATCTAAAGCAGTTACTTACTCTTTTTAATTTTTCGTATTTTAAACACACCGTGTAGAATAGCGTTATTTTTGCAAACAAACGATTTTTTATGCGTCACTAATATTTTAAACTGCCGCCTTACATTATTGTGTAGGTAGGTACGTCACTAATTTGCTATCAATGGATACAAAAATTGTTAAAATATTATAATTTGATTAGCTCCAACCTCCAACACATCTTGCTTTAACTTTATAATCTTTTTGTTTTACTTTCCAGTTCCTTTAGAAATGGACATACTGAGAGGGGAGTACTTCAATCGATGGTATAGTTTAGGACCCTATATAGTATCAATATTAGCAGTGGAGTTACCATTTCAGGTGAGGTTTGATCGCAGTTTTTATTTTATAATACGTATATTTTTATTTTCTTGTATATTTTTATTTTTCTTCATATGTATTTTATTGTATGTAGTGATCCTAAAAATCAAATAATATATTTTAATTAAAATATATAAGTGTTTGAAAATGTATGTTTCTTTAAAAAATATAAGCAAGAATCTCAGAGTTACTCTGAAAATAAATAATGAAAAATAGTTTTCGTTGTATAGCTTAATTATCCTGACTGCAGTACTGTTATTGTACCCCAAAACCTTCCATCGTAAGTAAAAAATGTTTGGTCAAATACCTACATAAAAAAAAATACATTACTCTTTGTGTGCGACCACAACAATGAAAATATACAATGAACTTTTCAGTCATAGCTATTTTTGCCAACATTACCTAATTATTTAAATAAAATGTTATTTTTCCATTACACAATGTTATTTAGCTGGACTGGAGCTAACTAAGGCCATGTTGTTTCAACTTACAGTTACGTATCTGTAACCGTCAAATATGGTGGCTTGTACGACAATTTCATACTGACTTAACGATTACGTACTGACTTATGGATACAGATGGTTTGAAGCAACCCGCCCTTAATGAAATAAAAAGCTGTTTAATTTTATCTACAGTACAAACATTTTGCTAGTATTTATGTATATTTGTACTAAGTTCAAAGTCTCGGTTGACAACTTGTTAAGACGTCGTTACATTTCATTTTGGATGAGTTAGTAGGTAGACAAGTACGGCACACTGCACCAATTCCAGCTAAATTCAAAAGGCTCATTAACATTTAAAATTTAAATAAGTAGGTACTACTTACGTTTCTGGGCTAGTGAGTAGCACCTACATACCTACCTGCCCCAGAGTGATTAATTACACTATTAATGAATTATAATGCTCCTCGTTTTCCGACTTTAATTTGGACACTGCCTTCATACATGCATTACCTACCTATGTCTATTTTCTCTAATTCTTAAGTTCGTGTATTGATGCCCATTACTTTGATTTCAGATGATATCATGCGTGTCATACGTGGTGCTGTCATACTGGCTGACTGACAACCCTCTGGAGCCGAACAGAGCGACCCTGTTTCTTGCCACTATCGTAGCCACGTCGCTGTGTGCGCAATCGTGGGGTTACTTCATCGGATCCACTACACCTACCAGGGTAAGATTTTTACAGGATTTTTGATAATGACTACCCCAAGAGTCAATAAATTGTAAAAAAAAACTTCTTGGCGAGATGGCGGTCAAACGCAAGCCTATTATTGAATAAGAAAAAACAAAACAATTCAGACTATTGCAAAGAGACTCTGACTCTATTGCAAAGGTACTGCAATTTAACAGGCGGCATTCCTGATCTGAGACCATCAAATGCTTGCTTTGTGTGGATATCGGTATAACCGGAGCAGCAGAATAAGCAGCCTCATTCTTCTCTTCCAGATCGCGGTGTTCATTGGTCCAGTCATCGCGTGTCTGTTCTCGGTGTTCGGTTTCTGCCTGGCGCTGGTGGACACTCCCTACCAGTTCCGCTGGCTGCATCACATCTCCTACTTCAGGGCAGGCTTCCACGTGGCCGTGCATTCTGTCTACGGCTTTAACAGAACTAGGATGCACTGCTCTAAAGGTAATAAAAAAATGAAAATCGCAATATCTGTAATTTGATCCCCCCAGCAGCTGGCAAGTTGCTTATCTTACGATAATAGGATAAAAAGCAAATCAAGGCTAATAGTCGTTTAATTGACTATTATCTATTAATTATACCTAGTTCCTATTGTTTTCTGAAACGTCATTTGCCTGTAACCTTCGTTGATATTGGCTTTGATGAGGTAATCTTTCGAATAAAAATTATAAATGCAAGAACTGCTTTCTGGAGCATCTCTCTTTCGTCTTTTTACACTAATAAACCCCAAAAATCTTTCAGAATACTGCCACTACATTACACCAAAGACATTCCTCAAAGAGATGGACATGGAGAACGTGGACATTGGAGGAAATATGGCGCTGGTCCTGTCCAACGCAGTTCTCATGCATGTCCTGACGGCTGCGGCCCTGTGGTACAGACTCAACAAGAGATGAAAATGCTTTAGTTTGATACTAACTTTGGATATTGGATTGGGATCTTTCGTCTGTAGTATTAGTTTAGAGTTCGCGGAGGCAGAGAGATGTAGATCCTTCTAAGTTCAGACACATTGTTTTCGAAAGGAATAAAACTTCGTAGAACGTACAGTATCCGGCCGTAAATATTACACATCGATTTTAAAAAAGAGATATCGGCTAGCTTGAGCTTTGTAAAACGTCGTATCCGTCACTCATACCTATGTGACGGTTTGTCGCTGACTTGTTTATTAAATAGATACAGAACAACATATTAGTGCTTCGTACGACAGAGATGACGCCCTATAAAGCCGAGGCTAGACGATTATCTTTTTAAAGCTCGATGTGTAATATTTACTGCTTACAATGTTTGAGTGTTCTCTGTTTGCACGGACTCTTAGTTTCCTATTTATTTAGTGATAGCAATGTAGGTACTTTAGTTTAATTGCAATGATGAAGTGACAGGCGCTGGAGAAATGTGATATATTCTCAGATCATAGAAACAAGGGAGATGTGCCAAGGTACTATTACTTGATGCCTGAAAAGATCAATTTGATCAATTTTGTCGACGGACCTAACGCGATCGATCATTTATATACATACAGTGTTTTAGTTTTGTGTGAGTGACGTGTGACAAATAGCAGTGTGAGATTGAAGGTGGACAGCATTTTCAATGTGTAGGAGAACTCTATACTTACAAAGGGGCGTTTATAGTTATGACGCACAATGCTTTAAAAGCGGCGACATCAGTTCCCGTACTAATATTACTATGGTGGCATATCTCCTTGTTTCTATGATCTGAGGTGATATTATTATTGATGTATTTATATTGACATTTTGTCCAAAACTACCGTATCAAGGGCTTGGAGTGTTATTTTTATTTCGTCATAGTCGCACCTTCACATATGGGTATTTTTAATTCGGTAAAAATATACATTTGCGTAGGTATTAGATAATTTTGGCTTAGGTCGGTACTATCCACAAAAGAAGAACTATAAAACATTTTCATCTTGTCATTTTGTTTAAAGGGGATATTACACTATTAAATTTATAGGGATCATATCTTTCATCCAATATTTAGTAATAAGGATTTTAAAAATCTTTGAAGATGATAATGATTCATGTATTCTATATCGTCTATATTAGGTACATTGTCATATATCTATGACTCAAAGATCTTTGATCATAAATATATTTGATTAATACCCCTTAAGTCTGTTGACGATAAGTTTCGATGCCACTACTTATCTATATAATTTAATGAAAGACAGAGATAGAACTACTTTAATACTTATAATTTATCATTAAAGTTTGAAATATAACATAATAATTTTCATACTGATTGACTCCATGACTGATAAGAATAATGTAACTGTGGGACCTCAAAAAAAAAATTGACATCTCTGTATTTAATGTTCTAACTTTTAATTGTTTTGTATCCTATTAAGTTTTTTTAACAACGTTCATAAATAATTATGTATACTTTTGTTCTCTTTTAAATCTGTTTCTATATTTTTATGTATGATATTTTTTCTTTTCAATTCATTGACAATTTATTTTCAATTATTATCACCAATAATTATTGAGCCACGCTTGCCGACAATTTAATATTTTGTATTTAATAACTATTTATAATGAAGTATTATTCTGTCATTATATTCTGCAAAGTTATAGTGCGAATTATGTAATAGTAAATTATTTTTCAGTAAGTATGTGATAATAATATCTTTTAAAGGGATTGTGTAGTTAATTTATAATGTAAAATAGTATTAATTAAATAGCTTTATTTTAAGACAGGGTCTTTGTTGAAGGAATATTTAAGATTTTATATAAGAAAATGTGACAACAAACTCACAAAATTGTTTTTTTTGTTTTTTTTTTTAAATTACATTAGCAATTTGTTTTCACGAAACAGTGTAATAGATGCCTCTTACACAAATAGTGAGCAAAAAAAAAAAATCCGCCATATTTTTTTTTTTAATTAAGTGGGCACCTGTGCTTAACATACCTACACAATGACATAGAATGATATAGTTTACCTGCAATATGAATCTCAGAAGGGTTCAGAGATTTGTTGACTGATAAGAATGAATAACTCAGACATGCGTTTACTGAATAAATTAAGTACATCCAGTGAATCATCGTTTTTTATTTGCTCCCAATAATAAAAACAACGTTTTTTCAAGTGATAAAATTAGGTAAACCATCTTACGTTCAGTGTCCCGGAACGTTAAATAAGTATTATTTGGAAGTAAATCTTTCCGATTTTCTTAAGCGCTGTACACACATTTCGGTCGTCTAGGCTCAGAATCTCAGCAGGGACGTGCCATCTGTTACCTGTGTTCACACATCAAGGAAATCGGTATAGTGTTTCAGTATAAGTACACAAATCGCCATGTCCTTGTACAGCATTCTGTCGTACAAGTTCTATCAATCTTTGCGTAATAATTCTGGACAAAACTTTGTCCCAGTGGCATTAAAAATTGCATAGCACTGACGGAAAGTGCGTATGTAGAGCATGATCCAGGACACTGATGGCCCGGAAGCCCTAGCCAAGTAGCTTTGCTGTTAGCGTTCACGCCAAACGATAAGCAAAAAATGTATGGTAATGACATTACCTGCGGAAAAGTCACGTGACCTCACTGATGTCACAGCCATACATTTTGTCCGTAGCGTTTGGCGAAAACGCTAAATGCTAACAGAAAAGCAACTTGGCTAGGGGGGCGGATGCGCCTGACATGGAAGTCAGTAAATTATAACTATAATAATACTATAATAATAACTATAAAAATAAAAAAAATAAATATAAAATATGAACAATTAAGTTCATACAAAATGTATGCAAGCAACTTTATAACAAACAAAAAACATAAACGATCACTATGTAATAGCGGCATCTTGCTCATAGATGGCGCTATTGCATATTTCTAGTGAAATATTTTTATTTTATGTAATTTATCTACTTATATAACTTAATTAAGTTTCTACGAAACCCTCAGGGCGCAAGTCCTAGTCGCACCGTGTCCGGTTTTTTTTCCACCGAGACCCTGAACCGCAAATGTGTAGACAGCCCTTCATGGTACCTCGCCAACTAGTGAAGGTTAGCAGTCAGCTCTGCACATTTTCCTTTGTTTCTCGCGAGTGAAAACTGAGGTGACACTCGCAAACACGGCTTATTCACCGATGGCCACATCATTCCCTACGACCAACTTTCCGATTACCAGCAACTAACCCCATCATAAAGGTTTATTTCCATCGAATTTGTGATGAGTGGCGTTAATATACCTATCGTTAAAAGAGAGAATATACAGGAGAAAATCTAAATAAGTAAGTAAGTAAGAACCCAAGTAGAATTTTGATGAACAAAATAAAAAGTCCACGAAATAAAAATCATAATAATTAGAGAGCGCCTCCGCAGCCGGCGGCGGCTCCCAAAAATAACGCCGTTGGGAACCGGAGTAGCCTTGGAGTAGCAGTGATACCAGACGAAAATAATTGCAAACTACCGTAGCAGCAGATTAATGTTGCCGTGTTTTAAGTTGAATTATCTACCTTAGATTGATTTTTAAATTACAGTGTCAATGTAAAATAAAATACAACTTTTTTGGACTTACAAGGGGGAGGGAGGTGGACGACGTAGCCCCGCTACGCGGGGCTCCTATTTCTGTCTGCAAGGTTACAAGTAACCTAACACGAAGGGGTTGACGGGGGCTTCGTTCGCTCGCTTTGCTCGCTCACTGAAGCCCCCGTCAACCCCTTCGAACCTAACCTGTCCGTGTCGGGGTGCCCAAGTTCCCGAGCTCGCTTCGCTCACTCTTGGACCCTAGTTAGGTATGTTACTCAAATGAAACATGAAATGTTTTTTTAACTATGCCAAATTGCCAACCCCATTTCCCGCTTTATTTCAAAAGTCAGTGCTGGCTGCCAATTTAGCAACCGCCGCCGGCTGCAAATTCAGGTCACGGCGGCGGTCGCGGAGTCACTTTCTAATAATTATCTTGTTTAAATTCGACAAAAAACTATTAGTGGAACAGATTTAAGTTCAGAACATTTTCATAAGTTCTCTGACACATTTCACGTAGTTACCAACTTTTAACATTAAGTTTTTAACAGTTTCAATTTACAGCCTTTTTAACCGACTTCAAAAAAAGGAGGATGTTCTCAATTCGTCGAAATCTTTTTTTTTCTTTTTTTATATCTACTATTCTGTTGAAATAATAATTGCTAATGTAAATAAATCAGGCGCAGTGAAAACTACAAAGACACGAAAGTAACACTATGCGTTTATGTAACGCCTCCCCCACATTTGGCGTGCGCGTGCCTCGAGCATGTGAACGACGCGAACGCCGCGTGCGTGAACGTTCGCGTCATTCACACGCGCGAGTAACGCGCACGCCCAATGTGGGGAAGGCGTAAGTACTAAGATAATAATAAGCCGGAATAAGCCCTTCAACTTTCTCAGACGAAGGGTATCTTAACATTTCCTTAGAACATACAAATAACGAGCCCGAGAGAAAAGAGCAACGCCACAGTAAGGCAGCGGTTGCGGGTTCAAATCCCGCCAGTGTAAGGCCATGTTGTTTCAACTTACAGTTACGTATCTGTAACCGTCAAATATGGCGGCTTGTACGACAATTTCATACTGACTTAACGATTACGTACTGACTTACGAATACAGATGGTTTGAAGCAACCCGCCCTAAGTTGTTTTTAGGTCTCATATAGTTTTAGTAACAACTGGCAAACAAGACCATATAATTATTCAGTCATAACTAAAATAACTGTCATCCATCCAATTATGAGCTCTGCAACAAATCAAACCCTTTAGATCTGATATAGTCTAGGTATCTATTGGCTTTCTAATGGCTTGCTTCAATTTATGTTCCATTTTATTATGTAATCTTTATAGCAATTATAATATTTACTAACGAATCGTGAAAAAATACCGTGACAATTCATTTATTTTATAACATTACCTATAATAGAGATTTTATTTCCTATGATAATTTACCGTTAACTAACATGCGTTGCACGCCCATTTAAGGGACATATCCATTGCATCTATTCTTCATGCATTATTAGAAAAATATTTGTTCTGTTTTTTAAGATTAATATAAAAAAATTATTCGCGTAGGTTGTGATAACGTGAATCATCATTGTAAAAGTGATAAATTAGCCTATAGCACCAAACCTACCTACGCTTAACCCATACACTTACGTTGTGATCTTGTTATCATTGAATTTGTCAATCCTTTGTGATCGAGATACCAGGTTAACATGATAGGTAGGTACTGAAAAATGAATCATACTTTGCAACAATTACTTCTTCAAGGATTTTACGTGATTTTTTACTTTACCAGTCTATAATTCTTGAAGCGGTAATTTAAGCAGTGGTCACTGCATGATCAAACGCTACCGTTTGTCGAGTTCAAATGTTAATTAGGTACATAAAGTTAATAATGTAACTCCAGCTGCACAAATCATAAAAACTGTGCCACAACTCGAAACAAGACAACTTCGGACCTACTGACCTATGCTTTATTTAATTCACTTGCATATCAAAAGATTTTATTTATCGTAAATATTAAATGCCGCATTTTATTATTTACTTCAGCTTTATCTTACTTAAGACTCGTGATCCAGTTATAAAAATCCGTGTCTTTATTTTTTTTACGATAAAAAAAATATTATGTTACGGAGTTGATAAAGCGCGATGTCTTCCGTCATAGTTAGCATTATTATACAAACATTTTAGGGTTAACAGTCACTTTTTTTTATTTAAATTAATAACTAGTTTTGCTCCCGATCGTCGCTGAAATGATACACAATGTGAACAAAATCAATGTGAGTTTTAAAATCAATATTTATTTCCAGATAAAAGTGATATTTTTATGAAAATACTGATTGTGACATTTATGCTTGTTTATTATGTTGTTGTAAAAAGTTATGTTGAACTTAATCAGTCATGCAGAAAGTTGCCGATTTGACCAGAAGTGACTTTTTAATCACACTTGTTGGTCTAAACCAGGGGTTGGCAAACCACGGGTCTTTCAAGAAACAGTAGAGCTCTTCAAGTTTCCCAAAAATTCTAAAGAAGACACACACACAGCTGGCGCTAAGTGATGGACTTACAAAGCTTTAAAGAAAAATGCAAGCTCATCCTTTGCGCACTTTTTTGAATTGATTTTTTAGCAAACTAGAAAGTTGACTTGTTTAAAGAAACAAGATTTGTTTGAAGTAAAATTTAAACGCAAAAACTAGTATTAGTGGCTCTTTGAAATTCATGAAGTGGCTGGCTCTTCCGGTTTAAAAGTTTGCCGACTCCTAGTCTAGGAAAAAACCACAATAAGGAAAACAAGAAAACGGAACCGTTTGTTTTGTAATGAGTTCATTAAAAACTAAATAACTACTTAACAAAACCTAAACAAAATAAATGTACCTAAAGAATAGCTTAGTTTTATCTCATCTAGTAAACAAAAGCATAGTAAGTATGCATTGTCAGAAAAACAGTACGGTATTTATATTAAAATAGATGTACCTACTGGTAAATATACAACACGTAAAAAATACTTTGTAAAAAGAAAATCATTTTCTCTTACGGGTCGATATGTACCTAGATGCTAATTTTGTGGGTTTTTGATCAAAATTATTTATCACTTTTGATTATTATTATAAATACTTTTCAGTTCACCGTTGTTTTCAATGATAAAATAAATGTCTCTTTAATAACTAAGCCAATTCCAAATACTTTTGTAAAATTTTATTTTATGACTTTACTAGCCTTAATTTAAAATTAGCTGTATTTTTTGTAACTCAGTGGTCGGGTCATATTTAGAGGTAGGTTATTAAACATGAAATCAATGAAACCAAGCCATATAAATATGACTCATGAAATGGGTAGGTAGGTATATAAAATGATACATGAAAATATGTTAGTCACAAATATTGTACACAACATGAGATAAGCTACGACCAACGACGCAAATGTCTGCGCAGTTAGTGAGAAAGTGCTTTTAACATTTAAAACGTAAACGTCGCCATTTTCTTTCTTAATTTAATAATATGACGACAGAAGAAAATTAAATCGATGTAGGCAGGTAGTTTTTGATTACCTACCGATAAGTTAAACAAAAGATAGATTCAATAGTGAAATCATATTATAGATTTACAAACCGCGATGGTTTCTTTTTAGGGTTTCGTAGCCAAATGGCAAAAACGAAACCTTTATAATTTCATCTTGTCCATCGGTCCGTCTGTATGTCACAGATATTTTACTGGAGACTATTGGCACTATTTCTATAGATGAAACTTCGCAGGTAGATGTCTTATGTGAAAATTATTTAGATGCATTGCACAACAACATACCTACATGAAACTAAGGGATGATAAGAAATATGTTTTCGCGCACCCATTTATGTGGGATATTAGGTTAGGTTTTTAAACATAACATGAAGGTTTCTGAGTGACTTTTTTATTTAGGTGAACATTTGATATTTACAATTATGAGCTCCGAAAGTTGTTAACAATAACTCCCTTAACCTTAACTTTCCAAGCGCTTTGAAAAATCTGAAAAATATCAGTCATGTAGCACCCAATATGTTCATATTCATATCATTTATTTGCATTTCACAATATTTGCATTTGGCTGGTTTTTTAAATATTATTTTGATTCTACTTTAACCTTTGACATTAAGTCACGCTAAATAAAATAATCGTGAATCATACAGGGTGGCAGGTTAAACAGTGGAAATATTTTAAGGGGTCATTGTACTCATCATTATGAAGAACTTTTACTATAGGACCAACTCTGAAATCTCGAAAAAAAAATCAGCTGTTCCATACATTTTTGTTCACATAACTCAACAAAATGTATGGAACAGCTGATTTTTTTTTCGCGATTTCAGGGTTGGTCCCATAGTAAAAGTTGTTCATAATGATGAGTACAATGACCCCTTAAAATATTTCCACTGTTTAACCTGCCACCCTGTATAAATATGACACACGATTATTTTATTTAACTTATGTAGTTCTATGGGCGTACCAAACCAATGTTCCAATTCTAGTGTCGCATGAAAGCAATTAAAGATATTTTAAAAACCGACATCTCTATAATAATTATTATAAATTGATTTTAATGAGCTGATGATTGGGTGAGCAAGAAATAACAAATGTTTTCGGTTGTTAACCGACCTTTTTCTGCCTTTTAGATGCTTTTAGATTTTGGTGGTCCAAACGGTAGGTACTATATTTAAAGAGCTTAATAAAGTTAAAAGTAATTTAAACTCATTAACTATTTCTATAAATTAGGAGTTCATAATAATTTTACTCAAAATATTTTCCTGTTTGTGTGAAAGTTTTGCGAAGTTCCATAGGGAATTCAATTGATAAAGCTCTTTCTGGATAAATAGTTAAGTTTTTTTTCAGGGATTGAAATGTAAATTACTTACTAGGCTATTGATTTACCTAACCCTGTCGCGTGATTAAAATAGATAAACAGATTGCGGTATAGATGAAAGGAAAAGCGCTGCAATCGCTTTTTCCATATTATTATGCGAACTCGATTGCAGTATAGTATTATTGATCGTGTTCGTGTAACGTTTGTAAGAAGTTTGGTTGTCAATGAACACGGTCCATAGTTTTAGGAAATAAAACAAATAGAAAACATGTAATATTTGTCCTCATTAGTACTTAACTCGTCACATTTGCAATTCCGAAATTCTTACTTTGGTTTGGCTCATGTCTTATAAAAGTCGGCTGCCCCTAGGGCCTAGGGGAAGGGACAGCTTTGGTGAAGCTTACCCCCACTTTCTGAATTTTAACCTCTTGACCGTCAGCCAATTCTCTAGAGGTAGGCAACAATAAATAATTTCTTCTAATTGTGTCTCATTAGTCGACGCTTTCATTTGTGCGTAAGAATTGAACAGCTTGCCTTCGACTGCTGATAAACAATAGATTTGTAGACAATAATAACTAGTGATATTTTATCAGCGATGTGAATCGACAACAACAATTGTACCTAGGTATATGGCACAATGACTGGCGGTGTCGTGCGGCGGCATTGACCGTTATTGCGTTACTGTTGCGGCTCTAGTTTTTACAACAGCCTATCTGTCTTGCAGCGATAACGGCTACCGCAGTGCGAGTTCCCAACTGGTGGCCAGCTGACGGCCATGTGCGGAGTGGGGGAGAACGACCGATAATCGTCGGCGGCAGCGCCAGCCGCCTGCGGCGCCTGCGCAGCGCAGTTCGCCCTCCATAGCCAGCGCGTCAGGGCGCCACGCAACTGTCGCGCTACACTCTTTGTTTACATCGGTCGCGTTTCTTTGTTCAAATTAGCGCGCGATGGATAAAGTGCGTTTTGTTGTGATATAGTTATTTTTGTTAGTGTGAGTGGTTTGCTAACATGGCCAGTGAACACTCAGAGTCCCAGGAGACCAACTCCACCTCGCTCGTGGAGGATTCCCTCAACATATCGTTTGAAGACATCAGCTACACCGTGCGACATGGTATATTGGCGGGAGGTAAGCGAACCTTCACACTATTACGAAGTTTGTTTACATGCGTTTGTAATAGTATGCTATTAAGCAAGATAAGGATCCACTTAGTTTGTGATATTATTTAATATTGCATTCATTTATAATCCATTAATGACAATTAGGCCTGCAACCTCTTAACTATTACGATGTTTTATTAGTTTCCCTCAAGATTATAATTTCAACTCTACCAATAAGAAAACTAGATAACAACTTCTTAGATTAGTTCATATTATTTTCGATATAAACCGCTTCTATATTACTTATATTTTTATATACTTATGTTTTTATATCAAACGGTTAAATGAACAAAGAAGTAACATCAAAGAAAAATAAGGAAAAATTCAGTTCTAGAACGTACCCCATAGAATTTTAAATTCAGACCTTCAATTTTATAATGTGCTATAATGACCACGATAATATATAATGGACAAAATAAAAGAAACACATAAGTAATTTTAACTATGTCCCCTTCGCACGCAGTTGTAAACATGACCTTCCCAAGTTAGTCTAGAGCTGAAAATAACAAAAGAAAATGCACGCTACTGCGTGATACAAGTAGTTCAGTTATAATTATATCAGCTTATACATAATGCTTATTTTGTTTAGTAATAGTAGAATAAAGTATCCAATACTAGCATTATGCCCGTGACTTCATCCGCATAACCCATAGATACTGTGCATTTTCGAGATAAAAAGTCGCCTACAGCACTCAAGAATAATGTAGCTTGCTGTTAGTGAAAGAATTTTCAGAATTGGATTAGTACCGGAGATTACCTACCTCATACATACAAACTTAATAACATCATAATACTTATTATGTATAGATACGCCCCAAACCGAGTCACATGGTGATCAATAATAATTTATGTGATCCCGCTAAACTCAACATTTAATATATAAATAGATAAATAACATTTGTTATTTCCGTCTACATTATAAAGAATTCTTACTGATAAACTTCCTTTATCGCACCTTTCCTTTATTAGGATTAGGAGCGCATAGATGGGGAGAGTAGGATGTGTTACCTACCAATTCAAACGCTATCTAATTGTAAAGTACCAGAATAGCAGAAGATAAGCGAGAGATAAGTGGGTACTTATACTAAGGTATTATGTTTTTTTTTTTTTCACTTAGTCTGAGCTAGTTTCTTGCGATAATTTGTAGATAAATAGAAGGGAAATCTATTGGCAGTCCTGTCACAATTACAACGCGATTAAAATAAATCGACCTTGAATTTAGTCGTACTAACTTCAAATTGATTAAAAATGACGAACTTAGCTAGATCTATTGCTCTGTTATTCCTGATGTACCCTATTTGTGCTGTGAAGATCTGCATGTGAGGATACCTCCACCAGTTAGCAGATACAGTTAGCATATAAAAAGAAAAGTCCTGAGTCAGTCGCATGACCGGTGACTCATCAATGCCCGGCCCTTGGACCTAGAAACCTAGGTTCCCTTTATGATGTTGACAAACAATAAGGCCGAGATAAATAAACATTACTTAGCACGTGCTTTGTCTAAGTTATGTTCCCGATTCTGTCTTACACTTGCAGTTGCAAGTTGCGCGACAGTGACAACGATACTTCCGTTCTTAGTAGCATCTATTTATCTAGGCCTAACGCGGGCAAAAGCTAGTAGGTTATAAGTTGTAAGTCTATTATATTGATTGCATTGTCTAATATCTGTCAGGGCTCCAATACTCACCTCCGAGTCTTGCCAAGAGTCATGAACTTATGACACACGAAGAACCTATCTTGTAGGACCCGTTCATTGTTTAATATACAGCACTATCATTGAACTAATTGTAATGAATTTATCAACAGACCAAAGTTTGTAATATTACCATTAACGCATAATATTATCGTATTTAACGGGAATCTGTCATTATTCTACTAATATGCGATGTGACCTTAGATATAAAGTTTATACAGGGTGGCAGGTAAGACAGTGGAAATATTTTAAAGGGTTATTGTACTCATCAGTATGAACAACTTTTACTATGGGACCAACCCTGAAATCGCGAAAAAAAAATCAGCTGTTCCATACATTTATGTTCACATAACTCAACAAAATGTATGGAACAGCTGATTTTTTTTTCGCGATTTCGGGGTTGATTCCATAGTAAAAGTTGTTCATAATGATGAGTACAATGGCGTCTTAAAATATTTCCACTTGTATTGTATACTCGTAGTCGTAGGTAAGTGGAATGCGCTAAGGTAGCCCAACATTCATTTTTTTTACGTTTTATACATTTTAAACTGATAGAAAAAGAAAATGTTATTTTTTACCTATTCTAGCATTAGTAGGTACCTAATATAAATATACATATATATAAACTTAGTGGAGTCCGTCTAATCTGCACGCTCCTCCACTGCTTGTCACGTACACATTTGACTTAGGTATTTGTATAGAAAATTTTGTGGAGGGGCGCGCAATTTTAGACTACACAATCTCTAATTTGGTGTCATGATGTGTCACGGCTGTCGGGCTGTCAGATCATAGATAATGCACGACTTGCGATAAGGGACTGGGCCACTGAATCAATACTACATTGTGTGCTTAAACTGGCTTAATGACTCAGCATTTTAATCAATTTCGGCAAACAAGATAATAGATATTGAACGAAGTATAAATATTGAACGAAACTTGTTCTAAAAACAAGTTTTCCCATAATATGCATAGTCATCTTAAAGAAACGTTATGCAAGTAAAATCGCAATCAGTTTTATTTTCCGTAGAACCTTGTGATCTACGTACTTTGAGTTAGTTATTTTAATTTAAAAAATTAAATGCGTTATGGAGTGAAATAATTTTCCAAAAAATATTAGACAACTAACTGTATCTGCGACTTTGTTCGCGCGGGATTCAGACAAATAATGTTTTTTTGGTCATGATACCCGCTACATGGCAGTAAATAGGCTTTAAAAATATTTATATTCATATCTTCTGAATCCTGTAAGATATTGAAATGAAACATACACGAAAAGAGTTAAAATTTTTGTTTTAATCCCTAAAATTTTCATCGAAATACGTGTAGCGGTTTCGGAGCCTATTTGTTTGAGACAAACTTTCAGACAGACAAAAAATCTGAAAACGGTCATATTGACACTTTCGGTCATATTTTGAAATCACAGACTTCAATTTTATTTATTAGTTTAATTGATACTCAAAACAAAGTATAGTTTTATTTACTAAATACAAGCAAGTAGCAACTGGTAGTAATGATTACACCTATCTAGATAGCAAACTAGTATCTAATTACCAACCAGACAATGAATTCGTAATGAGACCGGTCCAACACTGCACACTAATTAAAGCGCACGTGTTGTTAATAAAAACTTGAGCCCGTAACTGTCCACTAGCTTCTGCAGAACTATATACAGGGTTTACATACCACCATAAAACGAGCATTGATCACACATTTGGTAACTGCATGTTGGTGATTTCATAGTCCAGGGGCCGTACCATGACGTGTTAAAACCATCATTGTTCCACTGTAAACAAGGGATAGCGCTATTCGTGCTGTATAGTGCCATCCCTCTCTCACAGCGGAATAATGATGGCAATAACACGTCGTGATACGGCCAGGTACCTAATCAACTTTAAATGGATCTACTATGAAGTTTTAAAAAAGCTTCACAACCTGTAAATCTATGGTAAGCAAGGTTTTTATACCTTACCTGAACCTTACGAACATTAACTTATACCTAGCTATGCTAAACTTATTCATATGTACTCACTAACGGATATACTTATTGCACTTGAATCCTCTATTGTCATAAGTGCAAAGTGGTAGATATACATATGTCGCAGGGATATGATGAAAACAGGGAATTGATCAAATCTCTGAGCGATTTGATCAAATCACGGAGGTTAGGTTAGGTTTTTGATCAAATCTCCTAAGCGATTTGATCAAAAACCTAACCTAACCTCCGTGATTTGATCAAATCCCTGTTTTCATCATATCCCTGCGACACATATAATTATAGCACTGCAGATAGCGATAAAAGTAAGAGTACATAGTTATTAATACATATTGTATTAACTATAAAGCGTTTATATTTTTAATGAGTTAAACTAATACTTACAAAAGAACTATATAAGTAATAGGATTGCTCAAATTACGGCTAGTTTTTATTACGCATTAGGTGACGAATCGATTTACTAACCGATTTTGTGGTAGTGTTTACTATTTAAACAGACGGAGTCTGTTATGCTACGCTACGTTACGAACATTACAATTACACTACACTTATTATTATTATTGGTAAAGGCCGCTCTACATCCACGTAAGAATCTCGCAGGAATGCGAGAATAACACGAGAAACGAGAAACGTAAATGTGGAACCGATGAATCGACGAGTTGAATCGAATCCACATTCACGTTTCTCATACTCAAGCTTCTCGCGTGAATGTGGAACGGTCTTTACATCGAATAACACAATACAATAAACGTAAGCGTAGTCTGTTCATAAGAAAAATAAATAATAAAAAGCATAGTTTGTAACGTAGCGCGGCGTAGCATATGGTAGTGTGGCGTAGCGTAACGTAGCACGGCGTAGCGAAAGTGCGGAACATAGAATGACGTAGCGTAACTTAGCGTAGCTAGCAGACTCTCGTCCGTCTAGAAGGCTAGGAACCTACTATGCCACTGTCTGGCTCGCGGCAACTGTGGTCAGCCTTGGATTCATGACCTATACCTAAATACCTACTACAATAAAAGCAAAAACGACCTACAAAAATAAAACGAATATGTTAATAGATACAATATTCAGCAAAACGGTTTAAAAATATTCATGCTTTTGTGTTCCTAAACATTTTTAATACTCGTGCGTGAGAACCTGCACTAAATGAACTTTTCAGATTAGCAAGAATCTATAATATTGATTGACTAAAAACTAAACCAACCTAAATGGCGAGTCGCTCAAGCCGCTCGGAAGCATCTTACTGTTGCTATACTTTCAAGAGATTTTATAATATACAATCTATAGGTACTAGTAAAGCTGAAGGTTTAGGCAGAGTTCGCGGATTCAAACCCTACCTGTGTCAGATATTTTTGAAAATCTCTTATATATTTAATAACATTAAATAAGTATAACATGGCTTTAACATGTTTAAAATTCGCAAAAATATACATTCTTAATTGCCTTTATTAGTTGATTGAAGTATATACTTGTAAGTGCCCTTTGCGTATAATTGTGCCAATATTACTTATACTTAAATTGTTTATTGATTTGATTACTAACCTTAATTATATTTTATTGACTATCTTGCATGTATAATTTTCATCGATATATAATTAGTAATTACATGCATACCTAAGTATTTATCCCATGTTATGTGACTTATTATCATAGGTACTAAATTATTTAAATATATTCTTAAACGGCATAGTAGACGGTCGTAAAAGGTCAGTTTTGCCTATTTGTAAGACGACGTCATCGCCAACAATTCGGATCAGTAGTCCAAGTATCTGTACTATTATAAAATTGTAAACAAGCTGTGTCTGTACATTGAAGATATTCCAGAAAAAACAGTCGGGTTAGGGTACTGGGACGTAACTATACCCAAAAAGATTTTTTTTAGATTTTTTGTCTGTTTGTCTGTTTGTGCGCGCATCACGCAAAAAGTACTGAACGGATTTCGATGTGGTTTTCACAGTTCGATAGCTTAGGGTCCAACTTAAAATCTAAGCCACGGTTCATGTAATTTTGATGGGAGGAACCAGAGATGCAGCTTGACCTCTTGGTAGTACTAGCCTCTCTACACTGCGGAGCTCATTTAAACTGGTCATTTCACAGTAGTCCACGCGGACGGAGTCACGGGCAAAATCTAGTTTTATAATAAAGTTCTTAAAAATAAACTTAAAACAGGCCTGTAGTCACTAAATGCAATAAGATTGATGTGATTCGCACTAGTGCTATTCAGATTGTTCGTGGAATGCCTCACCACTAAGACACCCACATCTAATTTTATGGTTTAAATCTAAATCGTTAAGCAATTTACCAACTCTTTTTAACGTGCTTCAATTAACCTAAGCACTGCTCTGTCCAGGGTGTTCTTTTTCAAAATCAACTGGTTCGATTCCTGGAAAATTGATTTTTCTAATGATGCATTTTTAGTTTTTATCATAATCGGCCCCGAGACTCCTTTGAATGTTTTCGCTATTTCGAATAGATTCGGATTTGGCCATCCACGCCCACTTGAAAAATTCACCCTGTGTTTATCTACATTAGGTACCTACTATAAATATACGTCAGAGACCAAAACAAACTCATAGGTCAGTCTCTGTCATAAATGATTAATATGAAAATACTTTTAAACATGATGAACCGTACATTTTAAGCCTAACAACTTTGTACCGTGATTCTAGCAAATATGTTTTCCTATTTCTTACTACTATATACTACTAAACAAACACAATACCAATACATATTTAAAAAACATAAAAAAGGGTAAAACCGCCTTTAAAAAGATTACAATAACATTATTGTGATCGTTCTGAAGACGATTTTAATGCCACTAACCGAATCTACAATATCACTTTCTGCTGTGAACATTACTATATCGTAACATACGTAAAATGAACTAAATATCATTTATTAAAGCTGATTTAATAACGATTTAAATCACCCAACCCTGCGTATGTTGACATTTTACCAGCTTCAAAATTTTCCAACCCTGAACATACGCCAAGTTAACTAAATACCGTTTATTGAACCGGTTAAAAAACTACTCAGTCCACCATCACAGTACACAGTCCATCCATTGGCGAAGATATTGCGTAACAAACATTTAAAAAAAAACAGGTAAATTGTAGACCCCTTTGTAATACGCTCCTAAGAAGCATATTACAAAGGGGTCTCAAATTTCAAATGAGTCGGGCGAGACCCGGTAGCTCAGTTGGTTCAGAGCACTAGCCACGGTTCGGCAGAGGTCGCGGGTTCAAATCCCGCTCGGGTCATATGATTTTTGAGAATCACTTATATATTTAATAACTGTATACCTCCTCCTTTTTGCAGTCGGTTAAAAATATAAACATATACGTAAAGTATAATTTTAGTGACGCATTTGTTACATTTGCCTTTTAAACAGGTAGAATACCTTCCGCCGTTAGTTTCTACTTTTCCGTATCCGTGTTGCTATGTAGGTACTAAAAAGCCTATTTCCTACAAGTTATCTACCTTTTAGGATGACTAGACAGATATCTAAGACTATATTCTGAATATAATTATTTATTTACAATCGTATATTTTGCAGTCATAGCAAAGTTATCGTCATTTAAATGTTAAATAGGTACGGAGAATCTGTAAGAAATAAAAAACTGTTTAGGTATAGATACAAAATAGGTTATTTAATGGCAATACATTTTAAAATCAGATAAATACCTAATGCTAGCACTTAACACCCGTGACTTTGTGACCTACATGAACTGTGCATTTTTTCGAGTTAAAAACTTACCTAGTACACACTTACACAGGTATAAAGTAGCTTCATAAATTAGAGAAAGTATTTTTTTAAACCGATCAGTAGTTAAGGAGATTGCCCCACAAATAAAAACAATCTTAACCTTTATAAGTACCTATATCTACACCACGAACTAGGTACTAGGTACCTCCCTATTTTATTTAAGTTCTTTCAGTCCATCAAAAGGTTAGATATCGCTATCAGCGATGAGAACGCCATTGTACCCTTAGAATGAGCAAAATCATAAATGAGCTGTGGCCTGTGTTACAATTATGGTCACAATAAAGTTTAATCTATCTATCTATCTATAGAGATGCATTATTCTCATTTGTAAATATAACAGAATAATTGCCTCGTAGGTACGCATGATTAGGCTAAAGTAGGTAGGTACTCGTAAATAACACTTCATATCATTATCACTAAGTACACTGTTGAAAATAGGCCTTCTTTAAGCCATAAGAATAATAAATAACAATGAGAGGTCCTGCGCTTCTCGCATCCATCTGATTCCTGCGAGCTTCACCAGATCGTCAGTTCATCTTGTGGGGAATATAATTATTATTAAATAAGTACTTACTCATAAATAAAATCCTGCAACAATCAAATCCATATTGGCGTTTTTCCATTACACGGCAACAACACAACATCGATACGACGGCGACGCGATGGCGACGTCGCGTCGGTCGTCGGAGCGAACGCAGCAACCGCCCAACAGCCAACGCCAAACAGACTTTTTTTGATGAAATAACACATTCAATTTAAATTTATCGTAACAAAAAAAATCTGTCTAAATTACTTAGATATGTAAGTACCTACTGAACAAAACAAAAAAGTTATTTGTAGAAATCATAAATCTGCATAAGAATATCACTTGACTAATCAACTTCAATCTTAATCACCACTTAATTGCTAGATATGGTTGAGAACAAAAAATACTCATGCATTATGCACTTATTTTAATATTAGCACTTAAGTTCAATCTTAGTGCGCTTGCACTTAAGCAACTGTCTGCTAAAATGTAAGGTCATATTTTTTCAATATTTTTTTAAACATTGAGTTATTTTAAAAATTATGAAAAAAGAAAACCGGTCAAGTGTGAGTCGTATTCGCCCACGGAGGGTCCCGTACCATCTTTGGACTTATAAAAGTTAAAAACACAGACCTGCAACTCAGAGGACTATCTTGATTGGCGTCAATTATGTATGTATGGGGACACCCTTTCATTTTCAACGTTTTTTAATTTTTGGAATTTTTCTTTTCTGCCAAATATCGTGATTCTAGGTCAACGAGAACTACCATATAGGTTTTCGACCCAAAACCTATAGGGTACTTCCGGTTGGCCTAGAATTGTCGAATTTGGTTAAAAGCTTACAAACTTACAGTACAGTACAGTACAGGGAAAATTCCGAAAAAAAAAAGTTGAAAATTAAGGTAAATTTTGGTACCGTAGTTACAAGTTTTCGCGAAAATCTAAGTTTGCCCATATGTACTCAGTACCTTGATTTTTGATCAGTACTCTGAAAACCAACTGAGCTATCGCGACCTGTTCGGTCAACTCGAAATTTGAGATCCCTTTGCAACGCCTGAGCATTTGGCGACATCGCGATAGCTCAGTTGGTTTTCAGAGCAGTGGCACGGTTCGCCAAAGGTCGCAGGTTCAAATCCTGCTCGCGACATTTGATTTTTGAGAATCTCTTAAATATTTAATAACTTAAGAGAAGCATAACATGGCTCTGACATGTTTCAAATTCACAAAAATATTTTTTAACATTCATAACGCTACTAAGCTTAGGTACTTACTAAAAGCTTATTAAGATTGAATCTGGACTCTAGTACCTATCGTGTCACCCGTATATAATAAGATTTAATAAAATAAAATTATTTTAAATTTATTCGAATTATACGGTTGTGCTAGTTTTAAGTTTAACAGACCTGTGACTTGATTGGGTTAAATGCGTATACGATTATAAGAGAGATCTGCGCTTTTATGAAGGTTATTATAATCCTAAGGAAGTCTACAAATTAAATTCTAGTCCTACTTCCAATTGTACAGTTAAAAAACGATATTTTTTAAAGTTTATTTGCGTCTTCCTGCGGAAGCGGATATCGTAGGAGTATACTACGGAACTCTTTGGTATTGTGGGCGACCAAAAACTAGCTAAATGGCGAGCAATTTCAATGATTACCTACATAGATAGAATGAGTTATAGGTATCTAGACTGACTAACGTATAGAATTAAATGAGAAAAACTTAGGTTAGGCAATAAATATCGATATAAGTAGGTATGTAGGTATCTCACAGGACTTATGCTTCAATTAGAAAAAAAAAAAAATCCAAAAGTGCACGCCTCGTAACACTCATAATTAATTATAATTAAACAGCAAAAGTTTAGACAGACAATTATAATAGAGTTCTTTCTTATAAAAAAATCGTGTTAATTACCTAATTAATGGAGTTTTTTTAAAGTTGTTAACGCGGTTTCATACAACATAAATGACAGAACAGGTTTCTTGAGCTAATATATTTACTCACTTAAAACTAGGTTAGAATTAAAGTGTACCTACATGATGATGATGATTCATCTTATTTATGTATGTGAAGGTACCTACTGATGAGAGTGTAACAGAGATTTAAAATAAATTAATTGGAGGAAAATTTTGTGACACTAATAGAGCACGCCAAACGCATTCACGTTATGAGGCGCGCACTAATTCAAGTGATAGGTTCTTACTATCCTCTCTGTATCATTATCATATCAACCGAAATATGTCCACTGCTCGACATACGAGATATGACTACTCTGTATTAAGGTGCCAAATGCCAGCACCACAACTCATCCTCCAAAGAAAAATCTAAAAAATAAACATACACTTTTAAAATTCATCCTCAGTACTGTGAAAATTTTTCCTGTATGTCCCAGGACGCAAGACCATCCTCAACGAGGTTTGCGGCACGTTCACCGCGGGCGAGCTGACGGTCATCATGGGACAGTCCGGGGCCGGCAAGAGCACTCTCATGGACATCCTAGCGGGATATACGTGAGTCTATTTTTAATATCTGCATGAACGCAAAGTCAATTTTTGTTCGGACTTTACATCATGCCTGGGCATGTTATTGACATACATTCGGTACATAGGATTGATTTTTTGCATAAATCGTAACTATTTGAGTGATTAAACGATGATTTTATTTCCATAAAAAAAAAAAAAACATGACTTAAGTTTATCTTAGATGTCTTTTTTTAATAAATTTATTCATGTACCTATAATGCACTATTTGACGGAAACTACATAAAATAAACTACTACATTAAAAGCTATGTCACATCTCTACGCTTCATGCATACATATTTGGAGGTAATAATACCTTTCTAGGCAAACAAGGCCATTAGTAGGTACAGACGAGCATATAAAAGCGATACAATCTTGTTTATATTTTGCAATAATCAGCTGATCTCAAAAAAGATTCCCAAGTCGTTATTTGTGGCATTAAGCGAAGTGTCCACTAGCAATAAAATTTGCGGAAGTTGACTTGCGCAAGCGACTTGTTGTTCGAGAAGTCGTTCGAGAAGTCGCTTGCGCAAGTCAACTTCCACAAATTTCATTGCTAGTGGACACTTCACTTTAGATAAAATTTCACAAATACGCAGATAACTATTTTATGTAGCATGCCACGTGCCTAGTGTCTACTAAGCGTGCAGTATAATTATTTTCGAGACGGCAAAAAACATTTTACAGAAAATAGAAAATTTGCTCAGCTACAAAGGGCGCGTGCCTAAAATATTTAGTAATACCTACACCACGTAAAACAAATAGCTCTATAAAAAGATTTGAAGAAAACATGGACTTTGATCTCGTATATTCATTAGCGGCGCGCAAATCGTTGAGGTCTTTCACATTTAAAACTAGTGTTATTCTAATACGAAAATTCTATACAAAAATCTCTGGTAGGTAATTATTTCGCAATTACTTGTATCTTTTACAAACTTGCAGTAAGCCTTTAAGTCTCGTTGTCTGAAACGTGACTACGATCAATCACATATCAGATAGCAGGTGGTATTGACCCACAATATCATCTGGCGCGCTAATCACCAGATAGATAATCACCACACGTCACGGAACAACAGTTCTATCAATTTTATTTAGTGTTCAGGTGCTCGGAGATAAGTCAAACACAGGTGGACTTTATCGCGTGTTCATGTTTGTTGTGTGCAAAATGCAGTGATAGTCTAGTGGTTTAACCATGTGCCTCCCACGGCGGATGGTTCGAGTTCGATCCCGAGGCACACACCGCTGACTTATCGAAGTCATGTGCGTATTAGAAATTAATTATCACTTGCTTTAACGGTGAAGGAAAACATCGTGAGGAAACCGGCATGTCCTAGAACCAAAAATTCGAAGACATGTGACGTCCACCAACCCGCACTGAGCCCGCGTGGTGGACTACGGCCCACTCCCTCTCACAGAGGAGGCCTGTGTCCCAGCAGTGGGAACATCATAGGCTGATTATGTATGTTTGTTGTATGTATTTTGGCCTCTAACGACAAGTCTCACCACCTCTAGATAAGTTGTTTATCTTATTTGACAGATAATTTAATACAATTTCAGCCATATTTTTTATTATCTAGTGAATAGTGCCAATCCGGGGGCTATCAAAGTAACCCATGATCTGTTATAACTATTTCATATTTTATGTTAAAGGCATCTAAATGTTGTAAGATAGTATAATATGAACTCTCTTGTGAACTCTTGTCAACCTACAGTTTCTCTCTCATAAGCTATACGAAAATAGCTCATGCAATGCTAAAAAGATTAGCTAGTCAGCAAGGTTGCCTACGTAGTTTAGTCCAACGGAGAGACTCATATAGGTGATTCAGTTAGGATTATAAAACGAGTGCTACATTAATTAATCATGTTCTCGTAGCCGCTAGCTACGGCGTAGCGCATCTTCCAAAAAAGGAATATTAAACTTTTACGAATACATAAAATATTCTAGATTCTACATCTTAGTATACGAGATACCAAGTACCGAGACAGTCTCTTATAAAAAAAAATATAAATGGAGTTATCTTTAACCCTTACTTCTTGCTTTAACAGGCACTTTCTTTACGGATCTATCATAGTATCGGCGCCTGCACTTCCAAGGTCGTATTAAAACTATTTGAGTGTCGGAGATTAAGTAAACGGATTGTTCCTGTGTCATTTTCAACTTACTTTTGTACATAAGTAGGTACTAAAAAAAATAACATAACACAATTTAGAAAAATATATTATGTAGGTATGTACAATTTATTTTTTCGTAATTTTACTACACTCTAAATCGGCGGTTCACAGAAGACATAATTAACCATCGAAGTTTCATCTACAAAGTACAAAAGCAAGGACGGACAGACATAAGACGCATAGGACCAAATTATGACGGTTCCGTATCTGCCATTTGGCTATGGAACCCTAAAAACCGCATTGAAATCGGTCCAATCGTTCGGGAGCTACGAAGAAGACAATAAAAACATTTTGCCGTATTTCCCTCAATATACCGACATACCTAAACTAGTCACATAAAAGATCAGTGTTTCATTATTTAGTTCGTTATTTGACATTTATCTAGTTATCGTTTTTAAATATATAAAAGTCCTACTACATTTAAATAACGTCCACTAATTAACGATAAATTTGATATAACAATAGTTAATTGTGACGACTATTTCAACATAAGCATTGTAATAAAACAAGTTTAAACGGATTAATCGCGTATATTACAGAGTACGATTCGAATAATATCGATTGAATCGATTGTGCGGGTAGATCGAGAATAATTTTTCTATAAATTAGCTGTCATGACGCCTACCACCTCAGTCGTCCTGCGACCACGAACGCTGCAAAGTGTTCGAAACGTCAGGAAAACTCTGTAATATACGCGATTAATCCGTTTAAACTTGTTTTATTATAATGTGTAATAATCGCGAAAACCTAAGACATTATTATAAGCATTGTGTTGTGGTCAAGCAGCTAATAGGTCTTCTTATCATTAGCTACATTTACATAAATATCGTGAATGTACCTACACTACACAGACATTTCATAGTATGTATGTATTTGCATTCTATTTATGGAGTTCATAGTAACCACAATAATGGATAACCAGAAAAAAATACATATTTATGAATGCTATAAAACCGCAATAAGAAAATATTTTTATTTATTTAAATAATTGAAGAAAAATAATGAAGTCATAACAAAACAATTGGCAATCGTCGAATTTACGTATTACAAAAATTCTGATGACGTCTTAACTTAGAATTTTTACGAAGTGCCTGGTATGCCTAAGTAAGTAAGGAAAATGGCACATTCGTTTTCATACTATTAAAGGAACATGCGGTATCTAGCCTATTCTATATCTATGTTAGATTCGGTTACTTCGGCGCGGATAGGTGTGCAAGGCCTAAGAAAATTCGGTTCGGTCGGCTCCTTCAGCGCGTTCTGCTCGGATAAATGAGCGTTCAACTTTAGTATTAAAATATGTGACGAACTATTCCAAATTCAAATATAAAATTTTAAAAACAAAAAAGTTAGTTTACCATTCAACTTCGTCTGCTCTTGAATATTTAAATCAAAAAGTTTCATTACTTACCTTGATTTTCCTTCCAAAATCCTACTATCCTAGTAATATTATAAATTAATGTGAAAGTTTGTGAGGATGTATGGATGTATGTATGGATGTTTGTTACTCTTTCACGCAAAAACCACTGAACGGAATTTGATGAAACTTTACAATAATATAGCTTATGCATCAGAATAACACATAGGCTAGGTACCTTTTATCCTGAAAAACGCGGGCGAAGCCGCGGGCGAAAGCTAGTGTGAATATAAAACAGAAGATAATACTTACTAATAACCACGAATTACTAATAATAAAATGTAAGTAGGTAAAAATAATTATCATAAACGGGTAGGTCCTGTAACTAATGAAATAAATAATTGACCGGAAGTTATTTAGTTTTACCTCATAGGTATAATATATATATATAGGCTCATAATATATATAAGAGGATAATATAGATAATAATGACAATATTAAGGTCATGCCTGAAATTAAATGTACTACTTAATACAAACCCTTATTACCTACACATTTCAGTGTTTGTTTAAATAAAGTGGAGAATTACGCCTGTTTACCTATTTTATTTTTTTATCAGCTTGTAAAGCAATGTGTTTTCCTTACAAATCTAAATAAAATACTGTCTGTTTACGATATTTTAATCTACATGAGGGGTCTAGAATCAAAAGCGCCTCTGTCCAGTTTTTTACCCAACATGGTTTTTGATTATTGGCAACACATTGCATGTTTATCTATGACCTCACAAAGTTAAATACGTGCAAAAAAGCCTCTATCCCATACTAAATACAATTTAAAATACTCGGTTAGGTGCAAAACCGCTTCTATTGTTTTAGTTCAGACCAAAAGCGCCTCTATCCCGTCTCAACCAATCACAGAGCCAGGCTGTGTAAACAACAGTATGGCGTCCGTGTGTGGTTTCTTAGGAATTGTGTCCCGTTGTTTTATTAAATTTTAATAGTAAAAGAACACAAAATGGAAGTTAATATTGCCCCAGTGCAGCATAATACAGGAAGAAAACGGATTCGCAATGAAAAACAGTGGAAACGCAACGTGCAAAAGCGTGCAAGGTAAGTTTCCCTGGTAACTATGCTTGTAGGAGAAGATGATTAATGGATGAGTCATACAGATATGAACCAAACAACGACGAACATCACAAGAATGTTTTGGACGAAACCACTCCTGGTGAAGGCGAAAATGAAGAACCCTGTGAATATTTAGAAGAAGTTGGAATTACTGTTTAATTTTTATTAGCTTTTAAATGACATTTTTGTTAATTCAATGACATTGTGTTCATCAGTTTTCAATAAAGAACACATTCCAATCTATTATCTGGTTGTCTGTTTTATTCCTGTTGTTGAAGGACCATTATTAGGAATGTTCATATATTAAATAATTAATAATACCTACCTTTACTCATACTGATAATGCTGACAGTTTTGCATAAAACCGTCCACAAGGCCAGGTCGCATAGGGCACGCCGCAATAGCGGCGGTAAGACCCCTCTTTGAGGAGTGGCTAGGGAGACGTCACGGCGTCCTCACCTACCGCCTGACGCAGGTCCTCACCGGACACGGAAGTTTCGGGAGGTACCTGCACATCATCGGGCGGGAGGAGACGCCCGGGTGTCATCACTGCGTTGATCGCCCTGACGACACGGTGGAGCACACGGTGGGGGTCTGCCCTGCATGGGCGGAGCACCGCCGTGTCCTCGTAGAGGCGATCGGCAGCGGCGGCGACCTCTCGCGCCCGGCCCTGGTTCAAGCCATGGTCCGGGGCGAGGGGGAGTGGGAGGCAGTCGCCTCCTTCTGCGAAGCAGTCATGCTAGTGAAGGAGGCGGCGGGACGGGAGAGGGAGAGATTCTCCCGTCCAAGCCGCCGCGGTAGACGCTCCGGGCGTCGGGAGCCGCGTGACGACTCCCGGCCACCGTAGGCGCGGGCCTGCGGGCGGTGAGTAATGGGTAGCTCACCGTCCGATCAGGACCAGGGGGGCGATCGCGCTAAAAAATACCAACCGAATCAAAACTGAACCATAACCAAAACACGACTTTATGTACTTTTCGTATCGCGCTAATGCGTTGACAGATGGTTGAACCGAAGTTGGACTAGAACTGAGCGCTTTATAAAAGGTTGTGTTACAGTTACTGCGGAGCAACTTTTTCACGACTTTTTCTGGACTGTTTTGGTGTTTTTGTGGTAATAGTAGGTGAAAATCGTAAAATGATGTATCTAGACTTCTTGGAAACGGCCCACGAGTGTGATGGGGCCATTGCGCGAGCCCAATAAAAAAATATCGGCCAAGTGCGAGTCGTACTCGCGCACTAAAATCTCATCCATAAGTTAATATTATTATGAAATACAAAGCTATTTTTTGCGGTTATTGAACTCAAAACTGAAAAAAGTGAATTATTCAAAAAGTTATTGACGTATCTTGTTCAAACCAATTTTAATCGAGAGTATTTATTGGATGCCATATGCTTGATTTTTTACAGATTTTTCGATAGCACGGTTGGAAAATTACACATTGTTAACGACTTTCGGAGCTCCTAGTTCACTCAATAAGCACTTAAATAAAAATGTCATTTAGAAACCTCTATGTTATTTTCAAAGACCTATCCAATGATGCCCCACATGGCGGGGTGCAGGAAAATATATATTTTCATCCTTCAGTTTCATGTAGGTATGGCAGCCTCTAATTATTTTATTTTTCATAATTTTACTAAATTATAAAGACGTCTACTTACGAAGTTTCATACAAATTGGTTATGAACTGTAGATTTGACGAGGGTGTGACAGACAGACGGACATGACGAAACTATAAGGGTTCATAGTTTTACTACGGAACCCTAAAAACTTACCAATACAATACATATAAAAGTATTCGTAGAGTTTTTGATCTATTTAAAACACGTAGGTAGATACCTATTCACTCCCGAAATGTTGAAAGGACAATTAAAAGCTTAATATGTAACCACTTCAAACTATAACCTCGACTTTTTTTCAGTCAGCACTTCAAATTCCTTGAATATCCCACCCAAACTTAAACCTAAGTAACAAAGCTATACATAGTTCACCCAAGTGTTATCAAAACTACACGTGCCAACAAAGGAAACGCTGAATCGATGGTCGATTATACTTAAGATACTAGGCTTAAAATAACAATATTAGGTTACACCTCTAATGTTTTGATAATGACAATGGTTCAGTTTCAGTTCTACTTTGGTCAATGCTTAAACTTTAGCGCGATACCGAATTTCGTTTAACCGAACCAAAACCGATTTGCAATCAAAACTGAACCAAAACTGATCTTTAGACATTTGTTCATTTTACAAAATAGCGCGATCGCCCCCCAGGCCCGTGCCGAACGGCGCGTACGTGTTCCACGCGCGCCTCAAAGAGATGTCAGCATCAGAGAGGGGGCCCATTAGGGCCCAAGCCTGCCGGGAAAGCGGGATCGTCCGGAAGGGATACCGCTGACCCGGACAAAAGGGCTAAGGAAGGAACATGGGTGGGTTTTAGTCAGTAAGAGTCTGACACTCCCTTCCGCTCCGCCCAGAGCGGGAGGGGTCATTTGATGATTTCCCATCCCCAAAAAAAAAAAAAAAAAATGCCAGGTCGCATGAAACCAAAACCGCCTCTATCCTTAGTAATACAATGCAAAACCGCCTCTATCCTTAGTAATACAATGCAAAACCGCCTCTATCCAACGTTTAAATGCAAAACCTACTCTATCCAGATTTCAAAATATAATAAATAAAAAATAGTTTGCTATACTTTTAGATAATGTGTATTTATTTAAACATTAGACTATTTATGATCAAATTAAATCTAGTTGTTAGATATAACGTTACTCTAGTAGTTGCAACAGGTATTTGGCGTATTATGAAAAAAATAAAAAACTGGACAGAGGCGCTTTTGATTCTAGACCCCTCACATATTCATAATATGTTTTACGCTTACCTACTCGTGACAATCTCAACGACTACCATAGAGTAGGTACATAGATAACATAAACAAAGGTTCAGGAAACTATCACAGAGTACATAACAATATTACGCTATACGTTTACATAATATCAAACAATACATTCACTCACTACGATTGTTATGATTTGATTCAAAAACATGGCGTTTCGTTACTCTGTGGTGCTACCGAGAACTGCGGCACAAAGAGCCACGTGTTCTTGCTACAAAGGTCACTAGTTCCTTCAAATCTATATTGTTTACTTATATACATATGGTAACGTACTTAGTAAATACATCAGAGTTACTTGCAAAATGTTTTAAGCTACCATTTATTATAAGGGTATTTATCAGTGGCGAAGGGTCCTTACAATACGATTCCTACCGGCTTCCCTTTGAAAAATAGCTCAGGCAGTATTGCCTATTTTTATTAATTAGCTTTTCGTGGCCAGGTAAGTATTTGTAGCTCCGGCTTACCTCTTACAAAAACTGACCCTTCGCCACTGGTATTTATACTTACATGTGATAAGAAATCCCAAGGTTTCGTAGATTTGAAGTAGCAGACCCAATGACGTATTGAGCAGACCACCTTTTACAAGAGGAAACTACACAATTTAACCATTATCAAGATGACAATACAAAATCACAGCTGTCGCGCATGAATTAGTTTTAATGGTCAAATCCTGTCAAATCGGTCAAATAGCCAATGTACTTTTGAAGAAGGGTTCGCCCGGCTTTGCAACTCCACAGATATTTAATCTGTGCTCTAAGGGAAATCCCGTAACACGATTTCCCGTAAAAAATATGGTTGATATAATTAGAAAAAAAGTGGTATTACTGTACATAATTATTGGAATATTATAACGACACCTTATGCACTGTGAGTGTGACCACCCGCAAGTATGTTTGCGTAAACACTACCTAAACATACATACAGACTTCCACAGGTAAGTTTGACAGTTTAAGATAGTGAAAGTCACAGCAAGTCGATTGTTGTGGGTCTGCGTCATCGACAATGCACCTCGTTGGCCTGCGACTCTGCGTAGGTGCGCAAGTCCAACTCCTAGATATTAAAACTTTGCTGCTAGTTATGGTACCTCAGAGATCGCAATGTACTTGGCCGAATAATATAAAACAATTCTAGATTCTCTTTATTTGCAAGGCATAGTTTATCAACTGATTCGTCATAGCAGGAAGCGGCATTGGTTTTAATGCGCTATCTTGTTTTTGTTCTAAATTTTTGTGCTTGTTTCACTTGCTAGGTTAAACAGGAATTACCTAAATGTTTATCTTATCTCACTAGTATATATACCTAAAGGGTTTATTTATGAAGTTCATTTAACTATAATAGTTAAATGAACTTCATAAATAAACACTTTCTAGAAGCTAAATCCTAATATGGCTTGCGGCCGCAGGAAGCAGCTCCTGCCGGCCTAGCATGACCACGATAGAAACGGGTTTTGTCATAGAAATAGACAAAGTGACAGATTGTAGAAACATTTCTACGTTTTATGAATGAAATCTGTCACTTTGTCTATTTCTATGTAGACAAAACCTGTTTCTATCGTGGTCATGCTAGGCCGGCTGTATCTACAAATTAATAGATAAAAAAAATATATAAAAGTACGTAGACCGCATTTTTTTAATTACCAACAAAAAATATTTCTTTCATGATTCAACCTCTTTAGTTATGTGAATGAATTGCAGTTATTGGCCACAAGCGGTCAAAATAAAAACTTAATGCCATTAAAGATTTATTTTTAATTTTGATTTTTTTCTAATGGCTATCATTGTATTTTTAAATTTAATGCCATTAAAGATTTATTTTTAATTTTGTTTTTTTTTCTAATGGCTATCATTGTAGGTATTTTTTTCTTTGCGTGCCTATATTTTTAATATGAGATAAAAGCTTGTATTGTCAACTACAAAATTTTTGGTCATTCTTATGGAACAATATTTTGATACGGGCCATGGTCAATAAAGCTAAATTTTAAATTGCAATAGTGTTTTGTTTTCCTTGTTTGAGAATTTAAATGCAGTTGTCTAAATTAAAATGCATACGGTACCTATATGAATTTGTTCTTATCTTACACGAATTAAACGAGAGTATCTGTTATTATAAATTAATGCTCCTCAAACGATTTCTTGGGAATTTATTTAATTATTTTGATGTGACTTGTGGCTAGCGTTGCTGATCATCAATCAGGTCAGTTTTTTTACATAAATTTTAGTTTATTTAAAAAGAAATAAACTATTTTGGGAACTATACATTTCCAAATGCATTCTAATTTGAATAATAATGAAAAGTTCTAGCGTGTATATGTGCATTCTGTCTGCCCACCCTACTTTAAACGTGTGAAATCGTGACGCACAATGTACATGATTTGCACCGCAGTACTAGCACGTACGTAACAATGATTAACTTACTTAAAAGAGCACGTTTCAAACATTACACATAATAATTATCTAACTGGCGCGCATTTTCGTTTAGCTGCGTACTAAATACAACAAAACTACGTAAACATTAGTACTTTCTTTTTTTTTTGTGTTTTTTTTGTTGTGTTATTTTAGGAGCTTAGTCAACTTGACTAAGTCGCTCCATTGTACCATTTATTAACATCAGCACACATCATAAAATCAAAACACAACTAACACTGTATCGCGCATCGTCGCATGCCAACCTCAACAGTCTTGTAAACCAATTCAGCTGTTTTACATACACAACATTCGTACTTATTTATATTTTATATGTAACTCGTATCAAATGTGAGAAATGTTAATTCCTGAATGGCAGACAAATTTACAATTTCTACAAAGTTTTTATCAGCAAGTTACGTAATTGAGTAAAAAAATGGCAAAAACAAAAATTATTATAATAATATTTTAATCATTTAAAAAAGTGTTTGTATTTGTTATTTGAATCGCTTCCCTTTGAATTTTTATAATTTATTTATCGACACAATGTGTCTTTAAGACATTTTAGAATCTCTTCACTGACGTCGATTGATGATGCCATAAAATTAAATTACACGGTGAAGTTTTTAAAGCATTTCGTCGATTCGTTTCCCCGGCTGAGGCACAGGACAGCAAGTTTTCAAAAATTTTGAAATGCGCTTCTAGGTACCTACTTAGTTTTGAAAATAGGAACCATTCGCAAAATTTTGCAACTCTCTATCATCAGCATCTGAAGTACTTTTCCTCCTCACTGGCTGAATATATTTTCCACCCTGTATGTATAGGGCAAGTAATGATTCGTCATAATTGTATTTGTAATTCTCTGGTATTATTTCAATATATATAATTCATATAGTGTGCCAAGGCATTACCAATTAAGTAGTTGCAAGTAGTACAATCTTTTATTCTGTTGTGTCAAACCTTTTTGTCATTTCATCTACTAATTTTCGTAACACAATGTTCTGTCGTCTACTAATTTCAACTTGCTTTTTAACATTTTTAGTTCGTACAACAGATATACATACACATATACACAGTGAATGTGATAATATTATTTAACTTTAATATACATTATGAATTACTACAGCAAAACGCTAGGAAAGTTTTTTTTTTCAAAAAAATAAATTTTTGTGTTATGATTGCCATCGAATTCCTTAACTCACTACCTAGTACCTATCGACCAATAAAACATTATTTCTTCTATCTGCATTAAAAAAGCATTGATCAATACACAAAACTCCTGCAGTGCACAGGGATACGGTAATCAGTTTTCCACCTTTTCTGAAAAAAGTGTTTTTTTTAGTTAATTGCTGTTTAGATCTAGGTGTGCGTTATGTCAAAATTATGAATTTAACAAATCTGCTAAGAGTTAATATAAACGTACCGTTACTTTACTGTATTATTTTATCGTAATTGATAGTTAGTTTTTTTTATCTTACGCCCTTGAGCGTTTTGCTACATTTATTCGGTTAATGTAACATTGACCTCAACGCGGACTAGGTTAAAACACAGTTACGTACCTACCACTCCACTTATCTATGTAGTAAACTTTTTGACATAGAAACAAGCAGGATGGTCTGTACGGCGATCTATGTTTAGCAGTAGACGGGGTTATGATGAAGTCCGAAAGTTATAATCTCATTATAATAATCTTCTCCTTAATATTTGAATAAAACACGATGGTAGACGACTACCGAGTAAGAAGTTGAGCTTAACATAGTTGCCTTGGAAGAAAAGAGGATGGAGGAAAGGTGATGAACCAATCAAGTGAGACAGTCATGTCATTTTCAGTTTTGCCTTTTATTCCTCTCACCACCAGTTTCTGAAAACCTGTTCAATTTAATCTGTAGTCAAATCTCATGACAAGTGAAATGCTTATGTTATTTTGGTCAACCAATCACAACAGCTGACATCAAGAGCGTAGCCAGGTACAGGCAGGGGGGGCAGCTGCCCTAGCAAGGATTGAGTAAGTGCTCGCCGCTGGGTCAGAGACTCAGTGTTCCCGAACCATAGAGTAAAAAATTTTAGAAAAAAAAAGCATTTTAATGTAAAATGCTTTTCTTATTCATGAATGACGAATCATTCATTGATGAATGATGAAATTGATGAATCATGCATTCAATTCTCCAAATCTGAAGGTCTTATAATATCAAAAGTCATCATCCAGTTGATTGAGTTAAGCCATCATCAATATCAGTCTACAAACGTTCACGTGTTTAAGTAATATTTTCATTAATAGGTGGCCGTGAATCCGTGACTTTAATCAATATTTTGTAGATACAAAGTGCGTGGAAACAGTAATCTTAAATGTCATAATTATTCACTTCCATGTTCATTTCCTGACCTCTTAATAATATTAGCTCTTAATTATCAGTTTTTAACCGGTTAAACCCGCTGGGCCGTACCACAAAAGAGATAGACACGCGTTAAACGCGAATGCTACCAAAAATAATACGCACTTGTTTTAGCATTCGCGTTTAACGCGTGTCTATCTTTTTTGTGGTAAGGCCGGCTAGTTTTAAGTTTTTTTAGGAAGAAATACGATTCCGTTCATTGATGAAAATCTGAATTAACTAATTTTATTTATTTAATTCAGGCATTTAAGTCTGTGTCTCATACAAAAATCCATACAGCTGTTATGATATTACAAACATACATCTTATTTTTTAATTTAAGTATTGTATGTAGTTATATTCATAATTCTATACATATTAAAAGCAACGTCTAGCTCTGTCTGTTTGTACCTCTGTAGTAAGTTTCGTAAACATTCATGTTTTTTTAACGTTGTGTAGCTATGTATTATGTGTTATCTATAAAAAAACATATGTTGCATAACACACACGTAAAATGTTCATTTTAAGATTATCCATCCATCCGCCTAGCCTTTTCCCAAACATGATTGGGGTCGGCTTCCAGTCTAACTGGTTGCGTTCATTTTAAGATTATGTGAACTAAAAATATAAACTTCCTATAGCAAAGACACAAAGACTCATACTCGATATGAACTCATTGTTTGCTAATTGTGCCGACCCCATTTATTGAATACTAATAGAAGAACGGTTACGCCAACAAAACTAATGACTGTATTTAGTTCATTACCAGTTTTGATAATAACTCAACAGTTGCTTTGATTAAATGTGTGTTTCTCGACGCCTTACTGCCTATGCAGTAAGGTCGGAAATTAAACAAATAAATAAGATCAGTTTTATCAAATTATAGGAAACTTTTGGCGATCAGTAGTAATTGTGTGTCCTTTGTCTTGAAGTAGTGTTATAGTAGCAGAAAACTTATGGATAAGGTCAGAAAGACAGACGCTATTTATTCAGGTAATCGCGTTTCTCCTTTATTATACGGTTAATTTAATTTATTTTAATCAAGCAAACTCAGTAAATATTAAATAAAGTATACATGTCTAAGGTTCTAACCTTCATACCTACTCGAAATATTTTAGGTGGTACAGAATTACAGATAGGTACTATACAAAGGAAAAAAAATCTAAGTAACTTGATCTAGTAGTAGGCACGTTGAGTTAGAAACTTTTTTTACACTCTGATAAGATAACTTTAACACATTAACGTGCGATAACCGGTTCGGTTACTTATGACTACCTACTATTGACAACGTTAAATCTGTTTTACATTTGCAAATATTTCTTCGGATTTAAAACAAAAAAAAACTCGTTTGTTAAAAGTCATTATTTTGTGGTTAATTATTCTCAGTAATACCTACGTCAATATACGCGTGGTTTACGATAATTAATAATAATACTCGTATTTATTAATGATAATAATCCACGCGTAGTATCATTACAAGGCTGATAGACCCCTACAACCTACTGGCCCAATTGTAATATTTGTTTACTATTAGCATTTGATATTTAAGTGCAAGAATACATGAAAATTAATATTGCAATTTTATGTAATCAATGTCATCAATCATAAAAACAATCATCACGTCTGCAGTCTCAGTGCGTCATTAAACAGATAAGAATATCTTATTGTGATGATATTAGAACCTGTCTATCAGCTCGATTTATTGAGAAAAGCCAAATTTTCTGGAATCAGAATAATATGTGCTTTACCGCTCGATGTCCGCCTTATTACTTGTGGCATGTACAACTTACCCAATCCACGACACTATATGCATAATTAAACTACGTTTATTCATTTTATTTAAATCAAAATTAACATTGTTTAATTATTTCTATAAAATACCTACCTAAATCTTTTCAAAATATTTGTTTAATAAAACTTTTCGTTTGAATTCAGTTTCAGTTCAGACTGAATAGATTTTGCTATAATTTACACAGATTCAACATTGAAGGGAGTAAAGTTCACTCAGTTTGATAAATCAGAAATTTTGAATTTTAATCTCCAGATAATTACTTTTATCAAATTACAACTCCGATTATGTTTAATTCGGCTGATACTTGTAGAATTGATTTAATTACTGATGTAGGAGACTTCTTACTATAAACTAATAAAATTATAGTAGCAAAAATATGAAAGGTAATTAGGTAATATAATTTATTTTTACGCTCCGCGCGATAGTCGGGCATACGGGTTATTCTTAAAAGAAATGCATATCTACTGCTAGATTGACAAAGTAATGAAAAAAACGAGAAAAAAATTTATAGACATAACAATGTTATGTTTTCAATCGGGCAGACTTACTGCCAACATCGACGATGCCGGTCCTGGAACATTATGGCGGTGTTACGAATCCGGTCGCTTAATATCTTAATAATAAGCTACCCTGCGTTACCCAGGAAGGTCCCCCCCACCCTGTTTTCGAATAAGACTAGCTGGCCCAGGTACATATACATACTTACTCTTCGACATACTATCTCTTGTCCATCTATACCTAGAACCTACTTTTCACGCAATTAGTCTTGACTTTTGTCTGTGACCGATTCATCATAAGTCCAACTTTAAAACTGGCGGTGCTCAGTTCTTGGAGCATTTGCTGCAGTTGAACCGCTGAAAGTCCAAATAGGACTATCACGACTGTAAAACGAAGGTACGTACACTCGACAACATTGACGGTCGACCACTTTTCACCCTTATGTTCTTAGTAATAAGGGTGAAAAGTGGTCGACCGTCAATGTTGTCGAGTGTACCTAAGCATTCCACTGCCCACTTGTATACCTTTCTATGCCCATGAGCCTGCCAGTTATTTAAATACCGTGCTAGTAAAAAGTTTGGAAGAGAGCGAATGTTTGACTACTTTATTCATTTAAATGTGGTGCTTCCTGAGTGTAATTATTAAATTACACTAAAAGTTAAAGTTATTTATGACAAAAGCACGGCTAACATTAGTTAGCCGTGCTTTTGTCATAAATAACTTTCAAAATTAATGTTAGCCGTGCTTTTGTCATGAACAACTTTCAAAATGTTTATATACGTTTGCTCTAAATGTAGACACTGTAAGGCTGAAAATATTGCGTCAATAAAACAATTAAGGGTTTTTATTAACAATGCGGAATCGTTGCCGCTATCGGCCATTCTCTTATCATTGCAGACTACTTACTTACTTAGCAACAGTGTTTAATTACCAGTTGTAATCGTGTTTATCACAAAATTTATGTAGATGTGCGTTATCCAAAGATCCAATACGTCAGTCCCTCATAATGATTTGGTAGATATTATTAAACTCTTTATGCCAACTGTTCTAGGAGTTTCTTATTAAATGGAATGGACAGATGGATGTTTCCTATAGGTATCAGTTAAAATATCTTATACGGGGTGGTAGGTTAGACAGTGGAAATATTTAAAAGGGTCATTGTACTCATCATTATGAACAACTTTTACTATGGGACCAACCCTGAAATTGCGATAAAATGGCTGATTTTTTTTCACGATTTCAGGGTTGGTCTCAAAAAAATAGGTACTAGGTACTTAAGTTATCTTTCTTCTGAGGATAATAAAGGATTTGTTAACTTATAATACAAAATATTATTACTAGGTTACACATTGTCTCGCTCCGCATAATTTATGGTAGGCTTAAATTCGAGATTTATATTCATTTAATCAAGATATTCAAGATTTCTCACTTTTTAATGGCCAGAGATGAAATTCTTTATTTCTTATTATTCCAATTTAGCTATGCCCGCGACTTCGTTTGCGTGGAAGTCGAAAAATAACAAAATGTCGTTATTTTCTTCATGCAAACTTTAACACCTTTAGGAATGGAATTTCAAAAATCCCTCCTTTATGCACCTGTATAGTCCCAACTTAGCAATGTTTCCTCCTCAAATCTCTAGATTGGATCTATCGGTTTATGATGAACGTTGTTTGTCTGTCAGTCACAGTACTGTTTTATAGGTAGGTAGAAGATAAACCATTCAAATTTTTTTCTGTTAAGGCGACGGTAAATGGTAACGGCCGTAAATCTCAAGTTTTAAATCTCTTATTTCGCCGTCAAAAAATGCAGGATAGTTGTGCATTTTTTTATGTTATACTAGAACATATGTACCTACATCAATCGTACGTATGAATTACTGTCTACCCAAAACATAAAAACGTAATTACTTTCAAATCGCTTAAGATTTTTTCATGATTTTTTTATTTTATATTTTAGATACTAAAAAAAAGTAATAATACGTCTAATTCGGCACAGCGCGCTCCTTGATAGGCGAGTCGTATTGCTTGGTGGACGTATGTCGCGTTGCTTGAGCTTAGCGCAGAACACTCAAGCTATACCACCTAAATCACTCAAGGCCGTTGGCAGTTATCAGCGCCATAACTGGAATTCCATACATCTAGCTGTGCTCGACTTTAATATAAATAACATGGCTTTGTGTTTAGAGATTTAATGTAAATAAGTAGTGTAAATGCCGACATACTCTAGGAAAATACATCCATTGTAATAATTGTTACTATTAATTATAATGTGTGTTGTACGATTGATTGATTTTGTGTATAATAGGCTGATAATAATTTCTCTAACATCCTCTAGCTAGGTGAAGTTCCTTCTTATTTCTCCTTATTATTGAAACTATTGTCACTTTGAATATATGAATTTTGAAGATGTGAACTAAATTAATTTTTCGTCATCTATCTACATATTTAACACACGTTGACAACCTTTAACAAGTGTTCTGGTTCTATCATAAATATTCAAACTAGTTTTACCCTTAACTAAGTAATAGATAACATTTTACGAAAGGTCAAAAGTATTAATGTCGTTGACCGGTAAATATCTTATGCAGATCTCTACATTTTAGGCATATTTAAAATTTGATTGGTTATATTTGAGAATGTAGACAAGTTTTTCTAACATTGGATAGAAATAAAAAATGTTTGTAAAACTCGAATCACGCTAAACTCAAAAAAAAACCTTTATAAAATAAAGCACAGTTCATTTACAAGACAGTGGAAATATTGATCGCTTTAGAGTAGGTACATTACAGCAGTAGTCCAAGTACAAATAAGAAACAACTAACATTCCATACGTACCAACACAAAGGAAGCAATCTACAGGACAATTAATGGATACTTCCTCATGCTCCAAATTCTTACATTGAGCGGTGAGTCAAAGCGTAGGAGATGAGAAGCCACCGCTAGAAGACAATACTTAGTCAACTTATGTTGTTTCCTTAGATCATAGAAACAAGGAGATATGCCATCATAGCAAATTAGTACGGGAACAACTGATGCCACTTTTAGTACATTTTTCGACACAATTACGCGCATAGTTAAGCGCTCCTTGTGAATAAAAAGATTTCCCACGCATTGAACATTCCGCACACCCTCAATCTAACACTGTTAATTGTCACTCAACACTAGCACTAAACTAAAACACTGTATTTATACCATCGATCGTGTTCGGTTCGTCGCCAGCGCGTACGTTTTTAATATGAGCAATTTGCTCAAGATCAGGCATCAAGCTCGATAGCGCCTTGGCACATCTCCTTGTTTCTATGATCTGAGGTTGTTACTAACCTGACCTAATGAGAATCAGCTTATTGTAGCTGTCAATTTATTATCGCAGTAAATATAATGCACCACGCCACTGTCCAAGCTTTTTAGAGCAACGGAACTGAAAATATTATTGATGAGTGCTCTGCGCTTATAATATGAACGCTTCCTATTTTCATGATGCAAGGATGTGAAAAAGTAGGATTTGAAAAAGGAACAACATGCATACCTCATTCCTCAATGCAACATGTTTTTATAGTCTTGTCTTGTTGGTCTAGTTTGAAATTCTAAGGAGTTTTTATAATCACAAATGTTTTAAAATCTATTTTTATAAAATATACAAAGTGGCCAGTATGACAAGGTGCAAAAAGAACATCGATTGTAAAATGTGAATCATTTGTTATGATTGTTATGAAGTTATTTTATGCATTAAAATAAATTCTCGTTTAACTTTACGAGCAGATTAGTAGAGATAATACTTTTCAATTTCCTACTTACTTATTTCTTATCTCCGATCTATGTTTATTAATTAAAATAGATAGGTATTCTACAATTATTACACTTATTTAGATGCTATCTTTATAATATAAGATAAAATAAAATCCTTGCACCTGCAAGATAGAAAACTTATAACTAGAGCCCAAATCTAAATAAATGTAGACATTAAGTGCGTATTTTGCGTAATCATGGATAAAATTAATGTTGCCGAATCTAACGTACGATAAAAATAAGCTCTAGGTACAGACTTATAGAGACGGAATCTTATAATTACTAACTAGGAAATAGTAGATTTTTTACATTAGGTATGCATGAAAGCAAGCGTACGTGCGCAAACTAATCTTTTCCCCAATACACCGCTTTTGCAAATGTTCTCCGGTATCTGAACAACTGTTTTTCACTGGCTCATTGGTCTAGTAGTCATAAGAGTGACTACTGAACGTCCTCACGTTCAGTAGTCACTCTCCAGGTTCAAGCTCCAGATCAGTCAGTTTTAGAAATCTGGATGACTTTACATTTTAAGGAAATAAGCTAGTCCCGTTCATAGGACTTACAACGTTACAACGTCGGAATGTTGGTGTAGGAAGAAAAAATGCTACCATAAAAATAAAATATACGAGTACCAGTGGCGCAGACTCCCTACAATACGATTCCTTCCGGCTTCCCTTTGAAAAACAGCACAGGCAGTACTGTTTACTATTGTCAAATAGTATATAATGCCAAGTAGTAGTCTCACTACAGGTATAATAAAATGCAGCAACATATTAAAACATTACAAAAACGCCTACCCTCATTTTTTCTTTTAATTCTGACAGCAAAATAAATATTACTAATTATATGTATATATATGCTATAATACGGCGGCGCTACGCCGGAATCTGGAACTAAAAAGTCTTAATGTCATGACGTCACATCTAGTCATGTAGCACCGCTACGCAAAGGGCCTCGGGAAGCCGGTATTTCACGGATTATGACAGAGATAGAAATAAAAAAATGCGTAGGCGAGAACGAGATAAAGAGAACGAGTGTCTACGGTGCACAGTGTGTTAAGAACCCGATTTTTGTGTCATCATGTTTTTATTCAAGTAATCGATAGTTTATATCATTTCTAGTACTAGAGTTCAACTCCCGCTTCGCTACGACTTGTAGATTATTTTTAAAAAAATGTCAAAGTTTCGTAATATCCGCGTCACGAAAAATGAAACAAAAATCTTATTTAAAAAACGGAACCACGTATTCCAGTTTCTATGTATTCCATTAATTGTACGTACAATAACCTACCCTTCCACCATTTTTTATTGCTTTAGTATGAATGGGACGCGGGATATGATTTTTTTTCTCATTTTTGGTTTTTATTTTTTTATTCACCTATAACACCGTATTAGTTCGTGATTTCTACATCAAACTATAGCTTATACTTTCTTTTATGTATAGTATTAAAACCACAACCTAATTCCGTGTTATGCTGCAGTTATTGTTAATTTTATATTTTCTTCAGGGCTGTCACTTTCGCGTATCCGAAAAAAATTAACTATAATAAATATTTTATCCGACAAAAAAACAATTTCTTTCGAATTTATATTAAGTAGTTAACTGTGTTATAACTATAGATCGGATAATCGGATGCATATTTACCCAAAGTTAATTTTGGCTAAAAATTATGGAAGTGGCTTCTTAAAATATACATATTTTTAAATAAATCCCGGGATGCCAGGAAATCCGGGTATAGGTACCTACATAACCAAATATATTTCAAAATAATATTATGAAATTATTAAAAAAATATTAAAAAATTCCCGTTCGGAAGACTGAAATACTTCTTGCTACGGAACTCTAGTCTGGGCGTAAGTCCGACACGCTTTTGCCCGGTTTTTATTTTATTAACAAGAAGAATACATTTGTGACAAAAATGTAATAGCCCGCCTATTACATTTTTGTCACAAATGTATTCTTCAAATGTGTTTTGAAAAATTTATTTTTATTAATGTTTTAGATAATAATATTAATTTTACAGATAAATAATTGAAACACATTTCTACTGTACTACTACAAACTTTACTATGTATGTATGTACTACAAACAAACAAACTTCAGCTTTTTAATAGTATAGATATATTAGCTACAACTTATTTATGTCCTTCGGATAAGAATTTATTGACAGTTGCCCAAGAAGGTGTACCAGCCCAACATGATACCATTTCCTTCGCACATATCCAAAAAAGGGCCAGTAGCCGTTGAGCAGTCGTGGAAGAAGTCGACCTAGAATTCTACCGCCACTAGAAAAACGAGTTTCTAGCGTGGTCCTGCTAGGCCGGCAGATAAATTTATTCCTAGGAAAAACTATATCGATCTCATAAAACAATAGGTGTTAGAGTGAAACATACATTTATTATTATTATTAATTCATATAGTTATCATAATAAACTTTTCATGGCGATTGAAACAGTCACCCTTAAATAAGAGAATAGAAATTATATTTAAATATATCTTTAATCGAAAAACCATGAGATGATGTAAACACAACAGAAAATCTTAAAAAAAAAGAAAAGTAGTTGGAGTGCTGCTTGCGTGGGGGGAGGGGGGGGGGGTTATAAAAAGCAATAAAAATTTGGTTAAATATTTTCTAGGATGCATAGTTTTCGAGATATTTGAATTTATTTATTTTTTTAATCCAGAGAAAAATCGGAAAAAAAATAAAATAACGATGTGGGAGTACTGCTTGCGTGGGAGGGGGGGTTTTATAAAGGGTGGTAAAATTTTGGTTATTTTTTGCCTAGGATGCACCGTTTTCGAGATATTTGAATTTCAATTTTTTATTTACTCCAAATACTCACTTTTTCTGAATCGCGGTGTTAAAATTCTCCGTGACTTAACGACTCTCCTCAGAACATAGCAGTTTTTAACCGACTTCAATAAAAGAAGAAAGTTATGCATTCGGTTTTTTTTTTCCATGTAAGTATATAGACAAATTTCTCTGTGATTTATGAGCGATTTCGATTTACGTGAATCTTTTATGAGGAAACTCGCGCGGTGGTCCCATATTTTATTACTTTGGTCGAGTAGTTTTTTATTTACAATATCACTAGCTATTCCAGCTTGTAGTAAGGTGCATCGGCAGACGTCCTACCTCGTACCTCGTTCTATTTAAAAAACTCACGCTGACAGAACACCACTGCTATAAGCGTATCGGCGCAGAGACCCTAGACAAGTAGCTTTTCTGTTAGCGTTTACGCCAAACGATAACCACAAAATGTCTGGCAATGACATTACCTGCGGAAAAGTCACGTGACTCGGAAAAGTCACGTGACTCACAAAAGTCACTTCCATACATTTTATCCGCAGCGTTTGGCGTTAACGCTAACAGAAATGTTACTTGGCTAGGGTCCACAGTCCACCACTGAGGCACTGATCTTTGATTCAGCTAACTCAATCGGTGATTCGGCGTTGGTAATTCGCATAGCATGATAAATAGTAATAATATAATTCCCAAATGAATTAAATAAGTAAGAAATTATATTTATTATACCGAATACGAATTTACACAAAATATTTAAACTTAAATATCGGATTCTGAAAGACCGATATTTTGCCAGCATCGGTTTTAGAAACAGGCAAAAATCGTTGAGAATCAATTCCCGGGATATATGAACTATCTAATATTTTACACGCGCTTGTCCGGTTTTTTAAATTTTCGTTTAACATTGACACAATATTAGCCAATATTGGCCAACTAACAACAACAAGCGACAACGTAACGATATCTAGTCATCGACGTGATAAATAAACAAAAATATTAAATAATAAAAAAAATATTTACATTTTAGTTGAAGTGACAGCCCTAAGTGCGGATATTTCGGATTTTACTAAAATTTGCAATAAGTCCAGCATAACAAAGAATTAGGTTGTGGTTTTAATACTATACATAATAGAATGTATAAGCTATAGTTTGATGTAGAAATCATGAACTAATACGGTGTTATAGGTGAATAAAAAAATAAAAACGAAAAATGAGAAAAAAAATCATATCACGCGTCCCATTCATGCTAAAGCAATAAAAAATGGTGGAAGGGTAGGTTATTGTACGTACAATTAATGGAATACATAGAAACTGGAATACGTGGTTCCGTTTTTTAAATAAGATTTTTTTTTCATTTTTCATGACGCGAATATTACGAAACTTTGACATTTTTTTAAAAATAATCTACAAGTCGTAGCGAAGCGGGAGTTGAACTCTAGTACTAGAAATGATATAAACTATCGATTACTGGAATAAAAACATGATGACACAAAATTCGGGTTCTTAACACACTGTGCGGTGAGCTACGGTGCTACTCTGTAGCTGGCTTTTTTTTTTTTTTTTTTTGGGGATGGGAAATCATCAAATGACCCCTCCCGCTCTGGGCGGAGCGGAAGGGAGTGTCAGACTCTTACTGACTAAAACCCACCCATGTTCCTTCCTTAGCCCTTTTGTCCGGGTCAGCGGTATCCCTTCCGGACGATCCCGCTTTCCCGGCAGGCTTGGGCCCTAATGGGCCCCCTCTCTGATGCTGACATCTCTTTGAGGCGCGCGTGGAACACGTACGCGCCGTTCGGCACGGGCCTGGTCCTGATCGGACGGTGAGCTACCCATTACTCACCGCCCGCAGGCCCGCGCCTACGGTGGCCGGGAGTCGTCACGCGGCTCCCGACGCCCGGAGCGTCTACCGCGGCGACTCTGTAGCTGGCTACGGCGCGGATACTTACGTATTTTAGTTCCGAACTAGATGACGTTACTTTCTAAGTCGCGATATGGTTGCTTTACCACGGTGATGATGATGACGATGATAACGATGACGATGATGATGATGATGATGACGATGATGACGATGATGACGATGATGATGACGATGATGACGATGATGACGACGATGACGACGACGACGACAACGATGATGATAATGATGCATTTATGATTTTATTTTTTATGTAAGCTCAATTTATTCACTTTGCTTGCTGATTATAGAATATAGACTTTAAAGTAGTGTAGAGGAGTTTCATTTAAGACCGGACCGGACCTCGAGCTTTACAGACATTTTGTTAGGTAAACAAGAATTAGGTTTCGTCGCCAGGTAAGCATTTGTAGCTCGGTTTACCTCTTACAAAAATTCACCCTTCGCCACTGACGAGTACCTAGGCAAAAGGATTCAGCAAATGTTGATACGTGAGCAGCATAGGTAGCTACAGCACGGGTCAACTCTGGTTGTTACGAGTATGATGTTGAATATGTTGATGATGATGAAACAATAACTTTTAACAGTAAGTATGTCGGGGAGCTTGGCGAGGTCGATGTGATACCTTTGCCCACATGTCAAACACGTATTTAGATAAGATTAGATTATAACACGCAACGTAAACAATTCATTTGGTTGTATTGATAATTGGTTTTGTGATGGGTTGTGACAACTTATTGCAGCGATTTTGAAAGTAATGCTTTTCAGGACCTACAAGTGTTCGGAACATAATATCTATTGTATTTTTACTTTATCAACTTCGATCAACAATAACTTGTTGATCGAAGTTTATCAAAGAACGGTTGAGTTTGGGTTTCAAAATAAACAGAAGATATTGTTTAGATATAGGTACATAGTTGAACTCATTCCATACCTACATTACACTACAACAGGAGGTTGGACAAAAAGACAGACACGAAACGCGTTTTATACTATTTATAGATTAGGCAGAGCTTTCCATTATAATCTAAACTAAAATAAATCACAAATTATTTAAATATGTATATCTTCCTATATTTTAGCGTATCTAATTTTAATGTGATTTCTATTACAGAAAACCGACGAGTGGCAGTATCTGCGTCAATGGTCGCGTGCGCAATGAAAAAATGTTTAGGCGAAGATCATGTTACATACTGCAAGATGACAGAGTACAAGACATGCTCACAATACAAGAATCACTTCACATAGCAGCGGATCTCAAATTAGGCAACCATATAAGCAAACAACAGAAAAAACGACGCGTAAGTGTTACCTGCCAATCCTATTACGGATTAATTTTAGTATCTAAATTGGTTGCATCACCTGAGTCTAATCTTTTAAGGTCGAACCGTATTGAAGACTTTAAACTTTAAAATAATCATATCTGCTAGCTGCCAAGCAATTACAAGGCCCTCGTTCTAAATGTGGAGTTTGAAGAAATTGTTCTAAAGGAATGAAAATAAGCGCTCAGTACCTACACCCTTATGAAGTTATGACTCTTTCAAATCAAATCCATGTAGAAATAGTAGGTCAACATTATAGTATATTCTTACTTCTTACTGCTTTTTTTTTCTTCGGTAACCCAGGTACTTCGCGAAATCGCCGGCAACATTTAAGTGTTTTGTTGGCCTTTTTCGAGGAGTTGCACGCACAACACGCGCTTAGGCTGCAAATTCGGAGGAGCGATGCGTGCAGCATTCAGCGTGGCGTTTAATGGAACTGCTCATGTAACGCCACGCTGCACGCACCGCTCCTCCGAATTTGCGGTCTTAGTCGTGGAGTTGCGGAAAATGGCCCTCTATACCATACCAAACCATCGGGACCGGATTTAGGGCAGGGCAACTGAGGCAGTGGCCCGGGTTGCCCTACAAAAAAGGGGCCTCCACAAGAAAGAAGCTCCACAACTTGATTTGTTTAAGATAAGAAAAGTAAAACCTGTCTGTCAAAGAAAAAAAGTTCACATTCACATGGTATTTTCTTGAAAAACATTAACTTCTAAGCATATTCCTATGAAAATTAATGGATTATGCAAAACATGAACTATTTGTTTCATTCTGCTCGTTAAGAGCATTTTTTTTAAATAAAATGTATCTATTATTTAAAAACAGTGAAATTTATATTTCGTCTGATTAATTTGTTTTTCGTCTGAATCCAAAATTTTTCGGGGTCTGTAATTTTTGGTTGCCCCAGGGCCCCCACACCTTTGAATCCGGCCCTGCATACCATAGTGCTTTCTTCTTAGTAGTTCCACTACTTTCTACGAGTTAACGACCGCAACAGTCAGTCAAGTCTCACCTCAGAAACAACTGATTACACGGCCCCGCAACTGTCACTATCACCTTACTATCTTAAAAAGTAGATGGCAATCGAACCGCTTAACATATTTTTGATAGCCTGTTATAATATCTATGAAGCAATTATGATATTTTATGATAGAGTCTAGTCAACGAAAGTTGAGCCTGTAAACGCGCGTCAAATTAAAAAATATTAATAGATGCACATATGCACACACATCAAGGAAAAAAATATTTGTTCTTTGAATTACTTACAAAATGAATTTGTGTGTTTCCGTTCATATTTTTATTTATTTGACGCGCATTTCCAGGCTTTGCTTTCGTTGGCCAGACTCTACCTCCAAAAATACCAAAATTACGTCATTTATTCTAGTGATTTAATTAATATTTTCCCGATACAATATATCGAGATGACCTAATGAGTTCTCTTTTTTCCAGGTAGAAGAGATAATCACATCCCTTGGTTTAAGTAGAGCACGTCACACAAGAGCTGGCAATTTATCTGGTGGTCAGAAAAAAAGGCTAGCTATAGGTCTAGAATTAATCAGTGATCCTCCGGTCATGTTCCTAGATGAACCTACCAGGTAAATAGATATTCTATGTTAAATTGCACCTTCCTTACAATCCGAACGATCTCAGTTGGCCGGGCGGAAGATGGCTTACCGAGACATTCGACGGTTAAAAGTGTACAATAAACGTATTTGTTTCGCAAAAATATTATTTTTCAGTTATTTCTTCATTTATGTAGTAAAAGATGATTAGCAATTGAAATTAGCAGCCACTAACTTCTGCTCGGCCAAATAAGATCATGCGGACTGTAATATGGTATTAAGAAGGGGGGATTAAAAAACAGCGCTGTTTGGCGGATCCTTCCATGGTATCAAGCCATAATTATGGAAATCCATATCTAATTTTGGGACAAACAGCAATGACAACTTATTAGTAAGGAATTTTTTTATTGGTGTATTAACAGACAATAGGGGTCCATCCTGGAACTATTTATGGTTATAAATAGACAGTAATAACTATTCTTGAACAACACGTTACTGACGCATGAAATATCTGAAAGTACCACTTACATACTACTACAACAACGTTATCCACAACAAATCAGAGGGATTAGTCGAGGAATTAAATATTCGAGATAACGACACACGTTGTTCAGATACTATGTTTAATTAAAATTGTATTGTTGAAAAGATAGAGTAGACTCAAAATCGCATTGAAAATTGACCACCCAATATGCAATTAGCTCGTGGGCATACAATGTTTCAGTCATTATTTTAGAAATTATTTGCCCAAGTGCCCACGCTCAGGTCTAGAAGCTCTCAGCCATCCACCTAAAAAAAATATATTATTATTGCAAAGAATGTTTATTTAAAATAGTATTATTTTTTTAAATCTTTATTGCACTGTAAATAGGAGTACAAAATCGACTCTTCGTTACACGCAATTTTTTTTTAAGGATGAGTATGGACTAACTAGAGCATTTTCTCGAGCATTTCTGTGTAATGTAACGTTCTTACGAATGGTACAATACAGGATACAGGTAATAGAGCGGCCCGTTGTTCTGTTACAAGTAAATGCTCTAGTCTACACTCACCATAACAGTAACATCAAAACCTGTTTATTATGATTTTTCATGATTTCGTTCAGATTTTTATATAATTTCTAGCCTGTTTACTATAATAATTTGGTAACTTTTCTTGTATATAATATGATTAATGTCCGTGCCCATTTTTGTCTGGGCCCAAAAGACGGTGTCCTTTACATAACATCATGTTTCCGTGCCAAAAGTATTTCTTTATCTGTTGATATTTTAAGATAGCATTATCTAGATAATGAGGTGACACTAAAACATTGTAATTTAATCCAATATAAGGCATTTTTATGAATAATACCTATTTAAATTATCTGTTGATTATTACATTGTAACAATGCTCAACAAATCCGGTAAGCATGAGTCTTACGATTTCATTCAGGTACAAATATTGGTGGTAGGTATTTAAACAATATTTGGTTTGCAAATGTTTTATTAATACGTTGTTTAAAACACTCTATGAAATTATAAGTATGATCTATTTAATCATCAACCCCCACTTATTACAGCTACCGTGACATTTTCCAGCTTTTCCGTTTTTAGACGATTGTTTTGTTTTTTTTGAAGGTTTTTAAAATATCTTACATTGTTCTCTCGTGTTAGGTACCTAATGAATGTAATGTATGTTTGTACGTTTTGGAACGGGCAACTAGCCCCAACTTACGGGCAAACAGACTTATTGAATTGGCCCTCATTTTCGCTTGCACTCTTCGGAACTATTGGTGACCTGTAGTGGCGTGCCTAGAGGGCAAGCCCGACGCATTTTTTTCGTTTTAAGTGATTTTTAATGTACATATTGCTATAATAACGACATGTAACTCACTTAAGTTCATGTAAAATAGACATAAACACCCTCTAAAACCAAAAAAATGCGTCGGGCTTGCCCTCTAGGCACGCCACTGGTGACCTGATAATAATTTTAAAAATGACCATCAAACCATTGAAGCCAGCAAGCAAGCCGTTGAACTTAATTATATCTTCTTTGCAGTGGGCTGGATAGTTCAATATCGAAGCAAATAGTATATTTACTTCACCTTTTAGCGCGGCAAGGGCGGACGGTGGTGGTGACCATGCACCAGCCGTCCGCCGCCCTGTTGCACATGGTGGACCGGCTGTACGCCGTGGTGGGGGGAAGGTGCGCGTACGTCGGCGCCGTGCCGCAGCTCTTGCCCTATCTAGAGCAGATGAACTTGATGTGCCCGCCCTACCATAATCCTGTTGATTTCTGTAAGTATTCTATGTTTTTTTAGAAAATAGGTTTATATCTATGAGAAATTCTCAGTAACAACTTGGGGTCTGCATTTGTGCCCGGCTAAGGGGAAAAGGCTCACGCCCTATTACATGGGTCGGAACATAGCTGAGGAAATGTGGGTGTAATATACACATCTGCCTAGCCCTTTAGGGAGAACAGGCGGGATGCTATGTATAATATGTTGTCTTGAAGATGACAATCATTCTCCTGATGTGGTAATATGTCAACACATGTGAGATTCCTGTGCTGTATATAAGTTAAATGTTAACGTATTGTACATAGGAGCCTTCCGGAATAAATTCTCTAGATGGTAGTAAAAACCGCATTAAAATCCATTGTGTAGTTTAAAAGAATGAAGTGCACAAACAGACAGACACGGAAAGCGTTTTTATTTTACACTATTTATAGATTTTAATTAGTACACCAAAAAATATTACTTAACACTAAATATAAATAATATTCAAGTTTAAAAATTCAATGTCGATTAAATTCATTCTAATTTGATTATTTTGAGTTTTTACATATTAACAATAAATCTAACGACCGGTTTCATCACTTCTAGATAACTATGTAGTGCTTTAATTCAATAATAAAAAAAACCGACCAAGTGCGAGTCGTACTCGCGCACCGAGGGTTCCGTATCAATTTTTGACGTATAAAGTGAAAAAAACCGGATCGCATAACTAAGTTTGTTTGTCAAGGAATTTTGATGATTTTGAAAAAACTGTAATAGTTAGGAACATCGTTTTATTTTTGGTGCAATATTCGGGTTAATTCCTATCAACTCTAATTATTTCAGATTTTTCGCTCCGCAAACTTCGGAGATAAGGGGAGGGAATGGTATTTTTTCAGACATTTTTCATCATATGTCGAAAACTGTGAGACATAAAATAAAATAAAAATATATTTTGAAATTTGCAAATCAAGCCCTTTTATATGACATGTCATTTGACCTAGTAACCCCACTTTAAAATTTCGGACCCCCACTCCGGCCCCTTTTGCAATGAAAATAAAAATATTTTTTAGATTTTTTTCATTTGCAATAAAGTTGGGCAAGCATTTTTTATAACTGTTCCAAATTTCAAGTCGATAGCATAAGTAGTTGCTGAAATAAGCAGGTGTGACAGACAGACAGACAGACAGACAGACAAACAGACAGACAGACAGACAGACAGACGAAGTCGCACCATAAGGGTTCCTTTTTTACCATTTTGGTACGGAACCCTAATTATGTAAAAAAACATTCTATTGATAGTTTTTATAATTTATGTCGATAATAAAAAATCTTTCGATGCAAGTGACAGCAATAGGTAGGCATAACAAAAACACCATCTGGGAATACCAACGCACGATTAATTTATTTAAATGTATTCAGATATTTTATTTTGTGACAAATTTTATATAACATGTAACAGAAATACGTGGTCATAATACATATAAGGGGGTTGTTTGGACTCATATTCAGAGCAACGTTTGACCTATCAAATGTCGATTTTTTTTAATTGACCTATCAAATAAAAACATTGGGAAAATACATTTTCCTTTTTCGACACTTCATACGAATTGAACAGATCAACTGATGCCGCTTGTGTGAGAGTGGAGTGACGAAAAAAAAATTACCACATCGTCATCAACCCATAGCTGTCCACTTTTGAACAACGGCCTCTAAAATAACACGCCACAGACCTCGATCCACGATTTGTATACTATCCTATCAATCAGATAAACTGGAACTAAATTCTTCACCTTCCTCCTACATCTCTGCATCGTCATATCCATAGATATTTTTGTGTTACATTTTTGCCCTAATAAAACATTGTATTTTTTTCTTTTTCAGTAATCGAAATTTGTGTAGAAAATGCGGGCAAACTAGTGGAGAGCTCGGAGAATGGAAGGAATAAAAAATGGATTACAAACGTATCTCATGAGACTGATAGTAATTTAATAGGTATGGATTACTTAATTACACTATACTAGGTAGGTATAGGTACCTATAGATATTCTACGTCTATACTACATACCGTATGCAAACCCTGTTGAATCTTTGAGCTGACGAGTATTAACTCACTCATTGTCTCATAACAAATTTTGTTCTTTACTAATAAATTCTTCTTCTGCCGTGTCGGTATGAGCTACTTTTACATATCTAATAGTTCATGCCGTGATAAAAAGATTAGCCAGTCAGCCGGTCAATAAATTAATTATAAAATTAACATACTAATGAAGTCCACATCCGCACATAATTTAAGTGAAAAACACGATTTTTTCCGGTATTTTATTTAAGATCTTCTTTATTGTGACGATTGCCACCAATATTCTCATTCAAAAGATTTTCAAAAGAAAATGATACTTACTTACATTCAACTGTTGATATTTTTTATTTCTGAATTTTAACTAATTTTTAGCGTTGCCCAAAACACAGTACTAAAGGGTAAAAGAGAACTAAAGAGTAAGGTAAAGGGTGTAAGTAATCTGTTTTCTCGATGAAGATATACATATTATGCCCTTTCTGCCTGTGACGGTAGTAAACCCAGCTAGATTTTAAAATTACAACTAGAACTTCAACCAGAATAATATTCCTTTCAATTCTTCTTTACAGAAAAATCTAATCTAAGTGCCTGTGAAGAGGTTTGTCTGACGACGCTGCCGGCTCCCAAGGAGGACCCTACTAATAAAATACTATTAGCACTAAAGAGTACATACTCCACATCGCTCTGGAAACAGTTCACCACCCTCACTCGGAGATCGCTTTTGGTAAAATAGTGTAATTTATTTTATTTTCTATAATTTTGTGACTTACAAAATTATCTAAAAAATTTTCTATAAAAAAAAAATTTCTATAAAAAAAATAAATGTAATTTTCTATGAAAATTACCTATATGCTTTGGATACGTTGATACCTGTCATTACATGTGAAAGCTCTACTGCGAATAACAGGCATTTTTCAATTTTAATTCCTACTCAAATGCGACTCAAAAAAATCAATCTTATCATGGGATTTTTTTTGTTTGATGACTATAATTATAATGTTTCTATGAGAGCAAATTATTTTTACCTTCCATGTCTGTTGCGTAAATTACATTACAAAAAACATCGTCGTAAGGAAATTATGTCAATTTATGATTGCCATCTCTTTCGCAGACAATATGGAGAGACCCATCCTTCACAATAATGACGACGAGCATCCACTGCGCGATGGCGCTTTTGATAGGGCTGCTGTTCTATAACATCGGAGAGGACGCCTCGTACGTGCGCGACAACTACAACTTCTTGTACTTCAGCCTCATGTTCGTCATGTTCACCGCTTTCAGTGGCGTTACTATAAGTTGTAAGTATATTTATTTCATAAGGTTCAGATAATAAGGCGAATCACACACCGCTCTGCGCTACGCTGCGGGGTGCGTGGCGACGGAACAAAAGCCCCGCGCGTGAATGCGTTTTCAGTGTGTTGCACTACGCGTGATTTCTATACAAATACAGGTACTTGTAAACAACGGGAGATCATGCACTCCCGCGCTACGCTGCGTGATGCGTTGCAGTGTGCGAATCTCCTAAACCGTCACTTGTGGGTTCTTCATTGCTGACCCCAGATTTAACTGTAAATGTTTTGATACTGCTTTATAGAGCAAAAAGCCAAGTTTTGAGCCCGAGTCTATTTTAGGATCATCAACAGTCAGATATTCTATGAAAACGATGGTCTTACTACTAATGCCAGTACCTACCATGCCTTGGTAGAACAGTAGGCGATAAAATGTTTGTAAATAAAGTGTTGGTGAATTTGAAACGATATTTAGCAATTAGGTACATCTCTGACTCAGAACGTGTTAGTAGGTCAAACGGAACCTGTAATTAAATAATCAAAACGTGATTTACACGTTCACACGTTCGGTTGTGTAGGTATACTGAAATTAGCAGAGATATTTTGTTATTGTTTTCTGAAGTGTGTTTGCTTATACGATTAATAAAGCATAATAATATGTATTATTTAAAATTGTATTTCGATTATAAATTAATTTGTTATTTTACTTTTGATACAATCTTACAAAGAAAGAATTTCACATTAATCTTCGTTCAATAAAACAGCAATAACTTCTGCTTCTATTCTAACATCTCCAAGTTCTTAAAACCCTTCTACCAATTCGATAGGACGACAAATCACAATTCAATTTGTCACTAATTCACCTGAATCTTCGTTCTATGAAACAAAAATATCAATAACTTCTACTTTAATTGTAACATCTCCAAAGTTTTTAAAACACCTCTACCAACTCGACAGGATGACAAATCACAACTCAATTTGTCACTTTCCGTTTAATGCAATCTTGCAAAGAATTTCACTTAAATCTTCGTTCAATAAAACAGCAACAACTTCTACTTCAATTCTAACATCTCCAGTTCTTAAAACACCTCTACCAACTCGACAGGACGACAGATTACAATTCAATTTGTCCTTCCAGTTCCTGAACAAATCCCGGTGATTCGGCGCGAGCACTTCAACAGGTGGTACACGGCGGGTGCGTACTACATGTCTACCATAGTATCGACGCTCCCCACTCAGACGGTGTGTACCCTGTGTTACGCGTTCATCGCGTACTGGCTCACGGGACAGCCGCACGAGCTGCGACGGTTCGCCGGCTACTGCTTCGTACTGCTGATGGTGTCCTACGTGGCGCTCTGTAAAGGGCTGCTCGTTGGATCCTTGTGTAATGTTAAGGTTAGTATTGCCGGTCAAAAGTAGAAAAGGGCGTAAGTCATCTATAATCAAGATGTAGATGCTCCCTTCTTAGATGTGACGGCAGTATTGCATAGATCTATATTTTGGACATGTGTAGGTATTCTTACTACATTTGAAAACAAATCAAAATAAATCTAGTACCGATGTTGAAACTAAAATAAAAAGAATGTTTGATGGTTCACAAGAATGACAGATGAAATTGTGCCTTTGTAAAAAAAATAAACAATGTTCTGCTACCTCAAAAACCATAAAGGATGGGTAAGAAATATTATTTGGTTTAACAATATCTCTCATTTCAGAACGGAGTGATATTCGGTCCCTTCTTCATAATGCCGTTCACTATATTCTCTGGGTTCTTCCTGCGCTACTGCGACGCGCCGTTCTTCGTGCGCTGGTTGTTCCAGGCCTCCTTCCTCAAGCACGGCCTGGTCGGCCTCGTCCTCTCCATGTACGGTATGGACCGGCCCAACCTCGCCTGCTCACAACTCTACTGCCACTACACATACCCCAGTCAATTCCTACTAGACAGCTTCGTAGTTGGCGAGAAGTTTTCTATTGTCGTTGCTGCTTTATTTGGTATAGGTTCGTTTGTAAGCATATTAGCGTTTATTATTTTAAAAATTAGGTTAAAGAGCAAATGGTGATGTGTAGCTAAAAATGTATTGAATTAATTATAGTGATTGTGAGGCGAGATGTGAATATTTCGTTTTCTTATTAAATATGACAATACAACTAGTCGGTTCGTGAGCGCGAACCTTAGAATAAACAAAGTGTGTATCGCACCAGCATTATTTATTATGATATTCTTATAAACTCAAAAATGGGGTTTACAGAAACAACACATTTTGATACCGTCGTTGATAGACCCATACTGCGTAACCAACATTTTTAAATACCGTGTAAGTATTTAGTAAAAAGAAACTGGGAATATTAACTTTAAAATGAGTCAGTTAAAGTAGAACCTAAAGGTCCTAAACACTCAACACACACAAGTCATTCAAAATTCGGCTAATTAGTCTTTAAGGAAATTAGATTCAAGTTACGCGTTATGGAACTAGCTATCACCGACGATATAGTTGATATTCCAAAGTTTTAAAATGACACAAGATGTACCTAATAGAATTATGCTGTTATGTAATAGAAATATCATCCGATATTGATTCGCCAATATCAATATTGAAATTGACAAAAACAATGTAAATATTTCTTAGTTGCAAAAGATAGGACAAATGGCTGTTCTGACATACTAAGGCTCGTATTCCAGAACGATACTCGAGCACAGATCTCGCATTGAGCATAGATTTAAAGCCATTTGATTGGTTAAAACTAGTAATGTTTGAGTCTTCAAATCTATACCTACTCAATTAGAGATCTGTGCTCGAGTATCGTTCTGTAATACTAGCCTTGTAGATTTTACATTTTAAAATGTGGTAAACATTCCGATGTAAATAATATATATATTTAAGAAACATTTTTATGAGATAGCATTTAATCTCATAAGAAAATACGTTTTACCAAAAATATTTTTTACTTTTATCAAACTATGTACATATATATTTCTAATATTTTTTGTTTTTATTTTTATAGGCTCAAACATACTGTATAAACAAAAAAGTAGTAAAATATGATGTGTATGTAGCTGAATCTAATTTTTTATTCAACCCTGCGATTCAACCTATACTGTCCCACTGCTGGGCAAAGGTCTCCTCCATGATTTCCATATCTTTCTATAAGAGGTTTTTCCGGCCCGTCAGTCATGAACGCATCTAAGTCGTCACGCCAGCGATTTCTAGGTCTGCCTTGATGATGACCCCCCCGTCTTCAGGCATCCAGTAACCCTAGCCCATTATCTGATGTAATCGACATTTAATATGACCCGCCCAATCACTGCATAATCCCACTTCATCCTGTCGAACATACCTACTACCCACATCGGCAATACCTGTATTGGAGCGTAGAAGGTGTTTTTCGAATTCGATCCCTTGGTTTTATTTTTAACTAGCTGTTCCCCGCGGTTTGACCCCCATTGCTCGGCTCCTAAGGGTCGCAGCGTGATGTCAAATAACCTATGCTATTTCTCATGAATCTGGCTATAGTAGCCACTATAGCCAGATTCATGAGAAATAGCATCATATACAAAAAGATTTTTTCGAATCCGACAGGTAGTTGACCGCACGGTTGTCGCAGTGGCTGAGAGATTGGCTGCTGCGCGACGTGTCGCGGGTTCGATTCCCGCATTGCACATATGTAGGTCTGGCTGTTTGTGTATGTGAATTTTGTGTTTGTAAACGCACCCACGACACAGGAGAAATCCTAGTGTGGGGCAACGTTTTAAAAAAAAAAATTAAAAAAAAAAGTTCCAGAGATTAGCACGTTCAAACAAACAAACTCTTCAGCTTTATAATATTAGTATAGATATGCTACGCTGAATCTTTCTTTGGCATATCTTAAGTTTGGACTTCAGAGCTAAGTCAAAGAACATGCCTGAGTGCCATAGGCAAGAAGCCTATGGCACTCAGGCTTCTTTGACTACAACATGTAATACCAAAGATCATCCTTGAAGTTTACACAATTGATATGATGATATTTTTTTCACTTACTTTCCAGTAGATACGATTGAGGATAGAATCTATATTATACTTTTTAAATTGCAAACTAGTGTGCATCATATCAGATGCGTTCAGAACGCGCTATGGATGATTTCTTGATGACTTGATCAACGCAACGCGTAGTTAAATACGATTTCAGCCAGGAAGCACTTTATGGTATTTTCGAGTTGGCCACAACGCGTTGTGGCTGTTTTCACAAGTGCCACAATAGAAATTTCATAGTTTTGGCCTTTTTTCCGCTCAATTTCCGTTCTTTGAGCTAGTTAGGTACATACACCAACAAATATGAAAAGTATTGTGTACTTTAAGCATTTATATCTGTGATGTAGACCAATTAAATATAGTGGACATGGGACATCATTAGTTAATTGATGATGGTTATAAAATCAGAGCTTAGAGAGTTGTATGATTTCGTTTCTGATACTAAGTTGCCTATTGCAAATAACGTAAGCAAAAAATAATTTCGCTGGCTACCTTAGGGCATCCCTCTTAAGAGAACATTTTATATAGGTATGTACATTTGTTTCTGTTCTCTAATAAGATAAATGATTGAACTTACTGTGATGTCGAAAAATTAAATAAATATGTTTGTATTATCTATATCTTCCGCAAAACCGGACCGTTAATAGAATAGCTAATAATATTTTTTGTTTTAGTTGATGCATTAAATCCTCGGTACTAAAGTACTTTATAAAGATGTCTTCCCCGAGTTATAAACAATGTATTGACATACCTACTTCTCCATTAGTAGGTAGGTGTAATATTTGATTGATAAATTTTGGTTAAATCATATCCGCTATTAGCAGTAGAGTCTTATCTCATACATAATAATAAATATTTTATTGTTATATTATACCAATAATTTAAACAAATTTATAAATGTTCAGCCTACATTAAGTCTTAAAGTTACACATTTAGCCTATTTATGTTTTACCAAAGTCTTGCCATAACGTTTACTCATGTCATAAAATGTGATAAATGCAATGGCATTTAAATAAATATTATTATAGATAAATGTTTCGAGTTACATACATTTATAGTCAGAAATACAGCTCTGATACGTCTAGACTAAATGGCCTGAAAATGGCTTGCCTGTAAATGTATAATATACAATTAACAGACAGATGGACTACAAAGTAATCCTATAAGCCTTATAGAATCACTTTATTGTCCATCTGTCAAAAAAAATACTATAAGGATTTCGTTTTTCTTTTTGAGGTACGGAACCTTACAAATGTAAATACATACGGATATGCTGTGCGAATAAACAAATTAAACTTTGTTATAATTTCAATTTATTTTTAATAACCTCTAACCTAAAAATGTAGAAATGGTCGTGAAGTTGAGAAAAAGCTTGTTTACCTACAGCATAGATATTGTCAATATTTTCAAGTAAAAATAAATCAAGGTGAAAAGAAGTAGGGTAAGTAAGTTGATATCTACCCAACTCTACATAATAGCAAGGAACATAAATAAACTAACCAGACTTCTTTACTATTAATAGGTATATATATATGTAAATGATAAATAACATTGGACCAAACACGCTACCCTGAGGTACACCGTTAATCATACAGAACGTTCATCATGAATATTGGATTTGTTCACCAATACCCATGGTGGTACTAAGCTTATACAGAGGAACAGAAACAGTATCGAAGGCATAAGTCGTTACCATTTTGTCGTAAATTTTTCAACCCTTTTGTTTTTTTTATTTTTATTTTTTTTTACTTTATTGGGACATAAAACAGTTACACATTACAATAAGGTATGCCAGAAAAAACAATTAAGGCTAGGTGAACGTGTAACCCACACAAATGTCCGCGGAAAAATGGTAGCGAGCTAGCTATTAATTAAAAGCGTGCGTTAATTTCATAAATAAAAAAATACGGATAATATTAGGTGAAAAAAGGACATCGAATTCCCAAAACAGCTACTTCAGTGCAACTATTTTAAAGATTCAACAGCCATTCTTTTGAACTTTAAATGTGTAAGCGCGAAAATATCCAAGTCGATAAAGTGTGTGTTATACGTATCTACGATGCGCCGGAGAGGCGCTCGTGCACCAGCGTGGGTTCTGCACCTTGCAGTGTGGAACAGCTGAGGCACTCGCGCTCCCCGACGCATCGCAGTTCTAGGTACAATGTAGCTTATGTTATTAGTAATATCAGTGCAATCGAACCTGTTATTGCAAAGACCATGAAGCATCAAGGCCATAAGCAAGTTGCGTCTAGACTCCAAGCTTTGCAGTTTGTAACGTTTCAGTAACTGTGTGTATGGTATTCTAGACTTAGTGCATCTATAGTGCATAGCACGTAAGAATTTTTTTTGAACCATTTCAATTCTTTTTATATAAATATCAAAAATGGGACTCCAAACCGGGACTGCGAATTCCAATTGAGAGCGGACCAAAGCTTTGTATAGAAGTAGAAAAGTAGACGGTCTTTTAAAATCGTTTGAGGAACGCATGACGAAACCAAACATACGATACGCTTTGTTAACAATGTTGTGAATATGAAGGTCAAAGTGCAATTTCGAGTCCAGTACAACCCCTAGATCTCGAATGTGGTCAACTCTTTGCAAACTGATACCATGTAGACTATAGTCGAATGTTATAATGTTTTTGTTTTTTGTGAAAGTGATTGTTTTGTATTATTACGACTTACTTCGTCTGAAACTAAATCATTTATTCATGGTTTTATTAATACTTTGTTACCTGTGTAACAAATCACTATTTCTGAACTGAACTATTCGACCACACAATTATTAACAAAGCTAAAATGTTTTAGTAAAAGCTAAAATTAATAATGTTGTACGCATAGATAGTAATTTTGGATAGCATGTTTGGGTTTTCTGATTTTATTGTTTATCATCATAAGCAACGTTAATCCATCTACAGCAATGACGATTTGGCTTTAAATGTATTATTGGTAAAACCGACGTTGTTTCGATTAGGCAGTACTTACGTAAACAAAAGTTCCAAAGAATGTAGCAGTTCTTAGTTTTCCTTTCTGAGAATGTTTTGTTTAGAACTTCGAGGTCTAATTTATCATCATAATTATCACTAGACATTATCCAAATATAATAAGCTAAGATAAGTGACACTGGTCATTATTGTGTATCTAGTGATAAATAATTGTATGAAGATAGCTATAGCACCGGTTGGGGTACTAGTGGCCAGTATAGTCTGCTAGTAGCGACTTGCGCGTTAATGTGAATACTTCCTCCCGCGGTCTTGCGACCGTCGTGCGCCTGCATCGCACCAATTTTCCAATTCCGCATAATACGTGATAATCATTACCATCCGTGCTAGTTCTTGATATATGTACTAAAATAACGAAATAAAAGTTGTAAGTGCCAAAATGGATGTAGAAGCAGTACGGGACGATATAAGTGTGGAAGATGGGAGTCTAATTGTTTACACCGATATATTTTATAGTGTCAAAAGTAAAAGTAAGTACCTAATACAAAATAAACAATGTTATTGTTAAAGGAGCGTGGAATATCCCTGCTCATTAAATCCATTGAGTACCTAGCCTCATGTAACGTGGAATAGCACGCTAAAGTACCTTTGATGAAAAGTGTGTGAAGGCAATCGAGTTCTTGCTATACGTTCGAATAAGGTACTTTGTACGCGAATATTTATTCAGTAAGCTTCTCTTGCCTCCCTCCCTAAAACTCGAATTTATACATTAATCTTACTAAACTTCAAATTTTCGCATCCGTACCAGGATACATGTTGCAGATGTGCAGTTTCTGTTTATACGACGACTTCTAATGTATTGTAATTCATATTTTGTTTGTATAGACTTCGTTCAACCGATTGTTTAGTTTGAAGGTTTCAGGAAATATTTGTAATTGTATCAGTTACGTATTCGTAACTATTCGAATATCATCATCCATCTAGCCTTTTCCCAAACTAGATTGGGGTCGGCTTCCACTCTAACTGGTTGCGGCTGAATACCAGTATTTTACGTGGAGCGACTGCCATCTGACCTCCACAACCCAATTATTGGGTAATGGGAGCAACGACTTGCGCGACACAGCGCAGGGCACGCCGCAATAGCGGCGGTAAAGCCCGTGATGAGGGAGTGGCACTCCCTCATCACGGGCTTTAGGCTAAGGTGCCTATGCCGCATAGCCGATGCCCGGTTGCTACCATTGCGGTTGACTGCCCCGACGACACGGCGCAGCACACACTGGAGGAGTACCCAGCTTGGGCAGTGCAGCGCCGTGACCTCGTCGCGGTAGTCGGTGTTCGGGTGGCCGTGGTTGAGGCCATGGTCGGCAGCGAGACGCGCCTGGAACGCCGTCGCCTTCTTCTGCGAGGAGGTAATGGACGCCATGGAGGCGGTGGAAAGGGAGAGGGAGGCGGTGTCCTCTCTCCCCATCCGCAGCAGACGCACCGGGCGCGCTAGGGCGAATACCGGTATTCGAATGTTAGACCGTTTGTCAGACTCTCGGGCTCCTGACTACCCGTAACGATTGTCAAAGACATTCTTATGACAACCGGGACCGACTACTTAACGTGCTGTCCGAGGCACGGAGGGGTCTCGATGTGTAAAGAACGGTCACCCATCCAAGGATTGACCGCGGCAAGCGCAGCTTAACCTCGCAGATCGATCGATCAGCGCGGCTGTCATTTAGCCACGAGCCCCTCGTAACTATTCGAATATATTTACACTAATTTACAGGGTTTAGTCAAACTGCGGATTTCTGTCAACCTAAATTTAAGCATAGCAAAGGAGATTGGCAGACGCCCATAGAACGCTGGGCTTCAGATTGTATATGTCGGGTGTGATCGAGTTTTTCAAGAGTATTTTAATTCATTTTTTTTTTTGTTTTTGTACGTAATTGGTTTACAGAGAAATCATCGTATTTTTGACAATGAGGTTAAGTATGGATTGAATGATCCAATGAAGTACAGCCCGACTAATTAGTTCTAAATTTAAAGGTTTTAGTTGCTGTTGATATGATATTCTGTGGAGGCAGGGCGCATACGCCTTGCACCACTGGGTTTAGGCGCCAACTGGCGCCAATGTTGTTTGTTTTTGTTTTATTCTTTTTTTCAAAATGTCAACGGCATAATCATTTTATTTCTTCCGTCTTCCTTTATTTCTTATTTAGTTCGATTTTTGATTCTAATTCTCAATCTCGAAGATAAATTAGGCAAAGAACAATTAAAATATATTTTTATTTTTGGTTAAGTTTTTATTACTGTACCAGATCAAGCCCAAAACTGCCAACGTCCTTTATTCAAATGTTAAAATCTAGATCTAACATTAGGTAACACAAATTACAGGAAATTGTGCTTTAATGCAATTTTCTTGGACAGAAAGCTGTATATTGTAGGTATACATAATTGGTTCCGTCCCAGTTCGTACTCACTAAGAGTTATACATTATCTTACTACAGATCTGCATTACAGTCGAGCCCTCTAACCTCACTGGTCATTATATTATTGCGATCACGTTCTCATTTCTTAACGCGCAAAAAAACTGTCATTACTATTGTTATAAAGGAGTTTGTGACTATATTAATAAATTTATCAAGGCAAACAGTTCATGTTTACCCAGTTATAATTTTAAGTAGGTACCTACTTACTGCTGTTTCATCATCGTATTCATCATCCGTTGAAGATATTTTCAAATTAAGTATATGCGGTATCTGATAAGCACTAGAATTGCGAAAAATTACGATGTTTTCTACCCTAACTTCATGATTTTACCTTTAACTCCTCTAGTGTAGCGCCGGAGATAAAGCCAATTAATAAATATATCTCGTGAACAACATTACATGACTGCACGTCTGCACCTCACTTATCAAGTAAGTATTAGATAATACTTCGTAACATTTCACGGTACCTACTTATCGGCAGTATTGCATATAACTTGATTTGTGTACGTACGGCATAAATTAAAACTCCTTACTTTCGTAAACTTTTTGTGTCAGCCGCCGGCAGTGGCCACGCTTGGGGTGCATAACATAAATGACCATACAATTATTTCGATTTTTATTATTGGTAGTCTATTGATTTGACGATTTATTTAACCAAAATATCTAGGATAGGATAGCCATATTCAATGTAACCAACAAGAGGGTAGCTTTTAAGTTTTATCAACTTTAGATAAAAAATCTATCTCCTACTCTACAAAGACCATGCAAAATCTCAATACCAATTATGCTCTCAGCAATATTATTAAAGACGATGAAATTAATCACAGATTTACGTAAAAACAAGGATTGACAAATTTCAATCCTTGTTTTTACAGAAACCTGCTCAGAAGTAACATTTCAATAACACAATAGCACATGTACAATAACACTTCACTCCTTGGTATGGAGAATTTTACCCCTATGACTTGTGTGAAATTATTCAATTCACAATTTTGCCAATATCACGTGTACGTATAATGATAATGACAGAAAAAATATCAAATCAAACAAGGCAAAATCAAACAACGTCGTAGGAGTGTAGGTAAATCAAAAGAGAAAAATAGGAAAAATATCAAATCATTAGGGCAACGACGCATTGCCATTTTTCTAAAACAAACAAATTCTATTAATAACTTTGAAACATGTTTGTGAATCCAAGACTGCACGTGATTAGGAACCTGTCATGCAAATTTTAATGCAAGTTTAGACGCTCTACCTAAACTTCTAGCCTCTAAGTCTAGCCGCGCCGCCGCTACGTGAATTTTTACGTGTTTTTCAAAAAATATTTATTTGGGATATAAGAAAAAGGTAGGTTTTGCCCTTGAGGTAGTTATTTATAAACCACTTGTCAGCCTTGAAAGTAGGTACCTTGCCTGTAGTTCAAGTGACACAATCAAGCTTTTTATTCTATATCCAGTGTGCATCAGTAAGTGAATATTATTGCTACAACCATAAAAAAGAACAGTCGATTAGAAACCAAATCTAAACAGAGTGTTTTCTGAACACCTCTGAGGCCTAACAGACAACGCACAGCCGAAACCGGTAGATTTAGAGATTGGAAAGGAGGAATAGGAATATTGCTTGAGTACCTACCCTAGAGGTACACTAAGGAGAGATTTTTGAATTTCCATTCCTAAAGGGATGAAAAGGGGTACCTAGTAAAAATGGGATTAAATATAATGACCACCATAAAATGCTTTGATACCCTTAGTTCTTTTACCAAAAATATATACTTAACACCAGTAAAATAAAGTCTAAAATTACAATAGTACTAGCTATTTTAGTCACGACTGCACTTCAAATTGTATTCGAACACCAAATGTAGTAAATGATCACCAACTCTTAGCGAGCAAATTAATGCGCTATTTCTGCCTAAATAAACCACTATTATAATGGACATAAAATGTAGGCTTATTACCAAACTAGCTTCCGCCCGCGGCCTTGCCCGCGTTTTTCGTGATAAAAGGTAGCCTATGTGTTATTCCAGACTATATATATATATATATCTATCTGTGTGCCAAATTTCATCCAAATCCGTCCAGCCGTTTCAGCGTAACATACCTAACTAGGGTCCAAGAGCAAGCGAAGCGAGCTCGGAAACTTGGACACCCCGACACGGACAATTTAGTTTCGAAGGGGTTGACGGGGGCTTCAGTGAGCGAGAAAAGCGAGCGAACGAAGCCCCCGTCAACCCCTTCGTTTTAGGTTACTTTTAACCTTGCCGACGGAAATAGGAGCCCCGCGTAGCGGGGCTCCGTTGACCACCTCCCTCCCCCTTGTAAGTCTGGTATCACTGCTACTCCAAGGCTAAGCCGGTTTCCAACGGCGTTATTTTTGGAAACCGCCGCCGGCTGCGGAGGCGCTCCCTTTACTTTAATCGGATAACGAGATGTTATTTTTTTGCATGTCATTTTAAATTAAAATATGGTTGATAATTTGGTGTTCATTAACTATTTTTGGGTTAACAATGTTTTTTTTGGAGTCAGTTTGCTTAAATAGCAAGAAAGCAAGATGTAAAAACTTTGGTTATAATTTTACATTAAAATGCGGGTTTAGTTTTGGTGATCATTTACTATTTTTAACCGACTTCTTAACCGACTTCAAACGACTTCTTAACCGACTTCAAAAAAGGAGGTTCTGTATTCGTTCCGTATGTATGTATGTATGTAAGTATGTATGTATGTATGTATGTATGTTTGTATGTGCGCGATTTCCTCAAAAACTACTGATTCGATTTGGATGGGGTTTTCACTAACGTAATTTACATACTTTCAGGAAGGTTTTAGTATATAATACATTATGTAATCATTCCTATGTACAAAGTTATAGGCATAAATGTACACACTCCGTAGAAGATTTACTGTTGAACGAATTCGTGAAAGTAATCTAACACGGGATAAAGAACTAAAAAGGGAACTTTTTTAACAAAAAATTACCGACTTCAAAAATCCACTACAAAGAAAATAATAATTTTGGTTTCGGAAGTCGGTGGCAAAAAAAAGCAAACAAAAACCAAAGCCACCAAACTTCCGAAACCAAAATTATGATTTTCTTTGTAGTGGATTTTTGAAGTCGGTTATTTTTTGTTAAAAAAGGTTTATTTCAAAAAATATTCATCTAAGTAGATACTTGTAACGCCAAATGTTCTTGTTTGTTAGATGAAATAATTATTAATTACTTGATCCATTTCATGAGAAATCGCTATTACATTTAATTAACAATCAAAATCATGTCACAGTCTAACAAGATAATTTGATGAGTTTGTAGAGAACCCTCCCTGCCACGAGTTTATACGATGCGAGCGTTACATTGATAGTGCGGGTCAGTCTCACAGTCGCTTGCGCATACGTCGCACGCGCAAAGAAATCAATGTCGCGATCGATATAAATCTTCAGTTTCCGTCAGTAATTTTTAATCCTCGAAATGGACGTCGAACTTGGAAATCGTGATGTTATTAAAGTGAAATGTGATGTGTCTGTGTTTACGGATATACAGTATAGGATTTCTAATGGTAATGTAATATTTCTAAGTGAAAGTTTCCTTTTGGCGGCAATATACTTGCAGTTAGACTTATGAATGGAGCAAATGGATTATGACTTCTAGTTTAATTGACTAACGAATCGTACTCCTTGGTCAGTTAAAAGTTAAGTTAAAATTTAAAATATAACTTTATTATCCTTCAAAGGATTTAAGATATGTATCTATATCAAGGTTCCTGTTGGTAAATCCACGTTCTTTGATCTAAGGAAATATAACATTAATTTTAAATTAAGGGACCTCTCGCATTTTGTCACCTCTCTCGCTCGCACAGAACAATATTTTTAAGAATCTTAAATGAAATTATGCATTTTTGAAAAATGTTATCTAATAGCGAACTACAAAATAATACTTATTAATTTATCAGGTAAATAATTCTAACACATTTCAACTGTGTTATCTAATAAACTCAGTTAAAAAACAATTTATTATGATCTGTTTTTGAGATGAGTTCAACTCATGTGTTTCTAATAATATTTGAGTTTATAATATTAAAATCAATATCATTATGTAGTTCACTATCAGATTTCATTTTTCGAAAATGCATCTTTTCATTGAACTTTCATAAAAAATAGGGAGTGACTCCACAGCCGACACCAGCGTCCAAAAATAACGCGCCGTTGGGAACCGGCAGTAGCAGTGTTATTATTTTAAAATAATTGCAAACCACCGTAGCAACAGATTAATGTTACCGTGTTAAGTTGAATTACCTACCTTAGATTGACTTTCAAATTAGACTGTATAATACCGCGTCAATGTAAAACAAAATACAACTTACAAGGGGGAGGGAGGTGGTCGATGGAGCCCCGCTACGAGGGGCTCCTATTCCTGTCTGCAAGGTTAAAAGTAACCTAACACGAAGGGGTTAAAGGGGGCTTCCTTCGCTCACTGAAGCCCCCGTCAATCCCTTCGAACCAAACCTGTCCGTGTCAGGGTGCCCAAGTTCCCGCGCTCACTTCGCTCGCTCTTGGACCCTAGTTAGGTGTGTTACTCAAATGAAACATGAAAGTTTTTTAATTATGCCAACTCTATCTTCCGTTTTTTTTCTAAAGTCAGCGCTGGCAGCCAATACGGGACACAGTGCTGAGGAGTCACTCGTAAAGTACACTACTACACTCGTAAAGTACTACTAGTAAAAAATATGGTTCTGTGCGAACGAAAGAGCCGAAGAAGAACGAAGGTACCTACAAATTCTAAAATAAAGATAAAAAATTTATTTGAATGACTAATTCTACATAATTATAATTATGTATGTATATTTATCTTTATTCATTTTATTCACATATTATTCACATTTTTAAATATTTCGTCGTAAAAAAATAAAACATTTAAAAATATAAATTAAATGATGTATATTATAATTGAAGCGACTCCACGACCGCCGCCGTGACCTGAATTTGCAGCCGCCGCCGGTTGCTAAATTGGCAGCCGGCGCTGACATTGGAAAAAAGCGGGAAATGGGGTTGGCAATTTGGCATAATTAAAAAAACATTTCATGTTTAATTTGAGTAACCCCCGTCAACCCCTTCGTGTTAGGTTACTTTTAACCTTACAGACAGAAATAGGAGCCCCGCGTAGCAGGGCTCCGTCGACCACCTTCCTCCCCCTTGTAAGTCCAAAAAAGTTGTATTTTGTTTTACATTGACACTGTAATTTAAAAGTCAGTCTAAAGTAGATAATTCAACTTAAAACACGGCAACATTAATCTGCTGCTACGGTAGTTTGCAATTATTTTCGTCTGGTATCACTGCTACTCCAAGGCTACTCTACTACAAGACTACTGTAAGGCTGAATGAAATGAAGACCCTTGCCAGAGTCTGCTCACCTACCAAAAAGCAACCTAACCAAAAAGAAACCGTTTAAAAAGCAACCTTTGTTTTATGACTATGTTATTATATTACTTAACGTCTTCATAAAATAATTATTTTTTTTAAACATGTGATTCTTCGTTTATTTGGATTTTTTCACATCTTGGTTACGTTAATTGAAATCTTTGGTGTTGAAAAACTGGTTTTGGTCAAATTTTAAAAGGTAGGTAAGTACGGTCAGGGTAAGGGATTCTTTATCTAATCTAAACTAATATTTTAAAGAGGAAAGATTTGATTGTTTGTTTGTTTGTTTGCATTGAATAGACTCCGAAACTACTGAACCGATTTGAAAAATTCTTTCACTGTTGGAAAGCTACACTATCCGCGGATGACATAGGCTATATTATATTTGCAAAAAAGTTAGAGATACTTAAGATAATTGCAATAATGTAACCCAAGGTAGCAAAATTTTGCTTAGTATATAGTTTTCTCAGCGCACGCCAAATAATGAATTTTATTCATTATTTGGCGTGCGCTGAGAAAACTATTGATGATAAATAAAAATTATGTACTACATGATTAAAGTATTCATTATTACCTATAAAAAAATCTGCGATGGTATATGTCTAACTATGTATTATGGTTATGTCACAATGACCACTTTTTGTTCAAATTATTCAATCTAAACGCGGGTGAAATCGAATAGTGGTGAAATTGGTATCATAATATTAATCCTTATCCATTTAAATGGTTTCATAATTAAAGTTGATAATGTACATTTAAATAACACTTTAAATTATTTGAATCGGACCTTTCGTTTAAAAGTTACGACGGGTAAAGTAATGCTAAAATTAAGAAAAAGTTATATTTTTGTTTCGTCCATCGAATATGTAGGTATAATAAGTAAATGAAATGTTACGGGCAACTTGATAACTCCGGTCACTATGAATAATGGCCGGTCTGTATTAACAATGCCCGTATCAATTGGGCAATGTAATTATAAATGCATGACTAATTACTTTTCCCGGTCTAATTCCCGACTAATTAGTTTTCTGTGTCTTGGGCAAAATCATAGAACAGAATGAACTGTAGTGTTTTTGTCAAAAATAAGGTAGGAGGGTAAGAGGGGTAAGGGAGGCAGGGGGAAAAGGGCAATGGTCGACATAGTGGGGTAAAGAGGGTAAGGAGGTAGGGGGGAAAGAGGAGTAAGGGGCTAAGGGGGCATGGGGTAAGGAGGGCAGGGGGAAGGGCAATGGTTGACGTATCGGGGTAAGGGGTTAGGTAACAGCTGTAGGTACATAGCTGTTACCTATAGCTGTTACTTTTTAGCCCGATGTTCCCACGTAATCGAAACTTACGCGGGTGAAACCCTACGCCTACCCTACGCCTACCCTACGCCTACCCTACGCCTACCCTATGCCTACCCTACGCCTACCCTACACCTACCCTACACCTACCCTACACCTACCCTACACCTACCCTACACCTACCCTACACCTACCCTACACCTACCCTACACCTACCCCACTCCCCAAATCTCAAAAATAAGTTTCAAGCTTCTAGTTTTAAAAATTACGTAAGTTCCATACAAACTTTCATGCCCTATTTCAACCCTTTACAGCCCTTTCTTCTCATTAAAAAGTAGCCTATGTCCTTTCTCAGGCTCCAGACTATCTCTGTACCGAATTTCATTTGAATCGGTTCAGTAGTTTAGGCGTGATTGCGTAACACACAGGCAGATAGACAGACAGACAGAGTTACTTTCACATTTATAATATTAGTAAGGATTGTTACCTAGTTCTTAAGAAAATGTAAATGTACCTACAATTTTACTGGCAAATAAATAATAATTTATTAGTTCCAGTTTATGCTTTAATTGCTTTATATTTCGTTTGATTTTTGCGGCCAAGCTAACTTCATAACAACCTGGCGCCCGGGGTTATTGGATGATTAAAGCCTGACTTGGCCAGTGCAGCAATACCAGTTATGTTAATTCTTATATAACTTAACTGGCATTTATAAAGTTATTTTTTTTATATTTATTTTATTATGAACACCGAAATATAACCAATATTTTTTTTAAAAGTATTATAATAAGAATGGCCTAAAATCTGTTATTAAGTTATTACGTGCAATCGCTTTCGTTAGAACTGCTGAAATTAAAAGCTCTAGCGCATAAAAAAAACCATATTATGTAGATCAGAAACTTGCGAAGTTAGAATTTGGTAGTTTTTGTTTTTGGGAGTTTTGTGTTTTGTTATTCTGATATTATTTCGGTAATCACCTTCAGTCAAACGTAGGTACCTATTACTTAATTGGTTATCATTTCATTTGAGGTTATATTTTTTAACCCGGTCTTCCTACGTAAGTGATAATATGCCCATTATCTCCAGTAATAATGATAATAACTACAACATCATTTAACGAACACTTATCTATTGTTCCAGCTAATGACCCGATTTGGACATTATACGTATAATCGTTATTTATAATAACGATTATACGTAATGTCCAAATCGGGTTTATTATAATTATACCTTATAATTTATGGAGTGCCTCCGCAGCCGGCGGCGGCTCCCAAAAATAACGCCGTTGGAAGCCGGAGTAGCCTTGGAGTAGCAGTGATACCAGACGAAAATAATTGCTAACTACCGTAGCAGCAGATTAATGTTGCCGTGTTTTAAGTTGAATTATGTACCTTAGACTGACTTTTAAATTACAGTGTCAATGTAAAACAAAATACAACTTTTTTGGACTTACAAGGGGGAGGGAGGTGGTCGACGGAGCCCCGCGTAGCGGGGCTCCTATTTCTGTCTACAGGATTAAAAGTAACCTAACACGAAGGGGTTGACGGGGTCCATGTAACGGTTTTATTATCCAGTTAAAAACTTATTTTAAACGGTTAAAATAAAACGGTTGGAAAGGGAAAGGGCTTAAAGGTACAGACTTTTAAAATGTAACGTTGCTTGCGCAACTTCTTACGAAAGGTTCTGTATTTTGAGGGCAGCACCCCGTACAAAATGTGATATGTGATGAGAGGTTCGCAGAGAGTACGATAAACTTGCACAAGGAGAGGTAGGTCCATTACGTGGCGAAGAGTTTTAAAAAACCGGGCAAGAGCGTGGCGGACCACGCACAGTCTAGGGTTCCGTAGCAAGAAGAAGTACTTCATAATAATATTATTATACTTATTATGAAATACAAACTTATATTTGTGGTTGTCAAACTCAAAACTGAAAAAAGTGAATTTTCAAAAAGTTGTTGACGTATCTTATTCAAATCAATTTTAATCGAGAGTATTTAATTGATGCCACAAGCTTGATTTTTTTCAATTTTTTTGATAGCGCGATTGGAAAATTACAGGAGGGACACTAATTGTTAACGACTTTCGGAGCTCCTAGTTTACTAAATATGCACTTAAATAAAAAAGTCATTAAAAAACCGTTACGTTATTTTTAAAGACCTACCCAACGATACCCCACATGGAGAGTTGCGCGAAAACATTTTTTGTCATCCCTTAGTTTCATGTATGGGCGCCCCCCTAATTATTTTATTTTTCATAATTTCACTACAGGCCTTTATGGCGGCTAATAGAACACATCTACTTGCGAAGTTTCATACAAATTGGTTATGAACTGTAGATTTGACGAGGGTGTGACAGACGGACTGACAGACAGGTGGACAGACAGACAGATAGACAGACGAACATGACGAAACTATAAGGGTTTCTAGTTTTACTACGGAACCCTAAAAATGTGTATTAATTTACAAAACCTGGCACTTGTATTACAAATGGCCACATTTGTAATACAAGTACCAGGATTTGTTAATTTGAGCCTTAAAGCCATTTAAGGCTCAAATTAATGTCAAACAAAACGCCCAGATACTTGATGCTATTATAGAGGGTCTTTTTCTAAGATATTATTGCATTATGCCTGCGATGGAACGCATTTAGCATAGGCAAAAGATAGTGTAGATAGTGTAGAAACGCCGTTGGAACGCTCTCTTTTGAGCAACACATCTCTGGTCAAAATCTGTAGGTAATTTAACTTAAAACACGGCAACATCAATCTACTGCTACGGTAATTTGCAATTATTTTCATCTGCTAACACTGCTACTCCGGTTCCTAACTTTTGGGAGCCAGCGCTGGCTGCGGAGTCACTCCCTAAAATTTTACATAGAGAAATACAAAAGAACTGGTTTTAGTCAAATTTTAAAAGGCCTCCAACCGAAATTTATGCTACATATATTAGAAATGTATCAATTTATATTCATATTACTCGTTAGTTTTCGAGGTCTTCATGAGGCAGGCTCGAACTAGTGTAGGCATAACAAAAAAAAAACATTTTTTTTTTCTATAAAATTTTGTATTTGTTAGTTTTTAAGGAAATTTAATAAATAATATAATAAAAAAACAATTATTTTACTGGCAAATCTATTACCTACTATTATAAAATTTTAAAAAAGTCGTGTCTGCATTGAAGATATTCCAGAAAAAATAGTCGGGATAGGGTAGGCACTGGGACGTAACCATGCTCGAAAATATTATTAAAAAGATTTTTATCATCATCATTCATTATGATGTTTTTCCTGCAAGTTATAGGTACTTAAATAGAATGTGTAAAACCGATGCCTTACAAATATTCCATAATACCAAATATTCCAGTCATAGAGTTGTGAATATATTTTACTTGACCTTTAGGTCGATAGACGTACTGGTTTTCCATAAATCCATTTAGGGCTGTTAATACCTATATCTGCTCAATACCTATACTAGCCGGCTACAGTGATACCTACCAAGATAAACGTTTTTATTTTTCATGAACAATGAATATAAACATGATTCATAAATATCCAGTATAGTCTAGCACTTAATACAACCTTATAGCTAACAAAATTATGATAATACTCAAGCCTTATGCGGAATCGATTTTTTGATAAATCATAAGCCATCCGCCACCGCATACGAATTCTCCACATTCAAGTACTGATAGTGTACGTATAACTTGTTTTAATCAACACAATTTAAAAAAAAATGTAAATAGGTACCTACTATTAACCCTGTATCTAACAGCCTATGAATTCTTGTAAGGAATGAAAGAGTCACCGATGTAATATTGGCTGAGATAGGTACGAGATTTACTCGCAAGAAAGTCCAGAAAAAGTATAAATATACCTAGTTTGGTATCGTGTTTCCGAATTTTTATACAAAAATAAAAACATACGAGTATCTACATAGGCTACAGTCATTAGTATATTTAAATACGAAACCCTAAAAATAATTAAAACTACAATTAACATTAATATTCCGGGAGCTGTTTCGATTAAACTATTCATAAACCTTGGTTTTTGCCTGAAAATTTAAAGTAGGTAGGTATAACAAAACAACAGCACACTTCACAATCACAATAGATAGGTATTTTTTATGTTAGACAGGTCTGCTATAATATTTTAAGTATGCATTTTTATGTTATTTCGTGATAAACATTATGTTAGGTGTTTCATAACTTAATCTGTGCGCGAAGAGACTTGAGTAAAATTTATTAATTTTCCAAAGTTTAACAACTCCTGTAGGAATTATTTTATTGAACATTTGGAATCTATATAATATAAAAATAAATGTTTGTATGTTTGTCCTCTATGCGTTCAGTTGTTGTGGCGATGCCAAGGAAGGTTAGGTACCGTACTGATTAAAATATTCCAGAAAAAAACGGGCATTGCAACGCATACCGGACACAGCTATAGGTAATAAACAAGATGCAACTTTTTTTTCACCTAGCCTATCCCGCAGGTCTGGAGCACACATATTCAATTTTGTTTCACACTTTGTAATTCTAAACCCCTCCCAAATGGTACCACGTGCCACATCACTCGGTTCCTTGCCTTTCACATCCAGTCTTCCCCAGCTATCTTTTTGTGGCCATCGTCGACTAATGTCATTTAAACAAGGAAAAATTGTAATATCCTTTACCTATTATTGTTGAATACCTTGATATAAGTAATTACTTAAGTTACTCAACAACTTTAATATTACATCGCTCTATTGTTTAGGTAGGTATATCTGAGGCTCTATGACCTAACCACGTAGAGTGCCAACATGCATTGAATGTTTATAACTTAAAAGTTATTATTGAACGCACGTATTCTTAGCGAGTTTAAATGCGGTTCGCGTGCAAGAATGCATGATTAGCTGAATATTTTAGTATAATTCAAAGAATACTATGAAATACGCTCATAAGAGGCATATGCAAAGAGATTTCAAATATCGAGTAAAGCGAGCGGGTCACGATAGCTCAGTTGGTTCAGAGCACTATATAGGTACTTAAGTACGTTCTGCAAAGGTCGCGGGTTCAAATCCGGCTCGAGCCATTCGATTTTTGAAAAATCTCATAAGTATATTAATAACATAGGTACTTTCAAATATATTACGAATATTTTTGCTAATACGAGTAGGTATTTAGTTAAAAAGTTACAAGATAAACAGGTGTCAGGTACCTACCTACAGAGACGTTACTTACGTAAAGTTAAGTTATAGTTTACCTACTGTACAAAAGTTAACTGACCAGTAGTCAAGACTGACTGACTGCCATAATTTAATGATAAACAGGAAATTAAATAGTACGACGTTATTATTATTACACATTGCGCGAAGTAAGATCGTAAAAATTTTAAGTCATATCACAGAATAGGACTTAGGGTAATAGTAGTCATTGTCATGTGGACTTACACGCACCTAAAAAAAAGGTACCTACTCAGTAGTATCTAATCACAAAATTTAATTTTCTTTTTCCGATTGTACAGATTTTATTATTTTGTGATTCATTTAAAATAACAAATGTTAAGTGATTTGCACCTTCAAGGGGCTATTACCACGCTTACTCAAAACAGTTGGTTTCGTTATGTATTTACCGTTTTATATTTCCACATACTTAATCATTTATTTTATATTTTATCAACAATTCTGAAACATCCTGTGCGATAGAGTAGCATACATTGTATTTAAATTTAAATTAATAATAATTAAACAACTCACGCAATAGTGTTTGTGTCTCTTTATTCTTTTATTTACGTATTTTATACATTTAGGACTTTTGCCCGCGACTCCGTCCGCGTGGACTACAATGATATGACCAGTTTAAATGACCTCCGTAGTGTAGGGTGGCTAGTACTACCAAGAGTTCAAGCTGTATCTCTGGTTTCTCCTGGCTTACATTTTAAGTTGGACCTCAAGCTTTTGAACTGTGAAAATCACATCAAAATCCGTTCAGTACTTTTTGCGTGATACGCGCACAAACAGATATAAATGGGTATGGCTACGTTTCAGTACCCCAATGCCGACTGTTATTCCTGGCATATCTTAAATGTACAGACACGGCTTTTTTACAATTTTATAATATCTAGTATAGATATAGATAGAAGTTTACTATAAAAAAAAACACATTTAAATATAACAGTATTATAATTATTTATTCACTGAGAACTAGCGATGATTATTAAAATTAATCACTACCAACCATTTCATAATAATTATCTTAATACTGGTATCTACTAACACATGCAGGTTATCTCAGATAATTCCGTTAAAAAGATACCAAAAGATTAACATTCATTAAAATATGGACATTAAAAAACTTCAAGCAAAACTTGGATCTAGGTCTTGTGTGATTTTGTAATGTACATTGTACGTACCTAGGTATATTACTACGTATTTACCCCAGTGCCTGAAAAGCTTTACAGTTTACTTATTTTAATTAAACAATTTACACTTATTTTTAAACTGTCAGAAATTCGATCAGTTAGGTAAAAGGTATAAAGTTGCTATAAGTGGCTAGTATAGGCAAGAAACTTCATGGTTACTCTTTTAAATGAAGTTATTACAACAAATGTTTCATACCTAATACCTATGATGACTTATGAAGACTTACAAACCCGACTGGCATGGCATTCTTTGAAAGTCGCGCAAAGGGCTGTGGAGAGGAGAGTACCGTGCTCTACATCAGCCATAGAGACAGAGTCTAACGAATAACAAAGATCACTGACGTTGGCACATAGCTACAAAGATGGAAGATGAATCAAATGGAATTGGTACCAATGGATCGTTTGGCACCGGTAGCCCTGGTACCGGTGCCAAACGATCCATTGGGCGGAGGGCGGGGCCAGCCGCTAGATGCGTGCCTATTGAAATGGTCGCAGGAAAACACTAAGTAGATGCGATCAGCGCAGATCTGATAGTATTAACAAAAAAGAAGGGAAACCAATGACCCAATAGTGGTTCAATATGAGCAGGTTTTTTTTTTTTTTTTTAAAGCCGTGATAGCCTAGTGGATTAACCATGTGCCTCCCACGGCGAATGGTTCGAGTTCGATCCCGAGGCACGCACCGCTGACTTTTCGAAGTAATGTGCGTATTAGAAATTAATTATAACTTGCTTTAACGGTGAAGGAAAACATCGTGAGGAAACCGGCATGTCCTAGAACCAAAAATTCGAAGACATGTGACGTCCACCAACCCGCACTGGGCCCGCGTGGTGGACTACGGCCCACTCCCTCTCACAGAGGAGGCCAGTGTCCCAGCAGTGGGAACATTATAGGCCGATTATGCTATGCTTATGCTATGAGCTGATTAGACAGGAAATCACATAAAGTCTAATGGCCAAGTTCACCGACAAGTTAACAGTCCGCTAAATTGAAAACGGCCGTCTAAAATGAAAATGACTTTTCATGTAAGTATAAAAAGTCATGTTAAATGGAGGTTTTCAATTTATCGAACTGTTATCTTGTCAGTGAATTGTGGTCCTGTGGAAGCAGCTACAACGATTAGACAATTACGTCTCACAATGTTACTTCAGATGCCAAATGTTAATAACTCTAAGTAAAACTTAATAGACAGTATTTATCTAGATACTCTAGACACCTGGCATGACCTGTGAGTGACCTGCGATGACGGCGGCATGTTCAACATAATAGTCAGAGATTAGTCATTAAAAAAACCGGCGTAATGCATGTCGGACCACGCATAGAGATTTGCACGAACAACATCGATAAAACATTAAGTAATTCTTAAAAAAAGACACTTGCAAAGTTTCATACCAACTTGCTAAAAATAACACAAACAAGTTATACTACCTGCATAGAAATTATATAGCCTTAGGTAGGTACCTATGGCACAACTAGTTTTAGATGAATTTTAGAGTTAGCAAGCTAAACCTTTTCCAGTTCTACGGAGTACAGCATTACCAACGTCAGCGTAGACATAGACATAGCTTTGGTACAGAATACTACAGACGGGTAACTCCAAAAACAGTTAAATAAATAGCAACTGTTGCTACAACGCAATAAAGTGTAATTCAGCTCGCACAGCGTGCCTAAAATTATAAATGATCAATGTACTTTCGCATAATTCTCTATAACTAAAGAAAAAAAAAATGGCATTATGTGTTCAAAGTTATTAACGAAACAGTCTCCTGGATTGCAGTGCAGCAAATGTAGCGAATGGCTTCTTACGTAAAGTGCGGAAATCGTGAAGCCTCGCTTTGGTTACAGGTTTTGGGTCACAAAGAACAGGTTAGGAAGTGAAAGGATAGTTTGGACTTGTAGCCAATTCCACAACTGCACCCTGTGCCCTTCTGTCGGTATAAACTTCCTTTTGGTAAGTATAAACAATTAAACATACTTACCAAAAGGATAATTGCATTTTCCCACTGGAATTCGATATCGGTTCTGTGACTTCTAAGTTGACCAAGGAAGGGTTACATGATTACATCCCGCAGATGCTGACTCAGTGAAATACTACATAGTAGAATATGTATGTAGGTATACTTATTATTTTTAAATATTGTTTAAAATACGAGTCAATAAATCACTTAAGGATGTGCCACTCCTTCTGTGAATGTTAATTGATATTAGAGTGTATAAATTGTCTTTGAACTTTTGTTCTCACATCATTCGCAAAGTCATGTTCACAAAAAAGTTTCAACATTATATATTAGTTATTTTTGTGATTGTTAGTTTGCATTTTAATTCAGACAAAAGATTTATCTTTTGTTTACTAAAGATACTTATTATCTTTAGTTAATCTTTTGTCTGAACTTATGTCATTATAACAATGTTATTAAATATATGTATAAGCAGTTTCAAAAATCAACTGACGCGGGCGGGACTTGAACCCGTGACCGCTGTCGAACCGTGGCATCGCTCTAACCAACTGAGCTACCGTGTCCTACCCACGTCAGTCGAACAATGTCGTCATGCCTAGAAATAGTTGTTAAAGCTAGATTTTACGTCTTATAAAGACAAGTTTTGAATATAATTATCACAAACGTATCAATATTTAGTACCTACCTACCCCAATATATTAAGTAGGTATTCTTCTACCTTAATAAAATTATTTTTTTATTTACAGGAAGAAGTTGGAGACAGAAACCAGTCTTAGCTGAGGATCAAAATGTTAATGATCCAAATGTCATATTGCGTGGTGCATCCGGAGCCCTCAGGCCTGGACGGATGACCTTCATCCTTGGCCCTTCAGGAGCCGGCAAGACCACATTACTCAAAATTTTAGCTGGAAGAAAGTAAGATTATTGCTGAAAATATTTTCTAGCACTTTTGAAGAGCGATCGGTAGCTGGTGCTACTAGCGCCATTCTGTAAAATTCGCCCGCACCACACTCAAGTGACCGCACACGATTTTAGAGCGAACATACGCTGTAAATCATCGCGGATTCACTCCTCGACACCGTTTGATTTCTAAGTGATGTGTACCACTACCGAGTACCGGCTACCGTATCTTGGTATCTATAATAGTTCAGTAGGTATATCTACCACAGTTCTTATTAGCCAGTGACTCATTTAATACTTAAGTACCTACCTACATGAATATTATTTAGCCCGTAAGCAGGGTTATTTTTGCTCTAAAAACGGTGAAGGAAAACATCGTGAGGAAACCCGGCATGTTCTAGAACCAAAAAAAAAAACCGACTTCCAAAAACTACACTAAAAACTATGAAATAAAAATGTTAAACTTCCATAAATAAAAATCTAAATGTATATTGAAGTCGGCGGGGCCTCTTCTTCAGGTTTCTACCTCTCAGCCTTTGAACAGGAAGAACGTGCGCAGTGTGTGCAGCGAACATGCAGCTTGCTTTGCGCCTCGACAAATTAAAATTTTCTTTCATTCCTCCTTAATCTATAATGTTGCTTATATTTATGCTAGGCCCCGCCGACTTCAATATACATTTAGATTTTTATTTATGGAAGTTTAACATTTTTATTTCATAGTTTTTAGTGTAGTTTTTGGAAGTCGGTTTTTTTTAAACCTGTTTTTATTTTTATCTTTTTAGTGTAGTGTAACCATTTTTGTTGTTGTTAATTTATTACAATAAAGTACCATTAAATCATGGACAGAGCGACTTTGATCATTTATGTACTTTTACCGAGATCGATTACTTCCACGAATTTAAATAGGTATGTACTTATATTTATAGATGTTGGTGGATGAGAGCATTTCAGTAAACAAAAACCGGGCAAGAGCGTGTCGGACCACGCAGTGTAGGATTCCATAGCAAGAAGTATTTTGAGTGTTCCGACCGCAAATACAAGTTTGTATTTCATAATATTATTATGAAATATTATTATTTTTACGGTTGTCAAACTCAAAATGGAAAATAGTGAATATTTCAAAAATTTTGTGACGTATCTTGTTCAAACCAATTTCAATCGAAAGTATTTATTAAATGCTATAAGCTTGATTTTTTCCAGATTTTTTGATAGCGCGGTTGGAAAATTAGAGGGGGGGACACACATTGTTAACGACTTTGGGAGCTCCTAGTTCACTCAATATGCACTTAAATAAAAAAGGTATTTAGAAACCTTCATGTTATTTTCAAAGACCTATCCAACGATATCCCACATGGTGGGGTGCGCGAAAATATTATTTTTCATCCCTCAGTTTCATGTATGGGAGCCCCCCTAATAATTTTATTTTTCGTAATTTCACTATAGGCCTTAATGGCGGCTTGTAAAAGACATCTACCTACGAAGTTTCATATAAATTGGTTATGAACTGTAGATAGTAGTAATAGCAATAGGCTCGCTCCCTAGCCTTCTATCAAATGCGACTTAAGCATAAAAAAATTGTGTGTACTATACACCTCTGTCTAACCTTGCGGGAAATATCGGCGTGATGTTATGTATGCATAATATCGAGATCGATTGCGTTCAGGAATTCATGTACCTACACAATATCACTTTTTCATCATCGTCATGATGTCATCGAGATAAACCAAAAATACCGTTTATTACACCTCGTTAAAAATCTACTCAACCAAAGTTAATAAAATTTATATGGGACCACCTCGCGAGCTTCTTCTACCATATGAAAAAAGAATCACGTAAATCGGCTCATAAACCACGGAGTAATCGGTGTACATACATGAAAAAAAAAAAAAAAAAAAAAAAAAAACCAACCGAATGCAGAACCTCCTCCTTTTTGGAAGTCGGTTAAAAATTAAGACGTAACGTCCACCAACCCTCACTGAGCCCGCACTACCCCACTCCCTCTGACAGAATGGAGGCCTCCTTTCTGTTATGTCCCAGCAGTGGCACATTAGAGGCCAATTATGCTATGCGAAGTTATTATGAAGACTAAATAATATACTGATAAGGAAAAACAATATCTAAAAAACCATACTTTGGGTTTTTGGGACTCGCGATTGTTAAGGACGTATAACTTATACGTCCTTATTTTATAGTGCATTAATCTCTAATAACGTCTTAACATACCTAATCACTAAACACTTTAGTAGTGTAAATGTTCCGCAATAATTCAATTCAACATTTTTAACAAAACATCACAAGTATTCAGTAATTTAAATAAGTAATTCACAACAAACAACATAATTTTGCTGCTTACGAAATCTTTTGTTTAAAATTTCGAATTAACATCATAATTTTATTTTTCTATTCAAATATAAAATCGTTTCTTGGTACATTTGGTAATTAGACATGAATAATGATGACCGTGATCGCTTTTTTTTTTTAAATAGCACGTGGACTGGAATATACTTAAACGTCAGAATGCAATGAACAGAAGACTCCCAAAAGATGTAGGTACATAAGCACTTCCTAAAACAAAACTATTTCTAATAAATAATAGAAGACAGTTTTGATTTCTATATAGAAATTAATGTTTCATCAATATTTCTCTTGTGCTTTATGTATAACAAAATGCTTAGATACATAAGTATTAATAAGATAATGCGCAAGGAATTCTTACTTTAAGATAAATCGTTGACTTCCGTCATAAAGATACAGCCGTAGTAAAATCTATAATATTTTTAGGGTCCCATAGTCCCATACCTCAAAAGGAAAAACGGAATACCTACTCATAGGATCGCTTTGTAGTCTGTCTGTATGTTTTTAGTAATCCCGCCTTTCCGAATACCATACCATATCATGCACTTGTTTACTGTGTTAGCAATTTCGTCAAAGAAGTCTATAGATACACTAGGACAGTGTTCCGCAAATTTGTTGTGGTCAAGGCACACCTAGGAGTGGGCGCGTTCACTGCGGCGGAGAGCCGCCCACTATCTGAACGCGCCCCAAAAGGTGGTAGCCGTAAGGCTGATCCGGGGCTACCGCACGATCTCGGGCGAGGCGGCAAGCCTCCTTGCCGGACTGCCACCGTGGGATCTGGAGGCGATAGTCCTCGCGCGCCTGTATGAGTGGCGCGCGGAGGCACTACGTCGGGGGGAAACCCCGCTTCCGCGGCAAATTGCGGCGGAGCGGACGGACCTCCGGCGCGATCTCATGGTGGCATGGAAGGAGCGACTTTCGCAACCCAGCGCAGGGCACGCCGCAATAGCGGCGGTAAGACCCCTCTTTGAGGAGTGGCTAGGGAGACGTCACGGCGTCCTCACCTACCGCCTGACGCAGGTCCTCACCGGACACGGAAGTTTCGGGAGGTACCTGCACATCATCGGGCGGGAGGAAACGCCCGGGTGTCATCACTGCGTTGATCGCCCTGAGGACACGGTGGAGCACACGGTGGGGGCCTGCCCTGCATGGGCGGAGCACCGCCGTGTCCTCGTAGAGGCGATCGGCAGCGGCGGCGACCTCTCGCGCCCGGCCCTGGTTCAAGCCATGGTCCGGGGCGAGGGGGAGTGGGAGGCAGTCGCCTCCTTCTGCGAAGCAGTCATGCTAGTGAAGGAGGCGGCGGGACGGGAGAGGGAGAGATTCTCCCGTCCAAGCCGCCGCGGTAGACGCTCCGGGCGTCGGGAGCCGCGTGACGACTCCCGGCCACCGTAGGCGCGGGCCTGCGGGCGGTGAGTAATGGGTAGCTCACCGTCCGATCAGGACCAGGCCCGTGCCGAACGGCGCGTACGTGTTCCACGCGCGCCTCAAAGAGATGTCAGCATCAGAGGGGGCCCATTAGGGCCCAAGCCTGCCGGGAAAGCGGGATCGTCCGGAAGGGATACCGCTGACCCGGACAAAAGGGCTAAGGAAGGAACATGGGTGGGTTTTAGTCAGTAAGAGTCTGACACTCCCTTCCGCTCCGCCCAGAGCGGGAGGGGTCATTTGATGATTTCCCATCCCCAAAAAAAAAAAAAAAAAGGCACACCTAGGAAAACTTAAAATTTTGAAGGTACACCATGAATGAAAAATCAATTTCTACATACATATAAGTACAACATAACACTAAGCGACGAGACAAAAGCGCGTGGTGAACACTGCACTGGGTAGGTACATTCTGGCCACACGATTTTGAATACTTTACTTAAAAGCTCGGGTATGTAGCCCAGGCAAAAATGTAACGGTACACTAACTATATTTAGTATTCTACATGTTTCATTTTATTCATTCGAGCAGAAGAACTGCATTTATGCATAAAAAAAATCGATTGTAGTAGGTTTACAGACGTCGGCGTCGTACCTATAAAGACAAAATCATTAGCATTATCTTCTTAATGCAAAATGTATTGCAAATATCAATTGACTAATAACATTAGGGCACAGATAATACGATTAGGTATGTACTACATACCGACACTGCCTATATTATTGTTTGTATTGTTACTGCGTTGTTCGAACCGAAGTCAACGAATGCGTTGACAATTTTATTTTTATCATCGCCTTAAACCGTATGCTCATCCTGCCTGAGTATAGCAATTGAATGGATAATTAACTAGTTTATCTTATCCTGTTTACAGGTCCACTCAAATCTGTATGACTCTTTCCTCTAAATGCCATTTAAGAGTAACCTGTACGCTTGCCTACGATTGTCACACAATTTATTTACTTATCTACTTATGAAAAAAAAAATCTTTATTGACAGACAACACCGTCCTTAGAGCATTATAGGTTATATAGGTACTGTTATGGACAACACAGTCCATAGGCAAGGCACAGTCACAGATAATAAAAACAAAAGAAAATCTAAAAGAAACAATCCACCTGCCCCTACCCACCAGTTCATTGACCTCACAACATATGTAGTTCAGTAAACCTGCCAAGCATAGCAGTGTCCGTTCTCTCGCCTATCATCCTCAGCACGCTGTTGGGGCTCCCCCGCACTCGCCGCACCACCGACGAAACTTTTTTACGCATGATTGCGTACAAGTCAACAACACGGGCGTCGGCAAACATGCATTGCAGTATCGAGGGAGCCTAAACAGAGCCCTGCCTATCTATTCTCAGGCGCGGTCCCAGGGGGGTCACGGGGGTCATGACCCCCCCCAAAATCGTACAAAAATGCGCCAAACACGATAATTCACGGTATATCACATCGGCATTAATCGGTATGACCCCCCCCAAAATCGTCGGCTGTGACCGCGCCTGTACCGACATGCTACGCGATATGACCGCGAGAACTGCCAATTTGTTTGCGAACGTTCGAGGGAGAATGTCACGATGAGATTCTCTCTCGAACGTTCGCAAACAAATTGGCGGTTCTCGTAGTGATAGGATGCGGCGGCGGCGGCGTGTCGATACAGAAAAGACAGACTGAACAGGAACTTATTTGTTGTATATCGAATCTATATTGAAAGTATTGAAACTATTCGATATTGAAATTATTGTAGGTACTGTACGCGCAAGTCATTGTAGGTTTTTTTCCATATAATTATGTATATGTATTTATAAGTAGGTACCTAGTAAGACCCACCAAGCTGCTCATGTAGAATGTCCGACAGAATGCCTTAAACATCGTTACTATCAGTACACCGAGCGAACCTGTGTGTCAACATGTTACCTGCACGCGAATTGACCGAACTATCAAAGAGACATTCACCTTTGGGTTCGTTGTGTTACTCAAAGAGTATTTATAGTAATCAAAATAATGGTGTTTTTTCTCAAAGGTAGTCAGATAGGAAACACCGATCTTATTAGTTTAGAAAATGTAGAAAAAGATAAACGGACATTTTCAATTTATCGGACTGTTATCTTGTTGGTGAACGTGGCCCTTAAAGTAATGAGAATTGATCGTATGCACAACTAAACCTAAGATAACCTTGATTATTTTGTGCAACAAATTAACTGAAATTGCTATTTGCTTGCATTGCAAACACAAGAGTTATAATTATAACGAACAGCGCCATGGTCTGACTTACATAAGTACCTGCTTACCTAATCTTCTATCATGTCTAAACCACGACAATGATCTAAGACTATTTGTTACAGAAAGACAGGCGTAACAGGATGTTTGTACGGCGCAGGTCGCAGCGCAGTGCTGGTGGCCCAGGACACCACGCTCATCGACACCCTGACTGCCGGGGAGACGCTCCGGTTCGCCGCCAGTCTGAAGCTACCGAACATATCCTACAGAGAACGCAGTAACGCGGTAATTGCGAGATTTTCATGTTTAAATTAATTTTTGTCCGACTACGGCGAAGCAAAAAGGAGGGTTATGATTTTAACCGGTATGTAGGTATGTTTTTATATATGTATGTTCATCTGTTCCCTCATAACGTCTAAACTACTTAACATAATTTGACAAATGAGGTATCGTTAGAAGCGTCTCGATTATCCGCTGGTTATAGGTTATGTGACGTCACATTAAATTGTTTTTGTTTTTTTTGTATAGGTACATATAAAGAGCTATCGCTTATCACCTCTCTCGCTTGCGCAGAATCATTCAAATTTATACGTTCAGCCTTTTCTCAATTTGGTCAGGGTCTTCTGCCAGTTTAACCAGATGCTGTTTAGTATATTTTTTTATATGCTAGGTACATGCTATGGGTAAAGAGAAATAGCAATAGGTAGGTATTCAAAGATTGGACAAATTTTCGCATATTTTGAACCCACGACACATACCTACCTAAAATTAAATATTCATGTTAAAATCTGGTTCCGAGCCGACGCGCGACCCACCTCGTCTGCGTGACCCACAGGATTGCATTTTTTCAGGATATAAAGTAGGTAAAAAGCCTCTTAGGAAAATGTAGCTTTTTATTAGTGAAAGAATTTTCAGAATCGGCTCAGTAGTTCCGTAGATTACCCTCCACATACTCTACAAAAACTCACAAAATCCGCACTCTTTCTCTAGAATTTTATTATTATTAGTATAGATTTTTGTTGTGTAATAATTTAATAAGTCTAATAACTTAACGTCTATTGTTTTTGTTTTATAGATCAACACGGTAACAAAGCAGCTTGGTATACATGAAGTTCTAGACACCAGAGCAGGTCGATTATCAGGCGGTGAACGGAAGAGACTGATCATCGCTTGCGAACTACTCACAGATCCTACTATCATGTTACTGGATGAGCCTACCAGGTAATCTTAAGTGCAATGTACGAAGTAATTAAATACTTTGCACTTTTATCATAACCTTCAAATAATGATAAAATTTTAATATGCATAAACTTACACGTGTTAATGAATAAGTAGAGATACAAGATTAGATTAAAATAAATTGTTAATTTCAACACCTGTTATAAAAAATAGTATTTATTAGTCCATTGGCATTGTAGATCTGAGCTCCTAATGCGGTCTCACACAAGCCGTCCAGTCCAGTCCGTCCAGTCCAGTAACATCAAGCCTAGCAAGCTAGCCAAGCATAGATTGTAATAATAATAATAATCTTCCAATAATCTTCTTCTTTCTTCTTCTTCTTAATTTCTTTTTTCCACATGTATTGCAATAGTCCTGCATAAGCTGGTGGTTTCCTTGGGTGTATTTCTATTGTGCATACAGGGATAATCACCAGCCATGTCACCATAAAATTTTATTAAAAAGCTGTCATAAAGGGCCTTTAGGTGTTGGCTTCGGCCACGCACGCCTTCAAAAGGTCCGGGACTCCAAAAACAAATAAGTAGAAATAATAATAATTACCAATACCCATGTACCTACGCCAAATAATTTGAGTATATTCTTAGATTTATGAATTTTATTTATTTATGATATTTTAATAGACCCATTTTATTATATTTATTACCTCTTAAATTCTTCGTAGCAAATGCCGGCGTCGTAGACCCTCTACGAATTTTCTTTACCTATTACTTATGTACTTTTCCCATAATAAGTGTGTACAGTGTAGGTACCGTACCTAGGTATATTTTCATGACTTTAAAGGCCTTACCACAAAAAAGATAAACATCTGTTAAACACGAATGCTACCAAAAATAATACACACTTGTTTTAGACAAGATAGTGCTAAAACAATTGCCTATTATTTTTGGTAGCATCCAGTTTGAACGTGGGTTGAACAGATGTTTATCTTTTTGTGGTACGGCCGTAAATATTTAATGTATGATTTGAACAATGCGCAAAAAAAATATAACTTCGTTTCGATGGTTCTTCCAGCGGCTTAGATGCTGTATCTTCGCTATCCGTGGCTCGAGCTCTGCACACAGTGGCCCGCAGTGGCAGGACTATAGCATGTGTTCTTCATCAGCCTTCATCACAATTGTTCAACACAGCTGATGACGTCATAGTGCTTACCAACGGCAGGACGCTGTACGCGGGTGCCATAGCTGATGTACCTGCCGCACTCTCCAGAGCTGGGTTTATATGTCCACAGTATTATAATATAGCTGACTATTGTAAGTATTTTAATCGTTATTGTTAAGTCCTCCGAATGATAAAAATAAGTAAAATAAATGTATTGATATCGCCCCAAAATTAGGTATTGTTGTCACTGTAATAAAATTGAGATTGAAATAAGTGCTGCCAACGGATAGATAGGTGGCGTAAGGGTCAGTTCACACCGAGACGCAACGAGACGCGTCGAGGCGCGCCGATGCTTGAGGAAGATAGTTGTTCTTGACGGCTTCACGATGCGCCTCGCAACTCTGCTTGAAGCAACGCGTGTTCTCTCAATGATACTTAATAATTATATTTATAAATTTTATTATGATCAAGTATCTGCGCACCGCGTCGCGTCTCGACCCATTCTATGTCACCATCACTCTATTCGCCACCATTCTATTCCGTGGGTGAGACGTTCCAAAGCGCGGCGATGTGCGGTGTAGGTAGATAATGAGGCGTTTTTCGACATTCATCCAGTTCGCTTTCGCGCTCTCACTGTTTATAGTTTTTGTTTAGTAAACAAGTTCAATGTATCACTATGGTAATGTTGGTACCTATCACTATCGTAAAAACTGCGCGCCACGTCGTCGCGTCACGACTGACATTTCGGTGTGAACTTGCTTATCTTTATTTAACCTACCCACCTAAAAACAATCGCAGCAGCTGTTATAAAACAAAATACTGTTATTTATCATTTATTATTGCGAATACAAGTTATTACAAGAATGAAATGAAGTGCTAAATTATTATCTGTTGAGTTCTAGACCAAAGCCGGGATCAAGGATTTTGACCTACAGATACCTATAATATGTATGTTATGACGTTATTTAAATTCCGTAAGCCGTACCTTATAAAATAAAAGACGGCTTCAAAATATTATGAAGGAAGACTGAGTAAGACCAAACAAGCATAAAAACAGCTACCTAGAGGTTCCCCAAAGCTCAATTTTACGCTCTTAGCTAAGACGGCTACAATCATACTTATCGCCCTTGCAATACATTTCGGATAAATATAATTTCATCATCTCGTCTATTGAAAACAAGGTGGTGTCGACACACTCCCTTTGTTTTTTTTGGCTCTCGAAATCGATTAGCAAGTAGGTTATACCTAAGACACACGAGCTTGATAACGGAAGTTCCCCAAGACTTAATTTTGGGCCCTTATCTGTACAATAAATATAATAATCATAATTACTTACCTATCGCCTTAACAAGGTTAGACTTTCCGGATATAATTAGGTAAATCAACTCGACAGTCAAAAAAATATTTCGTCTGATTCTACTTAGTGCTAGATAAGTATTACTTACAACTTAACAAAGTTTCAGCTTTTTATTAAAAACCACTTTCTTTTTCCAGTGTTAGAGATAGCAAGCGACGAACATCCTGGTGACATGCATCTCTTGGAGCACGAAGCCGATAGCTATGCTCACGAGATGAGCAAGATAGCCAAAAATGATATTTACAACGGAAAAGGAATAGGTAGGTAGGTTCCGTATCTCAAAAGGAAAAACCGACCGCCCGGACAGATGGACGGACAGCAAAATAATCCTTAAGGGTTCCGTTCTTATAGGTAGGATCATTTTGTTGTCCGTCCGTCTGTCTTGTCTTTATGGGTTCCATCCTTATAGGATCATTTTGTTATCCGTCCGTCTGTGCGTCTGTCAAGACCCTATTTCTCAGGCACGGGAAAAGATATCAAGTTGAAATTAATATCTATCAAATACTAAGGTCTATGGTCCCTAATAAGTGTAGGTAAAATTGAAGCTTCTAAGTCAACAACGCAATCAAAAGATAGGTACGGCCATTTATGTCACTTAATAAATGGTAATTAGTATAAAGCCAATCTATAAGGACCACCATTTTCTTGCTATCGTTAAATCTACAGTACAAAAACAACAAAAATTAGCTGCTTGACCAGTTTATACACTAGGGTCCGTTGCTTCGGGGCGCTGACTAATAAATTCCTTGAATACAAGCCCGACGCGTGACTTAAGGTTATAAATTCCTTGAATGCAAGCCCGACGCGACGCCCCGAAAACAATCGACCTCGCAACAATCTATCGTACAAATTATTATATTATATTAATTAATATTAATTCCCTAACATGAAATCTTTGATTCTTTTAATTCAATCTGCTCCCTTGTGCTTACGCGATTTTCCAACCTATGTACGGAACTTTCAGGGCACGAAGTCTTCTCGCACTTGTCCGGTTATTTTCGTTTAGAACAATATTTTCTAGCAGACCAGTATAATTTTTTGTAATGCCTTTTTCTTTGTTTTCAGAGTTATCACCAGAATCCGTTGCTTTACTGAACCCCACCCCCGCCCCGTCGCAGGGGTATACCGCCAGCATATGTCAACAGTTGAATGCGCTACTTAGGAGATGCTGCATTGGGGTAGTCCGAGACGTATACTTGACACAGGTACCTACTACCTACCTACCTCCCCTTAGAAATAAACACGAAATAAAATTACCTATGACAAGCATAAACATAAATAAGTTTTATGTTGAATAACATGAATCAAAGCAAGCTTTATAACGACAACTGCCCAGCTCCATCTTGAGACATATGGACATACTTACCTATAAAATAGTTGTCAAGACAAATCCGACGAGCCCAAACACGATGGACTTATGTTAAGAAGTTGAGGAATTCCTATGGCCACCTCTCGGCTCCATGATTACACCACCTCCATGTTATCATATTAGGTACCTACTGCATTGTCATTTGTCATCGAAGTTACAGATTGATCCTTTCAGCTCAATTGGTTGGGGGGAACTGGTCTAAAATTCTATCAAATTCTGTTGCAAGATTTGGCCCCCCACTAACAGGGCAAGTTAAAAGGTTGTAAAAAATGAAAAACCCGGCCAAGTGCGAGTCGTACCTACTGGCGCACTGAGGGTTCCGTATCATTTTTGGACGTATAAAGTGAAAAAAACCGGACCGCATAACTAAGTTTGTTTGTGAAGGAATTTTGATGATTTTGAAAAAACTGTACTAGTTGGGTACATCGTTTTATTTTTGGTGCAATATTTGGGTCATTCCTATCAGCTCTAATTATTTCAGATTTTTCGCTCCGCAAACTTCGGAGATAAGAGGGGGAATGGTATTTTTTCAGACATTTTTCATCATATGTCGAAAACTGTGAGACATAAAATAAAATGAAAATATATTTTGAAATGTGCAGATCAAGCTCTTTCATATGACATGCCACTTGACCTAAACCCCACTTTAAAATTTCGGACCCCCACTCCGGCCCCTTTTGCAATGAAAATAAAAATATTTTTTGACTTTTTTCATTTGCAATAAAGTTGGGCAAGCATTCTTTATAACTGTTCCAAATTTCAAGTCGATAGCATAAGTAGTTGCTGAAATAAGCAGCCGTGACAGACAGACAGACAGACGAAGTCGCACCATAAGGGTTCCTTTTTTACCATTTTGGTACGGAACCCTAAAAAGCAGAATCATTGTATTTGCAGATTCGGCTTGTCAATCCAATATCGTTTGCCATTAATAAAAAACCGGGCAAGAGCGTGTCGAACCACGCACAATCTAGGGTTCCGTAGGAAGAAGTATTTCAGTCTTCCAACTGCAAACATAAGTTTGTATTTCCTAATATTATAATGAAATGTAAAGTTATTTTTGCGGTCAAAACTGAAAATAGTGATTATTTCAAAAAGTTTTTAACGTATCTTGTTCAAACCAATTTTAATCGAGAGTGTTTATTAGATTCCATAAGCTTGAATTTTTTCATATTTTTAAATAACGCGGTTGGAAAATTACATGACGAAACTATAAGGGTTCCTAGTTTTACTACGGAACCCTTAAAAGCAGAATCATTGTATTTGCAGATTCGGCTTGTATGTCACTTCGTCGTAGCGTTACTTCTGGGTGCTCTGTACAACGGCGCGGGCGCAGAAGCAGGTCGTATGATGTCCAACACAGGATGTCTGTTCTTCTTCATACTGTTTCTTTTCTTCTCGAATGCCATGCCCACTATACATACGTGTAAGTATTAATAGGTACTTGAAGGAGTCTTGTAGTAAATACGAAATCTCGAATTTTGCTTTTTCTTTTACAGTCCCAGTAGAGGCGAAAGTGGTGCTACATGAACACCTGAACAAGTGGTACTCTTTGCCAGCATACTGTGCTTCTAAAATCATTGTGGACTTACCTATACAGGTAGATAACTAAGTATAAGTACTAAGATTGAACATTTAGGGCCGTTCCACAAAAAAGATAGACACGCGTTAAACGCGAATGCTAACAAAAATAATACGCACTTGTTTTAGCACTAACTTGTCTAAAACAAGTGTGTATTATTTTTGGTAGCATTCGCGTTTAACGCGTGTCTATCTTTTTTGTGGTAAGGGTGCTATTACTTTCTCACCCTGACGTAAATTCATTTAGATAGCTATAGCATAGCTTCCTAATCCAAAAGTGTGATATTTACGATCTGTGGTAAGATAACCCTCCGTCTGTCGCATTTAATAAATCCGCCTCATTCGGGTCGAAATCAATTGTGTCTGTCAAGTGCGACAGACGAACGAATAATTAATAAATTAATAATGAATAGACTTGTAGCTATATTCCGGTAGAGTTCCCTATAGTCCTAGACAATCAATTACTTAAGATTTCACGTCTATAGAGCAAATCTCAGATCATAGAAACAAGGGAGATGTGCCAAGGCGCTACTAAAATTGACGCTTTGATTCGGTCACATTGACCGTATACAAAATGTATACGCTGGCGGCGAACCGAACACGATCGATGATATAAATACAGTGTTTTAGTTTAGTGCTAGTGTTGAGTGACGATTAACAGTGTTAGATTGAGGGTGTGTGGAATGTTTAATGCGTGGGAGATCTTTATACTCACGAGGGGCGCATGTAATTGTGTTGAAAAATGTACTAAAAGTGGCGACAGTTCTTCCCGTACTAATTTGCTATGATGGCATATCTCCTTGTTTCTATGATCTGAGGAGCAAATATACCAACTGAAGTGGACGCAGAGTAGGTACCTAATACCTACCTAACGACTTACCTAAGTGTTCTAATGAAACACTTGAATACGAACCTAGATAATCTAGGTACCTACCTACCTACCTAAGTATAACCAACCTACAAACATACTTATCATCTATATCAAATGGGTCCGTGGGTTAGGCCCCCAGTGGTCGAGTTACTATTGTTACTTTTACTACTATATTTAGTAGGTAGGTACTAAGATAACGCTTTCTTCACCTGTTTCAGTTATTATGTGCGACAGTATTCCTATTCCCCGCGTGGTACTTGACTTCTCAACCGTTAGATATCAATCGCATGGGATTGGCGTGGCTCACATGTGCACTTGTCACCATATTGGCTCAGACATTCGGATTTGTTGTGGGCGCTTCTTGTGGAATGAAGGTAAGAATGAGAGCTCCAAAAATCTACCTACAGAGGTACTAAATTGTAATATGCAACGAGTATAAAACTATGCACCCTTCCCTGCACAACCATCATTAACACCCGTGATTTATTTTCAGCTGGGACTGTTCGTAATTCCGGCGGCAAACATACCAATGCTGATGTTCTCAGAGTTCTTCATACCGTACCGCGAGATGCCCGTGTACCTTCGCCCTTTCGCCACTATATCGTACTTCCGATACGCGTTCGACGCTTTTCTGGAAACCGCGTATGGTCTTGGTCGAGGAAAACTCCCCTGCTTTGACGAATACTGCATGTTCAAGGACCCTAGCGGACACCTAGAGTTTTTAGGCCTCACTAGAAACCTTAATGCTGACTTTCTAGCTTTAATCATATGGATTATTTTATTACAAATAGCACTGGTGTTTGTTTTGCTGCTAAGGGTCTACAAAGCTTGCAGATAGGTTGAACTGCTTCAGTAGCAACTCTTGATGAGCCATTATAGTAGGTACGTTAAGACGATGTGTTGATAATCACTCCATAAACACATCGTCTTAACGTACCTAATTATAATAAGAAGTAGTATTTTTAATTGCGCAATTAAAAATACTACTTCTTATTAATTTTACGTTAAGACGATATCCAATTCGTAAGATCAGGATAAAAATATGAACGCAGAAGTAGACAATCGGTCTACTTTGAAGCATAATAATGAGTCACAGAGTACCTACTACACACCTACCTGCATACAAAGAATGCTTCAAGTATGTTGATTGATCTGATACGAGTAGGTATAAGTACGACATGAATGAGATATTATATTTATTTAGGTAGGTATGTAGTTTTATTTAAAACTGCATGTCTACGTCGAGAAATCAAGAAAGATTTTTGAAGTACCTATGTAAATAAATACCTAGGTAGGTACCTACGTAAGTAAATAATAATTATATTTTTGCTTTATTTTTTTAATTCCAAAACATTAATTAGAAATTTCTTTCGGCAATGCAGGTAGATCTACGTATCTTAGAAGAAATCAATCTATGTTTCAAATCAGGGAAGGTATACCGAGGTACCCGCATTAAAGATGATCACAGATCGCGCATGTAGGTATATTTTCCGTCCAATAGACAGTTGACAATACGTAATAGAGAATGGTCCAATTAGACGACGAGCATCGACTGACGAACCAAACGCCGATACCTAAACCTATCTAATAAAAAGGTTTTTGATTTGAGTTGAAAGTTGAAGGAGTCAACGCCCAACAGGGGTTTGGGTTATACCTACCGTGATAATATAAAATTCTGATACATTTTGAAATTATTTATTCGATCGATTCGATTCGATTAATTGAGTTTGGTAAATAATATTTTATAATGCCATATCTATAAAAACTTAATTGCTAATAGCTATCAGACAATAGTACAAACTACGCCAACAATGGTTTAAAAGTAGGTTCTACCAAATTAAGTATTTAGTTCACAGTGTGTCCAATATAAAATATAATATCTGAGCTGTTGGTAACGCTGTTTACCAAGGCGAAAAAGCAACATTGAGGGTCAGTTAGTTGTATCGTTTTACAGATACTGCAGTACTTATATTTATTTCGTTTTAGGTAAGTATATTCCTGATTGCCAAAAATAAGCTGCAAATTGTGACCCGTTATAAATTTTTCCTAACTAAAATATGTACCAGGAAATGAGTCGAATTCCAATCGTGCGAATAATCTTTGCCCTCGTTCGCATATCATTATTAAAAACAATATCGTACGTTACCACTGCATGAGCATTCATCGACTCATTCCAGACAAAATAACAATAAACAAAGAATTTATAAAAAAATTAATATAACAAATGAATCTAGGTACCTACCATTGTCAAAACAATAAAATTATGATTCTAAGAAAAAGCTCTCTTTAAGACTTGATATCTTAGCAAAGTATGAAGCATAATACTTGTATTATTAGTTACATCACTTAGGTACGTCAAACATTCAGTACAAATATATAACATTGACAATACATCTACCTACCTATCTACATTACGTTACAAAAATACTGTCCAGACTAGACATATTATAAGACTACGACGACATAATTATTATATTAATACTTTACAAACAAAATTACTTACCCTCTTACTTATAGACGATGATTAACCTAAACAGCTCTTATGTCAATTGTCATCTCTATTCATTGTGATACAAATGACAAGGTTAATTGTTTATTTAAAAAGTGGTTAAGTTAAGAGGCGCCTATAAGTAAGGGGGTTAGTTGCAACACTACGACCATTTTTATGAAAACAAAAATAAAAAGTTTTCTCGCTAGAAAAATAAAGTTCCGAAGAATAAATAGAAGGTACAGTTATGTACCATCATCATCCGCCTAGCCTTTTCCCAAACATGATTGGGGCCGGCTCCCGGTCTAACTGGTTGCGGCTGAATATCAATATTTTACATGGAGCGACTGCCATCTGACCTCCACAACCCAATTATTGGGGAATACCGGTATTCGAATGTTAGACCAGTTGTCAGACTTTTGGGCTCGTGCCTACCCGTAACGACTGTCAAAGATATTCCTACGACAACCGGGACCGACTGTTTAACGTACTCTCCGAGGCACGGAAGGGTCTCGATGTGTAAAGAACAGTCACCCATCCACTGACTGACCGCGGCAAGCGCAGCTTAACCTCGCAGATCGATCGATCAGCGCGGCTGTCATTTAGCCACGAGCCCCTCTCGAAGGTACAGTTTTGTACCGTTTTAATTTTAATTAAATATAGCACCACGTAAATCTTCATAATAATGATCGTAGTTCATTTAAAGTGCACGGCAACTTATAAAGATCTCTATCACCATTCCAGCCAGACTTTGATAGATGAAATAAAAATAAACTAAAAAACGATATTACGTGTAAGTACGCTTGTACAAAGTTACTGCGGGATGACAAATGTGAAACGTCAAACGGTACTTTTAGATTTTGTTCACTGTATCACATTAAAAACATCCTCCACGATAACAGCTACAATAGTTTAGTTAGACATATGTACATAATATGTATGGAGGACAAACATTTAAATAGCAGCAAGTGTATCTCTAACAAATAATTAGCCGTACAATGAAAATATTACTTACAAAACATAATTTTGACGTCAGCAACTAGGAACCAAGTGTCTTATTAATATTATTCACACACAAAAGCTGTTGGAGGTCTAAAAATAAGTGCGTGCGTTTTACATATAGCGTGTCTTCTAGTATGTGACATTCCTCAAAGAGAAGCGTTGTACTCATGATTATAAGCAAAGTTTTATTATGAAAAAAAAAACAGCTGTTCCATACATTTTGTCGATTTATGTGAAAACGAATGTATGGAACAGCAATTTTTTTTTCGTGATTTCAGGGAATATTCCATAGTAAAAGTTGCTCATAATGATGAATATAATGGCCCCCTTTGAGCTATGTAGCATAATGGGCGACACGATGTATATCTCTCAAATTTTGACTCATTCACAGCCTTTTAGAATCTAAGCGATAAAACTAATTGTACATAGCCACATAAATATTGTATATACATACATAGGTGAATGTGATGATAATTTCAATATACTTTTTTATTTTTATAAGTACCTACATCATGTTTTATTGTACCTAATGTGTTTTTTCCTGCAATGTGAAGCACCATATTGGATTATAATTATCATGAATTATTTCACAAAAATATAAAGTGAGGATAATTATGATGTCAAAATTGGAATAAAAGATGGGAACAGATACTTATCATAAAATTTGGGACACGCGATAGTATATCTATACCTTATTAAGTAATTTTTGCTTAGTTACATTTTTATTGATTGCAATCAAAAATAGTATCTACTAATTAGTCAATTAAAAGTGTAAATAAAATTAGATAATTGCTATTAACTAAATACTTTAGTTGTGTATTACACACAGACTAGGGATCCCTGGTTAAGATTTACTTCTTAAATCAACGCACCTAAGTTTAATATTTCAGTTTCTTTTTGCTTTATAAATATACGGGTTGTATGTGACACTTTAACGAAAATTGAAACCATGGGTTCAGTACCTTATGCTGAATCCCCTAGGTTAAAATATTGCGTCGGTAAATTTTAAAAGAAACGTCTTTGTTTGAGAGATTTCACAGTTCGTTAAAAATCTCCAAGTCGTATTTTTAGGCCCGTATTCCAGAACGATACTCGAGCACTGATCTCTACTTGAGCATAGATTTCAACCAATCAAATGGCTTTAAATCTATGCTCAAGCAGAGATCTGTGCTCGAGCATCGTTCTGTAATACGGGCCTTAGGGTTCCGTACCAAAATGGTAAAAAAAGGAACCCTTATGGTGCGACTTCGTCTGTCTGTCTGTCACACCTGGTTATTTCAGTAACTACTAATGCGATCGACTTCACATTTGGAAAAATTATAAAGAATGCTTACCCAGCTTTATTGCAAGTGAATGAAGTTAAAAAATGTTTTTAGTTTCATTGCAAAAGGGGCCGGAGTGGGGGTCCGAAATTTTAAAGTGGGGTTACTAGGTCAACTGACATATCATATGAAAGGGCTTGATCTGCACATTTCCAAATATATTTTCATTTTATTTTATGTCTCACAGTTTTCGACATATGATGATTAATGTTTGAAAAAATACCATCCCCCCCCCCTTATCTCCGAAATTTACGGAGCGAAAAATCTGAAATAATTAGAGTTGATAGGAATTGACCCAAATATTGCACCAAAAATAAAACGGTGTTACTAACTAGTAGGTACCGTTTTTTAAAAATCATCAAAATTCCTTCACAAACAAACTTAGTTATGCGGTCCGGTTTTTTTTCACTTTATACGTCCAAAAATGATACGGAACCCTCGGTGCGCTAGTACGACTCGCACTTGGCCGGTTTTTTTTTTTAAATCCGACCCAAAATTCTAATGCTGTGGGATTCAGAATAAGGTACCTACTGAACCCCTCAGCGTTAGAATTTGGTTTTAGTTCTCGTTACAGTGTTACTTACACCCAGTATTTATGTCGATAGTAAATAATAATAAGTGTGTGAAAAATGTAATAGATAGAAATGCATAATAAATCATTAGAGTAATTATTAAATTGAATAAAATCGGCTTATGTAACAATGCTGGCACAATTAACTCTTTACCCTACTAGAGATAGATTTTCGACGTCAAAAATCGATCTCCAGTAGGAAAAAGAGCCGATAGATCGGTTATTGGGAACGACCGTTTGTATTTTACCCGCCCAGCATAATTTGCAATATTAAAATGTATAAATCTTTGGTGCAAATAATTTCTTTCATTCTACAATTAGGTACTTGGTAACTTTTATTGAAAAAAGATATCCGACGTTTGACAAAACCGGCCTTTGATCACATCAACTATAAAATACGTTTACCTCTTTAGTCATTTACATTTGTATGTTTATGTCGTAAGAACGTACGAACTACGAAAGCCAAGACAACTTTGGCGCACTTCGAAGACTACTACTTTCTGTGGTACCTCCTAGTGCTGTGCAATTTGTCCAAAATATAATTCTTCCGTGACAACATTATGACGGTATTTCGGTTAACTTTGTCAGGTTTCTGTAACAAAAGAGTATAACTATAAAATACAAGCACATGATTTATTTATCAGTTTACCCTACCACAAAAATAATTGTTAAGATTTCACTTGCATTTAGTGCTTATTTATTTATTAAATAACCGTACTGAACATCAAATATTACAGTAGGACAGAACATTCTTATTAAAAACATACAATAGGCGGCCTTAGCCTCTTTTTAGGGGCCGTACCAAAATTGTAAAAAAGGAACCCTTATGGTGCGACGTCGTCTGTCTGTCTGTCTGTCACACCTGCTTATTTCAGCAACTACTAATGCTATCGACTTGAAATTTTGAACAGTTATAAAGAATGCTTGCCCAACTTTATTTCAAATGAAAAAAGTCAAAAAATATTTTTATTTTCATTGCAAAAGGGGCCGGAGTGGGGGTCCGAAATTTTAAAGTGGGGTTACTAGGTCAAGTGACATATCATATGAAAGGGCTTGATCTGCACATTTCAAAATATATTTTCATTTTATTTTATGTCTCACAGTTTTCGGCATATGATGAAAACTGTCGGAAAAAATACTATTCCCCCCCCTTATCTCCGAAGTTTGCGGAGCGAAAAATCTGAAATAATTAGAGCTGATAGGAATTGACCCAAATATTGCACCAAAAATAAAACGATGTTCCTAACTAGTACAGTTTTATCAAAATTATCAAAATTCCTTCACAAACAAACTTATGCGGTCCGGTTTTTTCACTTTATACGTCCAAAAATGATACGGAACTCCCGGTGCGCGAGTACGACTCGCACTTGGCCGGTTTTTTTAAAAGGCAGTATTACAGTTGTTTTAAAGAAACGTAATAAATAGGACTTACCTACAATATTCTGGAGGTAAATTCAGTGTCTTATACCACAATAATACACTTAAAGCAATACTCCACGTCCTTAGTGGTCCAAACACAAAAGACATGGTTCCATACTCCAACCAAAAGAAGTATGCCAATAACAGCTGTATTGACAGTAAAAAGATAAATGGTAAATTCTTTATCAGCCGCCGTACTCCTCTCACGTGATGCCCAAACAGACGATAGTCTAAGCAGTGGGCTAATACAAATACTAAGGGTATTTGCACAAACATTAGTTGCACACTTCCATACATATAAGTAAATGGTTCTGGCAGAAATGCACCCTTGATTAGTATACCCCAAGCAAAAATAGCTCCCACATAGCCATCAATTAGCTCTCCAATTGTCCATGGCCCAAATGGCATGTAAACTGCATACAACACAACTGGATAAAATATTCGATCAACTTTACTCAATAACCAAATTCTCCTTAACATGTGTCGTCCATATTTTCTTCTGTACCTTGGTGGCCACTTAAGCATTCTTAAAATTACTAGTGGTAAAACATTTACCATTAGAAGTGTTCCAAATATTGCCTGAAACTGTAAAACAATGTTCAGTGAGACCAATAAAATTAAATTCTTAATATACCATAATAATTCTACCAATACTTACCACTATACCAGCATCCATCATAAGCAAAATTCTGGATGATATGTCAAAATTCATTATACTACCATCTAAAGTGAATGGGTGTTCTAGATAAGCCTCTTTTCCTAACTCATCATTAACTTTCACATATAAATAGTGAATACCTTTTGTAAACAAGTGAGGCAGCCATTTACAAACATAAAGAGGTCCTTTAGTAAGTCTGCATGCCATCCAACTTGTTGTATCAAAGGAAATTTCCACACTTTTAACAGTTACATCACTAAATGCAAGTATTCTTATGTGACTTGATTCATGTATTAAACGTAAAGGTTCCCTACCAGGCATGGTGTACCTGGCATGCTTAGGATTTGTGACTAGCACAAGTGGCCAGACATTGTGTTTCTGATCAACAAATGAGAAATGCCCATGGTCTATAGCTGCCAATCGGTACATTCTGTTGTCTTTCCAGTCTCCTAACTCAAGCTCTAAGTAACCTTTCTTCTGTTTTGTGTACATTTTTGGTACCAAACCACCCATGGAATGCAAGTGCCCACAAACATACACCTGTGATCCATGACTACTACCAATAAGTTGGCGCAAGTTTAGTCTTTGGGCATCATGCTCAAGAGATAATATACATGAGGTTGGATAGTGTCCAAACCAAACAATATGATCAGCCTTATTTTCTGCCTCTGCCTTCAGTTTTTGTATAGTTTGTTGTTCTGATGTATCTAAGATACCAATAAAATTGAATGGCCTTCTTATTCCAGGATCTGGGCATGCATCAATACCCAAAAATGCAACATTAACACCATTAGATTCCGAAAAATGCACATAAGATTTAGCATGTACTAGTCCTTGTACTGAGTAATTTCTGAAGTAATTCTCTTGAGCATTTATTGTTCTGATGTTAAAGTTATCTGCAAAAATGTCATAAATAATAATAATATGAGATTGGATAGTTTGATCTTATATAACTCATCATTGTGGAACACAATATGCAGAAGGTAGGTATTTAAAATTTGTCAACATCCTAAAATTGACACAAGCTGATAACAAATAATCCATACAGAGTGATCACCATTACATATTATAATGACCAGTCTTAATATTTTAATGTCAGAATTACTTTGTCTCCTCAATACTTTACATCACTAAGTAGCTAAGTTAAAAAGGTAACCAAGAATATTAGTAAGTAGCACTTTGCCCGCGACTTCGTCCGCGTGACCCATATTTTACATTTTTCCGGGATAAAAAGTAACCTTATAGCACTCAGTGATAATGCAGCTTCCTATTATTGAAAGCATTTTCAGTATCGGATCAGTAGTTCTGGAGATTACCCCCTACATACAAACTTACAAACTTTACCTCTTTATAATATTAGTTAGTATAGATAATATAGCTGTGCCCAAGACAATGTCTGTGTGGAAGTCAGAGAACAACACAAAGAAAGGGGCCGTCCATTAATCACGTGAGGCTCGAAAGGGGGGGGTCGGAAAAAATCACAAAATATCACCAGGAGGGGGGGGGATTGTAGTGAGATATCGCGTGTACCTATTTATTTATTTTTTCGTTGAACGCGCGATTTCTAAACCGATTTTTTTTTATGTATTTTAAGATAATATTATTCTGAAAAAATGTAAAATAATTTGTACCAAAATAGGGATGGGCCGAAGTTTCACATTCGGTTTAACCGAACTTCGGCGGTTTGAACCGAACTTCGGCATTCGGCCGAATTTCGGTTCAAATGCCGAACATTCGTTACAAGAAATATTAAAATAATTCAACTGTTTTGACTAAAATAATAAAACTAAACCAGTAAAATAAAATCATAAGCAATTTTATTTATTTTTTGTTATCTATTTAACAATTAAATGTACTTTAAACATTACCTATCAGAATTTTGGCATCTATACAGTAGCACTGAAATCATTATTGCCAATAATCACTATTTTTACATTTTAGAAAAGTTTTAAATGAAATTTTATCATTAGTATTAGCTACTAGTGTTTAAAATTTACCAAGGCAAGTTATGGTGCGAAAACACCTAGGATTCTGCGTATTCTGCTTATTCAATATTGTGTTAGTGTTATGGTGCTCCCACACTGCTGTTAGAAAATGTTGATTAACATTATTAAACATAACATTTACTTCACAATATTAGGAAATGTTTTCATGCTAAGTAATTTTAGTAAACATATCTAAACAAAATTGTTAGTTAACAAATTGTAACAAATAAAACATTTTTTGTAAATCGTTAGTTAATTAACTTCTTCCATTTTCATGTAGATGCCTCGGAAAGTAAATCCAAACTACTCGATGTCATGTTTTCAAATGTTATAAACTGTCTGTTAACATTTTCCATCAGTAGGAGCACTCAAAACATCTAACAATTCCTAAAAGAATGTAACAATTCCTAGCATTACCTCGCGTTTTTGCATTTCTTTTTATTGTTTTGTGTTCTGTTTTGCTGTATCATAATGTCTGTGTCTTTTATGTGCTGTGTCCAAATAAATATTTTTCTTTCTTTCTTCTATTAATTTGTTAGTAAATGTATCAGTGTTAGAAAAGGTTTACAAAATATTACTTTTATGTATTTTACAACCATTACTTTTTGTTCTTATACCTACATTTCCCACCTCTGAGAAGAGTCGCTAAGAATTATACGTAAACGTCGCGACGATGACGCATTGGCTAGTGAACGAACGGCCAGAGGCCTTAGCCAAGTTGCTTTTCTGTTGGCGTTCACGCCAAGCAATAAGACATTCATGACATTCAGAAGTCTGGGGAAAAGTCACGTGACTCACAAATGTCACTTCCATACATTTTAATATCCGTAGCGTTTCCTAACAAAAGGTAGTTAACTTGGCTAGGGGGGCAGGACTGCAGGCGGGGTGTACACCCAATAATTCAAATAAACGAGATTCGACGTGTCAATTCTTGAGAAAGCGCGGTAAAAATAACCGAAGTTCGGCCGAACTTCGACCGAATTTTTTATTTTTACCGAATGTTCGGCCGAAGTTCGTATTCGGTACAAACCACATTTGGCCCATCACTAAAAAAAATACACGTGATCTTGGTTAGGGGGGTAGGGTTAGTTTAAAACCTCACCACATATCACCAGGGGCGAGGGGGGTCAAAAAGTTGCTAAAAAAACATCACGTGATTAATGGACAACCCCAAAGTTGTTTTTCTCTCTATAAAAGAAAAACAACTTTCCACCCATTTATGGATGGAATTAAAATCCCTCCTTTGTACACCTCTATGAAATTTGCAAGAAACATTCCTTCCTTGAGTACCCACTCAAGGAAGGAATGTTTCTTGCAAATTTCAAATCCTTGAAAGTCCACCAATTCAGGCTGTGAGATTTTCCAAGCACTTTTTCATAAAAAATGTAACATAAAATGTAACAAAAATGTAACATTTGTAGCTACTTAAAAAAATAAAAATAATTAATACAGAATATTCACAATATGCCATTTGATAGTAACTAGTAAGCAGGTTCTTTGCTAGCATTGAACTGTAGGGACTTGGTGACCAATTGACCATGCTTAAGCTATGATAGTGCAGGGGTAATATTTTTAATGAATACTTACCATGATTTCCTCTTATGTCTAACCAGACAGTGGTTTCAGTCACTCCTGACTCTTTTATTATATTATGATAATATACCCATTCTGTCTTCACTTGGGAACTGCCTAAGTTATCTTTAGCTTTAGCGTCAGTTAGATCACCTGTAGCCAAAACTATGGCAGGGTTTATTTTCTTCACTGTGCTATCACAAAATTGTTGAAACTGTGATATTCTTCCAGGATCTCTAAAAATACTGATATGTATATCTGAAATCTAAAAAAAATAAAGTTACAATGGAAACAACGGTATTCGCAATACGGTACCTACTGAACACAATGCAGAAATGCCTAAATAAAACAGCGTATTAGGTGGCGCATTATTTAGTACGACAATTTAATGTAGACAAAGTCTACATTATATTACCAGTTGCCTTTGTCTTAAAACTACGTCATAAAATGAATAAGCTTATATTATGTAGGTACTATAAATTAAAGCTACAATAGGATACCTGAAGGAACCACATTATCTTCTCAGTGGTATCTGTAATTTTTCCGTATTTTTCACCTAAATATTTCGTATAGTTCATTCCTTCGTTTTCATTTTCAATATAAAAATTATGATCCGTAGCAATAATATTAAACAAATTCGCCATAAAGATTGATACCAATAACAGAACACACAGGACCCATAAAGTGCTTTTAGAAAGAATCATTTCTATGCTTTAAATTCTTTATTTTGAGTCACAAAACTTGATAGATTAAATTGTGTGAAGATAAATAGGGAAATCATATCAACAATCAAATCAACAAAAAAAGTTCGATTTGACATGATTTTGACACTTGACAGTTGACGGTTTTGACCAGTGTTGCCAACTGGCGCCTTTTTCCTGTAGCTAAAATGTTTTGTAAAAAGTTGCTAGATTGCCCGATTTTGAACCCAAAGTTACTAGAAGTAGCTAAATGCAAAACAGTGAACAAAACTTGGAGGAAATATTGTCAATGTCAGGATGGCGGGACCAAGTTAGAATTCTGAATGTTGAATGGTATAAAAAATTACTACCTAATTAGTACCAATTGGTACCAATAATCCCATAATTGGTACCTAAATACTTTTTACGTTATTGCATTTTGAAAGTGGTCCCGCCAACCTGACGTCAGGATGGCGTGACCACTCCCGGTTTAACAAGTTCCTAAAGCTGTAGTGACAATTGAAATATCTCAATAATTACTACCTAATTAGTACCTAAGCATATATTAATTACGAGTCAATAGCTTTAACCAATTTAGATATACAGGCATTTTAAACTTTTTCTCACTTTGTGTATGTTGATGATATAGTCATTTTTGTATTGACATAGCAAAAAAAGTAGATACACGAACACGAAAAGCAATCTATCTTGATTTTATACATATATAACATCACGCCGTTATTCCCCGAAAGGTTAGGCAGTGGTGTATAGTACGACATTTCGCCAGTTATGTGTAAGTCCAATGTGATAGAAGGTTAGGGAGGCGAGCCTCTTGCCATTGTTCAGCCGTTGCGCTTGCGTTGCGACCACTAGTGACTAGACCGATGAAGCAGATTTTATGCCCTGTTGGGGTCAGTAATACGGTGGCAGACAGGAATGTTTTCTTGTTTCACGCTTTTCAGTTCGATTTGTTTCGGAGTCGGGTTTTAGTTTTTAACTATATTTTTTATTTCAATTATTTTTTGTGTTTTATTAATACCGAACAAGACGCAGTGCAAACCACAGTCGGGATTTAAATTTTTTAAAATGTACTACATTGTCTTATTTTTCACTTTTATTTTTTTAGAAAATATATATATCTAAGATATATATATTTTCGAAATCTCTTCGAGCCCTTCATTTTGAAACCCCACACGACAAGATAAAAAAAAAAAAAATGACGTCACTTAATAGCGACTAAAATCCACCATGTTAGTTTTTTTCATAATCTATATAGCCTATGTAACCCGGACCATAATAAAAAATCGATTGACACCTCGTTCATCAAGATCGGATGAGTAGTTTAGGCGCTACGGTGGAACACACTTAAATGCTAACAAACGTACATAATAGACTGCTAAAATCCTTCCTTTTGGCTTTGCCGAGTCGGGTAAAAAAGGAGGAGCTTCTCAATTCGTCGGAATCTTTTTAAAAAGACCTGGCCGTCCACGTAGTGTTCGTACGAAAAAGGTGGTCAAAGCAGTAAGGGAAAGAATTCGAAGAAATCCTGTCCGAAAGCAAAAGATTTTATCTCGGGAGATGAAGAGAGCACCTAGAACCATGTCGCGTATTTTAAAAGATGATATAGGACTTGCAGCCTATAAGAGACGCACTGGTCATTTCTTAACTGATAATTTAAAAAAGAATTGGGTGGAAAAATCGGAATAACTACTGAAGCGGTACGCAAAGGGAGGTCACAGAAAATTTTTGTTTACGGATGAGATTTTTTTTACAATTGAGCAACATTTTAACAAACAAAATGACCGTATTTATGCTCAAAGCTCTAAGGAAGCTTCCCAATTAGTCGACACTCGACAGAGTGCAACGTGGGCATTATCCAACTTCAGTGATGGTTTGGTTTGGTGTTAGCTATGAAGGAGTGACTGAACCATATTTTTGTGAAAAAGGTATCAAAACATCGGCACAAGTGTATCAAGATACCATTCTTGAGAAGGTAGTTAAGCCCCTTAACAACACCATGTTCAATAACCAAGAATGGTTCTTCCAGCAAGACTCGGCGCCAGGTCATAAAGCTCGGTCCACGCAGTCTTGGTTGGAAACGAACGTTTCGGACTTCATCAGAGCTGAAGACTGGCCGTCGTCTAGTCCCGATCTTAATCCGCTGGATTATGATTTATGGTCAATTTTAGAGAGTACGGCTTGCCCTAAACTCCATGATAATTTGGAGTCCCTAAAACAATCTATACGATTGGCAGTGAAGAATTTTTCCATGAAAAGAGTGTGTGCTTCTATTGATAACTGGCCTCAACGTTTAGAGGACTGTATTGCAGCCAATAGAGACCACTTCAAATAAGCTTTTTATATTTAAAATTGTTTTAGATTTGTGTATTAAATAACACACTGTAAAAGTTATAAATGTTATTTGCAATAGAAAAAATATTTTTTCTTTGTTACAATATTTATGGCAAGACTAGGTATAGCAGTACCGCGGCAAATCGTCGCTCAGCGGACAGACCTCCGGCGCGATCTCATGGCGCATGATCGCAGCCCCGTGCAGGGCACGCCACAATAGTGGCGATAGTGCCCCTCTTTGAGGAGTGGCTAGAGAGGCGCCACGGCACCCTCACCTTCCGCCTGACGCAGGTCCTCACCGGACATGGGTGTTTCGGGAGGTTCCTGCATCGAATCGGGCGGGAGGAAACGCCCGGGTGCCACCACTGCGTGGATCGACCGGAGGACACGGCGGAGCACACTGTAGAGGTGTGCCCCGCTTGGGCGGAGCACCGCCGTGTCCTCGTAACGGCGATCGGCGGCGGCGACCTCTCACGCCCGGCCCTGGTTCAAGCCATGGTCCGGGGCGAGAGGGAATGGGAAGCCGTCACCTCCTTCTGCGAAGCAGTCATGCTAGCGAAGGAGGTGGCGGGGCGTGAGAGGGAGAGAGCCTCACGTCCCAGCCGCCGCGGCGGTGGACGCCCCGGGCGTCGGGGGTCACTTGATGGCTCCCGGCCACCGTAGGCGCGGGCCTGTGGACGGTGAGTTGGGTATGCTCACCGTCCGTCCGTCTCATGACGACAGGCCGTGTCGACGGCGCGTTCGTGTTCCACGCGCGCCTCAAAGAGAGTCAGCAACAGCGTAGGGGCCCGCAAGGGCCGAAGCCTGCCAGGGCTGCGGGACTGTTCGAAAGAGACACCGCAGCCCTGGAATGTAACGGGCAACGAAGGAACATGGATGGGTTTTAGTCAGTACAAGTCTGACACTCCCTTCCGCTCCGCCCAGAGCGGAGGGGGTCATTTGATGATTTCCCATCCAAAAAAAAAAAAAAAAAGGTATAGCAGTAAATATTACGTATCACGTAGGTATACATTTTTTAATATATTTTTTTATAAAGCTGAAAAGTTTGCTTGTTTGTTTGAAAGCGCTAATCTCTGGAATCACCGGGCGGATTCGAAAAAATCTTTTTGTATAAGATAGCCAGATTCACAAGAAATAGTTTAGGCTATTTAATATCATGCTACAACCCTTAGGAGCCGAGCGACGGGGGTGAAACCGCGGGGAACAGCTAGTTTTAAATAAAATCTTTCTTCGCTTTAAATTGAAATCATAAATTGAATAATTGACACTATATTGAATTCGATCCCTTACAAAACATAAAAAAAAACCATTAGGCAATCTAATTATTTTGTAGTTTTCTTCTTTTTATATTTTCTATTAGAGTTTTGCGACGAATTGACCAACAAAAATCTGCTTCTGAACATTTTCCTTTCAAGGGCCTTTGTGTGTGAAGTATATCTTGCTGAAACCTTTCGCCGTGTTCATCTGATACTGCTCTAAGATTACAAACTATAACAAAACATGTCAGGAGTTTTTACAAGTCCTTGGCAATTTGTACCTAAAACAAAATTAAATTTGCTATAAAATTAAAACAATATTTTAATCATGTGATTTTATTTTACTATTTAGTTGAAAATACACTTAGATTTACGCTACATGTATCAATATAATTCAAGACTTACGAAAATATCCGGTATTAATCAGAAACAATCACTAGCAACTTTTTAACATGCTGAGTGCTACGGAGCCACAGCTGCCAGGCGGAAGCATAAGTGTTAAAACCATGTGAGCTGATATCGTTTCCTCTTTATTTTCTTAGTACAAGCCGTTTTTGTGTGTACAAATACGATCTGAACCGAATAAAGTAGCTTTATTGCAAGTGCGACAGAAGAACATACATAATTTTGAGCAATTAAAAAAACATTAAATAAAAACGTACGTGATAGCAAAAAAATAGAAGGCAGATTATATCACACTAATATTATAATGGCAAAAGTTTGTGCGTGTGTGTGTGGGTGTGTGTGTATGTTTGTTATTTCTTCACGCTGAAATGGCTGGTGGATTATAGTCTGGAATAACACATAGGCTACCTTTTATCCCGGAAAACGCGGGCGAAGCCGCGGGAGGAAGCTAGTTCATCATATTTTCATTTAAAGGAGGAACAATATAAATGTACACCATAAAATCATGGATAGACTTACTCGAATAAATAAATAAAAATGTACATTGTTTTATCTCTCTCTTTTAGAAGATAATTTTATCTTGAGATGATGAGACTGCTTCATTGGTCTAGCTCAGGTGTCGGCAACCTTTTAGCAAAAAAGGGCCATATAGTGGCAAAATGAATTAAAGGCGGGACGCACTTGTTCATAAGATATTTTGGCGCACCCCTTCATGTGGGGTATCGTTGGATAGGTCTTTGACTGTCGTTCTTTGGTCTTTGAATGTTATTTAACATTAGGGTTACGAAACGACTTTTTTATTAAAGTGCATAATATACACGGCGAAATGTTAGTGGTTGTTTTCCGGCAGCAGAACGATTTGCATGTACCAGAGGTCGATCAGCCGTTGATTTGCCCGAGGTCGGCGAGGAAATCCACAAGTAGGTACTTCAAACGGGATCCTCGTCGAAGTACCTACCTATGTGTATGGCTGTGATGGCTGGGTTTGACGTAAGTCAATACTACGTTTGGAAAGTGCTCAACAATGAAAGACTGTTTAAGTACCTATCATTTTCGTAAAGTTCAAATAAAACGTGCTCGATTGTGTTATTGTGTATGGAACGCAGTGGCTTGCAATTCGAAAAATTACCTACTCCGTTACCGGGCCTAAGCGTAAGTACCTACTTGTACCTTTGTATTAAATACCGAACATTTAAAAGTAGGGAAGTAATTAAAATCATTGTAAATAAGTTTATTCCATTTTTTTGAATACCTACGCTTTACTTTAATAGGTATCTAATTCAGAAAATATCGTTTTCTAAGATAGGTGCCTACCTACCTCAAATCCACCTTAGCCCCCAATAAGCCTAGACAAGATCTTCCATCGCACTTTACAGACCCTGACCTGATTAATAACAACTTCTTGGTAGTCCCTGGCAACCCTGTAGCAAGCGTGTCACTTATGTCATACTATAATAATAATAGACACGGTGAAACAATTTTCACACTCACTCCCGTGGAACAGAATGATGTCTCACGCATTATCTCCAACCTTAGAAGCAATGCTGAAGGCTTAGACAACATTACCCTGGACATGCTCAATATGACTCTGCCGTACACGCTGAATACTGTAACGGACATAATAAACCGCTCTATAGAGACGTCAACGTTCCCCGAACAATGGAAAATTGCCTCTGTTAAGCCTCTACCTAAAAATTCAACACCAACAGAATTAAAAGACCTACGCCCTATAAGCATCCTACCATGCCTGTCTAAGGTATTAGAGAAAGTTGTCAGCCATCAATTAACGCTTTTCTTGGAACAACACAATATATTACCTGACTTACAGTCTGGTTTTAGAAAACAGCGCAGTACCTCTACGGCTTTATTGGATGTTACTGATAACATACTATCAGCCCAAGATAAAGGAATGTGCTCATTACTGGTTTTACTTGATTTTTCCCGGGCTTTTGACGCAATAAATATTCCACTTTTATTATCTAAGTTAAATTATTACGGTTTTGACTCCAACGCTACGCAATGGTTCCGCAGTTACCTCAGTAATAGGCAACAACTTGTTGACTTACGTTTAGGTGATGGTACTGCTCTTAGATCGGCACTCATTCCTGTGGAGAGAGGAGTCCCACAGGGCTCAATATTGGGTCCAATTCTTTTTATTTTGTACTGTGCGGATATAGTGAACTGTGTTCAGCGATGCAAGTACCATATATACGCCGACGATGTCCAACTATATATATCCTTTAGACCAGATGATTACGCTAGTGCTATTAAAGACCTAAACGATGATCTACGCAGAATCGCCGCTTGGTCTGAGGAAAACTGCCTGTCGCTAAACCCAACAAAAACTAAATATATGGTATGTGGTACGAGACAGCAACTGGCTAGACTACCCGTGACATTTAACCTGGAACTAATGGGTGAGCCGATTGAAAGAGTCTTTGAAGCACGAAATCTTGGTCTTATTATGGACAATGACCTTCGTTTTGAGAAGCATGTAGCCGACTCGGTACGAAACTGTTTCTACCGCCTGAAGGTTCTGTACAAGATGAGGCCGTACTTATCTGAAACACTGCGGGAGCAGCTTGTAGAAACTTTAGTTTTATCTAGATTAAACTACGCAGACACAGTGTACGGCCCGCGCCTATTAGCTCGTACAGATCGGCTCATCCAAAGGGTCCAAAATGCCTGTGCTCGGTTCTGTTATAAAATTCCTCCCAGAAGCCATGTAACACCATTTCTTAATAAACATTTCACACTCAAGATGAAATCGAGGCGAAAACTACACCTGGCTTGCCTTCTGTTCGGTGTAGTGAAATATCAAAAACCGGACTACCTGTACAACAAGTTGAGCTGGGTAGCTAGTAGGCGAGAGTGCAGCAGAAGGCAATGCTCACAACAAACCTCAACTCAGCCTCACAATACAGCAGCTTTTAGAGGTAGTTTCCGTTATGCGGCATCTAAAATATGGAATAACCTGCCACCACCTATTAGAGCAATCAGGACGATCGATACCTTTAGAAGACGCTTACGGCAATATCTTATAGATGCGCAACGGGAACTAGATATGATCAACCAAAATATTTCAATTATATGATGTGGGTGCCTAACATACGGGAAAATTTTAATTATAATTAATTAGGTACTATGATTACAATTGGAGTGGCTTTGCTCACTCTCGATGCATCTCACTCCGTCTTGTTTCAGCCAATATTGACGTTTCCTGGTGCTGGACTGCGCCTCCCGTATACAATATGGACGTACCATCGTTGGTGCTAAGCCTTAAACATAAAAAAAAAAAAAATGGTGCAAAAGGTCCGCGAATTATAATATCTGTTGTATGTTAATCTTTTATTCACTTAATAGGAACACATTATTGATTATATTTTATTGATTGTTTTTTTTTTTTTTTTTTTTTTTATTTTTTTTTTATTTTTTTTTTTTTTTTTTTTTTTTTTTTGTATTAGTATTTTGTGACAAATAAGTACATACCCTCAGTGCCTGGCCTGCTTACGAAAGGTGCGTCCAATGTTGGTTCGGGGCGCAAATTTTGTCCATCCGTTCATCCCATCTCACAAAAGAACTAATCAATGCTAATAATCAGCCAAGGCCGTCAGAAATAACGCTGACCAGCATAACACGGGACTCTCGACTTTACAATGGTAGGTTGATGCGATCTAAGAAAACAACAAAAATATAAAAAAAAAAAAAAAAATAAGTACCTACCTATAAGTACAGCATATATACCAACAGTTTCATCGTCAAATTTAAAAAGATACACTTATTGATGCACTCCATTGTTCTGTACCTACTCACCCTCAATGGATCCGTATACCTAATTGTCGATCAGCCTTTGATTTTATTGTTTATTGTTTTTAACTCTGTTGCACCTTATAATTGTAAAGTAATCAAGTATCTTGATCATTTTTTTTTATATATTATTTTATCAAACATAATTTATGAGCAATTTTTATTTTTTATATTTAAGTAATAATAGGTCACCTAACCGTTACTCAGGTCTATACCGTGCAGGCGCGCACTGAGCAATGGCGGTATGAATTATATTATGGCGTGGCGTGCCGAAGTTGCGTCTGCCTCGCTGTAAACCGGTTTCAACTCGCTCGACTACCTATTAAGTGTTCTGTATTATGTCATTTGAATGGATGCTTTAAATTTTTTGTTCACTCACACAGCGTGGCAGCGCAATTAGGCGAACGACCATAAAAATTACTGTAGGTAGGTACGGTAGGTACCTACCTATAATTATATTAGTTGCGGGATGAAAGTGCCTTTTTTATTTATTTATTTTTTAATATACCTACGTACATACTTGTTATTATTCATCCTCATCGTATTTATTTCAATAAAACATACTATCACTCTAATCTACCTATCTATCATCCTAATCTATCTATCTACTTATCAAACTGGTTTACATCGGTCACGTCACAATGGGTTCAGTTGAAAATCAGCGTCAGGCCCTAGTGGCCTGACACCCATGCTGAACTGAACCTATTTGGCACAACCACTACACAGCAATTTTATTATTATTTTTTGTTTAGTTTGTATTTTTTTGTCTGTGTATTATTCGTGCCAAATAAACGTTTTTCTTTCTTCTTTCTTTCTTTCTTTCTACCTAGTAATCTTGTTTTTTTGTTTCGTGTTCATGTGTTCAGTAATTTGTCTATCAATAACTCAGGAATAGTTATCAGCTGATTGATAAACACGGAGGGCAATGACCGCGCGGGCGCGCCCCGCTCGGCCGCGGCCGCTCGCGTCGTCGCCGCGCTTGCGTAGCTATCGTGAGGTATTACGTACTATTGGTTTGGGATTTTGTTTTTCACATCATTCTCATCACACCGTTCTGACATTTTTTGATTCTAATTTTTTTTTTATATATCAATCGAATGTACTGCCAAGACAAAATCATTTCGCTACGGGAAAACAACCGCTACAATTTCGCCGTGTATTAAGTAAACTGGGAGCTCCGAAAGTCGTTAACAATGTGTGTCCAGGGAAAATGAAAAAAAAATGGAAAATTACAGGCGAGCGCGTTATCAAAAATTCTGAAAAAAATCTAACTTGTAACATCTACTAAAGATGTTACAAGTACTTTCGATTAAAATTGGTTCGAACAAGATACGTCAATTACTGAAATATTCACTAATTTCAGTTTTGAGTTTGACAACTGCAAAAATAACTTTGTATTTTATAATAATATTATGAAATACAAACTTATATTTGCGGTCGGAAGATTGTGCGTTTTCCGACACGTTCTTGCCCGGTGTTTTTAATTTCAAAACAGTCGCGGGCTGCAAGAAGGAGCCACCCGGGCCGCATGCGGCCCGTGGGCCGCGGGTGCCGCCCCTGTCTAGCTAGTCTCCAGTGGTCGTAATCGCAACGCAAGCGCAACTGCTGAACAATGGCAATAGGCTCGCCTCCCTAACCTTCTATCACATTGGACTTACACATATCTGGCGAAATGTCGTACTATACACCACTGCCTAACCTTTCAGGGAATAACGGCGTGATGTTATATATGTATAAAATCAAGATTGATTGCTTTTCGTGTTCGTGTATCTACTTTTTTTGCTATGTCAATACAAAAATGACTATATCATCAACATACACAAAGTGAGAAAAAGTTTAAAATGCCTGTATATCTAAATTGGTTAAAGCTATTGACTCGTAATTAATATATGCTTAGGTACTAATTAGGTAGTAATTATTGAGATATTTCAATTGTCACTACAGCTTTAGGAACTTGTTAAACCGGGAGTGGTCACGCCATCCTGACGTCAGGTTGGCGGGACCACTTTCAAAATGCAATAACGTAAAAAGTATTTAGGTACCAATTATGGGATTATTGGTACCAATTGGTACTAATTAGGTAGTAATTTTTTATACTATTCAATATTCAGAATTCTAATTTGGTCCCGCCATCCTGACATTGACGAAATATTGGAGGTAGTATTATCCGTGTCTGTATACTGTGTGAAGGCTGTCATTCCTCGTTGACAGTGATACAGTGACTCACCTTGGAGGAAGAATCTGGGGGCTTACCATGAGCTTTTAGAAAACCATTCAATTTCCAGTCAGTTTAATTATGAAGCAGGCCTGCTACCACCGCTAAAAATCTTACCATGACAGTACTAAAGGTCAACGATTATTGAACGAAGTTGAATAGTAAAGCTTGTCTCTGGCCTGCTGTTACGTCATTGATATGGAGAGTATTAACTCTTACGGGAGACAAGTTGAAAAAGTGTCCAGCTTTATTATGTTGTAAATAGTTTAAAAACCCTCCAAAGTGACGCTAGCATTATGCAAATGGTATGGTATGAATGTAGCACAGTAGCGCCACCCTAATTTAACACGTTTTGATGGAAATTTTTCATACACTGACACTTGCATTGAACTGTTCCTCCATCTTATACACTCCAGTCAAATAAACAACGTTCAAAAACCTAAATCTAATTCTTTGCTTTCGTTCAAAAACCTAAATCAAATTATTCTTTGCTGCAAAATAAATTAGTAATTGATTCAATTAGAAATTGAATAAATTCCTAATTTCATAAGGTCATATATTATGGTGATTATATATTTATTTGAACACAAAGAAGTTGTATAAGTCCAACTATCTTGATTCATAAATTCCCTTTCATTCATTTGAAAAGGCCGATGCCGTCAGTTTCTTTTTATCATACATACGGTAAATCTATAATCATTCTCTAAATATTTTTGAATAATTCGTACTCGTCATACACCTACAAATATTATATTTAAGTACCTAGGTAATAAAGTGTTGTTTACGCACTTATTTCTCATATTTTTATATACTATTGACTTCACAACCTCATATTGTGTGATATTGGACAGACGGTCGCTCAAGTCCTCACAACAGGGGCCGTAAAGTCCATTTCACGAAAGAAGTCCCGCAGACGCAGCGCTGTATTCGCGCGACTTAATGTAGTATAATGTAGTTCCACAATTGTCCGCGGGACTTCTTTCCTGATTACCTTCAATATCAATATAAATAACAAAACAATGTTGATTAAGCTTGTGTAATAGTAACTTTTCAAGATGGTTTTGACATTACAGACGTTCAATAAACGCTCTGCTAGCACGTCATGGTATGAAAAGTCTATATAAAAAAAAGGTGAACGGTTTTCATAAACGTCAACTCAACAGAGGCCCAAGACAAGTTGCTTTTCTGTTAACGTTCACGCCAAACGCTACGTCCAAAATGTATGGCAATGACATTACCTTTGGAAAAGTCACGTGACTCACAAATGTCAATTCCATACATTTTGTCCGTAGCGTTTAGCGTCAACGCAAACAGAAAAGCAACTTGTCTAGGGCCTGGGCCTGCTGCAGACCTGCTAATCAGTGCTGCCAGATGGAAAAATGCTCAAAGCGCTAAAACTGTCAAAAAAGCCCTAGATTTTCAGATTTTCACAAGTCAAAAAAGCACTGGATTCTGCTTCTGCGCTAAATGTATGACTTACAAATAGGAAAAAAAACATCATTCATTTGAATAACTTTTTCAATTATTTTCAATGGATATCCAAAGGTTTATCAATTATCTGTATGATAATCCGTACAATTTTCCCGAACGACGTTATTTACGAGCCGAAAACCCCATAGAATATTATGATGGTGTAGAATTCCAAAGACGCTATCGTTGTAGGAAAGAAACTGTGTTGAATATGTTGATACTACTTGGTGTTCAATAACAGCTATGTCCAGTAACAGAAGACTAGCCATTCCACCTTTAATTCGTTAAGATTTTATGCTACTGGAAATTTTCAAGTACCTAAGTAAAACCTTGATGTTTGACCATTTATTTCTCTATGAGATGGTAAATAACTTTTGGTTTTATAAATTCTAAATAAATGTGTGGTACTTCCTGGCCACGCCACAGTCACAATTTGAATCGCAGTTAGTATCAAACAATTCGGTATGTAAAGTATTTTTCAGGTATTTTTTTTATATTTTTATTTCGTAAAACATTTAATTTTAAGCAACTAATTTTAAGCTTTTTTTTTTCCAAGTAACAGTTTTTTTTTAATTAATTTTTAAAGTATTATTCGTAATGACGTCATTTTATAGCCTGAATAGCTTTAAGTCTTTGCCACGTTTTCAGTACATACAAAAAGCAATAATAGATAACTTCAAACTTGACATTGACACTTAACAGACACGATTGACACGACTTGACGACTATTATTTTGTTGTGAAATGTGAATGCTGTGAACTTTTTGTTTTATAATTTAATTTCTATCCATTATCCGTGCTGCGTATCCGTGCAATGAATCTGTCATCGACAACTGGTGCTAAATGCTTCGTACCGTCATGCAGAAACACTACAACAAATAGCCGACACAAATAGTTTGTAAATGTACAAATTGATCCATATTTATCTAATCCAAACAATAGGCAGGCAGTTCCGTAAAGCGTGCAATGGTCGATTAATGTTGCAGTAAGTATCAAAGTCCAACGGGAAAGCAAGGTCTGTCGTGTACAAAGAATTAGCTTAGAGAACTGAGAAAGAGAAATTATGGCAGCGCGCGATCTATCCATAATAACTAGCTTTGACACTGACGGTTTGACAACAAACTGAACAACAGTTTTTTTTTTTAATTTATCTTGAAAAGCACGAAGGAAGTAGTCTGTTCAGGCTACGTTATGACGTCATTTAGAGGTCAAATGAAAGTCAAATGGTTACAAGTATTATTGTGAAAATAAACACAATCTTGTGATTTAAAGAGCTAAAAATAGAAAAATAAGGCATAAGACCCTAAAATCTCCAAATGGTTTTGGAATCAGCGTAGGTTAATTTTTACTTTACATATCGAATTGTACGAGAAATGTACGATTTTGTACGCTAAATAAAAAAATATGTACTATAAAGATTCCCGAGAAATTTAACAAAATCGGTGGCGTGGCCAGAAAGTGTGCTTCCTAGCCACGCCACCGCGTACGCTGCAATTATTAATGTAATCAACTACAAACTCATTGGTAAATAATTGTACGTATATTGTTTGTTCTATTAATAATGGGAAATGCTGCAAAAAGCCATTACCTACATCAAAAAATTTAATATCAAAACTAAAATACTACATCGTCATTCTAGCGGTAACATGACATCGTACGGACTTGAGTCTAATATCAAAAAATTGTACGAAAAATGTTCGATTTTGTACGCTAAATAAAGAAATATGTACTATAAAGATTCCCGAGAAATTTAAAAAAATCGGTGGCATGGCCAGATAGTAGGGGAGACCGGGGATAGTTGATTATCTCTTGTGTTTTAATGTATTTAGATAAAATTAGGAACACTATTAAGTTTGTTGCGGAGTGCCTCCCTCCCTCTATCCTCTCAGGCCTCGGCTAGCTATCGGAGGGAGTCTCCGGACACGATCTTGATATAAATAAAATAACAGCAGGATTGGGAGAGGTGTAGAGACGTAGCTGGTTTATTATTTGCACTTTATAACTGTTACCCAGATGTTTCAACGGTATAAAAACAGGAGTTATAAAACAGTCTATTTGCTTATAACATTGCACACTTTATAATATAGGTAATATTATTAATATAATAGATCAGCGGTCAGCGGTCCACGACCGATGTCTTTGGAGACCAGACAAAGAGTGAAATAAATGCATAAAAATATGAGATGTTCTAATTTTGAAATTTAAAGTTCAAATCTAGAAGGATGGAGTGAATGAAGTGGCCAGTAATGGAAGATTGCCAGCACTAAATAATGAAAGAAGGATGACTTCGTCACAAGCTAAATAATAAATTTATTTATAATTAATTTATTTGATTACTTAACGTTATATTAGTTACTAGCACTTTTCCCGCGACTTCGTCTGCGTGGCCCACAGGAACTAAAATTTTTTGCAATAATAGGAATCATAGGCTCGAAATAATTTTAATCGGCATCATAAAAATACAGGATGATTATTTTTTCACATTTGGTCGGTTCGATTCCCGATGAAGCAAGCAACTTTTCAATATTTTTTTCAAAAATTTCCTATCTCAAATATTTAAAGTACTTTCCCTCCATGTGGCATAGCCGTGGGACACCCTGTATAGTATATGATTATATGATATAAAAATTATATGAAAAGAAATTATACCATATAACACAAGAGATATATACCATTAAGTAGAAACTTGGTCAATTATCCCCGGTCTCCTCAATGATATAAAAACAATAGATACGTTACCCGCGATCTAAAATGGCAACAAAAAAGTAAGATAATTGCCCACCAATTATTAAGTCATGCACCAACCAGTTTCTTGGCTGAACGTCATTTCTTGCAGCATTTTGCAAAAAAAAAACCTACTAAACAAGAGGTAGGCATGCTAAGTAAGGCATTCGTTTTCTTTCCCTTTTTTAGCACATATGCACTGATATGTAGCTATTTAGCTATTTAAAGTATTTGCGCCATTTTTTAGTACAGTGATGTTGGTGTATGACGTGTCTATATATAATACGTCATTGGGTCTCCCCTACTATCTGGCCACGCCACCGACTTTGTTAAATTTCTCGGAAATCTTTATAGTACATATTTCTTTATTTAGCGTACAAAATCGACCATTTTACGTACAATTTTTTGATATTAGACTCAAGTCCGTACGATGTCATGTTACCGCTAGAATGACGATGTAGTATTTTAGTTTTGATATAAAATTTTTTGATGTAGGTAATGGCTTTTTGCAGCATTTCCCATTATTAATAGAACAAACAATATACGTACAATTATTTACCAATGAGTTTGTAGTTGATTACATTAATAATTGCAGCGTACGCGGTGGCGTGGCTAGGAAGCACACTTTCTGGCCACGCCACCGATTTTGTTAAATTTCTCGGGAATCTTTATAGTACATATTTTTTTATTTAGCGTACAAAATCGTACATTTCTCGTACAATTGTTTGATACTAACTCCGATTCAAATTGTGACTGTGGCGTGGCCAGGAAGTACCACACAAATAAATTCTATAAATGGTGGTGAAAACCGCATTAAAATCCATTGTACCTATAGGGTAGAAAAACTAGGTGGACAAACAGACAGACACCGAAAAGCGACATTGCTTTATAGGTATTATTTGTAGATTGAATGGTATAGTACCTCAATTATGTATATATCAGTCATTCGTTTGTATTGTGTAATACTGCGCCCCGTCTCTCATTACTATTTTGCAACTATTTTTCGACTTGGCACTCTTAGGACTCCGATAACCGTTTTTCTCGTTGACAAATGGAAAAAAAAATCAGCTGTTCCATACATTTATGTTCAACTCAACAAAATGTATAAAACAGCTGTTTTTTTTTCGATTTCAGGGCTGGTTCCATAGTAAAAGTTGTTCATAATGATGAGTACAATGACCCCTTTGAATATTTCCACTGTCTAACCTGCCACCCTGTATATTAATTAAATGAGAACCCAAACACCTTATCGTTGTATTTTATTAATATACCTACCTAATTACTAACTGTTAACAAAAATCAATCGTCGGTCTTCAACGCGACGTTATTACGTAGATTAATCCATTCTACTCGAAGTGATATTGCTCCGATCGGACAAGGAATCAAGACAAGCGCCATCGTAATTGTTGTTCTAAATGTTAATACCTTTCTTATGATATACCAATCCTGGCATCATCATCAAAAGGGCAGTGAATTGTCAATTATAAAACGTTACTTGGCTATCGCTAGAACTGACATGTTATAATACAGTGTAACTCTGAATATACAAGGATTTGAAACTAGGCACCTTAGTAACTTCTATTCAGCTTAAAAAGAGCTATCCAATGACGTATTACACATAGCTGTTGGAGGTGGATACCCGAGTTCATACATTTTCTTGCATCATCCTTTGAATGATATTGCTTTCAAAATAAATCAGCGGGGCATATTGTACAGTGGAGCCGTCCCTTCGATGCTATGTTGGCTGCCCTGAATTTCAATATGTTACAATGTTTTTAACTGTGTTGGAAGTTTTTCTTTCAGTACTAATTCTCGTTCACCACATTTCAGTGTATTAAGCATTACTTTAACACATAAATCTACAAAAAACATAAACGGCCGTATCACAATAAAGATAAACACGTGTTCAACACGAATGCTAACAAAAATAATACGCACTTGTTTTAGCACTAACTTGTCTAAAACAGGTGTGTATTATTTTTGGTAGCATTCGCGTTTAACGAGTGTCATTCTTTTTTGTGGTACGGCCGAAAACGTTTAGACCAAAACAGGAGTGACAGGCAGGCAGTCAACATAGCGTCGAAGGGACTTCTTATGTGAAACGGTCTCTAGATTGACTTAGGTACATCTTAGTGCTATAAAACCATGCTATAAAGCGTCAACTCTTCCCCAGTCACGCACACTAAAACAAATCCAGAACTGCACATTAACAAGAAACGGCCAACCGTCTTTGCCTCTAATGCGCCATCTATAAATCCTATGTCTTACTCTATGCTATGACGGTATTTCGGTTAACTTTGTCAGGTTTCTGTAACAAAAAAGCATAACTATAAAATACAAGCACGACATGATTTATTTATCAGTTTACCCTACCACAAAAATAATTGTTAACATTTCACTTGCATTAAGTGCTTATTTATCAAATACCCGTACTAAACATCAAATATTACAGTACGACAGAACATTCTTAATCATTTCTTAATAAAAACGTACAATGGGCGGCCATAAGCTCTCTTTTACCCGACTACGATAAAGGCAGTATTTGTTGTTTTATAATTTATACGTAATAAATAGGACTTACCTACAATATTCTGGAGATAAATTCAGTGTCTTATACCACAATAATACACTTAAAGCAATACTCCACGTCCTTAGTGGTCCAAACACAAAAGACATGGTTCCATACTCCAACCAAAAGAAGTATGCCAATAACAGCTGTATTGACAGTAAAAAGACAAATGGTAAATTCTTTATCAGCCGCAGTACTCCTCTCACGTGATGCCCAAACAGACGATAGTCTAAGCAGTGGGCTAATACAAATACTAAGGGTATTTGCACAAACATTAGTTGCACACTTCCATACATATAAGTTAATGGTTCTGGCAGAAATGCACCCTTGATCAGTATTCCCCAAGCAAAAATAGCTCCCACATAGCCATCAATGAGCTCTCCAATTGCCCATGGTCCAAATGGTATGTAAACTGCATACAACATAATCGGGTAAAATATTTGATCAATTTTACTCAATAACCAAATTCTCCTTAACATGTGTCGTCCATATTTTCTTCTGTACCTTGGTGGCCACTTAAGCATTCTTAAAATTACTAGTGGTAAAACATTTACCATCAGAAGTGTTCCAAATATTGCCTGAAACTGTAAAACAATGTATTTGAGTTTGTTATGATCAATAAAATTTTATTCATAAAATACATAATAATATTCTAGCAATACTTACCAGCATACCAGCATCCATCATAAGCAAAATTCTGGATGATAAGTCAAAATTCATTATACTACCATCTAAAGTGAATGGATGTTCTAGATAAGCCTCTTTTCCTAACTCATCATTAACTTTCACATATAAATAGTGAATACCTTTTGTAAACAAGTGAGGCAGCCATTTACAAACATAAAGAGGTCCTTTAGTAAGTCTGCATGCCATCCAACTTATTGTATCAAAGGAAATTTCCACACTTTTAACAGTTACATCACTAAATGCAAGTATTCTTATGTGACTTGATTCATGTATTAAATGTAAAGGTTCTCTACCAGGCATGGTGTACCTGGCATGCTTAGGATTTGTGACTAGCACAAGTGGCCAGACATTGTGTTTCTGATCAACAAATGAGAAATGCCCATGGTCTATAGCTGCCAATCTGTACATTCTGTTGTCTTTCCAGTCTCCTAACTCAAGCTCTAAGTAACCTTTCTTCTGTTTTGTGTACATTCTTGGTACCAAACCAAAAATAGAATGCAAGTGCCCACAAACATACACCTGTGATCCATGACTACTACCAATAAGTTGGCGCAAGTTTAGTCTTTGGGCATCATGCTCAAGAGATAATATACATGAGGTGGGATAGTGTCCAAACCAAACAATATGATCAGCCTTATTTTCTGCCTCTGCCTTCAGTTTTTGTATAGTTTGTTGTTCTGATGTATCTAAGATACCAATAAAATTGAATGGCCTTTTTATTCCAGGATCTGGGCATGCATCAATACCCAAAAATGCAACATTAACACCATTAGATTCCGAAAAATGCACATATGATTTAGCATGTACTAGTCCCTGTACTGAGTAATTTCTGAAGTAATTCTCTTGAGCATTTATTGTTCTGATGTTAAAGTTATCTGCAAAAATGTCATAAATAATATGGGATTGGATAGTTCGATCATAAATGACTAATCATTGTGGAACACAATATGCCGAAGGTATTTAAAATTTTGTCAACATCCTAAAATTGACACAAGCTGATAACAATCCATACAGAGTGATCACCTAGATTAGAATGAACAGTCTTTAATATTTTGGAAGTCATACCTAATGTCGGAATTACTTTGTCTTCTCAAGTAATAATATGTCGTGGCCAAATTTTAAAATTGATCATTTTATGATGTGGCCGACCATTTCTTGAAATGGTTGTATTTCATGAAATGGAAAATACTCGCTGTCCACATCATGATATGGTCTGGCCAAGATCAATGAATAATTCAGCGTTTCACGATATAAACAGCTAACACGGCTACTTCATGATATGGTCATTTGGTCAACCATTAAAGTGATCAATTGATCATGTCGTAAAATAGTAACATCCACCGTTAGAGGCGCTGATATCATTTTGTTTTTGTGATGCATCATGGCGGCGGACAAATAATAGTATAATTTAGTGGTAACGATAGGTAACCTTTTAAAATTAAAGCTAGGTACCTATATAAAATGTTTAATTTATCTATTGACCATGATTACTCGGGATTACAGCTTTGTAGGTACTCATCATTATGAACAACTTTTACTATGGGACCAACCTTGAAATCGCGACAAAAAAATCAGCTGTTCCATACATTTATGTTCACATGACTCAACAAAATGTATGGAACAGCAGTTTTTTTTTTGCGATTTCAGGGTTGGTCCTATAGTAAAAGTTGTTCATAATGATGAGTACTATGACCCTTTAAAATATGTCCACTGTCTAACCTGCCACCCTGTATATGTATAGCTCATAGCACGTCAATATCGCGCACCATACCTACATTGTTATTGACACGTGCACACTATGCTATGCTATAATGATAATATATACTATGGCTTTGTATGGCGCGCTATACTACATAGATAGCATACACTAATAGTATAGCGTGCCAGTATAACTTTTAAACTTATTTTTATTTTTAGGTTATACAACAAATAAAAGAAAGTAGGGTGACCTTCTGCTCTACCTAAGGTCCGTAAGATCAATCGTATGGTCCATTTCAATAGAATTTGTAAACTATGTAAACAAACTTTCTATACAAATTCATCCGCCGTGTATAGATATGTCGTACACCAACATCACACCACCATCATTATTTTTATGTAAATTCCCCATTTTTTCCCAATTTTCTATGTAGTGCATGTATAGGTACCAGTTCCAAGATGAAACATCTCCTTTCAAATCCTTGAAAGTCCATAATTTCAGGCTTTTCCAAGCACTTTTTCATAAAAAATGTAGACCGTAACATATTGCATTTGTAGCTACTTAAAAAACTGGCCAAGTGCGAGTCGTACTCGCGCACCGAGGGTTCCGTATCATATATATTTTGAAATGTGCAGATCAAGCCCTTTCATATGATATGCCACTTGACCTAGTAACCCCACTTTAAAATTTCGGACCCCCACTCTGGACCCTTTTGCAATGAAAATAAAAATATTTTTTTACTTTTCATTTGCAATAAAGTTGGGCAAGCATTCTTTATAACTGTTCCAAATTTCAAGTCGATAGCATTAGTAGTTCCCGAAATAAGCAGGTGTGACAAACAGACAGACGAAGTCGCACCATAAGGGTTCCTTCTTTACCATTTTGGTACGGAACCCTAAAAATGAAAATATTAAATACAGAATATTCACAATATGCCATGTGATAGTAACTAGTAAGCAGGTTCTTTGCTAGTTGCTAGTAGAGTGGCTACTAGGCTGCTACCTAGCATTGAACTGTAGAGACTTGGAGACCATGCATAAGCTATGATAGTGCAGCGGTAATATTTTTAATGAATACTTACCATGATTTCCTCTTATGTCTAACCAGACAGTAGTTTCAGTCACTCCTGACTCTTTTATTATATTATGATAATATACCCATTCTGTCTTCACTTGGGAACTGCCTACGTTATCTTTGGCTTTAGCGTCTGTTAGATCACCTGTAGCCAAAACTATGGCAGGGTTTATTTTCTTCACTGTGCTATCACAAAATTGTTGAAACTGTGATATTCTTCCAGGATCTCTAAAAATACTGATATGTATATCTGAAATCTAAAACAAATAGTTACTAATTTATTACCAAAAAACAATATTTGCAATACTGAACACAATACAGTGCCTAAAAAATAAAACAGTCTTAGGGAAGGTCATAGACACCCCCCCCCCCCCTTCCCCCAGAACGGCTAATATCCGGGTGAGGCAATGCAAAACCGTAGGTACCTAAAACTATGACTTAAAATCAACAAGCGAATATGTAGGCACTATGAATTAAAGCTACAATACGATACCTGAAGAAACCACATTATCTTCTCAGTGGTATCTGTCATTTTTCCATATTTTTCACCCAAATATTTAGTATAGTTCATTCCTTCGTTTTCATTTTCAATATAAAAATTATGATCCGTAGCAATAACATTTAACAAATTCGCCATAAAGATTGATACCAATAACAAAAAAAACAGGACCCATACAGTGCTTTTTGAAAGAATCATTTCTATGCTTTAAATTCTTTAATTTTGAGTCACAAAACTTCTTTTATTGTGCGAAATAAATAGGGAAACTGGGAAATCATCTCAACCCATACGTAGTATCTCTAAGTTATGTAGTCTGTGTCTCATCTCAACCTTAGAGTACCTGGTACCTCAACAATCAACATTAGGCTTGTAGAAAAAATATCGATGTATCGATATTTTTTGTTCTATATATCGATATTTTTTGGCGATATTTATTATTTCGATACATCGGTATATCAATATAAAATATCAAGTATCGAAAACGTATCAAAAACGATATATTTTCAGTAGCAAGACCATAGTCGCCATTGATTAAAATGTCACAGCATTTAGATTTAAGTGATAAAGTAATGTCAGGGACAAAAGTTGTGAACGAGAATAGGTGCTGAAAGAACACTTCTAACATCGTTAAAAACTCAGATCATAGAAACAAGGAGATATGCTTGCCATCATAGCAAATTAGTAGGTACGGGAACAACTGTTCCCACTTTTAGTACCTACATTTTTCGACACGATTACAAGCGCTTCTTGTTAGTAAAAAGATCTCCCATACATTAAAAATTCCGCACACCCTCAATCTAACACTGTTAATCGTCACTCAACACTAGCATTAAAACACTGTATTTATATCATCGATCGTGTTCGGTTCGTCGCCAGCGTGTACTTTTGTACTACGCTCAAAATGACCAAACTAAAGTAAGTATCAAACTCAATAGCGCCTTGGCACAACTCCCTTGTTTCTATGTTGTTTCTATGATCTATACTCGGACTTTTAATTGTTTGCAGTAACTTGACAACTGGAGGGATACCACTTTTTAACAAAAAAAAGGTAGTGATGTGAAAAAAGAATAAACCAAATTGATTGAACTGAATTATGTACTTTTGTAATGTATTTTTCATTGATTTATTAAGATTTAAATTATGATAAGCATATTTATGGTAAAGTATATATATATATGCTTAAGCATGGGTTTAGAATTTACAAAAATATAGATTTGTAATTGATTTACTTAATTCAACTATTTTTATCATTCGTTTATTTCGCAAATTCGTTCAGTGCTCCATCACTATAAGTATACATAATTATGGTATCATTATTTTGCTTGGAACTGTCAAGTTACTGCAAACAATTATAAGTACGAGTACCTATAAGGTTAAAAACGTTGCAACTTCATGAAATTCAGCGCCGAAAGGAATTCTTAGTGAAACGCACACTACTTTTATGAATAGTAATAATACTGACAAACTTGTAAAAACAAACGCAATAGAATTTCGTAAAGTACTAAGATTTTTGAAAATTTGACCGATATATCGATATTTTTTTTTCGATATATCGAAACCGATATTGATATTTTTTTTTCGATATATCGAAACCGATATTGATATTTTTTTTAAATATCGATACGATATATATCGATACGATATATATCGATACTTTTTGGCACTTCTTGCATCCCTAATCAACATCACAGTAGGCATGTGAAAAAATCTATTTTTAATCGATTATGGAAATAATTGATTAAAAAACTTTTTTAACAAAAAATAACCGACTTCAAAAATCCACTACAAAGAAAATAATAATTTTGGTTTCGGAAGTCGGTGGCTTTGGTTTTTGTTTGCTTTTTTTTGCCACCGACTTCCGAAACCAAAATTATTATTTTCTTTGTAGTGGATTTTTGAAGTCGGTTATTTTTTGTTAAAAAAGTTTTTTATTTTTCCCTTTTTAGTTCTTTATCCCGTGTTAGATTACTTTCACGAATTCGTTCAACAGAAAATTTTCTACAGAGTGTATACATTTATGCATACAACTTTGTACATAGGAATGATTACATAATGTATTATATACTAAAACCTTCCTGAAAGTATGTAGATTACGTTAGTGAAAACCCCATCCAAATCGAATCAGTAGTTTTTGAGGAAATCGCGCACATACATACAAACATACATACATACTTACATACATACACACGGGACGAATACAGAACCTCTTTTTTTGAAGTCAGTTAAACATAGATTTTTTTAAAGTAAAAATCGATTAATAATCGATTTTTTTATCTGCAACCACCCGACATTATGTTTGGTCTTCTGGCCTGGAGCCCGGAACGCGAACTGCCAAAGAATACTATCTTCATAATATTACATTAACGCCATCTGTGCACCTATAATGGGATTCCTTCTGTGCTTTTGAAACAGTTTAGTTAATTAATTTAATCAAACATTTACTAGACGGAGTCAACGAACTGTATTATTTTACTGACATTTGGTTGATATGTTATACATTATTCGTTGGTGAAACTTAATTTTTCAAACGACAAGTTTATTTTTAATTAATAAATCTATTGATATAATATTTATGGCGTCTATTTTAACATTTATTGACGAATTAGGATAAGAACGATTAAAATCAATTTTCTTAAAATCTATTATTTTCTTAAGAAAAATCGATTATTTATTAATCGATTTTTTATGCTACAAAAAAAACCGGTTGTTTAAAAAACATTTTTTTATGTACAATGTCACATCCCTACATCACAGATTACAACATTTCAACAAGAATGAAGAAAGTTCGATTTGACATGATTTGACAGTTGACAGTTTTGACCAGTGTTGCCACATCAAATTTGCGCATGTCTCTAGATTGCCATCAGAGAGTCGCTGGTTTGGATGGATTTGGTAACAAAAAACGTGCGTGTGCACTGAGTGAGCACCCTCTGAATCAAGTTAATAAAATATTTATCATTTAGTAGACGTTCTGAAACAATAAAATTGTAGAACCAATCTTTAAAATTGTAAAAAGATAAATCATAAAATGTATGCTCACTCAGTTCTCACAGAGGAATGGCGAGATATGCAAGTAGGTACCTATCATGATAAAAAAAAATCTTTTCTGTAGTCGTTTTTTGTAAAACCTCTGTAAAAAATTACGGTATTATTTAGTTACAGATTGCCTAGGTACTGCCGTATTTAAAAATTTACAAATTATTCATTCACTCAATCCACACACTTTCTAAAGGCCCGATTTCGTACTAACCAACTATACAAATAAACTTCATTATATTTCTACATTTAGATAATGTTCAATAGGAATTTGTAAAATAAAAAAAACCGGGCAAGAGCGTGTCGGAGCACGCACAGTCTAGGGTTCCGTAGCAAGAAGTATTTCATCTTCTGCAGCAAATATAAGTTTGTATTTCAAAATACGCCGTGACATTTTCATCGCTTTCATCCAGCGATGTAGCCACTATACTCATCATTATGAACAACTTTTAATAAGGGACCAACCCGGAAATCGCGAAAAAAAAATCAGCTGTTCCATACATGTTCACATAACTCAACAAAATGTATGGAACAGCAGATTTGTTTGTGATTTTCGGGTCGGGCCCATAGTAAAAGTTGTTCATAATGATGAGTATAGTGGCTACATCGCCGGATGAAAGCGATGAAAATGTCACGGTATTATTATGAAATACAAATTTATTTTAGCGGTTGGCAAACTCAAAACTGAAAATAGTGAATATTTGAAAAACCAATTGACGTATCTTGTTCAAACCAATTTTAATCGAAAGTATATTTATTTAGATGCTACAGGCTTGATTTTTTTCAGATTTTTTAATCACGCAGTTGGAAAATTACAGGGGGGGGACACATTTTTTACGACTTTCGGAGCTTCTAGTTCACAAAGTATGCACTTAAATTAAAAAGTCATTTAGAAACCTTTATATTATTTTTAAGGACCTATCCAACGATACCCCACATGAAGAGGTGCGCGTAAAAATTTTTTTCATCCCTCAGTTTTATGTATGGTGTGATCCCCCTAATTATTTTATTCTTGTTCAAACCAATTTTAATCGTAATTATTTATGAGATGCTATTAGCTTGATTTTTGTCAGATTTTTTGATAACGTGGTTGGAAAATTAGGTTTATTCCGAACCTGACCCGAAAATCTTACAGGGGGGGACACATGTTAACGACTTTCGAAGCTTCTAGTTCACTAAATATGCACCTAAATAAAAAAGTCATTTAGAAACATTTATGTTATTTTCAATGACCTATCCAACGATACCCCACATGATAGGTTGCGCGAAAATACATAGTACCTACTCCGCCTCCGCTGTAGATAGAGCAACCGTCTTCTGCTTCCTAACTCTCTCTCTCTCTCTCCCATGAGATTGCAGCGCCCATATGCAGAAACACCATACCCGAGTACGACCTCCTGTCATAACATGAGTCATGACTCGCATCTGCGTAACCCTGCACTCTGCTCATTCCAGCTGTACTCTTGTACTGTAGTCCAAGGCTCTTAGTACCTTTCAAGTACCTTAGTACTCGTTTAGTCGCTGTCCAATGCTCCTCAGCATAACAGGTATTAAATTGACTAAGATAGTTAACTGCATGTGCAATATCCGGCCTCGTGCAAACAGATAGGTACATGAGTGAGCCAATTATGTTTTGGTATGGAATCGCCGGATCAGGTTTATATTCCGCCCCAGGCTTCTCTAGCTTTTGACCTGCGACTGATGGTGTCGATGCAACCCTGCAGTCTGCCATCCCGAAAACCTTCAATATTTTGTTGATATACTTCTGTTGGTCAACTTTGATTCCAGTACCATCCTGTGTAATGTGCATTCCCAAAATTTCCTCTGCCTTGCCGAGATCTTTCATCTCGAATTTTGTCATGAGTTCCTTTTTGACTTTACGCAGTTCGTCCGCGTCATTCCAAAATAAGAGCATGTCATCAACGTAGACCGCTAAAATGATGATCTTATTACCCTGAGATCTCATATATATGCACGGCTCGTTTTTACTTCGTCTAAACTTCAACTGTAACAACTCATTGTTTAGTTTGTGATTCCATGCTCGTGGGGCTTGTTTTAATCCGTAAAGCGACCGCTTAAGTAGACATACGTAGTCTTCTTTCCCCTTTTCATGGAAACCTTCGGGTTGTTTCATATAGACCTTTTCAGCCAAATCTCCATTTAGAAACGCGGTCTTTACGTCCATCTGGTCAATATTTAACCCTCTCTGTGCTGCTATTGCGAGGAGAACTCTCAAAGAACTATGCCTTACAACTGGGGAAAACGTCTCGTCATAGTCGATGCCCCATCTCTGGCTAAACTCTCTGGCAACAAGTCGAGCTTTGTACCTGCGTCTATTTCCCGCCTCTTCTTTGATTTTAAATATCCATTTAGAATCAACAACATTGCTCGCTTGTTCTGGTTTTACCAAGATCCAGGTGTTGTTCTTTATGATGTAAAATGTCCAAAAAAATACAATTCCCCCCCCCCCCCTTATCTCCGAAGTTTGCGGGGCAAAAAATCGGAAATAATTAGAGTTGATAGGAATTGACCCAAATATAGCACCAAAAATACTACGATGTTTCTTACTAGTACAGTTTTTTCAAAATCATCAAAATTCCTTCACAAACACAGTTATGCGGTCCGAATTTTTTCACTTTATACGTCCAAAAATGATACGGAACCCTCGGTGCGCGAGTACGACTCGCACTTGGCCGGTTTTTTTAAATCAACTGTGAGTGTGACTGTGATAGTTAGTAATTTTTTTTCTATGTAGGTTGGAAGGTACCTAGCTGTAAGATCTACCTATTACAACCTAGGTTGGTAGGTAGGTACTTAGAGATAGACACCTCAGATCCTATGATCTGAGATAGACACCATAGGTAGGTACCTACTTACATAAAAGGATCAAAGTCTAAAGAAGTTAGAAATTAAATATCAAAGTTTTAGCAGTAGGTATGGGCGCACTGGAGCGCTAGTTGTCGACTGTAAACTAAACAAAAGATTATGAGGTGCTCAATTGCTCATAGGCAGGTCGAGGGGCCGCGGCCTCAAAGTGTTTGAAAATTGTATTTATTTTAATGGGCAGAAAGGTTGATCGCGCGCATTCCGTCTGCACGGTGACGCCGGCGAGTCGCGTCGCACACCGTGTCCGTACCCACACGGAGGCTCCAGCCCACAGTGGGCCTCGGCCGGTACCCGCGCGCCACTATCTTGCCGCATTCCACCGATCCGAAGTCGCGGCGCGCCCCGCGCGTGCCTTCGCCTGTGCCTTCGCCGCCGACCCACGCGCCCGCTTTGCTTCAGTCAGTCGTACTAGCGCGCCCATGGACTTTGTGCGCCTCGACGTCAGCCGTCACGCCGTTCAGCTTACAAGATCGCGCAACATAGTGATGTGAAGTGCCAATGGATGCGGTTTACCAAGGATTATAGTGTTTTTACGTGCAGCTGCATAGGATTTGTCTATTCATGGTGAGTGAGGTGGACCCAGACGGCGCCACGGACAGCCGCAGTGGATGCGCGCGCTTTCACGATGCGGCCACTTTCATTTCATACGCATAGCTCGAATTCCGCGCGCCCGCGCCGACCGCGCCGCGGCCGGTGACCCTGCGCTCGCGCGCCCTTCCTCGACACCAACACCGCAGCAATATCTAGTGTGGCAAATGGTCAATGTAGTCCGTTCATAATATTTTAAAGTTTGACTTAAATCATCGGAGATTGTACAAGCCCCGTGCAGGAAGTTGGCTATAAAACTAATTTGCTTATTAGCATAGTAGGTCTTCGGTCAAACATCAGAAATAGGTAGGTATTGACAAAACTATAAAAAGAAAAGCAATATAACATGTACCTACAAACCTGCAAAACTAGTCCGAAAAAAACAAACGGGATAGGTAGGTAGGTATGTTCAGGTCATCACGTCACGTATCCTACCTTAAAAAGGTACTCATAAGTTCATAACTTCGTAGGTCATAATCATGACAAGGATCAATTTTAATATTTCTCTAATGACGTAGGTATACATACAGGGTGCCAGGTAATTCTACCTATTCCTTGAAAGGGGTTATACTAGAGCTCATTAGCAACAAATTCGGACCCGTAAACTTGCGGTCGAAACTGGATGGTTTCCGAGTTATTGCACTTTTTAAGGTTTTTTTTAAATTTTCCTCTTCTCGACCAAAACCTGCTAATTGTAAAAAAATCACTACACCCTGGGCACTCAATTGATACTTTTTTAATAGCTAATGAGCTAATGAATCTTTTGAAAAACAATCTGTCCCAAAAATACCCATAACTTTGGAAAAAAAGTTTTCTACAGATCATGTTATGTACATTTTTAAAAGCTACCACTACTTTCAAAGGATTATTGCTCAAAATAAATGCACTACACTTGGCGTACAAACTACAAAAAAAAGTTCCTTGTTTTCTAAGGTTTCTAAAATGGTATAATACTGGTGAACTTTCTCACAGGCTTGAATAAAAAATGCACCAATTCCAGAGTAGACAGTGTTTTGATTGCTCTTGGTAATACAGATTTTTAATTGCACGTTTGGTCTGATGCGGGTTTCCTTGTTACTGGTGCACGATGTAGATTGTAAGACTTACTGCGATGGATCCTGGTTGATTAGATCAGGAAAGATCTGTCTCTGGGAGCCATATTGCCGCTGTGCTGGTAGATAGTGAAAACACTCACTTTCTTCTGTTTAAACATAGTAGTCACTACTTAACTACAGTCTCTACTCTAGTCTCCTAAGCTACGTATTGGTTTCCCATCCTTTCACTAGCAGGGACTCTTGATGCCAAGAAATTTCTAAAGTTTACAAAGTTTTTGAACATACATAAAAAAAAAAAGTTGACGACGAATTGAGAACCTCCTCCTTTTTATGAAGTCGGTTAAAAAATATATAAGAATTATGGTTTTAGATTCGTGTTTTCCTTATAAAGCAATAAAAATGCCGTAGGTATCATAATGTATAAATTATTGTTGACTGAGTACCTACACACACTGCCACAGGACTGTGGCATCACGGATTCAAACACCATCCGAATAGGGTCGGACCTGATCACAAAGTCCGATACGTTCAGGTACCTTGGATCCGTGCTGCACGAGTCTGGCAACGTGGACGACGATGTCCAAGCACGTATCTAGGCGCGGCTTGGGCGAAGTGGCGCGAGGTAACAGGCGTTGTGTGCGACCGCAAAATGCCTCCGAAGCTCAAGGGGCAGATATATAAATGCATCATACGGCCTGTCCTCCTATACGGCGGCGAATGTTGGCCAGCACTAAGCATACACACCCAGGAGCTTCGCGTCACGGAGATGAAGATGCTGAGGTGGATGAGCGGCGTAACGGAATCCGATCGCATACGCGACTCATTTATCCGTGGTATTCTTTTGTCGAAAGCGGGACATAATAAAAAAACGTAAATAATCGGCAGTTATTCCAAGAACTCTGCACAAGATAGCTCCAGATTGAATTGAATGAGTAATATTCTGCTTTCATTTTTATGGAGCATTTATTTCCGTCAACCGACTATTTAAAATTTACTTGGAAATAAACGCGTTCAGGAAAGCAGTTTGAAGATGAGGGCCGCACCGTCGAGTTATCCTCGAAAAGCGGGACTGAGCCTGCCCCGCGCGGGACATTCAATTTTGGGTTAAAAAATCGGGACGTCCCGCCAAAATCGGAACGTCTGGCAACGCTGATACCTACCTACCTACCAACCTACCAAAATTTTTCGTACACAAGATACCACCGAAATCTAAATAATAGATACCTAGGTACCGATCCGTTTTTATGATGTAGGTAGGTACCTACGTAAAATGTACGTAAAATATACTAATAGGTTAGGTAGGTACCTACCTACTAATTGAAAAGGTACCTACGAGTTAGCGCATTATTCGTATTTTTACAAACGCCCTATAGTGCACAAACGCCCTTTAAATGGAGACTGGCGTTGCCAGACGTCCCGTATTTCCCGGGACGTCCGGTATTTTGGCATAGTTTAATTAAAATGTCCCGGCGGGACTAACTCTGTCCCGTAAATTGATCGATCTACGGTTGACAAGTAGGTACGTACTCAAGTAAACTATTTGTCCCTTTTTTTTGTTTCATGCATAATAGGTAGTATATACCTACTTAGGTATCTCACTTTCTTTCTGTTTGTCCTTCTTGTTGTTCTTTTTCTAATGAAAAAAAAGTCAATAATTAAGAAGCTTGTTTCATAAATAAGGTAAAAAATTGAAATCCCGTATTTTTTTACCCATTTAAGCATTTGTCCCATAAAGGCTGAAAAAAAATCTGGCAACCCTAATGGTGACGGTACTTAATATTTTTTGACTGACTGGTAGGTATAATAATGTAGCTGTAATACTTTGTGGTCTAACTCATCAAGTCATCACTGCTGCAGCTGTAGAGATTGATAAAGTCGATGATTCATTAACCCGCAATAAACGACTAACTACATCGCGACCGCATTCCTTTGATAGCAGAACGAGTAGGTACCTAAATAAAAGTAAATTGAACCAATGACAAAGCGTAGGTAGGTAGGTAGGTACCTACTTAATTTATGGCATGTTTTCTCGGCTCTTGGAAACACATGAAAACATGGTACCATTGCTCACAGTTCAATACAAGGTGTTGGATACACAAGGATAGGTATAGGACTATAAATAGGTCCTGTACTTATAGATGGGCAAAACACCCGGGTGTTTTGGTAAACACCCGATAAACACCCAAAAGAACATCGGCAGTTTTGGGCTTGATCTGATACAGTAATAAAAGCTTAACCAAATATAAAAATATATTTTAATTGTTCTTTGCCTAATTTATCTTAAGCCGGGTCTCTTGCGCCCTGTTTTCGTGTTCGACGAACATTGAACGAACGATAAAGTGAACGATAGAGTGAACGATAAACGATTTTGTTCGTTTATCGTTCACAAACATGTTTGCCGAGCCTAGCGGAAAACATCACCGCGTTCGCCTGCGGGGGAATGAATGGAATGAATGAATGACCTCACATTCTTCGGAACTCATTTTGAAATGGCATACCTAGGGTTGCCAACTTTTTTTGAGAAAAATAACTTATTTGGAAGAAAAAAAAGGATTTCTCGTATTTAAGTATGTTTTTATTAACATCAAAAAAAAAATGTGTTGGTACTTTTAGCACACGTAATATTTTTTATGTTGTCTTTGAAAGTATCAAGGCTAGTTTGACAACCGAAATTTATATTTAAATAAATAATTAATAACTCGTTTTTTATTTTTATGGACCATTTGTTTCTCTCTTGTCGCCATGTCAGATTCGATACCGAAAAAACTCTTTTAGTGAAAGCTGAAGTAGCGGGAACAGAGAGTAAATCAGAAAAATATTTTTTTTAAATTTGGTAAGATATCAGATGTATTTGCACATTCACATTTATTCACATTCACATTCACATTTATAATATTAGTAGGATTAGTAGGAAGTAGGATAGGATAGTTGGCAACCCTAGGCATACCTGTCATACATTGTTCGATGTTCTTGTTTAGCAAAACAAAAACATCGAACATCGCAGGAGACGCGTGAATGAATGATTTAAATTCGTGAACATGTTCGTAAAACAATGTTTTGTTCAAAATTTGGTGCAGGAGACACGCCTTTAGAGATTAAGAATTGGAATCAAAAATCGAAAAAAATAAAAAATAATATCATTATGCCATTGACATTTTGAAAAAACCAATAAATCAAAAACGAACAACATTGGCGCCTAAACCCAGCAGCGGAAGTCGCATGCGCCCTGCCGGGCTAACATGCGCGCCGCGACAAATTATGTCGACTGTTTTGTCTCGCTCTTACTCGTGCGAATACGAGACAAATGCACGATAAAAGCGTCGACAACATTTTGTCGCGGCGCGCATGTTAGGCGCTCTGGTGCGTGCCTCCACACAATATCGACAGCAATTAAAACCTTTGAATTGAGAACTCATTATTCGGGCTGTACTTCATTGGATCATTCACACCACTGTCACAAATACGAAGATATCTCTTTAACCCAATTACGTACAAAAACAAAAAAAAAAGAATTAAAATACCTACTCTTGCAATACTCAATCACACCAAACTAAGTTCATATCTGTACCGACTTACACAATCTGAAGCCCAGCATTCTATGGGCGTCTGCCAGTTTCCTTTGGGTGTTTAGCGGGTGTTGGTATAATGTATTTTAAAACAACCGGGTGTTTTGCCCATCTATGTACCTACCTACCTACCTACCTGTACTACTTATACAGGGTGGCAAGTTAGACAGTGGAAATATTTAAAGGGGTCATTGTACTCATCATTATGAACAACTTTTACTCACCAATCCTGAAATCGCGAAAAAAAAATCAGCTGTTCCATATTAAAATATAAAATAATGTAAAATAATAGGGAGTGCCTCCGCAGCCGGCGGCGGCTCCCAAAAATAACGCCGTTGGAAACCGGTGTAGCCTTGGAGTAGCAGTGATACCTGATGAAAATAATTGCAAAATGCAAACCACCGTAGCAGCAGATTAATGTTGCCGTGTTTTAAGTTGAATTATCTACCTTAGACTGACTTTTAAATTACAGTGTCAATGTAAAACAAAATACAACTTTTTTGGACTTACAAGGGGGAGGGAGGTGGTCGACGGAGCCCCGCCTGTCTGCAAGGCTAAAAGTAACCGTGTCGGGGTGCCCAAGTTCCCGAGCTCGCTTCGCTCGCTCTTGGACCCTAGTTAGGTTTGTTACTCAAATGAAACATGAAATGTTTTTTTAATTATGCCAAATTGCCAACCCCATTTCCCGCTTTTTTCCAATGTCAGTGCCGGCTGCCAATTTAGCAACCGGCGGCGGCTGCAAATTCAGGTCACGGCGGCGGTCGCGGAGTCACTTCCAAAATAATAATATTTATATTTAATAAACATTCTTTAATTTCTTTTTCTTTTCGGTGCATTATTTAGAACTATTCTGTGTGCCAAGCTGGTTTAGAGCTTCTTCTAAACCTGAGCGTGGGCACTTGGGCAGAGGTTAAATAGATACTTCTAAAACAATAACAAAAACAATTTTTTATACATAAATTCTAATTTAATTGTTGATTTCTCGGAATTCCCTTTTCACGCAGTAAAGCTAATATTACTATTGTAATCTAGAGATTATAAAGAACAAACTATGTTAGTTTCACTTATACACTTCAATTTGTGGGGGGCCTAATTCTCTAACAAAAAAAACTATCTCCTTTCTAAAATGGACTATGCTGTTCCCGCGAAATACCGAGTAAGATAAGCATTGTTCGTTTCCATCAATAGGCTCTAACAACTCTCCCATTGTAGGAATGATTAATTTATAAGGTGGATCCGTCAAGGATGTGCATGAAATTCAAAATAACTTGCGATTTTTGAAAATTTCAGCGCTGTTTTACGTTGTATGTTGATTCAAATTAGATTAGCGAGAAAGATTTAGTTACTAAATAATAATCATCAAAATTATCAAAATAGCCCTCGGAATGAACGATATTTACTTTCCTCAAATTTTATTTTAAGGGCTTTATTAATGATATTAATGATTATTATTTAGTAACTGTATACTGTCATTATTGTCGCAAATTGAATTTGGATCAACATACCTACCTACCTACAACGGTAACACTGTAATGTACACACATCAAAAGTGTCTAGGGATCAAGCATTTTTATGCGGATTTCTTGAGATTGAGATGTGGCTTTGTAATAAATTTATGATTTTATAAATTTATATGGATCCTTTTTGGTGCATTTCATAATTTGAATCAGGAACTCTCAATCAAATTCGAGTAAAAGATGAAAATAAGCTGTCAATATTTTCCCTATAAAAACATACAACGCATTGAAGACATTATTAGTGCTACTGTTTCCCTACTACTGATTAAAACCAACGTTATTATGGAGCGGCGACGTCATTTAAGCAGGGAAGAAATGCTCAGAGCCGTGGGAATGATAGAAGCTGGTTCCCGGCAACGTACTGTAGCTTTAGCTCTGAATACAAGTCAGAGTGTTATCAGTCGACTTTGGACACGTTACCGAAGCACTGGTACCGTGGCTGAGCGCCATGGAGGACGGTATCGCTGCACCACACGGAGACAAGACCGATACATTCAAATCTTAACTCGAAGAGCTCCAACAATAACCGCCATGATGTTAGCCGTGAGGCTTCATCACTCTTCAGGGAACTTAATTAGCGACCAAACAGTCAGAAACCGCTTGCATGAAGTGAACCTTCATTCCCGAAGACCGCTACGGGTACCACCTATAGCAATGCACAATCGTAGGATTCGATATCAATGGGCTCTTGAACACAGAAATTGGGCAGAAGAACAATGGCGTTTCGTGTGCTTTTCTGATGAGTCTCGTTTTGGTATGAGACCGGATACAAGACGTATACGACACTGGAGAACCCCTGGACGCCAACAGCGATTAAAATCCTGCCAGGAAGTCCATCCTTATAGTGGTGGAACCATCATGGTATGGGCGGGTATTTGGATCGGCGGAAGAACTGAGTTGATTTGGATCAGAGGCAACCTCAACGCTCAAATTTATGCTGAGACGATTGTATCAGACGTCATCGTTCCTCTACAAGTGCAAATCGGTCCCTTATTTCAGTTAATGCATGATAATGCACGACCGCACACCGCAAGAGTTGTAAGACAGACTCTCGCCGCAGCTAACATCAATGTCCTGCCCTGGCCTGCTCAGTCGCCAGACTTGAACCCGATTGAGCATGCATGGGATATGCTACAGAGAAGAGCTCTGCCGAATATGGAGGGTATCCAGTCGCAAGAAGACCTTTTTTTGTTGTTGCAACGAACATGGGCGGCCATTCCACAGCGTGATTTGGATGAACTCATTTTGAGTATGCCAAACCGATGTTCTTGTGTTGTTAGTGTTCGCGGTAGAAACACGGATTATTAATTGTTTAAGTTACCCAATAAAATTTTAAAGAAAACTGTTATTTCAGTCTTTTTTTCGAACTTTAATGTTAGTGGTTCAAATGTCAAAAATCCCTTTATTAGGAAAATGGCAAATTTCTTTATTAATGCAAAGGTGACTTGGTTTATCGTTACTGTGACAAACGAAAACACTTTATTTGATGAATCCTTAAAGAAAATTTTAATTAATATCAATCAGGAGAAAAGTTATTGCAAAAATATATGTTGATCCCTAGATACTTTTGATGTGTGTATCTTGTAGGTAGGTACTAGGATCTTGGTTTTTGCAAATGCCAGCCCCGGATCTTGAATTATTTCGAGGCGGGGCAAAAACAGAAAAATGCCGCCCCCGCCTGACAATACTGCCGTGCATTCCCTAAAACGCAGTAACAGGGTTTTTTGCGTTTTTGAGTTAAATATTAAGTTTTGACGAGCATTTATTAAGGAACACATTGGACTAACCCAGTTTTTGATTCGATGATTTAAATGGCCAAAAAACCAAATTTATGATAGCTGTAACCACGCAGTAACTCAATATACACAAATTAGAATGTAGTAAAGAAAGTCTTATGCTGCATATTAGTCTGCAAAATAGCGTATAAATCAATAGTTTTTGCAGTATAAAGTATTTTTACCGCATTTTAATCTGCATATGTGTACGTTTTGCGTGCAGTAACAGCTATGATTTTCCTTGATTAAAAAAAAATCCTTTTTATTTTTAATGTAATTAACTAAATTGTATGTTCTTTATCAAAATTCAATCTTTGTTAACACCATAGTCCTTTTGGTAACAAATAATCCACCATGAAAATGTATTATTATAAAAAAAACAGTGTCAAAAAGTTTTTTGCGTTTTTCTCGAAACCACATTTTTGCTCATACTGCGTTTTAGGGAATGCACGGCAGAATATTTTTCTTATCATAATTTTTTCATCATCATAATTTCAGCCATAACACGCCCATGATGCTGATGGACATAGGCCTCCCCCAAAAAACGACACAACGACCGGTCTAGTGCTGCTCTTTGTGATTACTACGCTTGGTAGACGAATACACTACTCAGTGTACTCGTCTACCAAGCTTGAATATGCCGCCCGGGGCACGGGCCCCGGCTAGCCCCCCCCCCCCCCTAGATCCGGGGCTGGCAAATGCAAAAACCACGTAACGTCAGGAAAAACAAAAATCAATATAGGTACGCGATATATAATCTGTGAAAACTTGTTTTATTCTAATGTATAAAATATGATATCTGATTTACGGTCGGTTGCAGAAAGATAATTAAATTTTAAAGGAGACATTAACCATACAATTTCTATCGTTAAAGTCTCCTTTAAAATTTAACGACCGCTTCTGCAACTCAGTGTTAATCTGATACCCCAAAACAACCAGTTAGTGTACCTTTTTTAGCCGTATGAAAAGAAAATCCATTCATGCCAGACCTGTCATCACTAGATAAGAGGTGGATCTCCTCACATTCTTTTCACGTGGCAGCCGTAGACTAAGTGACTAACACCAATAAAATACCTAAGTACGTCACTAGTCCCTGAGCTTAAGACCATAGACTTTTTATTACCCAACAGATAATGGGCGTCATTCTTCTGGCACACACTTTGATTTTTTGTTTCTATTTTGTTGCTGGCTCTGTAGGTCTGTATTATGGCAAAATGCTTCAGCAACAAATTCAAAGTGATCTCAAAGGCATTCCAAAATGTCTTTGAAGCTGGCAGAAGACTATTTCAAAGTATTTGCATTAAGAAACATGGCCGATTTTTTGTTTCTATTTCGTTGCTGGCTCTTTAAGCCTGTATTATCCTATTTATATATTATATTCCTTTATATCCTTTACATATTATATTCCTACTCTACTCGACAGTAAACTAATCTTTGACTCCCACATCACTACTATGACTAGTAAGGCATTTCGCATGTTAGGATTCGTACTGAGAGTTGGTAAGGATTTCAAGCATCAGTCAATTCTGTTACTTCTTTATAAGACCCTAGTAAGATCAATACTTTATGCTTCAGCAGGCTGGAACCCTCAGTATGAAGTTTATAATCAACAAATTCAAAGATTGCAAAATAAATTTATTAAACACATGAACTGGCGATTTAACCTTGCTGGTGAATATACGCATGGGCTACAAACGCTAGAGGAGCGTCGCGCGCGTCGGGCAGAACGGGATATAGTATTTTTATATAAAATTATTAGAGGCCAACTGGACTCCCCTTATCTTCTTACCAAAATAAGTTTTGGATGTCCACGTATGGGCACACGCAAGAGAACTCTCTTCCATGTTGGATTCTCACCTCAGATCGTAGAAACAAGGAGATGTACCAAGGCGCTATCGAGCTTGATGCCTGATCTTGAGCAAATTGCTCATATTAAAAACGTACGCGCTGGCGACGAACCGAACACGATCGATGGTATAAATACAGTGTTTTAGTTTAGTGCTAGTGTTGAGTGACGATTAACAGTGTTAGATTGAGGGTGTGCGGAATGTTTAATGCGTGGGAGATCATTTTATTCACAAGGAGCGCTTAATTATGCGCGTAATTGTGTCGAAAAATGTACTAAAAGTGGCATCAGTTGTTCCCGTACTAATTTGCTATGATGGCATATCTCTATATTTGATCTCTTCAAGTTTCTTGCAAATTATATTACTTATTGCATTGGTAAGTAACCTACCTACCTATTAGGCTATTAATTTATAAAACCTTCTACTGGATATTATGCTTAAATCATACGTCAGCGGAGACCAATCATACCTACGTATAAGTATCGGCAGGGATCTTGATCACAGATCGCGCATGTACATTTTCGGCCCAATAGGCACTAGACAGTTGACAATACGTAGGTAATAGAGAATGGTCCAATTAGATGACAAGCATCGACTGACGAACCAATCGCCTGCAGCCTCGGCGCCCCCGTCTTCATTCCGCCAAAGAGACCGAAAAATCAGCTAATGCGCAGGTGACGTTTGTGATCAAATCTGGTGCCGGGACTTAGGACTTAGGACCTACCTACATTCATCTTGCGTTGCCTGAATTGTCTTGTTAATGTTACCTAAAATAACTGAGAATTATTAAACAGCTAAGATTGACCGATTATTATTGGGCTTATACCTACACAAAACTGCGATGCGACGTCGCATCGCAAAAATCTACGAGCTCGCACAACGGCGTGTCGCAAGAACCTGGGAATCGATTCGCATGCGCGATGCGATTCTTGCGATGTTACGTTTTTAGGGTTCCGTACCAAAATGGTAAAAAAGGAACCCTATGGTGCGACTTCATCTGTTTGTCTGTCACACCTGCTTATTTCAGCAACTACTAATGCTATCGACTTGAAATTTGGAACAGTTATAAAAAATGCTTGTCCAACTTTATTGCAAATGAAAAAAATATTTTTATTTTCATTGCAAAAGGGGCCGGAGTGGGGGTCCAAAATTTCAAAGTGAGGTTACTGGGTCAAGTGACATATCATATGAAAGGGCATATATATCATATGAATATTGCCTGCACCAGTATTTTCGACATAATATGATGAAAAATGTCTAAAAAAATACCATTCCCCCCCCCTTATCTCCGAAGTTTGCGGAGTGAAAAATCTGAAATAATTAGAGTTGATAGGAATTGACCCAAATATTGCACCAAAAATAAAACGATGTTCCTAACTAGTACAGTTTTTTCAAAATCATCAAATTTTTTTCACAAACTTAGTTTTTCGGTCCGGAACCCTCGGTGCGCGAGTACGACTCGCACTTGGCCGTTTTTTTTTTGTTTTGGTCGAAGGGATGGTCACCCGAACCGCGGAAGGGAGACCCCTTGCCGCCGCTGAAATCACATCGCGTCGCAGTTTTCTGCGTTGCGAATTCGCATCGCGCCGATTTATAGTTTAGTGTACAAGCCCATTGATCGTCAATATGATTGACTTTTTTTTTTTTTTTGACTAGGGCATTTTCGCAATTGGTTCCGGGAACCTTTATTGCTTAACCGAGCATCGACGGGGCCAGACGGGCCTCTCGTCTGCAAAAATAACGTCGATGTAGAAAGAAACATTTTTATCATCTTTGATGTTATCTAAATATCCAGTGGAAGTCAAAAAACCCTAAAAATATTAGGGAAGCTTTGTAAACGCTACTTAGGGCTAAGTTCACCGACAAGATAACAGTCCGATAAATTGAAAACGGCCGTTTAACAAGACTTTTTGTATAGAAAAAGATATGATAAACAGCAGTTTTCAATTCAACGGACTGCTGTATCTTGTCGGTGAACTTGGCCCTTTAATCGTTTTCAAAGTTTATAGGAATAAAATTAGGTCCATTAAGCTGGCTAACCAAATTGCTAAGATAACTAAATGGAATCTAGACAGGCGCAATTCGCGATACCTACTACTTAGGTACCTACCTATGTTACAGCAACCATTTTGGTAGTCATCTTACAATATTTAGGTAATCTTCATATTTTCTGGTGAGACTGACTTATGTTAGTTGTATTAGCAGCTTATAACATAAACACTGCGAATATAATTCGATTATTATTATCAAGGTAAATAAAATAAATTATCTACCTACCTACTTACTTACCATAAATTAAATAAAAAGAACGGCAGGTGCTATTTTAAATACCTACCTACTTTTTGATTAGTAGATAGGTACCCATGGTCGGAACTCCAAAGAGATGATAGATGACTCCTGTTTGAGTCCGTCCAATATCGTCCTTACAAATTTTTGAGTGTCAAAATTGGTGGCGAGATGTCGAAAAGTGGAGGCAACGACGGCTTTAGGTATGCGAGGACGCAAGATGCGGCTGGCGTAGGGGGAGGGGCGCTCGGCATCTGAAGGTCGTCCGCATTCCTCGCGTCGCCGTCCGCTGCTACCGCGCTTACGTAGCGCCCCCCTCCTCCCCCTCCGAGCCCGCGCTCCATCCGCCGCCCGCAGCCGCCTGCGCCGACCGGTCTGCCCCCGCCCCGCTGCGCCTGACCGCCATCACAAACTATCGCGCATTTACTAAAACAAAAAACATGTTCTTATGGCTATCAAGACCTGAAGAGCCGAAGAGGTACCGGATGGGATGAAATTTATTCGCGTCTAGTTTTTTTACTTGATCTTGTGATTCCACATTCCTATAAATGTTTTATAATACGCAGACAGGCACCTAAGTATAATAGAGAACCTTTGATTATTTATTAGAGAACATAACATCGCGTGGTATTGATTCGCTCAGACGACCCTACCTAGGTTTACGCTATTTATGTAGGCAGCTCTATCATTAGCCTGTAAAATGTTATAACAATCGGGTTTTTCATTGGTCAATATTCAAACACAAATCTAACTTTTATTATGCGACTACATACCTACGCACGCACGGTATGAATAAATTGTACATAGGTAGGTAGGGTAGGTGCGTCGGTTTCCCGTCCAGCGTCCATAGGCGGACATTTCGAGGATGTGCTGCACAAATATTAAGAAAATAAGAGTTCTATCCTTCAGTTCCACTTGAAATACGGCTCTAGGAAGAAAAGGATAGCTGTTCCATTCTGACCTAGTAAAATTAGTTACGTAGTATTACCCAAATATGCACAAATCCTCGTTCAATTCACCGTTAGCACCGCCGGTGCACATGCGTTGGCAAAACTAGCGAAAAAATAGTGAGCACGTATTGCTTGCAAGGTAAGTATTTCTGGTTTTATTTATCTGTGACATGTTTTTTTTGTTTTAATTGCTAGTAATGCATTATTACAATGCATTTTGATAAGTCTTTTTCAATCATATTCAAAAACTTGTTAGATATTTAGTGTCCGCGAACTAGAATAGTAATTCTTTAAAAATGTTAGTTTACGGCCTGGTGGACGCAAATAGACATAAAAAATAATAACATCTTTAATTTTTTTTAGTATCTTATTAATATGGGTTAGGATCGAAATTCTTTTAAATATATTTCTTTTATATGCTGTTACATCGCTGGTAGTTTACGTCCGCCTAAATATAAATAAATCGTGTTTTTTCCGTTACAGATGATTTATTTCTGTTGCCGCTATGACAACAAATACTAAAAACAGAATAAATAAAAATATCTAAGGGGGGCTCCCATACAACAAACGTGATTTTTTTGCCGTTTTTTTCTCGATCTTAATAAAGATTATAATACTTATAATATGGTGTCTAATGTTGTATAGATAATGGTACGGAACACTTCGTGCGCAAATCCGACTCGCACTTGACCGTTTTTTGTATTTTTTTTTAAGTCTTTTTTACTGTGATTAAGAAATGTACAAAAATATAAAATAAGTTAATAAAATTAATGTAGATGTGATTAAAAACGAAAGACTGACTTAGATTTTGTTTTTATATTAAAAAGCAACGTAATTTACAGTGCTATGTTATTTTATTATCTTTTTAAAGGTAATTTACCATAATAAACCATGTGGTCGTAAACTAGATACAATGTGGCCGTAAACCAAAAAAATGTCCGTAAACTAGCATTTCACCATGTTTTGCGATTAAACACCTTTAAAATTAATTTACAGCTATGTATGTCATTTTTTTACTTCTTAATTCAATCTTCATAATATCTGGTATCCATACAAATACGTTCAATAAATTTTCTATGAATATTTCATACTAATATAATAACGTAAAGTTGGACACTCCGCTAATCGGCCGCTATCCAGCGCAATGACCCTACTACTCTATCTTGATTCTTGACTTACAGTACCAGTAGTACCTACTTAGTAATTCCTAGTTTCCTACGCAAAGTCTACTTCCCTTTTTCCTACGTTCATGATTTATTATTAGTTTTCAATAGCTCGAGTTGACATTACAAAATTTTTATAAGACTTTATAAACATCGCATTACACAATGGTTATTTAAATTATTTTAGTCTGGTCTTATTTTAGAATTTACGTCATCTCTGATTTCTAATTTATATCCAAACAGATCATAAAAAATAATATACCTACTTAAGTAGGTACATTATTCTAAAATCATGAGACAAAAAAATTAGGAGATCTACATGTCAAGCACGTGCGCATGCGTTCAATTTAAAAAAAACTATAATTCACAAGTAAACGCAACAATGTGCGACACAAAAACAGCAGGTAGCAAAGAGATCGTGTACGAAAAAAATAATGGAATGCACAGCTGGCGCGGATCCGACATTCCTACCACGTTCAGGCTAAAGGCCTTTTGTGAATAGGAAAGTAGGTATCTGCACAGAAAAGGACTAGAGTAGAGAGACATGAGTAGTAGAGCTACCTACCTACAAATAATATTTATACCCAGTGGCGGATTTGCAGTCTTGGCCGTCCTAGGCCGTGTAGAACCAGCCGCCCCTTTCTCAGCTTTCATCATTTAGCTAATAAAAATAGGTTATACAGGGTGATTCAATATAAGGGTTTTAACCCGTAAACACTGCATTGCTCTGTACACTAGTAGTTATTCTGGAAGGTCGCCATGGTCGTATCTCAACTTTAAGTAATTTTGTTTTTCTTTTACAAAGTACTAATAATATTTTAACTTTGCCATGTCGTAGCAACCCTAATCGATGGGCGGAGCCAATTATTAACAAAGATTGTACATATCTATAAGTAGGCACTGGCGCGTCCTTTGACCTTGTCGCGCGTCGCTCGAAAACACAAAGGTAGGTACCTACACCGTGTCTAATCGGCGCATATTATGAATAATATGCGCCGATTAGACACAATTTCACTCATGAGTGAAATTATCAGTAACTATTAAGTTTGTGGGTCTACCATTTTCCTTTTTTAATCCCGCGTAGCTTTACACACGTACGCGTACACTCATAGTTTTAGTAGGTAGGTAGGTACCTACATGAAAATATTTACTAAAGGAACAACAAACACAAAGGGTGGGTACCTACCTGAACACAGAACTCCACACAGAACTCGGTCAGAGTCACATAACTCTAATTTATTAGTCTTCACAAAAATTGGCGGGACGGGTGGGCATTCTCTTTGTGCTGGTTGGCTAATCAATGCGTAATACCACCATGGGTTGTACGATGAAAGGTCCCAGTGGAGTGAAAGCGATGCACCAAACCACTGAAGCAATCGTACCTACTACGGAATTCTTCTGTTGCGAAAACGCCGCCGCCTGTAGCATTGTCTTGCTGATGAAGATTATTTTCATTCGCAACTAGGTAGGTAAGTACCTACCTACCTACTATTCCGTCATGATTACTCATGATTCCTCGCTAAATTCACTGCAATCCAACGCGAAACTAGACGACATGACGACAAGCATCCGATTCGGAAGCATCAAACGAACTAACAAAATAAATACGTAATTATCTAACTAGCCTACAAATAAAAATGTACACAATTTTAGAGATCGTTATGATATTATGTGAATTCCAATAAATACTATTTTTAAAATAAAATAAGAAGTTCTTTTCATTGTGGATAAAACATACCCCTGACATACCTACACTGTGATGCCTACGGTAATTCTGTCGATATGATAAGGAGCGAGACAAAATTATGATATTGAGGTTGACTATTTGTAGCATTAATTACAAGTCTTACGGGTTTTTTTTTACCTATTTTCTGATTTTTTTGTGAACGAAAAAATATCGCTTATTACGAAACAATGCTAATTTCGGAATAATCAGATACAGTTTTCGAAAAGTTCATAAAGATTGCCCATCATCATTACACTAATCTTATGTAGGTACTTGACGCATGAATAAATTAAAAGTTAGAAGTTGTTTCGAAAAATGTTCGGTTTGTAAATCTTAGTTAAAAAAAAAACAATTGTACGGAACTTAGTAAATTAATTTTCGAGCCGGCGCGGCGGCGCGTCGGCGAAGCTCAAACAATTGTCGGTCCGTAACATTAGCAGAGGGGCGGCTTAGCAAAGGGTTTTTGTAAGTTGAAAGATTTTGAATCTTATTTTAATGATAAAATAACATTCAAAATAATTTCAGCTTAAAAAAATCTTTCAGATTTGTCATATCCAATAAGAAAGCCGGAAATAATTAGGGCGTGTAGTTAGTGTAGTAATACGTTCGACATTGGTTGCATTTTTACCAATCAGATGATTCCAACTGCAATCAATTCTGTTGAAAATGTATTTCACCAAAGAGTAATGAAACAGTTAGGTCGTTCGATTTGTATTATTTTATTTGTACTTTTAAGGGTGGATTTCTAATAAACAAAGGGAATTACATTACATAGCGAGCTAAAAGGTTTTTTTTAACTTGTATTTTTATAAAAACCTAGTTGTCTGGTTTTAACTAACAGTTTTATGCAAATGTATGTAGGTACATCTACTTTTGCTCTGCGTAGGTATGTCGCATACCGTACCGGTATTCAAGACCTAATTCGATCTTGAAATAAAAATACAACTTGCCTCTCTGATGCAAGAAAATGATAGGCTTTTTACCATTATGTGTTAAGTGTCCTATCTGTCGCATTTATCCCTATATCGATGAAGTTCAACAGAGGTCAAACAATTTCAGGGTTGACTCCATCAAAAATATGAAAAAAACTTTGACATGTCGAAAACATTAAAAAACATTAATAAACAGTGTTGGGGATCTCATACAATGATCAACAATACACAACAGAATATGGAATTCACGGCTGAACAGGGGTTATAAGATTCACGCTGTATATAGGGTCCTACCCTCAGATCATAGATGATCTGAGGTCCTACCCTTCATACTCGAAATATTTTAAGAGATACATCTGTAGGTGGTAAAGATGCCATACACACGAAAAAAAAATAGATCTGAGTATATTTTTTTTTAAATAAATTAGGTAATTTAAAATTATTTGACACACATTAAAAGTACTGGTTCCTTATTATTTTCAACATCCATTACGCTAGTTTTTACGTAACTTACTATTATTATTAGAAACTAGCGTAATGGACGTTGAAAAAACTATTTTTTATTTAATTTAATACAGATTTATCCTCATACAAGGTATAAAACGTGTTTTACATGTTACAATGCATCTACACCTAAGCGCAACAAAAACAGTAATTAAATCTTCGCAATCCAAATTCCATAAACAATCCTCTTGAACTATATTGAGTAAAGCTAGATCAAGCTCGACGACGATAAGCTCGACTGTATTTTGTTTTTCCACGATTGGCCGCCCTAGGCCCGGGCCTTGTGCCTTAGGGCAAATCCGCCACTGTTTATACCTACCTACTACAGGAGTTTACGAGTCTATTTAGTATATCCACAGGTAGTATCTCTGTCCTGTTGAGTATACCTAGGTATGAAGTGAGCAATAATTTACTCAAAAAATATTTGCTATAGGTACAGACCTACTTATATGATTCTAAATTAGGTAAGTATGATGATGATGACACTTATCGACTCGTCTTCATCATACCTATACATAACTATACCTACATATTTGTAGTTTTTATGACGCACAAAGAATTTGTGAAGATGTAAACACATTGAATTCCGGCATAACACGTCGGCATTAATCGGTATGACCCCCCTCCAAGTCTTCGGCTGCGGTATGACCTATGGTATGATAAAATGGTATTCGAGGCAGGGAGGAAACTTGGTGTGTACCTAAGGAACGGTCTCATATTGAAAAGTTGTTGTTCCTTAACAATATGCAAACTAACCACGAAGAAGTGGTTTAATTTAGCTGGCGTAGGCGAGCTTCTTAATACTTCCTTAGGTGGTCTTATATTACAGCGGTGAGCTCTCCCGTCATCAATGATGCCTAAATTACATGATCTTTGTTTCAGTGCGCGTAACAGTGGTCTCGAGATGCGACATGCGTGCTCTGTGTTCGGTTCGCGGGCCGTTGGGCGGAGACACGCGCGCGCTCGGCGCGGGCGCGCGGTTTCTGTCCCTACGCATGCCCGGCCAGCCCCAGCCACTCCACTTCGTCGTCGAAGCCAAAGCAAGGGTCAAAGAATTGAAATCTTTGGCCAATGCTCACGCACAACTACAAAGCATGACCGACACGGAACTCTTTGGATTAGCAATTTTGCAAAGTGAGTGTAATACTAATAGTAATAATTTTCCCCATAATATCTGTTACACATAATATCTGCTACTCGTACCTGACTCAAGTTCTAAACGTTTGCGGAGTGATTTCACAAAACAAAGTTATTATGTATTCATGGCGTCACACATTCCACCTCGTAAGCGTTCTGTCTAACTATACAAACAAACGCTGTTGGGTAATCAATGTTCTATATTGGTACAGTCATCACAATGTGACATTATGGAGACAATCCTATGTACAGCATAGGTACTCTCCAAGAACTGTGTATTAAATGATGAATATTATCTTTGAGTAAAATATATCATAGAGGTACCTAGATGAAGTCTTCATTTTCAAATTATAAACACTAACGATTACGTATTGTCTTTCCAGATGGAGAATACTTGTTTGTTGACTTAGAAAGCAAACTATCTAAATATGCGCCAAAGAGTTGGAGATCATCCCACACCCATGTAAGTCCTGAATAAATACTTACTAAGATAATACAGATTTACTATATCAACATTTTAAAAAGTATACCTCAAACATTGTTTTTCATTATCATCAAAGCAGTCAATTTTAGAATTATACTTTTATTTATTTCAGGGCTTGGACGCTAACGGAAAGCCGCTGCTTGAATTGCACCTGGTCGTGCAGTTCCACGTGGAGAGTCCACTACTTCTGCACGATGAAGTCGGCCGCCACCTTTACTTCCTACAACTGCGCCAAAATGTGCGTACGCGAGATGCTTTGCCCGCCGAAGTGATACTACTGCTTACCGGATTAGCATTACAAGCTGAATATGGAGATGCAGACACATACGAGGACAGGGACTACTTCAAAGTCGATGATTACGCACCTTCATCTCTCACCGGCGATTGGGTGGCAGCGGCCATGCGCGCTTGCCATCGAGAACATCGCGGCCTTACAAAAGCCGACGCTGAATCCAGATTCATTAGAGAAGTTTGCCTCCTCCCTGATACAATAAACTCGCATAGATACCGCCTAAAACAATCTAAATCAGAACCCGAGCCTGGAACAGTTTGGCTCCTGGTCACCGCTAAGGGCATTAAGATTTTACCTGATAATGGATTACTTTCAAATTTCATATGGAGCGCCATTGGCAAATTAAGCTTCGATAGAAAGAAATTTGAAATTAGAACCGAGAGCGGCAAAATGACATTGTTTTCATCAAGTGAAGAAAAATGTAAATATCTTTTCGCTCTTTGTAGAGAGACACATCAATTCTCAATGAAAATTGCACCACAGTTCAATGAAATCTTGAGAAAAGAAGAAGAGGAGCGCAAAATTTGCTTTGGTTACTCGAAATCGTTAAACATTCAATACAATCAAAATAAAAGTGAGCAAAGAATATCAGTGATATCTTCTACGAGTTCAAACACCACATCCGGGATTGTAAGTGATAGAGTTCAATCTGAAGATGAATTAGAAATCATGATAGATTCTCCCCCAGCACCGTCAACGGAAAGTTTGGCTTTCGCTCATTTGCTAGACAGTACAAATTCTTACTTTATACAGCATATGCCACACGATAATCAGCCACTCACTAAAACCTCGTCTTTACACCTACAAAAATCTAAAATCCGAGTGAAGAAAACTAAGGAAGACTGCGAGAATGTCAATAGAAATGAAATTACACCACCAGAACAACACTCTATGAATCAATTAGAAGAAACGACCTCTTTACCTGATCAAAGTATTAGCGAAACCTTAACAGACAGTCCAAGATCTAATAAATTAAAATGCACCGGATCACAATGTTCCTCATCTTGCAGTACAGTGATAATGGCAAGAGCTGGTCTCAGTACTCTTAGCAGAACATCTAACGCAAGCAGTTTAGAATTAGGATACAGTCATACTGCTCAGAATTCAATGATAAGTGACAACAGTACAGTAGGCATAGATGTAGAATATTCTCAAGATGCAGCGTCCGCTTTGTACGACGGTTTAGGTCAACCAGTTACTGTAGCGGCATCAAGTGAAACCAGCGGAGTCTACACTATGAGCAGTTCTGAACTTACTGCACGATCAAAAATGGACACCTTATCCGAAGCTAGTAGAACAGATTACGATGGCTCACATTACGATAGCTATAAGCCAACGAAAGAAAATGATCTTGCTGATTTCGATAGCGTTTCTTCAATACTGAAAAACAAATCAGAGAGAACTAGTCATGCAACAGGCACATTAAGATTACAGCCATCTCAACCTAGCTCGGATTGTGTCGATGGAGCCGCAAATTTTCAGAATCAAGAACAACATAATAAAGAAAATTTATTTAGAGAAAGAACAAATTCCAATGTCAGTGCAATTTCGTTCCACGGTGACGGGAGCGATCCAACAGATAACCAGCATAATTTACTTACTGCGAGTGAATTAAGTGACCTCATTGTGGGAAGAGGCGTGTATCCTAAGAGCCAGTCTGTGAGTGACACTTTGGATTCAGTGTCGGACTACGTAAGGTTGCCTCTTCCGTTTTCAGGTGACAGTTACCTTCAGGGTCACGAAGACACTGCCCCTTCAGATGATCACTATCCAAATAACTCTTTTTTCGATCGCCCACCAACGCCTCCTACTAGAATCGATAGTCGCAAATTGCTTAACTTGTCTCTACCAAATATATTTGACATAAATGGCGATACGCTAATCAGGCCGCCCTTTTCCGACAAGCCGCCGCCTCCATACGAATACAATCATCAAACTGTATCATCTTATGCTCCGCCTCCTGCCAAGGCACCACCGGCATATCCCGGCCCAACGGTGACAGCCAGATCTTTGAAACAATTGAATGACTGTAAAGAAGAAGTTGCAGCAAGAGTGGTAACATCAAAACCCATGATTACAATTCTGAAAGCAGAAGCGGGCGAAGTGAACGCATCTAGTGAAAGAACATTTGCTAGTCCCATGGTGTTAGAACACAAATTCCAAAAGTTTAAACGACAACAAGCATCAAGTCGCAGAGCCGAAAGGTCAAAGTTAGCTCAGGGGATAAGCAGTAACCTGTCACCGGCCAGAGAGATAGCGCATGGCGTTGACTCCAATGTGCTGGTGGCCATGATGAAGCTGGCGCCGGGCCCTCCGCCCGCGCCCCCCGCCCCGCGCCGCCCGCGCCAGCCGGCGCCGCCACCCGCCTCACGCCTGCCGCCGCCGCCGCCGCCACACAACCCCATGTTCCACCAGCAACTATACAGCGACGTCGACTACGTTTACTACCCCTTACAAGACCCGGCCGTTTCGCAGCAAAATTATCTCGACCACAAACTAACTGAGTCCCGCGTGTCGAACATGCACAAAAATGGTCTACAATATAGAAGTACGCCATATCTATCCACTTCCGTGTGTGCGTCGTCCATGTATGGATCGATCCAAAATCTCTCGGATTCTTATGTTCAGTTACCTGGAACGCGGACGAGCTGGTACTCGTTAACGAGCAGGACGTCGCTCAGCAACCATTCCATAAATCTCGAACGGCCACCTCTGTCCGCGCGTGTATCAGACGTTTCGCATTTTATGCGGACGAAATCGGATGAGAATGTGTTGAATGCTAAAGATCCACCGCCAGTTAAAATGAGACGAATGCCTCCGCCTCCCCCGCCACCTTACGAATACAAAAAGAAACTTCTCAATTACTCGAGAGAAGTCAAAATTCCGCAGACCTCAGCAAATGTGAACTGTGAAATAAGTGTGAACAAAGTGAAAGACTCCAATTGTGATTTAGACATAAAAACTCTTCGAGAGAAAAGTAAAAACCTTGATTTGCCACTAATCGCGGCATTGTGTAATGACCGTTCGTTATTAAAACAAACTAAAGCTTTTGGTGCTCCAAAGTTAAATAAACCAACAGGTAGTGACTGTGAAAGTGAACGGAAGTGTGTAAAGTCTGTTCCAAACACCACCGATAATATAGATCTTAAGAATAAACAAGAATATAATGCTAAGAGGGTAATGACAGGGTCCCAGAAAAAAATATTAATACGAAACCCTACAGATAAACTTCCAGCATTGCCGGTTACTGAAAGTCATCCAAGAGCAATGTCCAATACTTATGTCATGCATCCAACTGTAGCTAAAATTAAAAAGTCTCAACCCAGCTCATGACATTATGGTAATTTTTACCTACTGCTTGTGAATCCTTCCAGTGCTATGATCTTTCATCCACCGATACAAAGACTGAGCTTAACGCCACCAGAACTTAAGATAGGAACCACACTTGTAACCAATATTCAACTCGTATCTTATCATTTTAACATGAAATACAAATTCTTTTACGGTTTGAACGAATGTACAAATGTGGATCCGAATTTAGATTATATTATATACCTTAAAACATAATTAATATTTGAAGCCACCTACTGCAGAAAAATAATATTTCACATCTATTTATTACCTACCAAGAATGTAAACAAGTGTTATGCGCAGAAACATAAAGTAAGGCGCAATTAAAATTGGCCGTTAGCCCGCATTCAGGTATCTAGATAACATGAGTTCTATCTAGAAAACCTGAGTTCGGACACCCGACATTTACAACGAATCTGGTTTATTCCGAACCTGACCCGAAAATCCTAACCCGGTCGCGGGTTAGGTTAGGAACTTGAAAAAAAAAATAATATTTGTTCCAAACGTAACCCTCTTCCTAACCTGACTTACCCGACCCGACGTATCGTCCCTATCGTAACTCGAGTTGCGATAAAGATAGGTTCTTCCCTCTCCTCTTCCTTAGAATAAAAAAGTACTAGGAGAACAGAACCATGCAGAAGATGTCACGGAGCGCAAAATATTGAGATAGTGCATTTTTGGTGTGGGTTTTAGTAGTTTCGTCACAACTGTAGTTTCTGTGTCTTCTGCATGGTTCTGTTCTCCTAGTACTTTTACCATTCTACTCATAACTATCATTCTGCGCGTGACAATGCTGCTAGAAAACCACTCTTTACCTGATTGAAAATAAGACAGATGTGGGCCCAGTCAACCACTATCAATTTTTAAAAGGGGCTACTGACCTCGGTCCCAGTTATTAGAAGGGTTAGGGGTCATTTGGCCCACTATTGTACTGGGACCGGGGCCAGTAGCCTCTTTTAAAAATTGATAGTCGTTGACTGGGCCCACGTCTGTTTTGTTTTCAATCAGGCAAAGAGTGGTTTTGGTGGTCACGCGCAGAATGATAGTTATGAGTAGAATGGTAAAAGTACTAGGAGAACAGAAGTATGCAGAAGACACAGAAACTACAGTTGTGACGAAACTACTAAAACCCACACCAAAAATGCACTATCTCAATATTTAGCGCTCCGTGACATCTTCTGCATGGTTCTGTTCTCCTAGTACTTTTTTTATTTTAAGGAAGAGGAGAGGGGAAAACCTATCTTTATCGCAACTCGAGTTACGATAGGGACGATACGTCGGGTCGGGTAAGTCAGGTTAGGAAGAGGGTTACACACTGGAGGAGTGCCCAGCTTGGGCAGTGCAGCGCCGTGACCTCGTCGCGGCGGTCGGAGCTGCGGGTGGCCTCTCGCTGCCGGCCGTGGTTGAGGCCATGGTCGGCGGCGAGAGCGCTTGGAGCGCCGTCGCCTCCTTCTGCGAGGAGGTGATGGACGCCAAGGAGGCGGCGGAAAGGGAGAGGGAGGCGGTGTCCTCTCTCCCCATCCGCAGCAGACGCACCGGGCGCCGTAGGGCGGCCAACGATCTCCGGCCACCATAGGGTGCGGCCTGCGGGCGGCGGACTTGGGGCGTCCGTCGCCCGAACGGAAACAGGCCCGAGACGGTGGCGCGACGTGTTCCGCGCGCGCCTGTCCAGAGGAATTGCGGCCGTACATGACGGCCGCATAGGGTGACGGGGCCCGCCTTTCATTTGGCGGGCCAATACCTGCCGGGGGTGCGGACGAATGCGCAAGCGACTCCCGTGCCCCCGGCGTAAGGTACTTGGAGGAACACCGGGGTGGTTTTAGTCAGTAAGAGTCTGACAGACCCCTCCGCCCTCCCCAGGGCGGGGGACATCCATGAGGATTTCCACCTCGAAAAAAAAAAAAAAAAAAAAAAAAAAAAAAGGTTAGGAAGAGGGTTACGTTTGGAACTAATATTATAATTTTTTTCAAGTTCCTAACCTAACCCGCGACCGGGTTAGGATTTTCGGGTGAGGTTCGGAATAAACCACGAATCTGGGCCCCAAGTCTGCTAATGCAATTATCATAATCGTGTCAGAATGGTCTCTCAATGAAATCGTTTTGACCAATGACGAAAGAGATAGCCTTACTGTAAGCCAATGACCGCTTAGGTTTTCACCGTAATGGTGTCATTATGACACCATTCTTACACAATTGTAATAGCAGAATTAGGGCCCTGAAGAACAAATTTGCCTAAAAAGGTACTCGACATTGTTCATTTATATTTGTTCGTTATTTCGAATGCCACATCCGCATTCGGGTGAAAGACTCAGGCCATGTTGTTTCATCTTACAGTTACCTACGTATCTGTAACCGTCAAATATGGCGGCTTGTATGACAATTTCATACTGACTTAACGATTACGTACTGACTTACGAATACAGATGGTTTGAAGCAACCCGCCCTCAGTGTAATTGCGCCATTACTAAAATGTTTTTAGGGATACAATCCACAATCTGTAAATGAGGTTTACCTACCTACTATGTTTTTAAGTATTGTTATTCTATTTCACTATGATACCTCACGTGGCTTTTATTACAATAACGTAAGGTTTAGTGAAACCAATTTACGCATCATCGTTGAACGTAACATGTAGATTTATGGCTCTTTCAATTTAGACATTGGTGTCGGACTGCTGCCGTGCGGGGGACTGCGCCAGTGGCGTAGCGTGTCTTGTCGGGGCCCCGTATAAAAAATTTTTCGGAGGCCCTTATATGGAGGTAAAGATTTTTCACAAAAGAAAAAAAATATTGTGAGAAGTAATATTTATTTATCACATAATTTACCCATTTTACAAATAAAAATCGAATTTTAAATATTCACTCTCCTTGCCTTTTTATCGGCAAACTGATTTATTAAATCATTTCATTCATCCTTACACACTTTGGGGGCCCCCGTGGCCCGGGGGCCCCGTATAATTGATACGGCAAATACGGCGGTAGCTACGCCCCTGGACTGCGCACCCCGAATGTTTTTTCCATACATTTGACACGTCGCTCGAGAGCGTCATCCGATTGACGTGCGGGCGTTGCACGACAGCCGGACCACAGTATAAATATGTACCAGTACGGAAACTACGTACTAACGTTCGAAACGGCACACTCACACAAACACGCGGCAACCACTCGTCTTGACGCGGCACTCACGACTGACAGCACCGCGATGTCCGCTTACGCGACGTCCTGCGTGAGCGATCTAGACGCGAACGCGAAGCGGCGCGGCGCGGCGCGAAAACAACAAACATTCGAAACCTATTGAAGTGGCCTACGTGACCAAACGCACGTGGGGTGCGGTGCGGAGCGGCGCGAAATGAAGCGAACGCGATCACTTGGCTTGATATTTTCGCGCGAAGTGGACGCGTCGGCCATATTTTTTTAAGGCCGGAGGGCGCGGAGGGGACGGTTCGCGCGCACGTAGGACAGAGTAGCCGCATCGCTCCGCATCGCATTAAATTCGCATCGGATCGTTTCGCAATCGCGTTCGCGTTGAGTCGTCCACGTAGGACATGGCGTTAGAGGTCTCGTCGATTCGCGTGTTTGTGTGAGTGTGCCGTTTCGAACGTTAGTACGTAGTTTCCGTACTGGTGTACATATTTTTACTGTGGCCGGACGGCGCCCTCGACGTGTCAAATGTATGGAAAAAACATCCGGCGACACCCGCACGGCTACCGCACGACTATCGCATGGCAGCAATCCGACATCAACCGTCTAAATTGAAAGAGCCCTTACAATTTTTAACTGAAATATTTAAATCTCTATTGTCCTTATGGTTAGAAAGGGAGACTTTTGTACAGCGATAAGCTGAGGTATTTATTAACATTATTGGCCAAAAAAAAAAATGTTTGTTCCGTTTGTTTACCATAATCATACAAGACTAGTAGGTACCTATTTAATAATGTCAGAGTTAAAAAATTATGGCTATTTGTGTAAGCATCAGATTTTTGAATTTCGTATTGCTCAATAATAGGCAATTCAAGTACCTATTACGTAAGCAGAATTTTAACTCCCCCACCCACTTGTCAGCAAAAGTAAGCAAAGCAAAGAGGGGGTAAGAACCCCCTCCTATGCTTACGTAAACATTGCGTAAACAATTTTTTTTTTAATTCTGTTAAGTTTCTTTAATGTTTTTTGCAGAAAAATCTGAAAAAGTAAATAAATATTGCTGATGTAATCAGTAATCACCATCCAGACCACCTCGTCCTTCATGTCAAAAATAAGCAAAGCAAAGACCCTCTCACCCCCCTTTGGTGCTTACGTAATACTTAATGTAATAAAAATGGGTATGATTTAATCAGTTACGGTACCTAATAAATGCATTTTCAGTGATCTAATAAATCATGTTTGTTCCTAGAATAATAGATCTGTCACCTAAATTGAATCACCAAATAATATCAAAACGCTTACCTAAATATTAATTAAGAATTACTGGGAAATAATATAATAATCGGTATCAAAATAGAAGTGTCACTAAAATTTAATTACCAAACAGTGCAAAAATGTTTACCTAAAAATAATTTATAATCACTAGAAAATAATATTATTATAAATTATCGAATATTTCGAAATTTAAATCTACAGCAATAAGGAAGAAAGGTGGTCGACGAAGCCCCGCGTACCTATTTCTGTCTGCAAGGTTAAAAGTAACCTAACACGAACGGGGGCTTCGTTCGCTCGCTTTGCTCGCTCACTGAAGCCCCCGTCAACCCCTTGAACCTAACCTGTCCGTGTCGGGGTGCCCAATTTTTCTCAATCCAATTTTCTCAATCCAATCCAATCTCTATTAGGCATTTTTTCATAAAATTATGGAACTGATCTATTTATTAGGTGATACATCTATTTATTAGGTGACAGATCTATCATTTTGATGATAGAACGAATTTCCTGAGCACAGAACTTATATTTGGGGTACCTATAGAAAAAAGCGATCAAACTATTATTTAAGTTAAATATTATTTACATTAATTTGATGATTCATACTTAGAGACCGTATTGATTAAAATGATGACTAATATATTTCTTGGGAATAGATATATTAATTAGGGTATCGCAGATTGGTGACCAATCTAAACTTAGATGACATAAAATATAGTTCCCAATTAAAATTATACCTTAAATATTTGTAGACATCATTTATACTTATACCAAAGTAATTTGGCGGATTATATTTAGAAAATATCATCACTAACATATACAAAATTTGGTAGGCAACTGGAAATTACCCACTTAGCTAATATCTATGTTTTATCTAAATATTTCAAAAAAAGTAGTCTCCAGTACCTACTAAGCAATAAGCATTCCAGTATCCTATAATATGTAACTTAGACATCAAAAAAACATAATATAATCAAATATGTGATACAAAATGTGCCTTTCCAATAATTATTATCTACATATTATTTTCAAATGAAACTGAAGATAGAATTAGCAGTACATACTACAACGCGAGTTTCATTACCATAGGTACTATTAGGTACCCCCGCAAATATATTTTTGTATAAAATATACCTAACTCAATTCTAATTGACTATGAAATAGTGAATTATAAAAGAAACCTTATAATGAAATACTCGCTGTTCGATATAATAACCTGTTATAATTAAGTACCTATATCAAAAATCATTGCTTGTAATCATAGTAAATGAAAGTGTAATAATTTCAACAACTATTTATTTACTTTAATATCATAATGTGTACATAATTATACATATACTAAGTACATAACATTTGTTTTCAATATGTACAAATGTATATTAAATTTTTTGTAACTCTGACTTTTTTGTTTTTTTGTGTATTTACGTACTACCTCGATTTTTTTGACTTACAATTTCACATTATAATTTATAATAATTATGTATATCATGCACACACATGTAGGTATCTTTGGTAGAAAAGGAACCAACTTAGTATTTATTTTGAGTCACACCAACAAACTATTTTACAAAACAATAGAAAGTATAAAACATTTCGTTCTAGTAGGTGAACAACTTAATTAATAATATCTATGATCTAGGTATGTCTATAAAAAAACATAAAATAGTTATATTGTTCAAATTAATTACTTAGTATTAATACTGCTACAAAAATTAATTTATGTAAAGAGTTTAACATTCAGATCATTTCGGAAGCTCGAGATTCTGTTATACTATGATAAACATAGATATTTTTTAATACAATCATATTTTCATAGGTAAATTAATTATAAGTTAAGTTTACACTTAGGCACCTACTTAATTTGAAAAATGAAATTATAGTACTTAAGTATAACTATTATTATCATAATACGTTAAAATTCCAATAGTATAAGCCAGGTATATTGTTCAAAATATATTTTTATATTGATCAAAATTATTTTTCTAACTTTAAAATAATGGCAGAGTTTGGAGGAAACGTAATTTTATCGAAATATAATACTTGTCCGACTAGAGAAGTGTTGGTTCCAGCAAGCACAGTGCCGCCATAAAACATGGTAGATAAATCAGTTGTAATGGATTTATCTCCTAAATTCCCTACAAATACACAAGTGTTCCTACGAGGATACCAACGTTCTATAACGACTAGATTATCTTCAGTTTTACGGATCGCCATATTTTTTTGATTATTGCCTTCCTTGTAAATAGACCTTAAATATATTGTTGGCGTATCTAATCTGACTTTGGTAAAAATTTTAATGACATCTAAGAAATGGTAGCTGGGTTTCCTTACAGATTTGGAAATCCAGGGTAAAATAATGGTAGTATTCTTTTCATTCGAAAACGACATTGACAGTATATTGTTTACATCCTTATGCTCGTGAAAATCTCTTTCAATATCACCATTGTCACCTAATCCACCAAGTCCGATTTCATCTCCATAAAATATGCTAACAGTTCCAGGCAATGCTAATTCAAGAGCAGTCAGCACCAACGTGTTGTTGACATGTTTTGTAGATATCCTTTCGTTATGGATACTCCCAATATTCCAATGTACCCATGGATAGTGAGGTTTTGCCCACAATGTGCCTTTAATAACTTTATCAATGCGATTTTTCAAACCAGTAACACCTTCATTTAAATCAAGATGGATATCAATAAGATCAATTCTGGACAACAATACATTTAGAGCATTACCTTTAGCTTTTTCATAAGCACTTTCACTGGCTATAAATATTTTGTCACTACCCATAATTTGTTTCCATAACTGCAAAGTTCTACCAAAACTCATATCATCTACAATTTTTTCTAAATCCTTCAAGTAAAAGCCATCAACCTTTTCGCTAGTCCAAAATTTAATAGCTGCATATGTGGGATCAACTGATTTGGTTATAGTTTCATTTGAAATTAACACAGCTTGAGTATAATTCGCTAATGAATCAGATTCTGTCAAAGAAACAACTGGTAGATCAAGTATTAAAGACATATTACGATTGTGAACTTCATTAATCAAGTCTCTAAAATCTTTGAGAACGCCAATACTTCTATCTATTTCTATTGGAGAAGTTATGTTAAAGTATTGTTCTGGATACTTTTGGGCTTGATAAATATAATTAAGCCTAATAGCAGATGCTCCTAATTCTTGAATGTAGTCTAATTTTTTAAGAAGGCCTTTTATATCACCTGTACCATCATGATTAGAATCCTTAAAACTTGCTGGGAATACTTCATAAAATACCTTTCCTTGATACCATGGCAGCTCAGGGTTGCAATCTTTTGGTATAGTCACAACCATACCTATGATGGCTCCCAGGCAAGCAATGAGACCAGAAAGAACAATCCAAAGAAGTACTTTCCTGATGACACTCCAGTTCCAATTGACAAAGTTTGGTAACTTTCCGCTGACATTGTGATTTCCATTGAGCTTGCAGTCTTCAGTCTGAAACAGAGACATAATTACTAATATTTTTAATCGACTGATACATACGATACTGATCTTTTTTGTGTTTATTATAAGTAAAGTAAAAATAACACATCCTGTGTTATTATACCATCCGATAGTGTCACTGCTCACTACTATTAAAGTCACTACTATAAGGACCAAATTCTGGGAAGTAATGACATACGGCAAACTAAAGGAAAGCGTTGATTTTTAACAAAATACTATTTTATTTTTCTAACATTAGAGCCTCGTATTCGTGGTAAACATTTGTTTAGCAACAGTTGATCAACTTTGTTATTGTTAATGAACGGCGATTTCGGATTTGGCCATCCACACCCACTTGAAAAATTCAAATTTAATTCATTCGATATACAGGTATATCGTAGATAATCTTGAATCCCGAGCGGTATTTAACTTTTTCGAGCGGAAAATGTATGGGCAATCGTGCGATCGCGGGTGGTCAGTGGCAACTTAGCAACACGTGACGTCACTGACGAAATCGCGCGAAGGCCGCCCGTTTTAAAAAAGCTGTTAAAAACATGTAAGTACATAATATTAACTTTGTAATTTCTGAATGTATTTTTCATCATTCAAAAGGCAAAAAAAATAATTTCCACTACACATGGTAACAGTACTTGAAAGTCTAAAGCCGTGTCTCCTGCGCCCTGTTTTCGTGTTCGACGAACATCGAACAGTGAACAGTGAACGAGAAAGGGGCGTGGTCTACGTGTTTTGACGAATTAAAACACTCGAAACAATACAAACACGTAGACCATCGTTCACTGTTCGATGCATAGACTAATATGTATATAGGAAATAGACTGCTAACTCGGCGTTTTTTTTGGTACCGTTAAAGTGGCTCCATCTAGTTCTCAACAGACAAATGATTTCAATGGTACAACATACCTAGCTATAACTATATAGGTATAGCTAGGTATAACATACCTCTATATAGGTATAGGTATTTCAAGTTTTTAATTTCACAGGTATTTCAAGTTTTAGGTAGGTATTTCAAGTTTTTAAGTCACAACAACACAACACAAAACACTTTGGAGTCTTATCTCAAGCAAAATTGGAGTCTTATCTCAAACAAAACTGGAGTTTTATTTCAAACAAAACTGGAGTCATATATCTCACCAACACACTGTGTATATTTATAGAAACTTGACACTAACTCGGACGAACTATTGCTCTTCTCAACGAGATTATGAAGCACTTTCAAATTACACACTTTAAGCAAATTCTACTTGTTCAAAACAGATAAAAACAAGTAAAGTTCGCAGATTTCCAGTGAGTGAAAAATTCAAAACAATATGGTACTTTACTAGGGATGCGATCTGAAATCGATTTTTGGAGCCATGACGATCGATTTTTTAAATCGATATGTAGTTTTGAATCGATTCAGTGAATCGATTTTTCACCCTTGAAAATCGACGTTCGATTTTATTATTTTTTTTAACCATAAAACTATTTACAATTAATTGAATGTACTCGTATTATAAAAGTGCTGCCGGTTAAAGAATGAATTATTCAAAAACTCGCGAGATGGCTGTATGTTTAGATTCCTTCGCGTCTCTTGAATAAAAAAAGTTACGTTTGTAGTCTTTGACTTAGTCTTTGACTATTAACTTTGTAAAACTTCTAAATGTAGAAAATAAATGTCTTGTTTTATACTTTATCTGTTAGTTTGATATGGTAATAAAAATATTTTTTATTATCGAATTACCTGATTTTACTGATAAGAGATCGTTAAATTATAATATGTATCTTGTTTTTAATAAAATAGATTTATATCACATTATAAACGAAAATTTGAAAAAAAGATCGATTTTTCGGAAATCGATCTTATAGACCTCGATTTTTTTGTGAATCGATTCATTAGGTCACGTTTCGAATCGATTTAAAAATCGAACTTTTTCGAAAGAATCGCCATCCCTATATGGTACTTAAGACCGGCGCGCGCATCACAATCAATGTTGCTAGTGAAAATTGAACTAACGTACCAAGCCAAAAAATGGCAAAATTGTTTTCTTTATAAAAATATTCATATAGCATATAAACTTATAAAAACTGAGTTTTAAACCTAAAATAAACTGAAACAATAATTTAATGATAGCGCAAGCTTCAGTTTTTGTATATAAACAGTAGTTTATTATTCTACTACCCTACCATATTCATTTTAATATGGCAGCACTGATCAAATTTATTTATCTGAAGCAAAAAGACTTGATTCCAAAGTCATGTCTTTTAAAAAAGCATTGTTCATAGTAATAATTTAGAATAGCGCCATCTCGTACACAACCGACAAACGTTTTTTTTTAGAAGACCACTACATTTGTTCTAAGATAGCATACCATGGTTCGATGTTCGTCGAACACGAAAACAGGGCGCAGGAGACACGGTTTAAGATTTGATTAAGCTCATTTGATTCATTTCATTCATTGGTCTATCTAGGAACAAATTGGTCTACCTAGCAACAAATTGATAGATAGAAATCTAGCAACAATTTGATCTATCTAGCAACAATTTGATCTATCTAGCACCAATTTGATCTATCTAGAAAGAAATTGATCTACCTAGCAACAAATTGATCCATCTTGCAACAAATTAGTCTGTCTAGCAGCATTGGGTGATATAAAAAGATAAAGACCGGCCAAGTGCGAGTCGTACTCGCGCACCGAGGGTTCCGTATCATTTTTGGACGTGAAAATAACCGAACCGCATACTTAAGTTTGTTTGTGAAGGAATTTCGATGATTTTGAAAAGACCGGATTTATCAATGTTATGAAATGTTACGGGCAACTCCCGTAACATTTCTTATACATATTGGATGGACGAAACAAAAATGGAAAATATAACTTTTTCTTAATTTTAGCATTGCTTTACCCCTCGTAACTTTTAAACGAAAGTTCCGATTCAAATAATTTAAAGTGTTATTTACATGTACATTATCAACTTTAATAATTATCAACCCATTTAAATGGATAAGGATTAATATTATGATAGCAGCAATTTCACCACTATTTGATTCCACCCGTGTTTAGATTGAACAAAAAGCAGTCATTGTGACATAACCATAATAGTTAGACATATAACCTCGCGGACTTTTTTATAGGTAGGTAATAATGAGTACTTTAATTATGTAGTACATAATTTTTATGTATCATCAATAGTTTTCTCAGCGCACGCCAAATAATGAATTTTATAGGCAAAATTTTGCTACCTTGGGTTACATTATTGCAATTTTCTTAAGGATCTCTAATTTTTTTGAAAATATAATATAGCCTATATCACCCAGGGATAGTGTAGCTTTCCAACAGTAAACGAATTTTTCAAATCGGTTCAGTAGTTTCGGAGCCTATTCAATGCAAACAAACAAACAATCAAATCTTTCCTCTTTATAATATTAGTTTAGATTTTCGCTTCACAAACTTTAGAGATAAGGGGGGGGGAATGGTATTTTTTCTGACATCTTTCATCATAAATGTCGAAAACTGTGATACATAAAATAAAATGAAAATATATTTTGAAATATGCAGATCAAGCCCTTTCATATGATATGTCACTTGTAGTACCCCACTTTGAAATTTCGGACCCCCACTCAGGCCCCTTTTGCAATGAAAATAAAAATATTTTTTTACTTTTTTCATTTGCAATAAAATTGAGCAAGCATTCTTTATAACTGTTTCGAACTTCAAGCCGATCGCGATAGCATTAGTAGTTGCTGAAATAAGCAGCCGTGACAGACAGACAGACAAAGTCACACCATAAGGGTTCCTTTTTTACCATTTTGGTACGGAACCCTAAAAATGGTATAAGGAAAAGCCTTGTCTTTTATAGCTAATAATATCAAAAACATATCAGATTTATTAAATAACTAGTTGTTCCCCGCGGTTTCACCCTGTTGCTCAGCTCCTAAGGGTCATAGCGTAATGTTAAATAGCTTATACTATTTCCTTTTTTTGAATCTAACTGGTAGTTCCAGAGATAAGCATGTTCAAAAAAACTTATCAGCTTTATAATATTAGTATAGATATTGAAACATTAATTACATACTTGTCCCATAATGAGATCACCATTCTTGCTAAGAGTTTGATAATCTAGCATGCTGATGTTATTGATAAGCTGAGCACTGACTGGATCTTGTACAACAGAGCTAGAGTCTCCAGATGAACTGGAATCTCCTGCTGATGCATCTGAAATAACAACAGTACCTAATTTTGTTTTTTTATATACATTTTTTTATAAATTGAAAGCAAAAGTTGTAAGTTAAAAGTTTTCTTTTTTTTTATTGAACTCTGAAACTCTAAAAGCCACATTTGGAAATTAAATATTATTATAATTAGATTTACTTACACATGCAATAAAATGATGCAATTTACTCTTTAACATTTTCCTCTTTACATTTTAATAATGATTAAATTTTATAATAATGATTAAACATTATCTAAAATAGCTCATTTTTCAATTGCCATCTCTTTTCATTGGCATAGAAACAACAAGGATAGTTGTTTATTTAATCACTAGTAAGTATTTGGGGATATTTGCTTATTCAGCAAGTAGATAGATACCTACCCATTCAATATTTTTTTATGGAACATGAGATCAAAAAAATCTGTTGATAAACTACAAACAACATGCATAAAGATGTATTGTTCTCACCTGTCTGTATATTGACCATATTAGGATCATCATTTAAAGTTAAAAACGGACGGTCAGGGTCACTCATTTCTTCTGATAGAGGATGTTTGAAATCGAGTGGTGTGGGACTAGGTGTTGTCGGTAGTAACAGGCACGTTGACGACTTAACACCGCGTAAATAATCCAAGGTTTCTAAATCATTGCCGCCAGAGTTGTTACTATTCTCCGGCGATTCATTCATGTTGGCGGATTTAATATAGAATTTATTAGCACATTAATTGATACACAAACATACGTCATTTAATACTTGTCGTAGACAAGAATGGACTTACTGCATGCTAAATCAATCTAATTATTTTTCAATCTCAATCACACGCAAAAATCTATTTCAGGATCTCATCGCGCGACTTGCAATGATCTTTTTCAGTTTCATAGCAAACAGCAATCTCCCTCCCTCTGTCCCTCAATCCTCAAATTCCTCAATATCAATCAGTGTTGCCAACTCCAAAAAAATAAAGTCGGTAGACTCAATGTCGAAAGTCGCTAGAAACTCGCTAAAATTGATTCTACTAGGGGTGGATCCAGGACTTCGTTTTGGAAGGCACAGTGGCGGTCTGAGAGGGGGGGGAAGGGTGCCTTTATCATTAAGATTTTTTGCTCATACTATTATTTTTGCACTCCAAAATGGAACAATACGGCTTATAAACGAAAAGGAAAAATGGTCACGAGATTAGCAACTCGACGCGATGTTATGACACGACTAGAATACTGGGATAGGAATGTAAAAATATATATATATTTTTTAAATTAACTCTAAAAATATCCTTTCTCCAAAAGTCGTCAGTTAAGTCGCTATATAATTTTTATCGTCAAACCATTTTTTTTGTCGCTAAGACTTATGCAAAAGTCGTCATTTTTAGCGACAAAGTCACTAAATTGGCAACACTGATATCAATTTAGCTTTTTTGACAGTTTCACAGTTGACAACTTGACAATGAAAGTTGATGAGTTGACGCACTTGACACCAACTTGACACGGAGTCCATTGAGAATAGATAAAATGGAGGAACCTTGGAGGAAGAATGAGGAAGAATTAACTGTAGGTAGTCTAACCCTCTGAATATTTGTCACACTGGATGCGTTCTGCGGCCTGCGGTCAGGTCAAAGCGAACGCAGCCCGCATCATGTATGAACAACATTGTCGGTATCAATATATTTTGTATAGAATGCGATCTGACCGTGCGAGCACCTGCACAACCTAATAACGCATGTTGGCTAGGCTTGCGCCTTGCAGAATAAATATCGATATATCGATATTTTTTGTTCGATATATCGATAATTTTTAGCGATATTTATTATTTCGATACATCGATATATCGATATAAAATATCAAGTATCGAAAACGTATCAAAAACGATATATTTTCAGTAGCAAGACCATAGTCGCCATTGATTAAAATGTCACAGTTTTTAGATTTAAGTAATAAAGTAATGTCAGGGACACTAAAAGTTGTGAACGAGAATAGGTGCTGAAAGAACACTTCCAACATCGTTAAAAACACAGATCATAGAAACAAGGAGTTATGCCATCATAGCAAATTAGTACGGGAACAACTGTTCCCACTTTTAGTACATTTTTCGACACGATTACAAACGCTTCTTGTTAATAAAAAGATCTCCCACACATTAATTCCGCACACCCTCAATCTAACACTATTAATCGTCACTCAACACTAGCATTAAATTTAAATTCGGTTCGTCGCCAGCGTGTACTTTTGTACTACGCTCAAAATGACCAAACTAAAGTAAGTATCAAACTCAATAGCGCCTTGGCACATCTCCCTTGTTTCTACGATCTAAGGTTAAAAACGTTGCAACTTAATGAAATTCAGCGCCGAAAGGAATTCTTAGTGAAACGCACACTACTTTTTAACCGACTTCCAAAAAGGAGGAGGTTCTGCATTCGGTTGGTTGATGTTGGTTGATGACATCATGACGATAATAAAAAAGTCATATTATGTAGGTACACGAATTCCTGGACGCAATCGATCTCGATATTATACATGCATAACATCACGCTAGTATTTTCCGCAAGGTTAGGCAGAGGTGTATTAAGTACACACAGATTTTTTTATGTTCATGTCTTATTTGATAGAAGGTTAGGGAAAGAGCCTATTGCTGAAAAAACATTGTTTTCGATTACTGAAACGAACTTATCCACGAATATCTTAGAAGTACCTATTAAATTCGTGAAAAAAAGTTCATACAAAATGTGTGTCAAAGGCAGTATATTATTAAAGTGATTTTATGGTACTTTTATATACGTAAGGTATAATTATAAAAAAAAAAACATGACATGTTACACTACACTAAAAAGTTAAAAATAAGTCGCTTCCCGCTTTCTGTCCCTGTAGGTATCATACGAATTTTGATGCGGTTTTTTTTTAATAGATAAAGTGATTCAAGAGGTAGGTTTATATGTATAATACATCCCGAAAATCGCGGGCAAAGCCGCTGGCGGAAGCCATAATAATTGTTACGTTTTACATAATACATAAGTACCTCAATATTTATATAATAATAATAATAAACTCATTTATTTCAGATAATTACATCCATATTACAGGTAGGTTGGTATAATGTTCACAGGCGATTGTTAGTATGTTAGTAACAATAAAAAAAAATCTATGTACCTACTATATGTTAGTTTTGTTAGTATGATTATCCGATGCCTATAGCCACTCTCATCCACCGATTTTGGAATGCGCAGTCGAATCGGACAGCAATTGCGTTAAGGATGCTGTTGCTGCTACTTCGTAGATGGTGCAGTAGGGATGTTGCCTTCTTGCGCATGATGGCCTGAAAATCATCCGTACGTGTCTCCGCAAACATCCCAGATGCGCTGCATCGCCATGGCAGGCGCAACAACATCCTAAACGCATTGTTGTACTGGGTGCGTAGGGCTCTATAGGCTAGCTGAGTATACCTCACCCACAAGCCGCTCGAGTCGAAGGACTGGCAATATGCCGTAAAAAGCGTGACCTTCACTTCTCTCGTACATCGAGCGAACCTGCGGGCGAGCATATTTGCTCTTGCCGCCAAAGCCCTACGCTTCCTTTCTATATCGGCATCGTCCTTGAGGTCACTGGTAACTATAATATGACCTAGGTACCTAAACTGTTCAGGAGGCACATGGGTTTTTTTTTTTTGAGGATGGGAAAACATCAAATGACCCCTCTCGCTCTGGGTGGAGCGGAAGGGAGTGTCAGACTCTTACTTACTAAAATCCACCCGTGTTACTTCCTGAGCCCTTTATGTTCCGGGTCAGCGGTATCCCTTTCGGACAATCCCGCTTTCCCGGCAGGCTTGGGCCCCCTCTTTGATGCTGACATCTCTTTGAGGCGCGCGTGGAACACGTACGCGCCGTCCGGCACGGGCCTGGTCCTGATCGGACGGTGAGCTACCCATTACTCACCGCCCGCAGGCCCGCGCCTACGGTGGCCGGGAGTCGTCACGCGGCTCCCGACGCCCGGAGCGTCTACCGCGGCGGCTTGGACGGGAGACTCTCTCCCTCTCCCGTCCCGCCACCTCCTTCGCTAGCATGACTGCTTCGCAGAAGGAGGCGACTGCCTCCCACTCCCCCTCGCCCCGGACCATGGCTTGAACCAGGGCCGGGCGCGAGAGGTCGCCGCCGCTGCCGATCGCTTCTACGAGGACACAGGCGGTGCTCCACCCATGCAGGACAGGCCCCCACCGTGTGAGGAGGCACATGGGTAGGCTGGTATTTGCCTGCTCTGAATATAAGTAATTTGCTCTTTAAAGAGTTACATTTTAACCCATGCGCCTCCGCATATGCCTCACAACTAGAGAGCACTCTCAACCCTCTAATTTATGTGTCTATAATTTTCATTTCAAAAGGCTCCTATTTTAAAGTACCTATTTCTAGGCTATTATTTTTATGCTTTATTTCTTATGCTATGTCATACTGTATAATCTATGGCAATGTCTATAGATCCTGTCTATGAAATAGATAGATTGTACTGGCCATGATCGATAAATGATTGAAGAGATCGATTACACAGATTACGGATCGATTCAAATCGGGCTAGTGCTGCCATTTTAGCGCTTTCGGCACTAGATCTAGCGCTTTTTTGACATATTTGTAGCCGAATTTGAGAATTCAGTGCCTAGCGCTAAATTTAGTGCTTTTTAGGGTCCGGCCACGTCCGACCCAAGGAATGTATTACTCTCTTCAAACCGAGAAAATCGGTACGTAAGTAGGTAAATAATAAGATATATAGCATGACATTCATTGGTGTTCAACTAGGAACATCCCTAAATATACCTAATGGTTGAGTAAACATCAACTATTAGGTATATTTAGGGATGTTCCTAGTTTATAAACTTTTTATCTCGCGTTGATAATTGACTGTTTCTTTTACAAGTCATAAAATTGTTGAATTTTGTGCTTTTTGCAGTTTTAGTGCTCAAATAATTTTTCTATCTGCCTGTACTGGTATACCTAATTCCATTTTTGATAAGTTTTTTTTTTCTTTTACATGTCATAAGTTTAGCGCTGAATCTAGCGCTTTTTTGACTCATGAACTTGGAGGAAGAATATTTATACTGGAGTTAGTCTAACTGTGTCTGTATACTGTGTGAAGTCTGCAATTTCTCGTTGGCAGTGATACAGTGACGTCACTGTAAAGTACACCGCGCATTGGCGCAATGTTTTGATCTGTTCCCACAGACAAACTGTGAAAACAGTTTTGTAGGGCTTTGTTTAGTTATATGAATATTGTGAAACGTTGATAAATAAAGATACAAAAATACATACAGTGACGTCACTGAAGCGGTCAACCAGTCAACCAGTCAACTCTTCCCTAGTCACGCACATTAATACAAATCCAGAACGCACACAAACAAAAAACGGCCAGGGGGGTGATTCTCGCGGGTTCGATATTGATATCGAATTCGATATATATTGCAACAACTGTCAAAATCCCTACCATTTTGACATTTGTTGCGATATATATCGAATTCGATATCAATATATCACCTGCGAGAATCACCCCCCAGCGGCTTTAGTCCTTAGGCTCAGTCTATAGTATTCTATGTCTATGCTCGTGAAATTCTGAGCATCTAGCAATTTTTTAAACAGATTAGCGCTCAATTCACTTTTCCATCTGGCAGCACTGAATCGGGCATCCCTAGCAAATCTTCGAACTTTGACATTTTGAGCACTTTTTGGCACTTCCTGCATCCCTATGCAGGAAGTGCCAAAAAGTATCGATTTAATATCGTATCGATATTAAAAAAATATATTTATATCGGTTTCGATATATCGAAAAAAAAGTCGATATATCGGTTAAAATTTTCAAAAAATATTTGTACTTTACGAAATTTTATTGTTTGTTTTTACAAGTTTATTTCAATGTATCTGCGAGTATTATTACTATTCATAAAAGTAGTGTGCGTTTCACTAAGAATTCCTTTCGGCGCTGAATTTCATTAAGTTACAACGTTTTTAACGATGTTTAGAAGTGTTCTTTCAGCACCTATTCTCGTTCATAACTTTTAACCACATTTCTTGTTCGGATTTGCACCTTGTTGAATTTCTCCTCTGCTGGGGATGCAGGTGATCGATAAGGAGTGAGCATGTTAGCTGAACAGGCATAGCCACCATCACTAACAAGAATTCCATTTAATTCTCCAGTCACTAGTCTCGAGTGAACTCTTGAATTGCGGAATATCCTGCTGTCGTGAGCGCTTCCAGGCCATCGGGCTCCCAAATCTAATATTTTCATATCAGGCAGGACCAACAATAATCATAATAATTTAATTAATAAGTGAACTACATATTATTTGTAGATAGTTTATTTATACTTATAGTATGTTTTGAATAGTCTGTGGGTAACACATACCTGAACATTTACTGAGAACCATCCATGTCTGTTTCGATAAGCTTCAGCATGCTCCAAACCACGGGGACGGTTAATTTTGATATGGGTACAGTCTATGGCGCCAATAATATATGGCAGACCTGGAAGATTTCTTTCAGCACCCAGCATTTCGAATTGATGTTTTAAATGATTTATTTTATCATTTGTTCTTGGAAACTTTATATATTTTTTAAGGTTGCAGCAAGGGTACAAGAGACCCGCTTTACAATGTGACACACTGTTGGTTGTGAAACATAAGCCGAATCTGCACAGACCTTCTGGAAATAAATAAAATTAAATACATTAATCTTACTGTAGGTACCAGTGTATACCTACTTACCTAATTAAAAAATTGTAAGTAGGTAGGTAGTCTATGTGCATAGGTTTTGATTGATAGATGTGATTAATATTGATATCTAGCAAAATAATAATCTATAGGAAATTATTTAATAAAGCTGAAGAGTTTGTTTGTTTGAACGCGCTAATCTCTGGAATTACTAGTCGGATTCAATATATTATGATAGTTTCATGAGGAATGGTACGTAGGTATAGGCTATGTAACATCACGCTACATCCCTTAGGAGCCGAGCAACGGGGGTGAAACCGCAAGGCACTGCTAGTAATCTAATAATTCACTTACTATTGAAACGATCCAGTCGCATAAAATCGCAAGGCGATGAGCAGTTGTATATCAGACGATATGGTTAAACCTCTATTATTTATTGTATTTAACTGGGAAAGCTGTGGCAATATTTCAAACTGTATGGTTGTTTTGGAAAATCTGTATCTGTCTTTAAATTCTATGTCGGAATAAACGTGGAATGGATTAATTTTATTTCATAAATAACATTTGGGAAATCTTGGAATATTGGGCATCTGGTCGACATCTTCTGATACTAAATAATCGACCTCCTCAAAAAAATTTGTAATCTCATCTAATCCGTCCATATTTATACTCTTCGTTATTAGATATGTTTTATTGTATTTTTGTAATACGACGCCTGAGAGGATAAGCAAAGAACCTCAAAACAAATGTCAAATCCATACTTAGAACGTGCTAAGTCTTCAAAAATCTATACTATGCTATGCCTAAGCAAAGCATTGGCTTAGTGTTAGGTTGGCTTTCATCGAAAGTAAATGCTAAAGTACTGTCTATTTATTCAAATTAGATGCTTAGAACGTCGCTTAAGTAAGTGCTAAGTTAGCACTTACTTTGGCTAAGCCTTTGCTTAGTAACGACTATTTATCTCGGCCTTAGTGTCCCTGACATTATCACCTAAATTAACTCTAAAAACTGTGACATTTTAATCAGTGGCGACTACGGTATTGCTACTGAAAATATATCGTTTTTGATACGTTTTCGACACTTGATATTTTATATCGATATATCGAAATAATAAATATCGCTAAAAAATATCGATATATCGATACATCGATATTTTTCTGCAAGCCTAATATTTTGAGTTCGTTGACATTGTTCCGAATCCGCCGACATTTCCGCATCATTTCCGTCTCCGAGCGAAATATTTTATTTAAGTTTTAGTTTACAATTTACATTTTATTTACTTTGTATTATTATTTTTAATCAGAAGTCAAAGTATTTGGTCGGCGAGTCGCCTTAGGGATTAAGTGAAAGCGTTTAATTCAAAATTGTATTATTTTAAAGATGATCGGAGCTCACAAACTAATTTGCAAAAATAACATTTTATGCCAAAAGTTTATTCAACAAAGAAACATTACTAATAAAAATATTAAAGATGTTAACTACCAGTATTTACAAAGAAGCAAGTTACCGACAATGCATTTTCAGAAGTCTCTACCCCGTTTACCGATACCAGACCTTTCCAAGACAGGGGAACGATATTTGAGGGCTATAAGACCCTTATTAAACGATAATCAGTATGAAGAAGCTTTACAGCGCACTATAGATTTTACAATAAAAGAGGGAACAGTACTTCAAGAGAAACTTATTTCGAAAGACAAAAGAAACAAGCATACAAGTTATATATCAGAGTACTGGTTTGATCTCTATTTACGTGACAGAGTTCCACTTCCTATCAATTATAATCCGATGATTGTGTTCCAAAATGATGTGAGACCAGAATATAACGATCAGCTTATAAGGTCTACAAACATTTTGATAAGTGCAGTCAGGTTTATGTTGTCATTGAGAGAACAAATATTGGAGCCAGAAGTGTACCATTTAAATCCGAAGAAAAGTGACACACAAATGTTCAGGACTGTCACAAGAATGTTACCTGAAGCAATTTCATGGTATGTTATATTTAGTATCTGGGCGACCGAGCTTCGCTTGGTATACTCTCATGTATGACATCTATCCAGATACAGTTGGAAAGAAAAACATTATCTAAGTACAACAATTTTCATCCAAGTCGTTAGAGCTATTTTCGAGAATCCAATTATTTTCTAGTAATATGAATTGCTCACCTAAAGTAATGAGATATTTAATATCAATTTAAAATTATTTTGAGAAGCATTTTGAGAATATTAAATAATAATAAAAATAAAATACTTTTAAAAAACTTATTATTTACTGGGCACTTGACAATAATCCTTTGCTTTTATCATTATATTTTCTATATAATATGCTCTTTATTATTAATAGGTATGGTGCGTACCTATTCAAAGTATTCCCTCTGGACATGAGTCAGTTTGTGGGCCTGTTTGGGGCTACGCGCTTGCCTTGCCAGAATAAGGATGAGATTTTCAGGGACCCAAAGAGCAAACATGTAGTTATTCAGAAACAAGGAAACTTTTATGCATTTGATGTTTTGGATGCAAATGGTAATTTTTAATTATTAAACATCTACATTCTCTATAGAAAATAATCCAATAATGAGAATTAAAGTAAAAAAAGTTGTTATGATTTTTAGGAAATTACAGTACCCGGCAATAAATATTGCACATTGAGTTTGAGAAAGAGATAATCGGCAAGCTTTGGCTTTGTAGAGTGTCGTATCCATCACTCATACCTATGTGACGTTTTGTCGCCGACTTGTTTATTAGATACCAGACTGTTAGTGCTTCGTGCGACAGAGATGACGCTCTATAAAGTCGAAGCTAGCAAATATCTCTTTCTGAAGCTCGATGTGCATTATTTAGTGCCACGTACTGTAAACGAATCTACAATGAGAATTAAAGTAAAAAAAGCTGTTATGACTTTTAGGAAATTAAACTAATCTACATTAACAATGATTAATAGTGGAAATAATAATTTTATGTATCATTTAATTACAATTTAACAAACAGTACATTATTAACACTAAGCAATTTAGTTTATTCACCTTATTTACATACATAATGGTTTTCAGGTAACCTTTTGTCACCCTTGGAAATGCTGGGCAACTTAAGTCGAATCATAAATGACAATGCACCGGTTTCTGAACATCCTTTAGGAATATTAACTACCCAAAACCGAAACGAATGGGCGAAACAACGGGCCTATTTGGAGTCAACTGGAAATAGAGAAGTTTTGAAGAAGATTGATTCTGCAATCTTTAATTTAATATTAGATGAAGATACAATTAATGATGATAAGCGTAAACTTTTAAAGAAATATCTCCATGGTGATGGTTTAAATAGGTAATCATAAATATTTAAATTATAGGTATTTATGAATAACTTTTGTGTTTTGTATACTTGCGGGAAAAATTGCAATGGGAATACCTATATCTTTAGCATTTTTTCAGTACGGCAGTATGACTAACGGTGATTTCACAGTCGCTCTTACGCCGCGTCAGCGCGAATGGTAAGCGGCGCCTGCCACGGGATAGACGTGTCTTGTACTGTCTCATAGTGAAACGCGGCTCGTAAGCATACGATTGTATAACTTACGAATCGCGCTGGCCGCCCGCGTTGACGGTCAGCGCGACTATGAAATCACCCTAAGTAAATGGATGGCTTAGTAGGGTAATACCTCAGATCATAGAAACAAGGATATGCCATCATAGCAAATTAGTACGGGAACAACTGTCGCCACTTTTAGTACATTTTTCAAAACAATTACAAGCGCACCTCGTAAATATAAAGATCTCCCACACATCAAAAATTCCGCACACCCTCAATTCTAACACTGTTAATCGTCACTCAACACTAGCACTAAACTAAAACACTGTATTTATATCATCGATCGTGTTCGGCTCGTCGCTAGCGTGTACTTTTGTACTATGCCCAATGTGCTCAAATTAAAGCATCAAGCTCAATAGCGCCTTGGCACATCTCCCTTGTTTCTATGATCTGAAGGTAACACAAAACTAGATCTACAGAATGCTTCTCTTTCTAGTAAAGCCTGGTTATATATTTTATTTTATTACTGAACAGATGGTTTGACAAATCACTCAGCCTTATTGTAACCGGTGATGGAGTGGCAGGTGTCAACTTTGAACACTCCTGGGGAGACGGAGTGGCAGTACTAAGATTCTTCCAGGATGTTTATGCTGAAACTACGAAAAAACCATTCATCCATCCAGATTCGAAGCCTGTAGACAGTAACATTAGTGTTCAGAAATTAGGTAAGAAATATATTGTTTGCTTTTTCTATTTTATGTATCGAATCCTCGTTCAGAAGCTTACGATCAGAAACCATGTGGGCGCAAAAGGGATACGGTCAAATAGAGAAATCTCCAATTCTTGTTAACACAGTTTACTTTTTACACACACATTACAAAAACAGAGTAAAAGCACTTAGCAAACGATACTGATCACCACAAGGAACACTGAGCAGTTTCTAGGCCAGGAAGATGCCGAGACCGTCCTCTCGTCAGGACCTCTAACCACCGCAGCTTGAGCCAAAGAGTAGAACGCCCGAACTGACTTCTTTCATGTTGTCATCTCCGCCTAGACTCCGCCCAGCACCATCAGATGGCGCTTGTGCTCCTTTTGTGACCAAACTCCTTGCTTGACTTCATGAATACTCATTGCCGTATTCATGCCTAGATCCGACATAATATGTTTATTAAAAGAATCCAGCATATAGCAACGTAACAAATTATTTTTGTAGGATTTTCAGTTTAAAATTGCAATTGAAATACCTAGTATTAGTAGTCTCCTATTTATTAATTTTATTATTTTCAGAATTTAAATTAGATGACAAATCGAAGCAATTTATCGACAATGCGAAGAAGGAATACAAGGCATGGTGCGACTCACTCAGCATAGACTACATATTGTATGAAGGCCTCAACAAGGCAGCTTGTAAGAAGTTCAAAGTTAGCCCTGACTGTATAATGCAACTATCGTTCCAGGTAATACAACATAATGCCCTTAAAACCTTACATAATATAGTTGTTGCATTCCACAAGCGCGTCTGTCATTGTAATTTAAACCTTATATCAATGTTTATAAGAGTCGCATGACGCGCGTATGTGATTTCTACAACATAATATATATTTTTCATCCCATCTATTCGAAAAGGACGACTTGGTTCGCCTTTAAGTGCGCCCAAAGGTGGTGTTTTCTATAAGAAACTTTGAGCGGGCAGTAATGATTTTTTTTATCCTCTTTAGATGTATATCCAAATTCAATAAGTGCGCGGAAAAGATCTTTTCCACGCACTTATTGAATCTGACTAATAACCGATGAACTGTAGTGTTCTTGTATGGAGGCTAAGGGGACTAAGGAGACTATGAGAACTATGGGGACTAAGGAGACTACGGGGACTATGGTGGGGAATATGTGGACTAAGGGTACTAAGGAGACTATGGAGACTATGGTGGGGACTACGGAGACTATGTTGGGGACTTAGGGGACTATGAGGACTATGGGGACTAAGGAGTCTATGGAAACTATGGTGGGGACAATGGGGACTTAGGGGACGAAGGAGACGAAGGGGAATATGGGGACTAAGGGGACTATGGGGACTAAAGGGGACAAAGGGGCTTGGGGGTAAGGGGAGCTGGGGGAAGGGCAATGGACGAATAATGAATTCTTCAAGTGACAGTGAAAAACATGAGGCGCCTTTTATTTTCTCATAGAGGGTGATGAAAAGTAGAGTGTATCACTTGGGTGCAAAATATATTTTTGGCTCGGGCGACGTACTTTGAATCCCTCGCTACGTTCAGGATTCTACTATAGAATCCCTCACTTCGCTCTGGATTAAAAAAAGCGCCCTCGCCGTAAAAATATTATTTTGCTCCCTTATGATACAATCTACTATTTTTTTCGATTAACTTTTGTGGCACACTGACGGCATGACATGGCAACCAGATAAAACCCCCATGGTTAGAGATTTCGCTTACCAAAAACTTTTATGGAAATAAGCGTCTTATTTTATTGTTCAGCGCGAGAGCCCGAAATATATCCCAAATACTTATTTAATTTTTTTACGGTTATAATAATTATTAATTATGTATCTTATTTGTAATGATATAAGGTCCATAATTCGATTAGGTACTCTACGTACGGTTTGCGTATCGTATCTTCGCATCGCGCTACCAGTGTACTTTGACGTTTCGTATGTATGTTGATGTAGATTACATTTTTAATACAGGACCCACCCCCCGCTAACTTGCGCTGCTTAGTTCGGCTAAGATATTCAGCACGTCTATACCTACAAAATGATCAATACCTACTATTTTATTTTCAGGCAGCGCATCACCTCTTGAAGGGAAACTTCGTCGGTACATACGAGTCTTGCAGCACTTCGGCTTTCAAACATGGTAGAACGGAAACCATGCGACCTTGCACAGATAAAACAAAGGTTCGAAAATAATTGTTTACATTTTTATTTATAGACTTTGTATGCGATAATTACTGTGTGTAACTCATTATAATCCGATAACATTATCTCATAGTCCTTCAGCGGAATCGCTAACGGCTTTATGATTGACCTATAAACTAGCTTACTCAGACATAATAATAACATTTACGAGTCGAAAGGTAAGGTTAAAGGTTTAATTGCTATAATTATACATCTAGCAGTAGAGCTCATTGTGAAAGAGCTCGTTCGGGTAAATAGTACCACCAGACCTATTTCTGCCGGCAAGCAGCATCAAATTGCCGTGTTCAAGATGGTTCCAGTTTGAAGAATATGGGGTGCCGGTGTAATTACAGGCACATGAGACATTTCAACTGGATCGTTTCCGCTCGTTAATACCCCGTCGTTAACACTATTAACGACTGGGAATGTTTTGTCCCACTCGTTAACAGTGTTGGAAAACACGTAATTTCAAGCATTCACAGTGCCGGTCCTATCAAAATTTTTAAGGTGGTGCGAAATCTAAAAGTGGCGCCCCAGTTGCTTTATTTCCCGTGGTCGAGCGTCGCTTGTCCCACGTTTCGGTTGATTTCGGCGCTGAGCTGAGCTGAGCTCTTGATGGCGCCCGGTGCGGTCGCACCGCTCGCACCGCCCTAGGACCGGCCCTGAGCGTTCACCCCTCGTTCCGCGTCTAGTTTAGAAGCCAGGGTAAAGAAAAGTGAAATGAAATAAAATATTTTTCGAAATCAAATATAATTTTTGAGGCACCAAATTAATAACGTTTTCATTTAAAGTTCAATGTTTACATAAGAAATGCCTAAAACTTTAAAAGTTTATGTTCCCTAATAAAGAGTCGTGGTAGTCGCTTATTTTGAACTTTACCTACTACTTTTATGAAGTGCCTAAAAATTTTGATCCATTTTCAGGCATTTTGCGAAACCCTACATTCCAACACAAGTTCTGATGAAGAACTGCGCGGTAAACTAACAGAGTGTTCCAAACTCCACCTGGAGCTGGTCAAAGATGCAGCGATGGGCCAGGGCTTCGATCGTCACATGTTTGCCTTGATGAAGATGGCTGAAGAGAACAACATGCCTAGGCCAGAGATATTTGACTCTTACGAGTACAAGTTCTTGAACAAGTCCATCCTGAGTACAAGTACTTTATCATCGCCCAGCGTAATGGCGGGAGGATTTGGACCTGTCGTGAAAGAAGGATTCGGAATTGCGTACGTAAATGAACTTGTTTATTTTAAAAGAAAGAAGCCTCATTAATACACTCAGAGGCACAATTAACCGGCCACCTATGTTTAGTGTCACCACGTTTGTTTAAGTTAAATAATGCATATCATGATGAATGTTACTTCTTAAGTAGCTGCTATAGCAATAAATTAAATACTTATTACTCTCATTGCTTTTCGGATTTGTGTTCCCGAAGTATTTTTATGATTTCGTCGTACATTTTCATTATTAGCGGTTTTACTAATGTAACTCGAATTCCCGTTCTCTTTGTTTCTGGTCATTCCAAACTGTTTATTTTAAATTCTTGACTATCTTCTATTGGTTATTATCACAAAAAATGCCATTAGACGCAATTGAAGCAGCTGGGGCTGTAGCTTTAGCTGATGCTGCTTACAGCTAACGTTGTATCGCTTGCATCCTTGGTGTACCTTGAACCACTGTCCGGGATGCCATCGGACGAATTCAGGAAACTGGTTCTTACACATAGAGGCCAGGTCAAGGCCGAAATCGATGCACTTCAGCTAGAGACAACCGTTTTATTGTCAACAATGTTTTAAGAGATCGCGTTTGTAACAGCTACTCAAGCTCGTACTCGTCTATTCGAGGTGAGAAATGTTACTGTAAGTGAACGTGCGATAAGAAGAAGACTGCCAGAAAGAAACCTTAAACATTTCGCCTGGCTCGGGCCCTTGAACATCTCCGCACAGCACAGTAGAGCTAAACTTCATTTTGCGCAAGAATATGCTGACTGGACTGGAACAACGGAAGAATGTACTGTTCTCAGACGAGAGCAAAGTAGCGTCATAAGGTCCAGAGTGGCCTTAGCAAGTGTGATGACCAAACGAGAGGTTTGCTCCATGCACCATAGTGGAAACAGAGGTCTACTAGAGAGGTCAATAATGATATGGGCAGTATCACTTGTGAAGCTCGTGCCGAACTTATTGTCTTCGATAGAAGCAGTATGATAGTCCAGAGATACGAGAAAAAAGTTCTCCAAGATCATGTCATACTGTTCGTGCCATTTATTGGGTAACATTTTATCTTAATGAACGATAATGCACATTGCCATGTCGTTAAATCCGCTATTCAGTGTCTTGACGACGTCTGTATTAAAATTTTCCCATGGCCGGCTTGTAGTCCTGACCTCAATCCTATAGAACACATGTGGGACAATCATAAACGATGGGTTCGGGCAAGAGTACCAGCACCAACAACCATAGGAGAGCTCAGTACATCTGTGTTAGAGGAATGGCACAATATCCCCGAAACTGATATTAAAGGCACCATGGGTGGACTTCCAAACAGGCTCCAGGAAGTCATTAGATCCTGAAGAGGTAACATACATTATTAAAAAAAGTAATTAAATAACGTGACAAAAGTAAAAATGTTTCATTTTGTAAAATTTCAATAGAAACGTGTTTTTGTAGGAAAATTAAATTAATCCAATTTTCAAGAAGTTGTGACATATTTTGTTTTCATCGCTAAAGTATGATAAAATATAGCATAAAATAAATCTTATAATATCAACTTAGCATAATATTAAACAGTATCTTTAAAAAAAACTAATAACCCAACTACGTAAAAAAACTAACTGAAAAGCATAAAATAAGAAAATATTCAACACATCGGTACAGTGGTACTACTAGCCGTAGTGCGACTACGGCTATAACCTGGACACCACTGTACCGATTTGTTGAATATTTTCTTATTTTATGCTTTTCAGTTAGTTTTTTTACGTAGTTGGGTTATTAGTTTTTTGAATTTCTTGTAACACCATATACCTCACGATACTCTTTGGATTAAGACGAATCCAAGGACACCCCATTTGTTAAAATCGGGTAAACTTTATTTTTTTTGGTCCTCTTTTTTACGTTTTGTCGGCCATCTAGATTTTTTTTTTTTTAAACATAGCCTATAGCCTCATAATGTAAATACGGATCAACCGATACCTCATTTGTCAAAATCTGACCAGTAGTTTTTGAGCTACGATCGAACATCCATACATAGACACATACATACATACATAGGCTGTTAAACTCATTACCCTTCCTTTTTCGTAGTCGGGTAAAAATCAAGAAAAGCTAGGTGGACGGTTAATGTGCCCATGAGTGTAGTTGCTAAACTGTATAATTGTCTCTTTGTGTAGACAAAGAGGTTATCTATTTTAATATTATAATAATTGATATGTAAATATGTTTGTTTGTTTGCTTAAACGCGCTAATCTCTGGAACTACCAGTCGGATTAAAAAAATATATTTGTGTAGACAAAAAGGTTATCTATTTTAATATAATAATTGATATGTAAATATGTTTGTTTGTTTGTTTAAGCGCGCTAATCTCTGGAACTACCAGTCGGATTAAAAAAATATATTTTTGTATTTGATAGCCCAATTCTCGAGGAAGGTTATAGGCATTTAACATCACGCTACGACCCTACGGAGCCGAGCATCTGCAGGTAAAACCGTGGGGCACAGCTAGTAATTATATAAAACAGTTCAGAAACCTTAACATAAAGGGCAATGACCAAAATGTTAGGACTGCATTGTTGCCTTTTATTTTTTACGCGGCCATTCTTGAAACCATGGCGTATATATAGTAAAATCGATCACGATTATGAATTTTGAAACAATTTTTATGCTTACGCAGTCCGAGACGAAATATACAGGGTGCATTCTAGAATGTGGATCTCTATGGCAGCTATACCAACCGTTAGAAATACAAAGATTTGATCTTAGAAAACCATCTAGAGTTTATCAAATCTATTAACACTGCATTTAAGATTTTTTGAAAAAACGTTTTGTTCATGCTAAAACCTAGAATTATTTTTATTTTTTTTTATTTTTTTTTTGCATAAATGGATCCTCCTGTTTATACCAATCGAAAAGTCATATGGACATAATATAATGTGTAAAGTTGTTACAAATCGGAGAAAATCAACCTTTAAATTATTTTTTTTCTAAATAATCGTGATCGATTCCGGGATAAGCCGGACGCTTTTTTAAAAAAATAAAAATGCAGTTTCAGTTTTCTCCAAAATCTAACTTGTATCTCCTTTGACTACTTTGTTCTATTTCTTATAGTTTCGGATTTCGCCTTGAATGCCATCTCAAAAATCATCCTGTATAAACTGATAATTATATCTTAGTTCGGACTGAATTTAAAGCTATAACGTAGTACCTATACATTTTTGTTTGTTATATTTTGTTGCAACTAATTTTTATAATTTCATTAATGGCCGCCACAAAAAAAAAGGCACCAATTTTGGTCATTGGCTTTTTATTTATACATGGTGGCAGGTTAGACAGTGGAAATATTTTAAGGGGTCATTGTACTCATCATTATGAACAACTTTTAATATGGGGCCAACCCTGAAATCGCGAAAAAAAATCATCTGTTCCATACATTTATGTTCACTAATCTCAACAAAATGTATGGAACAGCTGATTTTTTTTTCTCGATTTCAGGGTTGGTCCCATGGTAAAAGTTGTTCATTATTATGAGTACAATGACCCCTTAAAATATTTCCACTGTCTAACCTGCCACCATGTATAAATAAAAAGCCAATGACCAAAATTGGTGCCTTTTTTTTGTGGCGGCCATTAATGAAATTATAAAAATTAGTTGCAACAAAATATAACAAACAAAAATGTATAGGTACTACGTTATAGCTTTAAATTCAGTCCGAACTAAGATATATCAGTTTATACAGGATGATTTTTGAGATGGCATTCAAGGCGAAATCCGAAACTATAAGAAATAGAACAAAGTAGTCAAAGGAGATACAAGTTAGATTTTGGAGAAAACTGAAACTGCATTTTTATTTTTTTAAAAAAGCGTCCGGCTTATCCCGGAATCGATCACGATTATTTAGAAAAAAAAAAATTTAAAGGTTGATTTTCTCCGATTTGTAACAACTTTACATAACATAACAACAATTATTAACATAACAATATTTAACATAACAATTTTCAGATATTCGGCGTTCCCGGACAAGTTAGGGGCAGCAGTAGCAAGCTATAAGTCGCACAACGACAGCACACAGTATATCGAAGCCCTGCACAAATCGTTCTTAGACATTACCAAAATATTGTCGGGATAGTTTTTATATCTATATTTTAATATAATTGTTATTTATGTATACGTTTCTGTTGCATTTTTTATATTTTACGTTAAAGCCTTCACTGGGATCTGAGATATTTTTTTAAATTTGTAACAAGGTTAGTGTGCTTTTTATAAATTAATAATAGGTAGCTAAGTATATATTTTTTACAGATTGCATTTTTCGCAGACAACATTAACTGGTTCTACAAAGTGTATCAGAAATGCGTGTTCAATTATCATATTATTTTTATAACATTTGATAAGGCAGACAAAAAAAAATGCATATTTTTTATCGACTCCATGCAAATAGCTGATCGGGTCAATTTGAATAGAGTTGAAGTTTTTTTGACAGTTTTTAGGGTTCCGTATCTCAAAAGGAAAAACGGAACCCTTAAAGGATCACTTTGTTGTCCGTTCGTCACCGGACCATAAGTAGAGCCAGCTGCTCATAGATGGCGCCACTAGAAGTATGCAGAAGCGCCATCTATGATTAAGATATGATATATCTACTAGATGTAATAGCGGCATAGATGGCGCTATTGCATATTTCGGAACCCTTAGGGCGGGCCCTAAGGGTTCCAAAATATGCAATAGCGCCATCTATGCCATGTTGCTCTGACTAAGAGCCCAAACAACACCCATAAACATGACCACGCATTTAATTTACACATTGTATAAGAAATACGCTATTTTATATTATTGTATCCCGTTTAATCATCTTGTAAAGATAAGAAGAATTATTTACTGGACATATTGTCCACCATTATTTATGCTATGAAATAATATTTATTAAAATAAGCATATTAAATAGGTATAGGTACCTGCATCAGTCATCATGAGCACAAACGTAACCTGCACATCCGCTGATTTTTCGATCTCTGTGGTGGAATGAAGAAGACGGGGGGCGCCGAAGCTGCACGCGATTGGTTCGTCAGTCGATGCAAGTCGATGTCGATGTCGTCATCGTCGTCTATTGGACTATTTAATTCTCTATCACGTATTGTCAACTGTCTATTGGGCCGAAAATGTACATCGCGCGATCATGCTCGTAACTCACGCCGGTACCTATACCTACGTAAAGTATTGTGTTGATATTTTTGTACTGTGTTTTACTATTAGGTACTATTTAAGGAGATGTTCATATTTTCTCGTCTATAATAATTAAATATCTAGGTCGCCTATAATAATAATAAAAAAATGACATGCCTTGAGATTTCACGGATATTTTTTACATGAGTGCCTTAACTTATGCGCGTATCTTCTATACCTATCTATACCAAAAACTGTTACAGTGTTTGTAAAAAAAAAAACCAACCGAATGCAGAACCTCCTCCTTTTTGGAAGTCGGTTAAAAAATAAAACAACTTTCGCAAAATGGAATTTTAATGCGAAGTAAGCATGCGTTACGTTTATGCGGCAACGACGCTCATTGAATAAAACTAATTACTTAGGTATATCTCACACAGTGTCACGCCCACACTGCACACGTTGCTATCGTGTAAAATGCACCCTTAGTAGGTATTATGTATGTAGGTTAACCTTTGAGGTTAAATAAAACATGTGTTAAACCTAACGGGCTTCAGACAAGGATTTTGCTTGTAGAAATCCATGAATGATGCAATGCAACATAGATAAATGCAACTTTATGGCTTCTGATAGTAATCTCATTACAAGATGCACAATGTTACGTTTTTGCAGTTGTTTTTATTATTATTTTTTTCTATTCTAAAGAGGTATTTATGAAGTGAGTAGTAATATATTTTGTGGTAATATACAATAAACAAAATTCAAATATCAATAAGAGTGTAATTTGTTTATTTTTATCCTATTATCTAGACGTAGGTGGGCATTTTCACAAAAAAGTCACCCCACCTTGAAAAATAATATTTTTTTGAAAGTATTATATTTTAAACTTTTTTTGGTCTCTTTATAACGGAAATTCAATATACTTCAAGAAAAAGTATAATATTATGGGTTTAAAATGGGAATACTGTAAAAATATTAGAACATAATGGAAAGTCTCGCAAATTTATATCAGTTGTGTGACTATATTCAGTAGCTGAAAAAATAGTGTAAATTATAAGAATTTTTAGATATTGTTTATTTAGAACTTCTAAATGGTTATTTTTTATTTTTTAAACACTTACCATTCCCAAATTTTAGATCTAAGCTTATTAAAAATACAATAGTATATTCGGTATTGTGACTCTGGTACTTCAACTGTCATTATTATCTTCACTTTTAAAATTTTAGATACTTTTTTAGAGAAAAGGCAACAAATATTATACTTAAATATAATTTTCCATTTGAGAGACTAATTTGAAGGTCATTAAATGTAAAATCTACTCAAATAATTGAGAAATTCAGCTCCGTAATATAGGGACAGTCACACAACCGAATACCTAAAAAGGGAAAGGGTGAGTTTACATGGCGAAAAAAAAGTACGCAGGCACACATTTATAAGAAATATAATTAGATATAATAGGTATTATAAAACATTAACTTCAAACTAAATTATCACAATCAGTTTCGGCTTAAGGCATCACATTATTTTTATTATTTATTTAAAGGGTAAATTATAACTATTAAGAATAAGAAGTCTTTTTTACAACGCCAAATTGTTTCAAGTTGTTATTATTTTGAAATCTACTTTATGCCGTACTTTGGTACTCAGTCAAAAAGGTCTTAGAAAAATATTTTTATAGCTGAAGAAAATCGCCATGTAAACTTTGCTTTATGTGTTCAGGCATGTTGTGACTTTTCGTTCAGCGTATATGTGACCGCTCAAATAGTCACACAACGGAAGTCACATTTGATAATGCTCTAGTAATAAAAACGGTTTAAAATATAACCACAACACTTAAATTCATCAAAACGTTTGATCAAGTTACATAATAAAACATTTAAAACGAATTAACTAAATACTACAAGATAAATAGATAGAAATAAGCCAAAATATGGTCACATACCTGAGCAAAGTTTTTGGTCCCTGCGGCTTGCAAACACGCGTGCACTCCTTCTAAGCAGTATTTTAACACTGACGGCTTGTCACTTGACAAGGGCATAGCGGTAGCTATGGTGATGCCAGTAAATGCAAAACTATTTGAACTACAATAATTTTTTTTTAGAAAATCGGTGACAAAACTGAATGTTCCGGGAAGAACCATTTTTTGTGATTTACTTTTTTATTTTATAATCTTTTATTTTTGTAATCAGGTTATAATATTTTAACTATTATCACAGTAATTGATTATCCTGGACCAAATAAAACCTTAAAAGATGGTATCTTTCTTACAAAAAAGTTAAGAAATAATTAATTAAACGCGTAAGAGTATGCAGGGGACAGCGCAAAAACACCCATTTTTCAATTGTTATTTCTAATTAACTTAAATTTATTTGAGATTATGTTATAGTTTTTGTTAAAACAACAAAATATTGTATGCGTTTATTCACTTTGATAACTTATTAAATAATTCTGGCAACTACTTCATATTATAAAATTTAATCGAATTCGAGGGACAGTTGAAAATCAGGGGGTATACTTTTTTGTGAAAATGCCCAGGTACCTACTACTACACGACTGAGACTTACGACATGTAAGGATCCTTGAGGAACCCATCTACCGAGCGTGAAGTTCTGGGTTCGATTCCCGGTCTCTCCGTAGTTTTCTATCAGGAAGCGCACAGTATATTTTCCAGTAAAGGGGCGCGCGCAATGTGTACAACAAACATACAACGCTGCCAATGCGTAACCCTGTATCACAGATAATACAATACTACGTGTCCATCAGAATGGCTGGTTGTCTGTGGCGTTGGTCAATGAGAGTTGATTCAAAAATTGCTACATAATTGCTTATATTTGCTACATGTAATAAATAATTGCTACATAGCATGTATATTAAGAAATCAAATATTTTTTTTGACCAGCCATCCTGACGTTTGGTTGGCTGGTCACCTCCTAGTTTAAAGTCAAGCATGCAGAGTTTCCCGAAATGTATTGCGTCAATAATTGCTACATATTTGCTTCATTTATCTAGTTTAGTTGTAACTTCAAACATATGTTAAATAAAGGATGTAGCAATTATTTAAATTATCCAAAGGAAAACTGCCTGATAAAATAATAAAGGCAAATACTTAATTCTGTAGGTGTCGGTTTAATCGTTTAGGCTCTGTTAACAGAATCAGTAATGCGATTCTTGCGTTAAAAAAAATATGTACCTAACTCTCAATAATCCATTAAGTATCATTATTACAATAATTATTCTTAGTCATTGCTAGTGCAGATATCATATTGGAATCACACTCCAGGATTATTTAATTTTATTCGACAATTTAAATAGTTCTATGTCATTTTAAGGAATAAGTACCCTTCGCGAATTGTACACATGTTTTCAATTATATCGGGACTTTTCGCGCACAAACTTAATCAAAATATAAGAATTTTGACTAACCTCGACGTTTCGATCAAGTTACATTGACCGTGGTCACGAGAAGACTGAAGTGTGTGGGTATCATCGTCTTGAGCGGCGGGTGCTGTCTCGAACTACCCTGGACAACACACACTGACAGGTATCTAGATGCCTCGTCATATCACCACCCCCGGCACTTACGGTCTGTCGTTAGGTCTTTAGTAGACCGAGCCTATGATCTTTGTGACCCTGAACATATTCTACCGTCTGAGTTGTTACATGTTCAGGAGGTACTGAAACGCAACGGCTATGAAGTGGGCAGGAGGCAACCTAGGCGTAGATACCAAAGGAAGAAGACGGACTTTGATGTCAGCCAACAGCCAGTGTTTTTTCCGTACGTGAAAAGAATAACGGACAAAGTTGGAACAGTACTGAAGAACTACTCCATTAAGACTGTATATACTCCGTTATCCAAAGTAGCACAGAAGGTCAGAACGGCAAAAGATGTAGTACCCTTCCAAAAACCTGGGGTTTACAAGGTCGATTGCAGTTGTGGTAGCTGATCGGCATTTCTACCTAAGAATTGTTCGTGAAGCGATTGAAATTAAAAAGTACAAAAATTTCAATCGGGAAGATGGATTTAGGTTGTCGTCTTCGTGGAATCCAGTTATCAGGAAGTGTTCGCGTCGTGTCTTTTCTGCGTGTGTCCGCCGAAACCGTCAGTATTGTGTGTCGTGATTTAGGCAGTTAGGTTTCACAAAACCAAGCGCGGGTAGTTCACCCGCCGCTCAAGACGATGATACCCACACACTTCAGTCTTCTCGTGACTACGGTCAATGCAACTTGATTGAAACGTCGAGGTTAGTCAAAATTCTTATATTGTGCTTATTATCCACTTACCTACTCATAACATAACATGCCATTTAACCAGGGACAAAAGGTCACCCCGGGTCACATCCGGGTTATTTTTTTTGGGTTAGGTGAAAAATCTTGCATTAAGGTTAACCCGTATTCTGGGTTAATCAGCCTAATAATAACCGGTTCGCGCATAGAGTTCATTTTTGTTCCTTTTTTTTCATTTTTGTTCTATTTCATTCGGGTTAATCAGCAATATTAACCGGTAACGGTATCCGTATTAAAAGGTTAACCGGTTACCCTGCATTAAGATTAACCAAACATATGGGTTAGAGATTTAATCGGTAACTTTTTAACCCGATTAATCGGTCCCTGCATTTAACAATTTAAAACGCCTGCTTCCTAAAATAGCAATACCATTGAGTAAAAACACACTGCAACTATTTGCCTTTATTATTTTATCAGGCAGTTTTCCTTTGGATAATTTAAATAATTGCTACATCCTTTATTTAACATATGTTTGAAGTTACAACTAAACTAGATAAATGAAGCAAATATGTAGCAATTATTGACGCAATACATTTCGGGAAACTCTGCATGCTTGACTTTAAACTAGGAGGTGACCAGCCAACCAAACGTCAGGATGGCTGGTCAAAAAAAATATTTGATTTCTAAATATACATGCTATGTAGCAATTATTTATTATATGTAGCAAATATAAGCAATTATGTAGCAATTTTTGAATCAACTCTCATTGACCAACGCCACAGACAACCAGCCATTCTGATGGACACAATACCGCGTACAGATGCCTCATCTTATACAATAAAACATTACGGCGCGCCGCAGTAACGCGGGCTATCGGGCTATACATTTTTCCTTAACGAAACGATTTTTTAAAATTTTAACAAATAGGTATATTTCATATTTTATTTGTCTATTCATGTTCTACATTTTACACAAGCTTCAATAACAAATCGATACGTATAACACCATGAACAAATTAATGTTCCTTTGTTCCTGATGAGACCTCGTGCCTGTATTATCCCAAAACACAAGCGTGGTTGTAGGTAAGTAGATAGGTACCTATATTATTAAAGTAGTGATTTAATGTGGTAACTCGTTTAAAAAGCACTGCATTCTTGACAGTACCTACCTAGGTAGTGAATAGGTATAGTAACTGGTTTTAGCGGCGAACAATCACCATCACCACGTAAGGTAGGTATGCCAAAGTTCAATGTAGCAGTAGGTACCTATACTGTATAGGTAGGTGAATATGCATAACGCCTTTATCCGCTCTAATAAACTGCTGTACGTCTGTGCTACGAATTGGTGGAAAATTACCTACGAAACACTTTTTTTGTTATGAAAATGCTGACTGATAAAGTTCTAAATAGTAAACCCTTCATTTTTTACAAGAGCTGCTTTAAAGAAATAATTTACCTAATGTTAGTTCATATAGATAGATATATAAATCAGAGGATAATAAATGTGTAAATTACAACATCGGCGCTTTATTTCTGCGACGACGACTGCTATCGATTTTCTCATGTCCATCTAGTAAAGAGGGGAATATTCATAGTTGAGACATTAATTTTCCAACTTATATTATTTTGTTATACCTAATAATAACCATCGAGCTACTTGTATTTTATGGCTATTTATCAGTAAGTATAAACCTATTCCTGATTGTCAGAGCAGATATAATATTATTTGGGAAAACTTATTTTTATTAAAAACCACGTTTTTAAAAAAACGGACTAAAAAGTATGAAATAATTTCTAATGAAATGAAAAACGTGAGGCGTCTTACTATCATCTATTGCAGGGGTCACCAATTAGTTTCGCTCGTGGTCCGTTTTAAGATATGAAACGACCATCGCGGTCAGCACAAAATTTTATAGAAAATAATATTTACTAACCAATGTAATTACGGAATTAACAAAGGATTTTTTTTTACATATCAATGAGAAAAATGTCATTTTTTGTTGCGGGGGATACATTTTTATTAAATTACGTACTCTGTAGTGCAAGTTGCTGTGTTCTCGCGGTCCGCACAAAATGGGTCGGCGGTCCGGAACTCCGGATGCGGACCGCGGTCCGCCATTTGGCGACCCCTGATCTATTGCATGCGCCCCACGTTTTCTTTTTTTCTTCATTTAATTACAAATTATACGTTTTAGTCCGTTTTAAAAACGTGGTGTTTTATGAAATATATTTTTTTAATAATTATTTTTTACTTTTTAGTACTTAAAAATGCATTGTCATCCAAATTACATAGGTATACCAAATTTCCGCTCAGTCCGATGCCAGCAAGTGCATGAAAAATGAATTGCAAAGTTTGTACCGAACAGATAGACAGACAAGAAAGCGAGCAAATAAAAAACAACTCTTATTAAATAATTATAGGCACAATATTTAGGTACCTACCTACCTAATTGAACATGTTTGAATCTAGCCGATTCGGTATGGCAGGTTGAGCGATAATAATATTGGTGTTAGTGATTGCAATCCCGCACTGTTTTCAATCCCGCGGGATTTTTGCGGGATTGACTTCAATCCAGCGGGATTCTTTTAATTCCATAAAAAAACTAACCTATGCGGGCATAGGTTAGTTTATTATGGAATTTAAAAAAAAAAACTATTTTCTATAATAATAATTAAATTTAAAAAATTGCGAAACCAACCCTTTACTTAATGGACTAATTATTTTACAGTTTCATAATGGACTAATTATTTTACAGTTTCATAATGGACTAATTATTTTACAGTTCGGCTACTCGTCTACTTATTTATTAATAAAAGAGTCTAAATAAATAATTATTATTAATAATTGGTACCTAGTACTTTGTTGTAGTTTTTTAAATCTAGTTATCTAAAAATGTTAATTCTCATCTTTATTTACCTAATGCTGTTATAATTAGATTCTATTTTTACTTTATTCACAAAGAAATGTGAAGATAAGTTTACTAATAGTCATTTAATTTTTTTTTACTAATTAATCAATTATGTAGGCAATGCAACAAATTCAGAAATATAAAATAAAAAGTCACTTCTCTTCTTGAAAATATGATCATAAAAACCCATCAATCGCCATCATCAAAACCGCAAGCTATTGCGGGATCCTGCAGGGCCTAAAATTGCGCGGGATCCCGCTGGATTGCGGGATCTCGCTTTGCTGGATTGCAATCCCTAATTGGTGTCAGGCTACGATTGAGAGGAGTGAGGACTGCGAGGAGAGGAAGTACCAATTTGCGTGAACTCCATAACAGGAGATACATTTGGGCACTGCCATCTGATTTACACAGAGTGAAGGGCAGGTCAAAGACTCAGATGATGCCTGCCTGGATCTTGCACCTCCGTGTATACTCTTCCTTGATTCTTTATCATTAGTAACAGTATAGATCTACAGCAGGGTAAAAAAAACAAAACACGTTTATTCAGAAACAACAAGTCACATTTTACAATCTTAGACATTTAAATAAGGCACAGTTTGGTATAAAATTTGCCTGAACTAGGTTAAACCTGTGCTTCAGGCTAAAAAGTGCTGACTTATGTTATAAATTAACAAAATCATATAAATTAAAACTCAAATGGAAGGTAAATAATAGCGTGTTATTGATTTTATTTGCATACTACTAATATGTCTTCTGCCTGTTCGTAGGAAAACAGCTAAAATAATTTAACTTGTAATAAGTTCTCTATTGTACAAAAATGGCCCTAATTGTACCTGCGGCTTTTACCAGCTTGCAACATGCAGGCAATCATTTTTAGGGTTCCGTACCAAAATGGTAAAAAAGGAACCCTTATGGTGCAACTTCGTCTGTCTGTCTGTCTATCTGTCTGCTTATTTCAGCAACTACTAATGCTATTGACTTGAAATTTGGAACAGTTATAAAGAATGCTTGCTCAACTTTATTGCAAATGAAAAAAGTCAAAAAATATTTTTATTTTCATTGCAAAAGGGGCCGGAGTGGGGGTCCGAAATTTTAAAGTGGGGTTACTAGGTCAAGTGGCATATCATATGAAAGGGCTTGATCTGCACATTTCAAAATATATTTTCATTTTATTTTATGTCACAGTTTTCGACATATGATGAAAAATGTCTGAAAAAATACTATTCCCCCCCCCCCTTATCTCCGAAGTTTGCAGAGCATAAAATCTGAAATAATTAGAGCTGATAGGAATTGATCCAAACATTGCACCAAAAATAAAACGATGTTCCTAACTAGTACAGTTTTTTCAAAATCATCAAAATTCCTTCACAAACAAACTTATTTATGCGGTTAACTTATTTGTCCGGTTTTTTTTCTTTAGTTTTTTCGACAGTTCTTCCAGCTCCTGGGCCGGCCTCGACGAGATTAGATATATTAAATCGGTATTTGGAAAAACACTCATCGAAGCTCTTTGCAAAAAAATCAATAAAATATCGTTTTTGCATCAGGTAGGTTAAATAGGTACCTATTTAATTAAAATTAGAAAGGCTATGAATACGACTTCATCGTACCCACGCAGAATCAACAGCGTTCCAATCTACGATCGCGCTAGGAATATAAACTTTGTTAGTACTGTTGGTACTGTCTGTATAACTGTATACAAAGTATATTTATTTACTTTACTCGTGGCGTGGGACATTGGGTTTGATGTTGCATTTTGTTTGTTATATAGTCTCGCGTAGGATGTGAAATTGTGCTGCCATAATTATGAAGTGCATTGCAACTGTTTATATTTACGTGTATAAAACTGCACCCCTTGTTTCTATTGTGCGGTGCTGATGCCTGATTGTCGTGTTTTACAACATGAAAAGGAATGGCACTTAGGCCATATTGACATTACGATCGTGAAAATGTCAAAGTTCATCCGTAGATCCGCGTTTGGGATGTATTTTGTGAAAAACAGAAATTATTGAATTAAAAATGCTGTGTAAGGTGTAATGTGACATTCCTCTTAGCCAGATCTGTTGAGGTAAACATTTGAGATATTGGCTTTTAGCAGTTTTGTTTATAGTTTTTTAAAACATCGTAATGTTTGTATGAAAAAACTATAAAGCAAAAAAATTACGTATACACTTTTTTATCCTGTACTATCTACGTGCAATTAAACGTAGGATTAGTACTTATAAGCGTTAAAATCTGTCCCCTAATATATCACTTAAACCTACCTATGTATTGTGATCAGATGAAAAAAAAGGTAAATATTGCATTGATTTCAACTGATTACATTCACTTTTTTTTTGTTTTTCTTTAGAAGGTTGCGGGATTTTAATCGATAGAAAAGCTGCTGACAGCAAATTCCTAATAACATGGTTAAATTTTTAAAAGGCATGATTCTTTCATTTGCAAGAACCTAAAATAAATGGCACTGTACTCTAATAAAGTTTTTATGTTATTTTTATTTATGAGAATAGCATTCCTTATTTATGTTTGTCATAAATAGGTACATATATCTATACAGTGATCAGATAAGTTTTAAATGGAAGAAAGCTATGAATAATTTTTATGCCCTTGATCATTCCTAATGGCATTGTTCCAAATATTCTCCTAGTACATGGCTTAATAATAACAACTTTATAATCTTTTTGTTTCAGAAATATGTTTCAATATAGTGAATACTCAAAGTAGATCACCAAAATGCTAATTAAGGAGTACCGGATACCTTTGCCTCTCACTGTAGAGGAGTATAAGATTGCACAGCTGTATATGATAGCCAAAAAGAGTAGAGAAGAAAGTTCTGGTGAGGGCAGTGGGGTGGAGATTCTAGTTAATGAACCATATGAGGATGGTCCTGGTGGGAAAGGTCAGTACACTCAGAAAATCTATCATGTTGGTAGCCATCTACCTGGATGGTTTAAAAGCTTGCTTCCAAAATCTGCCTTAACAGTGTCTGAAGAAGCTTGGAATGCTTATCCTTACACAAAAACAAGATACACATGTCCATTTGTTGAAAAATTTTCATTAGAGATAGAAACTTATTATTATTCTGATAATGGCCACCAAGAAAATGTCTTCAACCTAACTGGAAGTGATTTAAAAAGTAGAATAGTTGATGTTATTGATGTTTGCAAAGATCAGCTTTATGGGGCAGATTATGTCAAAGAGGAGGACCCTAAAATATTTGAGTCACAAAAATGTAACCGGGGTCCCCTTACCGATAACTGGCTTGAAGAATACTGGAGTGAAGTACAAGGTAAGACACAACCACTGCCAAATGGAAAATCACTTATGTGTGCTTATAAACTCTGTAAAGTAGAATTCAGATATTGGGGTATGCAAACAAAACTTGAAAAATTTATTCATGATGTTGCATTAAGAAAAACGATGTTAAGGGCTCATCGTCAAGCATGGGCGTGGCAAGATGAATGGCACGGTCTAACAATGGATGATATCAGAGAAATAGAGCGTCAGACACAATTAGCCTTGCAAAAGAAGATGGCAGGTGAGACAAGTGATGAACAAGATCTTTCTGAAGAGAATTCTAAGTCTCTGGCAGCTACAATGAGCAGTTTAGAAAAGAATGAAGATGTGCCGACACCATTAGTCTCAAAGAAAAATAATGCTGAAAAAAGAATACAAAAACATTTGAGCCCTGAGGGGACTCCACCATCAGAACACAAAACCTCTTCTAAAACTAATCTTAGATCATCTTCTGCAGGATCTATTAAAAGTTTGCAAGCACAAGCTGCTAACTGGAGAATGGAAACTCTTGTTAGGGAATCAGAGACAGAAACAGGTTCAGAAGATGAATTTTATGACTGTGAATCCTCATTTAATAAATGGTCTTCCATGTGCTCTCTTGATGAAGCTGATATCGATATATCACCAACTCTAGGCGATAATAGTCAAGAAGACAGTATATTTAACCCCTCTTTTTTGAGAAGGGTGACATCTGAACGAGGCTCACGCAGAATGCCTAATTTACAAAGTCATCCAAGTATTGATGGTTGCCCAGAGACACCTGTGCATAGCTCCTGTCCAACAACTGTTTTAATCCTAGTGTTTCATGCTGGAAGCGTTTTAGATGCAAATGTTGATATGACTGCCAAGAAATCGGATGTCACCACTTTTAAAGGAGCTTTCGAATCAGTAATGCGTCAGCATTATCCAACGCTTATAGGACACATAGCAATAAAACTTGTATCATGTCCATCCATATGCACTGAAGCTTTGGGGGTCTTATCCACACTGAGTCCTTACAGCTTTGATTGTTCACCATCAACTATTGAATCTCCTTCTCTCACAAACGATCTTATACCTATTGGCGCTATACCATTAATTGCTACAACATCTCCAGAGTATTCAGAATCTGTAACAAAAACGATAAACTCAGCCAATGCCACTTACAATGAATTTATCAAATCTGATGATGGAAAAGGATTCAATGGCCAAGTCTGTATTGTTGGTGATAGCATGGGCTCCGTGTTGGCGTATGATGCTCTTATCAGAGCCATACAATACCAATCAAGGCATGACAGTGAGAATAGCATATTAGATACTGAAATTATAATTCCAAATGATCCATTAGAACCACATTACCTCAACAAGTCTCACTTACAAGCTCCGACACCCAGGAGGCGTTCGTCGTCCACAAGTGACAACCATATAAAATTTGAATTTGAAGTGACCGACTTTTTCACATTTGGCAGTCCATTGTCACTTATATTAGCATCAAGAAAAATTTCTGATGACAAATCTCGTGACATTATGAAACCACCCGTACAACAAGTGTTTAACTTGTTTCATCCTACTGATCCTGTTGGGTCAAGATTAGAACCATTGCTGTCAGCTAGATTCACTAATCTACCGCCCATAAATGTTGCTAGATATACAAAATATCCTTTAGGTAATGGTCAACCTTACCATTTAATGGAATTGATACAGAGTCATCCTCAATTATTTGGAGATCACTTGCAAATGCCACCTACTCCTATATTAAGAAGACTTTCTGAAGCATCTGTACAAAGTACAGTAAGTGGCTTAGTAGATAACATTCCTTTAATTACTATGAACGCGTTACAGCAGAAATGGTGGGGATCTAAAAGACTAGACTACGCTTTGTACTGTCCCGAAGGATTGACGAATTTTCCCACAAACGCTTTACCTCATTTATTCCATGCTAGCTATTGGGAAAGTTCTGATGTAATCGCTTTCATATTGCGACAAATTGGTCATTTTGACTTAGCTTTATATGGACACTCGGATGATAAAGAGTGTCCGATGTTTAAACCTGGACAAGAAAGAGAAAAATGGATGCGAAAACGAACTTCCGTTAAATTGAAAAATGTAGCTGCAAATCATAGGGCTAATGACGTTATCGTCAAAGAGGGGTGTGCACAGACCTTTTCCGCTCGTTTTATGTACGGCCCATTAGATATGATTACTTTGACTGGCGAGAAAGTTGACATTTATATGATGAAGGATCCCCCTGCAGGTGAATGGGTGATATTATCTACTGTAGTGACTGACAAAACTGGAAGAATTACGTACACCTTACCAGAACGACAAAGTGCTGCTTGCGGCATATATCCGTTAAGGGTTGTTGTTCGAGGTGACCACACCATGTGTAATTTTCATCTAGCCGTTGTGCCTCCCCAGACTGAATGCGTTGTATTTAGTATCGATGGATCTTTTACTGCCAGCGTATCAGTAACAGGTCGAGACCCAAAAGTAAGAGCAGGTGCCGTCGATGTCGTGCGATTCTGGCAAGATCTTGGATATCTCATTTTGTACATAACCGGGAGACCAGATATGCAACAAAGGAAAGTAATATCGTGGTTGGCTGAACATAACTTCCCTCATGGCTTAGTATTTTTTTCTGATGGATTTTCAACGGATCCTTTAGGACATAAGGCAGCGCATTTAAACAATCTTATAACTGAACATGGAATAATTCTGCATGCGGCATACGGGTCTGGTAAAGACATTACTGTTTATCATAACTGCGGACTTTCTCCAAAGCAAATTTATGCCATCGGACGTATCAGTAAAAAGTACAGCAATATGGCAACGACTCTTAATGACGGCTACGCTTTGCATTTAGCTGATTTAAAGCTGCCTGGAGCTTCGAGGCCTGCCAGAGGGAATGCTCGTCTTCTAGTTCCTAGACGGTTATTGGCTTCTGTAAGTGGCGGATCTACATCACGAATGCGTCGTTAATTTAGTTTAATCTTCTTATTAGTATTCCTTAAAACGCTTAATCTTCCTCGGGTTAGACGGTGTTTGTGATAGGATAGTGCTTAATGTACAATCGTTGTAATATTATTATCATCTCATTTTTAGATTATGACTATACTTACTGCTCTACGTACTTCGCTATAGTTTGGGCAGACTATATTTATATGCACATACTTTTTCGATTCGGGTTTGATTATATTCAGGTTTTCGTATGGATAAGGATGGATAAACAACTTTTTAAATTAGAAAATCGAGGTGGGGAAAAGCGTCCGTTTATTTATCCTCATTGTACCTATATCTAAATGCTATAATGTAACGACTGTTTTAATAATCTAACTGTAAAAACTTGTTACGTACTTCTATTGTAACTGTTAATGTGCGGAATATAATTAAAGGTCTTTATGATTTAACGAGTGTATGCAAGAGTGGAGGAGCGAAATCTCTGCACAGAATTTCATGACTTAATGTGCTGTTTCTAGTCGATTCGCCATTCGTAGATACTATGCTTGCATTTGTACTTTTTATTCGTGGCGAGCATAGGTAAATAAGTTTTATCACGTTCTTACAAGACTGTTTACCAATCTTGTACCTATGGTAATGTAACGTCTAGAAATACATCTGCTGTCATAGTAAGATTTACCCCCGTATTCACAAACAATACTATGAGGACTCATAGCAAAGCGTACAAAAAAAAATAATTCAAATATGAACATTGTATGTATTTCGTTATGGTTCATAGCCGTATGAAGCGCTTGTATACATTCACATATATAAATATGAACCTTATAATCAAATTTATAATGTTCATGTTCGTATGAGTTTCGTGTCGTCGTACACTATGCGTTCGAGACTTCATAGTAATGTTTGTGAATACGAGGGTTACTCGTTTATGTTTTATTTATTTTTTTGTATCTAGGTATATCAGTTTGGTTGTATAATTTTTTTTATCACTACCAAACTACAATGTACGAGTAAAGCCCGTCACAGACATAGCTATCTATCTATACTATTATAAAATTGTAAACAAGCTGGGCCATACCTACCACAAAAAAGATAGACACGCGTTAAACGCGAATGCTACCAAAAATAATACGCACTTGTTTTAGCACTAACTTGTCTAAAACAAATGTGTATTATTTTTGGTAGCATTCGCGTTTAACGCGTGTCTATCTTTTTTGTGGTAAGGGTAGCTGTGTCTGTACATTGAAGATATTCCAGAAAAAACAGTCGGGTTAGGTACTGGGACGTAACTATACCCAAAAAGATTATTTTAGATTTTTGTCTGTTTGTGCGCGCATCACGCAAAAAGTACTGAACGGATTTTGATGTGATTTTCACAGGTCGATAGCGTAGAGTCCAACTTAAAATCTAAGCCACGGTTCATCTAATTCTGATGGGAGGAACCAGAGATACATCTTGACCTCTTGGTAGTACTAGCCACTCTACACTGCGGAGGTCATTTAAACTGGTCATTTCACTGTAGTCCACGCGGACGGAGTCGCGGGCAAAATCTAGTAATATATAATAACATGAATCATAGCAAGGCATATTACGACATATTTTCTATATACATTTTCGAGTGACCACACACGCAGCTATATATTTCTATGACGTCACCAATACATTATACCGATATATTAATATACAGGCTGTCCTAGAAAGAATGGATAATCCTGAAACACTCCATAGTAGGGCTATTGGGGAGTCAAAATATAAAAAAAAAATTATTTTCCAGGTGGTACCCAAATTACTGATTTTTATGAAAATAGTGTCGATTTTTTTCATACTACTGTGCATTTCTGTATACCATAGCTACAAATAAATGAAATCCATAGGGTTTTTGGTGTCATAACATTCTACATGGACTATACCAATTAATATGCAGTAAATCATATGAGTAGCTATTGTATTTTTTTGTAAAAAATAACCTGAACTTATATTTTAATCATGAAATATGGTATTTTTTTCTTTAAGTTGAAGTTTAAGCGCACTTGGTGAAAAAAAAATGTATGAAAGCTTAACTGGCCAACAATTAAAAAAATATGCGCGTTTAATACCGATTTGAAAATGGTATAACACATACTTGTATCTGAAGTAAATACGAGGTTATTGCTATTAATATGCAGAAAGGAGTAAATTCGACTAAAAACCAACATTTTTAAAATTCATTATTTCTGGTTTTAACTGATAAGTTATCATGACCAAACTGTACAGTTATGACAAAAAATTAATGAATTTAAAGACTTGATGAAAAAACCTTATTTGCCTAAGCTACATTTAAAGTAAGTGCTCAAACAGTCTGCCACCAAACACAATACACATTTTTTCTCAAAACCTGTACTTATAGCGAATTAAAGTTGAAACCAAATAGTAGATGTACGCCAGAGGTCACGGGTTCATATCCCGTTCGTGACATTCGATTTTTGAGAATTCTCTTAAATATTTAATATATTTTGAATAAATATTTAATATATTTTGAATGGATAATCCTGAAACACCCCATAGTAGGGCTATTGCCCTACTATGGGGTGTTTCAGGATTATCCATTCTTTCTGGGACATCCTGTATATTATAGCTACGTTTGTGACGGGCTTAAGTATAACGTAGGTAATGTGTCATTCATAAAATAGGTAGAGTAGGTACATATTTTTTTAATTTATTACTGAAGTTATCCTTCCTTTCTGTAATGGTTCAATAATATAATCGAGACATTATACCTTTATAAGTAATTTTAAGACGTTCTATAACAATATTACGTGATATTATATATTGTTATTTATTTATAGTTCTGGAATAGTTTGAAGAAAATGATAATGATATTTTATGCATTTGTAACACGAATACGGTGCAGTGGTACATAGGTGTTACCTACTCAAATAATAAAAGATTTAATATTAGATACCTATGTAGGTACCTATGTCATTCATGATCTACACGATATAGGTACCTACAGCGTGAGCTTTTGAGATGCGACTTCGGAAAGCAAAACCAATACATTGTTAAATAGATAAAAGTGGTGAAAAGAGGCAAATATCCGATTTAAAAAAACCGGACAAGTGCAAGTAAGACTCGCGTCCAATAAAATATTCCACTTGAAATATAATATTATAATAGTGCCATCTTCGAGCAAGATACCGCTATTACAGTCAAGTAGCGACATCTATGAGCAGATTCCTTAAGGTCACACCAACAGACGGGCAACAAAGTGATCCTATAAGCGTTCCGTTTTTCCTTTTGAAGTACGGAACCCTTAAAATGATAATAAGTTGTATTTTCTGTTTTTTAAAAGAGCCCAAAGATTGGCCAGAAATCCTAGGTAGGTAGGCAATCTTTTTGCAATCTTCCGCTTTGAAGTTCTCATCTAAAAAACTCACAATATTGCTTATATTATTATGTACCGGAAGTAAAATATTAAATTAAGCTTTTCTGTACATTGTCGTAAAGGGCCTGTGGTCTGTTTTAGAATTAAATAATTAATGTTTTAGCTGAAGCCTGGAAAATTGATCATGTAGCCTTCTTAGGTAAAATAAAAAAAAAAATTGATATCGTACTCAGCATCTGTGTAAAGTTTTCTTTTATATTTCAGATTAAAATTTCAATTAAATTTTGTAGTAAGTATTGTCTATTAGGTAGGTACCTACTTCTTTTTATGTCTGCCAGTCCCTAAAGGCGGGTCTCCTGCAACGTGTTTGAGTGTTCATTAAACATCGAACATGACATAATGAACAAAAATGGGGCGTGGCCTACGCGTTTTGTTTGGCAAAAACACTCGACCACGTGACGGAAAACATGTTCGATGTTTAATGAACACTCAAACACGTCGCAGGAGACTCGCCTTAAGTGAATCAATTGCGCTGATTGTCAACTATCCGAAAAATTAACTAAGTGTCACAAAGAGCGTGTTACAAAAGATCATTCTAAGGTTACAAATAAGTAAATAACTGAAAAGGCAATGTAATTCGATTTATAATTATATTTGATATTATAAATCAGATAATAAAATTTATTTTTCTAGTTCACAATTTGAATTCTTTATATGAATAAGTAAATTATATTAATTATTATTATAAAGAAAATTGTATAATCTTTATTATGTACAACATTCCTGTTTCAGAGATATTTCTACTGTTATGAAAATTTTTGAAATTAATTATTATAATAATGTACTAAACGTAAAATATTTATAATACTTAACTAATGTCGAATGTTCTTAGTTTTATTTTGGATTCACACATAATATATTTCTTAAACTCTGGTTTAAATAGGTAAATATCGGACTTTGGTTGTATTACGTTAGCAATACTTCTCTATTGGTGTTTATTAGGATGTGAGTGTGATTGCCATAATAAATGAACGAAACAGAAATATGGGCCTTTTCCGGGTAGTAAATAGGTATATGAATAGGTATTATAGTCCCTTAAAAACATCAATTTAATTTGGTAGCGCGCACTTAATCGCTAAACGTTATTCACCGTAACAACTAATTTCCTGTAACAAACAGTAAATTATGAATGCTATATTTACAAATAACATAATGTAGGTATTGAATATTTTTTTCCGCAGCTGTAGGTAATCAAGGTCTTACAATACTAGTCTGAGATATAAATTATAAACCGGTTCATAGTACTAGAGACAGTATTGGATATAAGTGCAACCTGTAGATAAGCACATAACACTTGCATGGCTTCACGCGAGGTCGGCCATTCTCTACAAATCTAAAATTATCCGTTTGGTATAAACCTGAAGCCCTGGCATTGATGCTAACACGGGAGAATAATATATGATCTATTTGATGTTTATATCCGAATTCCGAAAGCCGTAACGTGTTGCGCAAATAGACAGCTAACGCAAGCGCGTTCTTGTATGTTTCTTGTATGTTTTACGCTGTGCAGACATTAGTAAATCCATGTTACACTATCTATAGATACAGCTACAACGTGATTCGATGGAATATAACGTTTAACCTGATATCTGTTGCTGGCGCTCTGTATTAAACTCAACTGTAGATTATTTTTAGATTGATTTAAATGCTTGAACTATCGTGGATCTCTTTGAAGGTCAATTACATCGTCAAGACTTGACCAGCTAAGAGACTGATAATAATTATAATCTTCCAATCGTAAATAATTAAATAAAAACTGCACCGAAGAGCCGTATGTCCTCAATTAGGTATCCATGTTCGCTGTTTTTCATACGTTTTAAAAAGTGGTGGGGATCGTTCTGTATGAAAAAAAAACGGTCCGTGAAAAAACGTGCTGGAAACGGAGTAGTGCACAAACGCCCTAACTGTTTATTTTTATACACGTGAGGTCAGTTAGGTAGGTACCTATACCTACTTAGGTGTTATATCCAGTATAAACCCACAGTCTATAATTCTTTAGGTACTGTGATAAACCGCTGTGCTACTTTTTACGTTTCAATGACCATTTCATCCGCGATAGTCCGCTTCCTAATAGTGTTTATTGATCAATTTATAGTTCGTTAGGTCGCGGTAGGTAGGTAGCTAGGTATCAGTGGCGAAGGGTCAATTTTTGTTAGAGGTAAGCCGGAGCTACAAATGCTTACCTGCAGGGCTAACATGCGCGCCGCGACAAATTTTGTCTCGCTCTTACTCGTGCGAATACGAGACAAATGCACGATAAAAACGTCGACAAAATTTTGTCGCGGCGCGCATGTTAGGCGCTCTGGTCACAAAAAGTTAATTAATAAAAGTAGGCAATACTGTGCTATTTTTCAAAGGGAAGCCGGTAGGAGTCGTATTGTAGGGACCCTTCGCCACTGCTAGGTATGTTGTGTTTGTTTTATCAGATGTTCATTCTCTCAACGTTGCATGGTGTTGGTGGGCATTGTAATCATCTCCTCTTTATGGAAACATTCAACATCTGTCTATAGTGTAGGTACCCATGGGCGTAGCCAGCCATGGGCTCAGGCCGCGATCAAACCGCCTCAGGGTGGGGCAGCAGTCTAAAATAATATTGAACTAGCAAACTATACCCGCGGTTTGATCGCATTTTTTTTTGTGTGGACTGTCGGGTGTGAACTTTCTTACGGATATTAAGTATTGTAGTTAGTACCTAGATAATTTATTTTTTTAGGTTTGGTTAGGTACCTTACAGGTCTGCGCCAGGGTGGGGCAAGCGCCTCACCCTGCCCCACCGTGGCTACGCCCATGGGTACCTACTGCCTATCCATCGCTGTATTGCGAAGTGGCATAAAGACACTATAAGTACATAACTACAAAATGATCGAATATGTTAGAAAGAAACTAAGAAGGCAGGTGCTTATTAGGTGTTAAGAGCGAGGTTATTGAACTAAGTATTTTGTTAGCATTGAAGTCCGCCTGAAACCGGTAATTATTAGTCGAGACGTGTTACAAAATGTGTGCGATTTGTGAGTGAGTCTAATGTAATGATGAGGTAGGTATTTTGCTCTAAAATGTATTCGGTTGAGCATGGTAGTTATGAGGCTGACAGGACAGTACCATATTATTACTTATGGTTAAACTCTTTTAAAAATATATAGGTATGACAATTTTGATTATTTGTTGAAGAGCAAATCGGTACCTATTGAGACCAAAACACGATTCAACTTTTTTCAATCGATGGAAAAAAATCGCAGTCGCTTCTAAAAAATGGTTAAAACTCAAATATCTCGAATAATTATTATTAATCAATTTAAATAGTTATTTTATAAGTAGGTAGATAGTGCATTCTTTGATTAGGAAGAACATAGTTATCTTAGCAGATTTCTCTTTTCGGCGCAACTATGGGGACTATTATAGGAGATAAACGAAAGTTTTATAATGCGTTAGGGAAGGCGTTTGTGCACTACACTCGTATTCGTGTTTTTTACATAGGTACATTTTACGAAGGTACCTAGGTAGGTAAATTACATCCGATACCGAACCGTTTTTATGATGTAGGTGCTTACGTAAAAAACACTTACCTACCTACGAATTGACAACATTTCAAAATTACTATGCTACTAAAACAAAAATACCATTTCTTTGTTTTCCTATCCTGAGTTCGAAAAATTTTTTTTTTAATTTTTTTAATTGTTTCATTTCGGAGAAAAAAAAATAAAAACTAAAAAACTTTCTATTACGTCACTCATACGGCTGAATACGTTTTGTCTAAGCATGTTTTAGGAAATTATGATGTTCTAATAACTTCTAATGTCATGAAAGATACGTCTACGTCACATCAAGTGCCATTTAAAAATTTCTTCTGAAGTAGGTACATATTGATTTCCACAGCCAAGCAAAGATAAAATCGCCAATCAACCGTACAATATTGACGTCATTAGGCGCTTACGTCTGTTTAGAACAAAACAAATTTAAAAAAATGATTTTTTTATATGAAAACAACCATATTTCGAAAAAAAAAAAAATTTCGGTAGGTACCCTTAACCTTACCTTATTTTTGGCCTTAATTTCAATTACCATCATAATTGGAGTACAATAAAAAATGAAATGTTGTCAATTGAATAAGTAGGTACGAGTGTTGTGCACAAACGCCCTTAAAGAAATGATCCATTACAGTAGGTAGGTAAGTAGTTAAACAAAGGCAGAAAAATATATGATATTCTTCAGGATATATCAGTACAGGCTATGCTAGTTAGATCGTGTGTTGAAAACATAGGTACTTACTTACAACAAAGATAGGTACGATAGAAAAAAATCACGAAGACACTTACTACCTACCTTCTACTAGGTAGGTAATTAGGTAGGATCATCTGTTGAACAGCTAGCCACTTGTACACAATTAACCACGCTTATATCTCGTAAACGCGATGTTGCAATTTCATGCAGCTGCGTGATTTAGATGTCAAAACAGCCCCGGTCCCCTATCCCCAGTTTGCAGCGAGCTTGCGCCAACGCCGGCTGAGTGGGATCGATTTTGTGTATTTTAATGAATAAAGTCACAAAAATAACGTGAGTACCTACTTTTTCTCTTCACTTCTTTTTGTATAATTTTACGAGAATACTTGTATGTCGGCTGTGTAGACTCTTACGATGTGCTTCATTTACTTTTACTCTAAGCAATAAGCGAGTGGTGACGCTCATTTAACCGTGAGGTTAGCGTAACACGTGCGGAAGGGTGGTCTACAATTAATCAAAATGCTACGTTCAACAGTTAACCATGGTTAATTGTGTACTAACTATGATAATATGATATGATGTACCTGTATTTTTTATGTTCTATTGTGAAATTTCATAATTTTATATATTTGTATTTTAGATGGGGCGTAACTAAGAAACAAAAACGAAAAAAGGCGGGCATTTAGCAGACGCTGCGTTTACTTTGATGTTGAATTTGTGCTGAAGATTTAGATCTTAGTATAGGTATATAGGTATAAAATTGATCTCTCTAATTGCATAATTATGGTGTCAAGCTTGATAATAATTCAATTATTGTATGTGTGATGTACGAAGCCTACTAATAGTGACATTATACAATACTTAATAAATAAAGCTTTTAAAACCAAGCAATGTTCCCAAGCGACAAGTCTGATTGTTGATTTTCGTAATTATTGCAAGAAAGTAATATTTTGTGTTCATTTTGACAACCATACACTTTAATAAGAAATAACAAGTCTATTTCTTAGCATGGATTCATTATTTCATAATGTACACGGCGGATTTCCGCCCTGAGACAGCCGCGCTGCGCGCGCATCATCTGCTTTTCATTTTGTCCGTTGTAGCACGAAACGACATTGTTCGCGATCGATGAATATTATTTTAATGTAAATTCTTTTAGATGGTTTTCTACGAATAAACCAGCATAAACAATACAGTCCATTTATTCCCGCAAGGATCCTAATTCCTAACACATAATAACAACTAATTTATATTATGTGATTAATTGTGTACCCCATGGTTAACTGTTGCAAACCCCGCCGGTTAATAGTGTACGATAGGGTGGACTCAGTTAGCCAATTCTCATTTTTTAAAAACACGGAATTATATCTAAAATTCAAAGAATATATAACATTTCTTAAATGTCAATCTATTGCTAACGAATCTGGGTCTTGGCTAGAATGAAAGAAGGTTGTTTTGGATAACATTTTACGAGTTGTGATTATTTGAATTTTACCTGGTTAACTGTTTAACAGGTCACCCCATACATACAATCATTGTGACTTTTTGGCAGGATTATTCTACAAGCAACAAGGTAATAATACCTACCTATCGTTAGTGTTTTAATTTTTTAGTCCAAACGTCCAAACAATAGATTTTTGTTTAATCTGTTTTTGAACACGTTTTAACAATTTTCCGATGACTCTTTTGTGACCCGTAGGTACACGTTAGCTTTTACGGAATCGATAAAATTGGATCTTGTCAGCCTCTTAACGACGTTTTAATTACTATGTTATGTCACGTATGTTTCCTCCATAATTAATGGTGCCGATTCTGTTGTTTACGAACTTAACTAATTTAGTCTCATTATGTCTCTTTCTAATAAGAAACATGAGAAAGGGATAGATTAAATTTAATCCTGTCAAATTAGTCCACTTGAACAGTTTTGATGTCAATTTAGGCTGTTTGTGCACTGCACGTTTACAGCACGTTTTTTCACGGACCGTATTTTTTTTTCATACGTTTTAAAAAGTGGTGGGGATCGTTCTGCAGGCCTATTGGCTAAAAATCTGTAAAAAACCGAATACGAATTGAAAACGTTTGTAGTGCACAAACAGCCTTACGGTCGGTTGCAGAAAGAAAATTAAATTTTAAAGGAGGCATTAACCATACAATTTCTATCGTTATAGTGTCTTTTAAAACTTAATGACTTTTTCTGCAACTCAGCGTTAGTCGTAATCGCAAAAGGGCACGACTATTTTCCCGTACTAAATGACAAGGGCGTAGATTATTATGACAGTTCTAAATATTTTCTGTCCTTTTTCAATGATATTTGTAAGAAAGAGATATAGTGTGATTAAAATTAGTTTAGTGCGATATTCAACAGAATCAGCACCAATTATTACTAGTATTAGTAGTAGTATTAGTATGACCCAAATTATTACTAATGTGCAAAGTTTAGTTAAATCTTGGATTTGGAAATAGACCTTGATAGTTTCTGGTGAAATTAGGACGCAACCTACGGCCTGTGCACGAAAAATGTGTTGCAGCTTATTCTAGAGTCTAGTCTATTGACCGAACCTAACTAGATAGGTATTAAACTATTAACTTATTGTCAACTGGATGCTTCTTAGCTCCTTACATACATTGACTATAATATGGGAGACCACAAATCGATACGCAGACAGAAGTATCAATTAACGTAAAGGACATTTTGCCTTTTCGGCAAAAGAAGAAAGAAGTAGGTAGGTATACCTACCTACTAATCAATTAACGTAAGGGACATTTTGCCAAAAACGCAAACTTACGTTAATTGATACTTCTGGTATTGAAATATCAGATTTTTAGACTGTTTCACTGTTTTTTTTCATGTTCGAAAGATTTGTCCCAAGAGGTGCCAGTGGCTGATTATGGAGAGAGGGGCCTAGGGGGCTGAAGGTCTCTCCCCCAGAATAATTTCTGGATCAACCACTGAGTGGTACGGTACTGATGTGACCGCTTGAAGCACTGCTCTGCGTAACATTAGCTAGCTTTAGGGACATACGGAAATGTAATCCGGGCAATTCTACACTACAACAACACAATTTTCAAATGACTGCTAGACTAAGGGCCTAGTTCACCGACAAGATAACAGCCCGTTAAATTGAAAACGGCTGTTTATCACATCTTTTTCCATACAAAACGTCATGTTAAACGGCCGTTTACAATTTATCGGACTGTTATCTTGTCGGTGAACTAAGGCTAAGGCTATAAACTGACCCATTTTTATTTCTCTGTTTTTTTTTAGTAATTCCAGATTAGTAACATTAGGTATCTTTATTACCTACTTACACAAAGTGCACAACACTTGATAGGTATAGTATGGGCGTAGCTTAAATAGGGCGATGGGGAGTGGTTCATTTGCCCCACCCTGGTCCAGAAAACCGTGGATGCGACAAAACGACGCCTCTACCTGGGTGTATTAACAAAATTTTTAGACCGATAACTAAACTATTGTATTTCATTGTGGAGGGCGGGCATCATTTATCCAATCCACAGTTACAATGTGAACAAAATTCTGGCTACGCCTATTATGCCTGATGGTAAAAATATCAGTTTTCATTATTAAATCGCGTCTTATTTATTAAAGTGTAGTTCATGAATTAATCGTTATCGTATCGCTAAATCCTACTATTTAGGCAAGTTCACGCAATCTGATGTCAGGTTATTACCTAATTTAATCAGCAGACGTAAGCGTATAATATTAAATCAGTATTTTGAAGACTACCTACCTGGTTTCTTCATTTTATTATTTATTTAGAGCTGGTATTTCTGATAGGCTCTAGCGGATCCAGAGGGGGCTAGGGGCGGATTTAAAGCCCAGCCAAATAAAGTTTTTACTAATTTCGGATTAAATGAGTCCTTTAGTGATTTGATTTCCAACTCTTAGCCCCTCTAAATAATATCTGGTTGAACCCACAGCCCCCAAAAACTAATTTCTGGACCCGCCACTGCTGATAGTTAGATACTTACATAAATAAATTATAAATTAATGTGTATGTACCTGGTCTCTCTAAAAAACCTATACAATTAGGGGTTATAAATGTATTTATTTGTACCTGTTATAATTATAATTGATTTCTTCATTATTATGCTAGCTTCAAGTAATTCTTTTAAGATGTATGTACTAGTGTGTGGGAAAATAAATTATTGTTGTTGGCAATTATTGTTGTTTAATTTTTCATTCAAGTTCACCAAAAAAATGTCGGGAGAGCTTATGGATTTAATTAATTGGCGTCTGAATATAAATATACCTAGATACCTACGCCATGTTTTGCTTGGCTAGTGTATCGCAAGTTCCACAGAATATTAATATCTACAGAGAGCAAAGCAGAGCTGCAGCTAAAACCCTTTATTAGATTCTACAGAGTGCCTCGTCACGGCTATGCCAAATGGAGGTACTTTAAATATTGTAGGTAGGACGCTTTGTTTCATGGAGACAAATTTTAATTTTTTAAGTAGTAATATTGCGTTCAAAGTTTTTTTTTTATATTGCCTCGTCTGGGAATCGAACTGATCAAATGTAAATAGAGACACCCTGTATTTCTGTGATGGTGATCGAAAGGGTCCATTAAAAGGATTAATAAATAGGAACTGACTCCGCGACCGCCGCCGTGACCTGAATTTGCAGCCGCCGCCGGTTGCTAAATTGGCAGCCGGCGCTGACATTGGAAAAAAGCGGGAAATGGGATTGGCAATTTGGCATAATTAAAATAAAACATTTCATGTTTCATTTGAGTAACATAGGTACCTAACTGGGGTCCAAGAGCGAGCTCGAGCTCGGGAACTTGGACACCCCGACACGGACAATTTAGGTTCTAAGGGGTTGACGGGGGCTTCAGTGAGCGAGCGAACGAAGCCCCCGTCAACCCCTTCGTGTTAGGTTACTTTTAACCTTGCAGACAGAAATAGGAGCCCCGCTACCGGGGCTCCGTCGACCACCTCCCTGCCCTTGTAAGTCCAAAAAAGTTTTATTTTGTTTTACATTGACACTGTTATTTAAAAGTCAGTCTAAAAGGTAGATAATTCAACTTAAAACACGGCAACATTAATCTGCTGATACGGTAGTTTGCAATTATTTTCGTCTGGTATCACTGCTACTCCAAGGCTACGCCGGTTTCCAACGGCGTTATTTTTGGGAGCCGCCGCCGGCTGCGGAGGCACTCCCTAATAAATAACATAGCACCATAAAGAAACACCATGAAATTTTACATTCGCTTTTAAAACTTAATTAATAAATTAAATATAGATAACGGCGTGAAATGTGATCATGATCACAAACGTCACGCGCATTAGCTGGTTTTTCGGTCTCTTTGGCGGAATAAAGAAAACGGGGGGGCGCCGAGGCTGCACGCGATTGGTTCGTCGGTCGATGCTCGTCGTCTATTGGACTAAGTATTTTCTATTACGTATTGTCAACTGTCTATTGCCTATTCAATAGATTTTTGACCCAATAGACTCTATTGGGTCAAAAATGTACATGCGCGATCTGTGATCAAGATCCACGCCGATGTAATGACTTCGTGTAAACTTTTTTACACTCTGTTCCTTTTAAGTGCATGATAAATACGATAATAGTACATTATGATTTATGGTACAAGTGTGTAAAGTTGGTGATTACCGCTGAGGCGTGATTGAGACCCGAGCCGTTTAGGCGAGGGTCTTATGGGAGCCGAAGACGGTAATCACCAATACACACGTGTATCATACGATGTTTTTCAACACACTTGCGAATAAAATAATACTGGCGCGTGCCGGAGGAGCACGCGCGCTCGGAGTGGGGGAGGCGTATAACTCACTAGTGAGTAAAAAGTCACAGTTTGATTACAGGTGGCATTACATGCCTAATTGCGGTGAAATACGAGCCCTTTTATGAGCAAGTGTGTTGAAATAGTACATTATGGTACAAGTGTGTAAAGTTGGTGATTCCCGCTGAGGCGTGATTGAGACCCGAGCCGTTTAGGCGAGGGTTTTAAGGGAGCCGAAGACGGTAATCACCAATACACACGTGTATCATACGACGTTTTTCAACACACTTGCGAATAAAATAATACTGGCGCGTGCCGGAGGAGCACGCGCGCTCGGAGTGGGGGAGGCGTATAACTCACTAGTGAGTAATGGTGAGTAAAAAGTCACACTTTGATTACAGGTGGCATTACGTGCCTAATAGCGGTGAAATAAGAGCCCTTTTATGAGCAAGTGTGTTAAAAAATATATTAACTATGTGAATGCATCTTTGCTGTGAGCTAGACAGTAGGTAGGCGAATTTGAAAAAAAATAATCTGTTACGGTGTTCCTATAAGACACTGTTACAAATGAATTAATCCATATACCTACTTACCTATCTGACCCTTCGGCATCATAAAAATACAGGACGTAATTTTTTAGGGTTCCGTAGTAAAACTAGGAACCCTTATAGTTTCGTCATGTCCGTCTGTCACACCCTCGTCAAATCTACAGTTCATAACCAATTTGTATGAAACTGCAAGTAGATGTCTTTTAGGAGCCACCACCATAAACGCCTGTAGTGAAATTACGAAAAATAATTAGGGGATACATGAAACTGAGGGATGAAAAAAAATGTTTGCGCGCACCCCTTTCTGTGGGGTATCGTTGGATATGTCTTTGAAAATAACTAAGAGGTTTCTAAATGATTTTTTTATTTAATAAGTGTACCTAAGTTTATTTAGTGAACTACGAGCTCCGAAATGTGTGTGTCCCCTGTAATTTTCCAACCGCGCTATCCAAAAATCTGAATCAAATCAAGCTTATAGTACCTACAATAGTGCAATAATAAATACTTTCGATTAACATCGGTTTAAATAAGATACGTCAATGAAATATTCACTATTTTCAGTTTAGAGTTTGATAATCGCAAAAATAACTTTGTATTTCGTAATAATATTATGAAATTAAACTTATATTTGCGGTTGAAAGACTAAAAAATACTTCTTGCTACGGAACCGTAAACTGTGCGTGGCCCGACACGCTCTTGCCCGGTTTTTTATTGTTCCACATTTGGTTAGTTCGATTCCCAGATGAAGGAAGCAACTTTTTAAAAATCTACGAATGCATACTCAATTTTTAAAAAAAGCCGGCCAAGTGCGAGTCGGACTCGCGCACGAAGGGTTCCGTACCATTATCTATACCTACAATATTAGACACTATTATTATAACCATTATTATGAACGAGAAAAAAAACAGCAAAAAAATCACGTTTGTTGTATGGGTAGGTATACTAAAAACAGAATATAATAAATATTTAAGGGAGTCCTTAAATATTTATTATATTCTGTTTTTAGTATATTTGTTGTTATAGAGGCAACAAAAATACATAATCTGTGAAAAAATTTCAACTGTCTAGCTATCACGGTTCATGAGAGAACCTGGAGCCTGGAGAATCACAGACAGACGGACAGCGAAGTCTCAGTAATAGGCTTCCGTTTTTACCCTTTGGGTACGGAACCCTAAAAATTAAGTCACCATGAAGCAAAATTTCCTATCTACAATATTTAAAGTAAGTTTCCCTCCGTGTGGCATAGCCGTGAGTAGGTACCTACGTGTGGTCAAGAGCCAGTGAGTCGTCGTCGTAATCGTAATTCAGTCATGTAAGATTATACAGGGTGGCAGGTTAGACAGTGGAAATATTTGAAGGGGTCATTGTACTCATCATTATGAACATTACTACGACCTACCCTGAAATTGCGAAAAAAAAAATCAGGTGTTCCATACATTTTGTTGAGTTATGAGAACATAAATGTATGGAACAGCAGATTTTTTTTTCTGCAGGTCTATTGGCTAAAAAAAACGGTCCGTGAAAAACGTGCTGGAAACGGAGTAGTGCACAATCGCCCTGAAGGTAAGTACATTCCAAGCGCAGTGACTCTGTCGCCCGCCGTCGTTCTGTGACTTCTATGTCGCTGCTGCTTGCAGCTGCGACGAGCTGCTGTCGATGTCGGAATTGTACCTACCTTTTTAAATCGTGCTAGCAAACAGTGGTACCCCACTTGTTCTATTGCGCCCACGCGACGTGGGGTATACAAATATCGATGTCTACGAGATAGCCGGGCCTACAATAAAAATTCTAGGTACTACCTATGACAATATCATAATGAACTCGTTAACTCTTACAACTGCTGAGCGCGGAGCATAGATCTCCCACGTCCCAGTACTACAAAAAAAACAGGACAAGTGCGAGTAGGTACGACTAGCGCCCTAAGTGTTCCGAAATATGCAATAACGCAATCTATGAGCAGTTGGCCCCCCACTGATGGTCCGGTGACAGACGGACAACAAAGTGATCCTATAAGGGTTCCGTTTTCCCTTTTGAGGTACGGAATAACGGAACCCTAAAAACGGTTCTATCGGGCGTTTAATTATATAAAAATTCCATACATTTTGCTTTCCTATTGTATCCTAACGATAAAAAACGTGCCGTGCTTCGGTAAATTATAAAAGCGCCCATTGGACGTTGGCAACTGATTCTTGTTGTTATCACACCCAGGAATCATCTGCTCATCCTCTTGACATAGAGGATAAGTTAAAGGAAATAAGAGCAAACTCAAATATAAAATTAAATAACCATGTGTGTACATAATAAGAAAGTTTATTTACATCCAATTTACACCTACAAAGGCTTATAACTACGTATAAAAGTGGATTTTACACAAAATATAAAATGTTTAAAGGTAGTTTGAAATAATAATTAACTAGGTATTTAAACAATACTTAATAGGCGTAAATGAGAGCAGGTTCTTAAAACAAAAATATAATTATTAATATGTAATACAGGATTTATATTAGAACCCAAGATTTAACAATCGATAGAAGGCGAAATAAATGTGCTAACTAGTCTATCGAAATTAGCTTGGCTTTATATGGGTCATATTACAGAACCTAACTCAAGACTCAAGCTTTAGGTACTTAAGAAGTTAAGACTAGTTTTAAGCCATTTGATTGGTTGCAACTAGTCTCAAGTAATGCTTGAGTCTTGAGTTACCCTTGGAGTATATAGCAAATAAACCAATTGGCCAGGATAATTTACTAACAAATCCATTTCTTTTTTTTTTTAAAGAAACAGAGGGACTTATTTAGTTTCGCTTGTAAAAAAACTTATGTTTTAAGAGTGCGCATGCCGCTCAGACAAAGTCGCCGGTGAGCGGCGCCAAAACACTTGCTATTTCACCAAGCGCCGCCGTGTTAGAAAGGGAGATGAACAATTTTCTTACGTAAAATTAACACAAAAAATGTTAACAGTCCTTTAGGGCGTTTGAGCTAGTGCTCAAACGTCCTAAAGGACTGTTAACGTTTCCAGCACGTTTTCGTGAACTGTGAAAATACGATCCATTTCGGCCTCCATAATAAAATATGTATGGTGCCTTGTGCACTATTTCGAACAGTTTTTTAAGAATCGTGTTACGTCACACGTTTAATACGTGCGGGGAGTGGGGAAGGAACTGAAGGAAGGCAGTGATCCAATTCTATGGTTGTTATTCAAAAACTAGATTATAGAATTGTAAAAGTAGGTTAGTAGGTAGGTATTATGTAAACTATGTGAACAGTACCTAGTAGGTAGGTAGTTACTTAGGTATTTTTAGAATTCTATTGCTTTTTTTACGAACCGTTTTTTTCATACATTTTAAAAACTGGTAGATATCGAATTGGTAGGTATCGAATACATTCTAACGGACGGGACGGGAAATACGAATACGTGTTGGAAACGGATTATAAGTGCATTAAACGCCCTACGATTTGAATACGAGTATAATAATATGAGTAATTGCAGCACGCAATTGTAAAAAAAAAGTTCGCCATTCCTGGCCTATAAACAGTAAAAACCCAATGTAATGCACAAGGCGTTTTTATTACGTCCGTATAAAATACGAATACTTACGAATTGAAAACGTATGTAGTGCACAAACGCCCTTAGGGTTTGTACAAAGAAACTACTTGATGTATCTACGCAAAATAAAGTTATTCGAACTTTTAAATATAAAAACTGGGGTTACTCGTAGGAGTTTTCATACTCCATAATGTTATTTATTTACGCCCAAAGTTCCGTCAAAAACGTGATCTTTCGAGGCTCGTAATTTCAAATCGATATTTTTTTACTGTTCTAAATAATAATAATACTTACTAGATAATGCCGAGACAAATCGATATCATGCTTAATTTTGGACGTGTAACATCAAATAGTGAAGTAGCTAACTTTCTACGTTTGTATGGAAAAATAAGCGGCTTGCGCAGCCTTGAGAAACAAGAATATTTTAATGCGAGGGCATCACTAGCTTGGAATATATTCTGAATTTATTAATCTCATAATATGGTAGGTCTCAACCTCAGATCATAGAAACAAAGAGATATGCCATCATAGCAAATTAGTACGGGAACAACTGATGCCACTTTTAGTACATTTTTCGACCCAATTACGCGCATAATTAAGCGCTCCTTGTGAATAAAAAGATCTCCCACGCATCAAACATTCCGCACACCCTCAATCTAACACTTTTAATCGTCACTCAACACTAGCACTAAACTAAAATACTGTATTTATACCATCGATCGTGTTCGGTTCGTCGCCAGCGCGTACGTTTTTAGTATGAGCAATTTGCTCAAATTCAGGCATCAAGCTCGATAGCGCCTTGGCACATCTCCCTTGTTTCTATGATCTGAGGTCTCAACACAACTATTGTTCTATCGTAGACGTTTAGGAGAAGCTTTAGAAGCTGTAAAATGTTGAAGTTTCGAACAATATATCGTTTTACTCCTCATCATAAATTATCCAATCTAGCTAGCTCGAGTTTTAATATACACCCTATATCCAAACAAAATACGATTAAAGTAGGTACCTTGTATGATTTTATGCACCCATTATTGAAATGTAATCTAATCATACAAGTCAGTTTATTATCTATTCGTGATTTAAGTTTAATAACAGCAGGAATATTAGGATACCATGTAACATAGGTAGGCTTATATCATATTTTTATATTTGCTTGTCAATCAACTTACAACTCATACCATAAAGTGATATTTATAAAATCTGTTGCATGTTTCCCAAATCAATATACGGTTACGTATCATTTCAAGTAAAGTTGTTTCAACTATGGTCGAAATAACTACGGTTGATTCACCTACTGTTTAAATTACCTAAAGGTCGTTTCACATAAGTTTTTAATAACTATTGAATGAAATACCTATGTGACAATTCACCTAAGGTTGATTGACCTAACGGACGACTCACCTACTGATTTATCTGTGGCCAATATTTGTAGCCAAAAAAGTTAGTGACAGAAACGAATCGCTGCAAAACCACGTAGTCTTGTCTGCCCTACCCCTAGAGTGTAATTTAAACCCGCGTAGGCGCGGAGGGGCGAGGCGGCCCGCGAGCTGAGGAGCAGGCGGCTTCAACGCTCGCCGCCGCGCCTGAGGCTGCAGCAAGCCGAAGCTGCGGTGGTGAGTGTTAAAACCATCTGCGACGATAAGCTCGCGTGCGACCGCCGGAGACCCGCAGCGCCGGAGCCGGGACAGAAACCATGCCTGCTGCATGTTACATGTTCGTTTACATGCTCATGCTTGCTTGCATGCCACTGTAGGTGAGTCGTCCATTAGGTATTTCGAACATTACATCAATCGTTCGTTAGTGCAATTGATTTTAGTTGAATCAAAATTAGGTAAGTTAAACAGTAATTGAGTCAACCAATATGCGATACGAACATAGGTGAATCAACCGTAGTTATTTCGACCATAGTTGAAACAACTTTAGTTGAAATGATATGTAACCCAATATACAGACGCCTTCATTAATCGGGTAGCCCTCCCCTCCCCACGCATTTATAAAAACTATAGCAAAGGGGGTACCCAATTAATGCAGCCATCTTTACATTTTCAAAAGGGAAACAGTAATTCACGATTCAAAAACATACTATTTATAAACAGGTTACATAAATCTCATTAAAATTCGATAAAAAAATAAATAAGCTCCATTTTTGTCCTCAATGGACACAACACTCCGGGCTCATAGCAACTCTGTTATCAAAATGTATAAGCGAGCATGAACAATTGAACATAGGCTGCTGGGTCCAATCGTCTAACGTTCTGGACCAATTGATTGACCAGTATGAAAGCAGCGCGCACGTATGCGCCATGATAACCTCGGTAAAAATAAAAATATTTGCAGGAGACCTACTTGTTCTTATTTATTTCGATTCGGCAATCAATGACTCATATTTATGCCATACCGATTTTATTAGTGTATGGTTTTAACTAAAACAATTTTTTTTGTATATCTTGAGCTGTGTTATGTTATAACAACAACTAAATCGTTGAGCTACTTTGGTAATTCCTTTAAATTTACCAATAACATGAAACGAAAATGAGCTTACAACTATCAAACTAGGTATGTATGTAGTCTTTTATCGTTTTAAACGAACTTGTCTGGTATTGGTAAATCTTAGGATACGAAATTTCTGTTTACGAATAATATAGTGAGGCCTAATGCTCAGTAAAGGGTTCTTTCCCTGCAATAACTTCAAATTACAACATTTGCTTATTATGAGATCTACAAATGTAATATTTCACGTAACAATTTTGTTCATATTGTGAGCAACAACGTATTTAAGTCGCGTTTATGCATTAAATAGACTTCAATCTAGGTATAAATTTTGCTTTCGGCTAACTTTTTTTACTTATATATTTTTAAGGGCCGATTTTTCCAAGCGCCTGATAAAATTTCTATGAATAAATTATATCGATTTCATAAAACATAAGGTTGTTTATACTTATAGTAAAACCAATATAGTTTATTCATAGGAATAAATTGTATCCGGCGATTGAAAAATTGCTCTAAAAGTACATAATTATCTATTAATAAAATAAAATTTTGTAACCAAAGTGTACATCACTAGCTCTTCTATTCTTATGCTACATTGACATTGACACAACGCCGACGTTATGTTTGAAACAAAGTTTTACTTCAATGGAGAATAGAGCATGCCTAACACAAATTATAAAATATCTGTGAATAAAAAACCGAGCCCGCTTCTAATTTCCTTGACCACAACAAAGAAATATAAATCTAATATTCTAAAAATTTTAAAGAGCATGCTCTGCTATAATTAATTTATTTTAGTTCTAAAGATCGCTAAAAGAATGCGTTAGAAGCTATTCTTTGCCTAATAATTTTAATAGTGTGTTAATCAATTTAGTAAATTTGGAGACTATTTAAATAATTTATACACAATAATTAGACAGATAACACGAAAAGCAAATTAATTTAGACATTGACAAAAATTTTATTAAGCTGCCGTTTTGTAAATCACAATGATAACATCAATTTGAGATCTAATTGTACTTTAACATTTCTAAAAGTCACTGTACATCACGAATCTATTTGTTATATTCAAGTATCTATTTGTATACAAAATGTATCAGCGTTTTTTTCATAAGAATTCGATTTCACTAACGCATCTTCAACACCAACCCGTAGGATCATCTCATTCCGAAATAATACATAAACTCAATCAAACCGAACTCTATTTTGTACACACCGTACCTACTGATAAATCGGGCATTGTTGATGGTATTAATGATATAATTACTGACAGTTTCACGCATAATGCAACTGCAGTCCTAGGAACAACGTCATAAGAATCAAGTTTGACTATATCAAATTTTGAGCGCAGTTTTATTTGGATGATCACTGCATTGGTAGGTGTCAGTTCAGAGTGCTTTGCAATATCATATTTTTATAATATTCAGGTACATCCAGGATCACTGTGCTGTGTACCTGAAGTAGGTTCATCAGAACAAAACACATACATATAAATTCACAAAATAATAAAACCTCCATTTAACTGTAACAGCACTTTTTAACATCCATTTTCTTAAATATATTTTGGTAAATTCAGACATTTTTCACAAAGACACAATGATTACGAATACTCTTATATTATACATCTCTGCAATATTTTCTTCGTAGGTATTACATAATAGTTGATTCAATCGTTGGCACATAGTACATTTGTGATATTTTTTGTTTCACTCTCAGTGTCATAAATTATCTTGAAAAAATAGAAAATAATCATGTTAATTGACACTTACATACGATCGCTTTGAGACCGGAACTATTTCGCTTACATATAATTATATGTATTCTTAGTTTAATTCAAATAATTTTGTGCTTTCAACGATTTCTTCAATAAGGAATCAATGTACTTGAATATCACACAGCAGGATACATTAATTAAAATTTACTATAGGCTAAACATACTATTAGCCATCATATTCGAATTTTCTATCACTCCCTCACTCATATATCTCCATCAAGCAACATTGCAATCGTCAATTTCTCGTATTTTAATAATAAATATTACAAATAACAATAATAAATCGACACAATCAACATGACTTTTACTACATCAATATTGGAAACAAGTCGTTATTCATTGAGACCAATATTAGTCAATCATTTCGATCGTGTTAAATTCATAATTTCATTCGTTCAGGGGCTAGCCCTTGAACGTATTTGACGGTCCTCTTAACTTACCTATTTGCATTGCTATGAGAACGCCGCGCCGTTTTTGTGCGTCGCTCTAGTGAATATGATATCTTCGTCATCTGCGTTGATGCTTTCGGCAGTGGTGAGTGCGACAGTGTCGTTGTGTACTACGTGAGGGGACTCGTTGAATTCGTCTAGTTCTTCAATGCCCGCTGGAAAATCATCATAAAAAGAATATAATAAACCATCAACTATAAACTGATGAGGTCACGGAGTTCAGGTGTAAATTATAAGGTTTTGACAAAACTAGAAAGTCTTGAAACCGACCTCATCCTAATTCAAGAAATAGAAAATCTGGACAAGTGCGAGTACGATTCACGCCCTGAGGGACCTGAGGCTCTAGACAAGTTGCTTTTCTGTTAGCGTTCACGCCAAACGATAACCACAAAATGTATGGAAATGACATTACCTGCGGAAAAGTCACGTGACTCACAAATGTCATTTCCATACATTTTATCCGTAGCGTTTGACGCTAACGCTAACAGAAAAGTAACTTGTCTAGGGCCTCTGAGGGTTTCGAAATATGCAATAACGCCATCTACCAGCAAGATGCCGCTAATAAACTCTTCTAGTGGCATCATCTATAAGCAGATGCCTTCACCCGTTATGGGTCTAAACATACGGACAGACGGACAATAAAGTGATCCTATAAGGGTTCTGTTTTTCCTTTTGAGGTATCTACGGAATCCCAAAAAAGGAACAATTTTCTATGAGGCATTTATGATAAATTATAGGTATAACTGTTAGTAGTACATGTCTAAGATAGTTTTATAAACGAACGCTTCGTGCACTTAATCAGGCATGCGGTTGTTTCCATTACAACATGGTGTTCCGCGATAGATGAAGTGCTTTGATAAATACAAAGATAACATCATGCCTGTTAAGAACGGAAAAATGTGATAGCAATTGAAAGTCAGTTCAGATAACTAAGATTACCTTTATTATGTTTCGATTATTTTTTGGTCAATAAATTAAAGGGATTTAGGTAAAGAAGTTATTATTATTACTTCGAGTTTATCACTATCATGCTATGAATAAAATAAAAATTTGGCAGTACTTTCTCAATAGTTTAAATAATGTTATTAGAGGAGAACTTATAGGACCCATCAGCCTAAAAGATGCGTTGCTGACTGCTGTAGGGGTGCTTTACCACTTGTGCGAGGTAGCTAAGCTGTGAGCGAGGACAAGGCTAAGCTACGAAATTACGTGTCTATTTCTACCAAAGCTGAGTGCTGTAGTGGAGCGAGTAATACGCGCTTTGCGCGAGTTAGATTTACACCGCGAGTAAGATTTGCAATGCGACCTAGCGATGCATAGCGATGACAGCCGTCTACCCAACTCTGCTCCGTCCTTAGCATAGCTACACCAGGCGCATCCCTTGTTTCAGCGAGTACGAAAAAAACTGCTTCATTGAACCCTTTTCCACCAGAGCTGACATGAGCAAACGATCCTATTGGTGGTTACCGCACACATCCCTCGATACACATCCCCGGTGGTAAGGCACCCTTATGATCGATCATTGTGACGACCTTATAGATATTACGCCTGCAACCACATAATGGCAAATAGGCTGGTAGGAATACTATGGTGATAAGCGCACAATTATAGACTACAATGTATTTATAACGCACTACGATAAGAGTAATCATTGAGACATTCCATCATGTAAAATATATTTTTTATTTCATGGAAGCTAGTTATTGATTTATGCTTTGAATAGCGTTGTCGTATAATGTGCAGCAGTCTTTCAGTAAACCAGAAATTACGACAATTGTATACCTTGTACGTATGCATAAAAGAATAAATAATAATATCAAAGTGTACATGAGGCAATCTAATTTTGCCACTAACCTTTGTAATGTTATAAATGTTATAATAATACAATAGTAAATATTAGTCTATATTTAAAAATACGTTAATTGTTTCTACAATAGATCAGAATGGATACATTTTTTTTTCTATTGTCTTCCTATTCATCATCTGTCTAGCCTTTTCCCAAATTATATTGGGGTCGGCTTCGAGTCTAACTAGTTTCGGCCGAATATCAATATTTTACGTGGAGCGACTGCCATCTGACCTCCACAGCCCAATTAATGGGTAATACCATTCGAATGTTAGACCAGCTGTCAGACTTTTAGGGCTTCTGACTACCCGTAACGATTGTCAAAGATATTCCTATGACAACCAGGACCGACTGCTTAACGTGCTCTCCGAGGCACGGAGGGGTCTCGATGTGTAACGAAGCATCCAGTCATTGTCTGTTGTCTTCCTATTGATGGTAAGAAATCGCTTAATGGGAAAAAGGCGTGAGTTTATGAACATAATAAACAACCTGCGCAGATAATGAATGGGATTGAAAATGGCGTCGCCTCTACTCCCCTCTCATTCACACCCCGGCGGGTGTGAATATACAGGGTGGCAGGTTAGACAATGGAAATATTTAACGAGGTCATTGTACTCATTATTATGAACATCTTTTACTATGGGACCAACCCTGAAATCTCTAAAAAAATAATCTGCTGTTCCATACATTTATGTTCACATTCAACAAAATGTAAGGAACAGCTGATTTTTTTTTCACCCTGTATAGTGATAGTATGACAGCGAGAAGTGAATAGAGGCAACGCCATTTTCAATCCCAATCTTTATCTGCGCAGATTGTATTTCCTTCCTAGTAAATGCCTGCCTTTATTTATTACTAGTGTACACTTATCTATTAATTCATACCTGTGTAGTCAGAGGGCGCTAGCAATAAGTACTGTTCTGAGCGCGTCGGCCACAGCAAGTGTGCCATCACACAAAACGCGAGGCAGTCCGCAGAATATGTGATACCTGGAAAGATTTTTTTTTTTTCTTTTAATCACACACTGGATAAATAACATATGCAAAGAGGTATCTTTGCATGTGTTATTTATCCAGTCTGTGATGTGAACCCTACCGGGTTAATCTATTCTTATAGGTGTGCATGAACACCATACATAAAAAAAAAACCGGACAAGTGCGAGTATGCCTCGCGCCCTAAGGGTTCCGAAATATGATCATAGATGGCGCTACTGCATACTTCCAATGGCGCCATCTATGAGCAGATGGCTCCACTTATGGTCCGGTGACTGACGGCGGACAGCAAAGTGATCCTATAAGGGTACCGTTTTTCCTTTTGAGGTACGGAACCTTAAAAATATAAAAATATCACATTCGAATTGTATGTCCTTATCTCACGAAACACTAACTTAAGTGGAGTGCAGATTACAGTTAGATCTGCTTATTAAATAGATTTGAAACGCATTAAGCTTGGTGGATTTGCTGAAAAAATTTAAGAAAAAGTCTAATTAGACTGACTTGTCGAGCATGGCAGCCACAAACAAATAAATGGCATAAAAATGCATACCGGGGGGCATTACAGGGACGAGGCACGCGTGCATACATTAATACATAGGTACGTATTTAGTTCCGCCAAACTAAGCTAAGTACATACCAACACTAATTACTTCATTTCTTGGAAATGAATGATTTAATGTAGTTCTACTAATGAAGCGAAAATGAATTCATTAGAAAAACACAGACTCATATAAACTTAGCCGCGCTGTTAAATATCTAATAAGCATAGATCGAATAAAGATTGTTTTATACACCAATTAATATTGATTTAATGATTTTACACCAACAAGTTTCACAAACAGACTGTTACTTAAAGTTAATGGACTATTATGCGTGACTGGACATTATTCGGTTAACTGTAATAGCCGTGACAATTTTAACGAGAGCCCATTATATTGCCCATGGCCGTTACTGCTTCAATATAATATTCACAAGTTATTCAAACATAGGATTATCACAGTTTTACAATTCATAGTTGGGCAACGAATGTACTTGTGCAGAGCAACGGCGGGGACCTCGCGGGATGGCGAGAGGCGGGGCCCGCCGCCCGCTCAGTTGGCGGTATCGATAAACGCAGGTCGACCAGTGTTTGAAATATTTCAAAGCGGTAAAAGGCTTATTTAGGGTCTCCCCACATTTATCGACGCGGAATCGGCTAACACCGGTCAAAAAAGCCTTTATGTCTACGAAATAAGGGTGTTACTAAATACCATTCGCATCGGCTCGGCTCGGACGACGCGTCGTTTCACCGGCCGACGGCGAAACGAGCTGTTTGTCGATTAGCTGATCGCAGTGTGGTGATACGCACTCGGCTTAAGCCGATTCCGCGTCGATAAATGTGGGGAGACCCTTACACTACTCTGAATTTAGGAAACGAGTCAGGAAGGCAGAAAACCATCCTGACTGGATTAGGTTCCTAACCGACCTAACTCTTATCACACTCTCCTAAATTCTAATTAGGATTCCTGAATTCAGAACAGTGTAATAACAATAAGCCTTTGAAACCGCCGACATCAAAGTCAATACCCAACTAACCCAACTGTATGGATTGTAAAACTGTGGAATTATTATCAGTAACAGTGACAACGCAACCTGCTCCATTAAAAATGTTTCATTGTATACCTACCATAAAACGAGCGATTTTGTCTCAAAAAATCTGATATCTCTTCTGGTAGGTAAGTACTAAGTACGGTACTGAATTTCAAATTTTCAACTAAACAATTGCGTCATTAATACAACCTGCTTTCCAATAGTCACCAAATTGAACCACGCCTGAAGTGAATGTAACTGGTAATAAATAAGAGTTGCACAATATCGCTCGTCTTACATCGGTAATGAGAAATTGTAACACTCACCTAATATAAACTTGAACCTCCACAGAGGGCTGATCTGAAGCGCAATGAGCGCAATAATCGGCAAGTACACGAACCAGACGAGGCTCGATGCGCCGAAGTGTAGTAAAAAGTTAAGTTTTGGCATGTTGTGTTCGTACATCATCGTGTATCGGAGCTCCAGTACGAACCAAGTCATTATCGCTACGCGTAAAGCGAGGATCAACCAGCCAGGCCATGTTTGGTATTCGTCTATCTCTTCTATGATATCCACTTCAGTCTACAAATAATTAATATTATATGTTTTAATTTAAAAGATTGTATATTGAATTAAGGTTTCGTTACAATAATGTCATTGGTTATTAAAAACATTACAATCACAAATGTTGCATGCATATTGTAATTCTCTTTTACGCTGCTTACGGTAGATAGGTATGTAAATTATCTCATACCTTGTTACGCAGATAATAAACCTTACCTTCAATATACCACATATAAAGTCAAAACTAGCTGTACCCGCGACTTCGTCCGCGTGGAATTCGGATGACAAATTCAAGTAGGTAATCATAGTCATAATTTTTTGCGCGGAATAAAAGTAGGTATCTATCTATCCCACTACTCCCCGTTACTCCTTATAACATCAGTTATCTTCCGGTGAAAGTCCCGTCAAAATCGGTCCAGCAGTTTCGAAAATTAGCCAGCACAAACAGACAGACAGACAAAAATTTTAAAAATAGTTTTTTGTAATAACTACCGTATACAGTGCCGGATTAAACAAGCTCGGCGCCCGTAGCAAATTCTATCAAGGGGTCCTTGATCTGCTATGGGGGCCCTTAATTCATTTTTATATGCATTGTACGGCAATGTCGAAAATGAACGTTCGCCGCTGCAGTTAGTGGTCATGACAAACAAATAAATGCGCAAAGCAATTTCTATATTGGAGAAACATGATTCTAATAAATTATCCATTAGGAAAGGCCGAGGTTTGGATACGCGCCCTTTTTCGCGCGGGGCCCGTAGCAATTGCTACTCTTGCTACGTGGTTAATCCGCCACTAATTATACTTTCATAATAATAAGCATTTAGTAAAAAGCTGTTATTTTGACATTACAGACACATCAATTTTATTTATTTGTATGTATATCATTCAACAAGTAGGCAAATACTCACTGTATTCCAAACGTAAAGTAAAATATGGACGATGCCATAAGCAAGCCAAACTCCAAATACCAGTGGTTTGTATGTGAGCTCCAACCTAGTTACTGCCCAACCTTTTGCTAGCAAAAGTAGGAGCAACATGAACAGTGTCTGAAACATAATAATTATTATTAATTCATATGTTATTATTCTGCTACATATTAGAGTTTATGACAGGTAACAATAGGTATTTATAGAATTGCAGTTAGCAATAAAAATGTAGGTATGTATAAAACATAACGTATAAAGTTGTATTATACAAATAAACTTACAAATAAAAAATTGTACAAATAAAAATACCAAGGCATATTTGAGGATCAGGCATTCGTGCGTCATTTGAAAAGTGACATTGTGAGCAAATAATGACACAGGACCTGGCCACACTGACAAAGGAGCAATTTCCATTGGAGCAGAGAAGTACCTACTTGAGTGGAGACCGCAAATCAGAGAAAGTGAAGAGATGAATGCAAGCTATTGCGTATTTGCTTACTCAACCTCGTGCCCCAGTGGCATCAGTGCAATGAGATAGGATGACTTAATGATTAAGTACGATTTTTAAGGAAATACCCATGGATTTTTCCATAGAGGATAAAGTTACTAAATTACCAATATAATATTATAAAATTTTGTTCATTTTGGAAACTAGCCATCTATAACAAATACTTTAGAAAACAATCACAAACATTAATTTAAGTACAGTAAGCCCAGTACTATTATCATTTCCGAATGAAGCAGTCTTAAAGCAAGTGTTTTGACACAACCTGCTTACCTATTTGCTGCCTGCCCAGTTATACATAAGGCCCTAACTATCAAAATAAAAGTAAGTACCTAGGTATGTTTGATAAACACAAATTACTGATTTTGATTGTTATATTCGAAAATTTTCGAAGAGATTCATAGGAACTACTTTTATGTGTATGTTACAACTTTGTTAAGCTTTGTGTTATTAATTGTCAAGCTTTATTAGTAGCAAGTCCATAACTTCAATATAGACTGATCTACATGCAATTTTATTCCTAATGCTTTTAACCTAGGTATTCATCAATTTATCTACAAAGCTAAACATGTTTTAATTAAAAGCATGCTAGTAGATGGATTTAAACACAGAATGAAACAATTTAATTCTGTAATGATAAACACCACAATGATCAAAATTATCCACCAATTAACAACCAACTTTAACAACAGCATCAAAGCCAATTAACAAGTTCTTTTAACCCTATGACTGTCTTGGTCCAACTTCCAAGTATGTGACCTATCACAGGAAGAGAACACTGGCTTAGTGCTGCTCATTAGGGTTCCGTACCAAAATGGTAAAAAAGGAACCCTTATGGTGCGACTTCGTCTGTCTGTCTGTCACACCTGCTTATTTCAGCAACTACTAATGCTATCGACTTGAAATTTGGAACAGTTATAAAGAATGCTTGTTCAATTTTATTGCAAATGAAAAAAGTCCAAAAATATTTTTATTTTCATTGCAAAAGGGGCCGGAGTGGGGGTCCGAAATTTTAAAGTGGGGTTACTAGGTCAAGTGACATATCATATGAAAGGGCTTGATCTGCACATTTCAAAATATATTTTTATTGTATTTTATGTCTCACAGTTTTCGACATATGATGAAAAATGACCAAAAAAATACCATTCCCCCCCCCCTTATCTCCGAAGTTTGCGGGGCGAAAAATCTGAAATAATTAGAGTTGATAGGAATTGACCCAAATATGGCACCAAAAATACAACGATGTTCCTAACTAGTACAGTTTTTTCAAAATCATCAAAATTCCTTCACAAACAAACTTAGTTATGCGGTCCGGATTTTTTCACTTTATACGTCCAAATATGATACGGAACCCTCGGTGCGCGAGTACGACTCGCACTTGGCCGGTTTTTTTTTTAAGAGACCCAACTAAGCTCTGATAGGGCACAACTAGCCGGAATATTTAGTAAAAAAATATTTTTAAAAACAAGCTTTTATTATAAATTGTTAAAAAATAAGTAAAAACTTAAAAATAAATTTATTCCAATTGGAAACAAGCCATTTTCTACATTTTAACCTTTAACCGACATTGTTACAGCCATACAAACCGTGTTACAGCTCTTTATCTCTCTTGCTTTCAAAAGTAACACGCTTTTATTAGAAAATTTGTCACTATGTTATGTAGGTACACAAAGACAAAGACGAAGGAACTTTAATGTCGGTTAAAGGTTAAAATGTAGAAAATGGCTTGTTTCCAATTGGAATAAATTTATTTTTAAGTTTTTAGTTATTTTTTAACAATTTATAATAAAAGCTGATTTTTAAAAATATTTTTTTGATTATTTATTTTTTACTTTTTAGTATTGTATGATGGCAAAATAACTAGGTAGGTACCTAGTTTAATAATGATAAACCCAAACTCGATATGGTAGTGTCGTTTCGTTACAGAGTTCCTGTGGCCACTTTCCGGCTTCAGCATCAGGAGCCTGGACATTATCTAGGATCAGAATATTTGTGAAAACAAATTAAACGAGCCCAAACTCGATGGGGTTACGTCGTTCCGTTACACGGTTCCTGTGGCCACTGTTCTGTTCCATCATTACCAAATCATACCAAAGTACTTGTAAAGACAAATCAAATGAGCCCAAACTCAATGGGATTATGTCGTTTCGTTACGGAGTTCCTGTGACCACCTTCCGGCTCCATCATCAGGACCCTGGACATCATCTTGGATTAAAATACTTGAGAAGACATATCAAACGAGCCCAAACTCGATGGGATTGCGTCGTTTTGTTACAGAGTTCCTAAGGCCACTTTCCGGCTCCATCATCAGGACCTTGGATATCATCTAGAATTAAAGTACTTGGGAAGACATATCAAACGAGCCCAAACTTGATGGGGTTACATCATTTCGTCACAGAGAACCTATGGCCACCTTCCGACTCCATCATCAGTCATCAGACTGGCTTTATGACATTATTATATTGCATTGTCATGCAATTTACATATGTATGCAATATTTCAAGTCAATCGAACACCGGGAAGTGGGTCAAATTTAACTTGTAAGATACCCACTCTTACCCACATACATTGCGACAGGTGAAACTAAATAAAAGCTTGTAAAAAGAAGATGCATAACATAGTCACTCACTCTGCTCATAATATCTAAAACATCCCCAGCAGCAGCCAGCCCAGCAAACCCTACACCATCCACAGCAAACTTCACAGTATGTAGCACATTGAAGCATAGAGCAATGAATTCCAGGACAAGGCTAAATGTGAACAACTTTGTCACTGGATGCTTTTGTATTCTGAAATGAAAGGGTTCATTTATTATGAATTTTGTGTCAAAATTCAAAGCAATAATGCAATTGAAAATAGTATTATAGTTATAGCAATAGAATGAATTTAAAGTATAAATACAAGTAATATGAAGAGTATATTGAATTAAATATTTGAAAATCTTATGAATTGAGAAAGCTATAAAGATGTTGCCTTGAGTAATACAAAAAATCACAGTAATACATAAAATACTGCTTACTCTATCGATTTAAAAGTTTTGGAGTGAAAATCTCTGAAAATGTATTAATTAATTTTATAGTAGGTATAATGGTGTAAGTAAACAAACATTTGACAATTAAAAAAATATATCAAAATCTCACCTGACAGCATATATCTGCACTGGCAATAGAATAATATAGCACAACCAGAATACAAGATACAACTCTAGGGTATTCTGTCTGTCAAATGAAAACTGGTACAGCAATGTGTTGTAAAACGATAAGTTAGGACTTCCATTAACCAGCCAAAAATCATAGTTAATAGTCTGTGGTATATTTGTCAGAGTTTTGTTGTCCTTTGAGGGTGCTCCAGTGTAGTGGTGCCATGTACAATGAACCTCGTCTAGGTAACATGAAACCATTGAAACATACCAAAACCTGTATGAAAATTTAAAATATTATTGAAAATTCAGAAGAAGAAAGATGCACCACTTATAAAAGCGTATACTAGTTTAGATTCTTAAAATAAAGGTCATTTTAGATCATGTTTTAGAAGACTGTTTATACATGTATATTATTGTTACTTGAAAACAGTGGCTTTATTATAATAACACTAGCTTTGTCCAAAACATGTCAACTTTGCAATGTTAATCTCATTACCCAGGTTAAAGACCTAAAGAATAAAAAAACCTCTATCTGCTGGCCTAGCATGACCACGATACAAACGGGTTTTATCTACATAGAAATAGACAAAGTGACAGATTATAGAAACATTTCTATGTTTTATGAATGAAACGGTAGAAATGTTTCTACAATCTGTCACTTTGTCTATTTCTATGTAGACAAAACCCGTTTCTATCGTGGTCATGCTAGGCCGGCTGTTGTTATCAGGAAAAAAAATTGTAACATGAAGGAAAAACTTCATATGCTTAATGGCTAAACAGGAAAAAGGCGACTCTCTGACCGAAAATTGTACACTTATTAAAGAAGTAAGTAGGTACATCATAATATTATGTCTGTTTATTAAATTTTAATTTACCTTGGTTGTCCAGAGTTCTGAATGACATAAGTAAACTGGTTCTTCTTTATTACATTCCAAGGTGTGTCTTCATCAATACATAGCTCACCTTTCGGGCATGGAATTCTTCTAAACAGATCCTGACCATATGCATTGCATTTCGGATGATAAGCTGTTCCATTCAAATTTTGAAACATAACCTGGCATGCTAGCTCTTTATCAACAATATCACGATTCTTGTAATAGTGTAAAAAGTGGCCTCTGTCTAATACAGCGAACGTTATGGGGTATTTGAATTCAACATTCGCTGTTATGTTCCCGAAAATATAGCCATATGTTTCCTTTTGAAAATGAATGTCTGTTTTCTGGAACCCGAATTTTACTAGGAACTTGAAAAATTCGTTAGTAGAAAATTCTCCCTTTATATGCGTAGACGAGACAATTATAAATAATGAGCAAAATATTAATGTACCAGTTTTGATACACATTTTGAAAATCGGTGGATAGGACCACTGAAAAATAACATTTCTGTAAAACACTAAAACCTTTCTGACGATTTGCTTTTCTACTAATTCATAACTTTGTAATTTTAAAACAGCTGTACGTAATTACTTTTTTATTTTATTAATTTCACAGTGCACTAGCAAAAATTAATATATAAAACATTTTTGATTACAGATTGATTGTACGTAATTTACAACACAGAACATTTTTATACTCTAGCGAGATTTACAAAGACACCTCGCAGTTTCGCCAGTGTTGCCAGGTCTATTTTTCACTTTACCCTAAGCTCCGTTAACTTTTACCCTAGATTTGCAGTGTCATTGGAAAAAATACCCTAAATCCTACTTCCTACTAATATTATAAACGTGAAAGTTTGTGAGGATGTAAAGATGTATGGATGTATGGATGTTTGTTACTCTTTCACGCAAAAACTACTGAACGGATTTTGATGAAACTTTACAGTAATATAAGACTGAGTAAGTTATTGTACCTACTCAGTCTTCTACCTCTTTAAAAACGGCTGAACCTATTCATATTAAAGTCCGTGCCACCAATAAAGTCTTACGGAAAAAAACTGGTAGGTACTAAGCTTGTAAGTGCCGCTTTTGCCATTTGTTTGTTAGTTTTTAGCGATATCAGCGCCGTGTATAATAGACTTCAGTGATGGTGCGGACTCTAAAATGTTTTTATTTTTTTATAGCATAAAATTTTCTTACGTAGTGTCATGACAAAATACCCTAAAAAAGATAAAAAAATACCCTAAATAATTTCATACCCCAAAAATTTTCCTACGATTTCAGTTTTACCCTAAATCTAGGGGAAAATAACCTAAGGTGGCATCACTGAGTTTCGCACGCAGCTAGGGATGGTCAATATTCATCGATGTTAGATAAATATCGATGTTTAGCGGAGAAACATTGATATTTTTAAACATGATCGATGATAACTTATCATCGATTTATCGATGTTTTACAAGACTTATCATTGTTAAGTCTTATCATTGATAAGTCTTGTAAAACATCGATAAATCGATGGTATGAGAATAACATAGACATACATACAAGGTTTTAAGACATAAAGTAGCACAGGGAACACAATGTAGGTACTCGGGCAGCATTTGGACCGAATCTTGGCAACATCCTTTCTTGGAGAAAGGTACCTACTTACCGAATGTCCCTCCTCCCAATCCCATTCCCCCATAAACTGTAAACTACGACGCATGCGCTGTTCCTGTGTACGTATACAATCATATACGTACACGTTACACATCCAAATGTGTAGCATCGGATAGGAAAAAGTAGTACTCGTAGCGGGGTTTGAATCTATGTTAACATCGATGTCAACATCGATGTTTTTCCAAAGGGTCCTCTGCGATTGCCCCCGCAAAAAGTGGTAGAAAATGTTATTCGGTGATTCACCGCCATCGTCTCCAGCATAGGTATTCACAGCCATTTGACAAGCTTCCGTGTCGGAAATGACACTTTTTCGATTATCTGCTTTCCGAACCGATACACTCGTAAAACGCTAAATTTAGCGTTTACGCAAGTGTAAAACGCTAAATAGCGTTTTACGAGTCCATTGGTTCGGAAAGCAGACAATCGAACCAGTGTCATTTCCGACACGGAAGCTTGTCGATTGGTAAAATGGTTGTGAATACCTATACAGGGGCGTGTGCCCTAAGCAAGCTCCACAGGTTCTATGCTCTAATCTAATAAAGGTTAGGCAGAGGTGTATAGTACACGCACGTGTTTATGTTTAAGTCCCATTTGATAGAAGGTTAGGGAGCGAGCCCATTGCTATAACAAACTGAAAAAACATAACCCTCCTTTTGGCGCAGTCGGGTAAAAACATTGTTTTCGTTTAAACTCACTTATCCACCAACATATAAGAAGGTAAGTAGGTACCTATTTAAATTCGTGAAAGTAATCGATCGGTAAAAGTACCTACATACAAAATGTGTGTCAAAGGCAGTTTATTATTAAAGTCGCTCTATCTATGATTTTATGGTACCTACTTTTATAAAGGTAAGATATTAATAACAAAAAAAATTGTTACATTACACTAAAAAGATGAAAATAAAAACCCGACTTCTCGGTTAAAAACTATGAAATAAAAAGGTTTAACTTCCATAATTAAAAATCTAACTTATATTGAAGTCGGCGGGGCCTAGCATGAATTGCAGATTTAAACGAGGAATGAAAGGAAATCTTAATTTGCACGTGGACACACTGCACACATCCTTTCTTTTCAAAGGCTGAGGCAAAAACCCAAAAATCCTGCCGACTACAATATAGGTGTACATTAAGATTTTTAATTATGGAAGTTTAACCTTTTTATTTCATAGTTTTTAGTGTAGTTTTGTTGTAATCGATTCGAAATCAATTCGTAAAGATTCAAACTAAAAAAAACTACAAAAACACACTACAAAAACTAAAAAACATAAAAGTATCGATAGTTGATATCGATAGTCAATACTATCGATCGATCAAAATGTGACAATGATGAACTGCCATAGACATTATTATAATCTATAGACGGAGCCTAAGGACATAAAGCCGCTGGCTGGCCGTTTTTTGTTGTTGTGCGGTTCTGGATTTGTATTAGTGTGCGTGACTAGGGAAGAGTTGACTGGTTGACGCTTCAGTGACGTCACTGTATCAAAACATTGCGCTAATGCGCGGTGTACTTTACAGTGACGTTACTGTATCACTGTCAATGAGAAATGACAGCCAGGAAAGCCTCCACACAGTATACAGATACGGTTAGACAACCTCCACTATATTATTCCTATACTATCGATTGCTTCATACTTTTGTCTATTTAAGATTCTGGCTTTTAGTGGATTCGGTGGTTTGATTTAGAAAGTTACCTAATTATTTTGTCGATTGTCCAAAAAAAGCTGGCAACACTGCTTATTATTTTATTTTATGTATGGCGAATTGGCGAATTGGCGACTATCAGTGTTGCCAATTTAGCGACTTTGTCGCTAGAAATGACGACTTTTGAATATGTCTTAGCGACAAAAAAAAAGGTTAAACGACAAAAACTTTTAGGGACTTATCTGACGACTTTTGGGGAAAGGATTTTTGGGGTTAACTTGTAATAGTTGTAATCAATTTATTTTTATTTTAATTTTTTTAAGCCCTATTGTTCCATTTTGCAGTGTAAAAATAATAATAAGAGCAAAAATCTTGTTAATGAAGGTGTTTTGTAACATCGCTAGTACGATTTTATTTGTTTTCTTATAATAAAATCTTACTTCATTTCAATTTACAAATAATTTAAAACGTCTAATGAAAATCAATCTTATCGCATTAAAATATATGATGATTAATGCTATTAGAATTATTTACTTACAAATTATTGTTTTGTTTTCACCCACCCCCCCTCTTGCAGACCACTTCTGACCTCTAATGTCCCTCCCAGAATGAAACCCTGAACAAAGTCCCCTAAATCAGTTTTAGCGACTTTCTAGCGACTTTTGACATTGAGTCTAGCGACTTCGATTTTTTGGAGTTGGCAACACTGGCGACTGTGCGGACAAGGACAGTGCTGCCATTTTAGCGCTTTCGGCGCTAGATCTAGCGCTTTATTGACATGTTTAGCGCCGAATCTAAGAATTTAGCGCCTAGCGCATAATCTAGCGCTTTTTTGGATCCGGCCTAAGGAGCAAGGAGTAGCTCTTCAGTTGTCGCACATATATACGCGTGAGAAAAAAATACAATTTTTTTCTTCAATTTGACGTGTTGATTTTATGAACGTTACTGATTAAAATGTATATTTCCATTTTGATATGTTTTCTTTTTCTTATTTGTAAATCATACATTTTGCGCAGAATCTAGCGCTTTTTTTACTCGTAAAAATCTGCAAATCTAGCGCGTTTTTTGACAGTTTTAGCGCTCAATTCATTTTTCCATCTGGCAGCACTGACTAGGACTATGTAGATGATTCGGATGGTGGACGGGTTTGATAAAGTGTTTGACTTAAAAAAAGAAGTGTACAAAGTTTCATTATGATAAAAAACATGAATTAACCTTATTTATTTACCAGCATATTGAAATTATGTCCCTAAACGTGAATCCCATAAAAATATTTCAGGAAGTAATAGTGCCATAGCAACAATAATCGTACCTACTCTTGCCCATTTCCTTTGTGATCTACATAGATACCTCTTTTTCGGGGTATGGTTCAAAATTTGCCGTGTTTAGACTGATTGTGTTTATATAAACTCAATAAAATTGTGCCGATCCTTGTGTAAAATGTTTTGAGAGAGAATTAATTGGTTATTTTCTTCGTAACCTCGAACGCGGAAGTTCTGTGATCTAGCCGCTTGTAAAGTAAAATATCTCGGTAGATGTGTTAGAGGATGTTTAGTTTATCATAATTATTGACGAATAAAGTGATCTCATTATGCATGAACTCTGAGTGCCAATGATGAAATAATGGTTGAAATAGGCGCCCCTCAACAGTCCGCCGAAGAGAGCTTGGAGAACGCCGAATGGTATTGGGGTGATATCACTCGGTGAGTTGTATTATTATATATTGCTTGTATTTGTTTATCATATAGCACCTGTAATGCAGGTTGACAAGTAGTGAAATTCAAAGCATTCACATGACATGAATTCTTTTTACATTGGTTTTTAATGTCGGTGTCTTCTCAGGGGTACATTGTGTTATGCCCATGTAAAGGTCTACAGTACCTTTGATATATGGCTAAAAGAAGTCTCCCTCCCTTTGTTTATAAAACATTTTTTTTTTACCCATTCCATTAAAACATTTTGATAAAAAGTAATAGGGCTCTAGACATAGTCTGCTATTAGGTTAGATGTAGGGTTATTATTTATTATATAGACATTACAGACAGACAGACTAGGATTATATATTAAATAGACATGGGTTAGAGTCTAACTCATGTCCTATAACCCAAATGTCTAGTATAAAACTGTACTAAGTACCTAGGTTATATTTATAAAAGTTCTTGATGCTGAAATATAACTCAAATATTATGAAATATTACAACTTCAGTAGCAATTTAATATTTTCCCTGCTACAACATTTTTCTTTTTCTGTCCCTTAATTATGTTCATTGTATATTCCAGAGATGAGGCTACAGAGAAACTGCGTGACACTTGTGATGGCACCTTTCTGGTGCGCAACGCATCTAACAAAGATAGTGGTTATACTCTGACAGTGAGAAAAGGGGGTATGAACAAACTTATCAAAATCTATAACCATGAGGGCCGCTATGGATTTTGTGAGCCGTTTGACTTCAATTCAGTGGTGGAGCTTGTCCGGTTTTACATGGAATTCTCACTGGCACATTGCAATAGCAGTCTGGACATCAAGCTTATGTACCCTCTGTCTAGAAAACTCGAAAATGAAGGTGGAGAAAATATGAGTGATGATATCCTAGAAACAAAATTTAAGGAAATCCACAAAAAATATGTATTGAAAACAAAACTCTTTGAGAATCGTTCTTACAAATATACAAGGTTACGAGAAGAAGTAAATATGAAAAAGCAAGCACTGGATGCCTTTAGAGTAACAGTAAAACATTGTGAAGAGCATTTAAAATTACAAGAAAAGATGCAAGCTGAAGCACAGCCACATGAAAAGAATCCTGTACTAGAAAATAATAGGAATTTAATATCAAGAGTTCAGAACTTAAAACAAGCCAAAACTGAATTAAACGATATTTTAAGGAGTACAGTTACGGCTCAATTGCTTCTTGAGAGAGAAATTGCTAAATTGAAATCAGATGTTACCGATCTCTATAAAATCAAAGACCGCTATAAAGTGTAAGTAACATTTTTAATCTATACTAATATTATAAGAAAATGATAAATGATATGAATATGAACATAAAGAGGAAAGATTTTTTTGTTTGTACCGAATAGGCTCCGAAACTACTGGACCGATTTTAAAAATTCATTCACTAATAGAAAGCTACATTATCACTGAGTAACATAGGCTACTATTTATACCGAAAAAATGCACAGTTCCTGTGGGACACGCGGACGAAGTCGCGGGCGAAGTGCTAGTATAATTAATTATAACATTTTCTGTAAACCACAACTGTGCCACTTAAGTTAACTAATCAGTTCATTTTTGTTTACCACCACTGCATGCACTATTTAAGCATAGCCAGAGGGTGTTCTGGTTTCCAGAACCCATTCTATTTTTTTTTAGAATGATATACCATTAGAGAGGCTGTACCTGATCATTCATATTTTTTAATAGGTACCTACCTAATTATTTATTGGAAAATGTTGTATGAGGTATTTTAGTATGTGTCATATGATTGTAAGCATATTTTACAATATTGAATGTAGTATTCCTCATACCTTCCAAATAATGATTGTCTCTACATCCCCACAGATTAAAAGAATATTGTTATAGTAAAAAATCATCAACATACTGAGAGGTTTCAAATGAGATATAATGTTTGAAATCTGTTAGAGGGATTTTTTTTTCCCATTGTCCTCTAAACATAACATAATAAAATGTATTTAATATTAAAGGTAAACATTTATTCCCTATTTTACCTTAAGAGGCTTACAAGACCCAATTTTATCGATTTACGTAATTCCCGCCCGTAAAAGCTGTTACGCTCGGGTCACAAAGAGTGAACGGAAAACTGTCAAAACGTTTTCAAAAACAGGGTAAAATTGATTAAATTTAATTGCGGCGAAAATATAAACTTTATGAGAAATCTAACACAGTATTGTGTTAGTATGTTACTTGTAGAATAATCTGACAAAAAACCTGAATTATTGCATGTATTATATTAGTATGGTTTTTATCCATTAAAATGAATTTTTAGAGGTATCTTCGTGATTTTTTTCGATAGAGCTAAAATAATTGAATCGTGTTTTCAGCACAGTACTTAACTAGCATATATCTTGAAGAATAACATATATTTTTCTGATATTTTTTACTGCAGTGGATCATATACTTTAAGACATTATAAAATTTGCGATTAGCTCATGTAGGCGCCTTATGTACTTAATAGCATATTTGGTGTTGTTAAGTTTTAACTTTTAGTACAATCATAGAAAATATACTAAAACATTAGCAGTATTCCTTTGCAATTTTTGATGTTCAAAAACAGTAAAATCTTAAATCTGATTTAAATAAATAATGAGTTTTGATTTAATTTAGGGATGTACACTACCGACTAGTGGCCGACTATTCGGAAATGCCCACTATCCATCATCATCATCATCTGCCTAGCCTTTTCCCAAACATGATTGGGGTCGCCTTCCAGTCAACTGCCATCTGACCTCCACAACCCAGTTATTGGGGAATACCGGTATACGAATGTTAGACCAGTTGTCAGACTTTTTGGGCTCCTGACTACCCGTAACGACTGTCAAGATATTCCTATGACAACCGGGACCGACTGTTTAACGTGCTCTCCGAGGCACGGAGGGGTCTCGATGTGTAAAGAACGGTCACCCATCCAAGGACTGACCGCGGCAAGCGCAGCTTAACCACGCAGATCGATCGATCAGCGCGGCTGTCATTTAGCCACGAGCCCCTCGAAATGCCGACTTTTCGGTTGTGTTTATATTTTATAGTCGGCGACTAGTCGGCAAAAATCACCGGCTAGTCGGTGCCATTACTTTATTCATATTACACTTCACTTTACGGGAATCAACCTCAAATTCGATAAAAAAAAAGACTTAATTTCAACTAAGTAGGCAGGTATAGATACCGGCGTGAGCCATAAGCACAGATCGCGTATGTACATTTTCGGCCCAATAGACTATACGTGATAGAGGCTAGTCCAACAGACGACGAGCATCGACTAACGAACCAATCGCGTGCAGCCTTGGCACCCCTCGCGTTTATCATGCCGTCAAAGAGACCGAAAAATCAACTAATGTGCAGGTGGCTTTGTGCTCAAGACTGGTGCCGGTAGGTACCTATACTTTCACTATGTAATTCACAGATTTTTGTTTTATCTTTCAAAATGCTTAGACCGTATGTGAACGATACAGGATACTCTAACAAAAATACAAAATGCAAAGTAAATAAAAACCATAGCTTTTTTAGTGTTCACGCCAAATGATAAGCACAAAATGTATGGCAGTGACATTACCTGCGGAAAAGTCACGTGACCTCACTAATGTCACTGCCAAACATCGCGTGGCGGGTGCGAGGAATGCGAGGCGCGACGAACATTTGTTGGCGGAATCGGTAATGTTCGTCGCGCCTCTCACCCCTCGCACGCTTCGAACATCACCGATTCGGCCCGAACATCGCCAAAAGCAATGATTGGCTTGGCCGACTAATCAGCCTTTTTCCAAACGAAGAGTCGGCTAGTCGGCCAAAGTCATAACCGGCAGGGACGTATTTCCCTAAGGGCGTAGGGGGCGATCGCCCGGGGCGGCCGGCCCAGAGGGGCGGCCGCCAGGCCGCCCTCATTACATCAGTTTTGTCCGTTTTATCCGCAGTTTTGAGTTTCGTCAGATGGAACCTGGTTAATTGATAAACCTTTTGTTTTCCGCAATCGCAATACCAATATCGCGGATTTGGGGTAATGGAAATCGTGTCACGTTAGTAGTCTGATCTTCAAGTTTAGGAACTCTTCAAGTTTAGAACTTACATTTGACAAAGAAGACTGCGTGGCGTGGATAGCAATGAGGAAAGTTTGGACACTTTGCTGTGTCGCTGCAACGAAAAAAGACAGCGGAACGTATAGTGTTTCTCGTAGTGTGTTGACCACGGTGTCGCTGGCTTTGTCGTCAACGCTTTTCGTACACATTCGAACTCTTGCTGGCAGTCTCGACTTGCAGCGTAGCCGATTTTTTGTTTAGAAATGTTACTTCTTATCTTCAGATTTTTTTACCGAATTTAAATTATTCTGATTTCATTTGATACAGAGTAGGTATGTACATTATGGAAATTCAACAGTATCTACCAAGTCCGAATATGGCTGGTGCGACAAAACTGTACCGCGAACCACGGAAGATCAACATGTTTTATTACTAAAGTTGAACGCCCATTTATCCGAGCCGAACGCGCTGAAGGAGCCAACCGAACCGAATTTTCTTAAAGCCTTGCACACCTATCCCCGCCGAAGGAATCGAATCTAACACAGATATAGGATAGGCTAGATACCGCATCGGGCACGCCTAAAGCCCGTGATGAGGGAGTGGCTCGGGAGACGGCATGGCGCCCTTAGCTTCCGGCTTACACAGGTGCTTTCTGGACTCGGGTGCTTCGGAAAGTACCTGTGCCGCATAGGCCGGGAGCCGACGCCCGGTTGGAGGAGTGCCCAGCCTGGGCAGTGCAGCGCCGTGACCTCGTCGCGGCGGTCGGTGCTGCGGGTGGCCTCTCGCTCCCGGCCGTGGTTGAGGCCATGGTCGGCAGCGAGAGCGCTTGGAACGCCGTCGCCTCCTTCTGCGAGGAGGTGATGGACGCCAAGGAGGCGGCGGAAAGGGAGAGGGAGGCGGTGTCCTCTCTCCCCATCCGCAGCAGACGCACCGGGCGCCGTAGGGCGGCCAACGATCTCCGGCCACCATAGGGTGCGGCCTGCGGGCGGCGGACTTAGGGCGTCCGTCGTCCGAACGGAAACAGGCCCGAGACGGTGGCGCGCCGTGTTCCGCGCGCGCCTCTCAAGAGGAATTGCGGCCGTATATGACGGCCGCATAGGGTGACAGGGCCCGCCTTTCATTTGGCGGGCCAATACCTGCCGGGGGTACGGACGAATGCGCAAGCGACTCCCGTGCCCCCGGCGTAAGGTAGTTGGAGGAACACCGGGGTGGTTTAAGTCAGTAAGAGTCTGACAGACCCCTCCGCCCTCCCCAGGGCGGGGGAATCCATGAGGATTTCCACCTCGAAAAAGAAAAAAAAAAAAAAGGCTAGATACCGCATGTTCCTTTAATACTATGAAAACGAATGTGCCGTTTTCCTTACCTGCGATGACGTCACGCAAGTCATTCAAGGGCCTTAGGTAACTTTTTGAAGAATTTTTACAGTTAAAAACTTCTCAATTTGTCAAGCTTCGCCGGCGCGTTTGTATAAAAACTCAAGTAGGTAGGAGCAAGGCAAGTAGATGCATTGCACCAACGATTCGGGTGTGCTGGGATGGACGGCTTGCGATATCTAGCCTACTCTATATCTGTGGTTTGTGCACTTACACCAATAAAGTGTGACATTTTCACGCGTATATATTACTGATATTAGGTACCTACCGTCATAAAATACGGAACTTGAGCAGCTAGAGGCAGCTAGCAGAATTCGCAGGCATTAAGCATACCAGGCGCTTCGTAAAAATTCTGACACATTATAATTTTGAGGACCTTCCAAGTTCTTTCGATTCGGTGCGGATAGGTGGCTTTCATAGAATTTCATACAAAGAATTCTAAAATTCGGTTCGGTCGGCTCTTTCCGCGCGTTCGGCTCGGGTAAATGGGCATTCAGCTTAAGTCCTTGCTCAGTGCTCTAACCAATTGAATTTTGAACCCTACCTTTAAGAATTTAAAGTTAAATATTGATCAGACCAAATAGACCCGTTTTCCCATACAAACTTTGCCACCCCTTTTCACCCTCTTGGGGGTAGAATTTCCAAAAATCCTTTCTTATCGGATGCCTACATCATATAAGGAATACGTCCTCCAAATTCACGTTCCTACGACCAGCGGTTTAGGCTGTGCGTTGATTCATCAGTCAGTCAGTCAGAGGACAAAGCATTTTGTTAATATAGATAGATTTGGAATTTATTTGCATCTTCGTATGCTGAACGGGATCCCCATGTTGAATCAACATTATCAGGTATAGGTCGTAGGCAGAAAAAAACCAGGCAAGAGCGTGTCAGACCACACAGTCTTACAAGTAGTTACTTTAGTCATTACAAGGGGGGAACACATTGTTAACGGCTTTCGGAGCTCCTACTTCACTAAATATGCACTTAAATAAAAAAAAACCGGGCAAGAGCGTGTCCGGACCACGCTCAGTCTAGGGTTCCGTAGCAAGAAGTATTTCAGTCTTTCAACCGCATTATGAGATACAAACTTATTTTTGCGGTTGTCAAACTTAAAACCGAAAATAGTGAATATTTCAAAAAGTTATTGACGTATCTTGTTCAAACCAATTTTAATCGAGGGTATTTATTGGATGCCAGCTTGATTTTTTTCAGATTTTTTGATTACGCGGTTGGAAAATTACAGGGGGGACACACATTGTTAACGACTTTCGGAGCTTCTAGTTCACTTAATATGAACTTAAATAAAAAAGTCATTTAGAAAACTCTAAGTTATTTTCAAAGACCTATCCAACGATACCCCACACGAAGGGGTGCGCGCAAATTTTTTTTTCATCCCTCGGTTTCATGTATGGGGGTCACCCCTAATTATTTTATTTTTCGTAATTTTACTACAGGCCTTTATGGCGGCTTACAGAAGACATCTAACTGCGAAGTTTCATACAGATTGGTTATGAACTGTACATTTGATGAGGGTGTGACAGACGGACAGACAGACAGACGGACGGGACGAAACTATAAGGGTTCCTAGTTTTACTACGGAACCCTAAAAAGCATTTAGGAACCTTGATGTTATTTTTAAAGACCTATCTAACGATACCCCATAATCTAACAAGAAGGGTTCCGCGAAAAAAATTTTTAATGCCAGTTTCATGTACCTATAGGGCCCGCCCTAGTTAGTTTATTTTTCGTAATTTCACTACAGGCCTTTATGGCGGCTCATAGAAGACATCTACCTACGAAGTTTCATACAAATTGGTTATGAACTGTAGATTTGACATGGGTGTGATAGACGGACAGAAGGATAGACGGAGATGACGAAACTACTATGCGATCAAAATAAGAATAGTACTGACCTCGCGCCATATTGTGTGAAAATTGAGGTGTTTTTTTAATTAAAAAATCTATTACAATATTTGCAATAGATTTGGTAAATTCAAGACTCCGTTAAATAAATAAAAAAAAAAAACGTAATTAGTCTTACAAAAGAAAATAATTTGCAAATCAATATTTGCAAATTATTTTTCTTTCTAAGACTTACATTTCAAGTGATAGTTGACAGTTCGAGGTCATTTTACGTTCCTATTCTTATCGCGATCGCATAGTATTAGGGTTCCTAGTTTTACTATGAAACCCTAATAATGCATAATTATCCTACAAAATAGGCTACCTAACTACTAATATAGGTACCTACCTAAAATTTTTACAAAAAATAACTTCAAACTGACTTCAAAAAACCACTACAAAGTAAATATTAAATATTAATTTTGTTTTCGTAGAAAGTATCTATGTAGATTACGATAGTGAAAACCTCATCCAAATTGGATCATTGTTATTGGTTATTTTTCCGTCAAGGTTGCACGCGAAATTCAAAATATCTTGGGTTTTTTTTGCAAATTGCAGCGCTGTTTTATGTTGTATGTTGATCCAAATTCGATGCGCTACAATAATGATACTATAGTTACTAGGTAATAAACATCAAATTCATCAATATAGCCCCCAAAATTATATTTGGAGAAAATACGATTATTTAGTGAAAATATTACGATTTTCCTCAAATATAATTTCGAGGGCTATATTGATGATTTTGATGATAATTATTTAGTAACTATATTATCATTACTGTCGCGAATCGAATTTGGATCGATATACGACGTAAAACAGAGCTGCAATTTGCAAAAAACCCAAGATATTTTGAATTTCGCGCGCAACCTTGACGGATCCACCATAATATCATGTTCTTTACAGGTGGCTACAAGGACGAGGGAAAACAGATGAGTACTTGCATTTATTAGAAGATGACAATATACATAAACTTGAAGAATTGTATGCTCACAGAGAAATGATTAGTTGGAAAGTTAATTGTACAAGAGAAATGGCAGAAAAACTCCTCACAGGGAAACCTCAGGGAACATTCTTAATTCGGCCTAATTCCACTGGTCAATTAGCTTTATCAATTTGCTGTAACGATATGGTCTATCATTGTATTATCTTTACGACTGAACGAGGTTATGGATTTGCAGAACCCTATAATGTTTATGAGTAAGTATCTTGGGATATTTCGAAAATGACGATATAATATGGTTTGGTTGAATAAAATGACAATGGGCGTTTGTGCACTACATTTCCAGCACATTTTCGTGACCCGTGAAAATACGATCCGTTTCGGTCTCCATAGTAAATGTATGGTGCCTTGTGCACTACACACGTTTCCGTGGTTTTTCGAACATTTTTTTAAGAATCGTGTTACGTCACGTTTAATACGTGCGGGGAGGAGTGGGGAAGGAAGGCTGATATCGAATTCTATGGTTGTTATTCAAAAACTATTATAGAATTGTAAAGTAGGTATATAATCAAAGGTTTCCACGCTCAATCTGTAGTAATTAAAAAATAAAACGCTAGGCTGCCTCATTATGTTATGGTCATTATTAAATGCCCCTCTGATGTTTCTGTCGCGCAAAATCGGGTGGAACCAAAACTCCTTCATCCTCCGGCGCCTATACGTAGATATAAGAGGAGAGCCAAAAGCTGCCGACGATTAAATGCAGCACATATTTACGTCCTACTGCTGCCTACGAAACGTTTTAGTGAAAATTAAAAAACACGAATACGAGCGTTTTCCATCCGTTTCCAACACGTTTTATTACGAACCGTTTTTTTCATACATTTTAAAAACTGGTAGGTATCGAATTGGTAGGGTATCTAATACATTCGACATACAAACGGACGGGACGGGAACTACGAATACGTGTTGGAAACGGATTATAAGTGCCTAAACGCCCTACGATTTGAATACGAGTATAATAATATGAGTCATTGCAGCACGCAATTGTAAAAAAGGTTCACAATTCCTGGCCTCCTAAACACTAAAAACCCAATGTAGTGTACAAAACGTCATTCGGAAATTCTTGATCCGTTTTTATTACGTCCGTATAAAATACGAATTGAAAACGTCTGTAGTGCACAAACGCCCAATCAGTGATGAAAAACAGCTTGTACACACATTTGGCATAGATAACATCCGTTTAGCTTCTAGTATAATCAGATGGAGCTGAATATAAATATTTTACATCGAGTGACTGCCATCTGACCTCCACAGCACAATAGGGATGTTGAATATATTTTTTTTATTGTGAATCCGTAAACTATTTGAAAAAAGATAATTAACACCAAAAAAACCGATGAAACATCTACATAATTGGCAAAGTTATAAGCATTTTAAAATGATTTGCTAGACACGGACGGCATGCATGATAAGTGACGTAACACCACCTATGTCCGCTTCGCGCGACAATGACGGAGCGATACTCCCTCCAAAAACTTTAAAAGCGTCTATGTTTTCCATTTTGTGATATATTTTTTTTACTTTTTTGTTATTCCTATTCCTTCTTTGGAATAAAATAATTTATTTGTACTTTTTTAATAGTAGTCCACTACCGTATTATTGGGTAATACCTACTGGTATTCTAATCATGTTATCCTGGTTTTTCAGGACTTTGAATGAGCTTGTACTCCATTATGCTGTTAACTCATTAGAAGAACATAACGAACAATTAAAAACAGAACTGAAGTACCCAGTGAATGCACATCTTGTGAAGAAACCTGAAAAGAAGCAATAAAATGGTAAAAGATAAATTATGGTTGCCAGTCTTATCTTCTATTCGTAGAAGTAGGTCATATGACGACATTGAGACCTATTGCTAAAGGAAACTGAAGTTAAAATTATCTTCTTGTGACCTTTAAGTGACCAAAAGGATAAACTTCACAGCATCGAAAACTTATGAGCTGATGATGATATGCAGATTCATGCAAAAATCTCCCAAAGGTAAAAGGATACCTTTTTAATGGCTCTTGATTGTTTCTTTAAATTGTATGGTGAGGGAACACAATAATATGACAAGAAAGTATTCATGTACAGGAAAGTAATGTAAGTTGATATTTCTGTGTTTATAGCTTTATAGTATCGTTATAATTATGATCAAATTATTATTGTACAAATAAAATGCTTTGGTACCCATGTACATGGTATTTACCATATTATTTTAGATTTGCGCGCAATATCATTAACTTCTATTTGAAAATTGTTTTCTATTGATTTGGTTTTATTTTTATTGTGATAATATTGTGATAAGACCTGATCACTTTGGAAATCCCAATTTTATTGTTTTTATGAAAATTGAAAATAATTCTCAGGAGCTTTTAAGAGAGTTTAGGATCCTCTAAGTCTGTACACATATTTTTATATTTGTTGTATTTTACAAAAAAATGAAAAAGTGTTCTTCCTTATTAATAATAATTGATGTTATTATATTGATTGGGGCCTTTACGGATCGGCAGCAATGGAGGAAGGATATAAATTACAGCTGATTCGAAATTGGAGACTGTTGAGAACAAAATTACTTTGAAATGTTTTAGGAAGCTCTCAGTTAAATTTGATATTGAGTCTGCATCCATATTGACAGTTACACTCGTGGTTACACTCTTGTAATAAGATCTACTTTGTTAATAACAAGCATTGACGTGTAAATTGACGATTTATAGCCAGGTGAAGTATTTTGAATGGCCTAAAATAGTCATTTATTTTCTCTTTAATTCATGAATCAATATCTAGTAATGCTGAATGTTTTTAGTAGTCTGTCTCATGTCTAAATGAATGCAGATGCAGACTTAATACATGTGAAGTTCTCATAGAGATATGTATATTATGTATGTGATAGTAATGATTAGCATTTTAGTGTTTTGGTACTTGTGTATATTATGTGATTGATTTTTGTTACATTGTTTTTAATGGGTAATTGTGGAGGTGCAAAAGTTATTTCATATGATCATTGATATATATCCAATACTAGCTGTGCCCGGCGGGTTCACTCGTCGTTTAATTTAAAAGATATTGGATTATTTACCCGCCCGCGCTATTACTTCGGTTTCGCTTAACGTTCGTTCTGACTTTTCTCTTTTTGCTCGGCTTCTAAGGGTCGTAGCGTGATGTTAAATAGCCTATTCTTCATGAATCTGGAAAAACTATCATACCTAATTATACAAAAAGATTTTTGCAATTGCGACTAGTAGTTCCAGAAATTAGCGTGTTCAAACAAACAAACAAACAAACTCTTCAGCTTTATAATATTAGTATAGATTTTACCTACATTTATTTGTGTCGTGGTTCATGTGTAGTAATTTCCTACTGTTATAAACGCGAAAGTTTGTGAGGGTTTATGGATGAATGTTAGTTACCTACTCTTTCACGCAAAAACTACTGAACAGATTTTGATGAAACTTTACAGTAATATAGCTCAGAATAACATATAGGCTAATTTTTATTCTGAAAAGCGCGGGCAAAGCCGCGGGCAGCTAGTAATTTTATAAACTGCATAATACTTGTAAACTACTGAATATATTTGTGTATTCACCATAATTTTAGAGAATTTCTTGAGCCAGGTTTATGTGTATATTACATGCGCAATATTATAATAAATTGCGCCCGTACAGGTCGCAGTTTTACATATCACTACATAGTATAAAACAAAGTCGCTTCCCGCTGCCTGTCCCTATGTATGCTTAGATCTTTAAAACTACGCAACGGATTTTGATGCGGTTTTTTTTATTATGTGATTCAATAGAAAGGTTTATATTATTATGTATAATACAACCCGAAAAACGCGGGCGAAGCCGCTGGTGGAAGCTTTTGGATATTTATCAAGAAATTGGTTTTAAAAATATTGCAGTAAAGTATTATACTATACACAGGTTTGTTTATCAAAGTTATATCTTTTATAACAAGCGTTTTTCCTTGAAAATAAGTGCAATTTGCGTGAGAAAATGCTTATTTTACAAGACTTGTAACTTAGAAAAACAGAACCCAGGTATGCTATTTATAAGGTCCTGGTTTGATTGTGCGCAATATTATGATGATATTTCGTTTGCGGCATGTAGGGGCCGCTATCGTATAATTAAACACAGACACTCAGTCTACCATATATCATTATGATCAGATCGACTCATTTTACCTCAGCAAGTTATAAATAGATCTGATCGGGAATTTTCCTGATGACTCTATAAACATGAAGATAATTTCAACTCACAGCTAATCTATTATTTTTGCAATGTACCTATTTGTATACATGTCAAGTTAGTCCTTGTTGCATTATATTAAAGCAGGTACTTATACATATAAATCTAATGCATGGGTGATGATAATAAGTTAAATGTTTACTTGTCGCAAATCTATTAAATCAAATATTTTACCAAAACTAATAACAAGCATTTATCTCTACTGTTTTATCGGCGGTATTGATTTCAGTAAACACATTGATAATATGATTTGCAACAGTGGATGTGTTTTATGATTTCAGTGCGTTTAAGTACTGATATTTTACATGGAAGTGTGTTAGTTCATGTGTATTTGTGTGCGAGTCTCGTCAATTAATGATTTCTGTTTATTTTTTATGTAAGAAAAGATGATAATATGTATTGCTAGTAGATAGATTGTAAGTAGGACTAACCAATTCGTAAAAAAAATATTTATATTAGTTTCATTCAAAATTTTGTTATGTTTTGTAAACTGAACAATTTCCCACTAAATGTTACAACTCATGCTTGGCAAAACATTAGTATTATTGTAGTGTAAACCAGCTCGTTCAAATTATCTTTGTATTCAATATTTTAATTTAAATTAATAGATAATATACAATATACATATTATACGAGAAAGTAAAACAGCACGACGAAAAAGTACAGACTAACTGTTTAAAAATTAATTTTACGTATCATTATGACTTGAATATTTATTAAAACTACACACCCAAAAGATCGGATGCGGAATCTTTCTGGTTAAAAACAAATGATTAATTTTAAGGCGTCCATTACACGGTTTTTTACACACACAGGTTTTGCCGTCAGTTTAACATAGTCAAGGTGTGACTGACGGTTAACCTATCGTGTAATGTGATGATTGACGTTTGTGTAACGAAAATCTGGATACGGTACTTTGTTAAGTTGATCATGCAACCATCAATCATGATTGATGGTTTTGATTGAGCGTCTAGTGGACGCGTAACTCTTTCGCTGTACCGTCAATTACAATATGGCGATTGTTTAACTTGTGTCTACTTAGGGGACAGCGAGATTGTATGCCATACTGCCTTTCGATTTAATTAATTATTTATACTATATTTGACAGATAAAAATAGGTATTACATAGATAAAAGTAGTTCTCCATCATCGTGTACCTAAAGCTTATTTTTAAACAGACAATCGGTCGGATGCAGAATTAAATTTTAAAGGAGACTTTAACCATACAATTACTATTGTTAAAGTCTACTTTAAAACTTATATTATGAACTTTTCTGCAACTCGGTGAAAGTCCCTATAAAAAGTTACAACAGCTTTAACAGAACCTAACTCGCCTTTATCACCTGTGATAGGCAGTTTCTAAAATGTTTCGAAAAATGTGGTTATATTATTAAGAATATGAATATTTATTTACTGATTACCTATTCGTATTCCTGAAAATGCCCGAACCAGAAATATAAATTCCCCGGTAACAATAACTTCCGTTAAGTATATGGTACCTATAAGGGCGTTTGTGCACTTATTCGTATTTTACAAATCATTTTTTTTTTTTCATACCTACTTACATCATAAAAACAGATAGGTATCGGATGTATGTAAAATGTTACGTAAAAATACAAATACTAATCGAAAACGGATAATGCACAAACGCCCTAAAGGTTTGTGGTTGATGAGTCATGTATTCATGAGTAGGAAGCTCCTAATAATGATACCTATTATGATATTTATTTATTACACTCAACATCCAAATTCTTCTGTGCAGTCAAAATAATAATACCATGACAAAATTCTAAGCTCTAGCTCTTGTTTCTATGATCTGAGCTCTAGCTACTAACACGCGCCTTATTAAAACGATGATGATGCACAGCGTGAATATATGTGATTTAAAGTAGATACATGTACTATTTTTTTGGCCAATTAAATAACACTAATCGGTAATACTAGCCGCATAAACAGATATAATTATATATACTTATATAGATTTATATCTGATTTATCAAATTTTTCTATCGATAAAGTATATCTAGTAACTTACTGAAGGAGTACCTAATCACAGTAAGTTATTATAATTCGAATACGGCATGTCGATAACATCAATGTGACGCGTTACTCCTGAATGTTGTAACTCTTTGTTCACCTAATTTTATATTGAAATCAAAGTTCACTGCAAAGTAATCCTGTGCTAAATATTGGAAAATGTATGTAATTGAAATTAAGTGCTTTAAAAGTCTAAATAAGTACTCCTATCTAATCAGTTTCTATTTTCAACACAATCATACTTACTAAATAGATTCATTACTGTTGGAATAGCAAAAGGTGTTATTAAATGACTTTTATATAAAATTTAGGTGAATAAATGTGATAAACTTACGATCCAGACTCTTTATGTACTACTTTGAAACTGCCAAGGTATTCAAGTTTTTTTACAAAATAAATAATATAATTTAGATTACACATATATAATATATACCTATTTACTTATAAGTTTAAAGATTATATAAGTGAGATTACTGATCGCGTTATTTTTGTATTCAAGTCATTAATACAATATTATCATTATATCTAATCCAAAATATTCTGTGTTGCAATTTTATGTAAAACTAAATATCATTAAATGATCTCAAGAGTGAATTATAAACTTAAGTTAATTCAAATGTTTATTTGATAGTTTTTTTAGACACCAAAATAATTATTAACGAAATTCAATATCAGCCAAATTGGAAAACTTACATAAATTAGATAACACTCAGTCGCCATTTTATAAGTGTAATAGTAGAACGTTTTAATAAGTGTTAATAAACAAACTATCAATGAAAAGGGGTTTTTCTTCGCATACCTACCTACATTTATGTTATAGGTACATTAGCAGACCCGGCAGATGTCTTGCCCAAACGTTCGCTTGCCTGCTAGTAGACTAGCGGGTTTAGCAAAATTTCCTTGAATCCGACCGCAGCGCCACCTACCGGGTCCAATTATGAATCTAAACTATTCATCTAAACCAGGGCTGTCCAAAGCACGGCCCGCAGGCCGCATGCGGCCTACTAAAAACTATTCATACTTAAACACACCAAAAACTACATCAAAATCGGTTTAGCCATTTAGGAGTTCAGTGACAAATACGTACTGCCTGTCTATTCTGTACCGACACGCCGCGTGATATCACCGCGTGAACTGCCAATTTGCGAACGTTCGACGTAGAATGTCATGGTGAGATTCTCCCTCGAACGTTCTCAAACAAATTGGCAGTTCTTGCGGTGATATCACGTGGCGTGTCGGTACAGAATGACAGGCTGAAGTATTTAACACAAAAAACTTCATCAAAATCGGTCCAGCCGTTTAGGACGAGTTCAGTGCCAAACACACGTACAGAAGAATTATATTTATATAATATACTTTTATAAAGATGGGGGATGGGACCAGTGATGCAACGAATACAAGCACAAGACGTAGAAATCTATAAGGAAGTGACTCCGCGACCGCCGCCGTGACCTGAATTTGCAGCCGGCACCGGTTGCTAAATTGGCAGCCGGCGCTGATATTGGAAAAAGCGGAAAATGGGGTTGGCAATTTGGCATAATTAAAAAAACATTTCATGTTTCATTTGAGTAACATAGGGTCCAAGGGTCATAGCCAACATAGGGTCCAAGAGCGAGCGAAGCGAGCTCGGGAACTTAGACACCCCGACACGGACAGGTTAGGTTCGAAGGGGTTGACCCCTTCGTGCTAGGTTACTTTTAACCTTGCAGACAGAAATAGGAGCCCCGCGTAGCTGGGCTCCGTCGACCATCCCCCTGCCCTTCTTCTTATAAGTCCAAGAGCGAGGGAAGCGAGCTCGAGAACTTGCGGCACCCCGACACGGACAGGTTTGGTTCGAAGGGGTTGACCCCTTCGTGTTAGATTACTTTTAACCTTGCAGACAGAAATAGGAGTACCTACGCGGGGCTCCGTCGACCACCTCCCTCCCCCTTGTAAGTCCAAAAAAGTTGTATTTTGTTTTACATTGACACTGTAATTTAGTCAGTCTAAGGTAGATAATTCAACTTAAAACACGGCAACATTAATCTGCTGCTACGGTAGTTTGCAATTATGTTATTGAACATATAAGTGATTCTCAAAAATCATATATTATGACCCGAGCGGGATTTGAACCCGCGACCTCTGCCGAACCGTGGCTAGTGCTCTGAACCAACTGAGCTACCGGGTCTCGCCCGACTCATCTGAAAGGAGGTCACCAATCTTTCAAACAACTTTGGCTAAACTTGTACCGCAGGTACACGTGCATCAAATCGTAGAGAAAAAATAGAGGAATTAGAATATCACTGTATTTTATTCAATAATTCACTATAAACCATATAATAAGTAATTTAAAGTTTAAAAAACTTGTAACACAATTAAATCATATGGCAACATTGCTTAAGCACGTGCAAGCATGGTGAAATGTATCTCGATTTAGTTCTCGATTATTTAATGTGTTACTATTTTTAGTAATTATTTAATTCAACGTTTACTGATCGCAATTGTATATAATTTTATTACTAAAAATCATATTTTTTAAAGTAATGATTAAAATAACTACAAACACAACTATTTTTCTGATAATCTGCAGTTGAAAATGTTGACATTAGTAACAAATGTTACCTAATCGATTAATTTACTAAAAAGTCATTTCCACTTAGTGTTATCTTTGCACATCACTGATAAATGACAAAATAATGATAATGTTTGTTTTCATTCTGTTCAATTCCGTTCGCTGCCCAAGAAGGGCGAAGAGAAAAAAAAAAAAATCAATTCCGTTCGTTTCTGCGTTCCGGGGTGTTTCTGCTGTTCGTTTGTTGTGTATATTATTTGATAACTGGGCTATTCTTTCTGGTATTACGTTTGCAGCCTCACGATTTTGTTTTTGACGGGTGATCCCAAAAACTTGGGTATTCTCTCTGGACTTTTGTTTCCAAATCAGTGTATTAATGTGTGTATCATTATGTGTATAGTGTATAATAGTGGCGTAGTCTAAACAACTATATTATAAGCGACTGGTAAGTATCTTTCGCAATGTCAATAACGAAAGCACATAGAACTCGCGGCGAATGTTTTCAAATTGTGTAATGCCGGTTTCACACACTTGGCATTTGCCGTAAACTACAAATCTCGACAAATGCACTTAACGTGTGGATTCATTGCAAGCGTTTTCTGCAAGCTTCTTTTGATTTGTGCACAAAACCGTAAACGGCATACCCATGTTTAGTTTGTTTAGTAATATTAGATGTCTGTAATTTTGTTAAGGTTTTACCTAAGTGTGGATACGGCATTAGGTAGTTGACAGATAGAGCGCCTGAGCGCCATATTGGAGTGCTTTTTATTGAATTATAAAAGTATTTTTTTCTCGTCTCTAGGTGAAGATAAAAAAGAAATAAAAACACAGCATTATTCAGTATAATTTGGTGTATTTTATTCAACTGAGTGTACCTCGGTACTTCATTTAGCCAAATATTGTTGACCTCCTTTGAGACCCCTTTGTAATTAGAGATGTGCCGAGTCAGGCTGACTCGAGTACTGACTCGAGTACCTAGTAAGTACTCACATACTCGAGTACTCAAAATATAGGATTCAAATCCACAGTACTCGGATACAGGACTCGAGTACTTACAGTAATCGAATACCAAGTCGCGTATTTTAATCGCAATCTTGTACCTCCAGCCAGTAGAGGTACAAGATTGCGATTAAAATACGCGACGTGGAGGTCCTCCACGCATAAAGTCGAACTTTGCATGCTTACGATTCGCGTAGCTTACTGAGTGAAACTAGCCACGAGTGTCGCGCGTGACTCGACGTTCACAGCAATCAAGTATGAACCTGTTTAATGTTTACGTTGATTTTATAACAATGTTTACTTAAAATTTTATTGAAGAATACTCTATTTAATGTTTAAAGCGACATAAATAGTTGATCCTATATTTTTAAATGTTTATTATTGTTTTCCAAACAAGGATTTTTGTTGTGTTTATTTGTTGATTTCTGAGTAAAAAAATACGTTTGTTTCGCTTTAATTGTTTCTAAAAATTACAGTGTGTTCACTATTAATTCCAAATTCCTACTAAGATTGAATTTTCTTACTAAATGACTCAATAAAAGTACATAATATTTAATTAATAAATGCAAAGTTTACTGTCAGAGAACTAAATAAAAAAAGACTGATTATATTGATGACTGGTTAGATTAAAAAGACTGATTATACCATAATAATGTTATTATTTACTTACTGTCCTATCGTCATTATAATACTTATGAACCGAAAGCAAGCTTTCGAGAACAAATAAAAAACTACTCGAGTCTACCAAAGTACTCGAATACTCATGCTGGTACTCGAGTACCTATCCGAGTTCCGTGACTCGAATCCTGATTCGATTCCTTTTTCAACGAGTACCAAAATACTCGAATACCAAAAATAGCCGACTCGGCACATCACTATTTGTAATACGCTTCTTAGGAGCGTGTGGTGACATCTATCGGTAAACTTATGCAGTCTTTCCAACTCAATACCAATTACTTTGCAGTTATCGGAAATCGATGCGATATCACAATCTATACATTATAAATGTATATTTCTATGAATTTGAAACATGTCAAAGCCATGTTATGCTTCTATTAAGTTATTGAATATACACGGTGAAATGTAAGTGGTTGTTCTCCGGCAGCAGAACGATTTGCCATCAGTAGTACTATCGAAACATAGAGTTCAATTTAAAAAATAATATGTTTTTTTTTTCAAATAATCAAAAAAAAATATTCATAGACTCGAAAGCGTGAAAAACAATAGTAACTCACTAGATCTAACGTAGGTATCATTATCTAGTCAAAGAGCACGCCGTCGCTCACGCGGTGCCGACAAAGATCACCAAACGAATGCCGCCTCACAAATGTGCAGAGCAAAATAAGCTCTCGCGCATGGTGATACGGCATAAACTAGCCTGATCGCCTGTAGCGAGTGCCTACCGATGAACCCCCCCCCTGCCCCGCACTCCTTTAGCGAGTCGTATAATTAAAACAAAAGACACGCGCACTCAGCGGCCAGCGGGTCAGTTGCGCCGCGAAGTTGATGCCGCGAACATCACGCGATGTCGTAGGTACCTACGCGTAGTGAAGTGAGATAACATTGAAATAATGGATCGTCATTACAGTTTCTCCAATTTAGAGTACCTCGCTATGGTGCAACTACGCTAGGATGAATTATGACTCAACAACACTTGGAGTCGCTCTTCGCGGTGTTCTGAAGCCCCAAGTCCCGCAGGCCCGGACGATCGTAGCGGCGACACAGTGCTACTCGATCATGGGGAGTTACAGTGTATGTACCAGAGGTCGATCAGCCGTTCATTTGCGCGAGTTCGGCGAGGAAATCCACAAGTAGGTACTTCAAACGGGATCCTCGTCGAAGTACCTACCTATGTGTATGGCTGTGATGGCTGGGTTTGACGTAAGTCAATACTACGTTTGGAAAGTGCTCAACAATGAAAGACTGCTTAAGTACCTATCATTTTCGTAAAGTTAATCAAATAAAACGTGCTCGATTGTGTTATTGTGTATGGAACGCAGTGGCTTGCAATTCGAAAAATTACTCCGTTACCGGGGCTAAGCGTAAGTACCTACTTGTACCTTTGTATTAAATACCGAACATTTAAAAGTAGGTAGGTAAGTAATTAAAATCATTGTAAATAAGTTTATTCCATTTTTTTGAATACCTACGCCTTAAATACTTTAATAGGTATCTAATTCAGAAAATATCGTTTTCTAAGATAGGTGCCTACCTACCTAGTAATCTTGTTTTTTAGTTTCGTGTTCACGTGTTCAATAATTTGTCTATCAATAACTCGGGAATAGTTACCAGCTGATTGATAAACACGGAGGGCAATAACCGCGCGGGCGCGCCCCGCTCGGCCGCGGCCGCTCGCGTCGTCGCCGCGCTTGCGTAGCTATCGTTACCTACTATTGGTTTGAGATTTTGTTTTTCACATCATTCTCATCACACCATTCTGCCATTTTTTGATTCTAATTTTTTTTGATATATCAATCGAATGTACTGCCATGCCATGACAAAATCATTTCGCTACGGTAAAACAACCGCTAAAATTTCGCCGTGTATAAGTGATTCTCAAAAATCATATGACGCGAGCGGGATTTGAACCCGCGACCTCTGCCGAACCGTGGCTTTGACATGTTTCAAATTCATAAAAATATACATTTAGTTTGCAATTATTTTCGTCTGGTATCACCAGGGACCGGACAACCCCGCTTAAGAGTTAAGCCTTTTGATAGGGTAACCCGTACATGGGGTAACTCATATCGCAGTGTTATCTTTTGTTCGAGTTACATCTTCGAAACCCAGGGAAATGGTTAACACCTTTATTATGGTAACCACGTGAAGAGGTTAACCCCTTTAATGGCTTAAGCCTTTGAAGGGGTTAACCTCTTCAATGGCTTAAGCCCTTTAATGGCTTAAGCCTTTGAAGGGGTTACCTTCACGAAAAGCTTTTATTCGTGTTACCCTGAATTACCCAATAAACTTGAGTTGTATGTAGGTGGGGGATACCTGCACCCAAGCGGCGCCTTATTGCCTTTTTTTATTTAGTTACGAATTTGACAACGACGAGTTACGAGTGTTACGACTGACGAGACGACTCACGACAGGACAGTCGGTTCTTGACAACATTGAAAATATGCTACAGATTGTGGTCATCCTATCAGTTCATAGCGTAAATAAACTTATTTCACTTGATTTTTAACTAAAATATGTATATTTTTTGCAAATTACACGAAAATAAAATGCAATATTTTTTGTTATTGTAGCTGTCACAAGAACGGCCTGTCGCACTCTGTTGACGTCACACGCTAGTAAACCAGTGTTGCCAACTTATTTTTAGGGTAAAGAATTCTTTAGGGTAAATTTGAGGGTAAAATTTTAGGGAGCGCCTCCGCAGTCGGCGCCGACTAGGCTCCCAAAAATAATGCCGTTAGGAACCGGAGTAGCCTTGGAGTAGCAGTGATACCAGACGAAAATAATTGCAAACTACCGTAGCAGCAGATCAATGTTGCCGTGTTTTAAGTTGAATTAAATACCTTAGACTGACTTTTAAATAACAGTGTTAATGTAAAACAAAATACAACTTTTTTGGACTTACAAGGGGGATGGAGGTGGTCGACGGAGCCCCGGTACGCGGAGCTCCTATTTCTATCTGCAAGGTTAAAAGTAACATAACACGAAGGGGTTGACGGGGGCTTCGTTCGCTCGCTCACTGAAGCCCCCGTCAACCCCTTCGAACCTAACCTGTCCGTGTCGGGGTGTCCAAGTTCCCGAGCTCGCTTCGCTCGCTCTTGGACCCTAATTAGGTATGTTACTCAAATGAAACATGAAATGTTTTTTTAATTATGACAAATTGCCAACTCCCTTTCCCGCTTTTTTTCAAAAGTCAGCGCCGTCTGCCAATTTAGCAACCAGTGCCGGCTGCAAATTCAGGTCACGGCGGCGGTCACGGAGTCACTTCCAAAATTTTAAGGTTAGATTTCGTATTGTTGTTATGATTACTATAGTTTATGGGCTTTTTGGTAAGCAATACATGTAGGTACCTAAGTATTTGAATTGAATTTGAGTTAAACAAATTCAGCATATTTTTATTGTGAAACATGACCATTGATTAAGAAAGAACTTGTTTTATTGTATATCTAAAACCAAAACTTTAGCCAGGTATTTTTGTATAAATAGTTATGATTTTAGAGTAAAATTAATCAGGCATTGGGGTAAAACGAAAATCTAGCTTGGCAACACTGGAGTAAGCACGGCTTTGACAGATTGTAGTTTGCGTTTTATGTTTTCTGGGTGCTATATTTGATCTTAGAGCTATTTCTGAAGCTGTTTTCATAGAAATCTTCTATCTAGTGGCATAAATATTCATATCGAATCTCAAAATGGAGTCAAATTTTGTGCAAGCTGATACAACCTACCTAAGATAGACGCATTTATGGTTGCACTTTTCTTTAAGAATACCTAACGCTGATTATTATGCTGCGGAACTTAAAAATGTAAAAACAGCAGTGTAAGTACCTACCTGCCACATATTTATTTACAAATCTTTTGTATAATCATTCAGAAGTTTTGTGAAATCTCATTTTAGGTTATGTTGATAAAAACTTAGAAACATTACCTATAAATTCTTTTGTGTCATGAATCATGATGGACTGCTTAAAGACGTATTTGTACATTGTGGAACTACACACCATTTATATACGCCATTATAGCCAATAAAAATGATTTATTGATGAAATTAATTTTAGCTGCACCGTCTGTCTTGTTGACAAAGCTCGTTTACTAGCGTGTTACGTCACTTCCGCAGAAACAGCGTTTTTGGAGCGGTTTTGGAAAGGGCACTGGCAGACGCCCATAGAACGCTGGGCCTCAGATTGTGTAAGTCGGTACAGATATGAAATTAGTTTGGTGTGATCGAGTATTTCAAGAGTATTTAAATTCATTTTTTATTTGTTTTTGTACGTAATTGGGTTAAAGAGAAATATTCTTATTTCTGACAGTGAGGTTAAGTATGATGTGAATGATCCAGTGAAGTACAGCCCGACTAATGAGTTCTCAATTTAAAGGTTTTAGTTGTTGTCACCATGATATTCTGTGGAAGCACGCGCCAGCCAGCATGCACCCGTTTTTGTTTTAGTGGTTTTTTCAAAATGTCAATGGCATAATCATTTTATTTCTTATTTATTTCGATTTTTGATTCCAATTCTTAATCTCTAAGATAAATTAGGCAAAGAACAATTAAAATATATTTTTATTTTTGGTTAAGCTTTTATTACTGTACCATATCAAGCCTAAAACTGCCGACGTCCTTTATACTTTATCACTAATTTTTATTGATAAATACAGTAGATCTCCCTGAAATATCAATGTAGTGTGCTTATAATATAATGAAGATTAATATGAACCATTTCCCAAAATCAGTCAAATACCTAATTAGGATGAGTAACACAGGTACGTAAGTATTATTTCAAGTACTGAGTTAGGTACCTTAATGTTAATATTGTGTCATGTAATTGTATTTAAGTATATAATTATTGTTATTATATTAGGTACAACTGAATTACTTACATAATCTTGTAACCGTAATTTTGAAAAATTATCAAAATAGTGGATGGCACATGGTACACTCCCACGACGCTCTCCATAGAAAAATACTCAATCCCCTTTCGCATGCTTATATTCGAAAGGTTACATTTGTAATTAACATGCATACACCCGAAAAAAATTAGGTACCTACTTACCTACTCTCCTTCCGTTGGCAGTCAGGTCAGGGTGCAAACATAAAGAAGCAGGTTACAGGTACGGACAGGTCGGTACAGATCTTTACCGATTGGTACGGGTAAAATAGCTCATACAATTAATATGCGCTTGTTCATAAAGAAACAGGTGGAAACTTGTCGGTACCGACTATCTGTACGGGTTTAAGCATTGATAATACGATCCATATTTCTTTATTTTACTGTTCATAATAGAAACACCGACTGTTATTTTTTTACATTTATAATGAACACTTTCGAAGAGAAAAAGCTCATCGTCCGACGAACTCGAAGACATGATGGTCACTAAGAACAGATACCTGTTTCTATATATGTGGTTGAACCCTTACCTATCAGTACCGACCCGTACCGGCATATCGTGACCGATAAACCTGTATTTTTATGTTTGCACCCTAAAGCCGTAAAACATACTAAGACTACCTAATTTGCTACCTTTTTCAAAGTTAGTAAGTAGTAGTATCTACGATAATAGGCTTTTTGACTCATTTTGGGAAATGGTTTATATTAATCTTCACTATATTATAAGCACACTACATTGATATTTCAGGGAGATCTACTGTATTTATCAATAAAAATCAGTGATAAAGTATAAATTTCCAAAACCACTCCAAAAACGCTGTTTCTGCGGAAGTGACGTAACACGCTAGTAAATAGGGATTTCGGTCTCGGAAGCATTTTCAGTCCCGGGACCAGTCTCGAACCTCGGAAGCTAGTCCCGGGACTCCCGGGAAATTCGAGACCCACGTGTTTTTTATATTAGAATGGTTTTTTACGGATACGTTACGTTATGGATGGAGGTATTGCAGGTGTGCAAGAAAATGGTGATTTTAATATTGTTTTGGAAGGTAAACTAGACTTATTTTGGTAAAAATAAAAGAAATGGCAATGACATAGTTTGACTTAGTAAATGATAAACTATAAGAGGGTGAGGGTAGTAGTGAAACTGACTGAAGTGAGTGGTGGTGAACTGTGAAGTAAATGATAATTACGATTGTAACTGTTTATAAATCACATTTATTACAAATTTACTCTTTGATCAATCTGACCAAACCAAACATTACAATAGAATATTATAACAAATAGAAAAAAATAAGATAGCAATATTTGAAGTACCTAATTCAGACTTTCAGGTTATTACTTAATTCTTTATTCTTAATTCTAATGTTTAGTCTTTTTTAATTAGGAACTTTGGTAAAAAAAGCTTATATCTAAGTAGTCGTTTTATCTAGTAAAATATTAAAAATATACCCTTTCCTTAAGTTTCGGTAATTTAGGTATAAATAAACTTATAAATGTCGATTGACCTGACCAAACATTTAAACAAAACAAAACGAAATCTCTATAATTCTTGCACTAGAATCTCTAGAATCTTGCAATAGAATAAGTTCGGGTCTCGCTCGGGCATTGTCGGGACGCATTCGGCAAGCGGCAGTGTCACTAGGCGGTATATAGTGCGCGGCGGAGAATTTATAAGTATAAAATGTACAAATTAATTTTGGTGTTAAGAATATTTTAATGTTTTTCTACCGAAACATTTGGTCTCGAAATTCCCGGGAATTTTTATTAAGTCTCGGTCTCGGTCTCGATGATAAAAGTGGCGAGACTCCCGGGATTTCGAGAATCGAGACTCCCGGGGCGAAATCCCTACTAGTAAACGAGCTTTGTCAACAAGACAGACGGTGCAGCTGAAATTAATTTCATCAATAATTCATTTTTATTGGCTATAATGGCGTATAAATGGTGTGTAGTTCCACAATGTACAAATACGTCTTTAAGCAGTCCATCATGATTCATGACACAAAAGAATTTATAGGTGATGTTTCTGAGTTTTTATCAACATAACCTAAAATGAGATTTCACAAAACTTCTGAATTATTATACAAAAGATTTGTAAATAAATATGTGGTACTTACACTGCTGTTTTTACATTTTTAAGTTCCGCAGCATAATAATCAGCGTTATTCTTAAAGAAAAGTGCAACCATAAATGCGTCTACCTTAAGTAGGTTGTAGGATCAGCTTTCACAAAATTTGACTCCATTTTGAGATTCGATATGAATATTTATGCCACTAGATAGAAGATTTCTATGAAAACAGCTTCAGAAATAGCTCTAAGATCAAATATAGCACCCAGAAAACATAAAACGCAATCTACAATCTGTCAAAGCCGTGCTTACTCCAGTGTTGCCAAGCTAGATTTTCATTTTACCCCAATGCCTGATTAATATTACTCTAAAATCATAACTATTTATACAAAAATACCTGGCTAAAGTTTTGGTTTTAGATATACAATAAAACAAGTTCTTTCTTAATCACTGGTCATGTTTCACAATAAAAATATGCTGAATTTGTTTGTTTAACTCAAATTCAATTCAAATACTTAGGTACCTACATGTATTGCTTACCAAAAAGCCCATAAACTTTAGTAATCATAACAACAATACGAAATCTAACCTTAAAATTTTAGAAGTGACTCCGCGACCGCCGCCGTGTCCTACATTTTCAGCCGGGACCGGTTGCAAAATTGGCAGCCGGCGCTGACTTTGGAAAAAAAAGCGGGAAATGGAGTTGGCAATTTGGCATAATTAAAAAACATTTCATGTTTCATTTGAGTAACATACCTAATTAGGGTCCAAGAGCGCGCGAAGCGAGCTCGGGGACTTGGACACCCCGACACGGACAGGTTAGGTTCGAAGGGGTTGACGGGGGCTTCAGTAACCAAGCCCCCGTCAACCCCTTCGTGTTAGGTTACTTTTAACCTTGCAGATAGAAATAGGAGCTCCGCGTACCGGGGCTCCGTCGACCACCTCCATCCCCCTTGTAAGTCCAAAAAAGTTGTATTTTGTTTTACATTGACACTAATTTAAAAGTCAATCTAAGGTATTTATTTCAACTTAAAACACGGCAACATTGATCTGCTGCTACGGTAGTTTGCAATTATTTTCGTCTGGTATCACTGCTACTCCAAGGCTACTCCGGTTCCTAACGGCATTATTTTTGGGAGCCTATTCGGCGCCGACTGCGGAGGCGCTCCCTAAAATTTTACCCTCAAATTTACCCTAAAGAATTCTTTACCCTAAAAATAAGTTGGCAACACTGGCTTACTAGCGTGTGAGGTCACCAGAGTGCAACAGGCCGTTCTTGTGACAGCTACAATAACAAAAAATATTGCATTTTATTTTCGTGTAATTTGCAAAAAATATACATATTTTAGTTAAAAATCAAGTGAAATAAGTTTATTTACGCTATGAACTGATAGGATGACCACAATCTGTAGCATATTTTCAATGTTGTCAAGAACCCCATTATCACTAAGGTAATGTTATTATTCATTTATGTTTAAGATCAGGCGAATTAACAAATATTAAACCTTACCTTTATGGAATTTCCACATAAATTACACTTGCTAGTGTTATTTGATGCATCATAATCATAATAACGATGTACAGCATCTCGGCTCGGCTGTGGCATCTTCACAGAAATAATACCTAGGTAGGTACCTAACTAAATTATTTGCCAAATTTGCTTTATGTAATATAATAAGGAAGTAGGTACGTACTACAACAAGCTTCCTCCGACTTCCGAATTAAAATGACGAATGATGAAGAGTAGGAGTGTAGGAAGGACTAAACAAGTTAAAACCCGAATAAAGAAATTATGTTGCGATGTTTAAGCTTGTGCGACAACCAAAATTGAACTGTAATATCATATTGACAATAATTATTATTGTATGTTTACAAATCGCTCTGTACATGAAACAATGGCGCCGCCGAGCGATAAGATGACACATGTGGTCTCGGTTATACAATTTTCAAACTAATGTCGATTATAAAGAGTGCATTTTACAGTGTCATGGGTTGGAATGGGTTACCCTGTTACCGTGTTACAGGGTACTGAAAGGGTAACCTGTTCGGAAGCGGTTAAATGGCACCCGTTCGACGGTGTAACATGTATCATAGGGTTTTTTTTTTTAGCGCTTAAAAAAACCCCTTAAAAAACCCTTTCAACGAGTACCCGGCCGGTCCCTGGGTATCACTGCTACTCCGGTTCCCATCAGCGTTATTTTTGGCAGCCGGCGCCGGCTGCGGAGGCACTCCCAATCTATAATTGAATGTAGGGCGAGCTACCAAAACGAAGGCTTATTGCTCTGGTAGTACCTACATACCGGCCGTGATAAATACCTAAAGCGCGCGCGGTACCTAGCTTGAAGATATGTCGCTCTGTGGGGCCCATGCGTATTTGGCGAGACACGAACAATGTGCGAAATATAACTTGAATAGTGTGTTAGCAGGCAGGCCCGCCGCAAGCGGGTGTGCAAGGAGTGCACCGCACACGGGCGGCAAATCGAGCGATCGATCATGTAAAATTCACTTATTGTCATAAATAATACAGTTTAGGGTTCTGCAAAAAGCTGAGCGCAAGGGCGCCGGGCCAAGGCCCTAGGGTAAATACGCCACTGCCTACAGGGTACTTCCCGTTGACCTAGAATCATGAGATTTGGCAAGAAGAAGCAAGGCCTCATAGCTTAAGTGAAGACAAAACCCGATAACTCTGATAATTTGTAGTTGAAAACTGAAGAAATAAGTAGGTACCTACTCCTTGCTACGAACCCTTCAGTGTGCGCGATCCAACACGCAATTTTATGATGATTCGATTGTGGTTTAGGCGTGAAAAGGTAGCAAACTTACTTTCGCATATACATATAGTATTAGTTATTAGGATTCTGTTTGTACGGAACCGTCAGAATGCGAGTCCTACTCACACTTGTCCGGTTTTTTTTCTATACATAAAATCTCTCGTCAGAGTATTAAGTTCCTTGCATAAAACTTTCACTTTAATCTTGTATCTTGCCTGCGTCATTCTGCGTAATCGGTCTAGTGGTCGTAAGCGCGACTGCTAAGCGTGGGGTTTTGGGGGTCTATACCGGGGTCGGGCAGTGATATCTATTGGGTTTTTTTTATTAGGAAATTCTCAGTAGCAGCTCTGCGGCTCGCCTGACGCCTACCTACCATTAAATGGGACGTAATAACTGACGAATTAATGTTGTACCACTTATCCATAAATGTCCTCTCCCTAACCCCTCGGGAATACAGGCGGGACCATGTTACTGTATGTATTAAATAATAACTAAGTATATATATTTTTTCAAACGTCAATTTATTGATCTCAAAATCAATCGTTCTTCAACTTATAAAATCAATACACATACACAGGAATGATAAATTCTTACAACTGACGAACCGGTGGAGTGAATTTAATTACACTCTATTTGAGTGACTGTTGTACATTAAAAAATAACGGAAATTATAATAAGCAAATCTTAATTAGTTCAATGTATGCACAGTGCTAGTTTAGGATTTTAGTTTGATTTTTTAGAATCTTTGGATGGAGAACGAGATCTTGACCGCGACATAGATCGTGCCTTGGAGCGCGAGCGAGAGCGGCTGCGACTGCGGGAGCGAGAGCCGGACCGCGGCGAGCGGGAGCGCGTGCGGCGACGGGACCTCGACCGGCTGCAAATTTACAGAATCTTGTGTTAGTTAAGTTTCTATTGCAGTTATAATATTGTGCTAAACCTAATTTAGTATAGTTTAATACAAGAACAAGAATTTGACTTTAAACAGAAAAAAATATATAGAATAAATTTTTACTAAATTAGGTTACACACAAATTTTAAAACACTAGTGCTTATAAACAGAATGTTATGTAATTAGATAAATTATTATAATTTCGCAACTGTTTATTAGCAATAATGTTTACTTTGCATTGGTACTGTTCTGTTTTACCCAATAATTGAGAATTATTGTAACAATATGCGCAATTTAACTTGACTTGGTTGAAGTTCTTGTGAATAGTGTGCCAGTATTTGTTTTCATGTATTTTGAACCTTATTTCAATGTTACTAAATGTGCAAAATTGTGGTGAACCTAGTAACCGACCCAGTCAAGATAAATTGTGCATATTGTATGTAGGAACCTTCTCATTTAGTGGGTTACCCATACAATGGTAGCTTGCGTAATTTTGTCTTCAATGATGATTTGTATCCTGTGGTCTTCCAAGTATCTTCCTATCTTCCAAATCAGCGCTTAATCTATAATGTCTATTCTATACATACTACCTTCCTACTAAAAAAAAATGACTGGCATAACAGCGCAGGCTTTCTTTGAACACAAAAATGGGATAGTAATGTGTAACTCACTGAGTGCACGCAGTGATTACATTAGACGTGCGTAGCGACGCGCAGAACGAACTTTACTCTCAATGACGGTCTCGACAAGTGAAGTGTGCACGTAGGCTGTAGCTACGTAGTTCGCAGAGCGAGCGAAGTTACCGAAGTGACCAACTCAATCGGAGTACACGCCGCGGAGTGAAAGCTACGTAGCGCAGACAATAAGAAGTGCAGACACTGACGAGTTCGTTCTCGGCGCACAGGCCAATGATAACCTATAACATAGTTATCATTGGTATAAGTGAGTCCACTATAATGGGATGGAATCTTTGTACCATTTAGAACAATAATTGCTACAATATGAAGCCCAGACATCTTGTGTTTTTAAGACTTAAGACAGGAACAGTTCCTGTTACTTTAAAGATTCCATGCCAAAGATAGGTTCCGTAACACACAAGATTTGTAAAGGGATTTCAAATTGTCACCTGCGGCGGCGGCGGCGTGTACAATCACGAGCGTAATGTCCTCTGTCACCACAATCATAACAGCGGTCATCATATGGCCGAGGCGGCAGGCGAGAGCGGGGTGGCGGTCCCCGTCCTCCATAGCCCCGACCGCCGTTGGACATTTCTACACGAGCGCGTCGTCCACATATTGTTCGTCCATCTAAACCACGTATCTATAAATAGACAAACATTTTCTTATCAACAACAAATTAAGTAAATTAGAATTTTAAAGGCACATAAAAAAAGAGTAGGTTGGTCAGAGTCGCCTTAGGGGCGGGTTACTTACAGCATCTTCAGCATCACGAGGGTCTTCGAATTCTACAAAAGCGAAGCCGGGCGGGTTTCTAGCTACCCAGACATTTCTCAAGGGTCCGTAATATGAAAATGCGTCTTCAAGTTCAGGCTTGCTGGCGTTGTTGCCTAAATCTCCCACATACACTTTACAGTCACCATAACGTGACATTTTACCTAAAAAAAATACCACGTAATAATTAATCCGCAATACAACCGTAGGCAGTGTGGCGTTGGATGGATGGCCTGCGCGCGCGGAACGCGTAGGTGGTTGTTTTAAAGGATTCGTGCAATTACAACGAGAAATCAGAAGTTCATATTTTAAAAACAATTATTAACATCATGTCATTTTATTTTGATAAATAAATTACAGAATTTGATATTTACCCGCTAGGAATTAACACAATGAACAACACCAAATTATTACGAACAAAATGGCCACAAGCACAAGACGCGACCGGAAGGATTTAGCTAACTTTTTTTTTTTGATGGCAACTGGTTGCCAACTGTAAAAAGTTGCTAGATTGTCCAATTTTTGCACCCATAAAATATTATGTTGCTAGAAGTAGCCAAATGCTTTGATGTACAGTCAGGGAAAGGGATTCACACTATCAATACTATCATTCATAATAATTGGTCGTATAATCAAACTTCGAAGCAAATTCATCTGAATTGCTTCTAAGTTTGAATATACGACCAATGAGGATGGCTCCCATTTTTTTTATTATCTAGACTAGATCGATAGAAGGTACGATTTTATTAAATGTTGTGAAAAAAATATAAATATTGAAATCGGATAAGAAATAACGAAGCTACAGCGATTTGAAGAGAGCGTGTTGAAAAACGATTCATAAAGGCCGCTAGACCACTGCTGACGTCACGTATCACGTCCGACGCCGAGCCGTAGTACTTCATTCAAAGTACGCGCCTATCTCGATAGATGCGATTATTTCCAAAAGTTCTAAACGGGTTTTATTTCAGTTTTCACTACAGGATAGACTAATGGTCTGGGAAGCTTTAGGATAATTTATAAACCTTTGTAGTAAAGAATATACCCGTAATATTTAGGTTTTATTTAACAAAATTCAACATATCGATACAATGACACAATCAATCCTGACAACTTAGTTTCTTCTTTATATAGGACATTCAATATTGACCAAGGAGTTAATATTATATTACCACATTCTCCTGGGCTTATTTATTATCCTACGTAGTCAGCTAGATGAGCAGGAGGACGTCGTACTCTTTCAGAACGACGCAGAGTCTCTGTCATGATGTTCTGTGGCTGGACCATCTCATTCTGGGAATCTCGCTGGCCTTCTGTGTCACGCTCATCGCCGTCGACTGCATCAATGTACTCGTCGTCATCATTAGAATCAGCTTCATCCTGTTCTAAAGAAGATTCCCCAGCAGGAGCTAAGTGTCGATTAGATACGACAACTTCTCTACCACTGCTCAAACGCACACGAGAATGTTGAGGATTACTTTCCAGAGTCTCTACTTCTTCAACCAATGGATCATATTTACTAGTTCGATTATGGTTCCGCATTAATACTTTTCCTGGGACGTTTAGCCATGTAGGCATCGATTGACCAGTTGAGGATCTCCTGGCGTGAGAGAACATCCGCTCATGGGGCGTACTGTTTGTAGCCGTGCAAAGAAGTGATCTTACAGAATGCAGAGCCTGAGTTAAAACTGACTCCCATTTGGTTATAGGTAGATCATGGCTTTTCAGAGCCAATTGTACTGTTCGCCAAATAATTCCGTTGTACCTCTCCGTTTGTCCATTACCCTGAGGGTTGTACGGTGTAGTGTAGCTCGTAGCAATGCCCTTCTGGTGAAGAAAGTCTTTCATCTCTTTTGAAAGAAAAGAAGTGCCACGATCTGAATGTACGTAAGTTGGCATTCCAAATATAGAAAATAAGTCAGTCAGTTTATTAATGACCGTGTTTGTACTCAAGTCTGGGCAAGGATATGCAAATGGAAATCGAGAATATTCATCCACAATCGTAAGGATATATCGGTTGTTCCCAGTACCATCTGAGGGAAGTGGACCTTTAAAATCGATTGATATTCTTTCGAATGGGGCCAACGCTTTTATTAGTCTTCCCATGTTTTGTTGAAAACGAGGCTTTACTTCTGCACATATGGAACAATTCGCAGTAATACGTTTTATCTCTTCAGTGGAGTAAGGTAAATTTTTGCTTCGAACCCAATGGAGCATTCTTGTTACTCCAGGATGACACAAGGTTTTATGCAGTTCTTTGAGTGCATTTTCTGAACTATGTACAGAGGCTACTAATGGTGCATTGGCTCTTGATAAAGCATCAGCTGCTATATTCTCCTTTCCAGGGCGATAAACTATGTCAAAATTGTATTCAGAAAGTTCTAATCGCCAACGTTGTATTTTGTCATTTTTAATTCTTGACGCATGCTGCTGATTGAACATAAACGCGACCGATTTTTGGTCAGTTATCAGTTTGAACTCTCGTCCGATGAGGAATTGTCTCCATTTTCGAAGACATTCGACTATAGCCGCGGCCTCCTTCTCTATGGCTGGGTGATTCCGTTCGCTACTGTGAAGGCTTCTCGAGAAAAATGCAACAGGTCTGCCTTCTTGTGACAGAGTTCCCGCGATAGCATAGTCTGAAGCGTCTGTTTCAACAACAAATTGTATGTTGTCGTCAATAGCGTTTACTGCTGATCTGGCTATTTCTTGCTTTAGAGTGTTAAAAGCGTTTACTGCCTCAGAACCGAGAGGGAATGTGCCTTGTGAAACGAGGGACTGAATTTTATGAGAGAATCTTGGCACATATTTAGAATAGTGAGCAAATAATCCCAATGCTCGCCGGAGCGATGCTGAGTCTGAAGGCAAAGGCAGCTCTAATAGTGGACGTAGACGATCCGGGTCGGGTTTAATTACTCCATTGTTTATAGTATATCCTAGAATACTTATCTCTTTCAATGAAAATTCACTCTTTTCAAGATTCAGTGTAAGGTTATACCGTTTGGCAATATCAAGAAAACGCTGCAGTTTTTGATCGTGGTCAGCTTGGGTGGTTCCACAGACTGTTATGTCATCCAAATACGCGTAAACTCCTTCAAGTTGCTCTTTTGCAATACGGTATTTGCCTCATTTTGGGAAATGGTTTATATTAATCTTCATTATATTATAAGCACACTACATTGATATTTCAGGGAGATCTACTGTATTTATCAATAAAAATCAGTGATAAAGTATAAATTTCCAAAACCGCTCCAAAAACGCTGTTTCTGACGGAAGTGACGTAACACGCTTGTAATAGTAAACGAGCTTTGTCTAGGGATGCAGGAAGTGCCAAAAAGTATCGATATATATCGTATCGATATTTTTAAAAAATATCAATATCGGTTTCGATATATCGAAAAAAAAATATCAAGTATCGAAAACGTATCAAAAACGATATATTTTCAGTAGCAAGACCATAGTCACCATTGATTAAAATGTCACAGTTTTTAGATTTAAGTGATAAAGTAATGTCAGGGACACTAATGCGCCTGCCACACACTCGACGAATGGCATGGGAAGTAGCGAGGAAAGGAGGCAGAGACATAGTGTGGCAACATTACTCGTCATGCCACACGTCATGCTCCTCGTCCTCTCTCTCTCTCTCTCGTCTCGTCCGGCAGAGAGGGCAACATCACGGCAAAGCACGGCAGCGCGAGGAGCAGCGCAAGGAGCATAGTCTGGCAGGCGCATAAAAGTTGAGAATGAAAATAGGTGCTGAAAGAACACTGTCTTCTAACATCGTTAAAAATTCAGATCATAGAAACAAGGAGATATGGCATCATAGCAAATTAGTACGGGAACAACTGTCGCCACTTTTAGTACATTTTTCAACACAATTACAAGCGCTACTTGTTAATAAAAAGATCTCCCACACATTAAAAATTCCGCACACCCTCAATCTAACACTGTTAATCGTCACTCAACACTAGCACTAAAGACTAAACTAAAACACTGTATTTATATCATCGATCGTGTTCGGTTCGTCGCCAGCGTGTACTTTTGTACTACGCTTAAAATGACCAAACTTAAGTAAGTACCTACCTATCAAACTCAATAGCGCCTTGGCACATCTCCCTTGTTTCTATGTAGTTTCTATGATCTACGGTTAGAAACGTTGCAACTTAATGAAATTCAGCGCCGAAAGGAATACTTAGTGAAACGCACACTACATACTTTTATGAATAGTAATAATACTGACAGATTTATTGAAATAGACTTGTAAAAGCAAACACAATAGAATTTCGTAAAGTACTAATATTTTTTGAAAATTTCACCGATATATCGATATATCGATATTTTTTTTTCGATATATCGAAACCGATATTGATATTTTTTTTATATCGATACGATATATATCGATACATTTTGGCACTTCTTGCATCCCTAGCTTATGCTTACTCCAGTGTTGCCAAGCTAGATTTTCATTTTACCCCAATGCCTGATTAATTTTACTCTAAAATCATAACTATTTATACAAAAATACCTGGCTAAAGTTTTGGTTTTAGATATACAATAAAACAAGTTCTTTCTTAATCAATGGTCATGTTTCACAATAAAAATATGCTGAATTTGTTTAACTGAAATTCAATTCAAATACTTAGGTACCTACATGTATTGCTTACCAAAAAGCCCATAAACTTTAGTAATCATAACAACAATACGAAATCTAACCTTAAAATTTTGGAAGTGACTCCGCGACCGCCACCGTGTCCTGAATTTTCAGCCAGCACCGGTTGCTAAATTGGCAGCGGGCGCTGACTTTGGAAAAAAAAGCGGGAAAAGGAGTTGGCAATTTGGCATTTTTGCAACATTTCATGTTTCATTTGAGTAACATACCTAATTAGGGTCCAAGAGCGAGCGAAGCGAGCTCGGGAACTTGGACACCCCGACACGGACAGGTTAGGTTCGAAGGGGTTAACGGGGGCTTCAGTGAGAGAGCGAACGAAGCCCCTGTCCACCCATTCGTGTTAGGTTACTTTTAACCTTGCAGATAGAAATAGGCGCTCCCCCTTGTAAGTCCAAAAAAGTTGTATTTTGTTTTACATTGACACTAATTTAAAAGTCAATCTAAGGTATTTAATTCAACTTAAAACACGGCAACATTAATCTGCTGTTACGGTAGTTTGCAATTATTTTCGTCTGGTATCACTGCTACTCCAAGGCTACTCCGGTTCCTAACGGCATTATTTTTGGGAGCCTAGTCGGCGCCGGCTGCGGAGGCGCTCCCTAAAATTTTACCCTCAAATTTACCCTGAAGAATTCTTTACCCTAAAAATAAGTTGGCAACACTGGCTTACTAGCGTGTGACGTCACCAGAGTGCAACAGGCCGTTCTTGTCACAGCTACAATAACAAAAATTATTGCATTTTAATTTCGTGTAATTTGTAAAAAATATACATATTTTTGTTGAAAATCAAGTGAAATAAGTTTATTTACGCTATGAACTGATAGGATGACCACAATCTGTAGCATATTTTCAATGTTGGCAAGAACCCAATTATATTATTGACAGTTCTTTGAAAAACCGCTACTCCATTGGTAACCCCGAAAGGTATTCTTCGAAATTGGTATAATAAATGAATTTTGTTAAATAAATTGTAGTAAAGAATATACCCGTAATATTTAGGTTTTATTTAACAAAATTCAACATATCGATACAATGACACAATCAATCCTGACAACTTAGTTTCTTCTTTATATAGGACATTCAATATTGACCAAGGAGTTAATATTATATTACCACAACCTTTTGTTTATATTAACTGAACTATCTCAATTTATGTAAAGAAAGATGTAATAAAACAACTGCTTGAAAAGGTGTAAATTCACGTGCGGTGCTAAAACCGTTTGATATAGGTGAATACAATGTATGGTGAAATAGATACCAATTTATAGTTCTACAAAAAAGTTCGCGATATCATATACCTAAAACTTATGCAATAAGCAAAAATTAATAGAAGTGACTCCGCGACCGCCGCCGTGACCTGAATTTGCAGCCGCAGCCGGTTGCTAAATTAGCAGCCGGCGCTGACATTGGAAAAAAAGCGGGAAATGGGGTTGGCAATTTGGCATAATTAAAAAAACATTTCATGTTTCATTTGAGTAACATACCTAACTAGGGTCCAAGAGCGAGCGAAGCGAGCTCTGGTACTTGGACACCCCGACACGGAAAATTTAGGTTCGAAGGAGAGCTTCAGTGAGCGAGCAAAGCGAGCGAACGAAGCCCCCGTCAACCCCTTCGTGTTAGGTTACTTATAACCTTGCAGACAGAAATAGGAGCCCCGCGTAGCGGGGCTTCGTCGACCACCTCCCTCCCCCTTGTAAGTCCAAAAAAGTTGTATTTTGTTTTACATTGACACTGTAATTTAAAAGTCAGTCTAAGGTAGATATTACAACTTAAAATACGGCAACATTAATCTACTGCTACGGTAGTTTGCAATTATTTTCGTCTGGTATCACTGCTACTCCAAGGCTACACCGGTTTCCAACGGCGTTATTTTTGGATTTTTTGGGAGTGACCGCCGGCTGCGGGGGCACTCCCTAAATTCTATCCTCTGCATTAGAGACTCCCTCAGAAAATAGGGGCCAATGCTGTTGGCGCGGTTCCAACTGTTGTAATTAATTATACTTTGATAAAGACGTACTTTACCGTACTTCACCGCAGCCGGCGGCGGCTCCCAAAAATAACGCCATTGGGAACCGGCGTAGCCTTGGAGTAGCAGTGATACCAGACGAAAATAATTGCAAACTACCGTAGCAGCAGATTAATGTTGCCGTGTTTTAAGTTGAATTATCTACCTTAGACTGACTTTTAAATTACAGTGTCAATGTAAAACAAAATACAACTTTTTTGGACTTACAAGGGGGAGGGAGGTGGTCGACGGAGTCCCGCTACGCGGGGCTCCTATTTCTGTCTGCAAGGTTAAAAGTAACCTAACCCGAAGGGGTTGACGGGGGCTTCGTTCGCTCGCTTTGCTCGCTCACTGAAGCCCCCGTCAACCCCTTCGAACCTACATTGTCCGTGTCGGGGTGTCCAAGTTCCCGAGCTCGCTTCGCTCGCTCTTGGACCCTAGTTAGGTATGTTACTCAAATGAAACATGAAATGTTTTTTTAATTATGCCAAATTGCCAACCCCATTTCCCGCTTTTTCCAATGTCAGCGCCGGCTGCCAATTTAGCAACCGGCGGCGGCTGCAAATTCAGGTCACGGCGGCGGTCGCGGAGTCACTTCCTTACCTACCATTATTGTGACTATTTTGATTGCACCGCAATAAGTCAGTAATAGAGCATTACAGTTTCTTTCTTCAACGAAATAATACGGTATATAAACCAGTAAATAAATATTACTGTGCAACTAAGTTTGACAAATTTACCGCAATAACCTCATAAAGTTAATATTACTGAATATATTATTATAAATGTTCACCAAAGTAAGTAACAGTTTCAGTTAAAATGTTAGAATGTCATTTTACGTAATATGTATTTTTATGTATTACAGTTTGTGAGTATATAATGTAATGCTGATATTATAAACTTATTGTACAAAAAATTAGCTTTCATTTCACAGATCAATATTGTCATAAATTATGATTTGTTGATAAGATATAATAAAAAAACACAAAATGTTCTCTCCTGAAAAATTTAAGTTTTGCGAAGTCGATATAATCTATAGACTTAGCCTAAGGACGTAAAGCCGCTACCCGTTTTTTGTTTGGCTACGGTTCTGGATTTGTATGTGCGTGACTAGGGAAGAGTTGACTGGTTGACGCTTCATCGACGTCACTGTATCAAAACATTGCGTCAATGCGCGGTGTACTTTACAGTGACGTCACTGTATCACTGTCAACGAGAAATGGCAGCCTTCACACAGTATAGTACCTACCACAGAACATAAATACGGTACCTACAGGCTATTTAACATCATGTTACGACCCTTAGGAGCCGAGCAACGAGGGTGAAACCGTGGGGAACAGCTTGTAGAACTAGGTATATCGAGCAGAAGAAGCACTGTGGAATCCAGTCAATAAATCCTAGGTACCATAAAAATAAAAATGAATGACACATCGACATAATTATATTATGTTATGACTGACATGACTGCGGCTCGCAAAGAAACTTGCTCGAACATTCAACGGTCCAACTTTCCAATGCTCTTGGCTAATGCTCCATGGAGAATAGACTAATGCCTCCACACGATCGTCCAACAGTCTAACTTTTCGTCCAACCTTCCACGTGTGGAGAGATAGTTCGTGCATGTTTGACGGTGTTGGAGAGTCTGTTTGGATCGATAGTGAGTTGGGACAGATTGGAGTCATGTTGGAATGTTGGACGATCGTGTGTAGCAGACTTTTTTTTATTTATTCTCTTTTGCCAACACAGTCAACACAACACATGGAGTACTTAGATAGATTATTAAGAACTAAGTTTGTTGGTAACAAACAAACAAACTTAGTTTCGCATTTTTAATATTAGCTAGGATTAGGATTATTGTCGTAGAAAACCATAAAAAAACGCTTTTAAAAACTCAAAAAAGTTGAAAATGAAATTGTCTATGATTTGTTATAAAATGTATGGTAACATTGAAAAAAAAAAAGTAAAAGCAATGTAGCGGACGGACGTCGTTGCGACTTTTCTTTCCGTCATGCAATAATTTTTGTCATTCATGAATTCGTCGATAAAAAATATTTTAGATGGTGTCACATACGTGAACATTAGTTGAAATATAGTTATAATAATGTGTTAGTATTTCGTTTCGCATAGTTCATCTTCGTAGTTCTATAGGATAGGTGTGTGACAAGTAAAGTTCGGTAATGGTAATGGTGGCCATGTCATGAAAATCCCCACAGCCATGGATGATAGCTCCGTATCTCATCACAACGGAGGGCAAGTTGGATCTCAAATCGGAGTCAGTGTAAATAACAAACAAAATGACGAACCTAGCCAAAGTATCCAGTATTCAATACCGGGCATTTTGCACTTTATCCAACACGAATGGGCGAGATTCGAACTCGAGAGATCACAATGGGAGGTGGACAGAGCAGAGTTTGAGGTGATATTTTTTTTATTTTCTCTTTAGATATTGTATTTAATATAATGTTCATTGACACCCAGCAATTTACGGGCTACATTTTGAATCTAAATTGGCATGTCGTTGGCAGCACGTATTTTAACTTTACATCTTTAATTTTGTATATTATTCATTAGGACTTCAAAACAATCAGACCTTAGTCTGGTAGTCTATTCAGACCAGTGTCTCCATACCTAAATCGAAAGTTACCGTATTGCGAGGGTAAAAGTACGGTGTTTCTAGACAAAAATACGGTGGATCAGCTTTTTAGTGTACCGTGTAAATAACCATGTACTTTTTCATAGAAAAACAACGGTAGAATATGACAAGATTATAAATAATGCACGGTAATTACCGTGCATATGGAGACACTGATTCAGACCGTATTAGGTACAGTATAAATTGTAGTTGTATATTTTAATATACTTTTGTTTCATTATGAATCTTGACATGTTTTTTTTATAAGTCTTAGTACCAGTTAATCAATGACTAGATGTATTCTGTTTTGTCAGTATTAGAAATCTGGCCTGACTTAAAAGTAGGTGTGCTTGGTTTCAAACACAACTTCTATTTACAAATTTTGATTTTATGTTGATATTATCACTATTGTACCTACATACATATTTTAATAATTGATTAATTTAAAGCAGTTATATGGGTCAGAGAGTCGCCTTAGGGGATGGCTTAATAAAGTGTTTTAATTTTAATTACATTCTTTGTGTTATATATCAATTAATGATGTAAGACAAAGAATATTTTAGTTAGCAATTCTTGTTTTTATGCATTTAACTCTGTTGGTGATATTCTTTAATATTCCGATATTCATCAGAAATTAAAATGATAATATCTAGAAAACTGTTTTTATGAATTTATCATCATAATGTGGAATGTAATGCTGTCATAGATAAAATTCTTTTTTTTCTATTTGTAGGTAAGCATGATTTGATCTTAGCCAATGTATTGACAGTGTAGTCACTGATAGATGCAATTCATGTAAATTCAAATCACAATTCAATTGATTAGGAAATAAGTTTTTGTGGCATAAGTTGTCTTTGGACAAATTACTTAGTGGTTCAGAATATAATAAGGGATTTCTTATATGATTCTGACATGTGATCTTCAGCAACATATTTTGATGAAGTAATTTTCCTTACTCAATTAACTGTATGTAAGCTTAGGTATATGATCAAAGTAAAATGTATGTAATAATATAATTAAAGAATAAGTTTGGTTGGCAAGGTATTTTCATGTACCATAATTATTTAAGAGACTTTATTGGATAATATAATTACATTATTACTGTATCCACATGATTTACCTATAATGTTATGTTGTAATCACATTTTTGTAGAACCAAAGTTTTCTCTCTATCTTAATGTTTTAATAGTTTTTTGGTTAAATATTGATATTGGCATGTCTTCTAGATAATAAGTGTGGTAATGAATTGGTATAGTCTAATTAGATGTTTGTTATTGCATGTAAATGGTAAAGATAAGTCTCATGGCCATTCTCAATAACTGATACATCACCTCTTGCCCCTACTAGAAATCGATTTTTGACATTACTTCTATATTGCTTATATCAAAAATCAATCTCTAGTAGGGGCCAATGGTAAGGTAAAGAGCCATTGGAATGGTTATTGAGAATGGCCAGTACTTAATACTTAGTTGCTCTGTGAAAAGGTATTGGTTTCATATGAGACAGCATTCATTGCACTCTTTACATGAGTGCAAAAATATTGAAATATTTGCAGTCATGGGGCTGCTAAGAGTATCCATATCCTTGAAATCAAATTCTTTAAGTGTACATAATGATTCACTGAAATCATAATATTGTTTACTCATTTGCACAACTTAACATTATCCCTCCCACACAGTTTAAAAAATAGTAGCCCACCCACATTGGAAATAGGAAACAAAATATGGTAAAATTAAATCATTGCTTTAAAATCATAAATGATTTGGATGTTATAACTTATAATTAAAATGAGAGATGTTTATTTTTATTTACTCAATATAAAAATAAATGTGTATATTTTATGTATAAAGAATTGGATAGCAGTAGACTATTCTTCAGTATATAGGTAGTTTATTTTATTGGTTGCAAGTATTTTATGTATTGTATGTAAGTATTTTAGGGATTGTTCTCCTATATTAGGTGAAGAGGAATTTAAGTGGTCTGAGAGTTGGCACAACTCACTGAAACTTCTATTTCTAGATTTGTCATATGAATATTATAAGATCTATAATAAGTATATGGCTTAATAGTTCTAAACTCATATTACTCACCTAAGAATGACACAATGTATTTAACTTGCAACTGAGTACAAGCGTTGCTAGTCTGTTGGGCCATATCTTATGACTTAGAAGTTGAACTATTTATTTCTAATACAATGAAGATTTTATCTAATTAAAGTAGGTGTTAAAGTATGCAGTTGCAGTTTTACCCTCTTATAGACACCTCTTAACTTTAACCACTGATTAAATATACAACTATCTTTGTCATTTGTATGACAATGAATAGAGATGACAATTGACATAAGAGCTGTTTAATTAAGTCATTGTCTATAAGTAAGGGGGTACATGTATAAGCCACCTACATTAAAAATAGATTACATAGCTTTGTATTTATTGTCAGATAACAAGGCTTAATAAGCGCGAATATCCAAATAACGAAACAGGTATAATCGTTTTTTGTTTAAACAATAGTTACTTCATACTTTAACATCTATCCTACTTCTTACTCATTTTATAAACATGAAAGTTTGTGAGGATGTATGTATGGATGTTTGTTACTCTTTCGCGCAAAAACTACTGAAACGATTTTGATGAAACTTTACAGGGCCCCAAGTCTGCTATTGCAATTGTGTGGTGTTATGGTGTCATAATGACACCATAACGGTCAAAATCGAAGCGTTCATTGGCTTAGAGTAAGACTATCTCTTTCGTCATTGGTCAAAACGATGTCATTATGAGACCATTCTGACGCGATTATGAAAATTCCAATAGCAGACTTGGGGCCCAGTAATATAGCTTATACATCAGAATAACACATACCTAGACTACTTTTTATCACAAAAACGCGGGCGAAGCCGCGGGCGGAAGGCCGGAAGCTAGTTATTAATAATACTCTAATTTAGTACTGTTTGACTGATGTATTTCTTTATAATTTATATTTCTTAATTTCCAAATTGTGGCACAGGCGCGGATTGCCTTCCTCCAGGGTGAGAGGAAGGGCCAAGAAAATCTAAAAAACGACCTAGTGAGGCGAATTAAGATGCTGGAATATGCACTTAAGCAGGAGAGGGCGAAGTTCCACAAGCTCAAGTATGGGGTGGAGTTACAGCAAGGCGACGTGCGTCCGCCGCCGGAGGAGCCCCCTGCGGAGCCCGAGCCGGCTGAGCGTGCGCAATGGAAGCAAGGCCGTCAGCTCATCAAACAGTACCTGCAGGTATGTGCTCTATTTTTCTATTAGTTGTCTCTAATTGACAGAGAATGAGAAATGCCGCCATCACTCAAAACCAGGGTTGAGTGATTTAAATCAAATAAATCGTGATTTAAATCAAATAAGTCGTGATTTAAATCAAATAAATCGTGATTTAAATCATGACTTAAATCAAATTTTCCAAACCTGTTCAAAACCACTCTTCTCAACCTGTCGGCCTAGCATGACCACGATAGAAACGGGTTTTGTCTGCATAGAAATAGACAAAGTGACAGATTTCATTCATAAAATGTAGAAATGTTTCTACAATCTGTCACTTTGTCTATTTCTATGTAGACAAAACCCGTTTCTATCGTGGTCATGCTAGGCCGGCTGGTGGTGGCCACTACATTACTAAGGCCATGTTGTTTCAACTTACAGTTACGTATCTGTAACCGTTAAATATGGCGGCTTGTACGACAATTTCATACTGACTTAACGATTACGTACTGACTTACGAATACAGATGGTTTGAAGCAACCCGCCCTTAAACTTTCAACAAAAATATGTCTCTACCAAGAATTCTAATAACCAGTACCACACACATACACAAGTAGGTATTCTTTAATTTCTACGTATTGGTAAATTCTATTCTATTAATTTAGAATACTTTTATTGTATTTTGTTTTCTTTCTTTTATCATGAACTTTCAAATAGTTGTGCAAGTTTATAAATTATCTTATAAATCATACTCTTGCTAAGTGTTATCTCAATTTGGTGTCGCAAATCGCTAATAATATGCATAATAATAAATATTTCATAAAAAATATATTGAAATATAAGTAGGTATCTACGTAAATTATAACTTTTAGATTAGGCAGTTTAGCAAATCAGATAAATACGTTGATAATACGATTTATTTAAAGGTTTTTTATATTATTTCATGTTAATCAAACCAGTTTAGGTCATCACTACATAGTATAAAACAGAGACGCTTCCTGTTTGTCTGTCTCTATGTATGCTTAGAACTACGCACCGGATTTTGATGCGGTTTTTTTAATAGATAGTGATTCAAGAGGAAGGTTTATAGCACCCGTGCGAAGCCGGGGCGGGTCGCTAGTAATTTATAAGTCTCTAATCTCTTCCTTGTAGTCTAGCTTGAAAATCATATGAAAATGACAGGCTGAGCTTTCCAATATTATTCCGATATTTTCTATAATAGTTGTAAGTTTGTATGGCTGCAATATTTTCATAATCGCCACACTTCGTTAACAGATTACTGATTGCAGTTATTTAACATGTTGTAATTACTGAAAACTCTGAAAAGGAAAATATGGCTAGCTATTCTTGTGACATAATTTCTAAGGAGTTCCGCACACTGAGGAAGATGCCTTATGTTGCGGCCACGGCTCCTCAAATTGGTCGTTACGGTGCCTCAGTGTCTCGTTATCGTATCTTCGATTTTGTATCCTATGTATGCAAAGTGCACCGATAGCGCCGCGACGCAAACCTCGACGCCCAGCGTGTGGCGCTCATTAGACAGTCACTTTGTGGCCGTCACATGAGTTGTTTATTCTTTATTGCAAATTACCTTATCCATACCACAGTTAATATAATACTATACTAATTGTAATTATTTCTTCTGCTAAACAGGAAATAGGTTACACAGACACTATACTGGACGTTCGCTCAAACAGAGTGCGGGCTTTGCTCGGCTTGAACAATGAGGAAGTAGAAAATCCAAACTACAGAAATTATGACAAGCAGCAACACGACAGATGTGATTACTCTATGAACCATATGGTTCGCAAATACGATTATGGTGTGTATAAATATAAGTGAAAATAACTAACACTTGTTAAAACACAAATTAATGTTAAATTAGAAGATTTAATTGAGATTCGTGAGAATAAGGGCCGATTTTTCAATCATTTGATACCCAAGGAATAATTTAAAATTGACAGTTTTTCTATACAAAATCTGTCAATCATAAAACAAAACATCAATTTTATTCCTTGGATAAAAGATCAAATAATGATGGAAAAATCAGCCCTTAAAATGTCATATTTATAATTTAGTCAGTTCATTTAGTTCAGTTTCCCACAGGTGTTTTCTATGTGATTTTATTATACTGATACAGGAAAAGAGCCCCGTAAAAGTGGCGTTTCCGCGGGCGGTGGTTACAATGAAGAAGGACTCTCGGTTCAGGAGACGGCTGCCGTTTTCGCTAACTTCGAGTTCCTGACCAACCAGGAGATGGATATGGACGAAATAGACGACTTGGATGCCAAGCAATCGCACCACCCTCCTGGTAAACAAGGTATTCCTACTGGGAAAACTTCCTAAATATGCAAGCCATCGTAGAAGAATGTTTAAGTAATCTTTCAGTCTTGTAATCAGTTTTGGCTGGATATCAGTTTTAAATTATAATTACAGTACTATCTGTGTCTTGAAATGTAGTTTTCCTGTTTCATTACAGCGGAAATGCTGTTTAGTAATAACAACTATTCATTCATCAATTATTAATTCATATTGGGTGGAGTAATATGTAGCTTCGAGGTAATCAGGCATGAAAATAAAGTCACACATGTTGCTTGACAATGGAAGTTCACAGTCCATCATTGCAGCTTAAAACAATAATCATAGTTATGATCATTTTAGTATTTTTTATATCTCTGGCCTCTCCTATGAGCCTAAATACCTATCTTACTCTTGGTGTTTAAGCCTTTTATAGTCAAAGTCTTCAAATTGATGTTGTTTTGTTACTTTTGTCACAATAAGGCGAGGAAGTGGACCACGAAGCTGAAGAGGTCCTGAACGAGCTCAACTTGCTGACTGAGAGAGAGGCCGACGGCGGCGGTCAAGGCGATGAGTATCCTGTTGGTAAGTTGTTTTCAGACAATAAGCAACTCATTTATGCATTATCATAGACTATGTTTCATAGGAGGCTCTGAAACTTGCCAGTATAAACACATTAAAATGGTGACGTGAATTTCGATAAATTGGAGTGAAAAAGTGAACCCTGCTCCAAATGTCCAATCAAAGTTTGTGGATTACATGTGGACATGGGTGTAGCCAGCCATGGGCTCAGGGTGGGGCATCAGTCTAAAATAATATGTAACTAGCAAACCTTTTTTTTGTGTCGACTGTCGAGTGTGAACTTTCTTACGGATATTAAGTATTGTAGTTAGTACCTAGATAATTTAATTTTTTACGTTTGGTTAGAGACCTTACAGGTCAGAGCCAGGGTGAGGCAAGCGCCCCACCCTGCCCCACCGTGGCTACGCCCATGCATGTGGATGTAAAAACAATGGTATTCTGTATATGTCAGGCAGTGGATCGAGCGGTGGTAGTGTGGTGGGTGCGGGCGCGGGCGCGGGCGAGGCGGACGAGGAGCCGCTGGCGCTGGGCGAGCTGGCGCAGCTCACCGTCAGCAACGAGCCCGAGGCCTACGACGTGGCCAGCGCCAACAAGGAGTCCTTCCGCAAGACCTGGAATGCCAAGTACACGCTGCGCTCGCACTTCGATGGAGTCAGTACCGTTATTTTCTTTTCTCGCTATTCACGGCTTATCACAATAGGCAACATTAAATATGTACTCATAACATTAACCTTAACATGTTTAAAATTCGCAAAAATATACATTTATAATGTATAGATAGACAGTGACATCGTATCGATGTCCTTCTAGCTGCAAAGTTAGAGACATAGAGTTGGAGTCTGTAATTAGTCTCCGATAGACGTCACCAACGCTCATAAGAGGCGTTCAAAGAGGTTTCCAATTTCAACTGATTCAGACATGACACTGGCTCAGTTAGTAGAAGCTCTGCCCCGGTATAGGCTGAGGTCGCAGGTTCAAATCCCGCCTGTGTAAGTTGTTTTTGGGAATCTTTATATATTTAATAATATTAAACACAATATGCAAGTTTTGCACTTCCGATTTACAAACTCCATCGTCCTTTTGATGCAAAATAGTTAATATAATCTTGTAATTTTTCCAGGTGCGAGCGCTCGCGTTCCACCCCACCGAGGCGGCGCTGGTGACGGCGTCCGAGGACCACACGCTCAAGTTGTGGAATCTCCAGCGCACAGTGCCCGCCAAGAAGTCGGCGGGGCTGGACGTGGAGCCGCTGTACACGTTCCGCGCGCACACGGCGCCGGTCCTGTGCCTCGCCATGGGCGCGCCCCGCTCCGAGGAGTGCTTCTCCGGCGGCCTGGACGGAACCATCCGCGTCTGGAACCTTCCGCCTCCCTCCGCCGACCCTTACGACCCGTACGACCCAGCTGTTCAGGTACGAGTTTTGTTTTTGGTAGGGCACTTGAGATTTGCTGTTTATCAAACTGGCTTTTATGGTCGCTCTGACCCGATTATCTCCTGAATATATCTGGATGACTGATCGAGCTGCATGTCGATATATCGCATGGTCGTGTTGCTATCCATGCGGCCGGGCGCGCTAGTAAGGCTAGGAACACATGATCGCGCGGACTACCACGCGCTCATGTAAAGATTACCAAGATACCCACTGTGGAATTGTCATCATGGTTCTAATGACCCTTTTTTGTACGATAATAGCAGTATTCACATTGTACGCGTAACTTCCTCCCCATAGAGCAATACTGTACCTAAGCTTAGACACTTACAAGCGAGTAATATACTAGCTTTAGCTATTCAATGTTAATTTCATCTCGAATACTTCTTAGGGCAAAACAAGCCAAACTAATTGAACTTTCTATGGCGGTCAGTTCATTTTTCCAGTTTAAGCTTTCGTCAATGTAAATACCTAAAATTACCTTTTACTATGAACAACCTCAACTTGAATACCTTACTGGTATTCAAGTTGAGGTTGTTCATAGTAAACCAAGAGTGAAAGAGAGCCAGTGCCATATTTACTTTATTACTTGAGAGTTTCAAGATCTTTTGCTGCTACTATAGCATTCGTATCATCAGCAAAAAGAACGAGTTCGGTATCATTTTGTTTTTACATGTAATTAATTAAATCGTTAATAAACAAGTTAAAAAAATTGGCCCTAGTATTGAACCCTGTGGAACTCCTTTTTTTGTTAGTTTTAGTCCTGATTTGTACACTTTTATTTATTTAAAACACTGTATTTATATCATCGATCGCGTTCGGTTCGTCGCCAGCGTGTACGTTTTATATACGGTCAATGTGACCATATCAAAGCGTCAATTTCAATAGCGCCTTGGCACATCTCCCTTGTTTCTATGATCTGACGCCCTAAGGCAGTGTGTTGCACGCAGCGGGCGGATCGCGGGTGGCTCGCACGGATGCGTGCCGCCCGTGTGCGTGTGGCGAACCTTGACAGTCAGTGTTGTTTTCACTGTCAAGCGGGTCGCACACTCATTGTAAGATCAATATGAAACACGCATGACAATGAAAAGGCCCTAAGGCAGTGTGTTGCACGCAGGGCGCGGTGCTGCGCGAGCACACGGACGCGGTGTGGTCGCTGGCGAGCGCGCACGGGCGGCTGCTGTCGGCGTCGGCGGACGGCTCCGTGCGGCTGTGGGCGCCGCGCGCCGCCCGCCCGCTGCTGGCCACGCTGCGCGCGGACGAGTCGCCCGCCGCGCCCGCGCCCGCCGCCGCCGACTTCGCGGACGCCGCGTCGCGCGCCGCCGTCGTCTACCGCGACGGCACGCTGCTGCTGTACGACCTTGAAACCGGACAGGTGATTGATTATTTTTCCGAACGTGACTACTCGATACGTCGACACTATGCTTGACCGTGCCCGCCGCCGCAGACTTCGCGGACGCCGCGTCGCGCGCCGCCGTCGTCTACCGCGACGGCACGCTGCTGCTGTATGACCTTGAAACCGGACAGGTGATTGATCGTTTTGTTTTTCTAAACGTGACTACTCGAAACTTCGACACTATGCTCGTCCGCGACCGCACGCTGCTGCTGTATGACCTTGAAACCGGACAGGTGATATATCGTTTTGTTTTTCTGAATTTGACTACTCGACACTGTTCGACGATTCGTGACACACGATAGAGTAACAGTGACGTGGAGTAACAATTATATGAATAGGCTATTCGTAATCAGTGGGTCGATCACGAGTTATTTTGACGCATGGTATCGTTAATGTAAGCATAATCTAAACTAGAACATTTTAATAAAATTTTATACAATTTGCACATTTTAAAAAATACAGAGAATTTAATGAAGTATTTAATTTATATTTAATATAATTTAAATATATATTTAAACGTACATTTTAAATTCAAAATATGCATTAATGATACCACAAGTCAAAATAACTCGTGATCGGTCCGCACTGCGGGTTATCGGCTGCGTTGTTTTATTTATTTATTTATTTTATATTTTATTTATAACTTAGGAAGACTATCAGCTAGACAATTTTAAACAAAAACATATATAAACAATAAGAGTGTGTGTCGTTCCAGCCGGTGCTGCGCGTGGCGTGCGACAGCCCGGCGCACCGCGTGCGCTCGCACCCGTCGCTGCCGCTGCTGGTGACGGCGCACGAGGACCGCCACATCCGCTTCTGGGACGGCGTGTCGGGCCGCTGCGCGCACGCCATGGTGGCGCACCTGGACGCCGTCACGGGGCTGGCGCTGGACCCCAACGGGCTGTTCCTGCTGTCGGGCAGCCACGACTGCTCCGTGCGCCTGTGGAACCTCGACACCAAGACGTGCGTGCAGGAGATCACCGCGCACCGCAAGAAGTTCGACGAGAGCATCCTGGACGTGGCGTTCCACCCGCTGCGGCCCTACATCGCCAGCGCGGGCGCCGACGGGCTCGCCAAGGTGTTCGTCTGAGCGCGCGCGCCCCGCATATATATAGTATATATACATTACATGTAACTTTACTTTCGATACGAACTTTATGTAACGCAGTAGCGAGTCGCGTCATCGCTCGTAGACGAGCGACCGGTACTCTTGGGTTATGTGTCTAGTCCCTTCGGTACGGTTACGAGTAGCGACGTATCTGCGATTCGACGACGCCGTGTGTACGGACGGAGCCGCCGGTTCGTTTTATCGTATTTAATATTATAACGTAATGGACGCGCGCTCGACGCTCGTTATAAGCGCGTAGTGAACACTCATCTATGTATAGACATTTGAAATTAATTATAATATATTTTTAGACTTTCAGTATGTGGATTTAGGTTTTTATCGCGACTTTTTCACCGATTTTACTATACGCAGTGAGAATATTGTTTGTTCTATGCATCTGTAAGCGAGACCTTGAAAAAATCACATGGACACTGACGATGTTTCCTTGATATGTTCAATATGTTTACGTGTCTGTACAGTTAGAATGTTACGCAGTATTTGCTAATATTATGCAAAGAACGAATAGTGTTTCTTAGCTAGATTATTTTTTATTTAAATCGATTGGATTTCTATAGATAATATTTTCTTTTGTTTTGTGACATGTAATACATTAACATGCTCTTATGATATCTTATGCGAATGAAGAGCACTCGAACAAAAATAATGGATTAGAAGTACTGTATCGAAAATAACATAAGTAATGTTTGTTCGTAACGAGTACTGCGATGTAGAGTATATATTATGAAACATTACATATTCCTTTATTTTCCTCGAATTCATACTTGTACACATACATCCAAAAATTGATAGTAAAAAGCAACATAACCGATTTGCATGTTGTTTTTTTATATTTTGTTGTTTTTTTCTTCCCTTCACCCCTACTTTAATAATACTTATAGTAAGTAAGATTTTATTGACTGAATAACTTTACCATGCAAGAAAAAAAATAGAGTTTTGAGATAAGGATTCCTTTTCTCATAAACACTCAATTCATACTATATTAACTCATTTGTTGCATTATGTACATTATTCAATTTATAACAATTCATTAAAGTCGGTTCATTGGGTTGCGAGTTTTAATGTTAAACAGTAGTTGATGTTGTAGATTTGTGACCTAGAATAACTGACTTCCTATGCTATCGAATCAAAAAGATTTAATTACATATTTTATAATGTATGTAACTGTTTTAGATTGATTCATCAAAATAGGTCTTATCAATTTCATTTCGCATACATCGCACCACGAGGGGAATAAAGGCGTAAGTAGAAATCCGAATTACATAACAGATTCAGGAACGTCGATTTTTGTGTATTTCTTTTGAATTATAGAAGTGGTATAAATGTGTATGTGCTAATTTAGCCAATTTGTAAAAAATAATAAATACAATATTACATAAGTGTACTTATGCCTTTGTTTCTCAGGCTGGGATATGACTAGTTGGGTTGCTGTATGCGTTGCCCCTATACATAAGAAGGGGGTATGTAGAGGTTTGTAGTACGACATTACGTCAGTTATAAGTCCCACATAATAGGGGGGGCACGCCTATTGCCATTAACTGGGCGCAAATCCAGACTGCGGACTTCTACTGAAAATTTCCCAATGGAAAAACCCAATAACACTATTGGGGAATTGAACCCCCGACCCCACGTTCAGCAGTTACTCTTGAAACCAAACCAACGAGGCAGTGAAAAGTATGAGCCCTAAAATATAACCCTGTGGCACGCCGTACTTGGCCGTAGTTTGAAGAGGCTATGGAATTAATTGTTTTGTCCCTTTCGATTGGCATCATAGAAATACAGGTGTCTTTTTTATTAGGGTTCCGTTCCTGAAAAGGCAAAACGGTACCCTTATTTGTTGTCCGTCTGTCATGACCATGAGTAGAGCTATCTGCTCATAGATGGCGCCACTAGAATGATGCAATAGCGCCATCTACGATAAAGATAATGATAAGTCTTCTATGATTGAAATAGCCTCAGGGCGCGAGTAGTAGATACTCGTAGGTACTCGTTCGGTTGTTTTTACATTTGGTCGGTTTGTTCCCAGATGAGGCAAGCAACTTATATTAGGTACACTACCCCGAGCGAATATCAGCAATATGCTCAGGCGGCAGCAGTTGTTCGTGAGCAGCACACAAAACTGGAAGCATAAGAACATACCTAACAATATCCCACTATCCTATCTACTTTCGCAAGATATCGCACTCATGAAAACACTACGAATACTTAATTACTTACCCGTGGTGTTTACGTATCTACCTACCGTCTCGCTAGGAAAGTAGTAGGTATCTCAGCACTAAGGGCCTTAACTCATTAGGATGCCATGGCCACTATTCAGTAATCTGTGCCATGGCAGCGACGCCAGCAGCGCCGCCAATCAAAACATGTCAAACTGTATGTTGGGCTGGCTGCGACGCCAAACTGGCATCGACGTAGGTGAGGTGAGGTAGGGTTAGGTACCTACTACGTTGTAATACAATTTGACACGTTTTAATTGGCGGCTCTTCTGGCGTCGCTGCCATTGCATCCTAATGAGATATGGCCCTAAATCCTCGAAGACCCGTGAGAATAGTGACTGGATACATGCGAAGCCATAATGTTTTCTCTTTTGTAATAAGGTTAAATAATAATCCGCTCATATAAGTTGGGTTTAGAGAGCACATCATTAGTTTTACTCTTGGAACTCGTTGCAGACTGCTTTCGGTACGGTTTACACCGAATGGCGCGCAGCACAGAGCATTTTACAATGTGGTAAAGGAAATTGAAGTGTGTAACTTTAATTATTGTAGGTAGGTATAGACACTCTTGAATTTCCTTTACCGCGCCCCCACTGCGATGCACGGCCGGTCTTTGTTGATTAAATTGTACCTAACACGGCCGGTGCGATGAAGGCAGCGGTTCTGGTCGTTCAAAAGCCGTGCGAGCATGCTGGCGGATGCGCGAGCATTGGTCGAAGCATGTGCGCGCATCCCCTTCGCGCCCCATAACTCACCGTGGTTGATGTAAATCGTACCTACCTTCTACGATATCGTCTTCGTGTAAAAGGTGGTGACTGAGTGCGGATGACTAGTGGGACTAACTACACAATCCAATGTGACTGGCTGATCTAATCTGAGCAAGTAGTTAGTATTGTATACGATTTATTGGCATTGTAAATTCTATTTACGTCTGCAAACAAACAATAGTACTTAGTTTTGTTTATTTATATATGAGCTTACCAACCACTAAGAGCGGAGTGCTATAATGAGCTATGTATCTAATAGATCGATTGAAAAGGCAATGAATTAAAGATATTTATAGCTACTTATTGGATTCAATTATTAATGGATTAAATTCCTGTTAGGTATGTCAGATAGCTTACAATAAGATCTATCTCACTTGGCTTACAGTATTACTTGCCTAGTGCCTACATCCTGGATAAATTGCACAATTAAGTTTGTATTAACATAACTACTTTTTTTAGAAATCCTCATGGATGTCCCCCGCCCTGGGGAGGGCGAGGGGGGTCTGTCAGACTCTTACTGACTAAAACCACCCCGGTGTTCCTCCAACTACCTTATGCCGGGGGCACGGGAGTCGCTTGCGCATTCGTCCGCACCCCCGGCAGGTATTGGCCCGCCAAATGAAAGGCGGGCCCCGTCACCCTATGCGGCCGTCATGTGCGGCCGCAATTCCTCTGGAGAGGCGCGCGCGGAACACGTCGCGCCACCGTCTCGGGCCTGTTTCCGTTCGGGCGACGGACGCCCCAAGTCCGCCGCCCGCAGGCGCACCCTATGGTGGCCGGAGATCGTTGGCCGCCCTACGGCACCCGGTGCGTCTGCTGCGGATGGGGAGAGAGGCGCTGCACTGCCCAAGCTAGGCACTCCTCCAGTGTGTGCTGTGCCGTGTCGTCGGGGCAGTCACCGCAATGGTGGCAACCGGGCGTCGGCTCCCGGCCTATACGGCACAGGTACTTTCCGAAGCACCCGTGTCCAGAAAGCACCTGTGTAAGCCGGAAGCTAAGGGCGCCATGCCGTCTCCCGAGCCACTCCCTCATCACGGGCCTTACCGCCGCTATTGCGGCGTGCCCGAACATAACTAACTACTTAATTATCCTATTTTAACCGTACATCTACCACGGTAATCTCATAAAGAGATACCTAACTACCTACATAGAAAAAGAAATAAGTATCTACCTTTAATCTTTTGTACTTTTTTAAATATTTCATTTAAGCAAACAACCAGTGGTGGATCTATAAGGATTGCTAAGGGGCTGGAGCCTCCTCAATCTTAGCTCTCTCAGATTTGAAATTAGCGAGTTTCTGAGGATGCGCTGTGTTGTCAGCGGAAGATCTGCTGTCTCCTAAGCTATCGGCACAGCCAATCATACAAACAATCTGTATAATGCAGCAAATCATAAAACGCGCATGTGATACTCGGTGTTGCAGTGGCGAAGGGTCAGTTTTTGTAAGAGGTAAGCCGGAGCTTCAAATGCTTACCTGGCCACGAAAAGCTAACTCATAAAAGTAGGCAATACTGTCTGTGCTATTTTTCAAAGGGAAGCCGGTAGGAATCGTATTGTATGGACCCTTCGCAACTGCGGTGTTGCAAGTGTTTCATAGCGGTTACCATCAGGCGGGCAGTAGGTACCTACGCCTCTGCCAGCATCTTCGTTTAAAAGAAAATAAAAAATAGTTTGTGAAAATGTAAGTTGGTCTAATACCATGGAAGATGCAGATTTTTTCTGCCTAAAACCGACAGTTTTACTGTAGTCTCTGCTTTACCGTTACGCACCAATGTGCTATTGTTATGAATGTACAGGCAATAGCAGTCCTAGCTTGTATGAATTGTGTGATTGAACAGTCGTAATAATTATCTTCTTCAAATGCAGTGAAATTTTAACACATTCAAGATGTTTGGCATGTAAGTGTAAATATAGTTATTCTTAATTATGTAATATTTAGTTCTAAAATTATCTTTGTTGACTTGAGAATAATTTCGGAACTCTGAGATACTTACTTCAATCTAAGGATGAGTTTTATTCAATGTGCTCACCTACCTACCTATCTACCTATGGGTATTCTTTAAGAATTAGAAAGTTAGGTAATTAGCCAATCCTACTTAATATTATAAATGTGAAAGTTTGTGAGGATGGATGTATGTATGGATGTTTTTTACTCTTTCACGCAAAAACTACTGAACGGATTTTGATGAAACTTTACAATCACACAGGCTACTTTTTATCCCAAAAACGCGGGTGAAGCCGCGGGCAAGCTAGTGATTGTATAAATTAACTCATTGATGTCATAATTTCATTGTTATCATCTCAGATCATAGAAACAAGGGGATATGCCATCATAGCAAATTAGTACGGGAACAACTGTCGCCACTTCTAGTACATTTTTCAACACAATTACAAGCGCCCCTCGTGAATATAAAGATCTCCCACACATGAAAAATTCCGCACACCCTCAATCTAACTCTATTAATCGTCACTCAACACTAGCACTAAACTAAAACACTGTATTTATATCATCGATCGTGTTCGGTTCGTCGTCAGCGTGTACTTTTGTACTACGCCCAATGTGGGCACATTAAAGCATCGAGCTCAATAGCGCCTTGGCACATTTCCCTTGTTTCTATGATCTGAGGTTATCATTATGTCTGGTACCTACACACTTGTCACAATATTACATAACAAAAAAATGATACCTAGCTGTGGCTCAATATTATTGGCCAATAGTTTGAAAGGCCTTTAAATTTAAAATTGGTCTATATCTGCGAGTCACAAAAATCTTATTACGTGGTCCGACTACCAACTGTAAATTAGTATTTATATGTAGAGGTTTAAAACTCTCAGCTGAAACGAACTTTTTGAAATTTTGGGCTGAAAGTCAGGAAAAGGCAGCTTGAGAGTCAGCGAGTAGAGAACGTGTAGAGTAGTTAGGTACTAGGTAGGGAGTACTGCCGTTGTAATTGTGGGGGTACGGTGACACAGAGAACAGTTTGCGACGCAAGTACAAGCGCTCCTTAGGAATATAAAGATCTCCCACACATTTCGTGACTAACACTAAACTAAACCATTGTACCTACCTATTTATATCATCGATCGCGTTCGGTCCGTCGGTCGCTAGCGTGTACGTTTTAATTATGTTCAATGTGGTCAAACCAAACCGTCAAGCTCATCAGCGCCTTGGCAGATCTCCCTTGTTTATATGATCTGAGCATAATGCATACGTTTTTATTTCCAGGGTCTCAGGTGTGGGTCTGTTCGTGTACTTCATGATATGGCTGACAAAGAAGTTGAACGAACTCCCAAATCCCCCAACGGAGTCACCGAGCACTACCACTGGGTTTCCTGATCGTCATCATGTCCCAGTGAAACAGCAAGGTTGAATGAAACGAGTTAATTAGTATTGTCAACATAGTAAACATAATATTTAGTTTTATTTATTATTTATTGTTTTGTTTATTTTATCCCGAATATTCTTCGCCCAAATGCCTTTGTTTTTCTTCATAATATTTTAATAAATAATTAGGTAATTGTATGTTTTTTTTATAATGACGTTTTGTATCTGAAAGTATCCATTCAGATCCTCGAAATGGTAATTACCAATGGTAGTACCTAATAAACTGTAATAAATGACAATTAAGTACCTAGGTTGGTAACTATATCTATACTAATATTATAAAGACGAAAGATTTTTTTGTTTGTTTGTACCGAATAGGCTCCGAAACTATACTGGACCGATTTGAAAAATTCTTTCACTAATAGAAAGCTACATTATCACTGAGTAACATAGGCTACTTTTTATCCCGAAAAAATGCATAGTTCCTGTGGGACACGCGGACGAAGTCGCGGGCGAAGTGCTAGTACCTAATAAATGGCAAGTAGGTATTTAGGTAGATAACTATAATACCTACCGTCGAGTACTTATACCTACTATATAAAAGAACGCTGCAGGGAAAACGCTTTTTCATAGACCTAGAGGATGGTTAAATGCTATTAGATTGAAAAGGAACAAGTATTGTTCATTATAGGTACACTTGCTCAGTGCGTGTTTTAGCGTTTTCATCTCACTGTAAATCCGGGATTACTCATGATGTTTTCAGTGACCTTGATGTCTAAGATTAACTTAGAAAGTACACAGTACCTAGCTAGTACCCATACAAGCAAGTATACCTAGATACCTACCTAACTAGTTTGGTTGGACGTCACAACTTATAGGCAGTGATGAAGCAAGAAACTTTTGGAAAAATGAGCCACCAAATGTTTATTAATTGGCCCAAGAGTTGTGGGAGCTAGAGCGGATACATTTTCTATTGTACACTGGATCATAATTAGGCACTGATTTGAATCCTTCAATAGCGTGGAGTTGGCCGTTAGTCGGACATGCAGCAGCCACCTTGATGATGATTGATTTTGTTAACATACAGCAAGAGTTTATACAGCAGACAGCACACTATAGAAGTAGATATGGTAAGGGATATTGAGAACACCGCGATTTTCTCAAAAACTACTGATCCGATTTGGATGGGGTTTTCACTAACGTAATCTACATATACCTACTTACTTTCAGGAAGATTTTAGTATAGGTATAGGCAAAAAAAAACACAAAAACCGAAGCCACCGACTTGCGAAACCAAAATTATTATTTACTTTGTAGTGGCTTTTTGAAGTCGGTTATTTTTTGTAAAAAAGTTTTTTTATATATATAATTAACAACGGGTGAGTGCACTGTAAGTTTTTAAGTAGACTCCAGGTATTCAACCTTATCTAATGCTGTTTAATAAAACTAAAGTAATAAAACCACCACCACCTCTTTCTTTGATAAATCTTTTACTATACAAGCAGCTCGTCTGTGGAATGCATTACCACTTAACGTGACACGTGCTCAATCGATTGCTATTTTTAAAAAAATGGTAAAGGAGCATTACCTTTCCCTCTAATTTTGCTATTTTCTTCTTTCTCATTTGTATTCAATATTTATTAGTTTATTTTATAGTTATTGAATTATTTTATTTTATGCATTTGTATTATTATGTATACGTAATATTATGTATGTACACCTAGACTGCCCACTATCTCTCTCCTATCTTTCAGTCCGTTGTCTGGAAGAGATCGCCTTGTGCGATAAGACCGCCCATTGTACATTGTAACTGTTACAACTTGTTCTGTAAATGTTATTTGTGGTGTACAATAAAGAGTATATAAATAAATAAATAAAACTTTAAATAACTGTATAAGAAACGTTAATTAATGTCTTCCATATTTCTCATAGATTTTCCTCCAAAACTCCATTCGATCTGCATTTGGTAATATCGTCATTTTGATTTCTTTGTCTAATTCAAGGAACTCCAATTGCTCTTCACTAGATCTCCATGTAATCTTCGCCATTGAAGGTTTGCTAAAAACAGTAGGTACGTAGGTATATTCTATGTTAACTGAAAAACATACACTTTTCTATATAAAAATAGACGATATAAAACTTACCCAGTTTTAGCAAAAGTCGTCCATAACTTCGTCATAGTTTTAATCATAGCGGCATCATTCCGAGTTGTAGGCAGTGCAGAGATGATGGCTGGTTGAAATATGTAAAACAGCTCGTCCGCGTGACACGCTCCTGGTGTTGTTGGTAGCCGGGTGCGAAATTTATTTAAGTTTCTAAAAGAATCATATTTGAAATAATAGTTGAACACTTCCCTGTCAGGTATTTTGATAAATTCCTCAGATGAGACAATTACTGGATACGCAACCAGAGCGTCAGTAAAGTATTCTATCAAGCCGTTAGTAACAGTTCTATTACTAAAGTAAGCTTTCACGACATCATCAATAAAAGTTGTTTTATCACTTTCTTCTTCTAGCAGTAAGTAACTTGGTATTATATTATTGAAACTAGCTTTGAGCTTGTTTAGCGTTTGAGAGTCATAATGTGTCGCCCAATAAATACCTTCTCTATCATTAAAGCCAATAATAACAGGTATATTATTAAGACCACTTTTTTTAAGTAATTGTCCCGGTTGTTCCGTTATGAATGGCCTTTTGTTCGTAACAGCGGTTTCAGTGCATGGCGTAAATAAATAAAGCGCCAACGCATTATTTGATTGATCAAAATGGGAAGCTTTGACAATATCGTAGGCTGTTGAATTTTTAAATATTTTCAAAAGCTCATTAGGGTCTGACGTGCTGTAACCTAATCGCAAAGCTACCTTAGATGCGCATTCAATGGGATGGTAATTAAAAGCCTGAGGCATCATAATTGATCCACTTTGCATAATGGCTCTATGAAATAATCCGCTCGCAGATTGTGTAAGAACAAAATAGTGCACAGACACTGCACCAGCACTTTCACCAAATATTGTGACGGAATTTGGATCACCTCCGAAGTAGGCGATATTATTTTGTATCCATTTCAAAGCAGCCAATTGGTCTTTCAAACCAATGTTCCCTGGAGCTTCTTCGAGTCCCAGGCATAGGAAACCGAATGCCCCAAGTCGATAGTTTATAGTAACAACAATGACCTTTTCTTTCACTAGTTCTTTTGGATTATAAATAAGCTCAGAATTGCTGCCCTGGTAGAATCCTCCTCCGTGTATAAAAACCATTACAGGAAAAGGCTTTTGTTCCAGGGAGGGTGGTGTGAAAACATTCAGCACTAGACAATCTTCCTGACCGACAGGAGTTTCCAAAATTGAAGCGTACTGATTGCATTGTATATTTTGGTCTGCGGTAAATGTACCGTTCCATGATGGAGGGCTTCCGGGATCCTGGTGGAAGATTTTGTGCAATTTTAGAATAATTATAACGTCTAATAAATAAGGTAATAATTAAAAGTTAGGTGAAGCTTGTGATACCTACTGCAAAGTAATTCAATATATAAAGAGTAATAAATTAAAAATGAACACTCACCTCAAATCTTTTGTTAATAGTAGCATAAGGTATTCCCAAAAATATTCTTTGATTTTTGAACCAGTCGTACGATCCTTTTATTTTTCCTTGGGGAAGATTTATCGTTAGTGTATTACTGGCACATATTATGGAGGTTGCTTCATTGAACAAATAATTCAGCAAGATCATAAAGAAACATTGTGTTGATTTCTTCATTGTAATTAAACAATTATTGTGCAGTGGTAAAGAACATTACGACTTTAGTGCCGCGTTAGAAAACATTGAACTGGCATTTAAATGACGTTTTAATCAGAAGAATAGACCGATTGATATAGTGATTAAACAGTAATTAGAATGTGTTACCCACACCGGTTAGTATAATTATTTCACCACATTAGTTCAATTTTGCATTAAGGTCGATAAGACTGTTGCTATAATGATAATGTTCGACTCGTAAAGGTATTATGGCTTCCAAACATAATTAATTACGGTGACACACACACTACATCCAAAACTAAAGTTGATAAAGGGTTACGTCAGCAAATATATATAATCAAAGGTAAAAAAAATCGTTTGTTTATTTATTTTTTTACGCGCGCGATCTATAAGCTATTTCTTACGTAATTAACTTCGGTAGTGATATTTATAGTATCACCAAGGAGGTAAAAGTTGTTTTTAATCGTTCATTGCAAAATGGATATGGCACCGATAATATATGGGGGGGATACTGATCGTCATAACTTAATTGCAATAAGTAAACAAACTTAGTAATACTTGTCTTCATTTTTTACCGTGTGGAAATCCTCATGGATATTCAAATCTGCCTTCTGTGTTTTGACGGGTTCTCAAGATGAAAAACAACAGTATACTAGATATATTTACCTCAGTTTGTAACCGGGAGCGGCACCGTACCGGTGTCTGTTGCCACTGCCAGTCTTAATCTTATGGCAGCCAAACGTGATCCCGCACTAGGTATTCAAATTAATAAGCTTAAACCACCTAACGAGCTATGCTTGGGGTTTGCTCCATGAGAGACAATTAGGAATAAGGAAAGACTTTTGGATAATCCTTCCCAACTGTGTAGACTTGGTCCATAAGTAGACGTAATTATACCTACATGTGATACGACCAGGGCCGTCTTAGGCCATGCAGGGGCCCTTGTAGAAAGCTTAAAAAAACGTAAATAAGGACATCAGAAGAATGTACTTTTATTCAGTATAGGAATGCCAGGTATCCGGAGAAAAAAACATCTTTTTGCAGCACCTACGCAGCTGTTTAGCCACTTTGGAGATAGACGTGACTGTTTCTTCTGAGCACTTACAGGGACTAACGTGTTTCGCGTTCCGTGGGTAATATTTCTATGACTTGGTCTTATGCCGTAAAACTGTAGATGATTCATTGAATAAGAGGTCGCTAATAGAACAAGTGTATGGCAGAAATAAGATTTTGCCGCCGCAGCACCGTATTTTTTAATTCATCGACCTCAGTTCTTTCTATTTTGACTCTCTAACCCGAGGGCCACGAAATGCGACGCGAATATTGGCCTTGTGCTGCAAGCGTCAAAAACATTACTGAACTTCGCTGCTGCTTGCAGCGCTACTTTGAGGCCTTGTAGTTATTAGACAAACATTTGTTTTTGACGCTCGACGCTGACGCTTGCAGCACAAGGCGAATTCGCTTGGAGCGTCGCATTTCGTGGCCCTCGGGTAAGGGCCCTACCTCAACAGGACGCCATGGCGACGTCGCCAGCAGTGTCGATTGAAATGTATGGACCTAATTCACTTGGCGACGGACTAGCCACGTCGCCAATTTGGAAGCGTAGCCACTATTGACGCCCCTCTAGTAGCACAAGGCGTTCATGCGGCCTGGCACATGTCACTCCAGGTACGTGGCTTGGCTACTCTTTGGCTACTTTGTTTGGTGACCTTCGGTTGCCAGAGGTGGCCAAATTTATAGATAATCGTTGCCATCGCGTCCTGGTGGGGTAAGTAACTAGAGCACCTCAATTTTCCGATTTTCACATAGACGAAGTCACGGTCACAGCTTAGTTAATTATGTAGGTTATAGTGGTTTCCTGTTATGTTCTTTATTGCATTGTCTAGGACTATTGTAAAGTAGGGCACCTGGTATCAATATATTATTCGGTCCTACCTAGTTATCTTAAAAAAATCTTAATCTTTCGTTCTTCCATGTTTTATAGAATGGGCTATTTAAGGAGCCTCCGTAAAAGATTTCAATAAGACCTAGTCTGTGATTGTGCAAGGAGAATGGTCCTATTGTGAGTAATTTGAATTGATTATTTCCTAAGAGAATAAGATGTGGAAGGTTTGTGACGTTGACAGCAGATATTTGTAACCACTGTTACTTGTTTATTACAAGCTTTCATTTTGTAACTTGATTTTGATCAAGTCTAAACAATAAAAAAAAAATTACTCAATAATAAAATGTTTAACTCATTTGTTAGGGATTTTTTGGGAATGGCGTACATATCCGACAGTTGATAGTGTTTGAGCATAGATGTATAAATATTAGGTAGGTATACCTATTAGGTGATGTAGGTACTAAAAGAAAAAAAACCGGCCAAGTGCGAGTCGGACTCGCACACGTAGGGTTCTGTACCATTATCTATACAACATTAGACACTATATTATAACTTTTATTAAGATCAAGAAAAAAACAGCAAAAAAATGTTGTTTGTTGTATGGGAGCCCCCCTTAAATATTTATTTTATTCTGTTTTTATAGCGTATTTGTTGTTATAGCGGCAACAGAAATACATCATCTGTGAAAATTTCAACTGTCTAAATATCACGGTTCATGAGATACAGCCTGGTGTACACACACAGACAGACATACGGACAGTGGAGCCTTTGTAATAGAGTCCCGTATTAACCTTTGGGTACGGAACCCTAAAAAATCAGATAAAATCAAAGTAAATATTTCACTGAACTTCAATTAAAAATAATGGCCGTCCGTTACACTGAGTAGGTATCAATAGATTATTAACAAATTACGAATTAAAAGATTAAAGAATTATAAATGTTGTTTCCAGTGCTGTGGTGGGTGCGGCGGTCGCTATAGTCGGCGTGGCGCTGCTAGCAGCCACGGTGCTAGAGCTGTTCCCTCACTACGAGCCCCCAACCGTCGCGACGCCGCACACGGTGGACCGCCACGTCTTGAGACCCCCTGACCCCCATTACTATCCCCAACAAGGATAAACGTGGCATATTGACACGTTAGCTAATTTAGAAATGGTAGAAAATAATTTATCTTTTATTACACAGTGTGTAGTTTCAGAGATAAATTGCCGAACAGCCTTCTGATTTAGGATCTCGCTAATATCTTTGTCCTTTGGTTCGTTTAAAAATAGTGTATTAAAATTTGTTTATAGGTACCTACTTAGACACCTACGGGTTATGTATATGTAACAATTTACGGTCCAAATAAATGAACTTTGATTTTGCTGTTTGCATTTTATTGTAATAACTTCCATGCATTTTTCTTTTTAGAGTTCCGTAGTAAAACTAGGACCCTTATAGTTTCGTCCCGTCCGTCTGTCCGTCTGTCTGTCCGTCTGTCACACCCTCGTCAAATCTACAGTTCATAACCAATCTGTATGAAACTTCGCAGTTAGATGTCTTCTATGAACCGCCATAAAGGCCTGTAGTGAAATTACGAAAAATAAAATAATTAGGGGTGAACCCCATACATGAAACTGAGGGATGAAAAAAAATATTTGCGCGCACCCCTTTGTGTCCTATAGTTGGATAGGTCTTTGAAAATAACTTAGAGTTTTCTTAATGATTTTTTTATTTAAGTCCATATTGAGTGAACTAGGAGCTCCGAAACTCGTTAACAATGTCCCCCCCCCTGTAATTTTTCAACCGCGTAATCAAAAAATCTGAAAAAAATCAAGCTTACGGCATCTAATAAATACTCTCGATTAAAATTGGTTTGAACAAGATACGTCAATAACTTTTTGAAATATTCACTATTTTCAGTTTCGAATTTTGACAACCGCAAAAATAAGTTTGTATATCATAATAATATTACGAAATACAAACTTATATTTGCGGTTGAAAGACTGAAATACTTCTTGCTACGGAACCCTAGACTGAGCGTGGTCCGGAGAGTCCGGACACGCTCTTGCCCGGTTTTTTATCGTTCATTTTATTTCTTCAATAGATAGTTTTCTGGTACCTAACAAGCTTAATGTAAAGGCGAGACTGACCTATATTTCTGAATTAAATAACTAATTAAGTGTGTAATGCAACCAAACAGTGCGTATAAATAGGGTGCCACAGGTCATGGCGTAATTATAGACGGTCTGATGGTGTCCTCGCTCAGGACTACATGGTATGCCGTAGATGTCCATACCTCGTCTATTCTATAGTGTTATAAAATGCTACAATTGCACGCCGAAATTAAAGGCAGAATAAGAGATGTATAATTATTATTATTAAGAACTTTCTGTACCTTATTCACGCAAATAAATGATTTTGATTTTGATTTTAAACTATTAGGTATATAGTTTTAGTTTTAACAATATAGCTGCATTTGTTTCCTTGAAAAATCTATCAATAGTAAAGCACCTAAAATACGACCCTGCGGAACACCAACTTAGTTTTTAATTTTGTGTTACGCTATATAGGCTTATCACTATCATGCGCTAAGGAAATTCTATCTGCAAAATATTCAGCAAGTCCAACTCACTATTTCCTGTTTATTTTCCTTGACCATCGGTGATAAAAGTAGTGGGTACCTACATGAAAAATACTTACAAAATAAATACGGTAAAAATGAAGAATACTTAAATGTTTAATAGCAGTTCTAACATAAGCCCATGTATCAGAAACATTTCTGTTTTATTTCTGACACTTATCGGTCCATGGAATTTACGAAACTTGAAAATGTGTCCTAGTGCTGAAATGGTTGTATTGTGTATACCGCTTTAATTATTCTTAAATTAATAGTTTACACACACAAAACTATGCATGATTAATGTTACAAGCTATTATATCTAACTTTACGAAAGTAGGTTAAATATTAAGACTCAATTAAAATTTTGTCTTCGTCTTCCCAAAAAGTTAAAAAACAACTGACACACATTTTCAGTGCTAATGAGAACATTTTTGCAATCTCTGTGGCTTGATCATGTTCGGATGCTTCAGTAATCTAGGCTGCTGAACCTAGTCTAAAGATCAGGAGTAAAACCCAGCGCTTGTTTTTTTATTTTTAAAGGAACTCTATAGACAATTGTGTAAATAACTCCAGTGGATATTATTTACATCAGCGCCAAGGAGGTATAGTTATTCTTGCTCTCGATCATTGGAAAATGGATGTGGTATTCAAAATGGGGAGAGGTTAAATTAAGAATTATGTTAATCAGCTATTTTTTAAGCAGATGCTAGGTTTAACACGTTCTACAGGGAACGTGTTCCTTTTGCCTTAACCGTTCCATGGTATCCGAATGGATACCAAAACTGAGTTACACTAGAGTCCATGAAGTATCTAAAAGGATGCATTATTACCGAATATAAACTGGGCTTGAGAAGTCGATTTTGCCTTTTGTATGGGGGAACAGTCCCCAGAAAAATTTTAATAAGCAGATTCGTGCTTGAGAAATGAGTACAATCCAGCAAAGCAATAGATAAAGACCTTTATCTTTTTGTATTTCCATGTTCTATAGAAATTATGATAATATAAAGAGTCTTTATTGAAATAATTCAACAGATCTAGTCAGTGGTTGTGAAGGAATAATGGTGATAGCGTGAGTAGCTATTTTAATTTATTTTTATTCTCTTTGGGAATTAGAAGGACTTGAAAATTGCCCAAGCGCCCATGCCCTCAGAAACCTAATGCTCCCAAGAACCATGGAATCAGCTGAGTGCAATTGGCGGTTTAAACTGGTAAAAAAGCAGCACCAAAAGATATAAACCGCTGGGTACCAACCAACGCAAGAATTCGAATCATATCCAATCCTTGTTGAAATTGTTGTTGGAAGTAAAACTGCAGAATCCTTTGTTTGATATTAAGTATCTTATTCTACAGGACAATAAGTGCGGCGGCTGTTATCTATGGAACGATATGGCTGGTAAAGCTGGTCGTGGAGAACATTATGCCGCGGTCCGCCTGGGAGCCGCCTACTACTCAACCGCCGCTTAAATTCGGCTGAAACACAACTTTGGTTCACAAAATGTTCCCTAATAAGATATCTAAGGAGAAGTGTTAGCTATTAAATTATTTTATACGTTTTCATTGTTATAATTTGTCCAGTACAAAAGTTTTTATAATATCTGTGCCCTCGTTAATGAGGCTGTTCATAAATTAACTAAATAATAAGTCATATTACAATGAACCATTTAATATAAACATAAAATTAATATTGAGCTTTACATAAAATGAAATCGATGTCTCCCGAAAAAGTAAGTGTCTCTGCACTTACTTTTTCGGGAGACATCGATTTCGTTTTATGTATATTTTTCCTTCTAAACTTCAATCACCAAATGTGGTGATTATGGCGATTTCACACACGTGTTTTATCGCACATGTTGCAGCGGCACTCCCGTAGTGCGGAACCAACACCGTGACACAGCGAGTGCTTTGAAGGCAACGCTGCTAACTGAATATCTCCATCAGTCATTTTCCAACCGCACTGGAATTTTAGATGTCTTTATAAGTACCTACAGAAAGAACATTTAATTTTCCACCAAATACTAGGGTTTGGTCGTGAAATAAATACTTTTCAGTTTGGTACGGGGCGCCATACATTGGCTGGCATTGTCCCTGTGCTGAAATATTAACATCCATCTTCTTATTAGGTAGTTTCTTTAAGACCATAGAATATAGATTAATGAAAACCAGCTATAGTGTGGGATAGTTTTGAATATGTTGGAACAGATAATAATACAAGTAATGTTCTTACAATATTGGCCATATGGAGGCAGTGTTTGCGCCTGGCAATAGGGTGCACCAGATTGCCTAGGATTGCCCACGCCCTGCCTGCCAGTCGGTCTATTTTCAGCGCCTGGATGGCACAGGCTATTGTGTAAGATTTCGCTGACGTTTGAGTTGTTTTGTTTGTGTCATTGGAGTCTCCTTCATCTTCGCTTACAATCGCCTTCTAATGGATACAGGACGGTAGTGTGTATGACGGTGGGTTTCCACAGACGCGGAGCTGGGCGGAGTGGAGGGAAGCGGACCGCTTACAGTGCTCGAAATCTCCACTCCGCATCAGTATGCAGAGTGGAGATTTCGAGCACGCCGCCCAGCTCCGCGTCAGTGGAAACGCACCCTTATACTGTGATTCGTGTGTGCTTTTTACAAACATTCGTGCTTTTTACAACAGGTCGACTGGTATCTTGGTTCACTACCTGACGAGTCGACTTCCGCTGCGAATTCAGTCTTCAAACGATAAGGCTTCAACTGACAGATCTAAGTTGACCGACCTAATAGGTACCAGGCTCTTCAGAAGTTCGCCCATGTACAGTCGTTTAAAGACGGTTTAAAATACACAGAAACTGATACTGCGACGCCATTCGCACGAACTTCAGTCCGGCCAACTTAGATTGCGCGTATTGTAGTTACATCGGGTCGGTTGTCGTCTTCGGTCTGAAGGTTGATAGCATTGGATGATTATTTGTGTCATTATTTAGTAACCTTTACAAGATTTATATTTGAGTTATGAGCAGTAGTTAGCGGATTGCATAACGGTCACGTTCGGGAGAACTTATAACTGGTGTGTATAGTCTATAGAATAATCCCCATCTTTTTCAAAAACAAGCTTAAAGTCCCAGACTACTGGAATACTTGGTTGTTTGAGGACAATTAATCGCAGCAAAGTTTAGTAGGTAAAGCGAACATAGAATAGCAAGTTTATTATATGAGTGCTATACCATCCAGTCATCAGCGAGGGCTGTCCATGCGTACGCGCTGGCCTGTCGACGGACGAGTTCCATCAAAACAGAGCGCGTGCGCTGGTGGTCTCCACACGCCAGTGACATCAGTATACTGAATAATAATAAAAATAGTACCTATATTTGGAAAATCTTAGACGTTATATTTGTAGAGAATTGGTTACTCGTTTGACCAATCAACGACTGATTCTTCATCCTTATACATGATACTTAGATCAATAATGTATCCGCAGAAAATAACGTTCTCAATGTTCCGGAGTTACGTGTATATTTGTGTAATAACCGAAAGTTTCTAGTGGAACATGGTAACCTCTCGCCAACAATATTTTAGTAGAGCTTGATGTTTGAAAGATAAGTGTGGTTACCTGAATGAACCGACGCAGGAGCCGGCTTTTTCAAATGACGCCATAGCATTATCGACGTTACCCAGTCTGTGCTGACATTCAGCTTCTAGGCTCCTCAGGTAATTAATCTAGACATGATATAACATATTTATTTCAGCCTCAACACTCGCTAGGCCAATGAGGTAATTTCTATGGAAAATAGCAATAGGACTTCCCCACATCACAGTAGGAACGATACCGGAACGACTAAACGTGTTGCATAGTTTAATAACCACCTATAAATTTTATCAGTGCATCGACTATCAACAAGTAAAATAGCAGCAATAACTATATAACTTATACCTCTGCAGTAGGGCTGTTACGAATATTCGCATTCGCATCAAGCGATGCGAATGTTTTGCGAATGCGAATGTGTACAAGTCGTGTTGTGTCTCGCCCTGCGGCCGCACGGTGTGTCTCGCCCTGCGGCCGCACGGTTGGTCGATCCTCGCACGCGCAGAAGCCGCAGGCAGGTATCACGTGTTTCATTCGACCAATAGAAAGCGTTTCTTTCTCGCTACTAACAAGGCAAACTAACTAAGCATGTTAGTTTGCCTTGTTAGTGTTGTCAGTCAGTTTAAGTAAATAAAAAAGTAGGTAGTTTGTGAGTTTAGAATTGTATTGAGCTATTTTGACAGCTTTTCCCATGGCACCGGGAAAGAAAAGTGAAATATGGCGATTTTTTTACGATCGATATTGATCGAGACCACGCGAAATGCAATGTTTGTGAGAAAAATTTCTTTAAAAAAAAACTTTTTTTTTTTTATGTTATTCCCAAACATTCGCATTCGTACATTCGCATCCCGAACATTCGCATTCGCATTCGCATTCGCGAATGTGAAAAATACATCCCTGCTCTGCACTAGCTCTGTAGAGCCGATCCGGTTGAGTCTTAACAGATTGACACGTGAATAGGTAAGTCAAAATGGGCTATTTGTCGGGAGTCGTCCGAATCGGCAATATAGATCGGGGGCTCAAGTTGGGTCGTTCATATGCAATTTAAGGATCAAATCATAATATAAGAGCTTTTTTGACAGAGATACTGTTACTTCGTATTGAACTTTCAGCTAGACCTGGTATTTTTTTTTTTTTTTTTTTTTTTTTTTTTTTTTTTTTTTTTTTTTTTTTTAAAAACGTTGCCCCACACTAGGATTTCTCCTGTGTCGTGGGGCGTTTACAAACACAAATTTCACATACACAAACAGCCAGACCTTGTGCAATGCGGGAATCGAACCCGCGACACGTCGCGCAGCAGCCAATCTCTCAGCCACCGCGACAACCGTGCGGTCAAGTCGGTATATCGTTACCTCTCCAAACTTTCCTAGAGCAACAGAAAGATGGCACAAGGCTTCTTCATATTCTCCCCGTAGGCGACAACAAAGACCGATTAGATGATAGTACGGAGCCGTCTCTCCTGTCACCGACAGTACACGAGCCATGCACACTTCTGCTAACTGTGGAAAGAGGAGCAATTATGTTTTAAGGAATAAATGGTGTATATGTGTGTTTGTTTTCATTAGCGTAAAAGTTGCTAATTTATCGGTTTTTATTGGATACATTTCGGAGATGTGCTCCGGATCTGCATGATCTAATTCCCTCCTGCACTAAAAAGCGCATTGGTTCATGGTTGATATACCAAACACCCGAACGAAGCGCTTTGATTCCACTTTCATTGTGAAAACCGGTAAACAGTAGAATGCGCTGCCGGAGTGGGTGTTCCGCGATAGTTACAATCTGGGTGTTTTCAAGTCGCGACTGTGGCGAGTGAATCGGTTTCTTCTAGCAAGCGTGCTCCATCGTAGACAGCATTATCGATTAAATCAGGCAAGACGGCGCGGCGGTCAAATTCAAGCTTAATAATAAATAAAAAATTACCTATGGCTGGAATTGTATGATTCTAAAAAAAGCGTAGTAGATAGCAAAACATAACTCACGCCGTCACCTGTCACTGTCACTGGGCAACATCGGCGTCAATGTAATACAATATACAGCCTCAAAGGATTCTCTTGTACCTTTATGAAGTACTAACAGGTATAGCTCTCAGTCTGAGCAAGAGGTCGGCGGCGTCATAGTACAGGCTCATGCCGGGCAGCAGCAGCGTGGTGTCCCACCAGTCGCCCAGCTCTCGCTCCCACGAGCGCGGGAATTTTACTTCCTCTGAACAGCGTTCACCGCGACCCCTGACATAATATGCAAAAGATTTGCCTGTGTACTATCTGTTATGAAATCGTCTATAAAATGTGTGAATTGAATCTATGAATTGATTTTAGCCTGGCCACTTTTATAGAGTATCATCACCTGCTTCGGCTGTTTCTGTACCGGAAAGTTAATTAATTATCGAGCTCATTCGGAGCTTAGATCCAAAAAATAAAGGCGTACCAAAGCAGTCCTTATCATTGAATATAGATATCGTTAAATCATAATAAAATCTCTTTCTTTTGATTCAATCTGCTTAATCTCTGTATTTTTGGATTGGTATTAGGTATATTTTATTTGATCACTCCAAGGAAAACCAGACTTCACTGGCCATAGTCAAAAGCTCTGGTAGCTCATACTAAAACTGAACGAACCGGTATAGTGTCGATTTGAAAAAATATTTAAACATACTTTTCAGCATAGCTCATGATGACATCTGCCATGTGGTACAGCTCCTGTTCGTAGAAGAAGACGCTGGTGATGGTCCATAGAGTGGTCCAATTTGGGTGGAATGTGAGAAGAGCGATGAAGAATGGCTCCGCTGCCGAGGGATCCTCTTCGAACAACATGGCGCCTTTAGACAGAAGTCTATAGGACATAGAAACGGCACATAATAATATTATTTCCTATTGAGGTAAGCGTACAATTTTGTATAGGGATCTACAAGCTTTGTTACAATTTGCAATTAGAAATATTTTACCCTGGAAAAATGCTTCTTTATCAAGGATTAATAATAGCGGTAGCAATGGCATGGCAATGATCATCCTTTAGCGAGGAAAAAAAAAATTACCTAAGTCTAGTAAATATATTCGAAGATGAACTAAGTACAAAAACTTCGTATGAATATTACTTTACTATGCTGCTTTACTAATTTAGTTCAATCTTCAAATCTTCAACCAATTAAATAGTAGGTGCTGTGACCTGTGACTGACTGACAAACTAAACTGAAACTAACTAAACCGAGGGACCTAGGTTTTTGAAAGGAGGAAATACTCCTGGAGTATCCTAGAGGTGCACCAAGGAGGAACCTTGAAATTCCATACCTACAGGGGTGAAAAGCGGAGGTAGGTACTGGTTGCTTGAAGACAATAACGACATAACTATATTGTTTTTCGACTTCCACGCGGACGGAATCACTAGTTTTTAAGAATAAAACATGAATGCTCACGTCAGCGGATGTCGAGGGTCGAGCACTACAGCCTTGTTGAGACAGGCGTTGGCCCAGTCTCTGTCGAGGTCTTTCAGGCAAGTTGATAGCTCCCGCCAATAGTCAGGGTTTCGTGGTTTGTCCACTACCAACTGTTAACAAAGAAAATATTTCAATAAATACTATAATCTACGGTTAAATCTCATGGGTTGTCTTAAACAGCCTTAAGATATAAATATTTATGAGATAAGAAAAAAAAGGGTTTTTCGAAAGTATAATTTATTATTATCAGAATACCTATTTATTTGATGCCTTATTTATTTACACAGGGAAAACCGATGGTAGTTAGTAAAGCGCCATACCTAAGTTACCAATTAAAGTTAATAATGTACGTTAAAAGTAATAATGTACATTACCCGTAAATAGAGTTCCATGGCATGAAACGTGTCTTGCATCTGCCGGGCGTGTCGGGCTGCTCGCAACCCTGGGTCTACCTCGTGCCTGGTGTCAGTTCTTAACAGCACAGCAGACGCAGACCTCATTAGGCAAGCGTGAGACATCATCACCAGTTCCTAAAGTTATTTTGTACCTTACGACTACACAAATAGTACAATTTTAACGTGTACACTGGCACTAGTGAGGTCACGTGACTTTTCCGCAGGTAATGTCACTGCCATACATTTTGTCCATAGCGTTTGGCGTGAACGCTAACAGAAAAGCAACTTGGCTAGGGCCTCTGGGACTGCTGTCGTCGACTGTAAACGACACTAGTGGTTCCTATAATTGGTTCCCATATACATTTTTGATGAGATTGTATGAAGTATGAAGTATGAATGTATCTTGCCTGCAGCTGCGTTCGGTCGCTAACTAACCTAAGCATTTATATAATATACTAGACTTTTGCCCGCGACTCTGTCCGCGTGGACTACAATGAACTGACCAGTTTAAATGACCTCCGTATTGTAGGTTGGCTAGTACTACCAAGAGGTCAAGCTGTATCTCTGGTTTTTTCAGTGGAATCAGATGAAACGTGGCTTAGATTTTAAGTTGGACTATAAGCTATCGAACTGTGAAAACCGAATCAAAATCCGTTCAGTAGTTTTCGCGTGATGCGCGCACAAACAGACAAAAATTAAAAAAAAAATCGTTTCGGGTATTGTGACGTCCCAGTACCCTATCCCGACTGTTTTTTCTGGAATATCTTCAATGTACAGACACGGCTCTTTTACAATTTTATAATAATATAGACTACTTACTATGTATTTACGAATGGCGAACTACACTACGACTATATTCTCGAGGTTATTACCTCAAACACTTCATCAGAGTGCAGATACTGCTGTACAACAAAATTATTGTTGGTAAATATCGCAGCGTCTTGCCAGAAAGTCGTGGTCAGTTCCACTCGCGTCCTAGTCTCGCTTAGCTGACGATTGAATATGCAGAATTCTGTGGCTCCTGCAACATAGGTACTGGAGTGAATAAACGTAAATTACTATGGGAACTGGTTTGTTTGATTTCCAGCTAATGTTATGCTGTTATTTTCTATATTTGGGTCTCTGAAAGGGTGTAAAATAATAATAAAATTAGCCTATAATGTTCCCACTATTGGGACAGGCCTCCTCTCTATACCTAAGAGGGAGCGGGCCGGGCCACGCGGGCCAAGTGCGGGTTGTGTCTTTGAAATTTTTGTTCTAGAATGTTTTCCTCGCGATATTTTCCTTCACCGTTTTTAGAGCGGTGGTGATGAAACAAACACAGAGCACACAAAGTGCTCGCCTGCTTGAATACGTCTACGACCTACAACTCGTCAGTTGAAGCGCCGTTACCACTGAGCTACCACTGCTCCACTACTGAAAGGGTGTATTAATTAGAAATTGTGTATTAATTAGAAATAGCTTCATACTCTGATCTATCTGTTCGTCAAGTGTGGTGCATTAAAGCCGCGGTGATACGGAGTGTATACTTGTTGCAAATAAAATCACTGCAAGCAAACTTATTTGGTGTGACAGGTTAGTCACTGCATCTGATCGACAGAGGCTCAAGGTCACCGACAGACGTCGTACTGGTATAAAAAGGGACCCATGTTCAGGAGTGGTTCATGTGGTTAGCACGGAATAATACATCAAAAATAATAACAGCGACATAAAACACTATAGGTAGGTAAATAAAGTCATTGCCTTTATGACGACTTTCCATAAAAATAAAACAGTAACACAGTAACAAACCTAGAACCTCATGCTCAATTCATAAATGGATAATGTGTGCAGTTACCATAATAGGGTACTTTTCGCAATGAGCTAGCAGCAGCCCGAACAGTTTTCTGCCAGTCCCGCTCCAGCTGTCCACGACCAGAGCATATTCGTTTTTTAAGAGCTTTGCTCTCCATTTCCACGAGCATTGCACTTATTTCATCTCTGTAATGAAATATAGCTTGTTACATTATTACATTATGTCATGAATACAATCAAATCATTATAGGTATAGGTACTACCCCTTCTCTTCAGTAGGTACGGTTAGCAACTTTTTACCAAATATCAAATTGGTTACCACTGTTACTTTTAGATTATTTGGCACACTTTTCAGCATTTTATGTAATAGTCAAGTAGATATTATCATTGTGTTCCATTATAAATTTAAAAACTGACTAGTTAAACCGACTTTTGTCGCTTGTGCCTTGTGCCATGTGCGTGGCTTGAATTGATCATCAATTTCTTTTGTTTCTTTTCCTATAAAACACACTTTTAAAAAATCTTATTCAGTTTAGCAAATAATGTTACTTACTTGAGTATGCGCGGTGGTTCAGTAACACCCCTGAGGGGTCGCCCAAGTTTAACTGCGACCAGAACAAATGCATCATTTTCATCAGCCCCCGTGGGTTTCCATTGATCAGCAGTCAAAGTGCTCCCCGAAGTTCCAACAGAATAATCTGTTGCAAATCTGAAAAAAAAAAAATCACACAATTTGTGGAAAATTACAGGACACATCTTTCCGCTTCGTAACTAATTGGTGCCTACGTAATATTTATTAACTATTTATTTATACTACGCAGCCTTTTACTTGATATTACTGAAACGAAGGTCACAATTCTGATTTATTTATTACTAGTTCTAAGTAGTTCTAGAAACTATTTCACTCAACGTTTTGTGTGCGGTTTTTACTTTTATTCTTTATCTAAGTTCGGCCCACTTGACCGAACTCAACTTCAATACGGCCAATGATGCCATTGTAAAAAAGTTATCCGGTGCTCTGAGTAAAGTAATTCGGATTTCCGAATGCAACCAAAAGAAATGACCAAGTGTGATTGATTAAGATGTAATCGAGCGTTTTTGTAACTGTAATTTTAATAAGAAAGTGAAAAAACTTACTTGCTACTTTTGCTAGTTCTTGGCACCGGGGAGGGTATCCGATCACTGTAGACGGACGGAGGTCTGTCATTCGGTGTAAGCAATAATTCACAGCCGCACTCCTTCATCATAGAAACTGAGTTTACCCATTGCAGGGGCACGGCGACAAATATGGTGTGTTCTGAAAAAAAAAACCGGCCAAGTGCGAGTCACACTCGCGCACCAAGGGTTCCGTATCATTTTTGGACGTATAAAGTGAAAAAATACCGGACCGCATAAGTAAGTTTGTTTGTGATGGAATTTTGATGATTTTGAAAAAACTGTACTAGTTAGGAACATCGTTTTATTTTTGGTGCCATATTTGGGTCAATTCCTATCAGCTCTAATTATTTCAGATTTTTCGCTCCGCAAACTTCGGCGATAAGGGGGGGGAATGGTATTTTTTCAAAAATTTTTCATCATATGTCAAAAACTGTGAGACATTAAAATAAAATGAAAATATATTTTGAAATGTGCAGATCAAGCCCTTTCATATGATATGCCACTTGACCTAGTAACCCCACTTTAAAATTTCAGACCCCCACTCCCGGCCCCTTTTGCAATGAAAATAAAAATATTTTTTGACTTTTTTCATTTGCAATAAAGTTGGGCAAGCATTCTTTATAACTGTTCCAAATTTCAAGTCGATAGCATAAGTAGTTGCTGAAATAAGCAGGTGTGACAGACAGACAGACAGACAGACGAAGTCGCACCATAAGGGTTCCTTTTTTACCATTTTGGTACGGAACCCTAAAAATAAAATATTTACCTACCTACTTATAGAAAAGAACTTAATACAAAGAAATAACTGTTGCTTGTTTTAGAAAGAGCTGAACGCAGTACAAGATGTTGTTGGGTTTGATTATTCCCGATGTCCACCACTTTGTCTGGCCACCACTGGGGGACAGCGAGACAACTTTAAAACATTATTCTCGTTGTCCACCACTGGGGGACAGCGTCTTAGGGTCCAAGAGCGAGCGAAGCGAGCTCGGGAACTTGGACACCCCGACACGGACAATTTAGGTTCGAAGGGGTTGACGGGGGTTTCAGTGAGCGAGCGAAGCGAGCGAACGAAGCCCCCGTCAACCGCTTCGTGTTAGGTTACTTTTAACCTTGCAGACAGAAATAGGAGCCCCGCTACGCGGGGCTCCGTCGACCACCTCCTTCCCCCTTGTAAGTCCAAAAAAGTAGTATTTTGTTTTACATTGACACTGTTATTTAAAAGTCTAAGGTAAATAATTTAACTTAAAACACGGCAACATTAATCTGCTGCTACGGTAGTGTGCAATTATTTTCGTCCTGCTACTCCAAGGCTACGCCGGTTCCCAACGGCGTTATTTTTGGGAGCCGCCGCCGGCTGCGGAGGCAAAAGTTGTGACGCTGTCCCCCAGTGGTGGACAACGAGAATAATGTTTTAAAGTTGTCTCGCTGTCCCCCAGTGGTGGCCAGACAAGTGGTGGACATCGGGAATAATCGTGTTGGGTTGGGTGAACATAAAGTTCACTATATTCCATCAATTAAGGCTTACAAAATTATCCTATTACAGGTGCATACAAAATGCCAATGATTTTAGGTACTTTTATTATCTATAAAATAATTCTTTCAGCCATCTAATTTTATCTCTCTGCACCGAAGCGATTCCTTATGTATTGTTGCGTTGTTTAGGTTTTGGCACGGAAAATTAACAAATCAATTAGGTAGGTACTTAATATTGTAAAAAATATTTTTTGGAAGATAATGGAATAAAAAATTAACCTCCTGGATAAAGAAGCTGGAACAAATTTAAAAATGCCATAAAGCTAAAGCCGCCCGTCTCTCCGTAGATATGAAATTCAATTGGCCACTTGTAATTTCGAAGATGATTCCACAACCACTGGCCACTGTCTTTTAGCATAAGAGTGCGGTGGAACGAGCCCCAAACTGCTGTGTCTGAAAGATAATGATTGTCTGTGGATATTTTTACTATTTTCTGGCTTATAGTTTTATGAAATTCTCAGTCAATGTACCTATTATGCACGTCTTCAGGTTTTAAGTTTTACTAGCAATAAAGTTATTAGTAAATGGAAGGTACACCGTCAAATTAAAAAAAGTCTACATGAAATTAATATTAAATAGGTCTAAAGAGGATCTGACCATAGATAGTAGCTATACAGTTATTAATGCCAGAACTCACGGTAAGGCAGTATTCGATTCAAGTAATATGGAAGGTCAATACTGTCTTCATTTTGGATGTCGTCTAATTTACATTCTAATTTTGAATCTCCTTTTGTAAATACGTCTCCCCCAGATCTCAAACTCTCCCATTTTGGAAAGAAACTCATGCAGTTGAACCTCCGCGGCTCCCTGTAGCCTTGGCTATACGTTACAAGGCCAACTTTCTGAAAGAAACATGGAAGAAATGGAAAATATTGACTTGAAAAGTTGTAATATTAACTAAGGCTGGTTTCATAGTGACGCGATTAGCGACAGCCGCGTCGCGCGTTGGGCTGTAGAGTGCCATTAGATGTTTCGGGCCAGGACTTGCGCTTCTTAGCCACGCAGTAAACGTTAAAATTTGAGTAAAATTTTAATTTTTTGAAAAGCTCGCTATACTAGAACAGCGCGAAAATCCGCGTGACTAAGAAACCAGCCTAATATTGTTTCTTTAGGTTAGCGTGGCGATTATTGAAACCTTTTTTGAAAAAATATGCTTCAGCAGAACATTGCAAAGATCAGTACCCCGATCATGAGTTTTTTTGACGTGTAGTATCGTTAACGTAAGCATATTTTGAATTGAAAATACACGTTTGTTACACAATATTTATATAAATTATATACTTAATTAATTTCTCTGTATTTTTTTAAATGTGCAAATTGTATAAAATTTTATCAAAATGTTCCAGGACTGCTGTATTTTAAATTCAAAATATGCTTACGTTAACGAAACTATACGTCAAAAAAACTCATGATAGGGGTACGGTTCCTACAGAGGCCCCAGGTTCCAAAAACGTGATCAGGTCTTTGGTCGTTAATTGTATCATGATTGGTTGACCGAAATAACAGCAACAAATCAAATTGCTTGACAAGGGATTCGACATCAGCACGCGTAGCACGACCATGACCAATTCAATCTCTACCAAGAATAGACAAAGTTCTTTCTATCCAATTCGTTATCTCTTTTGCCCGAGCACCCGGCGTGCTGATTAAATTGAAAAGGCTTTTAAAAACGGGGGGTGAGTTTGACAACTCGAATGGCTAGCGAGAGGGAGAAGGTATATTATGAGCTTATCAACGTATCAATGCAACTACTACTAAACAAGCGTAGGAAAAGGCAAAATTAAAAAGTGAGAGCGATAGAGAGTGAGACAGTTTCCTATTTACATTTCAATTTTATCTTACACTGTCACCATAAAGAGGTGTTTTCGTAGCAGCGGTATACACGTAGTCATTTTCAAACGGTATGTACATATTGTAGGCCGCGACAAGAGTCACTTTCATCCAGTTAGCCTCCCTCAGAAGTTGGTGATGCGCTGTGTTGAGCGGGTCGCGTTCTGCGGTCAGTTCTAACGTGAGGAGCGGTCGAGTGTCCCAACTCTTGCGATGCATCATCGACGGCTCGACCATTGGTTCCATGCGTTTCTTGATGCACATCTTTTGTTGGTCTGAAATTTTTGTGATATTATAATAATCACAAATATTTCAATCAGTCGTTGCAATATCAGTCGTTACATCATCAATAGATGATGATGATTAGGTCTGATTAGACTGATTGATTCTGATTAGACAGTCTGATTAGGTATTATATAAAATTTGGATTACATAATAATATCATAAAATACTTTACGTTTTACAATAACAGTCTATTTTAAGGTTCTATATAGGTTTTCTTTAGTAAATTACCACCCTCATATCGTATCATTCTATACCTTTGTATTAGCTCCGTGTTCTATACCCACAAAATTTACTCATTTACTACATACAGGTTTATATGTATATTGTGGTCTGCAGCAGTATTGACGAAAATTGTCAAACCTTCTACGCCAAGGAAAATGGACACAATGTCAACGTTGCAACAACTGATGTTCGTAGTGTGTCCTGCTTTAGTCAAGTTGCTTTGTTCCAGGTGAAATTGTTCAGATTTGTTATCTTCTATGTTTCTAAGAGGTTGAATTTGCACTGTGGAATAGAAAGTAGGATTAATAGGAACGATGCTTTTGGTGATGATGTCTTTGATAAAACTAAACTATTATTTTTAAAGAATTCAACAAGAATGAGACGAGGGCTCCCTAAAAGGTGTACTATGATGATCTGGTCAAGGTTGCGGGAATTCGCTGGATGCGGGAAACATAGGACCGGTCAATGTGGCAACAATTGGGGGAGGCCTCTGTCCAGTAGCAGTGGACGTCTTTAGGTATCCAATGCTTTTGTTACTAGAAACTCAAGAAAGGGTTTAATGTTAAAGAATTATCCATTGCAATGATAATATACCTAACATAGTTTTTTGTTAATACGTCGATTTTGTACTAATAATATTTCGCAATGTGACAAGCGACAAAATAGAGATTGTAAACTCATATTCAAATGACATACCAACTAAGGGACAGTCAGCAAACAGACACATTTTCTCATAATCCGAAGGATCATAATTCAAGGCGCCATTAGCTATCGAATGAGTTGACTCTTCATCTCTAGCGCCAATCGACTTGATGATGGCATGCACCAAGAGCTGGTCGAAGAACGTGACCTTTATAGCAAAATGTCTGGGTTCCTGGTCTGTTACACGTAAGCTTAGTATTTTTAAGACCAACGTGTCCGATGGAGGAATATCGATTTCCGGAGCCACTTGGACTTCGGACTTCTGTTGAGCTATAATGGACCCGGACCGAGCCTGAAAATAATATTTAAGATATTCTCGTACCTATATAATTTACATCAATCAACTATTTCATTCATTAAGTACTAGATAGGTATTGTTTTTTAACCGACTTCAAAAAAGGAGGTTCTGTTTAATTAAATCAGGACTTTACGCGCCCATAATACCTATAAAAATAACAGTATTTTGACTAACCTCGACGTTTCGATCAAGATGCTCACGAGGAGACTTCTTCAGTCTTCTTTTATTATATGCGCGTGAAGTCCTGATTGAATCATAAAACAAAGCGTACAATACGCGAAAGTTTAAAAAGTAAATAGATCATACCGATTTTCTTCTATGCATTTTTATTTTATTTGTAGGAATAATTATTTTATATATCTAGGATCTAGGTATTTAATCCGTTTCTACTTAGTTCGGCAATGGAACTTCAACTTATTATGGTGACTGTGTCCACACAATTTCTGCACTACCAATCCAAATATACCATGTACTATGAGTCAATATTAGACCATCAAAAGTAGGACTTCCACAGTCACGGATTATAGTGATATAAGTACGATTCTACAATTATTCCGCAAAAAGTGCTTTTGCGCAATAAATTGTGAGAAAGCCAGAATAAAGCCAGAGAAAGCTTTGTTGGCGGTTGTCAGATTTGACAACATTTTTCTATTTTTCTTCAATTTATTATAGCGATGAAGGTTAAAGGAAGCAGTTTTTTGTATAAAATGTGTAGGTAATACATGAACTAGAATACCATTATTATGCATATTATCTAAAGTATACTATTATAATAAAGCAGTACCCCGATCATGAGTTTTTTTGACGTGTATAGTATCGTTAACGTAAGCATATTTTGAATTGAAAATTTTGTAAATGTTTGTTACACAATATTTATATTATAAATTATATACTTAATTAATTTCTCTGTATTTTTTTAAATGTGCATATTGTATAAAATTTTATCAAAATGTTCCAGGACTGCTGTATTTTAAATTCAAAATATGCTTACGTTAACGAAACTAAACGTCAAAAAAACTCATGATAGGAGTACTGAAGAGTTTGTTTGATTAAACGTGCTAATTTCTGAAACTACCAATCGAATTCTAAAAATTCTTCAGTCTGGTTCCACAGTCACGCTGACCGCTAGCGCGGACGGCCAGCGCGGCTCGTAAGCCCTACAATCGTCCGGTTTCACTATGAAACAGTACAAGATACGTCTATCTCGTTCGCCGCGCGACTATGCGCCTATAAGCGCGACTATGAAATCACCCTTACTCATTTTTGTATGTGATTGAATGGCTAACAAGCAGGCTGTCCACCTGATAGTAAGTGGTCACTATCACCACCGCCTATGCGTATGCGCAATACCAGAGGCAGTGCAGGTGTGTTGTCTGTTTCAAATGTGATGTCACATGTGCCTGTACGTAATTACATGGGCATCTATACTCTTTAAACTGGAACACAACAAATCAGTGGCAAAAATTGGCTTCCCCTAGCAGCGGATCACCATTGTAGCCGAGTTATTTGTGAAAGAGCTCGTCTTTCACAAGTAACTCGGCTACAATGGTGATCAGATCTATCATAATTTAAATGATGATAGATCTGATCACAATAATTATAATAGGTAACACACGGTGAAATAGCAGATGTAGCAATAAATATCTATGGGCGCTCAACGTAACTGCGGATGTAACTGCCAATTAAATAGACATCAGCTTGTTTTCCTTGTTTGGCTTGCATGGTATCTATTATATATTTAAAGTAACAGTTTTGTGTAATGCATTTATACTGAAACATGTATATTTTGTTGTTTTTATTGTTCTTAGTGACCGTGCCTCATGATTGTCAAAAATTAAACTCAATCGGTTTAACTAGCCACGACTATGTAAGTGTGTATTTAACCAGAGATAAGGCTAAGTTGTAGTACCTACCCGATATCGTTAGAGTTGTATGTTGAAAAAGTCGTCGACTATACTCTTTCTTCATTTAAACTTAGATTAGGTTATTAAATACAATTTGTTATACAATGTTATACAATTTGTATGATCTGAGATTCAAACAAATTCGAACGATTTTGTTCTAATATTGCGCCGAAGTCGAGGATGTTTTACAAAAACAAAGGTACAGATAATCGTGAGAATAATTCACTTGTAAATCTTGTAATGAGCATTCTAATGAGTGCTCCATCAGGTAAATGCTCACAGGACATGAACATTTAGTCAAACAGTAGCATTCTAATAAATGAACAATTTGTTTTGATCTTTTTGCTGGCTTTTTGGCCTAGATGGCGAGCATTTATGTGAGCGTTCGCTAGAATGATCGACGAAATGTTCGTAACGACAATTGGTTCTATTCGTTGTTCAGTTCGACAAAATTTAAAAACTGCGAATGTTCTGTTACAACTGAATGCTCAGGTTTATCAGCATCTTTACAATGTAAGTGATATTATGTAGTGTATGTTTGGAAGGTTGGCCAAGAATGGTATCGGTGGTTCAGTACGATCGTAACTCTATAGAGGTATGACCTTATAGAACGGCAAGTGCAATAACTATATAAGACCTTTTAAGAGTTTGGATCATTTTGGGAGAGAATGTAATACCTATATAAAAGTTTAAGCGAGTTTGTAAATAAAACTCCTGGTCAGCAGTAGGGCAATTCTTTTTAATAATCTTAGAGAAAAACGCTCTAAAGTTGAGAGCGTTTTGGCGTTAAAGTTAGAGCTCTAATGTTAGAGTCTATACATTAGCATCCACTATTACCTAACACACAATATGTTACACTTACTGACTGGCTTATCTCTGAGGTATGACTTTAATTACGTAATTTTTTGTGAAAAGGGATACTTAGATATACTACATTCAGCAAACTGCGACATTTAAAGGAGACACATTATCCTTTTTTCTCGGGATGTGATATGAAAACATTGAAAGAATTTTGTTTTACAGGGTCCATACCAAGTGGATTGGGCTTATTTTAGGCTGTGCCATGGACCAAAACAGCAGGACATGGTTCACAACGTGTTGAACTTAACGAAAACACCAGATAACCAATACGGACTCCGTGTCAATGTCACGGTCTTGATCTCAGGTCCTATTGAAGAGGTCAGTACAAGTAGGTAATTATGTATGTTAATTTTGTTAACAATGAGTTAGCAGGGTTAATAGCAGAGTTCACTGCCCAGGGTGCGCGGACGTATGTAGGTAGCATACCTACGGTAGGTACTATACCTACTACCTACATACGTCCAGCGCACCCTGGGCAGTGGACCGTAGGTAATTAGTTATGCGTACCTATAGGTACCTACCGTAGGTATCCGGGGAGGCTCAACGCAAAAAAGGTTGAGAACCCCTGGTTTAGAGAAAGCTAGTGATGTTTGTGTGTGTATTTAGGTAGGAAATCTATCAACATTTTTTACCTAAATACACACACCCAAAATGATTTTTTTATAATTTGATTGTAACTGTCATTATTAAAAATACATTGTCAGTGAATGTTGAATGTACTCAATTCGTTTTTAACACGCACATACTAGTAGGTAGCATTTGGTCGAAAATAGAATGCTTTTGTTCTATTAATGAGCATAAAGACGCATAGGATAATGAAACTGTTTTTCAGCGAAGTCTGCTGGGGTTGCAGAATTTGTTCACCACTTGTTTCAGTGCACAATAGTGTCATATAATTCATCTAAATTGTTATATTACATGTTATTAAATATATTAAGAGATTCCAAAAACAACTGACACAGGCAGGATGGCCAGGACAGCAGTTGTTTTTAGAATCTCTTATATATTTAATAAGATTAAATAAGCATAACATGGCTTTAACATGTTTAAAATTCGCAAAAATATACATTTATAATTGTTATATTACAGTTGAAGACAGAGGTATATGCGGACAACAAGAAACTGCTGTATAGCACCAGGGTAAAGAATATATGCAAAAATTTTGCCTTTGGACCAATGTTACGCCTTGCTTTAAAAACAGACAGCAATTGTGTCGTCAAAAAGGTTTGTAGTACTTATTATTAGATTTTATGATACGATAGCTCGGTGCCTATCTAATATTTTTCAACATTCACCGGATATACTCAAAATAATTAGTGAATTGAATTTAATTATTTGTCCATTGATAACAATGTTTTTCAAGTGAACATTGGGTTCGCAACTCCTAAACTAGACTTGGGGTCTGTACATAATGTTGCCAGGTCCGATATGTAAATTTTTGGGGTGGAAGGTAAAACAAATAGGATTGTTAGTTTTCAAATCAATACAACTAAAAAAAGAATGGGTTTTTTAGTTGTATTGATTTACGCGTTTGTACCTACGGAGTTTGCATGATTTTGATGACCCAAGCACACTTAAAATCGGGATATTTAGCGTTCCAACCGAGGATAAATTGTATCGACGGACCCCTAAAAACCGGGATGTCCCGCGCAAATCGGGGCCACGATAGTTAGAGTCAGTTTCTCTAATTTTGTAAGTAGGTATGCGTTGCAGAAAACTACAATCTCTTTAGTTGGCCTTATCAAATCATAATTATTTTATAATACATAGGTACCTATTATTATGTCGGTTACCCTCGACCAGAGGTACCTAATAATATTTTCCTGGAAAATATGACCTCGTTTTTAATGAAATCTTTGAGGTTAAGATTAATAATAATCGTGCTTTGTCTTAGATATATTATGTTCCCGTCACTATCGCACAACTGTCAAACTACAAGTGCAAGATAGAGACGGGAACTTAACTAAGTAAGCCAAAGCATGTGCTAAGTAGGTAACGTTTATTTATGTCGGCCTTAGACTAAAAATGAGGTTAATTCTACAAGAAAATTACCTATTTGTTAAATGAACGATCGAACACAATTGTCTTAAAGAGGTTAAGGTTTGTGTTTAAAGCATCGTTTGTATTATAAAATACCTTGTAAGAACCCTTTATTAGGTACCCGACTGACGGTCGGTTGCAGAAAGATAATCATTTAAAGGACACTTTAACCATATCATTTCTATCGCTAAAGTCTTCTCTAAAACTTAATGACCTTTTCTGTAACTTAGTGCAAAAGTGCAATGTCGCCTTTATCTGGGTATCTAAATATTGGCCAAATTAAATTGAACCTCATTAATTAAAAAAATATATAGGTATTGTTTGCTTGCATTTAGATAGACTAATTTAACAGTAATAGAAGTGTCAACGTGCAAATAGAATGATATTAATACCTGTTTCTGTTTTAGGGCAATTATATAATTAAGTTCAACCTCTCAGAGATGACCACATTATTTTTGGGGCCAAAGTTCTTCTACGGAACTTTTGTGTTCAAGCACACCGTCATTTCAAAAAAAGGAAATGTGTTTTGTATGTCTCAAGAAATGACTTTTAGTAAGAAAACAGCTGTTTAGTATTGTTTTATTTTTTTTTAATTAAAGGGACGTTGATAAATTAGGCAATTATTAATTAATTATTGTATGCGTGTTAGGTCTAATAAAACACTAATAACAAAAAAAGTACCTAACTAATTTAATCTTATAAACTAATACAACTAAAAATTAAATAATTTATAGATGCATACATAAAGCTTTATTGCAAAACAAAGTAGGATACTTAGACCTACAACATTTTATAATATCTATTTATTAGAAATTGTTGTCTGTAGCTGTCTTTCTTATTATTGCCGTAACCCATTAATAACGAACACTCGTATAATTTAGACACTAGACAGATAAAAAAAAAACCGTGGCTGGCGTGCATACATTGACATGGCGACTACGACTTGCATGTTTTTTTTTACGTCCTATGCATATAATTATGGAATTTATATGAAAAAATTGACAGCCATAATTAATTTACATAATTTTTGGAGAAATCGACTTTGGCAGCATGTCGAAATCTCGCATTTTAACAAGTCTAACTTGACAAAACCACGTCATATGCCTAAATGTTTTTTTTTGTGAACGAATTTTGATATGTCAACTTATTCTCAGTAACCAAAATAATATTTATTATTTTATTTATGTAAATTGACAAATTAAAGTGTGAAGCTATGGCCAGCTAAAATGAGTTGGTGAATAAGTTGTTAACTCGGTAAATAAGTTGATAACTCGTTGGTGAATGACTTGTCAATTCTAATACCTAACTAATACGCAAATTATGGGTCATTTCGTTAATTTATTGTCGTCATTTAAAACATGGCATAAAATAACCTTTACAACAACTACAACATAAACGTACGTTTAACTAATTTACCGATTTAATACTATAATTTAGTACCAGAAGAGGTAAAAACTTTAAAATGGCCGCCCTGAAAATATGCAATTTTAGACATGTCAACATATTCACGCCAGCCACGGATAGCTATCATGACAAAACATATTTACAAAGTGCAGAGCGTGCTCATTGCGATGGTCAATATACCACGACCTCGGTGACAAGCGTCTGCGGCAAGATCATACAAAAGTGTATGAAAACTGCAGTCTGCAGCTCGGTGGCGGTGGTTTGTGCCTGTTGCGAGTTGCCTATGTGTGCGGCGAGACTAAGATAACATAGGTCTGCCTGACTATTCTGTACCGACACGCCGCGTGATATCACCGCGAGAACTGCCAATTTGTTTGCGAATGTTCGAGGGAGAATGTCGCGTGTCGGTACACAATATTATAGACAGACTGTACAGATGTGCAGTCTATATCTGTGCGTTCAAGTCTTCTAATATTTTATCTTGTGACGCCGGTTTGCGAGCATATACAACAAGTAAACGGTAATTGAACTCAACACTAGCTTCGTCTTTATTGTTGTACTTGTCTATAATATCAAATTCTTTTAGTATCTCTAGATAATCTTCCATGAATTCTTCATCCTTCTCTTTTGGGATTTTGAAAGGGTTGATAGCGGACAGGGCCTCTGTAAAACCAAAGATTATTGTTATGGTATCTACTCGTAAGTCATCGTTTTCATAATTATGTTGGCATAGATCCCTATTAGGTATATCGTTCTTAACTTTACCATTAAATCATAGAGAGGCTCGTTGCTAAAGGAAAGCCGCGCTGATCGATCGATCTGCGAGGGCCGCGGTCAGTCCTTGGATGGGTGACTATTCTTTACACATCGGCGAGACCCCTCTGTGCCTCAGAGAGCACGTTAAACAGTCGGTACCGTTTGTTATACTAATATAAGGTCTTACCCTTCATACTCAAAATATTTTAAGAGGTACATCTGTAGGTGGTATAGATGCTATACAAACGAAAAAAAAGTTATCTGAGTATATATATTTTTTAAATAAATAAATTTAAAATTATTTGACACACATAAAAAATATAATTTTCAACATCCATTACGCTATTTTTTACGTAACATAGGTACTATTAATATTAGAAACTAGCGTAATGGATGTCGAAAATAGTATTTTTATGTGTCAAATAATTTATTTAAAATAATTTAATTAATTTCTTTAAAAAAAAAATACTCAGATCAAGTTTTTTTTCGTTTGTATGGCATCTTTACCACCTATAGATGTGCCTCCTAAAATATTTCGAGTATGAAGGGTAGGACCCTATATATTCTATGATAGTCGTTACGGGTAGTCAGAAGCCCTAAAGTCTGACAACTAACTAACTTTGGAATACCAGTATTACTCAAAAATTGGGTTGTAGAGTTCAGATGGCAGTCGCTCCACGTAAAATATTGATATTCAGCCGCATCTAGTTACACTAGAAGCCGACTCCAACCTAGTCTTGGAAAAGGTAGGCCCTCGGTATAGAACCTGGGGGTACTTAGGTACTATCGGGGATAAATCAGCTATTCTGTGGAGATAATAATTATGGCTGGCAATATAAATGCGAAAGTAAGTTTACCTTTCATCCAGAAAAAAAACCGGCCAAGTGCGAGTCGTACTCGCGCACCGAGGGTTCCGAATCATTTTTGGACGTATAAAGTGAAAAAATCCGGACCGCATAACTAAGTTTGTTTGTGAAGGAATTTTGATGATTTTGAAAAAACTGTACTAGTTAAGAACATCGTTTTATTTTTGGTGCCATATTTGGGTCAATTCCTATCAACTCTAATTATTTCAGATTTTTCGCCCCGCAAACTTCGAAGATAAGGGGGGGGGACTGGTAATTTTTCGGACATTTTTCATCGTATGTCGAAAACTGTGAGACATAAAATAAAATAAAAATATATTTTGAAATGTGCAAATCAAGTTCTTTCATATGATATGTCACTTGACCTAGTAACCCCACTTTAAAATTTCGGACCCCACTCACTCCGGCCCCTTTTGCAATGAAAATAAAAATATTTTTGGACTTTTTTCACTTGCAATAAAGTTGAACAAGCATTCTTTATAACTGTTCCAAATTTCAAGTCGATAGCATAAGTAGTTGCTGAAATAAGCAGGTGTGACAGACAGACAGACAGACAGACGAAGTCGCACCATAAGGGTTCCTTTTTTACCATTTTGGTACGGAACCCTAAAAAAGGGCAGTAATTTTTGTAGAACGTTCTAATTATCACAGAAAATCAGGAGAGCAATCATGAAAGGAGACAAAACAATAATATTATAATAAAATGTTAATACTCACTTAGTAAAGAATGTATGTCATCAAAGACGAACATTAAATCTCTACATTCCACATCGAAGTCAACGAATCCAATCTTTTCCAACATTTTCTTTATTTCTTTTACTGGTTCCTGAAAATTTTTAATTAATTAATTAGTACGGAAACAGACGGTGTATGTAATAAATATTGCTACGAATGCGGGAACTTATGTACACATAATTACACCAATGTAAAGCACAGAAAAATATTAAACCATCATGGTATTTCTGACTTCGAAAGTCGAGAATTAAAAAAAATTAAAACTACTAAAAAAGAAAAGTTAAAACTGCCTTCAAAAAGATCACATGTTGGGTTAAACAGTTTCGAAAGTCGGTATCGCTTCTGCCTAGCCTAATCCTTCGGAGAACACAAGCGTGATGTTATGTAAGTCACCTGTGAGTCGTGGTAGGGCGATATGTATTTATCGATGTCCTGTAGCCAAGCACTCCACTTGTTGTTGCGCGCCAGAACACGGTACACATCGAAGACCGGCGCGCTCGCCACAAATATCATGAAGCACTCCCCACCCTCGTTTAGTAGGTTATATATATTGTTGAACGCTCGCCTGAAAAGTAAATAACGTGAGTTTTAATGAAAAATTGCCTGACTCATCATAATAAGTCAGCATGCATGATGCATGTGTATGAATGATTGTCTGAATTGTCAGAATATTATCTCAAAAACGAATGATTAAGTATAATTCAGCTGTGCCGAGTGCCGATAGTTGTTAGTGTCGTTACGGTCAATGGCCTTATAGCCAAGAGCCTTGACCATCACCTAAAATGGCCATCGTTAGACAGTGAGTCAGTCGATAGCTTGATCTAGATTCTAGAAGACAGTACCTACTTTTGGACACGAATCGTATTTTTGGGTTTATTTCTCTGTAGTACCTACTGAACAACATAGTTGGAATCCTACCTTTAGTGCAGGTGGGCTACAAATTTTTATTTTTTTGGTTTAATTTTAAATTGAATGGCGCCACACTGCGTTTTATAAGCCATGTTGTAAAGCGTACTAAACTGTTTGAAGTCATATTTGGTTTAACTTTAGATACCTATGACGTTCCATGAGTTGTGTCTACTAGCAATAAAATTTGCGGAAGTTGACTTGCGCAAGCGACTTCCAACGTGTAAACGCTCGCGAAAGTTGACTTGTTGTTCGAAAAGTCATTCGAGAAGTCGCTTGCGCAAGTCAACTTCCGCAAATTTTATTGCTAGTGCTATCTATCGCTTAACAAATAACAAAGCGCCAATTCGGCCATTTTATAGGTAAGTTATAGGTAGACTTGATTTTTCTTTTACAGAGAACGTTAACTGGCACTAGCGCCCACCAGTACCTACCTACCTACCTACAATGCGTTCCATTAAGTACTAACTAAGTACTACATTCCGTTTTTACATTTTACATACTTAGATATAAAAGAATCCATAGCTGATTTTTAGGGTTTCAACTATTTTCCGTACCTCAAAAGGAAAAACGGAACCCTTATAAGATCACTTTTTTGTCCGCCGGTTTAATATTGCGCCATCTATGAGAACATAGTTGAACCATTGTTATCTCAAGAACAGGTGGAGGTAGAATATGAAATACTAAGGTCTACAGTCCCTTGGAGGTGTAAAAATTTCAAACTTCGTCCACGCAATCAAACCACTCACGGGTCCATGGATAGAAATCCAACCACGAGCGAAACTGCGAAAAAAATATCCATCAGCAACGACCGGGCGTCTTGTATTGCCATCTATTTTCAAAATTTGGTACAATTTTTAGTTAGCTAGGTGATTAAATACATCGTATAATCAATAGATGGCGGTTTAAAATATATGTTTAATTAATACCTATCGTAAAGTTAATTAGGTACCGCTTAAACCAACCGAATAAATACGTATTTGAGCAGACATTAAATTATAGTTATCTAAGAACGGGACAAAGCAATTAGGTATATTCGTAATGTACAATTTGTTACCTAAAGAGCCTAGAGATAACAAGTTGTATAAACTTAATAGTACTATACAAAATAATATGTACTGTATACAAAATAATAATATTTACTGATAATTAGAAAGAATACAAACATCTTAAATAAAATTTTAAAAGAACATTTAGCAGTATTAAATTACTAAAACGCCCTCTATTGTTCAATAGCTATACCACTGCTTTAGTTTACTCAATAACTATGACTCTAGCGTGCGATAGCGGAAATGTGTTTCATGTATTTGAATATTTGTTCTTGCTAGATTCAAAGCTAGATAGCGTTACTGACGCTATAGAAAGAAATGAATAAAATATTTTTATTTACAGTAAGCATTGTAGGTAGGTCGCGGGCAAAATGCTAATATTATATATTTAGTAGATATATATTAAAGTACCTTTTCAGTATTCAGAAGCTACAAAGAATTTGTTATAGTTTAAAACGTGTTACAACTTACATAGTTATTTTGATTATGACGATTTATCTACGTTTTCGATAGATGGCGTTGTGCAGATAACGTCTTTTTCTGAATCGCGGTGTTAAGATTTTTCTCGCAATAATGACCCTCGCTGAATTATTGCCAATTAATTTCGTCGATCTCGTTAGTCAGTAGCACCTGTGGTAGCACCGTGTCGCGGGTTGAATTCCGGCACGGAATACATAATTTGTTTCGGGTTTGAGTGTTTGTATATGTGTTAAAATGTTACGATGAAATCAGAAGAAAATAGAAATCCTATTGTCCGCTTAAACTAAAAATCCTAAACAAAATGGGCAAAAAAAAATCTTCAAGACTCAATTTCCATGATGGATGAACTATCTACGTACATACAAGTTTGTACGGAACCCTCAGTGCGCGAGTCAGACTCGCACTTGGCCGGTTTTTTAATTTAACCAAAATGTCTGTTGGGAGTATTGGCCAGAAGCCAGAAGCAAATTAAAATCAACTGAACCTAAAATCAGTTTGGTTTTGTTACGATTTTTTTAGCCCTACTTTTTCAAATATTTTCGTTTCATACATATAAAATACATATACATAGTTCGTGTTGTTAATGGCCTATTTTGTGAAATAAGAGTGCCTAAAATAAATATCCATCCAATAATCATTGAAACAGAAATTGTATTAAACTAGCTCTTGCCCGCGGCTTCGCTTGCGTTGGAAACGTTTTTTCAGGCCATGCAAACACGTTTTCCCATACAAACTTTGCTGCCCCTTTTCACCCACTTGGGAGTGGAATTTTCAAAAATCCTTTCTTATCAGATGGATAGATGCCTACCATATAAGGAATACGTCCTCCGGTTAGGTACTACGACCAGCGGTTTAGGCTGTGCGTTGTGCGCTACACATAGTTATGTGCGACTTACCCAAATTTTCAAGAGAAATGGGAGCTATCGTTCGCTTGGTTTTTGAATAGAACTTGGATAGTTCTCGTAATTGTGTATTTTTTCTAGTGCACCATAATTTATTACGAATTAGTTGTTGCCTGCGACTTCGTCTGCGTAAAAATGGATGAAAACTATCCTATGTGTTTGTCTAGGTCTCAGGCTACCTCGTTGCCAAATTTCATCTAAATCCGTTCAGCGTGAAGAAGTAACAAAAATACACACACACACTCACGCACAAACTTTCGCATTTATAATATTAGTGTGATTACTTTAGTGTGATAAGTAAAATCAATAAAGTCGACTTCTAAGTAGGTAATTATTTAAAATAAAATGTAAACGCACAAACCAAAATTCGTGGCTCTTTGAAATTCATGAAATCGATTTTTTTTATTGTGGCTCTACGGGCTTAAAAGTTTGCTGATCAGTTTATTATATTATTTTATACTGTTATAGGCATAATGGCTGCCGCCTATGGTCGGTTTGTATGTAATATATGGAACGATGAACCTAGAAAGTTACTTAAAATTCCAAGCTGTTAGTAAGTAAATCTATCACAAAAATCCTACTGAAGATAATACCGCGAGGTCGGCAGCTGTGCTGCCGTGTCACGCCTATTTGCTGTACTTAACTCAAAAAACTTAGTTTTGAGATATCGGCGTTTAAAGTTTTTAAAATAATTTTAAATTCAACGTAACAAGAGGCTCATACGGCGAATCGGTTAAAGTTAGATAAAAAGTTGTTTTTGTGGTTGATAAAGGATTTGCACCTCTTGCGCGTATCTCATGTATCATAAGATAACAGACATAAATATGCGTGACACGGCAGTGCGGTTACGACCACTACAGTAGCTATAGGATGTAACTAATCGCCCATAATTATATATTTAAAAATAATTATTATTATCACACACTGAATCACGGCCGTATCTACAAGTTGCGCTAGCACATATAAGATTATATTTGATGGTAAAAAATACATGTTATCAACTTATCACCTAACACAAATATAATTCGGGTATCAGTAGAATAGACCGGCTTACATTTTTTTTTAGATTTGCCTCATTTGAATGACAAAATAAAAGAATGCCTTTCAATTCGATACCTACACCGAATATACCTAGTTAAAAACCTCAATTTACAATCAAGCTTCGTTTTTTCATGAGTGCATTAAAATAAAAAAAAAATAAGTAAACGTTAGGTAATTAAATTTTGATTATTTTTTATTTACGCAAAACTTGGCCAATAAGAACAAAAAAATACTCACTCTTGATTTATGATCCAATGCAAAGCGTAGAATGAAAACACGTGGTCGAACTTTCCCTTCATCCCTTCAGGCAGGTCACCCTCGATGTCCAGCACGGTGAAAGAAGTCTGCTCATTGCAATGATGATCATTCGCAAAGTTCACCATGTTCTCGCTGATATCACAGCCGAGCAGCTTGAAGTCTGTAGGGATGAACTTCTTCAGCATATTCGTGACGCTCCCATCCCCACTCCCTATGTCTAATATGTTGTGACTACTCTCCTTCCACTTAATTTTTGACGCATATTCTTCTAGACACGCGAGTGCATCTCTTTTTTGCATGCTGTTGCATTTTTCGTACAAGACTGCGTTGTTCATGGTTCACGAATATCTTTTAGAGGTTTTCGGTCATAGAGTTTCGGGAGATGTGTTTGTATTTTGTTTATGATTTTTGTTAGTTATTTTCGGGTGCGCGTACGCGTGGTCGAGTGCAGCGCGGTTTCGGCAGACAGTCGCGACGGGAGCGTGGCACTGCGCATTTATACGTGCCACGATCGCGGCTCACCAAAACGTTCATAGCAGCGGTTGATTTGGCAGACATCTTTTTTTTTGTTTGCAATAATCTTCAAATCTGTCTGATTTTCTATCAACCCCCAAAACTTATTAGTATGCAATTAGTACCTAAGCTACGATTACGTTATGCGTAGTCAAGATTAGTAGACCAACAAACTTCATTAGGTCAACGTGGTCCAATCAAATGACAAAAGTTCCTCCGCAAAGATCATGGGATGTAGCTGTACTTACATATATAAAAAAAAAATCTAATAAATAATATGGTCGTCTCGTAATACTTTAAATCCTTCAAAAATAAGCATGTTCAATAGTACCTATTATAATATCAGGATATAATTGCACAGTCAACAGCAAAAGTTGATGAAAGGACACGGCAGACGCCCATAGAACGCTGGGCCTCAGATTGTGTAAGTCGGTACAGATATGAAATTAGTTTGGTGTGATCGAGTATTTCAAGAGTATTTAAATTCATTTTTTATTTGTTTTTGTACGTAATTGGGTTAAAGAGAAATATTCTTATTTCTGACAGTGAGGTTAAGTATGGTGTGAATGATCCAGTGAAGTACAGCCCGACTAATGAGTTCTCAATTTAAAGGTTTTAGTTGCTGTCACCATGATATTCTGTGGAAGCACGCGCCAGCCAGCATGCACCCGTTTTTGTTTTAGTGGTTTTTTCAAAATGTCAATGGCATAATCATTTTATTTCTTATTTATTTCGATTTTTGATTCCAATTCTTAATCTCTAAGATAAATTAGGCAAAGAACAATTAAAATATATTTTAATTTTTGGTTAAGCTTTTATAACTGTACCATATCAAGCCTAAAACTGCCGACGTCCTTTCAGTTTTCGAAATAAAATTTTGTAAATAGCCAATCACTGTTCTAAAATTACTATAATGTTAGTCTTTAAAGTCTAATACTCTCTATCATTTCGAAGTACAACATATGATTAGGTATGTTATTTATTTTTTGAACGTGTTTTACATATTACAAAACGCGTCTACACTTAAAGCGCATCAAAATCATTTATTAAATAAATCTTCGCAATCCAATTTCTCTAAACAATCCACTTTTAAGTTGAGTAAAGCTAGATGAGCGATGAGCGATGTGCTCGACTGTATTTTTTTGCCACGATTGGCCGCCCCTAATATCTGGCCGCCCTAGGCCCGGGCCTACTGGGCCTTAGGGCAAATCCGCCACTGATTGTCTCATTGGCACACCTGTTTCAGGTGAACCCTGAACCAATAAAAAAGCGGCAACTGCTTACACTTTTAAGAGGTCGAGCTACCGAGCGAAAGGTCGTGAATTCGAGCTTCATTCGTTGCATTGTTTCCGACAACCCCCATACACAGTGGCGTAGCGTGCCTTGGCGGGGCCCCGTATAAAAAATTGTTTGGGGGCCCTTACGAAGGGTAAAGATTTCTCACAAAATAAAGAAAAATATTTGCATAAAATTAAAAGAAATATTTATTCCTATACTCGTATATCATAATTATCTATCTGTCACTTTTTCCAAAATTTTTATAAACAATTCAAATTAAATCCAAAATCTCCTTGCCTTTTTTCGGCAAATTGAATTATTAAATCATTTATAGCTGATTATGACTTTAGTTTTTCTAAAGTTTCTGCCTCTATGGATAATTGTGATGAGTCTGACAGGCTTTCATGTTCCATCGAAGTTCTTAGGTAATTTTTAATCAGTTTTAATTTTGAAAAACTTCTGAGATCGAACTTCGCACGTCGGGGGCCCCCATGGCCCGGGGCCCCGTATAATTGATAGGGCAGATACGGCGCCGGTTTCTACGCCCCTGCCCATACAGTACTTATTATTAATACAATAAATAATAAAGAAAAAATCTAATACTTATAATCTATTCTAAATAACAAGAAAATATATAAAATTGCTTGTCCTGACTGACTGATTCATCAACGCAGATCTCAAACCGCTGAGCATAGAGATTTGAAATTTAGACAGTAGGTTTCTCTTATGACGTAGACATCCGCTAAGAAAGGATTTTTGAAAATTCTACCCCTAAAGGGGTGAAAAGGGGGATGAAAGTTTGTATGGAAGTACCGTTAGTTTTGAAGATAAGAGTCATGAAAATTGGTATTTAGACTCTTCTTTTCAAATAAATAAACATGTGTTTCAGGGTTTTTGAAAATTCGGCCCCAAAAGGGGTGCAAAGGGGGATGAAAGTTTGTATAAAAGTACCGTTAGTTTTGAAGTTAGAGTCATGGAAAGTGGTATTTAAACTTTTGTTTTTGAATGAAGGAATACGTGTTTCAGGGTTTTTGAAAATTCGCCCCCAAAACGGGTGCAAAGGGGGATGAAAAGTTTGTATGAAAGTACCGTTGATCCGATTCTGAAAATTCTTTGACTAATAGGAAGCTGCATTATTCCTGAGTGCTATAAGCTACTTTCAATCCGAAAAAAATGCACAGTTCCTGTGGGTCACGCGGACGAAGTCGCGGGAAAAGTGCTAGTATTAGATAAGTACAGAAATATTGAAGTTTATCCTCCTAACACCTCTTTCACAACGGTTTTACATTGATTGAAATTATTATAACATTTTTTAACATATATAATAGAATGAGTAACAAACAGCATCCATGCGCTATTGATGCGCAAGCGCAGGATTCCGCGCGACAATACAGCGCATACGCACATTTTACCGCGTTTTTATTAACTCGCTTTTTGTCTGTACCCTGGACTTACTGTAGCTTTATTAAAACTCGACTGCACTGGAAACGAAGATAAGAATAGTATAATGATGTGTCTACGGCTATTTAGGTTTCGGTAGTAAATAATAATAATTTTTATTTCAAACAGAATCCATAGGGTTAGCAACAATTTACTCGTACTTCTTATCTAGTGTTAGTAGGTACAAAGTACAGTACAGACACAAACTTAGAATGATAATTCAGTGTAGAGCTGCATCCACCTTCGCATCATCGAGGAATCCCACCTATCGGCAAATACACTGTGAATAGTATTGGTGCTGCCGCGGACACGCGTTATCAGAGAGGCACATCTTTTCCTAATAATGGCGGCAAAACTGCTAATATTTGTGTCTGCAAACACCCCTGACGCACTGCAGCGCCACGGCAGCCTCAGCAGTACCCTCAGTGCATTATTATATTGGACACGTAGGTTGTTGTGTACCCGCTGAGAGAAACTGACCCACAGGTTGCACGTGTAGAAGGATTGACAGTAAGCTTGAAAGAGCGTTACTTTTACTGGCTTCGTACATCGTGCAAACCTGCGGGCCAGCATGTTACAACGGACAGCCAGTGACCTACGTTCCCGCTCTATATCACAATTATAGAGCCCCCACCCCTCCACATATGAAACTGTGGGATGAAAAAAAAATCTTTGCGCACCCCTTCAAGCGGAGTATCGTCGGATAGGTCTTTGAAAATAACAAAGGTTTCTAAGTAACTTTCTTAAATAGGTGTATATTTAGTGAGCTATGAGCTCCGAGAGTCGTTAACATTGTTTCTTCTCCATGCTCAAACTTTCCAACCGCGTTGTCAAAAAATCTGAAAAAAGATCATGCTTGTAGCGCCCAATAAACACTTTGGATTGAAATTGGTTTGAATAAGAACGATAATCAGTTTTTGAAGCAATCGCTATTTTCAGTTTGTTTGAGCAATTATGTACGAAGTTATGACGACGAATAACTGATATCTGTTGGGCATGCCACCATCCAGGAGAATCTACCCGTCACATTATCTCCGGTTGTTCCAGCAACTTGCTCTGACGTACAATCTTGTGGAATTGAAAGTACTGTACTACAAGGTGCCCTGCTCAGTCCTCGAAAATTTAAATGTCACATTGTACTAGGACCGATATCTATGATCACTGACAGACGTGATAAATCGATCAGAGCACCGCAAATTGATTGTTGATATCACGGTTCCGCATGATGAAAATCTCGGAAAAGCTGAGGAAGATAAAGAAATCTAGTATTTTGAGTTAGCACACGAGGTTGTCACCATGTGAGATGTGGACTCAGCAATCATTGTGCCGATAGTCGTTACGGTCAATGCTCTAATAGTCAAGAGCCTTGACCTACACCAGAGGAGATTCTCGTTAGGGAGTTGGATTAAGGGCTTGCTACAGAAAGCGGTTCTCCTGGACACGGCCCGTATTGTTAGGAGGTTCCTCTCTTTGGGGCCCTGACCGCCAGTAGCTTGGACTCTGTTCTCGGTGCATGCCGGTGGTGTAGGTACCGACAATGTTTTTATATTTTTGAATGTTTTAGTTTTGTGTTTTAAAGGATTTTAGGAGGTATTCCACTTTGAGCACCAATTCTAAGCGCACCAATGTTTTCCGCACCGTTTTTTATTTTTATTATTCCACTTTCCGCACCGGTGCGCTGGACTGCTGTAAATAGTAATATTTTGTTTCACTTTGAGCACCAAAAATTTATCTGTGTCTAGTGGTGTCCATACCCTACGATAAAACATCGACATAATCGACATAATCGACGAATTAGTATACATAATCACAATTAATTTAAAATATTCTACAACATTTCGCACTCCCTAATTATATCCTATTAAAGTACTATACTAACCCACCAGTAGCGAAGGGTCAATTTTTGTAAGAGGTAAGCCGGAGCGACTATGCTTACCTGACTACGAAAAGCTAATTATAAATATTTATTAATAGCACGCAATACTGCCTCTGCTATTTTTCAAAGGGAAGCCGGTAGGAATCGTAATGTAGGGACCCTTCGCCACTGTAACCCACACACTGTACTCTGACGGCATGATCTCGCGCAAAATGATAGTTATGAGCGGAATGGTAAAACTATTAGGAGAACAGAACCTCACGAAGCCCGAGACCTTTCCAACGAATGCAAAACCGTGGAAATCGGTTCGTCCGTTCTGGAGTTATAGCGGAAGTTAGAAGGAAAACCCGACTTATTTTTATATAGTAGATAATAAATATTACGATTTAGTTAGTGGTCACTTTATTGATTTGATCTTATATTGACTAAAATCACTTAATGAATTTCTATTCCCAGTTTATGGGAAATGTAAAAAGCACTATTATGTAAACATAATTAAGTAAGTTATTTTTCAGTCAAGCACAGTAAATTTAATAATAACTAAAATATTTTCGTTAATTTATTCCCGTTATTGTATTTTGGTGACTTCTGACAACCCCTAACTTTGTCATGAGAATAGATGAAACCATACCGGTTAGATAGAACAATTAAAAATATATATATTCTAGGCAAGAAATCATTAACTCATATTTACATATTACCTAAAAGTGTCACTAGTGTTTGTTTTTCGCACTACAGGGACGACATACGATATAAAATAAACTAAAAGTCACTTAATTAATCCTAAAATAACATCAGAATTTTATTATACCTACATGTTAATTTTCGGAACATCGTAGACAGTAGTAGCACGTCATAAAGTGTCTCATATATTTATCACATAAAATATCTGTAATCCTGAAAAGTAAATTTATTTGTTTTAATATAATTATGGCCATCTCAGATCATACAAACAAGGAGATATGCCATCATAGCAAATTAGTATGGGAACAACTGATGCCACTTTTAGTACATTTTTCGACACAATTACGCGCATAATTAAGCGCTCCTTGTGAATAAAAAGATCTCCCACGCATTAAACATTCCGCACACCCTCAATCTAATACTGTTAATCGTCACTCAACACTAGCACTAAACTAAAACCCTGTATTTATACCATCGATCGTGTTCGGTTCGTCGCCAGCGCGGACGTTTTTAGTATGAGCAATTTGTTCAAAATCAGGCATCAAGCTCGATAGCGCCTTGGCACGTCTCCCTTGTTTCTATGATCTGAGATGGCCATCGTTATTGTATACGATTTGATACGATTATAATATGCCAGAACTTTAGAGATAAGTCTAGGTATGTCATATTATATACCTACTCCTAAGCCATCATGCAGAGTAGGTTATGTACCTATTTAGATTGTAGATTATTTGCAAAATAATAAACTTTATCTACTATACATATTTTTCGTTATCAAAATATTCTGTTTTTTTTCGTGGTTCTTATCTGTGACATATCTATCGATCAAATTAAATTAGGTAGGTACTTTATTTGTTCAGAACTCATCTGAATATAGGTAAACAGCGCAGTGTAGTTAGATAAAAGTGTAGAAGTGGTGGCGGTTCCACCCCAGGCAGGCGCATGTTTTGTGCAATTTGATTCAGTACAACTGTTCAATAGATGGCGAAGGAATAGACATCGTGAGGAAACCGGCATGTCTTGGAACCATTTTTTTTTGGATATGTGACGTCCACAAACCAGCACTGTGTGAGTATGGCCCTCTCCCACTCACAGAGAGGAGGTCTCATTTCCAACTGTAGAAACATAGGATGTTTATGTTACAGGTAAGTATAGGTATGTAGGTACCTACTCTACCTTTATACAGGGTGGCAGGTTAGACAGTGGAAATATTTTAAGGGGTCATTGTACTCATCATTATGAACAACTTTTACTATGGGACCCTGAAATGGAGAAAAAAAAAAATCTGCTGTTTCATACATTTATGTTCACATAACTAAACAAAATGTATGGAACAGCAGATTTTTTTTTCGCGATTTCGGGGTTATTCCCATAGTAAAAGTTGTTCATAATGATGAGTACATTGACCCCATAAAATATTTCCACTGTCTAACCTGCCACCCTGTATAAGGCAGAAAGGGGGTGTGGCCGAGATGCGAACAGGGTTCTTCTTCACGATCCGAAATTTTTGGTTACTGTGGTCGTTGCTGTGGGTACTCGAGCTGATACAACGATTTTACGAGCTGATACGACGAAATTATGTTTTATTTATTTTAATTAAAGAGACGTTGATTAAGTACCTAGGCAATTATTTATTAATTATTATTATTGTAGGGTGCGAGACACTTTTTCGAAGGACACATGCTCGATGAACGTTTGTTCGAAAGAACTATTTACCGAATCCAAATTTATTCGAACAGTCGTATTCGAAACACTATTCATCGACGAACGGTTGACCGAATGATTTTTTTAACGAATAACAATTTGTTCGAATGGTCTTGATTTAGATTTTACGTCGTTACGAACAGTGGCGTGCCTAGAAGGCAAGCCCGACGCATGTTTTTCGTTTTAGAGTACGTAAGTAAATAAGTAAATAAATAAGTAAGTACCATACCACCTAACTAATTTAATCTTATAAACTAAATACAACTAAAAATAAAACAACTTATTGATGCTTACATAAAGTTTTATTGGAAAACAAAGTATGATACCAGGACCTACAACATTTTATAATATCTATTTATTGAAAAAAAATAATGTCTGTAGCGGTCATTCTGATTATTGCCGTAACCCATTAATAACTAACACTCTTATAGGTACATAATCTAGACACTAGACTGATAACAAAATTTAATAAATTCGTGGTTGGCGAGCATAATTATGTCGCAGGCAATTTGTTCGATTCCGCCGTTTACATATGGCGCGGCGGCGGCGTCGTCAGGTAAAAAACGCTCGCTCGTTCACATTATGCCGAAGGCAAAATGTATATTGCCGTGTCACTTAGTAGTATGCCACAACATTTCATCGACAATTTAAACGCCGCCTACATAATGCCGCGGCAAATTGAAGTGTTTAGGTTTTTGAGGTTAAAAAATGCTTAGGTCCTAACCAAAAAATCTGGGTCTCAAATAAAATTTTCGATATTCACTTAGAATTTTTCAGTATCCAGTTGGTGTTTATACGACACCTGGTTTATAAAAACACTCTAGTGTAGGGCAGACAAGACCACGTGGAGTCGGGGTTGTGTAAAAATGAACGTAGCCATAAGCTAATAATGTATCACTTGTGTCTAGTAGTAGAGAACGCAACATTTATAGTTCCTGTAGAAACACTGTTGCCAAAGTGACACAGCAGCACTTATCATTGACTTAGCCGTTTGATCAGATAAAATCAAAATTCAATGTGCCGTCCAGTGTCTGAACTATTATTGCAAATGATTCTCTCCGATGCCTGCTCATGCCCCAACTGAATTCCAAAAGTGTACCAACCACACAAATCTACACGAGCTTTCAATAGGTTATGGGCCCAGACATTGCTTACGGCATAACGATCGTTGTTGCGAATAGTACCATAAAATGGGATGAATAGAGATTGAGAGGTGAACAGGGATAAAACCAGGAAAATATTTCGACGCTCAATATTAATACTAAATTCTTCAATTTTTTTGTGGTGCAATAGTAGAATGTTAAAAGTAACTGGCAACACTAAAAAAAAAAAAAAACAACTAGCATAAACTACGAAACATGGAAGACGTTTTTTACGAAAATTATTATATGTTTATTAGAATCTGCATAGGTATCCTAAAATCAAGAGTATTAGAACATTTAGAAGTTATATTCACATTCAACGATCGTGTTAGGTTGGATTTCTTGGGGAACGCCAAAGCTATCGCTACGATCAAGTTAGTAGGTAGCGAAACGACGCGTGGGGCTCCGTCGACGGCCGGTGAAGGTCAAAAAACAAAAGGGGAACGGCGTGCGTGAGACTGGTAAAGGTAATCCTCTGCTGCGGTCGAGTAGCAATACAACGGGTGGGACTCCGTTGGCGGCCGGTGAAGGTCAAGAAAAACAGTCGGCGCGCGCCACGTGGGTGAAACCGGTAAAGGTACTCATTATACTCTTTGGTTGCGGTAAAGCAATATTACGATGATGGATTTTGTCGGAAATATGACAACGGATTAGGCGGCCAGCAGCTAGAAGGTGTAGAAAATTGGACTACATGGTCGTTCAAAATAAAGGCCATCCTTAGGGCGGCTGATCTCTTTAGTGTCGTGGAAGGCACACAGGTGGAAAACGAAGAGCGCGAGAAATGGATACAGAAAGATGCAAAAGCGCAAGGTGTGCTGGTTACACGCATATCCGAGAAGGTTATGCCTCAAATATTAAGCTGCAAAACAGCAAAAGAAATCTGGGATAAACTACACACAATATATGAACAACGTGGGGAGTTGTCGGTGCACATACTCCAACAGAAATTCTTTTCAATGAAATTTGAAGACAAAGAAACTGTATCACAGTTTTTAGGGCGGTTCGAGAGTCTCCTAAGTAAACTGAAAAATCTGAAAGCTGAAATGAGTCAAACCATGGCCATCACAAAGATAACTTCATCGCTACCATCGCAATATCAACACTTCGTGTCAGCGTGGGAATCCGTACCAGCAGAAAAGCGGACTATGGAGGAGCTAGCAGCGAGGTTACTGATTGAGGAACAGCGTGCTACTTCCAAACATGGAGAAGAAGAGTCGGCTGCATTGGTATCCAAGTCTACAAGAAAGTGCTTTCGGTGTGGCAAAATAGGACACCTGAAAAAGGATTGCAAACTAAATAAAAGAGGTAATTGTTGTAATTATTGTAAGAAAAATAATCATAAAAGTATAGATTGTTGGTTTAAGAATAATAAAAATAATAATATGAAAGATAATGTAAACAAAAGTCAAAGCAATGCATTCTCTGTGTCTGTGCTATCATCAGTGTTTTATAGTCAGTTAGAAAGTAATAATTGTTGGATAATGGACAGTGGAGCATCAGAGCACATGTGTCATGATATTAGCATATTTACAAAATATAAAAAGTTAGAATGTCCTAGGTCTATTGTTATTGGTGATGGTAAAGTCATACAAGCCATAGGCATCGGTATTATTTCCTTGGAAGCATATACAGGTAAAGAATGGATAAATACAACATTAAACAATGTTTTACATGTTCCTAATATTAAAATGAATTTATTTTCAGCGAGCTCAACAGCAGATAGAGGTTATATTATGACAATAAATAATAAGTGGTGTTATTTCACAAGAAAAGATAATAAAAGTATTTGTGCATTAGCATATCGTAAAAATAACTTGTTTCATATGAAATTTAGGTTCAATAAAGTTGAAACTGCTTGTGTAGGTAAATCAAATGAAAATCTGTCTGAATGGCATGAGAAAATGTGTCATCAGGACATAGAACAGGTAAAAAAGATGCTGAGTAAATGTAACATAGATTTCAGTGTAAGTAAACAAGAGGAAGTAACATGTGAGCCATGTCTTCTTGGTAAGTTGCATAAAAAACCATTTACATTAAGTGTAAATAGGGCAGAACGGCCCGGTCAATGTTTACACATAGATTTATGCGGAGCTATGGAAACAACCTCATTAGGTGGTGCCAGGTATTATTTACTTATAAAGGATGACTACTCAAAATATAGAAAAACTTACTTTCTGAAAAACAAGTGTGAAACAGTGGATAAAATAAAAACATTTTTGAATTTTGTTATTAAAAATCTAGAATATAAAGTTGAAATATTAAGATCAGATTGCGGTTCAGAATTTATGAATAAAGAAATGAAGCTTTTCCTAGATGATTCAGGTATTATTCACCAAAGTAGTGTCCCGTACACACCCCAACAAAATGGGTGCATAGAACGTGAAATGCGTACAATAACTGAAGCAGCTAGAACAATATTATTATCGAGTAAGTTGAACAAGTCTTTGTGGGCTGAAGCAGTTAATACAGCTGTATACGTTATCAACAGAACTGGTAAAAGTAGAATTAAAAATGTAACCCCGTATGAGCTCTGGTATAAAAAGGGATCATATGATATAAACAATTTAAAAGTGTTCGGATCTAAAGTAGGTGTACATGTTCCAGATCAAAATCGTAAAAAATGGGATAGTAAAGCTGAAATAGGATATTTTGTAGGTTATAGTGAAACAACAAAAGGTTTTAGAATTTATTTTCCCCATAAAAATGATGTTTTGATAAAAAGAGAGGTAACCTTCCTGAAAGGCAATTCTAGTAATCAGAAAATAGGTAATACTTGTCAAGATCAGAGTAATATAACTCCATTTATGGAAATAGATAATAAAGAACAAGAAGATGAAATAAGAGAAGAATATCACAGTTTCTATGAAGAAGATGAAGAAGAAAGAACACAGTCAGAAGAAGAAGACGAAAGAAGAATACAGTCAAGAAGATTATCTGCAGAAGAGTCAGAAGAAGACGAAAGAAGAACGCAATTAAGAAGATTGTCTGCAGAAGAGTCAGAAGAAGACGAAAGAAGAACACAGTCAAGAAGATTATCTGCAGACGAGTCGGAAGAAGAAGAAGAAGAGACTCAAGAATTAACGCGTTCAAGAAGAGGCAGAGAAATAAAGAAACCATTGAGGCTAGAGGATTATGATACGAATTTTCTATCCATTGAAACAGAACCAGTATCTCTAGAAGAAGCACTCAACTCTGAAGAAAAAGAAGAGTGGAAGAATGCTATGCAGACTGAGCTAGATACTCTGAAAGAAAATAACACATGGACAGAAGTAAATAGTGTTCCAGAAGGAAATAAAGCAATTTCTAGTAAATGGGTTTTCAAAGTTAAACAATTAGGTAATAAAAAGGTATATAAAGCTAGATTAGTAGCAAGAGGTTTTGAACAGTCAGATTGTGATTTAGAAGTGTACTCTCCTGTGGCTAAATTGCCAACGTTTAGAGTTTTTATAGCAGTTGCAAATAAACTACAACTCCCAGTCCATCAGATGGACGTTGTAGGAGCTTTCCTACACGGTGACATAGATGAAGATGTATACCTAAAATTACCAAGCGGTGAAACCTGTAAATTAAATAAATCATTATACGGTCTGAAAAAGTCTCCAAAATACTGGAATATAAAGTTTGATGAGTTCATGACAAAAGAAAACTTTAGTAAATCTAAAAATGATCATTGTTTATATTTTAGGAAGGTAAATGGAAGTAAACTATATGTTTTGCTATTTGTTGATGATATCCTTATGATGTGTTCTGAAAACAAGGTTTTGGAAGATTTTAAAAGAGAGCTAGGCAAAAACTTTAAAATGAAAGACTTAGGTTTAGCAAAATGTTACTTGGGTATTGATATTGAACAAAAGAAAGGTACAACGGTAATTAGTCAGAAAACATATCTAACTAAAGTTTTACAACATTATAATATGTCGAATTGCAAACCAGTCTCTACTCCGATAGACCAAGGTTATAAGTTTGAAATATTAAAAAGAGAAAAATCTGAAAGTCCAGAAATTGAGAAAAAGTGTAGACAACTTGTAGGTAGTTTAATGTATGCAGTTTGTGGTACAAGACCAGATCTATGTGTATCAGTTTGTTTTCTCAGTAGATACCAACACTGTGCTAGTGTTATGTTGTACAAGGCATTAAAACGTATTCTACGGTATATAAAAGGTACATTAAATTACTCATTGGTGTACAATAGCACGAGCACAGAATTGCAGGGTTTTGTCGATGCAGATTGGGCAAGTGACACCCAAGATAGGAAATCAACCACTGGTTATTTCTTTAAAATATTTGATTGTACTATAATATGGTGTTGTAAAAAACAACTTAGTGTGTCATTATCCTCCACTGAGTCAGAATATATTGCATTAAGCATGGCCATTACAGAAGCATGTTGGTTGAAAAACTTGCTGTGTGACTTTGATATTATCAATAATGAAGTGACACTGTATGAAGATAATCAGTCGGTAATAAAACTAGTTTATAATAATGAAAATAACAAAAGATTAAAGCATTTGGATATTAGGTATCACTTCATTATGGATAAAGTAAAGGAAAAATGTATGTCGGTGAAATATATTAACACACAAGATAATTTAGCTGATTTATTAACTAAGCCATTGGGCAAAACTTTATTTGAAAAATTTGTTAAGTTAATTTTTTAAGAATCTCTTACTTATACCTACTTTGTAATGGTTGGTCATGCATTGATAAAGTCAAGTTGTGTTGGAAAAGTACATAAGTGTATATTTAAAAGTATTTCAAGTTAAAATGCATTACTAGCCAAAAATTTAGAACTCATATTATTTAATTCAGTTTGAAACATACAAAATGTTAGAAGTTAGTTAAGTTAGAAGTTAAAAAGTTAGAAGATAAAAATTTGTTAGTTATGGGATGTTAGTTATCTGAGACAACATAGGAAATAAGTTGAAATAAAACGAATTTATGTAAAATAGCAGTTCAATTTATTGTTGTTTTATTAAGAACAGGAAAATAAATGTTGAGGGAGGGTGTAAAAATGAACGTAGCCATAAGCTAATAATGTATCACTTGTGTCTAGTAGTAGAGAACGCAACATTTATAGTTCCTGTAGAAACACTGTTGCCAAAGTGACACAGCAGCACTTATCATTGACTTAGCCGTTTGATCAGATAAAATCAAAATTCAATGTGCCGTCCAGTGTCTGAACTATTATTGCAAATTATTCTCTCCGATGCCTGCTCATGCCCCAACTGAATTCCAAAAGTGTACCAACCACACAAATCTACACGAGCTTTCAATAGGTTGGCCAATTCAGTTCTGTCACTTGGCACAACTTATTCACGTTTACAAGTATGTAATAGTTACTTGATTGCTGAAATAAAGTTTGATTTGTCCAAACTGTGTTTTATCATGGTCACCCTAAAACTACAACCAACGACGAAATTATAGTTATCATTTTGCCTTCGGCATATTGCATAACTGCAAGCGTTTATAAACAGATGACGCCGCGCCGCCGTATGTAAACGGCGAAATCATTCAAATTGCCTGCGACACATACATTGACATGTCGGCTTGCATGTTTTGTTTACGTCCTATGCATAGGTAAGTACCTACCTATACGGAATTTATATGAAAAAAATTGACAGCCATAATTAATATACCGCATAATTTTTGGCGAAATCGACTTTGGCAGCATGTTGACATCTCGCATTTTAACAAGTAGGTACCTATAACTTGACAAAACCACATGTACCTACCTGAATGTTTTGTTTGTGAACGAACTTTGATATTTTGATATATAAACTTATTCTCAGTAACCAAAATAATATTTATTATTTTATTTATGTATGTACTATAATAAATTGACAGTGAAGCTAAAATGAGTTGGTGAATTAGTTGACAACTCGGTGAACAAGTTGATAATTGCGTATTAATAGTTTTGTCAAGTCATTCATGACTTGACAAATCTAATACGCAAACTATGGGTAATTTCCTTAATTTATTGTCAAAATTTAAAAGATGGCATAAAATAACCTTTAAAACAACACAACACAAACGTACGTTTAACTAATTTACCGATTTACCAGAAGAGTCAAAACTTTAAAATGGCCGCCCTGAAAAATCGCAATTTTAGAAAAACTTTAAAATGGCCGCCCTGAAAAATCGCAATTTTAGACATGTCAACATATTCACGCCAGCCACGGATAGCTATCATGACATGACAAAACATATTTAGAAAGTGCAGAGCGTGCTCATTGCGATTGTCAATATAAATACCACGACCTCGGTGACAAGCGTCTGCGACAAGTTCATACAAAAGTGTATGAAAACGGAAAACTAGTCTGCAGCTCGGTGGCGGTGGTTTGTGCCTGTTGTGAGTTGCCTATGTGTGCGGCGAGACTAAGATAACATAGGTCTGCCTGACTATTCTGTACCGACACGCCGCGTGATATCACCGCGAGAACTGCCAATTTGTTTGCGAATGTTCGAGGGAGAATGTCGCGTGTCGGTACACAATATTATAGACAGGCTGTACAGATGTTCAGTCTATATCTGTGCGTTCAAGTCTTCTAATATTTTATCTTGTGACGCCGGTTTGCGAGCATATACAACAAGTAAACGGTAATTGAACTCAACACTAGCTTCGTCTTTATTGTTGTACTTGTCTATAACATCAAATTCTTTTAGTACCTCTACATAATCTTCCATGAATTCGTCGTCCTTCTCTTTTGGGATTTTGAAAGGGTTTATAGCGGACATGGCTTCTGTAAAATAAAAGATTATTATTATGGTAAGACAATTAGGTATGGCAATCGTTTTCCTAATTAAGTATGTTGGCATCGGTCCCTCTTAGGTATATCGTTCTTTACTTTACCATTAAATCATTAGGGGCTCGTGGCTAAAAGAAAGGCGCGCTGATCGATCGATCTGCGAAGTTAAGCTGCACTTGCCGCAATCAATCCATGGATGGGTGACAATTCTTTACACATCGAGACGCTTCCGTGTCTCGGAGAGCACGTGAAACAGTTGGTCCTGGTTGTCATACTAATATATTCTGTGACAGTCGTTACGGGTAGTCAGAAGCCTGAAAGTCTGACAACTAAATTTCTATTACCAGTATTAGGTACCTACTCTCAATAATTGGGTTGTGGAGGTCAGATGGTAGTCGCTCCACGTAAAATATTGATATTCTGCCGCATCTTGTTGGACTGGAAGCCGACTGCAACCTAGTTTTGGAAAAGGCTAAGCCCTCGGTTCCGAACCTGGCGGTAGCTACTTACCTACTCTCGGGGACTAAATCAGCTATTCTGCGGTGATAATATGGCTGGTAATATAAATGCGAAGGTAAGTTTGTTTGTTTGTTACCTTTTTACGCCTAAACCAATGAACCGATCATCGCCGCGGACGAAATCGCGGGCAAAGTGCTATAGTCACTAATTAAAAACTAAACCTAAGTACCTACCATATTAATAAAGAACTTACGGAAGCAAAACATTTAAGTATTCATATCATTTATTTATGAACTTTTATCATGAATCTAGGCAGACAAAACAATAATATATTATTACCTATGATAAAATAATTACTCACTTCGTAAAGAATGTACATCATCATAGACGAACATTAAATCTCTACATTCCACATCGAAGTCAACGAATCCAATCTTTTCCAACATTCTCTTTATTTCTTTTACCGGTTCCTGAAATATGTTATTAAAATAATTAGTACGGAAACAGACGGTGTGATAAGTACTTATTGCTACGAATGCGAGAACTTGTGTACACATAATTACACACAATATAGAGCACAGAAAAATATTAAACATTCATAAGTACTATGAATGTTTAATATTTTTCTGTTTCTGTTGTTTCCCACATTTTCTGAATTCGAAAGTCGAAAATAAAAAAAAAACTCAAAAAGTTAAAACCGCCTTCATAAAGATCACATTATGTTGTGTGAAACAATTTCGAAAGTCGGTACCGAATAAAAAAATTCATTCTTTTTTTTTCGTTTCTGCCTAATCCCTCGGTGAACACAAGCGTGATGTTATGTAAGTCACCTGTGAGTCGTGGTAGGGCGATATGTATCTATCGACGTCCTGTAGCCAAGCACTCCACTTGTTGTTGCGCGCTAGAACATGGTACACATCGTACACCGGCGCGCTCGCCACAAATATCATGAAGCACTCCCCACCCTCGTTTAGTAGGTTATAAATATTGTTGAATGCTCGCCTGAAAAGTAAGTAACGTCCGTTTTATTGAAAAATCTGCTGACTCGTCATAACAAGTCAGCAATAAAGTGTTAAACGATTGTCAGAATAATATATTATCTCAAAAACTAATAAAGCTGTGTCTAGTGTAAGGGCTGCCATAAATTCTGAAACGCTGACCGGGACATTTTTATTTGAAAAAAAAATTGTGGAATTAGACTCTTTTACACCCAGGTTAGGAACTTTTAACTTTAATTTTTGGTAGACATATAAAACAACTAAATAAAATGCGGAAAATCGACGATGATTTATCGAAAAAACGACATCCTAATTTTCTTAGGCTAATTCTACGTTCTCAGTGCAACTTTGCTCATTCATTTCAATTCTGACTTTTTTAAGTAGTTTTCGTTTTTTCGTCCACTGCGATGAGATCAACAAAAACAACCGTTCCGCATGAGCATTGCAGCCTAGGATTACAAAGAGAGATTGCCATATTTTGAGAAGATTTGCTTTTATTTCGTAATTATATGCGACTATACATGTCTTATCTACCAAACCGGGACAACTGACTTACTGAACGGGACACTGGGACACAACGCTTCAAACCGGGACATGTCCCGGTGTACCGGGACGTATGGCAGCCCTGGTCTAGTGCCGAATGTGCCGATAGTTGTTAGTATTGTTAGGTTGTTACGGTCAATGGCCATTATAGCCAAGTAAATGGTTGAATAATTAAAAGAATTTATAAAATCTATTACGTGTTCGTCCAGCCGTTCTATCCAACCGATTTGCTTGATTTTTAGGGTTCCGTACCAAAATGGTAAAAAAGGAACCCTTATGATGCGACTTCGTCTGTCTGTCTGTCACACCTGCTTATTTCAGCAAATGTTGTTGTACTAATGCTATCGACTTGAAATTTATAACAGTTATAAAGAATGCTTGCCTAACTTTATTGCAAATGAAAAAAGTAAAAAAAGATTTTTATTTTCATTGCAAAAGGGGCCGGAGTGGGGGTCCGAAATTTTAAAGTGGGGTTACTAGGTCAAATTGCATATCATATGAAAGGGCTTAATCTGCACATTTCAAAATATATTTAATTTTATTTTATGTCTCACAGTTTTCGACATATGATGAAAAATGTCTGAAAAAATACCATTCCCCCCCCCTTATCTCCGAAGTTTGCGGAGCGAAAAATCTGAAATAATTAGAGCTGATAGGAATTGACCCAAATATTGCACAAAAATAAAACGATGTTCCTAACTAGTACAGTTTTTTCAAAATCAACAAAATTCCTTCACTAACAAACTTAGTTATGCGGTTCGGTTTTTTCCCTTTATACGTTCAAAAATTATACGGAACCCTCGGTGCGCGAGTACGACTCGCACTTAGCCGATTTTTTTTAACAAGTGTATTAAAAAATAGTTGAACAATAAGAACAAAAAAATACTCACTCTTGATTTATGATCCAGTTCAGAGCGTAGAATGAAAACACGTGGTCGAACTTTCCCTTCATCCGTTCAGGCAGGTCACCCTCGATGTCGAGCACGGTGAAAGAAGTCTGCTCATTGCAATGATGATCATTCGCGAAAATCACCATGTTCTCGCTGATATCACAGCCGAGCAGCTTGAAGTCTGTAGGGATGAACTTCTTCAGCATATTCGTGACGCTCCCATCCCCACTCCCTATGTCTAATATGTTGTGGCTACTCTTCTTCCACTTAATTTTTGACGCGTATTCTTCTAGAAACGCGCGTGCATCTCTTTTTTGCATGCTGTTGTATTTTTCATACAAGACTGGGTTGTTCATCTTTTAGGGGTTTTCGGTGATAGAGTTTCGGGAGATGTGTTTGTATTTTGTTTATGATTTTTGTTAGTTATTTTCAGGTGCGCGTATGCGTGGTAGAGTGCAGCGCGGTTTCGGCGGACAGTCGCGACGGGAGCGTGGCACTGCGCATTTATACGTGCCACGATCGCGGCTCACCAAAACGTTCATAGCAGCGGTTGATTTGGCAAACATCATCTTATTTTTGTTATTTGTAATAAGCTTCGAATCTGTCTGATTTTCTATCAACCCCCAAAACCTTATATTATGCAATTAGTACCTAAGCTACGATTACGTCATGCGTAGTCAAGATTAGTAGACAAACGAACTTCGTTAGGATGACAAAAGTTCCTCCGCAAAGATTATGGGATGTACCTACCTATATAAAAAAATAAATTCTAATAAATATGGTCGTCTCGTAAATAATATAAAAAATAATAATGATGCCTTAGCTTATTTCGAGACAATATAATTTTTTTTTAAACTTTTAAACCCCCATTTCCTTCTAACTAAAATAAATTTATGTGAAATCATAATTCAAAAGAAGATTTTCTATACATAAATGGTTAAGACGCATGGTGCCGCAACTTTGGCCTGTTTTAGGCAAGATCAAGATTTTTGTTACAAATAAAATCACACTAATATTATAAATGCGAAAGTTTGTGCGTGTGTGTGTGTGTATGTTTCTTATTTCTTCACGCTGAAACGGCTGCACGGATTTGGATGAAATTTGGCACACAGATAGATTATAGTCTGGAATAACACATAGGCTTCCATTTATCCAGAAAAACGCGGGCGAAGCCGCGGGCGGAAGCTAGTTACATATAAATTCATGTCATAGAATAACAAATCAAATATTCTTTATCCTCATATTATTTAGATAATATAAACTTATTACCAAGAAAAACATTTTATCGATTGAAGGATTCGAAGGGGAAACTCCGGAAACACGAAAACCCCGTCTGCCGTTTTTGTTTCTAACCTTAAATTAAGATTTTTATACTTCTAAGGGCCGAGTTCACCGACAAGATAACAGTCCGATAAATTGAAAACAGCTGTTTAAGAATTTTTTTTCTCTAGAAAACGTCATGTTAAGCGCCAGTTTTCAACATTACGGACTGTTATCTTGTCGGTGAACTTAGCCCTAAGGGAGTGGAAGGTGGTCGACGGAGCCCCGCCACGCGGGGCTCTTATTTCTGTCCACAAGGTTAAAAGTAACCTAACACGAAGGGGTTGACGGGAGCTTCGTTTGCTCGCTCACTGAAGCCCCCGTCAACCCCTTCGAACCTAACCTATCCGTGTCGGGGTGCCGCAAGTTCCCGAGCTCGCTTCGCTCGCTCTTGCTGCTCCTATTTCAGTAGCAATTATTATTAATACACGCTTGAAATAAAAAAATAAAATACTTGAGAGTCTTTTATTATATTTCTTAAACGCTTTTATAAAGTTATGAATAGCATAACGTCTATAATATTTACATTTTCGTTGAAATAAAATACTTATCATGAAAAAATACACCGAACAAATAATATTCTTTATAAAATAATTCTACTGCTTAATATGTTTGTTAAATAAAAAAATGTGATTATAAAATTCATTGAAATAGGTTTCTGTAAAACATGTGATTATAAAATTCATTGAAATAGGTTTCTGTAAAACATATTCATTCAAGTATATAGTCTTTCAAACAATAATATTCGAAATAAAAATACAAAAACCAAATACTATAGGTACTTAATTATGAAACATTTTCTGCGAAACGAAATTCTATGAATCTTCTGTCTGCGAAACAAGGGAACACCGTAAAAAAGTAGGTACCTACTTATCTTTTTTACACTGTTTCCCTTAAAAATGCATGAAAACAGTATTTTAATGCATTTTGCCGTGAGCTAGCAATTATATTCGGTTTAGTAGGTAGATACATGGCTTAGATAAAACTTGTTTTTAAAAAGGTTTTTTTATTCATTTTATTTTTTGTTTTTTAGTTGGTGCGTCTTAACCTTGTCAATTATCTGACCACGTATCATTATCCCAAAGCCTTTTGCCTGAGGCCATCTAAACACTATACTGTGGTACTAGTGCCAACATACGTTTGTTCAGCAGCGAAAAGTTTGTTATCAAAAAGACGATGATGATGTATAATACCGAAAGTGTAGGATCCCTTATCATCATCACCATCGTCAAGACGAACCCAATGAGCCCAGACACGGCGAAGCAATAATGGGTACTTGAGAAATTCCTATGAATACCTCCCAGCTCCATCGTGCGACCCTGGAACCTGGATTTGTTAACAAATCCAACGAGCCCAAACACGATGGAGTCATCACAAGTACTTAAGGAGTTTCTATGACCACTTCCCAACTCCATTCTGTTACCTACCTATAGGTTATAATAATTTAAATCAATGTAAAACCGCTATGAAGGAGCTGTTGAGAATAAACTTCAATATTAGGTACTGTACTTATCTAATATTATAAGTTTTTTTTTTTTATTATTTATTGTAATGAGTACTGTATGGGGGTTGATAACGGAAACAATGCAATGCATGAGGGTCGAACTCACGACCTTTCACTCGGTAGCTTGTCCTCTTAAAAGTGTAAGCCGTTGCCGCTTTTTTTAGGTTCAGGGTTCACCTGAAATAGATATGCCAATGAGACAATAATTGAACTAGTATAATTTATGTTTCTATTTATTACCTTCTGACCCAAGTATCACCATGCAATTACCTATCGCTATGCATCCGAACTCGCTGTAAGCAAACATGATGATTGATGCTCACCCCTAGTTCTCTATTTATTGAAAACCCAGTCAACTAAAAAAAACCGGCCAAGTGCGAGTCGTACTCGCGCACCGAGGGTGATAGATATCATTAGATGGGTGTCGACGTCGCGAGTAACATAGGCTATATGGATTATGAAAAAAACCAACATGGCGGATTTTGGTGGCCATTAAGTGAGGTCGTAAAAAAATCTGACATGGTCATGTGGGATATCAAAATAAAGGGCTCAAAGAGACGATTACGAAAATAAGTGTACCTATATATCGTATACATTAAAAACTAAAAAGTGAGAAATAAAAATAGAAAATTAAAAATTTTATAAAAACCCAACCGCGGTTTGCCCTACCTCTTGTCTGCTATTATAGAACCACCAAAAGAAGAGAAAAACAAGATATTGCAGTCGGGATCCAGTTTTTCCTGGTAAATTAGTCTATTATAATGGGTCCAACTGCCTGCATGTCTTGTTTTTCTCTTCTTTGGTGGTTCTATAACACCAGACAAGACGTAGGGCAAACCACGGTCGGGTTTTTATATATATATATTTTTTACACTGTTGTCCTTAAAAGTGAATTAGTACCGGTCAGTTGCAGAAATTTAATTAAATTTTAAAGGAGGCATTAACCATACAATTTCTATCGTTAAAGTCTTCTTTAAAACTTAATGACCTTTTCTGCAACTCACGGTCAGCGTAAGTAATCAAAGCTATATTTGAAATTTTTAAATAAAAAAATGAAGTTTCCATGAAACAAAACGTCCTATCTACAATATTTAAAGTACTTTCCCTCCATGTGGCATAGCCGTGGGACACCTGTCCTATACAAAATTTAAAATATGAAGGAATGTGTCCTATGTTAAATTTGCACTTAAATTGTATTTAGGGTAGTTTCCCTTCAGCCCCGTCCGAACTTTCCACTTTGTAGATCAATCGTCAATTATTGTGTGCCACTGTGGGTTTCAGCACTCTTCATTTCCTCGTCGTAGATCTACACGAAGCACAATCGTTTTGGTGTCCATAATTTCAGTACACAAGCAATTAATCGTGCTTCAATTGATGTCTTTTCTTGTCTTATTAAATGAAATTGTCCCATTTTATTTGTAGTTTTGATTTAATGGATAGTTGATAGAAGAAAAGTTTTAAATATGTCCATATTATTTTAATAAATATTATATTCAACTGACTACAATTATTAATATAATTTTCAAATTGCTTTGATGCATCTTTTTGCGCAACATAAACTTCTTGGCCGTTGCGTCGTCACAAATCATGATTGCAACTGATAGGTACAACACCATCGTGATAAGCAAAATGCTGCACGATTCGCTACGTGGGAATGTTTGTATAGCAAATTGTTGTTCTTATTTGCTAATTGTTCAGACGATTAGGTATTCTATGTTATACTGTACTATCTATTTTTAAGCCCAAAAATTTTTAGTTGTCACGTCGACGGACCTTAAGAATTTAGTTCCTTGTTAAACTGTTTTATTTTTTTCGGTTTCATTGATATTTAACGCCTTAAAAAGATACCTTTTAGAATCGTCACCTATGAACGTGGATGAAGAAATATTGTTGGATTTTGCACTTATCGTTCTGTAGTTTCAGCCTGAATAGAGGGTAGAGTGCGCGCAAGATAAGTCTGCGCGCGACTGAGGGCGCTGCTTGCTAAGTCAAGTTCGAAGGAGGTACATATACTCGTATTATATGTGGTTACCAATAACGGACCCTGATTAGTTTCGATTTTGGCCACGCGCAGACTTATCTTGCGCGCACTAGATTAGGTGTATTGTGAGATCGTATTAAAGGCGGATAATGAACCGCCACGTTGCTAAAATAATCCGATGATCTGCTTTTTACTAGACCAAGAATTTAGCGCTTATTATAGTCAATTATTATGATATTACATATTTTTGATATTGCCATAATGAGCTTTATGATATTATGAAAAAAATACAAAAATTAAACAACTATTGAATTCAAAAAGTATTTATTCATAGTGCAAAGTAACAATATACTTATAAAAGTCTTATGTAAGTAACTTATTATAAATAGTATCTAAAACTTAAAAATTTAGTTACAAAGAACCGGCTAAGTAAGCTTGTTTTTTAATAAAGTCCAGTGACAGAGGGATAAAAAATGGGGTGGACAATCTTATTACACGAGATTTTAACACATTTTTTTTATCAGGAACCTGCCTGATAAAGAACCCTAACCGCATTTAGTGAGCCATTAGCGCTAGTCTTAAAAATCAGCTAAGCCTTGGTTTCCCTCATGAGTCAGGACGTGGTAAAGGAATACCACAGAGAAGCACCGGTGATCTTGGAGTCTGTGTTGAGGACATAACGCACCTTTACCTATTTCGAAACCGTTACTAAATGAAATTTTCACGACATTGATTTAATAACGCCATCTTGTTTAATTAATTAATTAAATCGTAAATTAATTTATGCTCCTGTAAAATTTAGTATTTTTAGGGTTCCGTAGTAAAACTAGGAACCCTTATAGTTTCGTCATGTCCGTCTGTCCGTCTGTCTGTCTGTCTGTCTGTCTGTCTGTCCGTCTGTCACACCCTCGTAAAATCTACAGTTCATAACCAATTTGTATGAAACTTCACAGGTAGATGTCTTCTGTAAGCCGCCATAAAGGCCTGTAGTGAAATTATAAAAAATAAAATAATTAAGGGGGGGCGCCATACATGAAACTGAAGGGTGAAAAAAAATATTTTCGCGCACCATCATGTGGGGTATCGTTGAGTAGGTCTTTGAAAATAACATAAAGGTTTCTAAATGACTTTTTTATTTAGGTGCATATTTAGTGAACTAGAAGCTTCGAAAGTCGTTAACAATGTGTCCACCCCTTTAATTTTCCAACCGCGTGATCGAAAAATTGGAAAAAAATCAAGCTTGTAGCATCTAATAAATACTTTCGATTAAAATTAGTTTGAACAAGATACGTTAATTCGTTTTTGAAATATTCACTATTTTCAGTTTTGAGTTTGCCAACCACAAAGATGTATATATATATGATATATATAATCATAATCATTATTTGGCATACAAACTTATATTTGCTGCAAAGATGAAATACTTCTTGCTACGGAACCCTACACTGTGCGTGTTCCGACACGCTCTTGCCCAGTTTTTTGTATACTTAATAACGGTTTCGAAATTAAGATGCAATAAGAAGATGCACATGACTACGTGACCAAAGAAGACATTATTATACGAGTACCATTGTACCTCGCAGATTTATCAGGGCCGTTGAGATGGGATGGGCAAGTTACATTATTACTGAGTAACATAGGCTACTTTTTATCCCGAAAAAATGCACAGTTCCTGTGGCTCACGCGGATGGAGTCGCGGGCAAAGTGCTAGTTGCATATAAAAGGGAAATACCACTCACTGACTGACTTAATCACGAAATCTCAGGAACTATAAAACAGTTCTTTATACGGTATTCGCTAAGAAAGGATTTTTGGAAATTGTAACTATAAGTTGGGGGGTGGGGGGCGGGAAACAGGAGATGAAAATCAGTCATTTTTTAAAGGCTTAAGACAATTTATTTTCCCAAAAGATTTACAAAAATCACTTACAGAGAAAATACAATATTTATAACTTAAAAACTACATTAAGCCGATTGGCGTAGTGAGCGGTACTATGATTAATTAGGTTTACAATTATTATAAAAATAGATCAGTGACAAAGGCTTAAATTTTTAAATAAAGAATTACGTATTTCAGGGTGTTTAAAAATTAAAGGGGTGAAAAGGGGAATAAAAGTTTGCATAGAGGTTCCGTTCGTTTTGAGGTTAGAGAGTCATGGAAATTGGTATTTGGCCTTTTCTTTTCAAATATAGAAATAAGTATTTCAAGGGTAATGAAAATTCAACCCCTGAAGGGGTGAAAAGGGAGACGAAAGTTTGTATGGAAGTACCTAGTTTGTATGGTAGTACGTTAGTTTTAAGTAATAAATTAATAATAATATCAGCCCCGTTTGTAAACTGTCTAACTGCTGAGCACGGGCCTCCTCTCAGAATGAGAGGAAAAAGGCCATAAACCACCACGTTGACCAAGTGCGGGTTCGCAGACTTCACACCTTCAAGAACATAATGGAGAACTCTCAGGCATGCAGGTTTCCTTACGATAATAGTATTCTTTCATCTTTAAAGCAAGTGAATACGCACATGACTTCAAAAGGTCAGCGGTGCGTGCCTCGGGATCGAACTAAAACCTTTCACCGTGGGAGGACCACTAAGCTATCTCTGCTTTTATTAATTTTTGTGTACCTACCTACTTATGGGTCATGAAAATTTGTGTTTCAGTGCTTAGTTACAGAAACCGTATTTGACTGTGTTTAACCTTTTTTTAACCGACTGCAAAAAAGGAGGTTCTCCATTCGTCGGAATCTTTTTTATGTGTGTTTATTTTTTACCACGCGGACCGACTTTGATGTTTCTTTTTATCTTGGAAAATAAGAACTTTAGGAGTAGTCTTTTTGGTAAATATGTGATGATAAGATCCATGACAAAATAACGGAACTCTTCAATTCTTAAAGGCACATAAACGATACTTGAGCAAATCTCTCAGGATATCGTGATAACTAAGTCACCCTGATGTCATTATGGTGAAGTAAACGTAGTAGTGGAACTTGACGGTGGTCAATAGAACTTCACAATGGCCTACATTAGGGTTGTGTTCTATGGCAAGAGATCTAACTGATTATAATCAAATTGCAATGCGCTTACGTTCATCGCGACATGAGGCAAAAAAAAAGGTTATGAAGTTGTAAGTCAGCGCAGCGTCTAAACACACAGCAAAAAGTGTCAAGGTGTTCACAATAATAATATGTCATGTGCGAAATAGTTTTGGAAGCGGGTGCCGAATCAAAATTCGAAGCCGGTTTCAACTTTTTTTTAGTTGACCTGGAGCAAGACATACTTTGCTTTTCATTCATCAATAGACGCAGACGAAGTCGTGGGCAATAGTCATACATAATTTGATTATATCGCATCAAGTCCGATCATTATTCCTAAGGAGATCATCTCGTACATCTTCCTTCTATGCATATTTTCCTTACTTGCTCCCCCTGAACAAAATCTTGGCGTCCTTGGCAGTAGTATGATGAAAAGCAGGAAGATGCTAGGTAAATGTGTTGAAAATATTATTGTGAATATAATAATTATGTATTTTACGTAAGCAGTTTTACTAATATCATCAATATGATTGATATATTATAACATTTCAGCAATGGGTATTCATTATTGTTAAATGATTATTTGGACATTGTTTTGTAAAATGAAAAAAAAAAGGTATATAATTATATTAAACGTTTTTTAAATGTCATTAAATCACTGCATGCTTTTCTAAGTCATCTAACAATTCTAATCTTATTCTTAGAAATACAAAAGATTTCACAATTTATAACTTCAATGTTTCACCTATGAATAAAATTGAAGTGTCTGTCTGTGATTTTAAAATAAATGCCAAAATTTTAGTGAAAACTGCTATTTATACGATGCTAAATCATAAATGATTTTTTTTAGGATTTTGTCTGTCTCTCTGAAAATTTACCTCAAATAGGCTCCGAAACGGCTTAACAGATTTAAATGGAAATTTTAGAAATGAAAATATAAATTTTAACTTAAATATTCGTGTATGATCTTGATCAATTTCAATATCTTGAAGGGCTCAGAAGATATGAATATAAATATTTGCAAAGCCTTAGCATACTGCCTTAAAGTATCATGACCAACATACCGCGCCAAAAGTTCCGCGCGAACAAAGTCACAGGCACAGCTGCTAGTTTGATAATAAAAAAAAAATATGTCGTTCAATAAGTTTTTAACGTATTAATATCTACGTCCTTATTATACATTTTCTATTACATGTCACTGGTTTAAAAATCCCGGATGGCCTCTATTGCTTTACTCTATGGATACCACGAATAACTTTTGCTAACTTTTAAATATAAATAATAATGAAAATGAATAATAAAAAAAGTGATTTTTCATTGAATACCAATGTAAAATACTCTATTATTCAAAATTAATTGAGATTATGCCGAGTGCTTGTTGACATATAAAATAATGTAAGTACCTAGGTAATTAATAAAATATAAAACTTCATTTTTATAATAATTAAGTATTTATATCTAAAACTAGGAGGCAATTATAAAAAAAAAATAGGCGGTACTCATTAATCAGACCTAAGGCGGATTAGCCAACATAATTTCATTATGGTTTTGGGATCCATTTTGGCCATCCCGGTCATTTGCTTGCGCACGCGACTAGTAGGCAATAGTTACAGTTTATCGAAGACTCTCCGATGTTATTATTGTTAACTTCTATAACGCCGATTTCTTGTGCTACTGCGTAGTAATCCTGCATGAATTCTTCATACACGTCTTTTGGCATGTCGAAGGGTTCGATTGCTTTTACAGTGTCTGAAAAAATTAAGGTTTCTTGTAAAACTTTTGCAAATTGCTTATTATGAATATCATAGCCTGCATCCAGTGCTGCATAAGAACCCCCTTTTAGACTACTTAAATGTGTGGCCTTGGGCAGATTACCCACGCAAAGCAAGCGGATTGATTGGTGATTTTAATAAGAAACTAGTGTTATGAGGTTATGTATTAGTGTTTATGAGGTTGTCAGGCCTCGGTTGATAATAATTAATGTACCGTATCTCGAAGTAAAACTTACTTTTCATAGCGTCCACGCTGTCGAAAACAAATAGCATTTCTTTACATGTCACATCTATATTTCTAAAGCCTATTTCTTCCATCATTTGTGTGATTTTCTTCTCTGGCTCCTAGAAATACCAAATATTATTTTGTTGAACGTGAATTATAAAATCTAGTTTATTAAATTAATATCGATTTTTAGTTTATTTATAAATTAGTGTAAGTAGCTCAATATCCTCTCGCTCGTACAATGTAAGAGGTACACGTAGATAAGATCTTAAGATATTGGTCTGTTATCTTTCGTTCAACTAGAAGTAAGAGTACAATAGCGTGTTGTGTTGATACTTTGTTGCAAACATTTCTTATGACTATCTGATGAACCAGGAACTAAGCAGAACTAACAATGTAAGAAAACGTATTTTTTTTTGTACTTGGTCAAAATTTGACAGTACTACGAATTCTACTTTTAAAAAAAAACTTTTTTAACAAAAAATAACCGACTTCAAAAATCCACTACAAAAAAAAAAAAAATTTTGGTTTCGGAAGTCGGTGGCTTTGGTTTTTGTTTGGTTTTTTTTGCCACCGACTTCCGAAACCAAAATTATTATTTTCTTTGTAGTGGATTATTGAAGTCGGTTATTTTTTGTTAAAAAAGTTTTTTATTTTTCCCTTTTTAGTTCTTTATCCCGTGTTAGATTACTTTCAAGAATTCGTTCCACAGTAAATCTTCTACGGAGTGTGTACATTTATGCATATAACTTTGTACATAGGAATGATTACATAATGTATTATATACTAAAACCTTCTTGATAGTATGTAGATTACGTTAGTGAAAACCCCATCCAAATCGAATCGGTAGTTTTTGAGAAAATCGCGCACATACAAACATACATACATACATACGGGACGAATACAGAACCTCCTTTTTTGAAGTCGGTTAATGAAGTCGGTTAAGAAGTCGGTTAAACATCGCGAACTAGGTACGTGGGAATCTAACTTTCAAATGGGTTTGACATCACCAACACGCGATTTTAAACCGTGGTGACTGGTGATCAATGTCCGTTGCTGTAGGACTACTATGTTACAAACTGGTTTATTTGGTTAAACAAATATGATAATACGAATGCGAAGATATTAAGTAAAAAACGTTAAGATTTTATTGAATTTTGAGTATGAATGTGGATGGCTAGAAAAGAGGTAGATCAAACAAAATATCAATGGATTATGTGAAAGATGGTTGATCTACCCATCTACCCCAAAATAAATGGGATAAGGCAGGAGAATGATGAATAATTGAATACGTATAATATTTTTTTTTTAATACCTACCTTCATTTCGTGGTAGGGTGATATGAACATTTTGACGTCTTTCAGCCAAGACTTCCACTTGGAGCACTTAGCTAGGATATTGTACACGCTGTAAGTTGGCGTGTATCCAAGAAACGTCAGGAGGCAATCACCACCTTCTTCCAAAAGATTGTAGATATTTCTGAAAGCTTTCCTGAAAAATAAAGCATGACTCAGTTAGCTCATACTGAAATTAAGGGACTTTTCTTTTTTCGATTCGAGAGATTTTTCTTTTCGTAATCAATTATTTCTTCAACTGGCGCCTAAACTAATGACACTAATGAAAATGAAATTAATTTTCTTGATGAACATCAAACAGCACGCTAGCTAGAGTAGCATGAGCAAACCGCTCTGAAGTCGCTCCGTGTGTATTATCAAATTGCTTGTGCTTCGAGAAAGCGGTACCTGCTTATTGCTATAGTCCTGTCTAACAGATAGGTAAGTAACATAACGGAGCAGACTTACTCTTGATTTTGTATCCAGTGCAGTGCATAAAAAGAGAACACGTGATTAAATGCTGAATGCATTTCTTCCGGCAGATCCCCCTGGATGTCCAGAACTTTGAACATAGTGACTTCATCGCTGTGATGTTCGTTTGCATATTTTACAGCTTTTTCACTAATATCACATGCAACAAGTTTCTTATAGTTACTGGGCATGTATTTTTTCAGAATAACGGTTACGCTACCATCGCCGCAGCCCAGGTCTATGACGCTGTCTCCAATATGATTCCAGTTGATTTTCTTTGAATATTCGTTTAGGCATTGGACGGCTGCTTTCTTTTGTAATGAATTTGCAATGTTATACAATTCTGGATCGTTCATTGCGATTCTGCCAAAATGGAAAAAACTGATTATTATTGGAAACTAATACAGGAAGTAGTCGTTGCATTGTATGGATGATTGTCGTCTGTAATATTATTATCTTCTATTCATTCAAGTCTCAAATCGTAACGTTTTCCTCCTTGAGTAATTTTGTAACAATGTAAGAAGGCGATTTCATACTAAGCTAACCATAAATAGACCAGCGTTATCAGTCCGGGATCGACTACGTCTGTCTTTTTGTCAATAGTCTTTTGTAATAAGAACATTTTTTTTCAATCGTTGGCCTTCATCTGTGCGGTATTTATACTACTTTGTAGCGCCCTAGAGAAGGAAAAAGTCCGTTGCGCAAATGTTACGAGCTTATTGTTATGCTATATTTAATGTTGCATGGAAATTTTAAGTTCTAAAGACATTTTAAATAGAAAGGTTATAGGTTATGTTTGTTGTTTCATTACAAGATGGTAATAAAATATTGGAAAAGTAACAAGAAGTGATAGATACCTACTGAATTAAAATTACCAGAATAAATATGTGCTGATATCGTTCATTTTATCTAGTGTTGAAGGGAGGGTAGAAATAGAGTGTGAAGTAACCTACGGATAACCAAGCTTGATGCCGGATCCGTAGAGTCAATCCGGGTGATTCTCAACAGATTGGCACGTGATTAGGCAAATTAAGCAATATTTACGTGCTTATCTATTGAAATTTGCCCAGATTGGCTTTGGGCGTCAAGTTTGATCGCCGATGCAACACGGATAGCAAGTTGATAGCAAGGATGGATTCGCCTTATAAATGGTTCTTCGAACTTTCCTTCTTTACGAACCTTCGGAGATTATAAGCGTGATGTTATGTTGTTTTTGCTTTAGACTGGACATAGTAGAAATGCTGCGATTGCGATTGTTAATCTCTCTGTGTATAAGTAGTTACCTACCTACACACTACACAGGGAGATTAACAATCACAATCGCAGTATATGTCTATGACCCTTTAATAGTATAGTGCCAGGGGACTCATATCGTGCAGTGGATTTTGTCGGCTTATATGATGATGGAGATCGTCTAATCTAAAACTGAACGCCCCTCTAATATGTTTACGCTCACATGCAAAGTAATTAATACACACAAATTGGTCTTCATCTCAGATCATAGATGTGCCAAGGCACTATTAAACTTGCCATCTGAAAAGATCAATTTGATCAATGTTGTCGACGGACCTAACGCGATTGATTTTTAAACAGTGTTTTAGTTTAGTGTGAGTGACAAGTGACGAATAACAGAGTTAGATTGAAGGTGCGCATTTTAATGTGTGGAAGATCTCTATATTTACAAAAGAGCGTTTGTAGTTGTGACGCACAATGCATAAAAAGTGGCGACAACGGTTCCCGTACTAATTTGCTATCGTGGCATATATCTCTTTGTTTCTATGATCTGAGGTCTTCATCATTGGCGAATCCAAGTTTACGCACACAAGTGGTGGAATAAGTGTTTTCTCTTACACATTGAAACGATCACGTTAGTGGAGAGGCGTTTAGTTTTAGATTGGATGATCTGTACGTCCCTACATTTTATATCGTTTTTCTAGTTAAGGCTTCTGGCGGATAGGTAGAAGTAGTCAAAATTGCCTCAAAAACTTATATTTTTTATTGAATGCTTGTCATACCATCGAAGTAGAATTTATTATATCGATAAATACTGAGACACTCTAGATCAGGGCTGTCCAAGCCAAATCACAAAATAGATTGGAGGGCCGCAGAAACAATATTTTTATTTTTTTAAATAAATTATGCTTTAAAATAAAATAATATATCTAATACCTACCAAAATAATATGTTTTTTTCGTACTTGTGGTAGACCAATAATGTCGAGGGCCGCACAAATATAAGCCGCGGGCCGTGCTTTGGACAGCCCTGCTCTAGATAACAAGACCTTAATTTTATCGACGTTATTTTCTCAGCTTAATGAAGTTATTGCAATATTTTGTCATTTATATCAGAATTTCCTTTTGTGCTTCACTTACAACGTTCAAAAGCTCTGTTAATTAATGTTATTAATGAATAATCCACATTACTGTCATAAATGCGCAAAATATTGAGTTTATCTGTAAATTGTTGATAAGCTAAGTGTTTTGTGAGATAAAAAAATATAGGTACCTAACACTGCATCATAATTAATATTTTTTATGGATTTCATTAGTTTCAGGTAGTTACTTTATTGTAGATACAGCTTTCATTGGTGAGAATTGACATTCAGTACACGAGTGCAATCGTTGCATCGCGACGATCGTCTCGACCGTCCACGAAAAAGTGCATTGCCCTGCGCCTGCGCATCGTTTTTGTATTTTTTACTAAAGTTTTTGCGTCGACGGTATCTACTCAATTGGGTTAGGATACCTGACCTGGTATAATGTGAATTATATTGATGACGAAATGCGTACATTAGATGACGTGCTTACAGTTACTTATTGTTATGTCACAATTAAACTGTGTACCTATATTTTATGACATTTATTTTATGTATTGATGTTTTACTACAGTAGGTATATTTGGTAGACTGCAGTGATAGCCTAGTAGTTTAAGCATGCGCGTCCTACGGCTAAAGGTTCGAATTTAGATCCCGAGGCACGCACCACTGACTTATCGAAGTCATGAGCGTACTAGAAATTAATTATCACTTGCTTTAACGGTGAAGGAAAACATCGTGAGGAAACTTGGATACCTGAGAGTTCTCCATAAAGTTCTCAGTGTTCTCAAAGTTCTCAAAGTTCAGTGAAGTCTACCAATCCGCATTTGGCCAGCGTGGTGGACTATGGCTTATCCCCTCTCATTCTGAGAGGTCGTGCCCAGAGTTCCTAGTGCGAGTTTTTCTAACATACTCGATCGTGAGAACGTTAGCGAAATTCATAGTATATTACCTTTATAATCTTACAATTACCTATACTAAAATAACACAATTAGCCGAGCAACTCAATAACAAAGGACCATTTTATGTTTTATTATGTTATTTTACTCTATCTTTCAAATGAATAATTGTGAGATAATCAATAAATCTAGATCGTCAATTTAAAAAAACTAATCCGCCATAAATTGTCTAGGTAGGTACTTTATTTAAAACTAGCACTTCGCCCGCGACTTCATCCGCGTGTCCCACAGGAAGTGTGCATTGTTTCGGGATAAAAAGTAGTCTATGTTACTCAGTGATAATGTAGCTTTCTATTAGTGAAAGAACTTTTAAAATCGGTCCAGTAGTTTTGGAGCCTATTCGGTACAAACAAACAAACAAAAAAATCGTTCCTCTTTATAATATTATTATAGATATAGACTAGCGCACCCCTGCTTCACACCGGTGTAATTTGCTAATGTGGCGACAGGTCAAAACATCGACACCCTTACCACAAAAAAGATAGACACGCGTTAAACGCGAATGCTACCAAAAATAATACACACTTGTTTTAGACAAGTTAGTGCTAAAACAAGTGCGTATTATTTTTGGTAGCATTCGTGTTTAACGCGTGTCTATCTTTTTTGTGGTACGGCCCCGAGATTTTTGTGCTGTTTCTAAGTTAAATATTACTTAACGCATTATTAAACAGTAAATTCTCTAAATGTTGATGAAAACCGTATTAAAATCCATTGCGTAGTTTAGAAGAACTAAACAGACAAATAGACAGACATGAAAAGCGATTTTGATTTATTTATACTATTTATAGATATTCTATTGATATACCTACCTACATTGATGTAAAATACATCGTTAATGCTTTAGAAGCCTTGGTTCTAATTTTGACTCAAACAGGTTATCCAAATTCCCATTTACATACACTGAAGTAAAAATAATGTAAGTATGCATTAAACCAAAAAATATGCGCGCCGTAATCTAAACTCGTATTTCAAGGACAAAGTTAAAAACTCGCGAAAAAAAATTCAAATTGGTGCATCAGTGCGTCCATACGCCATAATGCAAGTGCACCGAACATTGAACGAACGTGCGAACCATCTTGATCAATGAGTTCATTTATTTAAAGCAGAGTAGTGTATTTTGGAATATAGGGTAATTTCGTGATGACTTTCAGTAATAGAAAAGGCACAAATTGTTATTTTTATTATAACAGTTGCTTCTTGTCTGTAGGTCCGGCCTTCTAAAGGTCGGCAACAATAGAAAATCAATTGTGTCTCATAGTCATCAGTCAAAGGAATATTTACAGAATCTATATCGAGAGGTGAAAGACTATTTGATTTAAGCGACATTTTGAGCAATATTGATTCTGAATTCTATGATATTTTACTATATGATTCAGAATCAATATCACCCAAAATATCGCTTGAAGCAAATAGCCTTTTACCCTTATTATATTAATACGTGAAAAAAAAACCTTAGTACCCTTAGTAGTGGTGTGAGATTTTGCATAGTCAAAGTTTATATGGAGAAGAAGTGCAGGAAGCTAAAATTACCTTAAAAATTTAACGACTTACGGTTGAATTTCAACCACAGGGTGTTCACTACTCTTAATTAGGATTACACCCTCTCTATGTTAGTCTATGCATTTCCATAACACAAATCCCCCTTTCTTAGTAGCTAGATATCACTTGAGGGAAACGTGAGGAAAATGAGAAAATCACCGTTATGCAAACACAGATGAGATCTCACTGAATTGTGATTTTTTTGTGACTGGAGTAAGTTCCATAAAGTATACGATACAATTTCATCCAAGTATCAAGACTGTGGACATTACAGTGGTGGTAGTCACCAGCAATGTCACCCCGAGTGGGTTCAACCGCCGAACGTGCAAGAGCAGGAAAAAGGGCTCATATTTAGGGAACTTTATTGTACCAGCTACGTACTTAACTCGCTCCATATAACGAGAGATTATTTCTTAATGTTTTGTTTACGTTGATACACAAAATATTATTACCTACATTTTCAAGGTCTTGGTATTATTAAGCGGGGTCAAAAGTATTCGCCTAATTTGTTTAATTTTACTTTAATTATTATTAACTATACCTATCACATCTGTTAAAAATTTATAATACCTACTTATTTTTTTTTCAGATGCATTAATTTAGAAAAACTACACACAATTGTGACGTCTATTACCCCATGATAAAATTCATGAGTCGACTGATTTAAAATCATAGACAGTCTCAATTTATCAGTGAATAACTTGAAGTCAGGGCTATCAGAATATTCGCCACAAGGAAGCGATTACTTAGATCAAAATGAAACTAAGCTTAACAAGCTTCCTAAAAAAATATTTATCAATGGTTGCTTGATACCTATCTAAAATCCGTAACAGGTATATAATCATTATGATAGAAATGGCTTTGTGTGTTCGATGTTATACGATGGCAAATATTCATAACCAATGATTATGTGGTCTACAATTCTACATCCTTTAAATTCATTGTTTAATTTTACGAACCTGTTTTTTTTCAAGTATAGTAGGTACTCGTAAAACATCAAAATTGTGTGAATGTTAGAACAAGAGTTTGTCAAATACGAACTACTCAAGAAAAACCAGTTGTGGGCGTTTATTATGTTCACACTCATCTTTACGAAATCACTTTCTTCGGTGCAACGACTAAATAAATATTTCATTAAGTAGCTATTACAGTAAATCACACTATTTGGAAGATATATCTATAGTTATTATATTAGGGTTCTAACAATTTATTATTGATGAAGAAACGTATTGCCAGAAAAACCAGAAATACCAGTGAAATCGTATGTAAGTACATAAACAATCATAGACATACCATTATAGCTGAAACAAACTTAAATGATGAAATTAAGGCGGCAGGAAAGTTTGCAAATGGACTCTACATTTAGTATACAATTATTTTTAGTGTTTTTTCTGATATTTTGTAACAATGCGCAGTTTCGTGTATCTTCCTTAAAATGTTTATCGTCTTTGTGCAGGTTTGTGCGTACAATCTACGAGTGTTAAACTCAGCATTCGAGGTCTGCTACAAATTAATTGCGTTCAGTTTAAAACCCTATTTCTTGCGGAACCCCTAAGGAGTCACAAGCTTGATAAGATTCATTGCCTTCTTGGATGGCATCATAGATCATCGACCTTACTGGTCTCACCTGTTTTAATGCCTGTGACGCAACAGGCAAGTGAAAGTTTGGAAAAATGTTTGTAATGCCTATGGCGTCATTTGGTAAATAGATTACCATCATAGTCATGGGAGAAAGTTGACCTTACTCAACATTATATTATATTATATTAAGCTTGTTTTTAATGATAGGTACTTGTTTGCCAAAGTGATGATAATTCATTAATCGTACATTACTGAGGAATCTTTGAAATATGTATAAAAAAAAACTTCCTTGTAGTTATAGAGTTAGACACCACAATATTCCTAGGGGTTATGCGCACTTCGTCCTATTCGCACTTCGTCACGCGTTCGCAAATGGTCCCATTCGCAGTTGGTCCCATTCGCAATTGGTCCCATTCGCAGTTGGTCCCATTCGCAGTTGGTCATATTCGCAATTGGTCCCATTCGCAGTTGGTCCCATTCGCAGTTGGTCCCATTCGCAGTTGGTCTCATTCGCAGTTGGTCGCATTCGCAATGGGTCCTATTCGCAGTTGGTCCCATTTGCAGTTGGTCCCATTCGCAGTTCGTCCTATTCGCAATTTGTCAGACAGACTTTCTGAATGAGAGCTTTGTGGGAATTAATATTAATTTTTTTGGGGGTAATAACAATTTGATTGGTATAAATGTTAATTCTTCAATGATAATCAATCTATTAATTATTGATCTGAACTGACAGACAGAATTGTGTTGCTGCGGAGTTTGTTGCGCCGTTTCTTCTTCGCAGCTAAAACACTAGGAAGCGGTGAAGGGCGTGCGTTTTTAGGGGCTGTCTTATGTATTGACGTTCAAAAAGTGCTAATTCGTTAGCCCACTTTGAATAAATGATTTTTGAATTTGAATTTGATCTGTTGTCCACTATGTACTAACATCGTTAAGAGTTACATTACCTGTAAAAGATTTATGATGAAAATAAGTATTTATTTTACCAGGTTTCGCCCGCATTTGACCCGTACATTAGCCGAACACTTAACGCATTGCAATGCGTGCCTGCACAATCTTTCTCTTATTATTGAAAAAAAATTCGTACTTTCGTCCTCTCACAACCAGTCAGTGAGTGCAATGCCCCACGAATTTACTGCCCAAATTTTAAATGATTTCTTGTCTCTTTTTTATATGTTTTTATTGATATGTTAGAAGGAGAGCGGTATAGGCCGTTTAGTCATCGCGACGGTTAAATTCGTCTCTTATATTGACGTCCCAATGTTTTGGGCCTTAAGGCAGGTTATGACTAAGGTCATAAAAGGAGAAGTTGTCGTAGGGTTAGAAATTATGTTAGTCAATGGTCGTTATAATAGATATCGTAGGTATTGGTATCGATGTGTACTATTTTCCTTATGCATTGCTTTATTAATATTAATGTTCTTTGAATGATTTGTTCGTTGATAACCTAGCTGACTCTAAATTAGTTACTTACAAATCATTTGCGTATATTATTAATAGTCAATAGTTATTACGTGTTGGTCTATTCTTACGACGTATTCTAGATTGTTATTTAGATATGTAGGAACAAATGTTACTTTGCTGATATGTGATCGATACGGAAATAATAAAACAATGCAATAATGTGCGTTTTAATAGTTACTTTATATACAAATTATTTTACCCTACACTACGGTATGAAGTCATGAACATTTTCAAGAATGATTTCAATCTATTACTATACTCTATGAATGATTTCTAACCCGTGAATATTTTATAGAAACATAATATGTATAGAAACATCAAAGTTTTTGCTATTCAATTTCTTGACTACAAATTCTCCATGCGTAATTTTCACAACATTACAATAACCTCCTAATGAAGGATGGTACTGCCCAGGTTTCTGAATCAGATTCTACTATCCTATTCACTCTATATGATGATGATGATAGGTCCTCATACTCATCATCATCAACCTCAGCCAGTACTCTTTGTATCTGTGGTGAAACCAGAAGGTTTGTCACTGAATGATAGCTGACAGTGAGAATACAGAAATGATATCGTTGTTAATGTTTTACAAACAGGTGTTCTGTCCTAGTGTTGATGTCATAATTACTAAATTATGGTGCTTTGGTCCCTGACTATTACTAGGCACTTTTGAATTGGCAAGCAATAGTTGTCAGTCAGTTTGTCCGTTAGTTGAAGATAGTTGCCCGTTCCAAAACGTAGATTAGGTACTGTACTGTAGGTAGCTGCAATTGGTTTGAAACTTTGAACTTAAATCGCTGCTTGCCCCTTCAGAAAAGAAACCTTGACGTCTATTTTTTTATTCGAGTGCCATCTACTATTGCTCCAAGAAATGTTTTGACCCGCGTGTGGAGCTCCAACCACTGGAGTATTAGGGACGAAGGCTGTTCAGTTTACACAAAGTTTCATTGACTTTGAATAGATGGCGCTGTACGCAGTCTAAGTATTTTAGGTACCCTGAAATTATGAAGCTGTTACTGTGAGGTCAATGTTGTGTGTTCAGGAAAATGTTGGTATTCGATGTTATTTTTGCGACCAGCGGGCGATCAAACAAAGGTCAAGTTTACACGTGCGAAGCGCGAATTGTAGGACAATGTCCTAAAAGTACTTTATTGAATAATTCGCAGGTGTTACGTAAAAAATAGCAGGTCAATGGACCTTCTACGTCTGTCACCAATAAACGTTATCTTAGCATTTAATGTATACCTATTGATTATATCTAGATATTAGGATTTGATATTTTGTGAGTCTATGTTGAATTTTCGATGTCTTGACTTCTTCTTCGTGTCGATAGTACGACTAATTTCATATTTGGGATGCCCAAAACTTAGCGAGTTTTACAGCGTTATCAGTGGCAGCGCAGAGATCGCTCAGGTTCTTCTCCTACAAAGGGGGACTCGTAGCACATTAGAAACGCATATTCGCCCGAAGACAACCAAAGTGCTAGACCGGTTGTTCGGAGTGAAGTGAAGTGAGTGGTGAAGCTCTCCAGGTTGTTGATGTTATGCGCCTGAGCTAGTTTTTGCGAGAACCGACTTTTTGCTATGTCTTTTTGAAATGATTTTTAAATGTCAGCGCTCTGTTAAGCATGTTTCCCAGGTAAGTAGAAATAGGGTTGTGAGTAGTATTAACTCCTTGTCAGTTAATGTTCAGGGTCCATCTTGCAGAGTTATTGCGAAGATTGAAAACTCAGGACAGTGTTTTTGTTGGGATTGATCTGAGAGCGCTATCAGCGTAAAACGTCCCGAGAATTTCTAGGCCTTTTTCTAGTGTTTTCAGCATCCTTAAATATATTTGTTTGGGTAGCCAGGGTGAGTTCATCATCATACCGGAATCTCTCTCATAAAATTTTGAAAATAATGGGTGCTAAGACACTTCCCTGAGGAAGACCATTCTTCTGAGATTTCTGTCCGCTTTTTTCTGAATTTAAAAGGTCTTGATAGTATATATTCTGTTCCGTAGCATCTAATTTAGTACGTCCTTTAATGAAAGCATGATCGTCAACCATACCTGACAGTTTTGCCAGTAGCCTCTCAATGTTGACAGTATCGAATGCTGTAACCAGGCACATTCACTTTCAGCACTATACATTTAAATGTAATTAAATGTATAGTGCTGAAAGTAATACTTTAACAATGGAGTACCTATTGCTACCACGCGCTTACGCTTATTAGTGCTAAGCAGCGTAGGCGCATCAATATGTACCGATGAGAATTTAGCGTCTTCGAGCACTGATGTTCATTTTAAGAAGAAAATAACCATAGTTGTATAGAAAAACCTTTTTAAAATTTAATGATTATTTATTGCTGTGCCCCATCCAAAACTAAATTAACAACGAATATAATGGTACAATTTTCCGTTACGGGTAGATCTAAAGATATCTAAAGATAAAGATAAAAAAGAATACTATCGCACCTACCTGTTGATACTATATAGAGTTCTATATAGTATCAACAGGTAGGTGCGATAGTATTCTTTTTTATCTTTATCTTTAGATATCTTTAGATCTACCCGTAACGGAAAATTAAATGTACGAACAGAGAGCTACTGCCTAACGCAATGCATTGGAATTCTACAGGCGCAAGTAGTAGCATAACTAACGCGTCGCTAACGTGCAGAAACACAATATTCAGGATGTCAGCTTACCTAAAATAGACCAAAACAAAAATTTTAAAAGTATTTGGTCCTTGTATTGTTCTATTGGGTACCTACATCTAGAATAAACACCCTAATCATAGCAATGTTAAATTCTAGAACTAATAAAAGCTCCATAAAACATCCGGATCTTAGCTATTAGGTATTATAAATTTGCAATTACCTACAGTGTGTCAATAAACCCAGTAGATGCGCGACAATAAACAACCAAGTCTATTTTTTATCTGAAACATGTCTTGTCCTATTACTGTAAAATCATAACTGTATGAACGCTACTGATACCATTACCAAAATACTCGTAGATAGACTAAACACAAGAAATCCATACACCACTTCACAAAAGAAATAAGAAACTCTGACGTCAAGAAGGTCCTTACAAATAATAAACTTATTTCCCTACCACGTCTGAAAGAGATGAAGAAAAAATGTCTGTACTCGACATCTTTTCGCAACACATAGAGCGGACATTTGTACATACAGCATTATTTACTGACTCACACAGAGACGATGCTACCTATCAACCTAAAGAATACCTAAAAAATACACAAAAAGCTTTTTCCCAAGAATAAGCGGGACGGAGTACGGATCTTATTTTTCTCGTGGACGTTTCAGTCGCTCTGGGGTGGGAGCTTGGAGCCGCCGCTGAGGAGTGTGAGGTCTCCACCGCCCCCTGCAATAATACTGCGTCACTATTTTGCGCCATTACCTACACTCGCTTCCTATTCTATAAGTAGCGTGGCCTCTAGAACGTAACGTAGGAACTTCCAAGTTACTCGGTACGGAACGTAGGCAGGCGGACAACCACTTATGTTGTAATCGAATCGATTATACAACTTTAGTATCGATTCGCGAGTTCGAAAGCCCTTGACCTCGTTTTAATAACATTCTATTTACAGTCGGCTTGATATCAATATCTGAAGTTGGCTACTCGAGTAGAAATATTATATTCAGCGTGCTTCTTGACTAGGTTTAAATTCTTTAACATATTTTCAGGACAGTCGACCTCTCATAGTCATTATAGACGCCATAATAGCATTGTACAGCTTGTTGTGATTAATGACTCACTACATGCGATAACTACCATTCTGTTTCAGTCAACATCCAAAGTTGATATGTCTCACATTAGCCAGTTGATATAATAAACGGGTAATTTCAATTGAATGACCCTTCGTCAGCTTATTTGACCATTAATCAAAATTGCTGGCATTATACAATATACATCTTCATCCGCAGTTGATTTTAATATTATTCAGTGCAAGAAAATAAGTGGGTAGGTACCAACAAAATAACCTTTTGTCAACTCACTTTTAACTCACTACAGTGTAATGTCATATGACTCATGCTCATGAGAGACTTTAAGCTGCTAGTATTTATCTACTCATGCTTAAGTTTAATTACTTAATCATGTATAGTATAAGGAAAAACTGCCAGATTAAACCGAATTAAAAATCTCTATTGCACTTCTTAAATCATCTGTTTTGCACTTTTACAATGTTACTTTGCGAGTGTTTTTATCTTACTTTGAAAATTTGCGAAATAAAAACTATTTGTTTAGCCTACCTTAAAACCTTAGTAAACTTTCGCAGTAGCAATAAGTACGGTATAAAGTTAAAAATATAATTTATACCTCGTCTTAGATTTCGCAGGGTTACGTGCTAAATCTGTAGGATTTCGAGTGCTAGCGCTTCGTAGAGCGGGTTACTTTATATGTGTTGCAGTGTTCCAACTCGGCGGTACCGACTACCGGGCCATACATACCGCTACCTACCGCTTACGTGGGAAATAAATAGGCTAGAATTTATTACAATTTTATTCAAGGATTTCTTATTTCAGAAGTAATTTTGTTGGTACCTATTAGTTTTGGTGGAGATATGCGGAAATTGTCGATTAGAGAATAGAAATGTCTTTGACTAGAAATTAGACTTGCAACGAATATTCGGCCACTCTTTGGTTTTCTGTATTAAAATGATGTCCATACAATATTGCGGTTATTAATATCTGTACCCCTATCATGAGTTTTTTTGACGTATAGTTTCGTTAACGTAAGCATATTTTGAATTTAAAAAACAGCAGTCCTGGAACATTTTGATAAATTTTTACCTTTGTTACACAATATTTATATAAATTTAATACTTGATTAATTTCTCTGTATTTTTTAAAATGTGCAAATTGTATAACATTTTATCAAAATGTTCCAGGACTGCTGTATTTTAAATTCAAAATATGCTTAAGTTAACGAAACTATACGTCAAAAAAACTCATGATAGGGGTACTGAACGGGTATATTTCTTTAGTACCTAGTTTGTTTTTAAAGCTTTTGAACAAATATTTCTTTATACACACGGGATCTTTAAATTATGATTTAATCTAGGAAGGAACCCACGATTGTTCAACCCAAAAATTACATTTCCACTTTCTACCCATTTCTATGCCACTAACAAACCCGGAATTTCTTGACAGTTGGTAGTGAATTTGAAATTAATACGTAGGTATACCGAAATAGGAAATTGGTACAGCAGCTTTCCAGAAAACTTGTATTACTAATCTCAATCTTTCAGGAAGCGAAGACTAGATTAATAGAACAAAATATACAAGAAAATGTTGTTTACCTCACAAATATCGGTAGGTATACCTACTGGCAATAATTTTAGCAAAACAATGAGCTAAGTCTGAACACCGCAGCCGATGCTGCGCGCATACAAATTATTGACAATCGATATTTAAGTACTACACGCATCCATGCACGTTTAATTCGATAGAGTTCGCTGTATCGATGCCGCTTTAAATCGATACCTTAATTATAATTCGGAGCTGTTGTTATAAACAGTACCTATGATAAACGAGTTGGGCCTGATTTAATTACCTATGTGGTTTGCTAGAATTGCTAGGTATGTAGGAACTACTCGAATTTTTTATGGTAATAGTGCGTAAACTTACCTATGATTGCTTTAGTTTTATTGAGATCTACTTAAATTAATTAAGAACTTTCTCGATAACTTATCGAGATTTGTTAAAAAAACACAGAATACAAGTAGGTATTTCCGAAGACTATAAACTTATTGGCGCCACGTAGTAATGCATTACTAATCAAGAAACATCCGAGGCGACATGATAAAAACAGTAGCTGCCCAGCTCTGCAGGTGTTCGTCTGTGTCAAATAGCTACAATGTTATGCTTTAATAAAACTTCAGAAATAGTTACGTATAGCAGACTGGAAATGCAACTATCTGGTCCGGGGACATCTAAACATACCTTAGCAGATATAGGCTTGGAGACAAAGTATGTACCATGCAGTAAGTTTCAAACAATTTGCACCTGTCTCATAACAAACATTGCTGTTTAGTATCGGCAGGTGGAATCTCTAGTTCAGGGAAATACGCAATGAATGTCGCACAAAGCGGTAAGAGCGAGGTATGTGATGTCGTACGTTTATTTTGGGTGCGGGAGTGGGTGTGAGGCGACGGTCCTTTGATTCTGGCGAGATTAAACGTGCGGCAGACGGTGGCGCCTCTATCGATTGTTGTTGTAATTACAGCGCTATCCTCGCCCAGTCGCAAATGAAATTGTTCCGGACAGAGCTAGCTGCGGATGCCAACGCTGTGTTACACTTGTCGCTGCAACATGCCGCCACATTCTGAACTGTAAAACCTAGTACTAAGGTGTCACTCAACGGTTTTAGGGCCTCTAGAAGTACGGGGAGAGTTGCGGACGCATTATTGCATACGATGTTGTATCGTGCTTTGATGAAATTCTCACGGAATGCTTTTAGTGGCTTCACGCGGTTTTAAATCGTTTGATCGATGCTTTGTTGGGACGTGATGTTGTTTGTTAGAAGTACTTGTTATCCTATTGTATCGACAGTACACACAAGATAGTGCACAAGTTTTCTAAAAACATTGAAAACGCAACTTAGTCGGTTATACATATTTATTTATCTGACCATTGATCTACAAATGTAAAAGCTCTATAGATTATCAGCTTTTCGAATATCCTAATGGAAATATAATTTTCCTTTACATTTTAATGCTTTACACTATGCTTACTTCAGCTCTTCAAATAGAAGAACAATAATCTAAAGTTTGTCTTAGGTAGGTATATGTATAAAAATCATAGATATACGTTTCTTCAAAACAAATACAAAAAGCTATACGAATCATGACGACTGCGCACTGAACGCAATTCGAGAACAAATCCACATCTGAATCCGAAATGCGAATGGGAACAGAGAGTGGAATCCAATAAAACATTCGTAGCCCTCGAAACGTATCTACGTCTACGTGACGTAGACGCCTCCCCGAAACGCATGCGCACCGCACTCGTACAGAACAAACGGACAATTCCAATTTCAATTGTAGAAAAAAAATAACCAATTCGAAATGGAGAAGGCTTCGCAGCGACCAATGGGAGCGCCCACAGTCGTAATGCCAACTGTGTGGGCGGAGCGAGTGATATCTAGCATTGGAATGTTCGTTGTATTTGTTTTGCCGGATTCGAAGGCTTTATTGCTTGGTGTTTGAGCCTCTTTCCCCTTGAGGGTGGTAGCGGCGCAAAGCTCGGTATGGATTTGGGATGAGGCACTTCACATTATGTACCGAAGTCGTTTGCAGCCTACGGATCGGTGACCTACATATACTATTGTACGATGGGTATGTCTTATAGTTAAAGTTCAAGATATGAGATTTTCAGGAAAATTACCTGAAAGACTTTCAACTTTAACTAAAGAAACCTCTTTTGTTTAAGCCAGTTAATAACCAAGATAATTAATTATGAGGAAAGTTAATTCTTCAATAAAAAATGGACCAAAAAACAAAGTCTTCGAAAGCCACTCGCAAGAATTAACCTGTAATGAAATCAAGGAGTGTCTCCGACTTTATGAAACTGTGAGTATTGATTTTTCGATAGGGAAAAAACGAAGGCAACGATCTATGCAGATCTGGAGTGCTCTCGGCACATCAGATGGCACCGGCGGGCAGCCTCCGCAGACAATCGAACGGTGGGGGAGCCCCCCACTGGAGGTCGGGGAACTGCCACAGATTATTTGCGCGATGATTGTGCCACAAGACGTGCCCGTAGGTTGAAACGTTAGGTCGGTGTGATTTCTGTACGTTTTGATATTAGGTACTTAATGAAATATTTCGGTGTTTAATATAATATATGTAAAGATAGAGGAAAAGAAACTGACTTCAAAATTAATGCATTTCAATAAAATTGTGATTTTATTAAAATGTATTTACAATAAAATGATATGTTGGGGAACTGGGTTCATCAGTTAAATATTACTGCATGTTAAATCTTTTAATGTAAAGACACGTTAACACTTTCAGATATGACTTTATGAATGTAGAGATTACAGGGTCTAACTGAGGAAATAAAATGTGCAGGTAATAGGTATTGTGCATATTATGGAGCTGAAACTAATGGCAATCTAATATGACTAGGCAGAAAACTTAAAAAGTTAATAACAATTACCCGGGCTCTACCACAGAATCTGCCACAAACAAAGGACTTCAACGCTCAATACACAGACATTAACACATACAAAACTTCACATTCAGAATCAAATACACGTAACATAATCTTTGGCGTTATCGACCCGGCGGCGGCGACTTCCCATTCTCGAAGTAAAACACGGCGGGAAGGAAACCGCGGGATAAACCGCCCCCCACCACCCCCCCACCCGATCTTTACGTTTCAGGAATAAATATTTCAGAGCGTGTGCTTCGGAAGTTAAAGTTATGTATCGCCCACGCCGGTAACAATCTGAGAATGAGAAAAGCTCGCTTTACTTTTATGTATGTTCGCTTTATGGTTTTTTTTGTAATGTATAGCTTATGTTTTTTATTTTTTATGTTTTGTTTATATGGAGATCTTTTGAAAGTATGAAGATGTTCAGTTGGAATCTTTATGAACATTTGTTCAGCGAGTTATTTTCTACTGATACATATAATATGATTGGAATCTCTAATGGCTTGTTTTGATTAGTGTAAATTCAGTAAATTGTAGTTTCGTGAAATGGTATTCAATTGCTATTGTTAAACCGAATGCGGTTACGGCATTCGGCCACCAACCAAATTTAACGAACATAGGTAGGTATTCGATTAACGAATTCGGTTAAATCGAATAAGCGAGATAAAATAGTCATCAGTCCATTCTTTATGACGTAAACTCGTTAACACTTACGCGTTGCTAAACAGTTTTGAAGAAATATAAATTGTACCTAATTACTTATTATTTTTAACTGAAACGTTAAGGAAGTAGAGTTTGTAAGCTTTTCATTGTATGTTTTAATTTAATTTTCATGGTAGGTATTATAATTATTATTTACACTGATATTCCTAAGAATATAGTAAGCTCAGTACATTGTCAGTATGAAAATACCTATTTGGTGACTGTCAATATAAAGTTCTAAATTCTAATGTTAGTTTCTATTTCTGGATATTTATTGCATAGGCAGTAGTAAACCAGACATTAATAACAACATAAAAAAACCGGCCAAGTGCGAGTCGTACACGCGCATCGAGGGTTCCGTATCAGTTTTGGACGTATAAAGTGAGATTTTGAAAAAACTACTTACTATATCTCGTTCAAACCAATTTTCGGTGGAAGTTTACATGGTAATGTACATCATATTATTATATATTTTTTAGTTTTATCATTCTCTTATTTTAGAAGTTACAGGGGGGCGGGACACATTTTACCACTTTGGAAGTGACTTCCGCGCAACCTATTTAGTTTAAAAAAAAATGATATTGATACCTCAATATCATTTTTGAAGACTTATCCATAGATACACGAATAGGATTTATGAAAAAAATAAATTAATTTCAGTTCTAAGTATGGGGAACCCCGAAATTTATTGTTTTTTTTTCTGTTTTTGTGTGAAAATCTAAATGCGGTTTACAGAATACATCTACTTACCAAGTTTCAACAGTTCTTATAGTTTCGGAAAAAAATAGCTGTGACATACGGACGGACAGACAGACAGAATGACGAATCCATAACGGTTCCGTTTTTTGCCATTTGGCTATGCAACCCTAAAAACAAAACAATATAAATAAAAAACAAAATGTTTCTAATACAATTTATCAACTTATTCCCTTTGATTTTTACAGAGATGATGCATCATCATTTCTATTTAGTACAGGATTTGAACTTTTTGATCAAATGACGTAGGTATATGAACTTCTTTAGGTCGGGTTGCTTCAAACCATCTGTATCCGTAAGTCAGTACGTAATCGTTAAGTCAGTATGAAATTGTTGTACAAGCCGCCATATTTGACGGTTACAGATACGTAACTGTAAGTTGAAACAACATGGCCTAAGAATATTAATAAAATTTGCAATGATCGCTCAAAAATTTGAAAAAAAAATAAATTAATATGACTTTTCACAATAAATAATGTTCAGTTTTAGCCCAAATATCGTATGGCTTAGCTTGTGTCGTATAATATCTGTGGCTTGCCTTTGATAGAATAGGAGCGATTCAAGATATTGAAGATACAGGTACTGAAGCAAATTGTAATGTCTACAATGGCAACAAGAAATTGACAAAAAACTAGCTCCGTTTAACCGCACCTTTAGGTAGGTAATAATGGGTTTGTTCTTATTATAAAATCAGCTTTTCCCTTTGCGTCCCGCGTGTGGGTATAACCTATCCGTGTTGCAAAAGTTGTAGTGGTAGGTTTTGAGAAATTTTAAATAAATTATTTATTTTTAATAATAGGTAGGTATTTCTGTTAAGTTTCATTCCATTTTTAAGGTGAACTTCATCATCACGGTTTTAGTCACGCAAGTTCCCTTTGCATCACTACGGTCTATTGATCTTTTAATGCCTGGGTTTGTAGGTGAATCAGTAGGGTGCCCGCAGGCTCTCCGTGTGACAGGCTATGTACACTGTTAGCTACAACACGCCTAATTTAAACCATCATTCACACCAGTGGTGGATCTAAAACAATTGGGGGGACAGCTGAGAGTTCGTTCAGAAATATCTGAACATCAGATATTATTTGGCTGAGAGTTGCAATTGAAAACATTTTTAAGTACCTAGATACTATAGCTACTATACCTAATCTGTTCTGAAGTCTGTCAAAACTTAAAATATTTCAAGATTACAAGATATAACAGAATTATATATCAATATATTACAAGATATCACAGATATATATCAATATATTACAAGATATCACGGAAATGTATCAATATTTTACAACATATCACAGAAATATATTAAGTTATTACAATATATCACAGAAATATACCTGTGGGGCCTATAGATGCCTTCTATGCTTAGTAAAATGCTTTTTCATTGGTCTCATTTAAAGACTTGTTACTATGCTAAGAGTTCTGTGATACACAAAAAGAAAAATGTAGTGATGTTTACAAACTTTAAATGTTTCATAATACGGCATGCAGGTTTCAGTCTATAAAAAGTTTCAATCTCAAAACCCAGCTCCAAAAAGTAGTAGAACCTGCAGTAAACAAAGTACACCCGGGTACAATAAAGAACATGGCAATACGCAAATCAATGTTACTATGCAGCTACTCGTAACTCGTACATATGCATTCAATACGTGTGTACTGCGTACACGTAAATTTGCATTATCAAGAATTTATTACTATACGACAAGGTCGCCGATAAGGATTTTCTTGGCTCATAGAAAACGTAGGCAGGCTGGGCGGCCGATTGACACTCATGTGAGGGGTTTTGGACCATAATTCCTGTCTCAATAAATTAGAAACTTGTATTTGGATGCAGGAATCTATCTCTTACGGAGTTGTGATTCTTTTATTACGTTTTTACTAAGTATTGAAATTACAGCTTGAAATACCTACTCTGAAATATATGAATGAAACGCAATAACTGTATGGAATTGAACCGAACCTTTAACAGCACACAAGTCTTGTCTCGTAAACGAGTGCCTTCAGTCAGAACTGGCACTCTTATTGCGTAACTCAATTTCTATCACCATGGCTTTCATTTCGACTGTTCAACAATCAACAACATTCATTACGGGAGCTAGGTATAGGGAGGATGGGAGCACGGCTAACAAACATACGGCGTACCTACCTAATGGATACAAAATCAATGCCATAGCAATTGAGTGACGCAATCAGGGTGCTGGTCATATTATCATCCACCATGGCAATGCATTGATCCTTTCTTGTTAATCACGTTATAATTATTAGTGGTCGTATATAAATAGTTGAGTAATAGGTATAAGATTAAGAAAAATTGTAAATTGAAAAGTTTGTGAAGTAATAAACAATAACAAAAAGTTCTGCGGTTTACTCAACTACTTAAAATAACAGTAGTTGAGTAAACCAGTGATAGTTATCACTAAAACAAAGCCTTTAAAATCAGTTGGAAAGGTAAATAAACGCAAAAAAAATATATTAAGTTTCGTTGTCTATAATATCCTGCCATCTTCAAGCTTTAGAAATGCCGTTATCTCGCATCTGGTGGATTTTAGTTTTTTTGATACCACCATAATCAGCAAGTTCTATCTGTTTAGACAGATAGAGAAATTCTTGCTAGAGTTGTATTATAACATCGTTAATCTAACAATCGTCAATTTTAACATCACATAAAAAAATAATATAATCTATCTTCTATATTAATAAAATGTTTTGTCCTGACTGACTGACTGACTGATGGATCAACGCACAGCCTAAACCGCTGGTCGTAGAAACGTGAAATTTGGAGGACGTATTCCTTATATGATGTAACCGTCCGATAAGAAAGGATTTTTGGAAATTCTACCCACAAGATGGTGAAAAGGGGTGGCAAAGTTTGTATGGGAAAACGTGTTTACTTGGTCTGATCAACTTTTATCTTTAAATTCTTAAATGTAGAGTTCAAAATTCAATTGGTTAGAGCACTGAGCAAGGACTTAAGCTGAATGCCCATTTACCCAAACCGAACGCGCGGAAAGAGCCGACCGAACCGAATTTTAGAATTCTTTCAAGAATTTTGAATTTAATATTAAAGGAACATGCGGTATCTAGCCTATTCTTATCTGTGTTACATTCGGTTCCTTCGGCGCGGATAGGTGTGCAAGGCTTTAAGAAAATTCGGTTCGGTTGGCTCCTTCAGCGCGTTCGGCTCGGATAAATGGGCGTTCAACTTTAGTAATAAAATATTTGTGACGAACTATTATTCCAAATTCAAATAAATATAAAATTGTAAAAACAAAAAGTTTACAATTCGAAATTCAACTTTGTCTGCTCTTGAATATTTGGATCAAAAAGTTTCATTACCTTGATTTTCCTTCGAAAACTCCTAATAAATCTGAATCCTACTAACCTTCACATTATCTAAAACTATTAGATTTGTTTGTTTGTGAATATTAGCAATTGCTCTGTAGTTTGGAAGTATGTATATTACAGGTAGGTATAGTTAATTATAATTTAAGTAAGTATTCTTATTTAGTTTCTCTTTGAATTTTTGTTTTAAGTAAATACCATAGCATAGGTACTAATACTAATCTATACTTTATTATAAATGCGAAAGTTGGGATGGATGATTGGTACTCAGTCACGCCACCAGAATGGCTGAATGGATATGTTGGAAATTTGTTCTAAAAATCAACTTTTTATTCCGAAAAACGCGGGCGAAGCCGCGGGCGAAAGCTAGTGAGTAAATATAACAATCGATTGATACCTACGTTAAACACGAACCACTTACGCGGTAAAACCAAATAGCCGCGGAAAAAATAAAGTCCAATAAGTTTCAGTCACTCAATAAATTAACACTTAGTTTAAATTAAAATATCGAATAAGTACATATACACACTCACATATTATTTCCTTCGACACTGAACTTTAATAAATTCAAAGTGCACTACTGTAGTATCAATGATGTAAACTGGATTGATTGAATGAACAGTTCATATATACGTATTTATACGCGAAAAACAAACGGACGTAACGTAATTCAATAAAACAGAGTTAATAAATTTGGTACGGCGTTTGAACTACGCATTTGTAGTCGGCGAGTCACATGTGCTCGCACAGTGCGGTGTACTATGTCGCATGGCACAGCATAAATTGCATTAACCTCCAATAATCTAATTGAATGTTATTGATTCATGATTGATTATTTCATTCAAATAACTGTTTTATTTACATTTATGAGAATTTTACGAACTTTTTTCCAGTGGATGGCATTAAGTTACATGGGGTATCGGATTTATCTTATTTGATTACACTTGAGTTGGAAATAAGTAGTGTAATTAGGTATTATTTTGCATTCACATAAATATAAAATTGCATTTTTATTATAGAATACAACTCTGTCAAAGATCGTCACTCACTGGACGCCTCACTCAGTCACATTGCCATAGAGGTCGACCGCGGCGAAGGTGGCGTGACGACCCGGACGTATTTGCAGGGCAGACGAAGCCAGATATCGCTTTAAATGTAAAGCTTTGAGAGGAGAAAGGCTCCCAGCTCTTTGCCCAGTAGTAGGACATAAACTAGGCTAAAAAAAAACATTTATGTAGGTCGACAACCACAAGTCAAAGCACACTAAGCACAGTCATTTGTTTTAGACATTTGACAAAACATTGAAATGTTAAATTCTTCTCAATTTTAATCATGATGGGTGTGTTTGTGACGCACAGGGGTCAAAACAGTTCGTAGAGGTTAATATTACCTAGTTTTTGCGACATTAGCATATCTAGACCCGTATTACAGAACGATGCTCGAACACAAATCTCTGCTTGAGCATAGATTTAAAGCCATTTGATTGGTTGAAATCTATGCTCAAGCAGAGATCGGTGCTCGAGTATCGTTCTGGAATACGGGCCCTAGACTCTTTTCCGTACATATGTTTATTTATATTTTCTAGCGAGAACACGTCAGTGGTCGTGTATGATGACATAAGGTTATGTAACTAACGCTTATTAGCAGACATAAGATGAGCAATATTATTACCTTTTCAGTTTTATATTATGGGTAATAAATACTTAACAGTTTTATGGCTTAATACATCATTTAAATACCTACTGCTTAACCCGGGTTACGTGATTCATGTTAAAATTATTGGTAGGTATAATAATAATAATTTTATTTATTGAAATATGAAGGTTGGCAGCGCTATTGAATATTGTATTCTCGCTTCACAGTGAGAAATCGTATTTTTATCATACCAAAATCAATGAAAATAATATAAGGGCATATAAATAAGAAGTTATATAATGATTTTGTAAGACATAATAGTATAATTATTATAAAAAAAACATATTTTATTTAATAAAACGATTTGTGGACGTGTTTTTTTCTCAGAAATTTTTACTAGCCGACAGTTTTGAATTAAATTGGGCCTAGAATATGTTAATAGTCTCCCTTCTGTTTGTTAAACGTTCAACATTTTCATTGCTAAAACGTTCCGGTTTCCTCACAAATACCTTTTTGGGGTGATTCAGATAGGTAATATCTGCTTAACAACTTGCGTCATCAGTAAAGCCCATTAGGTTCGTATCGGAATTTGTAGTAAAATCTCCTTTTGAACAATTATGTAATCGTCACGCTACAATACACTAAAATGCACCTACGCTTGCACTATACTATGACGTGCAACGTTATGTCATAGCATAGTTATGAACAAGTCGTAGTCGTATACCATAAAACTATGACATAATACTCAAACGAATTCTTGGTCTTTAATTTAATTGGTCTGCTCAGCCCCCCTCGTGGTGGTGATTGAGACTTAGTGGACATTAAAATAGGAATAGATGACAACTTAGGATAAACTATATGTGGAAGACCAAGGAGTCTGTGGTTAGGGAAAAGCATTGAACAACAAAAGACTGAGTAAAATAATTGAATTAGAAAAAGTTAGAGTGAGGCATGCACAACATGCGCTCATATTTCCAGTTGGAAGCGATAAAGAAAACAGTGAGCAGTTATAGAGTATAAGAAAGTTAAAAGCAGTAGTTTGATGTTTGTGCCAAGTCTTATCGATACGTATTGTTGAATATTATTAAAAGCTGTTACTATAACTAAAAGTGCTGCTACGATTAAAGGTGATTGTTGTAGGTAGGTACTCAACGTAACTTAGCTTTGGAGTTTTGAAATTTGAAGGGAAAACATATGAGTTTTTGAAACATGTTTAGTAATAATTCTGAAACTACTTATTGAATTTGATGACAATATCGATCCGATCATTCACTGTTGAACATAGAGCCAACACACAACAACATGAACAGCCAAAATTATTATTATACTTAGTTCATCAGGTATAGCATATTCACAAGGCTTGGTAGAGAAATCGGTGATTGCAGAAGATTGGTTTAGCAAAAAGACGATCTGACTTAATTAACATTTACGACACGTAAAAAAGCGACGCTGTTTTCTATTACTTAAAATACATACTATGGGATGAGAGAGTAAAATATACCGTACTCTAGTAGTCTGTTCTATAGAATATTTCTTCTAGGACTAACACTCAAATGTCAGTCAAAGTGCTGCTTTATTATCCCGGGTTATCAAATGACGAGTACCGAGAACATTGTAATGTGAACTATTATAGGTGTTGGGAAGAGTGTAGTAACAGCATGCTTAGTATGGAATTTCTTGCGGGATCCATTTCATAGCCATGACATAATAACGATTAAAAAGATAATTATTATGAAGGTATGTCAATGTTTTACTGGAACAGATTCTTTTTAAGTAGGAATAACTTTGTTTAAACATAATAACTTAGTGTAAAAAACCGGGCAAGAGCTTATCTGACCACGCACAATTTAGGGTACAGTAGCATGGAGTATTTCAGTTTTCTTACTACAAATACGAGTTTGTATTTTAATATTATTATGAAATATTTTCTTTGTAGATAACTTCAGCCTAGGTCATTGAATTCTATAGAGTTCAATGGCCTAGGTACTAAGACTAAAGTCTATATCAATATCAACGCAAAAAAATTGAATGTAAGTACAGAACGCAAGCGATCTAAATGCATTCAAGACCAAAGGTTGGAATTCCGCCCATACGCACCAAATGATATGCCAATTCCTTCATCGTAAGTACACTCGACGCCATTTACGGTCGACCACTTTTCACCCTTATGTTCTTAGTAATAAGGGCGGAAAGTGGTCGACCGTAAATGGCGTCGAGTGTACCTACTGCTAAAGAGTGGAATTCCTTGCCTGCGCCCGTGTTTCCCCACAATTATACCTAGCCTCTGGGAGTCTTCAAGGCATGAGTGAATAGGATACTTCTAGGCAAGTGTGCGCCATCTTCGACAGCATCATCACTTAACAACCAGGTGAGATAGTGGTCAAACATACCTAAGTCTATTCATCATAAAACAATGTATGTTATTATTTACATTTTGAAATGAAAATAAATCGTAACAAAATAAAAACAATAAAAAAGTTTCCTACGACTTTTACTTTATTCTATCAACTTTTATTTTATATGGTGACATTCTCAGATCATAGAAACAAGGAGATATACCATCATAGCAAATTAGTACGGGAACAACTAATGCCACTTTTAGTACATTTTTCGACACAATTACGTGCATAATTAAGCGCTCCTTGTGAATAAAAAGATCTCCCACGCATTAAACATTCCGCACACCCTCAATCTAACACTGTTAATCGTCACTCAACACTAGCACTAAACTAAAACACTGTATTTATACCATCGATCGTGTTCGGTTCGTCGCCAGCGCGTACGTTTTTAGTATGAGCAATTTTCTCAAAATCAGGCATCAAGCTCGATGGTGCCTTGGCACATCTCCCTTGTTTTTATGATCTGAGGTGACATTAAAAAAACCTCCTTATTTTAAGTCGGTTAAAATTAACAAATTACACAGCAACTACTTAGTGACCAGAGTTTACTACCCCTGATTTTGATTGTATGTTAGTCTTCCCCCTTTTTCATATTTTCACAAATTTCTCAAAAAGGAACGCTGCTATACCTACGTTACGTATGAGATTAAAAATAAAAGTAATTATACTGTTAATATTGTGACTTTTCTTCAGAAACTGCATTTAAACACACGTTTTAGACGAAAAACAGTTATTTTAGTTTGCGTTTTCTTCCATTATTTCAGTTTTGAAAACACTTATGCAAAAACCTTCATAAAGTCTATTTTATCATATACAGGGTAAAATTAAAACCAGTGCGGATATTTTAGGAGGTGAAAGTACTCATGAATATGATCAAATTTTATTACGGGACCGACACTGAAATATTAAAAAAAAATCAGCTGTTCCCTACAAAAATGCACTACAACACGATCAAAATATTTGGAACAGCTGATTTTTTTTTCATTAATCAGTGTCGGTCCCATAATAAAAGTTGATCATATTCATGAGTACTTTCACCTCCTAAAATATCCGCACTGGTTTTAATTTTATCCTGTATATCAGCATAATTTTTCTTTCAAACGTAGGGCAAACAACTTCTTCATAAAACCCGTTTTTTTCTGTCCGGCAGGAAAGTAGGTATATTGGTCTTACCCCACCTCACCTTATGTAGTTTGGGTTAGTGGTAATGAATTCACGCTATTGCTGTAATCGCGTGTGTTTATGTAACTCAAAAACAGAAAAAAATTACCTAAAACAAATCTTTTTACTCGTTTTGTTCTTTTAACAGGTTTAATATGAATCAGATTTGTTAGATTATTTACCAGTTTTGTTAGATTTTGTTAGATTATTTACTCTTTATTTCTCCACTTATCCAAAAGGTGAAAATTTAAACAACATTAACGCTAATAATTTCGCTATATTAATATTTGATTCCTCTTATAATATGTAGACAGTGTAAGAAAACTTAAAATTATTCAGCAAAACTTGGAATTAAATTAATAGGAATTAAATTATTTTATGTACTTAAATTATAAAGGGTAGTAACTTTCAACTGGATATATAATTTTAGTAAACAAAATAATGCCATATAAAGTATTCCCAGAGAAATCTGACTCATTCCTTCATTCATTTATGGCCTTATCAATACCAATAGCAATCATTTCTAAGGGATAATTAAATGAGACATAAAATTGTATTACCTATTTCATTAAAATCGAAGGTTCTTCGGCAAATAAAATTACAAACACTTACCTATTCAACTGAATCTTTGTCCACGTCCAAGTCAAAAAACCATTAGGTAAACTAGGCACTAGAAATGTTACGGTTTTTCACTTACCTATTTAATTAAAAAAATGGCTCTGTGAAATACTAAAGTTTATGTCCGCTACAGTTCGTAGGTCAGTTACAACTGTATCATAGAATCAACAGACGCGCGTGTGATATGCACTCGTAATTACTAGCGCTACATAATATATTGCTTGAGCGAGCGGATCATGATTTATTGCGATTGCCTTATTTAAGAATTCGCGTTTCATTGTTCAATAGCTATGGTTCTGCGAGTTTCATTGTTTTTATGAGTGTTACTATACCTACCGTTTAACGGCCTTTTGCGCCTTTTTACCCGACTTTGACATAATTCAAAATTCACAAAAATATACCTACTCGTACCTATATTTTTATGAAGTGTAAAGTTTTTCGAGTACATACACTCGAAAAACTTTACACTTCATAAAAATATGGTATGTTAGGTATGTTTGAATGTCCATTTTTTATTGTTTCAATATAAGGTCTTACCCTTCATACTCGAAATATTTTAAGAGGTACATCTGTGGTTGGTAAAGAAGCCATATAAATGAAAAAAAAAATTGATCTGAGTATATATTTTTTTTAAATAAATTAATTTAAAATAATTTGTAACACATAAAAAATATTATTTTCAACATCCATTACGCTAGTTTTTACGTACCTTACTATTAATATTAGAAACAAGCGTAATGGATGTCTAAAATAGTATTTGTATGTGTCAAATAATTTATTTAAAATACTTAATTTTATTTATTTATTAAAAAAAATACTCAGATAATTTTTTTTTTCGTTTATATGGCATCTTTACCACCTATAGGTGTGCCCCTTAAAATATTTCGAGTAGAAGGGTAGGACCCTATATATGAGGCATCATTAGATTGGTCTTCATTGTGGGATTGACCAAATAAGTGACATTTATTTAATACATAGAAAAAGGCAGTCGATATTTTGTTTTTTAATTTTGTTTGTCTTGTTTACATAACCTGCAACGTTATAGTGTTTTCGTTCTTTATTATTAATAAATAGGTAATAAAAATGTTACCCTGTTAGGGCGTTTGTGCACTACAGACGTTTTCAATTCGTATTCGGTTTTACACGGATTTTTAGCCAATAGGACTGCAGAACAAAAAGTGGTGGCGATCGTTCTGCAGGCCTATTGACTAAAAATCTGTTTTAAACCGAATACGAATTGAAAACGTCTGTAGTGCACAAACGCCCTTAACCTAGCCGCACACAGGCCACTCGCGACAGCCACAAACGCCACGCGCAGCCACGCTGTGGAATACAGTTTTCATACATTTTAAATGAACTTGCCAAACACGACTGTGGCAGCGTTTGTAGCGGCATTTGTAGCGACATTTGTAGCGACATATGTAGCGGCGTTTTGTGGCTGTCGCGAATGGACAGTGTGAGGTGAGGCTTAGGTAGGTATTCTATAATATGCTCTGTCATCTTAGCCTTACACACGCCTTTTAAGATAAATGCCACGTAATACTGCAGTTATGTCGCGTAATTGTTGTCTTCCTATTTTTAGGGTTCCGTACCAAAATGGTAAAAAGGAACCCATAATGTGCGATTTCGTCTGTCTGTCTGTCTGTCTGTCTCTCTGTCTGTCACTGCTGCTTATTTCAGCAAATACTAATGCTATCGACTTGAAATTTAGAACAGTTATAAAGAATGCTTGCCCATCTTTATTGCAAATGAAAAAGTTAAAAAATATTTTATTTTCGATGTTCGTATCTCAGTTTTTTAGAAATCAACAAAATTCCCTCACAAACTGACTTAGTATGCAGTCCGACATTTTTTAACTTTTATACGTCCAACAACGGTACGGAACCCTCGGTGCGCGAGTAAGACTCGTACTTGGCCGGTTTTTTTTAATGTATCATGGCTAGTTGTTTTTTTCCGATTGCGTGATTTATTATCTCACTAATAACATAGTGTTAGATTGCACATAGAATACTATATCATTAAAATTATACCGTGTGTGTGTTCTATTTGTCGTGACCCATGATGACTTTTTACGCAGATGTTGCTTTTCCTTAGAAAACTAGACATCCGATAGCAACGCAAACGAATAGCGTCTTTTTGCAAATCATTAATATTATGGTACCTATTTATGACGGGTATATGATTTTTAGAGTTTTGTATCAACATAATTCTATAAAATATCTACTATTAAACAAAGGGCTTTTTGTGTTTGTTTGTTTGTCCGCTTAGTCCTAAACTATACAATGGATTTTAATGCGGTTTTCAGCACCATTTAGAGAATTTATTTCGGCAGGTTTATGTGTATCCATAGTACCTTAACATTTAACCTAGATCCTTTTAATTAGATTTCTTAGATATAGATGTTTAGACAAGTTGCCACATCAGTAGATTGCACCCGTGCGAAGCAGGGGCGGGTCGCTCGTTAAAATAAGTAGAAAATTCCCGAATTCGATTAATTTAATCCGTTCACCGTCCATTATTTCAGCTATATTTTAAAAACTTACGACTTTGTATGGAGATTTCGCAATTCGTTACAAAATCTCCAAAGTCGATTTTTTTTATAAAGTCCGACGCACAGGGCTTCAGAATAAGGTACTGGACCCATGGTTACAGCTTTTGTTAAGCTGTTACTTACACCCTGTATGTAGTAACGTTGAAGGGCTATAGTTGCCCGTATCATAATTATTAACACAAAACCTGAAAATACACTTTAAATAAAATTACACAGGCATTCAGTGTGCTTATTGTTTGGTTGTGTAACCGTATAGGTATTCATGCAAGTTTGAAATCCATAATACCTAGATGTCTGAGGGTAAAAAAGTAAGACAATTATAGTACCTATAGGCCAGTATAGGCTAACCCTACAATGCGACGACGTAAATGTTCGCTACGCTGCCGCTGTGCGCCACCAAGGTCAATAGGTAATAAAACCAAGATTGCGTAGTTGTTAGTAATTGAAGTAAAATACCAGCTTTGTTTTATAACTTCGTGAGACAAATGCCTGACTTGCTGTTAAGTGTCTAAGGAAACTAATTAATTGGAAATCTTTGGTACAACCAGTTCCCAGAGGAATGTTGAATGCGAAAAGCGTGACGGTATGTCGTTAACATCTATATGAAATACCATCACGCAGTGTCTCTGGCGGAATGTGCAGAGATGTTCCATTTAATAATAAATTATAATTTAAGGTAACTATCAAATCAATATTTAATTTTCTGGTCATTTAACGCTATGCTCATCTTTTTTAACCGACTTCAAAAAAGAGGTTCTGTATTAGACCCGTGATTTTCTCAAAAACTACAGAACTAATTTTGATGATACTTTTACTAACGTAATCTAGATACCTACTTACTTTCAGAAAGGTTTTAGTAGGTTGTTGGTAGGTTAGGTTATCATTTATATATGTCTGGAGTTATATGCATAGTAATGTACATACTACATAGAAGGTTTAGTGATGAATGAATTCGTGAAAGTAATCGAACTAGGAATAAAGTACTAAAAAGGAAAAATCTGTTTAATAAAAAAACAACCGACTTCAAAAAACTACTGCAAAGTAAATAAATTGTAGTTAGGAAAGTCGGTAGCATAAAAAGCAAACAAAAACCAAAACCTTTCAAGTGGTACAAAACAAAACCTAGATTTTCTTACTCAACAAAATTTCCACTTCATTTCTTTGTCTCTCAAAGCAAAGATATAAATAAAGTATTCTAAGAAAAATTCTAGTAACATGTGTTGTTCAAGGAGCGAGAATCCAGAGCACCCCAGCCACCACATTGGACATAGATAGACGAAACGTAAAGAATGATCACGACATGAGACAGCATACGCGAGAAAAATAACGCTCATTCTCTCGCAGCGCCGACACAGAATAACTTTAGCAATTTAGGGTTGGATTGCTTTCCAAAACACAATCTGAGCTTGCGCTTTGGATATAAGTTTCATTTTCTGCTGTTTTCTTGGGTTTTGTGTTAAAAATCGATAAACGAATTATTTAAAATAAACAGGAATTGTATCGTAACGTCACGTATTCATGACATTAAAATATGCTTAAAAACCAAATATTGATGATCGAAAATTATATACCTAAACTTCAGCGTTTTGAGGGTTAAGTTTATTCTGCGCTGTCATAAAAACTGGAATATAAAGAACAGGGACGGCCGTACCACAAAAAAGATAGACACGCGTTCAACACAAATGCTACCAAAAATAATACGCACTTGTTTTAGCACTAACTTGTCTAAAACAAGTGTGTATTATTTTTGGTAGCATTCGCGTTTAACGCGTGTCTATCTTTTTTGTGGTAAGGGTGGGAATGTTTAGAGCAAGATCTAAATATGTTTATAGGTCAACAAATTATTCAACAAATTATCAAATCAACAAATTATTTTTATAGGTATGTACCATCAATAAAATCTAACTACACCTCATCGGAGCACTTGTAATCAGGGGAGGAGCATAGGATTTTTTTCAATTTCTTTTATTTAAATAAACTAGTTGTCTAATCTGCAAACGCTCGTGACATTGCGATACGTTTACGTCAGAGGGTCGGAGAGACCGAGAAAAATCAGCGGCAATGACTAGACGATTCCACGTTACGTTCCTAATCCCGAACCCTTCCTCGCAATATGATTTGCGTCAGTGGAGATGCGTTCAGAACAGATCACCGGACGGTAACCGAGTGGAAAAAGCGCTTCTCATCGGGACCGTTACTGGAGATCGTAAGAATTCGAGTGGCGTCGCCAAGCGAACTACGCTCAGAACAAATGGGCGCGCCGTGGAATAACCAATTATTGATTGTTTTATAAACGCTAGTAAAATATTTTAAATGAATTTTCAGTCTCTGCTAGTCAAAGATTTTCGATTGGAACTTTAATTCCAATAACCATTCTTAAAAAAAGATAATAAAAATAAAATGTTGCGGCATTCGTTCAATAAAACCTGTATTATTGCGGCGTACCTACCTTTGTTTATTTCTCTATTAATTCCGGAGGCGTCCGACCACGAGGTGGGTAATGTTATCATTCCATTAATTACAACATCCACCCCCCTGCTTTTTAAAAGTAAATTAATCCGATTAAGGGGGGAATCGAAGAACCCGCTCCGTCCGAGTTTATTCAGGCAACTTTCTTTAGAATAATTATTTTTTGTAATTAAATCCATCAACACGATTTTTTCCTAATGATTCTCCCGTGGGAGTTGGTGGGTGGCAACCGGGAATAGGGGAGCTTTATTTTTTCTTTAATTTCATATTTCTTTAAGATGCTGTATTCGTTCTAAGAAGAAAACAGGATTTATTCTTAGAAAACACATACTTACCTCTTATGAGCATATAATTATGTCAAAGACTGATGTTACGCAATTATGGAAATAAAACGCAAATATAGTTAACCCGAGTAGAATCTAACTGTGTCATTATTTCTTACAGAAGTTAGTTTCTACTTTTACACAGACTTACAAGTAGGTACGTCAAGTACCTACGTTTCTAATAAAATAAATAAATATCTGTTTTTATGTGTAACAATATTCGTCTGGCGGGGGTCTCTCAGACTCACCCCCTCACACCAGTGTTAATGATATCTCGCTTTTAAAGGGCACATCATTTACTTACTATTACGAAAATTAATTGAAATGAGTTTTGACGATGAAAAGATGGCTACACAAAAGAGAATGGTGGCCGCTAGGTGTCGCTGGAAGATAACTTGTTCATCTTTAATTAATTATTTTGTGGCAAAGAATTTGTTTTCTTTGATATTCTAGGCTCTATTCATTGACTTTGCCAATTATGATTTCGATTAAGAAACTGTATAAATAAAATTATTTGATGAATTTATCAAAAGTTGACAATATTACAAGTTAATTTTAAGAAGATTTAAAATATGATTAAGCTTTTACACGTTTTCTATTATAAGAAATTGTTTTGTACTGCGTAATTAATAGTGGTGCTTATTGTGTAGGTATCTCAGCTTTACTACAGCTTATTACAGCTTAAATGTTAAGAAATTAAAGCAATTTTAATATTTTTTTTTACTATACTTAGAAATTTTAAAAAATATAACAATTATATTTTTTTAAAGAATTTCTATTTACACAAAGTGGCGACATGGTTATGGTTTCTTCTATAATGGGGTATGTACGGTACATAGGTCTCTACCAATTAAAATAATTATGTCCATTAACCTGCTACAGGCACAGTAATAATAAACTTATTGCCAGGGTAACTTTACCTTTACCAATAAGACTTTATTTGATTAGTTTTCCAACTAGCGTGGGCCTCTCATTTCGTGGAAGCTTTTAGGTCACATCTGCGTATGAAACCGGACCGGTATGTAGGCCACTCGTAATATATCGACATGAGGAGGTTCGCAGATTGATGAGCCGTCCGCCCCCCTCCCGCGCGGACGTCCGGTGCGCCCCCACCGGCCGTCCCGCGGGGCGAAGCTCTATTGCAATAGATTGAGCCTGTTTTGTTTCCTTCTGTTGGTTACACATGAGGTTGTTATTGAAAGATATGTGTGATAGATTTTTTTATATTTTATTAATAATTAAGTATAAGAAAATAAGTAATTCTGCGTCGACGGTCTATTGATAAGCCTGTATTTCTCGAATGGGTAGGCAGAAGTGCAAAGTACTACTACATTTTGTCAATTATTTCCTATGTACCAAAAGACGGATCCATTGCCATTATTCCGGTACAAATCTAGATTGAGCTGTTATTTAGAATTTTCGAAATCCTAAGTTTGACAGTCACGCTTGTAATCACCAACAGCAGGCAGCTTAAACAATACAGAACCTGTTATTTTTCCACTTGTGAATGTAACTAAACTAATAAATACTTCCTAGTAATTTCATCCATCAATCTATTCAGAGTAGGTACAGACTAACTACCAAGTACTGACCATGTCGCTTAATTAATAACAGTCAACTGAGGTTTATAGCAGTTGTAGGCAATGTGCCAGTGTCCTGTCCACTAGTTTTAGACTACTCCGAATGTAATAATTGAACGCGGATTCCATGATGATGTAGTGAAGCATACCAATAGAAAAAAAACAGTTTTCCTGTAAAGTTATAAAATGGAAAACGCATTCCATGAAGAATGCAAATAAATGATATGAATATGAATGAATATGAATATGAACCGTGAGAATCTAGAATATTACGTTTTCATAACCTGAAAATGTATTCAGGGCAATTTGTATCTTACGATATAATTACTTGGTAAGGCATCTTGTGGGAAATATTTTTTACCTACATGTCTTCAGACACATCTCTGTATATAATTCTCGTGTGTTCCGTGTATCGTGTAAGTGTACAATCCATATGCATTGTCGAGGGATCTATTTATTTTCTTCACGATAAATGTTTCAGCCCCTTGATACAGGCAATAATTTTGCCACGAATTAGTTCTTATGTAGTCTGCCTACTTATGTAAGTTAAGTGTTATGTTATTTTATTATAGAAATCTTTGAAAAGTGTATTCGTTGGAAATAGCGTTTGAAAGACGGGGTGTTAGTTTTAGTAGATCACGCAATTTCTTTTCGATTTTTTAATAAACTTTGTTTTTGAGTAATTTTTTTCAATAAGAAATTCTCAGAAGCAACGCGGAGTCTGGATTTGTGTCCGGTCAGTGGCAATAGGTTCATTCCATATGAAATGGGATTTTTACCTAACATAATTCGCAAAATGTGGATGTTACTAACGATACATTTTTGCCTAACCCTTCAGGCGTGTTTTGGAATAAATACCTACATAACATTTTGTACAGTCCGCTACATTTATTAGTTGCCTCTTAATAGTCATATCATAACCTTAGGCGGCGTCCTAATTGGCTAACGATCGTACGAGCTAACGATGCGATTTCATCGCACGACGAGATTAAACACACACATTTCTTTAGAGTGTCCTTGCAAATCATCGCGAGATCACAGCAAATGCAGGAACTCATTTTCATCGCACGACGAAATGGCATCGTACAATCGTACGATCGTTAGCCAATTAAGACGACGCCTTATGGTATAACTATCAATACCTATAAAACAGTACCTACCATGACTGACAGATAACGCATAGCCTAAACCGGACCTAGAGAGTTGAATGGAGGAAATATTTCTTGAATACCCTAAGAGGTGTACTAAGGAGGGATATTTTTGAAATTTTATCCCTAAAGGCGTGTAAAGGGGTTGTAACGTTTGTTTAAAGAAAATAACGACATCGGTTTTATGATTTTCACGCGGGTGGAGTTGCGGGCAAAGGTAGTTTCAAGATAAAATTCAAAGAAGTGATGAAATTGTAAATACTCGTATTATAGATCTGTTAACAGGCCAAATATTTTATTTTTAATCTATTTTAGTATTATCTACAATACCTAGGTATATTAGAAATAATTATTTATTTTTTAATAATTTATTCTTAAAATACTCTATGGACAAAGGCCTCTTTCCAAAATAAACTTAAGTCATTATTCCTGGGCAAATGTGTTGGTGACCCAATGATATCACGTCGAGTTCATGGAAAAATCTAGAAGCTATACATTTTTTAACTTGCTTCTTTAATAATATTTTCCTTTGACTTGTATAAGTAGAGCGATTTGAGAAACCATAAGTAGCTTCCACTGCTAGACATTGCTTAATAAGTTTTACTTGGAACCTCTTTATTTCTTCTGCTTGTGTTCATTTTCTCCTTAAAATGGATGAAGTACGGTATTGAGATTTTAAAGACTTCTATACTATCTCAATAGGGCCCGATCTACCGAACTTGTGTTTTAAATATACTCGTACATAATTTTACGTGGAAATGCTTCTAAAATATGGACGGGTCTTTTGTAGGTACAAAAGACCCGTCCATATTTTAGAAGCATTTCTGCATTTCTGCATGCTCTGGTATTTAGGTATACTAGGCTTGAATATAAACAGATATGAGAGTATCGGTTTCAATAATTTCGTGGGTAACTACCTAATAGGAATCAGGAATTCTATCAATAAAAAAAAGATTCATTGACGCTAACTAGTCCCGATGACGCAACAATATTTTACACGATCGAGATTTACAGTAAAGATAACAGTTACCACACAACATTATACCAAATAAAAGCTAGTATTTATTAAGAAATACGGGGATCACGCGAGATGGGATCAGTTGAGGAAGCGGCCGGCGGTCGGGGGTCACCGCGGATGCGATACGTTTCCCCCGGCTTCCCCACGGCTATGATACTCATGCTTCACACACAAATAACGCCTTTTTATGTTTTCCTTACATCGTGCTTATAGGACTTTGTGCTTGTATTGTGTGAGCAGACAAGCAGCCAGGAGAAGTGAGTTGGAGAATTTTGCAATTTTTTGGAGTTTGGTAGGAAAATATGAGATACCGTAATGTATTAGACTAAAACGACTTTTATTGGCTACGATACAAATTATATCCATTGAATGTGCATTTTCCATTTCTTTGTAGATAACAGAACTACATGTATAATGAAACGGTTATGTATGTCCTATACAGGATGATTGGAAATTCGACCTACTAGCGAGAAGAGAGACTATACTAGAGCTAAGGAAGTAAGTTGCGGATATTTTTGGGATGGATTTCCGGATATAACAAAGGTCGAATCATCTTGCAGAACATTATTATAGTTTTGACATCAAGATTAGTGTAGATTTGATGGTAATTCGGTTTGGTCGACTCCTTCGGCGCGTTTGGCTCGGATCAATGGGCGTAGTGGACAAAGAAAAATTTTCATAAACGTAATTAATAATGATAAAACCAGGGACAAACTTCTTTGAGCAAAACTGGACACTAAACACAAGGTAGAGTAGAAAACCTGCTTTTATCACAACACAGGTGTGTATCGTTCCGGTCTGCTTGTAATTCCATACGATGCATTAACGTGTTAAGTTTATAGATGGCAATAATGCATCACAAGTAGTCGCAGGTAGGTATACTTCATTTGTGAGACACACACTGTAGGTATTAACATGTTGCTAGGCTCTTATGTTACTATAAGCTAAAAAGAGCGATTGAGGCACTTCATCGTATTTATTTTCAGGGTTTTTTTAGGGTTATTTAGATTTTTCGATGGTTTAGTCATGTTGAGAGGATAAATGAAAGGCGATTGACAAAAGGTATACCTAAGGTGATTGTAACTGGAAAGGGGAGGGGACGTCTTAGAAGGACATAATTACACTGGTTTTATTGATGATGTCCTTAAAAAGGTCAGGCATGTAAGTATAATATAAGTCAGCTACTTTTTAGGGTTCCGTACCAAAATGCGTTATAAAGGATGCTTGTTCAATTTTATTGCAAGTGAAAAAAGTTCAAAAATAATTTTATTTTCATTGCAAAAGGGGCCGGAGTGGGGGTCCGAAATTTTAAAGTGGGGTTACTAGGTCAAGTGACATATCATATGAAAGGGCTTGATCTGCACATTTCAAAATATATTTTTATTTTATTTTATGTCTCACAGTTTTCGACATACGATGAAAAATGACCGAAAAATTACCATTCCCCCCCCCCCCTTATCTCCGAAGGTTGCGGGGCGAAAAATCTGAAATAATTAGAGTTGATAGGAATTGACTCAAATATGGCACCAAAAATAAAACGATGTTCCTAACTAGTTCAGTTTTTTCAAAATCACAAACTTAGTTATGCGGTCCGGAAAATACGTCCAAAAATGATTCGGAACCCTCGGTGCGCGAGTACGACTCGCACTTGGCCGGTGTTTTTTGAATATTCTATCGATTTCAAAGTCAGTCTTCATCCTGCACGGGACTGTAGGACCTTTGGGGACCGTGCTTGGGGCCGAAGTCAACACATAGAGGCCTTTTAAAACACATGAATGGTGTCAAGCCCTGAGATTATCCCTGAATGCTCCATAGAAATGCACCCAAGAACAAACACCAGCTTGTGCAGGACTATTACAAAATAGAGAGAAAAATTACATGGACTATAATTGTGATGGGATGGGTGTGAATCTTATAGGTTAAGGGGAACTCTGGGAACCTCCAGACTTTTTTTGTGTTCATATGACATGATAGGTATTATTTTTGCGTTCTAATGACAACATGACCTGCGACAAAATTAACCCGTCTTTTAATCGTGGTGATTACTATTTTAGTGGTCTAGTAAATGGACTTTGTGTAACTATACCTACTCCATACAGTATGTAACCATTATTCGTCAACTAATACGGTAGTGGCCTACTATTAAAAAAGTACAAATAAATTATTTTTTTTCAAAGAAGGAATAGGCACAACAAAAAAGTAAAAGCAAAAATAATAATTTATCACAAAATGGAAAACATAGACGCTCTTAAAGTTTTTGGAGGGAGTATCGCTCCGTCTTTGTCACGCGAAGCGGACGTAGGTGGTGTTACGTCACTAGTAGGTAGTGCCGTCCGTGTCTAGCAAATCATTTTAAAACGCTTATAACTTTGCCAGTTTTGTAGATGTTTCATCGTATTTTTTGGTGTTAATTGTCTTTTTTCAAATAGTTTACAGATTCACAATAAAAAAAAGTTCTTAACATCCCTATTGCAATCTAGAGAGTTCAGATAAATCAGTAATTTAAAGAATTTCACTTAAAAGAAAAAACGTAATACACATCACTTACAAATATTTACCTAAAACTGTAAGTATGTTGATTGACTAACGATGGCGCATTGGAAAGTAAATTAACATTAAATGGAAATTAAATTCACACCAATTTTATAAAACAATCAAACAGTACCTGCTATATTTAAATTGAAGTTGATACTATAAAACAGATAATAATTTAATTTAAACCAGGTTTACGACGAAGATGGCGTGGGAATATAGGTCCTAAGTTCCATGTAGATCACATATAAGCGGTTCACATGACAGCTAATTCTTGTATCAGTGAGATAAGCCTAGTCGACACGCTTGAGGAAAAAGGCTGGGTGCTCACTAATTTATTTAAACTTAGTTTTGACGACAAAATTATTTTTAGCGTTGTAATGTTTTTATGGAATTTTCTCAATGTTTCAGATTTATGTATTTGGTGTGAAACTTGAAGAAAACTCCAGTAGGTAGTCTACAGGTACCTAATTCTCTACAATCGGTTATACACCTTGTATGACAGAAAATATATTATTATAACATTCAAGTTATTTATTAACTTCAAGAGAATCTTGAGTGAGTTGTAAGCTTTAAGATAATGAACATCGCACGTTATCTAGTATTTACTGTATTTAGTAACGGCACGCAAATGAGCCACACCCTGATTCTACGTTCTTATTAAAGCATGTTCGCATTTGATCATTAATTTTATGCTCGTTAAATACTAGGGATGTCAGAGGGCCTAGCACGAACGATTTTGACGTACCTATCGCATCGTAAACGTAAGCGAATTTTGAACCTAAAATACAACAGTCATAGAACATTTAGATACAATTTGCGTATTATAATAAATACAGAAATTTAAATAAGGTATTTAATTTATATAAATATCGTGTAGCAAAGGTGTATTATCAATTCAAAATATGCTTACGTTTACGATACGCAACATTAAAATCGTTCGTGCTAGGCCCTCAGGTTTTAAATCTAATATAACTGCTGTTAAAATATAAAAAATAGCCAAATATTTTTTGATGCAAAGCGATTAAAAAAAAAAAAAAAATCTTATAACTGCATCTACACTTAGATGTTGAAGATGAATTTCTTAGTTAATTGACATGCGATCGAAGGCCGCGAGCGAACTTTCCTCTGGATGCAATTATTATGCAAAACGATTAACATCTTAACAAGTGGAAGTGTTCGAACCGACACCTCCAGCGATCGATACCGAATAGAATACGGGAATACGAAAATATTTGACACACTTCGTACTATGTACTCTATGTAGCTTTTATATTCAATTTCGTTTCTAATTATTTAATAAGTTTTATGTAAAAAACATTTTACAAAACAAGCTTTTATGATGACTACTTCCCAACTCCATCATGAGACCCTGGATATCATATAGGTCTGTAGTACATGTCAAGACAAATCAACGAGCCCAAACACGACGGAATTGTGGAGTTCGTATAGCCACCTCCCAGCTCCATCATGAGACCACTTCCATGGTACCATATTATTGCATTGTCATCGAAGTAACATGCGTTCCAAATTTCAGCTCAATCGGTTGAGAGGAGCTGGTCTAAAATTCAGTTGCAAGATTTCGCCCGGTACATTCACGGCAAGTTAAATAAAAGCTTGTAAAAATAATGTTTAAAATTATTGTCCCTTGTCTTCTGTATGTACAAATTACACATTGCTTCTAAAACTGTAAAACCCCTGTAGCATAGGTCTGTGCTGAATTTATTCAGCCATTGTTTTCAGACACTTCACTTTTTGAAAAGGATGCAATTATAATTAAAATAAAATTTTCTTGGAATGTTTCAGTAGAAAAAATATTGTAGTCTTTTGTTTTGAATGATTTTTGCACTAAATGCAAATGACGGCACGGTTAGCGCTGGCGCCGTCGTTGATCAATTGGCTTCTTCATGCGTGACGCGTTACGGGTTCGATTCCCGCACGGAGCAAATATTTGCTTCGGGTCTGAGTGTTTGTGCATGTGAAATTTGTGTATGTAAACGCACCTACATTCCTAGAGACGTAACGTAAAGTTTTTCATTAAAATAAATAAGAAAAATCGTTTACTTTTCGACGAATAGAAAGAAAAAAATCAGAGTAGTAGGTACAGTATTAAGAATAGTTTTTCATTTGTTTTCCCAAGAGTCCGCAACTGGAACTACTAAAGGAACAACCATAAAGGCTTAATTTGAATAAAATCAGGCTAAGTGCACCTTCGTATTCACCTACCAAAATTTAAGCCGGCTCCATAAAACAGAGAATTATATATCCGACAAAGCCGTGCAAGATTGAAGTTTACAGCAAAATATCAGTAACACAAGGAGTATCGATTGATATTGCTGACGTGAGCTCACAGTGATCTATTTCATAAAGTACGTGCATGTGTACAAAGGTTCGTATCTCACGTATATGTGTGTGTGTGCTCGTTAATCATAATTTCGCATGTTTGTTCGTGTGTATGTTGGTTCATATTATTATGTTTTGGGGATAAGAAATTAGTTAGTGGACATTAAACTTGGTTGTAGTTTGGCGGCATGATCTTGATACTAGCTAGAGGTTATAAACTACCAACTCAATACGCGATAGAGCAACGTTGTAGGGCACATCTTCTACTTAATAAAACTCAAACACACTGACACTGACTGACAACGCACAGCTAAATCCGGTGGGTCTAGAACTCTAGAAGCATACAATTTTGCACAGGGATTTCTGATCTAACGTAGGTGAGCACTAAGAAAATATATTTTTTAATTCATCACCTATGAGAAATGCCATCAGGCACGCACGACTAGTTTCTTAGAAATATCGCAATTATCATGGTGATGCATTGATTAGAAACTGTATCAGTATTAAAATTAACACTAGATAATGATTACCGACAACTTGTTTATTTACCGTTATCATACCTATTATACATTTTTAATCCAAAATATGAGAAATACAAAAAAATGTCTTGCGTATGCTGAAATGGAAGGCAAAGGGGCCTACTTCAATAAAATGACTATTTTAAAATTCGGCGCTACATCGGTGATTTATGCTAAAGAGTTTAGTTCTGAAAGTACCGCAAACACTCCATATAATTTCCTCTGCATTTTCTCCTGCCATTTTATATTTTGAAACGAAATAATTGCAATTATTGTTTTACTTCAAGGTTGTGTTACTCGTAGTTCCCATAGCTTCTCACAAAGTATCAATCATATCGGTCGCTGTACACAAAACTTGGCAAGAAGCATTAAGGGCTCGCACATCGTAGGGACTGACCCGTCATGAAATTTAAATCTAGATCAATAACCGCGCTTATATCATTGTCTTCATTAGAGATAATTGGGTTCGCTCCCCATCGGCCGCAACTTTGTTTGTTCGTCGATAACTTGAGACGAATTTCTTGAACATTAACCTACCTCCGTCATATAGGTTAGGCAGTCGTTAGCCGAAATGGACGTTACGATCTATTTATAATTTTGACAGGAAAGGTTCTCAAGGATCAAAGCAGCTGGGTGGAGTATTTATTTAGCACCTGTCATTAATATAACTAGTTCCGGAAAAATAAGATTTTTATGACGTTAGCATTTAATGAAGAATATTTTAAGGACTTTCACTGGGAGTACCTACTACCTACAGAGATAGTCTTTACAAGTGTTTTAAACTTTCATGTCTAATTTGCTCTATTTCTTTCAACGTTCATTTGATAGAAATCGTTTAGATTTCTATCAAATGAACGTTGTAAAGAAATGTATATTAGAGGCTATTATCCTATAGCTTGGTAATTGTATTTTGTCTAAGTTGCTTGGAGACTGGGTGTGTGGGTAACGTCATTTACGTCTCATATGTTTGTACACGGCGTGCAAACACGATTACCTGAAATTAGGTTAGTACGTTTTATGTTATTTACACTATCATGAACGTCCCTAGGTTTTCGTTCATTTTAAATTATTATTACACCTTAGAATATGGTTGTTGCGAAGTAATTGACTTTATAAATTATGTGTTGTTTGGAGCATGCATCTCTGTTTCCTTGTTCATTTAAAAAGAAACAAAGCCTATTATAACATTGCACTAATGAATACGATAACATTGTTATTGATTATTATAAATTATTATTGCTAAATATAAATCTATTAGGTAAATTCCCGTCGCCGTGGCACGTGTAGATCAGAAAAAAGCTCATTCAAACACTTTGAAATACCGCTATTCGTTTCCATTACTCCTTGATTTTTTAAACAACCGAGCAGCCCTTAAGATACACACTGTTTAAGCGCCAATGTTTGAACACTCTCGCATCGATTTCGAGTCGATCGCTTTCTAATCCCCATTTTCTCGATGCCATTACGATTTTTCGAGCGCTCACCTCACTCCATATTTCCGTGCATATCTCGACGATTCGCAGATCCATTATTTTTTATGGCTGGAATACACGATGCTTAGTAGAAGTATCGCCCCTGCCTACCGAGTGTTAACGTCTCGGTACACTTCGGTTAGGGGGTGACAATGAACTTACCTAGAAAAAATTACAAATATTTTCCTCGAGTCACGGGGGTTGTTTAACTATTGTGACCACAAAATTTAAACTTACAATACATAAGAACTCTCTAAGAAATACGTTGAAGAGGGAAAAGATTTAAGTGCGGAAATTGTCTTAGTAGTTGGTGGGCCACTTTAAAAAATATGATACTTTTAAGGCATGTTAAAATATTTATCAAAGCTTTCAGACTTAGGAAGATAGCTTAGTACCTTCTCGTGAATGGACTAGTCGTTTAAGTCAATAAATATGAACTGCAACAAACACATAGTTTAATAATTATGTCCTCGACAGTTTTGTCCACTTGCTGATAAATGTTTGTTTGTGGTAACTACCTTTGATAATGGATTGTTATTTTTACCCAATTTTAGCATGAATAGACCTACCTGTATATAATAAGTATTAAGTTTTTGTTAAAGTAAAAGCCGAAACATCCTAAAACGATTTTAATTAAAAGAAATGTGTAAAACATTTGAAAAAGAAATAATGAAAGCAGTTAAAGTTATATAGGTACCTACACTAGTTCCGTCCCCGGGCTGCAAACATTTTGGCAGGTATACAAAATATTTAAATAAGTAATTATAAAAAAAACGTAGGTAAGTAGGAAGTAGGTATACCTGAGTACAACATGGTTAATAAAAAAACAACTGGAATCGATTCTTTTACTGATTTTGAACAAACTACTTTCAGATTTTGTATTTACTAAAATAATGTTGTATGGATGAACCTACCTACCTTGTTCAGTAAGTATGAGTTGTTATGTAAGTAAACCGTAATACAGCTTAATCAGTTTTTTTCTCAGTGTCTAGTCACCCCAACGTACCTTAGTAACTCCCGACTCAGCCATTCCACTCAATACATTTTATCGACAAACGTCAGTGACGCTGCGTGACACTTATGTAAATATTTAAATACGATCCAGTACAAGCTATGAATATTTTAAACTCTAAGTAAACCACTCGGCTTTGTATTTCCACAAAGATATTCACACGCCAATGAAAGAAAATCTATTACTATTTCGTATGCATTAAGGTTGAAAATTGTGCATGAGATCAGCAAATTATGGTTTGCTTTTATTTTATATCTATGCATAAAGCGATTTGATAAGTGCTCGCAAATTGGGGATCGATATTAAAGTGACGAGTTATGCTGATTGGATTTTTTCAAGTGGTTCCGAGGGGACGGTGAATAATTGAGTGCGATTTAGTTTTAGCGCACAAAAATGGTTTTCGAATTAAATTCCGTATGAATAATTTTACTAATTTCTGCATTTTACTCAAAAAATCAATTTCGTACTTCTAATATCGTTTTGTGCTACCATCAAGTAATTATATTGGAAACGCCTTTGGTGAACAATCACCTACGTATCTTGAACCAGCATTATTGCTATCATAATATTGTTAGGAGCTTAACTTTTCGATCGATTGACTAATGGGTTAAAGTTGACAAAACAGTTTTAAACCATACTGTTTTATTAAAAGGGAATTACTCAGTTGCACAAAAAAAGTTTCTGAAAGGAGGGTTACAAAACTATTGTTTTAAGAATTAATTACATTTTTTGGTTAAAATAGTTT